>CM046965.1:51347147-53847147 GCA_025698475.1 Gossypium anomalum
AACCCCATAAAATCCCATATTTTCCTCCTTAAATCTCTCTATGATTTCCTCCCTAATCTTCTCCTTGATTTTCTCCATAATCCATTCCTTGACCAGTTCAAATTCCAACCACCCTGGTAGTGTTTTATTCAAACTCCACCACTCACACAGGAAAGGAGTAAAATAAATACTCCTTTGTGCATAGAGTGACTCGAACTCAAGCTCCCTTGCCACCTTAATGATGCCACAACCATTGGACTACAAGCTCATCTTGTGTCACATTTTAATTTTAATTATTTAAAAGGCTTAAAGTACCAAGGGTTTTATTCACTTAAATTAAAAATTTCACTAAAGCCCAGGTTTGAACCCAGGACTTCTCCAACATTCCCAAATATGCCCAAATACTTAGTCACTAAAGCCAACATGCAATTTTTGATATTTCTCGCACACATAAACTTTTATGTGTTCCCATACTCAAGGCCCATTCCTTCTAGGCCCAAATTCGAGGCGTTACAGAATGTCCAACAGAAGAAACACAATAATCAAATAAAATATTAACTTAAATCCAAACAAAATAAAACTTAATAGAAAGGTTCCCAGAATGTGTTCACAGTGACTCAAACCCAGAACCCAAAGGTTCATTAACACTCACTCAACCTCTGGACTAGCAGGCCCATTCTGACACTAAAATGCACAACTTAACTCATGTGTGCAACAGTCTCATTGTCACTACACTCAAAACCCAAAACTTCTAGGCCCAAAACTCGGGGCGTTACATTAGTGAAAATTTAATGCTTCAAACACCATGTTTTCAATCACCATGTTATCACTTAGCAACATACAATAATACACTCAACATTTAAGCATAAAATCAAACATTAAAACAAATATAACATCTAAAAATTAATATCCAAATGTAAGTCTCAAACATCCATTACGAGTGTATCAAATTATCCCAATTGAGTGCCACAATGCCCTCTAATGTATCTATAGAAAAGTCCTTAATCTATACTACCAAGTAGCCTTAAACTTGGACCAGCCTTGCCCTTGCTCTTAACTCCCCAAAGTTGGAAAAAATCTGCACAAAGCTGTGAGGGTATAAGCTAAAAAAGCCTAGTGAATGGCCATAAATTCAATAAGTAAATCACACCGAAAACATACATAAACCAAGACAAATCATGTATCAACTTTCAGGTGTAAGATCCATAATTTCAATTATATTTTCACGCTCAATTATGTCATTCAATTGACTGAAATGTCTAGTAGCAATGCAAAATCATAACATCATAATTTCACATGTTATTCCATGAGTAAAAATCACATTTATTATGGCATATGAAAACATAATATATATACACTTATATTGGAAAATGACATCCATGGAAAAATATAAACATGTGATCATGCATAGGATAAACGAATCTCCAATCTCCCAAATATTGAATACAATACTCCTGTTGAGTGGGGCGTAGCCACACACTCCCTTATGTCACCTCGAAATTACCAATGATTGAGTGGATAAAAAGGCTCAACACTCCCTTATTCACTCCAGCAAAATCAACACTCCTAGAGCCATATGCTCACATATAACACATGTAGTGGTCAATACTCACTAATCCTATGGCATGCCATTTATATCCAATTGATCCACCATGAAATGTTGCCAATATAACCAAACACACAGGGCATAAACACTGATATTTAAGCACTTAATTCAGGATATAAAAATTTAATTTAAAGCATGTCACTTAGCAGTTTTAACATCCATATAGATAAGCTCAATAAGTGTCTTTGTCCATGGATCTAAAACCAACTATAAAATCATCATCAAGTGCTCTAATATACAGTAATCCATGCTCTAGTTATTAATCAATACAATTCAAATCAACCATATCAAACACTCTATTTAAAGTTTCCATAAATCATTTACAAATATGCTTTCATAAAAGTAAAATAAATTTTGAAATCTAAACCATTTGAAATACAATTCAATCTCTATAAACACAAGCTATTATTAACAATAAAAAAATTGAAAAATCATGAACTACACAAATCTGAAATGCCTCTCCAATCTACCATACTAAAAACTCACGATATAGCTTAAACACAAATTTCAACTCCTAAATAACCTTCTCTGCACCAAAAATCATTTCTAAATCATTCCTAATCTATCAACGCAAAACCTAAGCATCAAATTTATCAAACAAACCGTTTCATAATTTTCTGAAAAATCAACTCATGTTCTTAGTTAAAAACGAATTTGTCAAAATTGATCAACTAAACAAGTTTGATCTTTTGTTTTTAGATATAAAAACCTTTTAATAAATATTACTTGAGCTTAAATATCCATTTAAACTTGGATTCTAACTCAAAACCATGAATTCACCATTAGTGAATCTCATGTTTAAAAGCTAAGTGATCAAGATTTGAAAAACCATTTTATTCAATTTCGATTGAAAATAATGATTAAAAACAACCTTAGAATGAATTTAGAGTTGAGAAAATATCTTCAATCGATCTGGAATCACCAATATCGAAGATTGGATCAAGATATTGAAGAACTTGAATGAGTTTTTTCTCAACTTTGGAAATCTTTTCTGGAGAATTTTGAGAGAATAAAAGATGAGATCTAATCTTTGATATGTGGACTTCGAAAATGAAAATGAAAAATGAGAGAAACAGCTTAAAAATTGGGTGAGAATTGTGTGTGAAGAGAGGAGGCTGTAGTGTTTTTGAACTGAAGAACCCCCACTTAATTTCCAAAAATTGGGGAAATTACCATTAGGTCACTCCCCACAATTCCCTTTTTTTACTAAATAATCATTTCCCTCTAAAATTCCAAAAATATGGATAATATTCCATAGAACCACTCAAATATTTTCCTTGTTTTGCAAAATTGGTCCTATGTTATTAATATTTTAATTTCTCTCAATTAAACCCCCATTTTAATTTATTTTTCAATTCTAATTTTACCCAAAACATTTATTTTTCCCAAAAATTATTTAAAACTATAAAACTAATTTTTATAAAAATATTTTTATTTTCCAGAATATTATTTCTCGATTTATAAATGAAATTAAGCTAACTAAAAATTTGCTAATAAACCCGATTAACTCTTAATTTTCACTCGGAACCTGATAAACTTACCTGAAACTACTAGACCTATTTTTAAGGTCTTACATTAAATGTGATAATTGTAACACCCCTGGCACGTATCCGATACCGGGACAGGGTTCATACCGGACTTAAACATAAACATTCATACAAAACCAGGCCATAAAATTTGGACCAAATCAAATTCATCCAATCACATGCATATCGTCCCTTATACAGACCCACGAGGCCCAAAACATACGTTGGGAGTGGTTCGGGACTAAACTGAAAACTTTTGGAACTTTTACTACACTTAGAAAATTTTCATACTTTGGAAAGTCACACGCCCGTGTGGGTAGGCCGTGTGGTCATACACATGCCTGTGTGGCTTGGGACACGCTCGTTTCCTCAGCACGTGTAACTCTCTATTTTTGACGTCATGCACAATTTGGGGTTACATGGCTAAGTCACACGCCCGTGTCTCGAGGCCATGTCCTTCACATGGCTGAGACACACGGCCGTGTCTCTACCCATGTGGCCAAGGAAATGGCTATTTACCAAGCCATTTTTCACCCTCATTTGCACACTCACATACACACTTTCAATGGAACTTAACATGGCACAATTAAGCTACCAGCACAACCATAATCAAGGCTTAAACATATCAAAACAATTATTTACTGTTCATAACATGGGAACGATAACTTTGCTCACCATAGCTATAGCATTAATTAATAGGTGCACTTGCCTTAATCAAAATTTTAGTTGGTTTACGATGAATCATGGTTAGTTTTAGTTTTTTATTTGGTGAATAAATGTGGAAATTGTCATTTTGGTTTTGGTATCTTATGGTTTTTTGGTTGACTATGTTTGGCTTTGGAAAGTTGGTATAAATGGAAGATTTTGACATATATTATTTGAGTCATAGTTTATTATTGAATGAGATTAACATGTTAATTATATCTTTGGTTTGAATGTTTGATGTTAATGTTTAATTTGAGGTGCTAATGAGGGCATATTGGTTTGGTACTTAGGTTAATTTTGAATTGGTATATTTTGACATGTTTTGGTAAATTTTGATTAGGTTTGGATGTTGGTTAATTCATGGCTTGGAACCTAAGAAATAGTGTGTGAAATGGCTCGTATTTGATAGTGTTTTTAGGTACACACGATGTAATATCCTGTTTTTTAATGGTGTTAGAAATAGTAGTTTCAAGACCACAATTTTGACATGTGAAGTCGTATTTTACTATTTAATTAAGGTTTATAGAGTTACATTAGGGTCATACCAAATTTTGGTGAAGTAATTTTAAGGTCTAATTAGCTTTTGAATAAAAGGATTAAATTGTGAAAGGTGCAAGCCTTAGTAGTTAATGAATTAAATTGATTTGGTAGCATAATTATAAATTGAATGGGGACTTACTATGTAATTAGTCCATTAGATATGTAAATGGATGGTTAGTGGCCTTTTAAAAATGAAATTTGTAAGATTATGAGTGAGGGCAATTTGGTAATTTAATAAATGAAATTAAAGTAAAATAATAAAACAACTTGTGTAACAGCCCGATTTAGGGGCAAAACGAAACAACAGTTTTGAAACCACGAATCTAAGATTTAAAAAAAAAATTGTTATTATAATTATTTTGAGGTTTATGATATGATTGCATGATTGTGTGAAAATTTCGTGATGAAATTCTATGCATAAAGTGCTTAAGTAGAGATTAGGGACTAAATCGAATAATTTGCAAAACTTGCATTCTAGAAGTTTTTAGTATGAAATTGCTTTGGAATATTAATAATGAGGCCTTAAATAGAAATTTGACCAATTTCTAAGTCTATGGACAAAATTGGACATGGATGGAATTTTTGGAAAGTTTAGTAGTAAGGGCATTTTGGTCATTTAGTTATTAAAATGAATTAAAAACAAAATTAAAAGCCAATTTTTGTCCATCTTCTTCATTAGGCCAAAATTTCAAGGGTTATCCATATCTAGGGTTTGTTTCAAGCTTTCAAGCTCAATAGCAAGTGCATTCAAGCCCCGTTTTTAATGTTCTTTACATTTTTGAAATCCTCGTAACTCGGTCTACCTATTTCTACCATTATTTTGAGTTAGGGTTTATGTTTAAAAATTTACCCATGAATGATATGCATGTATTTTGATGTTTGATGGTAGAATATGAATGTTTTAAGTTAGGAGAACGATCTTTTCTAAGTGATTTTTAGCGAAAACGAGTAAAACGACATAATCGGTAAAAATACCTATTGTTCATAACTATGTGTTAGAGTGAGAATTTGATGTTGCCATAGAAGAGAAAAATGATCAGCATGTCATTAAACATAAGAATAAGGGCTGAAATTAAATTTCTGAGCCTAGGGGAAAATCATAATTTTGTAAAAGTTAGGGGGCAAAAATGTAATTTTTCCATAATGTGTTTTTTGGATTGAAATAAATAGTATGAGTGTTAAATGAGCTAAATGTGTTGTTATAGATCAAGAATGGCATGGAATCGATCTCGAACGGGGGAAGGAAAAGGTGTTGGATTAAATTGCAAAATTTCCATATTTTGCACCAGGGTAAGTTTGTATGTAAATCATACATTAACTTCATTTACATTTTTATATTTCAGCCTATTATATATGTAATTTAGCCGATTTTGAAGCATAAATTGACTATTGGAAAAATGGAAATAAGTAATAGAGAGAGAAATCCCGGTTGTACATTCGGAAAGATTGAATAATATAGATGGAGCGTGGCTAGGTCACATGTATGGTGCCGAGTGCACATCATGTGTACAAGAAAGCTACGTGATACTATGTAGTAGCTAGGTCACATGTGTGATACGGGAAGTATCCCATGTAGACAAGAGAGCTACGGGAGAGATAAATGTAGCTAGGTCGCATGTGTGATTCCAAGTGAAGGACACCATGTAGACAAGAGAGCTACGAGATAAATTGGCTAGGTCACATGGGTGATACTAAGTGTTCACCATGTGTACAAGAGAGCCGAATTATGTGAAATATGATGGTGGAGCTGTGTGCTGAAACCATCAAGTATCAGGAATTGATCCGAATTGTTCAACGGGATGGCTTTATGGTGACACTGTAATCATGGACCTATACTTGTGATGTATGAAATGTGGTGAAAATGAATTGTGATATGCATGTTAAAATGAGATTAATATAAAGAAAGTGTGAAAGAGTGAATTAGCAATAATACTGTTTTGGACAGACGCAGTGATGTGAATTTGAAAAATCACCAAAAATAATAAGAACTTAATTAGAGGTTTAATGAGATATTAATTTAAATCTTAATGAGTCTATTTTCATTTAAAAGAAACAAAGTAAGTAAAGGAATCTTATATTTTGAGAAATTTATATTTTCATGAGACCTGTTCAGAATGACTACATGATTCCCTGTTCAGACTTTAAAAATTCACCATAAATTGTACAAAATTTATTAAGAGTCATACCTTACATGCATGGATTCCTTATTGAGTATATTTTTAATTTAAACAAACGGCATGTTCGTTGAGATTATGTACATGGAGAAATTTGGTTCGTAGTGCACAGAGGTCAGGGTAGTCAAACCCTGAAACAGGGGAGATTTTAACTAATAAACTGTACTAATTGGCTTGACCAAAAATTATATAAAAAAATTAGTAAGTATATATATGAGTCTAGTTTCAAGGAAAATTTACAGAATTGGATTTTGAGTTTCGTAACTCAAGTTATGATTTATTTAGTGAACATGACGCAGGAGAGACAGCTTGACCAAAGTGGAGTAAACAGTGAAATTTAAAGTAGATACACTTGAGTTATTATGTAATCATATTAAATTCTTTATTCATTATTTATATACTTGCTTATAAGCTATAAGCTTACTTTCTTTTCTCTCTTTTGTCTTATAGTGTTGTCCAGCTTGCACAGGAGTCAAGGATCGTTGAAGATCTGCCTACACTATCAATATTTTTGGGTATTTGAACTAAACATTTTGAATTATGACATGTATAGTAGGCTTAGTTATTTTGTTACGTGTCATAATTGCCTAGGCTTAAAATATTGGCTACAGTATGTGATCGAGTATTTGTTACAAAGCCATTGAAGTTGGCTAATATTGTTAAAGGCATATGTTATAATGTTTCATGATCCAATTGGATGCCATATTTTTGTCCCAGTTTTATTTAATGGTATGTGTTATGTTCTGGTAATACCTCGTACTCTGTTTTGATGTGGAATGCGTGATGGGGCATTACATTTAGTGGTATCAGAGCCAAAGTTTGGTCGGTTCTCAGACTAATATGGTGTGTGTAAAAGTCTAGCTATACATGCCATAAATATATTGTGAATGGATCCCGACGGAACTGTGGCTGATGATGCTACTAGTAATGCACCGGCTCCCGCAAAGGGACCGCGCCTGTAGAAAGTAGACCTAAGACATTGAGACAGGGAGATGAGGCTCGGGATGTCTTTCTCCAAATGATGAACAATTGGTATACTGAGTTTATTCGAGCAAACCCAAATGCTCAACCTCCCGCACCCCCCTCCCATACCTCGAGCCGTTTCTGTGAGTTGCTCAAGGCATAGATTTGGTAAGAATGAACAAGCCTCCGGTTGACAAGATTCGAAAACAAGGGGCCGAAGAGTTTAGAGCAAAGATCGATGATGATCCTGAGAAAGCGGAGTTCTGGCTTGAAAATTCTACCCGTGTATTTGATGAGCTCTCATGTACACCCGAGGAGTGCTTAAAGTGTACTGTATCACTTTTGAGAGATTCAGCCTACCACTGGTGGAAGACTTTGGTAGCAGTGGTGCCAAAAGAAAGGGTTACTTGGGATTTCTTCCAGGAAGAATTTAGAAAGAAATACATAAGTCAGCAATTTATTGATCAAAAACGAAGGAGTTCCTCGAATTGAAGTAGGGCAAGATGTTTCTGGCAGAGTATGAACGCGAATTTGTAAGACTCAGCAAGTATGCCCAGGAATGTGTGTCCACCGAGGCCATTATGTGCAAAAGGTTTGAGGATATGCTAAATGAGGACATTAAAGTGCTTGTGGGAATTTTAGAGCTGAAAGAATTTGTAATATTAGTTGATCGAGCTCTTAAAGCCGAAGAATTGAACAAAGAAAGAAGAAAAGCTGCTATTGAGGCTCGAGATGCTAGAAAGAGGCCGATAAGCAAGTCATTTCAATCTCAATCAAAGAGGTCCAAAGAGACAAACCCTCGAATGACAGTTTCAGCTGGGGATTCACATAGAGATAGTGGTAGGGCATATTCGGGGTCTAAAGCTCGAGCTACTTCAGTGGCAAATATGGGTAATGTGCGATCTAGAAAGCCCGAATGTCAGCAATGTGGCAGACAACATTATGGTGAGTGTTGGGGAAACGAGTGAGCTTGTTTCAGGTGCGGTTATCGCGAGCATTTTATCAGAGACTGTCCGGAGAAAGTTAAAGAAGAAAAATTTCAGAGTGCTAGACAGAGTACTACCGCTAGCAGAGGTAGACCACCGAGAAATACCGGAAGTAGAGCTAGCAGTAAAACTGTAATGAAAGATTCAATGGCGAGATCAGAAGCTAGAGCGCCTGCTAGAACTTATACCATACGTGCCCGAGAGGATGCATCATCTCCCGATGTGATTACTGGTATATTTTTTCTTTATGATACTATTGTTGTTGCATTGATTGATCCCGAGTCTACTCATTCCTATATTTGTGTGAATTTAGTGTCTAACAAGAAGTTGCTTGTTGAATTTACTGAGTATGCGATTAAAGTGTCGAACCCCTTAGGCCAATATCTGCTAGTTGATAAGGTTTGCAAGAATTGCCCATTAATGACTCAAGGTCACTATTTTCCGGCTAATTTGATGCTGTTACCATTTGATGAGTTTGATGTTATCTTGGGAATGGATTGGTTGACATTGTATGATGCCAAGGTAAATTGTAAACAGAAAACATTAGAGTTGAAATGTGAAAACAGTGAAATTCTGTGGGTTGAAACAGATGAATCAAATAAATTGCCTATGGTGGTTTCGCGCATGTCTGCACAGAAATACATAAGGAAAGGGTGCGAAGCTTATCTTGCCTATGTAATGAATACTAAAATGTCTGAATTGAAGCTTGAATCAATGCCGATAGTCTGTGAATTTCCAGATGTGTTTCCAGAGGAATTAACTGGGTTGCCTCCGAACAGAGAGATAGAGTTTGCCATTGATTTGTTGCCGGGGACTACACTGATCTCGATTGCTACATATAGAATGGCTTCGACTGAATTAAGAGAATTGAAGGCTCAGTTGCAAGAGTTAATAGACAAGGGATTTGTGAGACCGAGTTTATCTCCCTGGGGTGCTCCCGTATTGTTTGTAAAGAAGAAAGATGGCTCAATGAGGCTTTGCATTGATTACCGTCAGCTCAATAAGGTGACTATAAAGAACAAGTACCCGTTACCGAGGATTGACGATTTATTCGATCAGTTGAAGGGGGCAACAGTGTTTTCAAAGATCGATTTGAGGTCCGATTACTACCAGTTGAGAGTTAAGGAGTCGGATGTGCCGAAAACTGCCTTTCGGACAAGGTATGGACATTATGACCTTTCGGCTTAACAAATGCTCCAGCTATATTTATGGACTTGATGAACCGAATTTTTCGACCATATTTGGATAAGTTTGTGGTAGTGTTTATAGATGACATCCTAATCTATTCTCGAGATGAGTCTGAGCATGCCGAACACTTGAGTACCATATTGTAGATCTTAAGAGAAAAGAAACTGTTTGCTAAGTTTAGCAAAAGTGAGTTTTGGCTTCGTGAAGTCAGATTTTTGGGACATATAGTCTCAGGTGATGGTATTCGGGTGGATCCGAGCAAAATTTCTGCAATCGTTGATTGGAAACCACCAAAGAATGTATCTGAGGTTAGAAGCTTTTTAGGCTTGGCCGGGTATTATAGATGATTTGTCGAGGGATTTTCGATGATTGCCTCTCCTATGACTAAGTTGCTGCAAAAGAATGTTAAGTTTGAATGGACTGATAAATGTCAGCAGAGTTTTGAAAAGCTGAAAGCACGATTGACTGAAGCACCAATTTTAGTACAGCCTGAGCCCGGGAAGGAGTTCGTAATTTATAGTGATGCATCATTGGCAGGCCTTGGATGTGTACTAATGCAAGAGGGTAAAGTGGTAGCTTATGCCTCGAGACAGTTAAAACTGCACGAGAAAAACTATCCTACGCATGACTTGGAATTGGCCGCTATTGTCTTTGCCTTGAAGATCTGGCGACATCATTTGTATGGTGAAAAATGTCAAATTTTTACTGATCACAAAAGTTTGAAGTATTTGATGAATCAAAAGTATTTGAATCTACGACAACGGAGATGGCTTGAATTATTGAAGGATTATGAGCTAGTGATTGATTATCATCCGGGAAAAGCAAATGTAGTTGCTGATGCCTTGAGCAGGAAATCTCTTTTTACTTTGAGAGCCATGAATACGAGGTTAGCATTTTCTGATGATGGGTCAATCTTGGCAGAGATGAGGGTTAAACCGTTATTTCTCCAGTTAATTTGTGATGCTCAAAAGAACGATAGTAAGTTGCGAACCAATAGAACTCAGTGCGAACCGGGTTACAACTCAGATTTCTGAGTTGGACCAGATGACTGTTTGATGTTTTGAGATAGGATTTGTGTCTTAAAAATGATGAATTGATTCGAAAAAATACTACATGGGGCACATAGTGGGTCGTTTGTCGATTCACCTGGTAGCACAAAAATGTATAATGATTTAAAGAAGTTATATTGGTGGCCGTGCATGAAAAGGACATTTCGAATTTGTAACCAAGTGTTTGATCTGTCAACAAGTAAAAGTGAGCATCAGTGCCTTCAAGATTACTCCAACCGTAATGGTGCACGAATGGAAATGGGATAGGATTACCATGGATTTTGTAACCGAGTTGCCTTTGACTCCTAAAAAGAAGGATGCTGTCTGGGTAGTGGTTGATAGGTTAAAAAGTCAGCTCACTTTATACCGGTACGTACCGATTACTCAATTGATAAATTAGCTGAATTATATATTGTTGAAATTGTGAGGTTGCATGGGGTACCTATGTCTATAATATCAGATATAGATCCGAGATTTACCTCTAGATTCTGGAAAAAGTTACAAGAAGCTTTGGGCACAAAATTGAACTTTAGTACCGTGTTTCATCCACAGACAGATGGTCAGTCGGAAAGAGTAATCCAGGTACTTAAAGATATGCTTAGATGCTTTGTTTTAGAATTTGAAGGCAGTTGAGAGAAATATCTATCTTTGGTTGAATTTGCCTACAATAACAGTTTTCAGTCAAGTATACAGATGGCACCGCATTTGCTTGTATGGTCGCAAGTGTCGGACTCCTTTATATTGGACTGAACTTAGTGAGAAACAGATTCGTGGGGTTGATCTAGTTAAAGAAACCGAAGAGAAAGTAAAAGTAATTCGTGATTGCCTGAAAGCTGCTTCAGATCGACAAAAGTCATATGCAGATTTAAAAAGAAAAGAGATTGAATTTCAGGTGGGTGATAAAGTGTTCTTGAAGTTGTCACCATGGAAAAAGATTTTAAGATTTGGCCAGAAAGACAAGTTGAGTCCGCATTTTATTGGGCTGTACGAGATTACTGAGAGGATTGGACCAGTGGCATATCAGTTGGCCTTACCGGCAGAGTTAGAAAGAATTCATAATGTGTAATAGCCAGATTTAGGGGCAAAACGAAATAGTGCTTTCAAAACCATGAATCTGAGATTTTAAAAAAATTAAATTGTTATTATAATTATTTTGAAGTTTATGATATGATTGCATGATTGTGTGAAAATTTCGTGATGAAATTCTATGCATAAAGTGCTTAAGTTGAGATTAGGGATTAAACCAAATAATTTGCAAAACTTGCATTCTAGAAGTTTTTAGTATGAAATTGCTTTGGAATATTAATAAGGAGGCCTTAAATAGAAATTTGACCAATTTCTAAGTCTATGGACAAAATTGGACATGGATGGAATTTTTGGAAAGTTTAGAAGTAAGGGCATTTTGGTCATTTAGTTATTAAAATGAATTAAAAACAAAATTAAAAGCCAATTTTTGTGCATCTTCTTCATTAGGCCAAAATTTCAAGGGTTCCCCATAGCTAGGGTTTGTTTCAAGCTTTCAAGCTCAATAGTAAGTGCATTCAAGCCCCGTTTTTAATGTTCTTTACATTTTTGAAATCCTCGTAACTCGGTCTACCTATTTCTACCATCATTTCGAGTTAGGGTTTATGTTTAAAAATTTACCCATGAATGATATGCATGTATTTTGATGTTTGATGGTAGAATATGAATGTTTGAAGTTAGGAGAACGATCTTTTCTAAGTGATTTTTAGCGAAAACGAGTAAAACGGCAAAATCGGTAAAAATACCTATTGTTCATAACTATGTGTTAGAATGAGAATTTGATGTTGCCATAGAAGAGAAAAATGATCAGCATATCATTAAACATAAGAATAAGGGCTGAAATTAAATTTCTGAGCCTAGGGGCAAAATCATAATTTTGTAAAAGTTAGGGGCAAAAATGTAATTTTTCCATAATGTGATTTTTGGATTGAAATAAATAGTATGAGTGTTAAATGAGTTGTTATAGATCAAGAATGGCATGGAATCGATCTCGAACGAGAGAAGGAAAAGGTTTTGGACTAAATTGCAAAATTTCCATATTTTGCACCGGGGTAAGTTTGTATGTAAATAATACATTAACTTCATTTACATTTTTATATTTCAGCCTATTATATATGTAATTTAGCCGATTTTGAAGCATAAATTGACTATTGGAAAAATAGAAATAAGTAATAGAGAGAGAAATCCCGGTTGTACATTCGGAAAGATTGAATAATATAGATGGAGCGTGGCTAGGTCACATGTATCATGCCAAGTGCACATCATGTGTACAAGAAAGCTATGCGATACTATGTAGTAGCTAGGTCACATGTGTGACACGGGAAGTAGAGCTACGGGAGAGATAAATGTAGCTAGGTCGCATGTGTGATTCCTAGTGAAGGACACCATGTAGACAAGAGAGCTACGACATAAATTGGCTAGGTCACATGGGTGATACTAAGTGTTCACCATGTGTACAAGAGAGCCGAATTATATGAAATATGATGGTGGAGCTGTGTGCTGAAACCATCAAGTATCGGGAATTGATCCGAATTGTTCAATGGGATGGCTTTATGGTGACATTGTAATCATGGGCCTATACTTGTGATGTATGAAATGTGGTGAAAATGAATTGTGATATGCATGTTAAAATGAGATTAATATAAAGAAAGTGTGAAAGAGTGAATTAGCAATAATCTTTTTTGACAGACGAGCCTTGATGATGAATTTGAAAAATCACCAAAAATAATGGGAATTTAATTAGAGGCTGAATGAGATATGAATTTAAATATCAATGAGTCTATTTTCATGTAAAAGGAACAAAGTAAGTAAACGAATCTTATATTTTGAGAAATTTATATTTTGAGAAATTTATATTTTCATGAGACCTGTTCAGAATGACTACATGATTCCCTATTCAGATTTTAAAAATTTACCATAAATTGTAAAAAAATTATTAAGAGTCATACCTTATATGAATGGATTCCTTATTGAGTCTATTTTTAAGGGAAACAAATGTCATGGTAGTTGGAATTATGTACAAGGATAAATTTGGTTCGTAGTGCACAGAGGTCAGGGTAGTCAAACCCTAAAATAGGGAAGAATTTAACTAATAAACTATACTAATTGGCTTGACCAAAAATTCTAGGAAAACATTAGTAAGTAGATATATGAGTCTAGTTTCAAGGAAAATTTACGGAATTGGATTTCGAATTTTTTAACTCAAGTTATGATTTATTTAGTGAATATGACGCAGGAGAGACAGCTTGACCAAAGTGGAGTAAATAGTGAAATTCAAAGTAAATACACTTGAGTTATTCTTTATTCATTATTTATATACTTGCTTACTAAGCTATAAGCTTACTTTCTTTTCTCTCTTTTGTCTTATAGTGTCGTCCCAACACACAGAGTCAAGGATCGTTGAAGATCTCGCTACACTATCAATATTTTTGGGTATTTGAACTAAACATTTTGAATTATGGCATGTATAGTAGGCTTAGTTATTTTGTTACGTGCCATAATTGCCTAGGCTTAAAATATTGGCTACAGTATGTGATCGAGTATTTTGTACAAAGCCATTGAAGTTGGCTAATATTGTTAAAGGCATATGTTATAATGTTTCATGATCCAATTGGATGCCATATTTTTGTCTCGGTTTTATTTAATGGTATGTGTTATGTTCTGGTAATACCTCATACACTGTTTCGGTGTGGAATGCGTGTATGGGGCGTTACAACTTGAATCATCATCTTCCTCAAGGGGTGAGCCGAAATTAGAAGAGGAAGAATACCTTTTTATGAATCTTAGGGTTTGGCCAAGTATTTCATGCATGCATGTGAGTAATTTTTATGTCATTTCTTGTAAATTTTAAATTTTTGGGATCGTTACAACTAGGTCCAGCTAACCCATAGCTTTATTTTTTAAACTGTTAAAGATTTTAGATGTTACCATTTGACGAGTTCTTGATGTTCATGATGTTAAATAATAGATTTGAGCTATTAGTTGTTGATTACGAGAATTTTATAAAATGGTTTTTGATAGTTTTTGAGTAAAGGATTAAATCAATTAAATGTTAGAATTGATAGAGGATTTTTGTGAATTTAGAATAAATGTAGGCTAAATATGGTAGGGTAACAATTTGACTAGCTTGAGTTTTTGGCAAATCTTGTTAAATTTGGAAATTTTAAGTTTAGGGATTAAATTGTGAAAAATGTAAAATTTTAAGGAAAATGTGTAATTATTGAAAAGTTAAGGGTCATATATCTTGAATTGAAAGTGAATTTAATGGATTGCATTTAATTATTATACAGATCAAAATTTGAATCAAAAAGTCAATAATCGAGGAAAAGGAAAAATTGCGGAGTAGTCCATGTGTTTAAACTGGAAGTGCTTTAAAGGTAAGTTCATAGTTATTTGTTATTTAATGTATTTCACTTGTAACTTATATGGGTATGATCTCTTTGTATGTACATGTGAGTATAATTGTTAGGAATGCAAGCATCTTATATATATACATGAAATTGAGAAGTGGTTATTAGTAGTGTTTCTAGGACATGAAATGAATTGTATGATATTGTAATGAGTTTTAATATGAATATGGAAATGTTAAAGTGCCTTCATTTCATCCCTATGCCCTTGTAAACACTTTGGTGTCCCTGTTTCCACAGTCGTGCCCCTGAATGCACTATGGTGCCACTGATAGCACATTCGTGCCCCTAACTGCACTCTGGTGCCCCTAATTGCACACTCGTGCTCCTGACTGCACTCCTATGCTGTAACCTCCCAAAATTGACCTATACGTTATGGCTAGATTGAGAAGGCTACATTAGCCACTGAAATGGCTAACCTAACTTATGTTACTTCTGAAAACCTTAAATAAACTCATTTTAGAGAAAACTGTAGTTGTATTTTGAGTTAGCTTAAAAGCATTCATTCATTAGGTCTTGTATACTTAGGATTCATTTTCTTGTTGATAGTGTTGTTTTAGAAAAAATGTTTACTTGTCATTCTTCTTTTAAAAAAACTCGATGTTAAACTAATGTAGTGGAAAAAACCATTTTTTAAGTCATTGTGGAAACTTAGTTGCCTTATCGATCTCTTTTCCAAAAACGGTTCCTTTGCAATGCAGCGGAAACTAGGGAACAATATCAAATTTTACTTAAGCCCAATATCATGCATCATCCGGTTATTATGTTTGAGTAACCAAGCATGCAAGAATCCCCAAAAGAAAAGTTACCAAGCCATAGACCAGAAATAATTAAAAACTACAAACCAAAACCAATAAAGACTTAATAATACTTATTAAGAAAAATAATCTAAGGTCCAAGGTGATTCTCCGAATGTTGAGTCCAGTCCTAATTTTAAGGTTTACCTAAAAAGTTAAACACTATTAAGGGTGAGCTTACGAAAAGCTCAGTGTGAGTCGAACAATTATTTAAACAAACATAAATATCAAATACAGTGAAACATATTAGCTTTAACACAAGAAAACAGAACCACCATAGGAATTTCATATCATTACATAGCCATTATCAAATTGATGTCAAACGATGTATGAGCATAGGTCATCATTCATTCGAGTAACAATCATTAATTTCAATACCATTTAATACAACACAATATAACACATATCACAAATCAATAATATTCGAACATGTTGTGCACATGATGCAATGAAAAAAGGTTCTTACCCATACCATCTGCTACACACCATGAGTTTCTCAGAACTCGTCATCCGAACACCAAAACAATATGGGCTTAAGCCCATTGTGGTTAAAACCACCTATAACAATTTGCAAAAAATTCTACCAGTAAAAATGCAATAAATTACCATTCCCCACGATACTCTAGGTGCAGTGCACTGACTACAGATAATGCAGACTTAATATGCTATCGGTACTCCACGGAACTCCTCCATCAACCGCAAAATCCCAACCCAATGCATATGCAATATGTCACACAGTCTCATACATAATCATATCTCAATAATTTTCACATTCATTTGACATGCTCAACATGTCCTCAATAATCTCATACTTTCAGTAAATGGAAATAGTGTTCCAAACATTCAAATTACCATTGTGTTGGTATCAATCAATATTGTTAAATTTCACATACTTTATTGTTTTTCATTATGAATAAATAACACCCTTTTCATTACACAATATAACAAATATCTCATGTGCTTAAATCATACATAACCTTAATATCTCAACACATTAAATCATTCAGTCAAACATTCTCATATCTTATAACTCAAATATGCAATTACAAACTCAATCAAACATTCATACTATCAAACTAGCAATTTTGCCAACATGTCAATCTTTTAAGGCTTGAAACATACCTGGTTTGGCCATTCACAAAATCAATAATTTGGTTATTAAGCCAATCCAATCAGCAAGCTAATTTATCAAATATAACATGATATTTAACATTTTCAAATAATTTTATGAGTTTAGGACCCACACCTTATTTTTTGCTTCCTTACAGCACACTAGCGAATCTTCCAATTTTCCTTAACAGTTCCTTAAACGAACCTAAACCAAAATTCAGTATAAATTCAATAAATTTACCATTAAAACAGCCCAAAAAACCCACTAATGAGTTCAAACCAATTTTTGAAATTATAACTATTTTATGAATCCAAACTTGTTAGATTCCTTACACTGTATCTATGCGAATCGTACGTACAACCATTCTTCGCCATTACGGATGATTTGGTGTGTTTTGGTCAGTACCTAATTCAATAATATACTGGAAAATCAGTAGCTAATTAATGATTAAATTCATTCATTTAATCAATTTATAACCTTTACCCAACAACTATGTCAAAATAAGAAAGAGAAAGAAGATGGTGCACAATCTTGACGCAAAAAGAAAAAGAAAGAGATTGTAAAATGGGAGGTGTAGGAAACAACATTAATGGATGAAAGGAAAATAAAATAAAATCCAAGAGAGGAGAGGAGGAGATGAACGGATAGGGAAATGAGGAGGAGGATTTAAGGTTGATTATTTGTGAAAATTAACATATATATGTAACGCCCTAAAAATCCCAAACTTTCTTTCTTTTTCGGTTTTGATAAAAGGTGTGCTTAATATTCCTAGCCGAGTGTTATTTATGTGATAATAGGCCTTGGTTAAGTTTTGAGTTTGAACTTTTAGGTGAAGGAAATTATAGTTTAATAATTAAAATAACCTTGATGGTAAGTAGTTTGGTTTTTAAATAAATGAAGAAGGAATTGGACACAAGGAGCCTTGTGTTGGAGTGTCAAGTAGCGTCACATGTAGGGCTTAGAGGTGGCGTCACATGCATGGCAAGGAGGTTTGGAGTTCGAATCCCTCCTTGCTCAAAAGAAGGATTTATTTTTGCTCAATAAATGGCCAGTAGTGGCGTTGGATGTGAACTCTGAAGGGAGTGATCAGAAGAGAAATTTAAGGAAGGGATTCAGGAGTTATCAGGGAGAAAATTTAGGAGATGAGAGGTGTAGAGAAGTGGAGCTGAATTGGGAATTTGGGGATAGGTAAATTCGATTATAGTATATATAGGTGCCGATTTTGGGGATTTTAGGCTAATGCCGAATTCTTCCTTTCTATTATACCGAAAACATTTTTCTCTCCAAATATCTAAAATATGAAATCCCTTATTCTTTCTCTTTTATTTTGTGCCAATTTCTTCCCTTCCTTTCTCATCAGACTCCTTTCTTTCTTGCTCCTAATTACTTTCTCTAAAGCCGAATATCTTTTGGCCAAAATCCTATTGTGTCGCCACTTTTTCTTCAACGTTGGCCGATCGATTCTTGTGTAAGTGCTTTACTTTCTTTTAATTGGTCTTCCTAGTACCGATTTCTTCTCTTCCTCACTCTTTCTAAATCGTTTTTGGTAGGGGATTAGTATTGAATCTCAGATTTCAGATCTCTGCCAAATTGCTCCTAGGCGTTTTGAGGTTTTGGGTAAGTATTCCTCTTTTATTGGTTAAGGTTGGCCGAATGGCCATGGAGGACTTGAGAGTGACTCAAGATGATTGTAAGTCACTTTTTTTTAGTTTTAATGATTAAGATTGATGCAGATTTAAGAAATACTCGTGATTAGTGATCAAGGAAGGGCTGTTAAGGCTTGTCGTTCAAGGTAAAGCAAAGGTGAGATTTTCGGCTTTTGGTGATCGTATTTGATAAGTGCGTGATTAATCTTTAAGTGATATCATTTTTAGATTCGTGGCTAAGGAGGTCACAACACGTTTTTGTACCAGGTGTGTACATACACTGCACACACATAGTAGATCGGCAAATCCCAAAATGCAGAAAAGTCGAAATGCCGAAAAGCCTAAAGTTTGGCTACAATAAACTTGCGAGTGCGCAAGCACTCGTAAGGGAAAATCGATAGGTTATCAGAGGCCCCATGTGTGATTCTGTGGACTTAGACTATTTATTGGCCAACCGGGCCAGAATGGGCTAAATGGGCCCGATGGGCTGTAGGGCCCATAATAGGCAAACTTGGCAATTTGTTACTAACTGATGAAAAATCATATGATTGCAAGACTATGAATGTGATTGGGCCTGACGGGCGATATGAATGTGATTTGGGCCTAATGGGCCATACGAATGTCATTTGGGCCTAATGGGTCATATTAATAAGATTGGGCCTAGTGGGCCATATGCATGTATGTAGACTCGTTTGGGCTTTGTAAGGGGTTTTGGGCCTAGTATCTGATAACTTCTTAAACAAACATAAAACTTAAATAATTAATTAATTGCGACCGTGGAGAAGCCATAAGGTTAAGGTGTGGCAATGGGTATATGTATGTCTAGGATTGGATTTAGGGAGAGCTTGGTACTTAAGCGGTCTTATTGACCCACCCCCTCTTCTTTGGATTCCTACTTGGTGCATAGTATCTGTTCGCTTTAGCCAACGAGGACTTGTTAACGGGCTAAGGTAAGTAATAACCCATAATAAAGAGAAATTACCGAAAAGCCCCTAAGGGCAAAAATGACTAAAATACCCTATGTGTTGAATGTAAGATTTATGGATGTTACATGTATACCTGCTACATTCATATGATATTCTGTTTAGGTTGCATATAGGTTGGGAATTATGGAATGGAGGAAGTATATTAGGATCGCATGGTTGCTTGACGACTGTGGATCCACTGATGGCTTTTTAAGCCCAATATATGATTAGCAGCTTTGCTGCAACGTTAGGTAGTACCGCAACCAGGCTATCATTGGAATGTATCAGATGGGTGGGTCGATATTTATATCCCCACATAGTGTGTATTGGGGGATGGAGATGGTATGTAGCGGTTGGATGGGTGGGATCCGTACATAGTTGATTGCCTTACATCTCTTCTAATATTGAATTAGGCTCAGGGCCGAAAAGACTTGCTATTGCATGCTTTTCTATTTGCCAAGGGTTGTACACACTGAGTTTTCGAAAACTCACCCCCTCTTTTATTTTTCTCAGGTGATCCTCAGTAGGTGGTTTGAAGGTTGGAGAGACTCTGAGGTGGCCAGCTAGCAAGACGGCTTGGACTGGTTTTCTTAAGCCTATAATTTCTAGTATTTTAAGTTATTTTAGTCCGGATTGTAATAAGGCCTTTCCTTGGTTATTATTTCAAATTAGGATTATTATTATTTTCATGCTTTATATTTATTAGAAGTAGAACATGGTTTTCCTAATCCATAACTGTTTAATACGTTTCCACAACTCAATTTTTAAATGCAAAGTTTTCATAAATTATATGTTTTAAATAAAGCTTCCGCAACTGAAAAGAGATTTTAAAAAGTAATTATCATCATACAAGAAGGAATAGTTTTTTAAATACACCTTGCTTTGAAAGCAACAAATACAAGTTGGGATTTTACTCAAGGTTTTTATTTTAAAAAAGGATTTTCAATGAAAACAAGGTTTTCAAAAAACTATTCAATGTGACATGCTAGATCTGGCCATAACGTTTGGGTCAGGTTCGGGGTGTTACATAATATACCTAGGGTTACAAGGCTTGGGTGGCACACACATTAAAAACAAGGGATTTTTACCAAAAATTAAATTATTTCTGTAATATCCCGAATTAGGGCCTAATCGAAATAGTAGTTTCGTGACCATAAATCTGAGATAGAGATAATTATTTTATAATTATTTTGATGTTTATGATATGATTGCATGATTGTGTGAAAATTTCGTGATGAAATCCTATGCCTAAAGTGCTTAGATTGAAATTAGGGACTAAATCGAATAATTTGTAAAACTTGCATTCTAGGAGTTTTTAGTATGAAATTGTTTTGGAATATTAATGAGGAGGTCTTAAATAGCAATTTGACTAATTTCTAAGTCTATGGACAAAAATTGGACATGGATGGAATTTTGGAAAGTTTAGTAGTAAGGGCATTTTGGTCATTTAGTTATTAAAATGAATTAAAAACAAAATTAAAAGCCAATTTTTGTCCATCTTCTTCATTAGGCCGAAATTTAAAGGGTTCTCCATAGCTAGGGTTTGTTTCAAGCTTCCAAGCTCCATAGTAAGTGATTCCAAGCCTCGTTTTTTAATGTTCTTTACGTTTTTGGAATCCCGGTAGCTCGATTAAGCTTATGCTAGCAATAATTCAACCTAGGGTTCATATTTGGAAAAATACCCATAGGTGAAATTTGTGTATTTTGGTGTTCTATGATAGAAAATGGGGTTTTAAATTATGTTAGACAACTTGTACTACTCGGTTTTAAACAAAAACGAGTAAAAGGGCTTAATCGGTAAAAATACCTAATAGTCATAAGTACATGTTAGAGTGTGAATTTCATGTTACCATAGAAGGGAAAAATGATCAGAATGTCATAAAACATAAGAATAAGGGATGAAGTTTGATTCCCGAGCCTAGGGGCAACAGTGTAATTATGCAAAAGTTTAAGGGCAAAAATGTAATTTTGCCAAAGTTTGTATTAAATGCTGTTTTGATGAATGTATGTATTAAATAAGATTAATTTGGCATTATAGATCAAGAGAAACAAGATTCAAGTTGCGATCGAGGGAAAAACAAAGTTTACGAAGAATAGGCTCGATTGCTAATAATTTTGTACCGAGGTAAGTTCATGTGTAAATGTGGTAACATAATTGTCAATTTAAGTAATATAATGTTATTTATATGATATGATGATTATTATCATTAAATTTATTTATATGATATGAAGATTTTTATCATGAAATATTATGCTTTGTGGTTATTATTGAGTAATATGCAAACTATGTTTACTACTTGATAAATATGAATTTCTACCGAGTGTCGATTTCAATATTCCATGGAAGACGGCAAAGTTATGTGGTCGAGGAAAAAGCCCGTTTGAACTTTGGGAATAGATTAGAAAACAAGTAACATGTCACTAGGATATTGAGTTCCGAACTCGTTGAGTTGAGTCCGAGTTCGTGAGATGTAACTAGGCATCCGAGTTCGTTGAGTTAAGTCCGAGTTCACTTATGGATGCGAACGCCCGAGCTCGTTGAGTTGAGTCCGAGTTCACTTATGGGCGGGTTGTATGGTAGCTTGGCTACATAAGTTCCGCAGGCTATTGAGTTTGTCTAGCTGCGGGTATGGCTCTTATGTTCATGAGATCCGCGTATTCGAATTATATTCTGATGTGTTCAACGGGGTGAATCTTAAGTGAATATAAAGAAGGCCTAAAATGAAGATGACATGTTGGTAAGTATGGTAAATGAGAAAATTTGACAGGTATGTGCTTAAACCCTTGGGTTGAGAACTTGGTATGATGAAATCATAGAAAGATATTAAATACAAATGAAACATGAATGTCTTGGTGTAGTTTATGCAAATAATGTTTTTGTGGGATTGTGTGATTATGTTACTTGCTATTTGCATGTGAACTTACTAAGCATTTGTGCTTACTCCCTCCTTTTCTTTCATTGTAGTTTTGACAAGCCGGCTTGAGAATCGGGATAGGTCGAAGACTCGTTCACACTATCCGAAGGCCTAAATTGGTAAAATGGTTTGTGTGTTTTGAATGTGGCATGTATGGCAAAATACTCACTTTGTGTAAATGATCTTATGATATGGCTATGGTTTGGCAAGAAAAGGGTTTGTAAATGATTAGCCATTAGAATGGCCAATCTAAGTCATATTTGATGTTATGTATGTTTAAAATGATATTTAGTCCATGAAAATCCTTAGTAAAGTGAAATTTGCCATAAAATAGAATCTGACAGCAGTGATGTAAATTTGAAAAATCACTAAAAATAGTTTAAATGGAATTAAATGATTAATAAGTTATGAAATTGAAGATTTATGAGTCTATTTTCATATGGATTGAACAAAACAGGTATATGAATTCTATTTTATGAGATATTTGAATTTTTTTGAAATAGGGCCAGAGTGATTTCTGGATCCCCTGTTTTGAATTTAAAAATTCATAATAAATTGTAAAAAAATAATTAGAAGTAATGCTTTATATGTACAAATTTCTTATTGAGCATAGTTTTAAGAGAAACAAACGTCATAGTCTTTTGAATTCTGTACAAAGAGAAAAGTGTTTCGTAGTGAACAGAGGTTAGAGTAGTTAAACCTTGAAATAGGGGAGACTTTAACTAATAAAATGTACTAATTGGCTTGACCAAAAATTCTAGAAAAGAATTAGTAAATATATATATGAGTCTAGTTTCAGGTAAAATTTATGGAATTTTATTTCGAGTTTCGGAACTCGAGATATGAATTTTTAAGCGACTGTGATGCAGTTAATTAGCTTGTCTAGAACTTTTTAAAATAAATTGTTTGAGCTGTTTAAGTGATAAATTAAGGTTAGTAACACCTCGTGGTCGACTCCGACGATGGTCTCGGGTACGGGGGCGTTACATTTGGTGGTATCAGAGCAGGTTTAGTCGGTTCTCGGACTAATGTGTTGTATGTACGGGTTTTGCTATACATGCAATATATATAAATTGTGATATTGTGACGACTTCTGACCTTTTAAATGATTTTTTTATAGTAAATGGATCCCGATCCAGCTATGCGGTGATGATGTAGAGAGTAATGCACCAGCTCCGGTGAAGGGGCGGTGCCAATCGAAAATCCACCTCCTACTTTGTCGGTCAAGGAGGAGGAGAAGGGGCTCGGAAGCCTTTCTCCAAATGATGAGTGCACAGTATCTCGAGTTTGTTCAGATGAACCCGAATGCACAACCTCCCCACCTCCCCGATTCCTCAACCTATACCCCGATGCCTCAAGGTGTAGATCTGATGAAATTTCACGAAACTCCAGTTGACAAAATCAGTAAACAAGGGGCCAAGAATTCAGGGCAAATATTGATGATGATGCTTTGAAAGCGAGTTTTGGCTCGAGAATTCTATTCGAGTATTTGATGAATTGTCTTGTACACCAAGAATGCTTGAAATGTGCTATATCATTGTTGAGGATTCACTTATCATTGGTGGAAGACATTGACTTGATAGTACCGAAAGAGAAAGTAACTTGGGAATTCTTTCAAGAAGAATTTGGAAGAAATATATCAGTGAAAGATTTATTGATTAGAAGCGTAAAGAGTTTCTTGAATTAAAGCAGGGGAACATGACATTTACTAAATACGAAGGGAGTTTGTCAGGTTGAGTAAGTATGCTAGAGAATATATTCCTACAGAAGCTAAAATGTGCAGACGATTTGAAGACGGACTCAATGAAGACATCAAAGTATTTGTTGGGATTCTTGAATTAAAAGAAATGGTAGTACTGGTTGATCGAGCTTGCATGGCTGAAGAACTACTTAAAGAGAAGAAAAAGGTAGAGGTGAGACTAGAAATTGGAAGAAAAGACCGACGAAGCGGTTCATACTCACAGCAATCCAAAGAAATCTAGAAATATGAATCCTCGTTCACAGGTTCTGGCTGGACAATCATATGGAAATTCTAAGAAGCAAAATGTGGGTCCTAAACCTCAGACTACTTCCGTGGCTAGTGTGGGAAATACGAGATTTGTTAAGCCCGAGTGCCAGCGGTGTGGCAGAAATCATTTTGGCCCATGTAGAGCGAATGAATGTTTTCGGTGTGGTTCTCTGGATCATTTTATTAGAGACTGCCGAGAGAGCCGAGAAAGAAAAATTTGAGAATGTAAAAGCTAGTGGTGCATCTCGGGAAGATATTCGAGAAAAGCTGGAAATGAAGCAAGCAGCAAAAATGTAGCCAGAGATTTAGTAGCTAAATCTGAAGTAAGGGCTCTAGCTAGAACTTATGCTGTAAAGGCACGTGAAGATGCTTCATCACCCGATGTGATTACTGGTATATTTTCTCTTTATGATGTTAATGTTATTGCTTTGATTGATCCCGGTTCTACTCATTCATATGTATGCATGAAACTGGTGTTTAGTATGAATATACCTATTGAGAACACAGAATTTATGATTAGAGTGTCGAATCCGTTAGGCAAATGTGTGATAGTTGATAAAGTATGCAAGAAATGCCCTTTAATGATTCGGGGTCATTACTTTTCGGCCGACTTGATGTTGTTGCCGTTTGATGAATTTGATGTTATTTTGGGTATGGATTGGTTGACATTGCACAATGCTATAATAAATTGCAAAGAAAAGGTTATAGAATTAAAGTGTGAAAGTGGTAAAATTCTGCGGGTTGAACCAGACAAATCAGAGGCATTATCTAGTATGATTTCTTCAATGTCGGCTCAGAGATATTTGAGAAAGGGTTATGAAGCTTATTTGGCGTATGTAATTAATACAAAATAAGTTGAAAAAAAATTTGAATCAGTGCTGGTTGTGTGTGAATTTGCGGACGTATTTTCAGAAGAATTGTTGGGTTTGCCTCCAGTCAAGGAAGTAGAATTTCGTATTGATTTGATACCGGGAACAGCTCCGATCTCAATTGCTCCATATAGAATGGCACCAGCAGAGTTGAAAGAATTAAAGTCGCAGTTGCAAGAGTTGATTGAAAAAGGCTTTGTGAGACCGAGTTTTTCACCTTGGGGTGCTCCTGTGTTATTTGTGAAAAAAAAGGATGGTTCTATGAGGTTGTGTGTTGACTATCGGCAGTTAAACAAGGTGACAATCAAAATCAAGTATCCGTTGCCAAGAATTGATGATTTATTTGATCAGCTAAAAGGAGCGACATGGTTTTCAAAGATTGACTTGAGATCTGGGTACTACTAGCTGTGAGTAAAAGAGTCGAATGTGCCTAAAACTACTTTTAGAACAAGGTACGGTCATTATGAATTTTTAGTTATGCCATTCGAGTTGACAAATGCTCCTGCTGTGTTTATGGATTTAATGAATCGCATATTTCGGCAATACTTGGACAAATTTGTTGTGGTGTTTATAGATGATATTTTAATTTATTCAAAAGATGAGACAGAGCATGCTGAGCATTTGAGGATAGTTTTGCAAACTTTGAGAGATAAGCAGTTATATGCCAAGTTTAGTAAAAGTGAATTTTGGCTTCGGAAAGTTGGATTTTTGGGTCATATTGTTTCAGGTGATGGTATACGGGTTGATCCTAGTAAGATTTCAGCCATTGTTGATTGGAAACCATCGAAAAATGTAACCGAGGTTAGAAGTTTCTTCGGGCTAGCTAGGTATTATCGGCGGTTTGTAAATGGATTTTCTATAATTGCTACTCCTATGACTAGACTACTCCGAAAGAATGTTAAATTTGAATGCACGAAAGAATGTCAACAAAGTTTTGAAGAATTGAAAAAGTTATTAACTGAAGCACCAGTGTTGGTACAACCCGAATCAGGTAAAGAATTTGTGGTATATAGTGATGCTTCTCGAAATGGCTTAGGATGTGTGCTTATGCAAGAAGGAAAAGTGGTGGCTTATGCTTCGAGGCAGTTAAAATCTCACGAAAGAAATTATCCGACTCATGATTTGGAATTGACTGCTATAGTGTTTGCTTTGAAAATTTGGCGACATTATTTGTATGGTGAAAAGTGCCGAGTATATACCGACCACAAAAGTCTTAAATTCTTAATGTCACAAAAAGATTTGAATTTGAGACAGCGAAGATGGTTGGAGTTATTGAAAGATTACGAGATTGTTATTGACTACCATCCGGGAAAAGCGAATGTGGTTGCTGATGCTTTAAGTAGAAAATTGATATTTGCTTTGAGAGCTATGAGCACTCGGTTAAAGATATTAAATGATGGATTGATTCTAGCAGAGTTAAGAGCAAGACCGATGTTTTTACAAGAGATTTCTGAAGCTCAAAAAAATGATCAAGATTTGCAAGCCAAGAGAAAGCAGTGTGAAGATAATACGGGATCAGATTTCAGAATCGGTTCTGATAGATGCTTGATGTTTAAAAATCAAATTTGTGTACCAAAACATGATGAGTTGATTCAAACGATTTTGCATGAAGCACATAATAGTTGTTTGGCGGTTCATCCGGGCAGTATGAAAATGTATAATGACTTGAAGAAAATGTACTGGTGGAGTGGAATGAAAAGAGATATTTCCGAGTTTGTATCAAAGTGCTTAGTTTGTTAACAAGTGAAAGCTGAACACCAAGTACCTTCGGGATTACTCCAGCCTATCATGGTTCTTGAATGGAAATGGGATAGGATTACTATGGATTTTATATCAGGGTCGCCGTTAACTCCGGGGAAGAAAAATGCCATCTGGGTAATAGTTGACAGACTGACTAAATCGGCTCATTTTATTCCGGTACGTACGGATTATTCTCATAATAAGTTGGCTGAATTGTAGATCCGTGAGATTGTTAGACTTCATGGAATACCTTTGTCAATCATTTTGGATAGAGATCCGAGATTTACTTCACGGTTTTGGCAAAAGTTGCAAGAGGCATTAGGTACAAAGTTAAATTTCAGCACTGCCTTTCATCCATAAACTGATGGACAATCAGAGAGAGTAATTCAGATTCTTGAAGACATGCTCAGATTTTGCGTATTGGAATTTCAAGGTAGTTGGGAAAGGTACTTACCGTTGGTAGAATTTGCTTATAATAATAGTTATCAGACGATTTTGAAGATGGCACCTTATGAAGCATTGTATGGTCGTAAATGTCGGACGCCATTGTATTGGACTGAACTCAAGGAAAATCAGATTTATGGAGTTGATCTAATAAAAGAAACCAAAGAAAAGGTGAAAGTGATTCGAGATTGTTTGAAAGTCGCTCAGATAGACGAGAAATCTTATGCGGATTTGAAACGAAGGGAAATCGAGTTTCAAGTTGGTGATAAGGTATTTTTGAAAGTGTCTCCATAGAAGAAAGTCCTTAGATTTGGACGGAAGGGCAAGTTAAGTCTGCGTTTTATTGGACCGTATGAAATAATTGAAAAAGTTGGACCGGTAGCATATCGGCTAGCATTACCACCTAATTAGGAGAAGATTCATGATTGTTCCACGTATCTATGTTACGTCGATATCGTTCCAGATCCTTCACATATAATTTCACCGACAGAAATTGAGCTACGGCCGGATATGACTTACGAAGAAGAACCGATTAAGATTTTAGTTCGAGAAGTCAAACAACTAAGAAATAAAAGTGTCGCTCTCGTGAAAGTAATGTGGCAAAAGCACAGGGTAGAAGAGACTACATGGGAACCTGAAGAAACTATGAAAAACCAATACCCACACCTGTTTACCGGTAAGATTTTCGAGGACAAAAATCGTTAAAGGGGGGAGAGTTGTAAAATCCCGAATTAGGGCCTAATCAGAATAGTAGTTTTGTGACCACAAATCTGAGATAGAGATAATTATTTTATAATTATTTTGATGTTTATGATATGATTGCATGATTGTGTAAAAATTTCATGATGAAATCCTATGCCTAAAGTGCTTAGATTGAAATTAGGGACTAAATCGAATAATTTGTAAAACTTGCATTCTAGGATTTTTTAGTATGAAATTGTTTTGGAATATTAATGAGGAGGTCTTAAATAGCAATTTGACCAATTTCTAAGTCTATGGAAAAAAATTGGACATGGATGGAATTTTGGAAAGTTTAGTAGTAAGGGCATTTTGGTCATTTAGTTATTAAAATGAATTAAAAACAAAATTAAAAGCCAATTTTTGTCCATCTTCTTCATTAGGCCAAAATTTCAAGGGTTCTCCATAGCTAGGGTTTGTTTCAAGCTTCCAAGCTCCATAGTAAGTGATTCCAAGTCCCCTTTTTTAATGTTCTTTACGTTTTTGGAATCCCGGTAGCTCGATTAAGCTTATGCTAGCAATAATTCAACCTAGGGTTCATATTTGGAAAAATACCCATAGATGAAATTTGTGTATTTTTGTGTTTTATGATAGAAAATGAGGTTTTAAATTATGTTAGACAACTTTTACTACTTGGTTTTAAGTAAAAACGAGTAAAAGGGCTTAATCGGTAAAAATACCTAATAGTCATAAGTACATGTTAGAGTGTGAATTTGATGTTACCATAGAAGGGAAAAATGATCAGCATGTCATAAAACATAAGAATAAAGGATGAAGTTTGATTCCCGAACCTAGGTATAATTATGCAAAAGTTTAGGGGCAAAAATATAATTTTGCCAAAGTTTGTATTAAATGCTGTTTTGATGAATGTATGTATTAAATAAGATTAACTTGGCATTATAGATCAAGAGAAACGAGATTCAAGTTGCGATCGAGGGAAAAACAAAGTTTATGAAAAATAGGCTCGATTGCTAATAATTTTGTACCGAGGTAAGTTCATGTGTAAATGTGGTAACATAATTGTCAATTTAAGTAATATAATGTTATTTATATGATATGATGATTATTATCATTAAATTTATTTATATGATATGAAGATTTTTATCATGAAATATTATGCTTTGTGGTTATTATTGAGTAATATGCAAACTATGTTTACTATTTGATAAATATGAATTTCTACCGAGTGTCGGTTTCAATATTCCATGGAAGATGGCAAAGATATGTGATCGAGGAAAAAGCCCGTTTGAACCTTGGGAATAGATTAGAATACAAGTGACATGTCACTAGGATATTTAGTTCCGAACTCATTGAGTTGAGTCCGAGTTCGTGAGATGTAACTAGGCATCCGAGCTCGTTGAGTTGAGTCCGAGTTCACTTATGGATGCGAACGCCCGAGCTCGTTGAGTTGAGTCTGAGCTCACTTATGGACGGGTTACATGGTAGCTTGGCTACATAAGTTCCGCAGGCTATTGAGTTTGTCTAGCTGCGGGTATGGCTCTTATGTTCATGAGATCCGCGTATTCGAATTATATTCCGATGTGTTCAACGGGTGAATCTTAAGTGAATATAAAGAAGGCCTAAAATGAAGATGACATGTTGGTAAGTGTGGTAAATGAGAAAATTTGACAAGTATGTGCTTAAACCCTTGGGTTGAGAACTTGGAATGATGAAATCGTAGAAAGATATTAAATACAAATGAAACATGAATGTCTTGTGTTGTTTATGCAAATAATGTTTTTGTGGCATTGTGTGATTATGTTACTTGCTATTTGCATGTTTATGCAAATACTAAGCATTTGTGCTTACTCCCTCCTTTTCTTTCATTGTAGTTTTGACAAGCCGACTTGAGAATCGGGATAGGTCGAAGACTCGTTCACACTATCCGAAGGCCTAAATTGGTAAAATGGTTTGTGTGTTTTGAATGTGGCATGTATGGCAAAATACTCACTTTGTGTAAATGATCTTATGATATGGCTATGGTTTGGCAAGAAAAGGGTTTGTAAATGATTAGCCATTGGAATGGCCAATCTAAGTCATATTTGATGTTATGTATGTTTAAAATGATATTTAGTCCATGAAAATCCTTAGTAAAGTGAAATTTGCCATAAAACAGAATCTGGCAGCAGCAGTGATGTAAATTTGAAAAATCACTAAAAATATTATAAATGGAATTAAATGATGAGTAAGTTATGAAATTGAATATTTATGAGTCAATTTTCATATGGATTGAACAAAACAGGTATATGAATTATATTTTATGAGATATTTGAATTTTTGTGAAACAGGGCCAGAGTGATTTCTGGATCCCCTGTTCTGAATTTAAAAATTCATAATAAATTGTAAAAAAATAATTATAAGTAATTATTTATATGTGAAGATTTATTATTGAGTAAAGTTTTAAGAGAAACAAACTTCATAGTCTTTTGAATTCTGGACAAAGAGAAAAGTGGTTTGTAGTGAACAGAGGTCAGAACAGTCAAACCCTAAAATAGGAGAGGCTTTAACTAATAAACTGTACTAATTGGCTTGACTAAAAATTCTAGAAAAAAATTAGTAAATATATATATGAGTCTAGTTTTAGGTAAAATTTACGGAATTGGATTTTGAGTTTCTGAACTCGAGATATGAACTTTTAAGCGACGTGATGCAGTTAATTAGCTTGTCTAGAACTTTTTAAAATAAATTGTTTGAGCTGTTTAAGTGATAAATTAAGGTTAGTAACACCTCGTGCTCGACTCCGACGATGGTCTCGGGTACGGGGGCGTTACAATTTCGCAAGGGAAAGGATTCAAACTTGGGACCTCATTTAATTTCCATGCTTTCTCATATTTCTTTTAACCAATATGGAATTTCCTCATTCTTGAAATAATTTTGTAATATTTATTTTAAAAACAAGGCATGTCGCATACTAGGGTTTAAGGCAAAATTTGCAAAATAATAAAAATGGTGAGAGAGAACGGATTTGAACTCGGGTTTCAAGAAATGCTTCACTAACACTTATCCAACAAACCAATACCTCATTTATTTCCTAAAAATGCATAGATAATCTTGAAAATTAAGGCATGACCACTCTCTCTCGATTTACAAACTGATTCTACTAATCACTAATTTTTGGGATGTTACACATGCCCCTAATTGCACACTCGTGCTCTTGATTGCACTTTGGTGCCTCTGTTTTGCATCTATGATGCCCCTGAAATTGAATGAGGCTTAAGTATGTGAACCGGGTAATGCTAAACTTGATTAAATGATATGAAGAATTAAATGGATTTGACATATTCATGGTATGATGAGTTCTTGAAAACTTATAGACAAAGTAGTTGAGAATTTTAGTTAACATGTTATAATATTTAAGTGATTCCTTTACTAAAATCAAGTCAAGTATAATATACACTATGATCTAACTAAGCCAATTAAGCTTAATGATTTTTCTCATGTTATTTTGTAGTTAATGATTGCTGACGGCTCAAAGGATTGACATCAAAGCTCACACTATCCATTTACTCTTGGTAGCTTGTATATCTCCTTTTGGGTTGTGGCATGTATATAGGTTTTGTCATAAAAAGGTTAACATAAGAAGTTTGGATGATATGAAAAGTTAATTTAGTATTTGTGAATATGTTATGTGATGTTGAATGGTAAACCTTATTAGTATGATTAGAAGATAAATGGTTGGTTATGAATGTTGATTGAGTTGTGTTAATGGTCAAAGTATTGGAGTATTGTTGGGTTATGATTAAGGGACCTATGAATGGTACATTGGTTAGAAGTCTAGGTTAGTAATTTTGATATGTTTTAAGTGTAGAATTTTGGTTGTTTTGGTCATGGGATGGTTTGTGCTATATGTGTACCTTATTGGGCAAGTTTTGGCTTAAGTTTTTCTTGTTTTAGGAGTCAATTTGGAAGCACACAGGCTGTCGCATGACCATGTACCACACACGGTCACCCCACATGGTCGTGTGCATTCTGTTAGTTTTAGTACAAGTTTCACACGGTCTGAGACACGGGCTGCGATGTGGTCGTGTGAACCAATTCAGTGAGTTACACGGGCTAGCACACGGCCTGTGACATGGCCGTGTGAGCCAAGTCAGAGAGTTACACGGTCTATGACACAGGCTGGGACACAACTGTGTGTCCCTACTTCAAATGCTCACACACGATCGATCATGTCACACGCGGCTTCAACCACACGGTCGTGTGACCCTTGTTTTTCTAAATTTTCAAGTTTATCCAAAAACTTATGTTTTGATACAATTTGATCCCATAATACCTTCAATTAAATTTTAGGGCCTCGTAAACCTAAATTAAGGCCCATGTGAATAATTATTATATGAATTATCATATGTTTATTTTTTAAATAAATATTTGATTTGAATTAAGATAATTTGTTCTGTTTGTTTCAATAACACTTCAATCTTTAAAATGACAACGAAGTCAAGATACGGGTGTTACACACAGCCTGTGACACGGTTTGCCATACAATCGCGTGCCCCACAATGGATGTATGACATGACCATGTTCTCTATTTAATTTTTTTGTGATTTTAGGTCCACACGGTCCAGAGAGTTACACGGCCTGGTGACACGGTCGTGTGACCCTAAGTTACACGGGCATAGGTTATCACACGGTTTGGCCACACGACCCTATCCCTACTCCTCACGGGATAAGCCCTGTTACACGATTCTGTGACTCGTATTTTCAGTTTGTACCTTATTTTCATATTTTGATTCAATTTAATCATTGGTTATTTCTCAATCACTTTTAATGCTTTGTAGGCTCAAATTAAGTCCCGTTTTAATTTGAATGACATGTTTATTGAATGATATTGATGATTGATTTAAAAGTAAATTTTTGAATTGAAATAATATATGTTTGTTTTGTTAATTGTTGTAACTTCCTATAACCCTAATCTGGTGATTGAGACGGGTAAGGGGTGTTACAACATATTTATAGGATATGAACATAATAGCAAGGCATATAGGTCCATGGTAATTGAACCAAATGATTTAATTTTAATTAATACTATTATTGAATCAAGAGATGCTATTTTTGATGAAAACAAATTTAATTATATTTCAAGACAATTATAGCCACAACAATTAATACATTATCCAAATGAATCTTGTTAAGAATTAAGAAGTAAAATGATTAAAAAGGTCAAAAATTTTAAACCAGATTTTTTTATGCTCCTTATAGAAGGAAAAGGTGAAATTATAGACAATAAGATACCTTATTGTTACAAAACGAAATCTGATCCCATTACATTTGAAGAGGCAATGAAATCTCAAGACTATACTTTTTGGAAATAAGCAATAAATGATGAGATGTATTCAATATGATAAATCAAACTTGAATCTTAGTTGATCTTTCATTAAGTTCAAAACCAATAGGTTTTAAATGGATCTTCAAAATGAAAATGAAGGTCGATGAAACCATTGATAAATTTAAAGCAAGGTTGGTAGCCAAAGGTTTTATACAAAAAACAAGGTATTGATTACTTTGATACCTATGTTCCAGTAGCAAGAATTTCTACGATTAGACTCTTAATATCACATACCTCAATGTACAATTTAGTTGTTCATAAAATTTATGTTAAAACTACATTTTTAAATGGTGAATTGGAAGAGGAAGTGTACATGGAACAAGCAGAAGGATTTGTTGTTCTAGGACAGGAGCATAAGGTATGCAAGCTTGTTAAATCTCTATATAGACTTAAACAAGCACCAAAGCTATAACACCCCTAGCCCATCTCCGTCGCCGGATCAGAGTTACGGAGAATTACTGTACAATTGGAAATATTAAAATATCATAACATTTAATAACTTAAATAGATCATAAACCATTCAAACATACATTTTGTCCCTATATCGAGCCTTCGATGCCCTAGAATTAGCTTGGAAACAATTCGGGACTAATTTGAAACAAAATGGAAAGTTTATGAAAAAGTTACAAAAATTGGAAACAGGGGTCATAGGGTCGTGCAACTTTCAAACAAGAGACATACGGTCGTGTCTTAGTCCATGTCCTCACTTGTGTAACTCACTGAGTGAGGATACACAGCCATGTCAGACGCCCGTGTGCCAGGCCGTGTAACTCTCTAAGTAGCCCCATATGCCCGTGTGTCAAGCCGTGTGCTAGGCCGTGTAACTCACTGACTTGAACCCTAAGAAAATCCTCAAAAGAAACACGGTCGTGTCGCCAGGCTGTGTGAACCCAAAATTCACCTAAAATCAAGCCATTTCATATCCTAACAATCCATAAACATTCAATCCAATTGTGCACACTTTCAAGGGACATAAACATTATCCAAGCACACATAAAGTTACCATTTCAAATACCTTAACTCAACTAACCAATATGTCATTCAAAGGCACCACAATTATACCCAAACAACACTTAAACATGTAAATAATACCACATTTTATGCATACAAACCTAATCCAAAGAGGTACTAAAACATGTCACAATAGGTCATTCTTAAGACAACATCAACATACCAAATAAAACCATAATAACAAGCATATTAAAGTACCTAAAATAACATATCTTGGTAAGGCCTCAAAATGTACCAAACCAATATAGCTTTCAAAAGCTTATACATGCCAAACACATCAACACATTCATCAAAACACCATTACAATCCACCCTATACATGTCATTATAAAACTTGGCCAAAATACTCAAAAACTACCAAATTGACTATTGGATAGTGTGATAGGTCTTCGACAAGCTTCCACCCAAATCGAGCTTTCGATGATATATAAAACAAAGAAAGGAAACTATATAAGCAATGAGTGCTTAGTAATCTCGTATAAACATTAAACATAACTTACCATTTCTATAATACAATTCATAGAATAAGTATAAACCAAAACCAATGCCATAAGCTTACTATGAGCCTATACAACATCACAAACTCACAAGTTAGTATACATGTTCATATATATATGAAATCAACCATAAGATATGTGATCTATCACGTATAAACATAACATTTTACATCATCAATGTTACCATAATATCATGTTTCATTGCATTTGCATACTTACCATTTTCTTTTCCTTTTCTTATCATTTTCTTACCCATTGAACCATTTCGAATTACATCGAATACTCGAGAAAGCTCACACATAATGTGCCTTTACATATAACCATAACCTTTCATTTACATCATTGCACACACGAGCTATGAAATAGACCTACTCACATGAGTTGTGGGTCAAAATGTAAGCTACATGATGCTTCCCACATGACTTGTGGAGAATCCGCAACAAATGCATGACCTCAGCCATCAGTAGTGTAACACCTCTTAACCCGTATCCTTCACTAGAACAGGGTTACAGAGCATTACTAGAACATTTAGAGACATACAAATAATTTATGTAAATTATTATTCATTAATCGAGATAATTCAAAATGTCCCTTAATTGGACCCTCGAGGCCCAATTCGGGACTTAATCAGGAACTCTAAGAATTTTACATGAAGTTTCAAAAATTTTCTAAGTTACAGGGTTCACACACCCGTGTAACTTTCTGACTTGTGCACACAACCATGCTACACGCCCGTGTACTAGCCATGTGGTTAATTAATTCTTTTCGAAATTTGGTGCAGGTTTCACACGGCCAAGGCACACGCCTCTGTTCTAGGCCATGTAGCACACACGGCTGAGACATACGCCCGTGTGCTCAATCCTGAGCATTCTGTTTCTCAAATTTGAGGTGCAGGGGACACACGGCCTAACCACACGCCCATGTACCAGGCCGTGTGTCACATACAGTCTAGAGACACGCCCATGTGCCTGCCCGTGTAGACAAAATAAAGCCATTTCTAGCTTCATTTCTTATCCAAAGTCACACCAAAGGCCTCCACTTAAATCTCACATCCAATATCAACCATTTCAAGCATTTAAATCAAGCAAACTCCATCATTCAACAAGGAATATCATTACATGCTCAATTAAGTTACACGAACTTACCTCGACACTTGTTCGCGTAAGTAATCTACTAATCTGTAACCTTTTCTTTTCCTCGATCGAAACTCAAATGTGAGTTGTCCAGTCTATATAAATAGCTTTAATCATCAATTTCTCATATTTCATACTCATTTGGACTCAATTTACATCCTAAGCAAAATTACCATTTTGCCCTTAACTTTTCCATAAATTCCAATTTCGTCCCTAGGCTCGGAAAATGAAACTTATGAAATTTGCTCCCTATTCCAAGCCTAACCAAAATCCCATTACAAAATTTACAGCACATGTATTCATAAAAATTTAGATTTTTTCATCAAATTTCACAACTTTACATTTTAGTCCCTAAATCATGTTTTCATCAAAAATCACTTTGTAAAAGTTGTTTATCTATCAGCAACCTTTCATTTTCTACCATAAATTTCTAATTTTTAGCATATTCATCCATGACCCAAATTTCATACCTTGATAACTTTTCAAATTAATCCCCCAAATAGATAGATTAGACTTTCCCAATTCTAAAAATATAAAAATTACTAAAATCGGGACTTGATTTCATACCTTTTTAAGCTAGGAAAGTTTTCTCCTCTCTCCTAAGGTTTCCATAGAAATTTTTAGGAAGAATACATGAAAATAAGATGATAATTTCTTTTTAATTAATTATCATCTTTAGTTTTTGTGATTTCTAATTTAGTCCCTACTCTTTTCTAATTTTTCCATGGATGAGTCACCAAAAATCTACATACTTTTCTTTAATGGTCTAATTACCATATAAGGACCTCTAGTTTTGAATTCCATAGCTATTTAATCCTTATAGCTACTAGAATTCAACTTTCATATTTTATGCGATTTAGTCCTTGTAATTAAACACTTAATCGATAAAATTTTCGTATCAAAATTTTCACACGACATATCTATCATAACACAAACCATATAATAAAATAAAAATAAACTTTAATTTTTGATCGAATTTGTGGTCCCGAAACTACTGTTTCGATTTCACTGAAATTGGGTTGTTACAACTCTCCCCCTTTAAGGATTTCCGTCCTCGAAAATCTTACTAATAAAAAGATTTGGATATTGCTTCTTCATAATATCCTTCAGTTCCCAGGTAGCCTCTTCTATGCCGTGTTGTTGCCAAAGAACTTTTACTAATGCTACCTTTTTATTTCTTAACTCTTTTGTTTCTCGAGCTAAGATTTTGATTGGTTCTTCACTATATGTCATATCAGGTTGAATCTCTACCTTTGTAGGAGAAATAACATGTGAAGGATTAGATCGGTACCGTCGTAGCATAGACATATGAAAAACATTATGAATCCGATCAAGTTCTGGTGGTAAAGTTAACCGATATGCAACCGGTCCAATTCTTTCTGTAATCTCATATGGTCCAATGAACCGTGGACTCAATTTTCCTTTACGACCAAACTGGAGAAATTTCTTTTAAGGCGATACTTTCAAAAATACTCTATCACCGATTTGAAACTCTATTTCTTTTTGTTTAACATCAGCATAAGACTTTTGACGATCAGAGGCTGCTTTCAAACTGTCTCGAATTACTTTCACTTTTTCCTCGGTTTCACTGACTCTGTGTAACTTTTTCTTATTGAGTTATGTCCAATACAATGGAGTTCTATGTCTAATTGCCATTGAATTGCTATGAATGTTGAATGATCAAATACAAGCAAGAATCTACAGGGTTACAATATCCAAAAATCCTGTACGAACCCTAGGAATAGTATAGGATATGAATGTCATGACATTAGGATTATCGAGATGTGATTACATATAAGACCATGTCTGGGACATTGGCATTGTATTGTGATTATGTATAGGACCATGTCTGGGACAATAACATTGTTATGTGATTTCGTGTAAGACCATAGCTGGGCTACTGGCATCGATATGAGATAACATGTAAGTCCATATCTGGGATATGGCATTGTACGAGCTATATGTGATTTTCAAGTATCTTTAACAATTTCAAAAGGTTCAATGGGCTGAGTCAAGGTGAGAAAGAATATGAGATTGAATTAAGTGACACAGGTACATACGAGATTCATACGAGTATTGAAAAGGGAAGTATTTGATGAAATTACAAGTGAATTTGAATAAGTATTCATTGAGAAAGGTTTGTGTATCTATATGTGCTTATTCATAATTTACTTATTTGATGGAAATGATATTGATTCATGAGATAGTTTTATTTGTATATGGCTTACTAAGGTTTTATAGCCTACTTTGTATGTTCTTTCCTTGTTTGAAGCTAGCTCAGACATCGGAGATCATCAAGAACCATCATTACACTATCGACTACTTGTTGGTATTTTCGGATGCTTTGCAAATATGGTATATGGTATGTATAAGCTAGTGAGTTGATGATAAGTTTTTAGTTATAATATTAGCCATGTGTATTGGCTTGTGAAATGATGTAATGTTGGTGCGCATTTACCCATTTAAGTTGGCTTGATTTATGAGTTTGATAAGTGATATATGTGGTTATAGTTGCCTTGTGTTTTGGTATATTTGATATGGTTCTTGTGATGGTTATGAGTTGCTCAACTAACTAGATGTTAATTGGTATATTATTACTTGGAAGATGGCATATTGTGGATTGATTTTGAGGTGATGAAATGGTATGTTTTGCGGCATGAATTAGTTGATAATAAGATGAGAATATGCATAAGTAAGTTAGGTGAAAAATGTTGGTTATGACATATTAATATGGTATGTTTTTGGTTATGATTTTAGGGGTTGAATGAATGGTTTATAAATGGCATGAAATGTGTATGAAATAGCATGCTTTGGTTGCCTTTGAATGTATTGAAATGGTATGAAATGATGTGGTATAGGTATGCTTGAGAAGGATTAGAAATGTGGTTTAAAACCAAGCCTAATTTCCCCCCACATGGTTGAGCACACGGGCATGTGTCTCGACCGTATGCCTATTGTAACTTAGTTAAACAAGTTAATGAGTTATACGGCTTAGACACACGGACGTGTCTATTGGCCTTGTGTGGCACACGGGCTGGCACATGGGCGTGTGGTCGGCTGTGTGACCCAAGTCAGTATACCCTCCAAATTTCACACGGCCATGGCACACGGGCGTGTCTCCGGCCATGTGATGCAAGTCAGTATGTATGCCCTGTTTTCACACGGCCTGTGACATGGGCGTGTCTGGTGGCCGTGTGTGTGTGATCTCTCTATGCATGAAAATTTTATAAGTTTCCCAAAATTTTCAAATGTTATCGGTTTAGTCCTGAATCTCTTTTAAGCATGTTTTAAGGTATCGTAGAGCGTTATAAGGGACAATATGATTATGTATGATTAATGTTTATGTGATAATGGATTCATGTATGAGAAATGTATATTGTATGTTGTAATTGATCAGTAATGCCTCGTAGCCCTATTCTGGCGACGGATACGGGTTAGGGGTGTTACACTAAGTGCCACATTTATAGCCGAAGCTATCTCAATCTCATATTATATATTGTGTAACAGCCCGATTTTGGGGCTAGTCGAAATAGTGGTTTTGGAACCACTAACCCGAAGCTGAAGAAATTATTTTTAATATTATTTTATGTATTGTAGCATGATTAGATAAGTACATGAAAATTTTGGTGAATTAGTTTTAGCGATTGCTTGTTTAATTGTGAAAAAAGGACTAAATCGCATAAAGTGCAAAAGTCTTAAATTGGTAGCTAAGGGTGTTAAATAGCCATGAAACTTAAATTAGGGGTCTTTAAAGGGCAAATAGACCCTTAAAATATAGCTTGGCCGGCCATGAGACAAAGAAATTAAATGGGTCAATATGTTAGGTATTTGATGACATAATAGGTGATAAAATAATGCCCTAAAAGCCTAGTTATCATCTTTTTCCTCCATTCTTTCTCTTTGACCAAAAATACTAGCCATTGGAGGGGTTATTGAAGTTGAAAATGTCAGCAACTCTAAGCCTTCACAAGTAAGTGATTTTCATGACTTTTCTTAATGATTTTTACATTTTTAGACCCCTTGAAACAAGAGCTTTCAAATGAGGGGACTATTTTGCAAAATGAACAAGAGTCTAGGGTTTTGCCATGAAAGCATGCGTGTTGTTAAATGAAGTTTTATGGAATAATATGAGTCTTAGATGTGTAATAACTAACTTTTGTGAAGGGATTTCTCATGAAAACCCTAATAGGGACTATTTTGCATAAGTTATAAAGTAAGTAATAAATGTGTGAAATAGTGGAAATTTTGGATTGCTATAAGAGTAAAAAGGGTTTGGCTAGGCTTATAATATGAAGAAATTTGATAAAAATCTATTGTCGAGCATAGGGGTAAAATGGTCATTTTGTGAAAGTCTAAGGGCAAAATAGTTATTTTGCCCAATTATAAACTTTCGAGTGTCTAAATTGATGTGCTGATGAAATGAGTGAATTTTATTAATTTAGATCAAGAAAAGCGTGATTCGGGTCTTGATCAGGGTAAGAATAAGGTTTACGAGGATTAAGCATGTCTTCATCATTTTGTATCGAGGTAAGTACATATGTGAATAATGTGTTATTGAAGTTTACTTTGGAATATTTCGATAAAATACATGTGTACTTGATTTATTGTTGTTATGTATCTAAATTCTACTTGTTGCTATGAAAGTATAAATGACATGTTATATGAGGAAATTACATTGCGAGCAAACGCGATGCTATTCGGTTAGATATGAAATCCTATTGAACCTTAGACATAGCATAGGATACAAAGGGGCATGTTATGAAAATTATGTGGTCTGAACTCATGAGTTGAGTCTGATTTCATGAGATGAATGTTATAGGTAACGTGGGCCTGGGTATTGGCTTTGTATACATACCCTTGAGTAGCTCAATGAACAAACGTTACATGATAGCTATGGGGTCCAGGTCCTAACTTGATAAAAAGGCCCATGAGTAGCTCAAATGTGAGCATTTCACAGTACGAGGTAGCCCTGGCTACTTATATGGTAATTAGATGTAAACTCCCCATGTATCCAGATATGTTCCGAGATTTTAACGGGTAACTTGAAAATTTAGTTGGTAAAAACGTTGATGAGGTATGTATAATGAATTCATGGACAGTACCTGAGTAAGGAACGAGATGCATTAAGTATACATGAATGAAAGGAAGAGTAAGATAGAGATGTTAAGTAATTTATATCTTTCAAGCATGACAAGTTACCAATTGATGAATATAATTTTCTTTTAATTACATTTTATTCACATATATGTACTTACTAATCTCCAACGCTTACCCTCCTTTCTTTTCTTTCCTTATAGTACCGCCAAGCTAGCACTGGGGATCCAGTGACATCATAAAGCTTCGATCACACTATCACTTAAGACCTTGGTATAGCTAGTTTAATTATTTTATTTTTCTGGCATGTATAGGGACTCGAGTCTTTTGTTTAGTATTTTGTTAGTTAGCCATAATGTGTTGGCTCATACAATCAATATGATACTCATTTTATATAGGCCATGAATGTTGGCTAATACTAATTATTATTCAATGCAAAGTTGCAAATTTCTAATGGTTGTGGCTGTTTTGGTGATGCATGTTATGTTGGTGTTGATCTCGTGTAGATAGGTGTATGTAAGGGTGGCAAAGAGGCTTGGTAAATAGCCTTATTTTGCCCACACGGGTAGACATACGGGCGTGTGTCTAGGCCATGTGTGACACATGGTTAACTCCATGGGCGTGTTGTTCAGCCGTGTGTCCCCTACACGTAAACATTTCAAGTTAGTATGCATGGTAGTAAACACATGGGCAGAGACACGGCTTTATGTCTCAGCTGTGTGAAGGGCACGACCTAGCACACAGGCGTTTGCCTTAGCCATGTGGCCCTTAAGGATTTCTGACGTCAGAAACAGGAGGTCCAAGTTTTTGCACACGGGCTAAGACAAGGGCGTGTGCTAGGCCGTGTGAAAACCCCTGTAGGTTCGAATTAGAAAATAAATCCACACGGGTTAGGGACACGGGCGTATCCCAATGTGTTTAGGCAGTGTGAGCCACACGGGCCATCAGCATAACCATGTCTAAATGGTCACACAGGCGTGTTGCCCCTCCCACACGGGCGTGCGTCTAAGTGTTATTTTCAGAGTTCTTTTATGACCCGGATTGATTCTGAATGGGTTCCAATGGATGTTTTTGAGCCCCGTAGGCTCTTATTAAAGAGTTTATAATAAAAAAAATTGAATTTTTTTTTAATTTGACCATGTTTTGGGGATATGAAAATGTTTGTATGCATGAGTTCAAGTTAGGTAATGCCTCATAATCCGTCCCTGCGTAGGGCACGGGTGTAGGGTGTTACATATACTACTCACACTAGATCTATCAACAGGCCTGCTCACACAAGCTATCAGTCAAGACGTAGCTACACGGTGCTACTCACACAAGCTGTCAAGTAACTGCAACACATGCCAGTATACTTAGCCACCGGTAGGACGTACAGGACCAGCACCCGGATCACAACATCACAATAACCCCTAATGACATGTCATTCGTATCCTAATCTATTCCTAAGGTTCAACTAGGATTTTCACATTTTTCAAATCATCGTCGAACATGTCCATAGTCTTGTATTCACAGCTTATGCAATATCAAAGCATTTAAAATACATTTATAACAAAACTTATTACATACGAACTTACCTCGAGACGCAAAAATAGCGAAATAGGTCGATTAGTCGAGTACTTTGTTTTCCCCCCGATCTAGATTCGGATTTCACTTTTCTTGATCTATATGTAATCAAATTTAGCTTATATAATTACCTCTCTATTCAATTAAATCCAGAGCACTCATTAAAGTACATTTACACTTTTGCCCCTAGTATTTCACAACTTTTATAATTTAGTCTTTATTTCAAAAAATCACAAATTCATGCAATTTAATACCAACCCATGCTAGCCGAATTTTACTAGCACGCATATCAGCTCATATTTTTCATTTATTTCACATTTTGACCACAAATTTTTAACATTTCTTAATTTAATCCCTAATTGAGCATTTAACTAAAAATCACTTAACAAAACTTTTATAATTCACATCAACCATTCATAATCCATCAAGAAACCTCAAAACACATATAGATTCAACAATGGCAAAACCCTAAATCTTTAACAATTTTGCAAATTGGTCCCTGGGCTAGCTAGACTAAGCTGCAACGATCTCAAAAACATAGAAATCAATTAAAACAGGACAAAATTGAACTTACATGCACTAGGAGAAGTGACTAAATGCTTCAAACTATGCTTTTCTAAGCCCTAAATTTAGCTAGGTAGAAGATGAATGAATAAAATTGGCATTTTGTTTTATTAAATTATCATTTAATAATCTATTTACTTATTTAACCTTTAATTAAACCATTGAAAATACAAATATGATGTCCATATATGTCCATTCATGCTATAAATGGTCTAATTACAACATAAAGACCTATACATTGAAAACCATATCTAATAAATACCTTTAACTTATAGAACTCAAGTTTTATACTTTATGTGATTTAGTCCTTTTTATCAAATTGACCACTCAAATAATAAAATTTCTCAACGCGATTTTCACACAATCATAATATCATACTATAAACAGTAAAATAATAATAAAATAATTATTTTGACTTCAAATTTGTGGTTCCAAAACCACTGTTCTGATTTGACTAAAAAAGGGCTGTTACAACTCTCCCTCTTTAGAGATTTTTGTCCCTGAAAATCTTACTAACAAAAAGGTTTGGGTACTATTTTCTCATAGCTTCCTCGGGCTCCCATGTGGCTTCTTTCGGCATTGTGTCATTGCCAAAGTATTTTCAATAAAGCTATGCTTTTATTTCTCAATTATTTAACCTCTCAAGCTAAAATTCTGATCGGTTCTTCGTTATATGACATATTAGGTTGAATATCAATCTCTGTTGGAGAAATTACATGTGATGGATCTGATCTATAACGGTGCAACATCGACACATGAAACACGTTGTGAATCTTCTCTAATTCTAATGGTAAAACTAGTTGATATGCCACTAGCCTTATTCTTTCAATTATCTCATACGGCCCGATAAATCGCAAACTCAGTTTGCCTTTACAATCAAATTGAAGAATTTTCTTCCACAACGATACTTTCAGAAATACTTTATCACTGATTTGAATTTCAATATATTTTCATTTCAAATTCGTATATGATTTATGTCGATCTAAAGTTGCTTTCAAACTATCGTGAATTACTCTTACTTTATCTTTAGTCTCTCAGATCAAATGAACCCCGTGAAACTTTTTCTCACTCAGCTTGGTCCAATACAATGGAGTTCGACATTTGTGATCATACAAAGTTTCATACGGTGCCATCTTTATTCTCTATTGAAAACTATTGTTATACGCGAATTCAACCAATGGAAAATATTTCTCCCAGTTGCCTTCGAACTCTAAAACACAACAACGAAGCATATCTTCGAAAATCTGAATTACTCTCTCAAACTGATCGTCAGTTTATGGATGAAATGTTGTACTAAAATTCAACCTTGTACCCAGAGCTTTTTGTAATTTCTTCTAAAATTGCGATGTAAACCTCGGATCTCTATCCGAAATAATCGAAACTGGCACCCCATGCAATCTAATGATCTAAAAAATGTACAATTCAGCCAATGTATCAAGCGAATCGTCTGTACGTACCAAAATGAAATGTGTTGATTTCGTCAATCGATCAACGACAACCCAGATAGCATCTTTCTTCTTCAGAGACAAGGGCAATTTCGATACGAAATCCATCGTGACTCTTTTTGTAACACCCCTTACCCGTATCCAAGGCCGGAACAGAGTACGAGGCATTACCAGACTTAACAACACACATAGACAAAAACTGGGCCATAAAATTTCATTTAATTTAAAACTTTTCGAACACATGCATAACAAACAAAGCTAACTATATCATTACATCAAAACATATGATGTAGCATGATTAATTAAACTTATAAACCATAATGGATAAGGACCACATCTCATAATCATATACAATAACTCAATGCGGTGATACGTCATTTATCAAAATCATAATAAAAATACATATTACAAACCAACTTCCTATACATGCCACTCACTTGATATTTCTAATATTTGAATTAATGCTCCCAAAAATGATAGTTTGATAGTGTGATTCTGCCTCCGATGATCTCCAACCCCGAGCCGACCTATCAATACTAAAGAAATGGAGAGGATGGGTAAGCTTTACGCTTAGTAAGTTCATATGAAAATAATAAGCAATTACTACCATGCTTCTCAAGATAAAACACTATAATTGTACAATTACATATATTCAGGTTAAGTTGTGTTATTGAGTTATAGTTACTAAATCATTCATATCTGAAGCTAAAAAACTCCAACTTTAGTTTCGTTAATTTTATTTGAAACTAGATTCATATATCTTTCTCCCATAAAATTTCCAAAATTTTTGGTTTGGCCAATTAGTACAGTTTATTAGTTAAATTCTCCCCTGTTTCAGAGTATGACTACTCTGACCTCTGTGTACTGCGAACCAAATTTCTCTCTGTACAGAATTCCAACGACCATGCCGTTTATTTACCTTAAAAATAGACTCAATAAGGAATCCATGCATGTAATGTATGACTCTTAATAAGTTTTGTACAATTTATGATTAATTTCTAAATTCATAACAGGGGATCTCAAATTCATTCAGACCCTATTTCACAATAATTCAAATATCACACAATATAGAATTCTTTTGCTTCCCCTGTTTCTTTCATGTGAAAATAGACTCATTAAGCTTTATTTTCATATATCATTTTCATTTTTATTCAACTTCTACAATTTTTAGTGAATTTTCAAAGTCACGCAACTGCTGCTGTCCAAGACAATTTTATTGCTAATTCACTCTTTCACACTTTCTTTGTATTAACCTCATTTTAACATACATATCACAAATCATTTTCACCACATTTCATACATCACAAGTATAGGCCCATGATTACAAGGTCACCATAATATCATCCTCATGTATAACTTAATTGTTTATAACCTTACCACAACCCGATCACTTAATGAACACATTATTCACATAACCAAATTCCCTGCACTTATTCATCACAAAACTCACAAAGCGATACATAATAAGTCTCCGTTGAACACTTCGGATCAATCCTCGATACTTGGTGGTTTTCGCAAATAGCTCCACCCATCATAAAGTTCGGCTCTCTTGTACACATGGTGAACACTTAGTATCACCCATGTGACCTAGCCGATTTATCTCGTAGCTCTCTTGTCTACATGGTGTCCTTCACTGGAACCACGCATGCGACCTAGCTACATATATCCAGTAGCTCTCTTGTCTACATGGTGTACACATAGTATCACCCATGTGACCTAGCTACATCATAATATCTCGTAGCTCTCTTGTACACATGATGTGCACTCAAGCACCATACATGTGACCTAGCTACATACCATCTGTATCATCCAATCTTTCCGAAGGTTCAACCGGATTTCTCTCTCTTTTCTAACAATTTCACCAATCAAGTAATTACCAACAAACATATTTCCAATATGTTACAAATTTATTCATAGTCCTTTTTCAATTTTCAATTTCAGCAAATAGTCAATCTATAGGTAGCCACATTTCATATGATAACAAAATAAAATAAAATAAAATAAAATAAATCGATAAATTATTTAAGTACAAACTTATCAAAATCTCATCAGCGTGCAACAATTCATACAACCAGTTATTAGTAATTTAACACTCAATTCTTGTAACAATAATTCCATTCAATTTCATGAAACAATTTCACATGGGATTAATAGTAATTTAACACTCAATTCTTGTAATAATAATTCCATTCAATTTCATGACTAAAACTAGCATTATTTTATTTTGTTTGAAACTAGTTTCATATCTTCTCAATTTCACATGGTGTTTGATGTTTGCCAGTTGTTATTAAACTTGTGTTTCAAGAGATTGACTCGATTCTTGCAACAATTTTGTCCATGAACTTAAAATTGGTCAAATTCTATTTAAGACCTCCTAATTAATATTTCAATGCAATTTCATACTAAAAACTTCTAGAATGCAAGTTTTGCAACTTATTCAATTTAGTCCCTAACTTTAAATTAAGCACTTTATGCATTGAATTTCTTCACGAAATTTTCACACAATCATGCAATCATATCATAGACCTCAAAATAATCATAAAATAATTATTTCTATCTCAAATTTGTGGTCCCGACATCACTATTCCGACTAGGCCCAAAATCAGGGTGTTACACTTTTCCATTTCCAGTCTGGTATCATCACAGACTATAATGATCCCGAAGGTACTTGATGTTCGGCTTTTACTTGTTGACAAACTAAATATCTCGATATAAACTCTGAAATGTCTCGTTTCATGCCCGACCACTAATACAATTGTTTCAAATCTTTGTACATTTTAGTACCCCCGGGTGAACAGATAAACAACCACTGTGTGCTTCATTCAAAAATTTCCGAATGAGCTCAGAATTCTTTGGTACACAAATGTTTCCTTGGAACATTAAACAATCGTCAGATCCAATCTAAAAGTTTAAATCTTTAATCAACTTACATTGCATTCTTTTGGTTTGGAAATCATTATCAAACTTTTGAGTTTCACAAATTTGCTGAAGAAAAACCTGTTTAGCTTTCAACTCTGCTAGAATTGAACCATCATAAGATAAGATTAACTAAGTATTCATCGCTCTTAAAGCAAATAAATATTTTATACTCAGAGCATCCGCAACTACATTCGCTTTCCCCGGATGATAATCAATAACTAACTCATAGTCTTTTAGCAACTTGAGCCATCTTCGTTGTCGTAAATTCAGATCTTTTTGAGTCATTATATATTTCAAGCTATTGTGATCGGTAATGATGTGATACTTCTTTTCATGCAGTTTGAATGCAAATACAATAGCGACCAACTCTAAATCGTGCGTCAGATAATTCTTTTCATGCGGTTTCAACTGTCTGGAGGCATAAGCTATCACTTTTCCCTCTTGCATCAAAACACAACCCAAACCGTTCAATGATGCGTCGCTGAAAATCACAAACTCTTTACCCGACTCAGGTTGAACCAACACTGGTGCCTCAGTTAATAATGCTTTCAACTGATCAAAACTCTATTGACATTTTTTAGACCACTCGAACTTCACATTTTTTTGTAGTAATCTAGTCATCGGTGTAGCAATCATCGAGAAACCTTTAAAAAAAGGTCAATAATATCCAGTTAGTCCCAGAAAACTTCTGACTTCGGATACATTTCTCGGTGGTTTCCAATCAACAACTATTGAAATTTTGCTCGGAGTAACTCGTATACCCTTCGCTAAAACAATGTGTCCCAGAAATCCAACCTCTCGGAGCCAAAACTCACATTTACTGAATTTAACGTGTAGTTGCTTATCTCTCAAGGTTTGTAGCACAATCCTCAAATGCTCGGCATGCTCAGACTCATCTCGAGAATAGATCAGAATGTCGTTAATAAATACAACAACAAATCTATCTAAATACGGTCTAAAAATCTGATTCATCAAATCCATAAAAACTGCAGGTACATTAGTCAATCCAAAAGGCATAATAAGAAATTCATAGTGCCCGTACCTTGTTCTGAATGCAGTTTTTGGCACGTCTGAATCTTTAACTCGCAACTAATAATAGCCAGATCTCAAATCAATCTTCGAGAATATTGTTGCCCCTTTCAACTGATCAAACAAGTCATCTATTCTCGGCAAAGGATACTTGTTCTTTATCGTAACCCTGTTGAGTTGTCGATAATCAATACATATTCTTATTGATCCATCTTTCTTCTTTACAAATAATACTGGCCCACCCCAAGGCGAAAAACTAGGTCGTGCAAAACCTTTTTCCTTTTACTCTTGCAACTGAGCTTTCAACTCTTTTAATTCTATCGGAGCCATTCTATATAGATCTATAGATATCAGTGATGTTCTTGGCACTAGCTCAATAGCAAATTCAACCTCTCTAATCGATGGCAACCCTGATAATTCTTCTGGAAACACATCTGAATATTTACAGACAACTGGCACTGATTCAATCTTAGATTCAGACACTTTTGTATCCAAAACATAAGCAAGATAAGCTTCACAACCTTTTCTCACACATCTCTGAGCTGACATAGACGAAATCACAACAGGCAATCCACTATTCTGACATTTCAATTCAATTGTCTTTCGTCTACAATTCACAATGGCATCATGTAGCATCAACCAATTCATGCCCAGAATTACCTCGAATTCATAAAAAAGTAGTAACATCAAATCAGTCGAAAAATAGTAACCCTGAATCATTAAAGGATAGTTCCTGCAAACTTTATCAAGTAGAACATACTTGCCTAAAGGCTTCGATACCTCAATCACAAACTCAGTAGACTCAACATGTAAACTCTTCTTAGACACTAAATTCATACAAATATATGAATGACTTGATCTAGGATCAACTCTTCTTAGACACTAAATTCATACAAATATATGAATGACTTGATCTAGGATCAATTAAAGCAATCACATTGGTGTCATAAAGAGAAAATGTACCAGTGATAACATCAGGTGATGACGCATCTTCGCGAGCACGAATAGCGTAAGCTCTTGCAAGTGCTCTGGCCTCGGATTTCACAGCGGAGTCCTTAGTCGTTCCTCTACTACTAGACACATTCCTCACATTTCTAGGTGGCATCTCTCTAATAGCTGTGTTGCTCAGTCTTACATTCTGGAATTTGTCATTCTTATCTAATTTGGGACAATCTTAAATGAAATGATCTTGCGAGCCACATTTGAAACAAGCCCAGTCATTCATTCTACATTCACCAGGATGTCTTCTTCCATATCGTTGACATTCAGGTCTATTATTTCTCACACTGCCAACACTCGATACTGATGTAGCTTAAGCTTTAAGACTTGAGTATTGTTTTACACGATCTCTATTTGAATATCCCACTAAAGTATTTGAGCGACTAAACAAATCTCGTGATTTCTTTAATGAAGATTGATATGGTTTATTAATCGATCTTTTCCTCAAATCTCTAGCTTCGAAATTTGCCTCTCTATTTTCTTTGCTAAGTTCTTCAGTTTTACAGGCTTTGTCAACCAACACAACGAATTCTTTTAATTCAAGAATCTCGACTAATAGTCTGATGTCTTTGTTTAACCCGTCTTCAAATCTTTTACATATGATTGCCTCATTGGAAATACACTATCGAGCATATTTACTGAGTCTAACAAACTCTCACTCGTATTTTGTTACAGGCATGCGGCCCTGTTTCAGTTCAAGAAACTCTTTTCGCTTTTGATCAATGAACGGTTGACTTATGTATTTCTTTCTGAAATCAGCTTGAAAGAACTCCCAGATAACTCTTTCTCTTGGCACCACTGATACTAGGTTATTCCACTACTAATACATTGTGTCTCTCAAAAGTGATATGGCACATTTTAAACACTCTGTAGGTGTGTACAAAAGTTTATCAAACACCCGAATAGTGTTTTCAAGCCAAAATTCAGCTCTCTCAGGATCGTCATCCATATTAGCTCTAAACTCTTCAGCTCCGTGTTTTCTAATCTTATCAACTAGCGGCTTATTCAGTTGTAAAAATTCCATACCTGGAGGAACTACGGGAATTGGTTGAGGATTAGGTAGGGATGGAGGTTGTTGAGTAGTCAGATTTGTTCGAACATACTCCGTAAACCACTCATTCATCATCTAGAAGAAGGCTTCTTTAGCCTCTCCACCCTGGCTACCCGTTACAGGTCTAGACTCGGATTACGCTGCTCCGTGAATGGAGGCAAGCGCATTACTCTTAACATCATCAGCTATAGCTCGATTGGGATTCATTTACTATATGAAAATACAGTTTAAATTGTCAAGAGTCATCACACTATCAGAGGTTATATATGGCATGTATAGCTAAACTCTCATATACGCTACGTTAGTCCTAGAATAAACTAAACCATAGCTCTGATACTAATAAATGTAACACCCTTCACCCGTATTCAATTCTGAAATAGGTTTACAGAGTATTACCGAACTTATCACACATATAAACATACATTTCTCATACAATTAGTTAATTTAAATACAATTCATTCACAACCAAACATATTGTCCCTAATATGAGCATACGAGGCCCAAAATATGCATACGGGGTAGTTCGGGACTAAACTGATAACTTTAAAAACTTTTAGAACGCCTAGAAAATTTTCTCAAAAACAGCGGACACACGCTCGTGTAGCCCAGCCATGACTCTCACACGGCCAAACATACGCTTGTGTCGCAGGCCGTGTGGATATTCAAAATGAGAGCACATGGCCATGTCCTAGCCCGTGTCTGACCCCATGTATTTCTCTGACCTGGGTCACACAGCCAACACACACGTCCGTGTGGCTAGCCCATGTGCCTTAAAAATGGCCACCACATCCATGTGCCGGGCCATGTGCTAGGCCGTGCCAAACCTGTAGGGTATACTAACTTATGCCACACGGCCAAGTCACACGCCCGTGTGTGAGGCCATGTGGAGTATACTGACTTAATTTTAATTTTAACACTAGGGGACACACAGCTGAGACACGTGCCAATGTCTCTGCCCGTGTGGACAAAAATAAGCTATTTACCAAGCCAATTTGCCACCCAAACTTGCCTACACCTACACCAAACACAATGGTACCAAAACATAGCATAAATGAGCATTTAAATCAACTCCAACCAATGGATAACACAACAATGACACAATATACCATTCAATTCCATATCAAATCTCCTAGTTTCAAACATCAATATGAACATTTTCAAATTTTTGCATCATCTAGCTTAATCTCACAACATACTAAATTCAATTCTCAACCATTTAGTACCCTTAATTGCCAAATATCAGCAAGCATAACATATTCACCTTTAATCACATAACCAAGCCATATGCACATTGATATATATATAACCTGTAGCACCCCTAACCCGTATCCATCGTCGGACTAGGGTTAAGAGGCATTACCGAACCATTCATAACATATTACAAACATATCACATACATAACTTACACAATATCAAATCACATTAAATCATATTCACAATGTCCTTTAAATAGGTCTACGAGACCTTAAACATGCTTTGGAGAAGGTTCGGGACTAAACTAATCTCATACAAAATTTCTCAAAACTTAACAATTTTTTTCTAGGTTACAGAAGTCACACGCCCGTGTGAATAGGCCATGTGCCTCACACGGGATTAGACACAGTCGTGTGTCTAGGCCGTGGTAAAACATGGCATACATACTGACTTATCCACACGGACATAAGACACGCCCGTGTGCCAGGCCGTGTGAAATCTATGGGGTATACTGACTTATGTCATACGATCAGTCATACACCCGTCTATGAGTCCGTGTGACACACACGGCCAGTAGACACGCCCGTGTGTCTCGACTGTGTCAAACCTGTAGGGTATACTGACTTAATCCAAAAGGTTACCCTAGGGGACACACGGCCGTGTAACATGACCGTGTGTCGCACACGGCTGAGACATACGCCTGTGTCTCTGCCCGTGTGGACAAAAATAGGCCATTTGAAAAGCCAATTTGCCACCATAAAAAGGGTCATCCCTACAAGCATCAACCAAAGCATAATTCATGACTAAAAGGCAACCAAAACCATACCCAAACATACATAGTTTTATCCACAATATCACCAATCAATTTTCATACTCAATTTCCTATCAAAGCATACCAAATTCATGTGCTAATATCATACCAATCCATTTGCCTCAAACAACATTTAATCAAACTCAAAATCATATCAAAACCTTACCATTTCAACTACCAATTCATACCATGATGGCCATTCACACAAGACCATATATATATATAACTTAACTCATATAAACTTATCATGATCAAAATCACAACCATCACCACATTAACATCACATAACTGAATCACAAAACAAATACATCACACATATATATCATGAAACGTACTTCCCAAAATGAGCTTATACCATGACCGAATATTCACTGCCATTAGCAACATGATCAAGCCATTTTTGCATGGCTATATATATACAATTCAAAACCAACCATATCAAGCTAGACTATACATGCCTTCTGTCATAAATACAAGTTTTCTTTCAAGGTGCCAAAATAGATATCGATAGTGTGATGATGTTCCTCGATGATCCCGAGCTTGAGCTAGCTTTCAAAATCTATAAAACAACGAATAAACACACAAAGTAAGCTTGGAAAGCTTAGTAAGCCATAAGCAAATAAATTAACATAAGAACATTCATAATTTATTTTGAAACAACCAAACCTAATTAATTTCATACACATATATAATACCATGTCTCATAAAGTTTACATGATCACTTTAATCATCAGCACTTACCCTTTTCTTTCAAGATTCGTATAAACTTAATACATACCTGAATCATTTAAATCGAACTCACATTTGGTCTTGCCATGTCTTTTCCCGTTGAACCATTCGGAATTGTTAAGGATACACGAAAATCATATAAGCTCGTACAATGCCATATCCCAGATATGGTCTTACATGCGATCACATATCGATGCCACTGCCTCAGACAGGGTCTTACACAAATCATATACGAAGCCAATGTCCCAAACATGGTCTTCACGTTTTCTCACTTCGGTGCCAATGTCTCAGACATGGTCTTACACGAATCACACATCGAAAGTCCTAATGTCAGGACATACGTATCCTAAGCAATTCCTATAGTTCGTACACGGCTTTTAGACGTTATAATCCAATCAATTCAAGCCGATACAAGACATTCCTTCCTTATATCAATTCGGCAATGTATGTATATATATATACAATTCAATTCGATATTATAAAATGTATTCACATGAATCTAAACACATTTATTTACTTACGAACTTACCTCATACGGACACGAACAGACTGAAATGACTATTCGACAAACTTCGACTTTCCCCGATCCAAATCTAATTTCCTCTTTTCTTGATCTAAGTAAATTCAAATTTGACTATTTAATAACACATCTCATTTAATTCAATCCATAAGCACATAATTAGGGCATTTTACACTTTAGCCCCCAAATTTCACATTTTCTTTACATTTTAGTCCTTAATACAAAAATACACCAAATACACAAAATTCATCAAAATCATGCCTTAGCCAAATTTTCCTAAGGTCCCTAGCAGCTCATATATTTCATTTATTTCACATTTTAACCTCTCAATTTCTCATTTTCATAAATTATTCCATAATTAGCAAATTCATCAAAAATCCCAATACAAAATATATTTATCTATCATCAAGCTTTCCTATTTCACCATTTAACATCACAAACCTTACAAAATTAAAAATGGCATAACTCAAATTCATCATCAAATTCTGAAATTTAAGCATGGGCTTGACAAAACACAAAGCAACAATCTCAAAAACATAGAAATTATCAAAAACCAAACAAAAATGGACCTTTAATCAAGCTTGGAAGTAGCCGAATATCAAAACATATGAGCCTTAGCTTTTCTTTCTTCAATTTTGGCAGTAATAGATGAACATAACACTAAATTCACGTTTTGTTTTATTTAATCAACATTATTTAACCATTTACCATATTAACCTTAATATTTTAATAAGAAAACTATATATAATAAACCCAAAACCATCCACTCAAATAACCAAGGGTCAAATAACCACTTAAGGGCTTCATAATTAATTAATCATAGCAAATAAACATTTAAACAATTAGTATGCCACTTTTGTATTTTACGCGATTAAGTCCTTTTATCAAATTAAGCACACAAACGATAAAATTTTCACACAAAATTTTTACACATATTAATTCACATACTGTAAACATAAAAAATAATATTAAACTAATTTTACGACTTTAAATTTGTGGTTCCAAAATCACTATTCTGATTTAGCTAAAATCGGGCTGTTACAACTCTCTCCCCCTTAGGGATTTTTATCCCCGAAAATCTTACCAACGAATATGTTTGGATATTGCTTTCTCATAGCATCCTCTAGTTCCATTGTAGCTTCTTGAACCTTTTGTCGATGCCATAATACTTTTACTAACATAATTCTTTTATTTCTCAGTTCTTTGACCTCACGAGCTAAAATTTGGATTAGTTTTTCACTATATGACAAATCTGACTGAATTTCAACTTTTGTCTGAGAAATAATATGCGAAGGATCAAATCGGTATTGTCGAAGCATTGGTACATGAAACAAATTGTGAATATTTTCTAACTATGACGACAATGCTAGCCGATATGCAACTGGTCCGACTCACTCGATAATTTCATACGGCCCGATGAATCTCAAACTTAACTTGCCTTTTCTGTCAAATCTAAGTATATTCTTCCACAGAGACACTTTCAAAAACTTGCCTTTTCCGTCAAATCTAAGTATTTTCTTCTACAGAGACACTTTCAAAAACACTCTATCTCCGATTTGAAACTCAATATCTTTTCGTTTCAAGTCTGCGTATGATTTCTGACGATCTGGCGCTGCTTTCAAACTTTCACGAATCACTTTCACTTTCTGTTCAGTCTCTTTAATCAAATCAACCCTGTAAATCTTATTCTCGCTGAGCTCAGTCCAATACAAAAGTGTTCGGCATTTTCTACCGTACAAAGCTTCGTAAGGTGCCATTTTTGTACTTGATTGAGAACTATTTTCATTCGTAAATTCAATCAATGGTAAGTATCATTCTCACGTACCTTCGAACTCAAGAATGCAACATCTCAACATATCCTCGAGTATCTGAATAATCCGCTCGGATTAACCATCTATTTGCGGATGAAAAGCAGTACTAAAATGTAGCTTCATACCTAATGCATCTTGCAGCTTCTTCCAAAACTGCGATGTGAATCTCGGATCTCTATCTAAAATAATAGAAATAGGTACTCCTTGCAATCTCACAATCTGCAAAATGTACAATTCCACAAGTTTATCAAGTGAATAATCTATACGAACTGGAATGAGATGAGCCGATTTAGTTAGTCTATCAACAACCACCTAGACTGAATCTTTTTTACACACTGACATAGGTAAACTCGAAACAAAATCCATCGCGATTCTATCTCATTTCCACTCGGGAATCATAATTGGCTATAGCAACCCAGACGGTACCTGATGCTCAGCTTTGACTTGCTGACAGATTAAACATTTCAAAACAAATTCAGAGATGTCACGCTTCATACCAGACCACCAGTAAAGCTGTTTCAGATCGTTATACATTTTTATACTTCCCGGATGAACAGACAAACGGCTACTATGTGCTTCACTCAAAATCATTCGAATCAACTTTGAGTTTCTCAGAACACATATTAAACCTCTGAATCTTAAACAATCATCACCATAAACTTGAAACTCTGAACCAGAATTCAAATTACATTGAGCTCTTTTAGCTAACAATTCATTATCAACTTTCTGAGTTTCACAAATCTGTTGTAAAAACAACGGTCTCGCTTTTAACTCAGCTACAATCGAGCCAACATCAGAAAGAGTCATCTGAGTATTCATCACACGTAGTACAAACAAATATTTCTGACTTAAAGCATCAGCCACAACATTAGCCTTTCCTGGATGATAGTCAATCATAAGCTCGTAATCTTTCAACAATTCTAACCATCTTCATTGTTACAGATTCAGATCTTTCTGAGTCATCAAATATTTTAAGCTTTTGTGATCAGAATAAACATGACATTTCTCACTGAACAGATAGTGTCGTCAAATCTTCAACACAAACACAATAGTTGGCAATTCTAGATCGTGTATAGGATAGTTCCTTTCGTGCAGCTTTAACTGTCTCAAGGCATAAGCTATGACTTTGCCTTCCTGCATCAAAACACAGCCCAAACCATTCAAAGATGCATTACTATAAATGAGAAATTCTTTACCCAACTCCAGTTGAACTAGCATCGGGGTTTCGGTCAACAAAGCTTTCAACTGATCAAAACTTTTTTGGCACTTTTCTATCCACTCGAACTTAACATCTTTCTGAAGTAGTCTCGTCATCAGGGTTGCAATCATAGAGAAACCCTTAATGAACCGTCTATAATAACCAGTGAGTCCCAAAAAACTTTAGATTTCAGATACATTTCTTGTAGGCTTCCAATCATAGAGAAACCCTTTATGAACCGTCTATAACAAGCCAACTCTTATGGTTATATACAAACCAAAACATTTAACATTTACAAGCTATTTTAAATAACCAAAACCATTACCAACGCATAACTAAAATAACCATAAATCCTATACATGCCATATAACCAAAACATAATCTGAAAAGTACCAAAGTGATAGTAGGATAGTGTGACAAAGTCTCTGATGATCCTTGAATCTGAGCTAGCTTCGAGATCACTATAAAACATGGTAAAATAAACAGAGTAAGCTTTATAGCTTAGTAAGCTCATATGAATTAAACTCAATTTGATTATAAATATACAATTCAGTAAATTAAATATATCAACATGTAACTCATATTAACTAACAAACCTTTTATGTATTCAATCATAAGATTATACGTGTCTTTCACAAATTCTTCGATTTAAAGCTTATACGGTTCATGTACATACATGTACAATCTCGTATCATTCTCATACTCAACCACGTCTATCATTTACCCGTTAAACCATTCGAAATACTATTGGATATACGAGAAACTCACACCCTAAGTGCCACATATATAGTCGAAGCTATCTCAATTTCGTGTCACATATATTGCTCACACTAGAGCTATTAACGGGCCTGCTCACACAAGCTGTCAGTCAAGACGTAGCTACATAGTGCTGCTCACACAAGCTATCAAGTAACCGCAACACATTCCGGTATACTCAGCCACCAGTAGGGCGTACAGGACTAGCACTCAGATCACAACATCACAATAACCCCTAATGGCATGTCATTCGTATCCTAATCATTGAAAATACATTTATAACAAAACTTATTACATACGAACTTACCTCGGACGCAAAAACGATGAAATAGGTCGATTAGTCAAGTACTTTGTTTTTCCCCCGATCTAGATCAGAATTTCACTTTTCTTAATCTATATGTAATCAAATTTAGCTTATTTAATTACCTCTCTATTCAATTAAATCCAAAACACTCAATAAAGCACATTTACACTTTTGCCCATAGTATTTCACAACTTTTACAATTTAGTCCTCATTTCATAAAATCACAAATTCATGCAATTTAATACCAACCCATGCTAGTCGAATTTTCCTAGTACACATATCAGCCCATATTTTTTTTATTTGTTTCACATTTTGACCACAAATTTTCAACATTTCTCAATTTAATCCCTAATTGAGCATTTTACTAAAAATCACTTAACAAAACTTGTATAATTCACATCAACCATTCATAATCTATCAAGAAACTTCAAAACACATATAGATTCAACAATAGCAAAACCCTAAATCTTTAACAATTTTGCAAATTAGTCCCTAAGCTAGCTAGACTAAGCTGCAATGATCTCAAAAACATAGAAATCAGTTAAAATAGGACAAAATTAAACTTACATGCACTAGGAGAAGTGACTAAATGCTTCAAACTAGTCTCATGGCTTTTCTAAGCCCCAAATTCGGCTAGGTAGAAGATGAATGAATAAAATTGGCCTTTTGTTTTATTAAATTATCATTTAATAATCTATTTACTTATTTAACCTTTAATTAAACCATTGAAAATACAAATACAATGTCCATATATGTCCATTCATGCTATAAATGGTCTAATTACAACATAAAGACCTATACTTTAAAAACCATAGCTAATGAACACCTTTAACTTAAAGAACTCAAGTTTTATACTTTACGCGATTTAGTCTTTTTTATCAAATTGACCACTCAAACAATAAAATTTCTCAACGAGATTTTCACACAATCATAATATCATACTGTAAACATTAAAATAATAATAAAATAATTATTTCGACTTCAAATTTGTGGTTCCAAAACCACTGTTCTGATTTGACTAAAAATGGGTTGTTACGTATTCAAACAATATTACTTGAATAGTTATAATATTATATTAATTTTAATGCCCTCAACCTGACTCAATTCCCTAGGTCTGAATTTTCGAGTGTTACTAGCCACAATATTTAACAATTTAATAAAGCATATCACAATTTCTCATTTCTTTAAATATTTTATTTATCATTTTTAACTTAAAAACTTAACATCTAAAAATAAGGGAAGCTTTTCAAATAACTTATTACATCAGACATCATATAGATCATTACAATATAGAAGTTTTACTAATAACTGACACTTAAGGCGTGTTCTAAAGCTATGCCATGCTTCCACTGTATGCATAATATTCCACTCTGCCGCATCCTTGGCGTAGTCCTAACATCATCCCTTCAGGCGCGGTCTCTTAACATCGAAACCTAAAAATTAAACACAACATAAATAAATTTAAGAGAACTCAATGAGCTTTTACACAGAATTACCTTAGCGGATACTTTGTATTTTTATAGGAACTTCTATGTGCCAACTATTCTTCTAAACAATTTATTTCGAGTGGGTACTGCTACAGTTCTAGCATAGCCTTACCCACCAATTATCATACTCTTATCATACCCATATCTTCCTTATTTAACTAACTAAATATCCTTTCAGACATTTCAAAAATCTCTTTGTCATGTATGTACTTCCCTGCATAACATACTCATAGAACCCACCTCAAACTAATCATACTTTAACACATACACTTATCTCAAGTAGTATTTCACATGCATTCATCACAAGCGGATACATATACTTTTGGCGAATACTTTCATAGAACTAGACACCATCAAACTTACACTCAAAAGATATTGGTTCCATACTACATAGACCCATACTGATAACGTACTACATAGACCATTCAGATGAATTCATGTCATTTTATTTTAGAACCCATGAACTCAAAACAACCCTAACTTGAACTCAGAATAATCTCAGAAGAAGATACTACAACTCAGATATAGTAGATTCCACATAACTCAGATTTAACCTTCACATAAAATAAATGAGCTCATATTAGTAATCTCTTAAGCCTCTTATAACTACGAATACACCGATTTTCAATATTTACAGATCACCATGGTGGATACCCTTCTTAACATGCAAATACACATCTCTTTTCATGAAAACCCTTAAGACTTATTCAACTATATTACAAATCTTATTCACCCTGAGCATACCAATTCCATATCTTAGCCATGCTTTTTACAGAACTAATAGAATTTATCCACAATTTACCATAAAAACTGGTATTCAAATCTTACCAGACATGCATGATAGATCATACCACAAGAGCCAAACAGAACATGCCATAAAGGCATCATACAAAAATCTCGTATTTACGGTCCTGATGGACTTCACAGAATTTCATGTATCATGATCTGCAATTTCGATTTACGCATTACCAAAAGCTACACCATGAACATACATACAAGCATATCATATCATGACATGGGTCTTAACCACATGGTCTTACACACAATCATGTATAGTGTTCTGCCATTCTAGGTCCATCATACTGGAGGCTACACCATGAACGGTTCCAAATCATACCAAGCTACCATGGGCCTCTACCCCTTTCTACCTTCATAATTTTCACAAGCCTTCAAGCTATTAGCTCAAAACCTAGCAGCCCATTCTTTTTCTTTTTCATCGTCAGCCTAAATCCCAAAATTTCTTCCTCGTCGCAAGCCCCTAGTATTGCCACAGCATGACCTTTTTTAGAGTAGCTCCTTCGTCGCCACAACCTATCATCATAACAAGCTTCACACCGCCACAAGTCGTCGCTGACGCAAGTCAGTGGCACAACACCTTGCTCATATACTCTACCGATTTCTTTATCCAATATTTTTCCAAAATATTGCTTATTTTTTGGGAAAAATGTCTACACCTCGCAAAAGAACTAGATCTTCTAAGACCTCTACCCATTGTAATCCAAGATGAAGAAGTGAAAAAAAGGTTTGATTCAATCTTCAAGAATAAACCTATGATGCCGGAAAAAGGTTTCAACTTGGAAAACAATGATAAGATGATTGTGCTTTTACCTATTCGAAAGACGACTGATGCCCTCAATTGGAATTATTTTTGTGATGCACTATCAGTACTGGAAGAAGAGTTAGTTCAAGAGTTCTATGCCAATTTGACTAAGCCAGATGCTACTGAAGTTTTTGTTCGTAAGGAAAAAGTACCCCTAACTTCTAAATCCATTAATGATTTGTTAACCTACTTGATGTTGAAGAAGATGAGTACTTTGCCATGATTGCAAATATAAGTTGAGATTTTCTTCAACAAGTGCTTAATGTTATGAAAAATTGGGGGTCCCAATGGATTATAAGGAAGTATGGTAGTCATTCTTACCGAAGGGAATACTTAAAGTCGTTGGCTAAGGTATGGTTTTACTTTGTTCGATATAGTTTCATGCCTATCTCACATAGTTCCACTATCTCAATGGAGCAAATTCTTTTATTGTATGCAATTATGAAAGAAATGTCCATCAATGTTGGAAGATTTTCCTTAAAGAGATTAATGATTGTGCTAGAAAGAAGACCAGAAATGATTACTTCCCATCCTTGATAACTTCACTTTGATTAAGGGCCCAAGTTAAGAAAAAGCAAACTTAAAGGGCCCATATGTTCAAGGTAGCACTATAGCCCATGTTCTTGAAAGGTTAGTGGAGAATGTCCATGAACTAAACCCAATTGAACCAAGTGAGTCAACAAAACTAGAAACTGATAAGTTATCGAACAAATCTAAAACTAAAGCTAACTCAGTTACTAAAATGGAAGAGGTAGAATCAGAGGAAGAACAGAAATGAAACTGAACCGATAAAGGAACTGAAAAATTCTGAACCAAGAGATGAGCCAAATGTCGATGAGCCAGAAGTCGAAATTATCAACTAGGATGGATATGATATGCATAACCAATATAAGGCTTATTAGAAACATGCAAAAGTTAGAGATGATTCTATAAGAAATACTTTTAAAATCATCTCTAACCATTTTGTTCCTAAATTCCCAAGTTATATCTTTGATTCATGAAAGGAAGATGATAAAGAAAGCGAGGACGAAGCATCAAAGGAGAAAGATGAGAAGAATAAGTCAAATAAATAAAAAGGGGAAAATTCTTTTCTTTAGTTTTTATTTCTTTTTAGGTGTTTATTTTTATTTATTAGTTAGTATTTTGCTTTTGCATAATAAAATACCAAGCATGAATAAAATAAGTTCAGTGTCTCTCCATAGGAAAATAAAGTGATGTGGTAACGTGAATGAGCATGTCTAGGATTGGATTGTGAGAAACACTTGGTACTTAAGCAGTCTTTATGACTCACCTCCCTTTTCTTGCAACCCTACCTTGTGTTCAGTTTTTATTCATTACTTTGTTTTTTTAATGAGGACATTGCTTCTTTTTAAAGGGCGATAAGGCATTTCACATGATTTTTTGGTAAGGTAAATTTAGCATGAATTTTAAAGTATGTTTCAGTCTTTTTGCTTAAGTATGTTGAAATAAATGAATATTTAGAAATAATTTTTATTCATGAGTTTGTTCAAATACAAGCATCATTTTTTATTTTATCTAAGTTATTTATATGTTATCTTGAGTGATGGAATGCTTGTATGATCTTAGTATTATATAGTATTTGCCATGAAAATTTGATTTCTTTAGAAATAGGCATGTACGAAGGTTTAAGTCTTTAGAATTGACTTAGTAACTTTCTTAAGGTAAAATCCTAAGAGATATAAGATTCTAATATGATATAGGCACAATTTCTTTGGATCGTTTGAGCCTTTCAAGCTGACCTTATCAGATTTATCCCTTGAAACATAATTTTGATCTTAATGGCCTATTTATTGCAAAAGACCTACATTATAAGCCATATTAACATCTTTTTGAATTCTATTTTATTCTATTGCACCTATGTTGACCAAAAATTTTGTCTTGGTGATCAAAGTTTGAGGAGCATTATGAAAAGATGTACATGCTCTTCACATATTTCAAAAAAGAAGAAGAAGAATAAGAAAAGAAAATGAATAAAAAGCAAAGTTTGCTCAAAGTTTGGAAAATAAATAAAAAGTTGAGCATGAGTTCAAAATAAGCTTGGGGGTGTTCCAAAGATCCAATTATATGAAAGTTGTGACACAAAAGGATCCAAGACAAAGCCAGGGTTAAGATGTTTTGAACCTAAAACCACTCCTCTTTATCCCTGCCTTTAGCCTAGCCCTAGTACAACCTAATAAAAGACCTATTGATTAGATGATTATACCAACTACATTGGTGGAGAGGAATTACTGAGTTCAACATATGAAGACACTAATTAAACCTTGGGATTGCTATGTTTAGTTTATAAAGAAAGCATGTTGATTGATGAATGTGATGTATGACTTTGAAAATGCATGCAAACAATGATTCATATTGACATTTTGATGTACTTAGTATAAAGTTATAAATAATATTTTCATTCGAGCTACTTGTCAATAAAGATTATTGTTAGCATGATTTTATTGATGCATGATTATGTGCAAAGATTGATGCTACTTTATCATTTTGCAAAATTGCCTTAGAAATAGTTGTGCCATGCATGAACATTACTCGAGACGAGAAATGGTTTAAGTTTCTGGGTGTGTAAACTTAAAATTATACAGGGTTTTTCTATATGCTTTTACCTCCTTTTTACCTAAAAATTATGTTTATCTCGAGTAATTATTATTGAAATAAGTGAATTTTACTTAATTAGTAATTTTAGACATGAAATTAGAAAGTATGTGAAATTATGCTTAATTACATGATTTTCAGGCATATTGTATATTAATTCATGTTAATTTATTCACTACATCAAAACAGGTTTTTAGCTACATTTTTTTGGGCCTATAGCGCTAAAATAATTTGCGGCATTTTGATAAATGTTGCAAAAAAGCCGCTATAGATAACGCCGCTAAATTTTGCAGCGTTTATGTGGAAAAAAGCCGCTATAGAACATGACCTTTAGTGGCGCTTCTCCCATAAACATCTCTAAAGAACATGACCTTTAGCAGTGCTTTTCCTAAAAACGTCACTAAAGAAATTTTTCCCATAAATGCCGCTAAAGAGCATGACCTTTAGCGGTGCTTTCCCATAAACGCCGCCAAAGAGAATGACCTTTAGCTGCACTTTTCCCAAGAATGCCGCTAAAGAACATGACATTTAGCGGCATTTTCCCCACAAACACCACTAAAGACCATATCAAATTCAACTTCTTTTTTAATCATCTCATTTGCATTCTTACCTTAACTGATCATACAAAATTTAAATGATCTAACGATGGGCAAATTTTAAATTCATTAACAAGAGAACTGTTCATAATATTTGATCAAAATGTTAACATAATCATATTTGAAAACCCAATCTAATGACTACAGTACATACTTTCTTCTAAAACTAAAATCTTTGAAACTTTTGCCGAACAAACAACATGATGTTCACTATAAGAAACTTCAACTACAAGCATACTACAATAAGTTACTACAAAAGAGTTCTTTCAAATATGTTACCACTGCATTATAAATCTCTTCACCCCAATCCAGCTTTAGATTTGTTAGTTTCTCAAGGATGGTGGTGGACACATGTAGGCTCAGGGCAAACATAGGCTTTCTTTTTGACCTCTTTATTGTTTCTTTGCTTCAGCTTCCATGGAAGGTTATGTCCTCTTCTATGAAGCTGAAGGTTCTAATCTCTCGGGAAACCTTTGTTATAGACCTCACATATAAATTTGTTGGTAGCCAATAGCAAGGTTTGTCCATATGGAATTTGTTTTAAGAAATTTTATATTATTTTTATCATAGTTTTCCAGAATTTATACAAAAGTCTAGTATGTCATATGGTATTCAAATTCGAATGGATTGAATAGAGTTCGGTTTGATTAATGGCTGCATTATACTATTTGATTCTTGGACAGATTAAATGTGTTTTGGCATCGATAATTTCTAGGTTTATTGAGGTCCAAATATAGATATAATGAGTGTGAAATCAACTATTTAAATTTAATGATGTGCCATGTTAAAGACTGTGCAAATTTTTGACAAAAAAAACTATGATAGAAATAATATAAAATTTCTTAAAACAAATTCCATATGGATAAACTACATAGAATGTCCCTTCAACTAACTAGTGGTTACCTGTATCACTGCCACCTCCAGATAATTTAACAATCCTTCTATTAAGTTTTTCCTTGTCATAATCGTGTTCTACAGCCTCCATTAAAGTAATAATAAGTTAGACATAGTAAGCCTGAAAGAAAGCCTGGTAACCACAACTAGTGCAAACTTGAAAGACAACCTCAATGAGATTTTTAATCTGTACAACTCGTTTATTCACTCCTTCTTGGGTGCTTCCATCACCCACGATGGTGGTTGTATCCTTGGTAAGCACCACTTTAGAGGCATGACACAAGACTTCTTTGCTAGCTTTGTCCAAGGAAAGCATAACCTCATCTCTAATAACAGTATCTGTACGCAAATGGTAGATATCTCTCAATAATTAGAACACAAGCAAATTAAGTTTTGGGAACAATATAAAAACATGAAAAATATAGAACTATACAAACCTCCAATAAAGATAGTACTGTCTTCAAACTAAACCCCACAACACACTAATCATATTCCTTTCAAATAGTAAAATACAAAAAACATGAAAGCAGTTGAGCATTAAGATTACCTCTTTTGAAATAGCCTTAAGCTCAGATACTAAAACCCTTATGGTCTTCTCAATGCCTTTAGTGATTAAGATAGGATTTGCATCGGCTGCCACCACCTAAATTATAATAGCTCTAAGCAATTAAACACAAATAGCATGGAAATTTCTAACTTTAAAGTCCTCTCATGTACCCCAAACATAATTATATGAAGATAAATAAACGAACCTTGGCACCTTCAGTACTCAAACCTTGCTAAAATACAACATATGTTGTCGTTCTATAACCAACCAAGTCATTAGTTTGAGCAGCTGCCTATCTTACTAACTTAGCCCCAATGTTAAAGGTGGTAACAAACAGTAGTATGTATGTTACCCGGATGAAATACAACAGCTACAAAAGTACGTATGTTGTCCAGATGAAGTATGTATTTGTAACAAGTGACCTGTATGTGATTTGACAGAAACTCTTTGACTAGATAAAGTTAGTCAAATACTTTTCAATTTTAGACAGGTCCTAAGTTATCATTAGAATGTATTTAATGTTTGTTCACTTCTACAAGTTAAATTTATTATTTTTCAAATGTAATAGTTCTTTATACGTACATCATATATTGATAATCAATGTGGTAAGAAGCGCCATTTTTTGTTCTCTGAATTTCTCATCTCTTTTGCTTCAGTTTGTTTGGATGCTTTCCTTGCAACTCTCAAATCTTTGAATCTCAAACTTCTTTCACTCTTTATCCAGAATTATTGCTTTGTTGCTCTAGCTTCAGACAGAGCTTCATACTTCATCTAGATTACTTGGTTCTATTTTTTTTTCTGTGTGAAAAACCCAACAAATGGTATCAAGAGCCTAAGTCTTTGAGGACCTTGGTTGTGTTTTGTTTTGTAAGTGACTTGTGTTTGAGAGAAAAGAAGCAGAAGCTTTTTTTTTTTGGTCTGATTGTTTGCTGCAAGGATGAGTTTTACACCACCACCACCACCTGTGTTTGCTGGTGAAAACTACCACATAGCTAAGATGAAGACATACCTTCAAGCACATGATTTGTGGAATGTGATCAATAATGATGCTGAACCACCTCCATTGAGGGCCAATCCAACCATTGCTCAGATGAGGCAACATAATAAAGAGTGTGCCGAGAAGCATAAAGCAATGGGTTGCTTACAGAATGGAGTATCTGATGTGATTTTCACTCAGATAATGGCTTGTGACTTACTAGAGCAAGCATGTGAGAAGTTAAAGGAGGAGTTTATGGGGTCAGAAAAGACAAGGTAGCAACAACTTATCAACCTTAGGAGGGATTTTGAGAACCTGAAGATGAGGGAGTCAAAGACCATCAAGCAGTACTCTGATAGGATAATGGTCATAGTCAACAACATTAGGCTCCTTGGTGATGATTTCAATGAGAGCAGAGTTGTAGAAAAGGTCATTACAACTCTCCTTGAGAAATTTGAGTCAAAGATTTCTTCATTGGAGGACTCGAGGGATTTATCAGCTATCTCATTCTCTGATTTGGTAAATTCCCTATATGCACTTGAGCAAAGAAGGGCCAACAGGCAGGAAGAGCATCCTGAAGGAGCTTTCGAAGCAAAGGCCAAGGAAGGCTCGGGTTCTAACCAAAAAGGAAAGAAACCTTGGGTTGATAGAAGGGAGAAATCAAGGAGAGATGCAGGGAAGAAGAGGTTTCCACCATGCATTCACTGCAAAAAGACTTCACATTTGGAGAAGAACTGCTGGCACAGACCATATGTTCAGTGCAGGAGCTGCAAACAGTTGGGACATGTTGAGAGGCTGTGCAAAAACAAAGGAAAGGCACAAGCTCAGTAGCAAATGCAAGCTCAGGCTACTAAGGATCTTCAAGCTCAGGAGGAGCATATTTTTACAGCCTCCTGCTTTGCAACCTCAAGCAAGGTCAAATGTGACTGGCTAGTAGATAGTGGTTGCACACACCATATGGTAGCTGATGAAAGACTGTTCAAGGAGCTCGATAGAAGCTTTGCCTCAAAGATCAGGATTGGTAATGGAAACTTGATTGAAACCAAAGGCAGGGGCAATGTAGTGATCAATACACAGTCAGGTAACAAATTGATTTTTGATGTACTTTTTGTGCCTGACATAGATTAGAATCTACTTAGTGTTGGTCAGCTTGTAGAAAAAGGTTACTCACTTGCTTTTAAGAATGGCTCATGCATTGTTGAAGACTCTTATGGTTAAAAGTTGGTCATAGTAGCAATGACTGATAGGTGTTTTATGCTTGATGTCAATCAACTTGAGAAGAAGGCTTACACCAGCCTTGTTGATAATGATGGTCTATGGCACAGGAGATTAGGCCATGTTAATTACAAGTCACTTGATCAGTTGCACAAGTTGAACTTGGTTGAGGACATGTCGAAAGTTGAAGCCAAAGACACTGTCTGTGAGGTTTGCCACATTGGTAAGCAAACCAGGTTACCTTTTCCTGCTAATGTGGCATGGAGGGCTCGAGAAGGACTTGAGTTAGTCCATTCTGATGTCTGTGGACCAATGAAGACCTCTTTCTTGAATGACAGTAAGTATTTTATGCTGTTTATTGATGATCTAACTAGGTTTTGCTGGGTTTATTTCTTGAAGCAAAAGCCTGAAGTGTTTGAAGCCTTCAGCAAATTCAAGGCATTTGCTGAGAATCAGTCTGGTTGCAAGATTAAGCTTTGAGAACTGACAATGGCACTGAGTATCAGTCTGAAAGGTTTCAGAAACTATGTGAGCAAGCTGGGATTCACCATCAGCTAGCAACAGTCTATACTCCTTAGCAAGATAGAGTATATGAGAGGAAAAATAGAACTGTACTTGATATGGCTAGATGTTTTCTATTTGAGAGCAAGCTGCCAAGTAAGTTTTGGGCTGAGGCTGTCAATATCTCAGTTTACCTGCTCAACAAGCTGCCAACTCATGCTATGAAAGAAAAGACTCCTTTTGAAGCCTGGCATGGAATCAAGTTTTCTGTTTCACACCTAAAGGTGTTTGGCTATGTTTGCTATGTTCTTATTCCAGCTAAAAGGAGAACCAAGCTCGAGAGAAGGGCTATTCCAGGAATATTTGTTGGCTACAGCAGCACTAAGAAGGGCTACAGGGTGTATGATGCCTCGACAAGGAAAATATTGGTGAGTAGGGATGTTAGATTTGGTGAAGAAAAGGTTTGGAGTTGGAACGATGCAGATGCAAGTCTGACTGAAGAGGATTAGTTTGACAGCAGCTTGGAACTAGTTGAAAATGAGCCTATCAATGAAAATTTTGATGATGCTCCTATGAGAGGCACTAGAACCATTGCTGACATCTACCAAAGATGTAATGTTGAAATTTTTGAACCTTTAAATTTTGAAGAGGCTGCTAAAGAAGAATGTTGGAAAAGGGCCATGGAAGTTGAAATGGAGATGATTCATAAGGATGACACATGGTTGACAGGCTAGTAAACAGGAAGATTATAGGTGTCAAATAGGTGTTCAGAACCAAGAATAGAGCAGATGGGTCTCTGAACAAGCATAAGGCTAGGCCGATTGTGAAGGGATACAGTCAGTAGCAAGGAGTTAATTTCTTTGAAACCTTTGCATCTGTTGCAAGGTTAGGCACCATAAGGCTGTTATTTGCTTTAGCTACTCAGAAGCAGTGGAAAGTCCATCAATTGGATGTCAAATCAGCATTTCTAAATGGATTTCTCAAGGAAGAAACCTTCATAGAATAGCCTGATGGATTTAAGGTTGTTGGTGAAGAAAAAAAAGTCTACAAGCTCAAGAAGGCTTTGTATGGCCTAAAATAGGCTCCAATGGCCTGGTATGACAGGATTGATGCATACCTGTCAAGGCTGGGATTTGAGAAAAGCATTAGTCTCACTTTATGTGGATGACTTATTGGTTACTAGTTGCAGAAGTAGGCTGATTGAAGAATTCAAAAGGCAGATGCAAGATGTTTTTGAGATGACTGATTTAGGTTTGATGACCTACTTCCTTGGTATGAAAGTGAATCAAAATGAGCATGGCATTTTCATAAGCCAGTAAGCATTTGCACAGAAAGTTCTAAGCAAATTCAGCATGTCAAAGTGCAAGCCTGCTAGCACTCCTGTTGCACTGGGAGAGAAACTCTCAAGCATCAGTGAACATAATCGAGTGGATGAAAAGGGGTATAGGAGTTTGGTTGGCTGCCTACTCTATTTGACAGTAACAAGGCCCGACATCTTGTATGCTGTTAGTCTTCTACCGAGATTCATGCATTGCTGCAATGTAGCTCATTTTAAAGCTGCAAAAAGAGTCGTAAAGTACGTCAAAGGAACCTTAGGCTATGGTGTGAAGTTTGAGAGAGCTGAAGAACTGAAGTTGGTTGGTTATTCAGACAGTGATTGGACTGGCTCAGTTGATGACATGAAGAGTACATTGAGATACTTCTGCACTCTAGGACCAGGAGTTTCTAGCTAAAGTTTAAAGAAACAACAAACAGTAGCTCAATCCACTGCTGTTAATCAAGAAATTTGGCTTATAAAGCTATTAGATGACTTGAATGCTAGTCAAATAGAAGCAACATGATTAAAGTTGACAATCAATCAGCTGTTGCAATAGCCAAGAACCCTGTGTTTCATGGCAAGACCAAAGATCAAGTATCATTTTGTGAGGGAGGTAGAGTTGTCAAAGGAAACCAACTTGCTCCATTGCTGCTCAGAAGTTCAATTGGCAGACATCATGACCAAGCCGTTAGCTGCCACTAGGTTCGAGTATTTGAAGAAGCAAATTGGAGTCTGATAAACCATAATTTATACATATTATTATCCCATGCTTAACACATTTATGAATGATTTCTCCTTAGATTTGGTGAATTCGATGCTCCTAATCTTTTAATTTCATGTTTTATACTTAGGTGAGCACATGAGAGTAAAATGAATGAGAAATGGGCCGAAAACAGAGAAAATGGGCCAACATAGGAAATCAACACGGCCTGTACTTCCTCACACGGGTAGACCACACAGCCGTGTCCATTTGGCAGAATTGAAGCATGACTCACGGGTAGACCACACGCCCGTGCCTATTTAACAGCCTTGACCACGGTCTGAGGCAATCGCACATGGGCGTGTCACACGGACGTGTCCCTGTCGAGCTCAAGTATAGTCCTATTCGGAAAAGGCCACTCTTAAGGGCGTTTAGCATTCTAAAGCCTATTTAAACATCGAAGGAGGCACTTAGAAAACACACACAGAGTAGGAAGTAAGGAATTACTCGAAGAAAGACGATTGATCCATCTCAGAAGCCAGATTCACCTTCAAGACTGAAGATCTCCCTTCAATTTCCTTCAGGGGTTTTTGGGTTTTCTTTATGTTTTGTCATTATTATTCTTCTAAGATGTTTTATTTTAGTATTATGAACTAAATCACCTAAATACCTAAGGGGGATGAAACCTAAGACGGATCTTGTTTGACTATTCTAGGATATTGATTCAAGTATTGATGTGCTTATTCAGAGGATGAATAGTCCCTGTCTAAGAGTAGATCGTTCATAATTAAGCAGAGTTTCATGCAATCCTAGAGATAGGACGACATATATCTGCCGGATTAGAGTGAAATCTAATAAGAGAATCCATAGATTGAGTTAATGCAACACTAGGGGTTTTAATTAGAAAGATATTTCAATTAATCAACCTGGGGTTAGACGTTATTAGTCTTGAATAGGGATAATAATATAAATCAGGGATTTCTACGAATCAAGTCAAGTGAATAAATCGTCTGGTTCAGAGTCAATTAACAAGTGAAGTCTAGGTGGATTCTTGCTTGGGTGCTGTCTAAATCAATCAATTTTCCCAAAAGTATTTCCCCAATTTACTTTCTGTGCATTATTAGGTTAGTTAATTAGTTTAGATAAAACAACCTCCATTATTCTTAGGCTAGATAATAAAAAGAAAGTTAATACTAGTACTTTTAGTTCCTTTAGGTTCGACATCCAGTCTTGCTAAAACTATACTACTGTTCGATAGGTACGCTTGCCTTCATCGTGATAATAGTTAGTTCAAGTACGATCAATTATAAATTTTAAAACTTATCGCGAGTGACAATCAAGTTTTTGGCGCCGTTGATATTAGGAACACTCGATTTTTATTACTTTAGCCATTTACTTTTATTGCAATTTAAATTTTGTTTTGATTTTCATTACTAAATTCTCTTTTTCTTTCTTCTGATAGGTTCTTATAGTTTATGACTAGAAGAAACCCGTCAGGACCCTTACTTTTTTACGGTGAGATCGATCGCACAGCTCGCAGAAATCGAAGAAAAATAAGGTGAAGCTTAAGATACATAGAGGAAGAGCAAGAGGACGATATTCAAACTACAACTGAGGAGATGGCTGAAAATCAGGAAAATTCGCTACCTCCTGCGATTGCTGCTGACCTAGTAAATCAGAATCCTGCTCCTCGTACTATGTATGATTATGCTAAACCTACTTTAACAGGAACTGAATCAAGTATAGTTAGGCCTTCTATTGCTGCAAATAATTTTGAACTGAAACCTAACACAATTCAAATGATACAACAGTTTGACAGGAAGGCGAGAGAGCACCAGCGTCATCAACACTCATGGCACCTACTTTCTATGGTGTATGGCAAATGGGTATGTCTTCGACCTCGCCTATTTCATTGGCCTCGCCATTCACCATCAGACGGAGTGGCATAGGAAGGGGGTCATCTTCATTGGCCCCTATGTGACTCGATTGGTTCGGCACTTCGGGCTCTTAACACAGCGGCACAAGCATCCTTCCTCACTCTTATCGGTGAGATGTCTCCACAAGGCATTTCGAGCATGCTGAATATGAGGATGATCGAGAAACAACGTAGGACTCACCCTCCTCAGTACCGCCTCGCCCAATCAGCCGAGGAGGAGGACCCTGAGGACATTACTGATAATGTCCCTCTATGACATGAGGACCCACTGTCTCAGCCACCACCCATCCATCATCCAGTTCATGCGACAGCTTCATACTCTGACATCTCTGTGCGCCTTACTCAATTTGAGCAGCAGTGTTTTCAGTGCTTTGATCACATTGATGCTACTCTACATTAGATTTGTCAGCACCTCCACATCTTATCGCCACCACCACCTTGCGAACCATCCAGTGATGACGATGTTTAAAGATTTTTTATTTTTTATTTTTCTTTTATTCTCACTTTTATCTTTATTTATCCTCTAAAAGTACTTTTTATTTTATTTCCTTTTGATACTATTTTAGTTTTTAGGTTTTATAAATAATTTATAATTTCGGCTATCTCATTAGAAGTAATTCTTCTTCTTTATATTTCCTAAAAAGTTCATGATTCTATCACAGTTATAAAGAGCTCCAAAGCTCACTATTACTTAGGAACTTGAAACTCCACTAAAAAGGATCTCCACGACTGTCATGCCCTGCTCGACTACGACCATAGCTACCACGAGATATAATATTCTTTTGGCGCAGCACTTGTGGAACCCAACCTCTACCACCACCGGAGTATTCTCCTCCACTCTCTATAACTCCAACCCAAGGATTTCAACCATTTCATTCAGGAAGTTTCACTTCTCTCCCTCTATCTTTTGATATTATCTTTATATCACTACTATATATATTTGTACATTGAGGACTGATTGTGTTACTCACGATAAGTTTTTAAATTTATAAATGATCGTACCTAAACTAACTATTATCACGACGAAGGCAAGCGTACCTATCGAATAGCAGTATAGTTTTAACAAGACCGGAAGTCGAACCCAAAGGAACTAAAAGTACTAGTACTAACTTTCTTTTTATTATATAGCCTAAGAATTATTGGGGATTTAATTAACTAATTAACTAATCTAAGAATGCACAGAAAATAGGTTTGGGGAAAATACTTTTAGAAAATTCGATTGATTGAGACAATACCTAAGGAAAAATCTACCTAGACTTCACTTGTTATTTGACTCTGAATCGGACGATTTATTCATTCAACTTGTTCTGTAGAAAACCTTAAGTTATGTTATTATCCCTATTCAAGACTAATAACGTCTAACCCTAGATTGAATAATTGAAATCCCTTTCTAATTAACACTCTAAGGTTGCATTAACTCAATCTATGGATCCCCTTATTAGGTTTCACCCTAATCTGATAAAATCTTGTCACCCTATCTCTAGGCGTGCAATCAACTCCGCTTAATTATGACAAATTTACTCTTACACAGGGACTATTCATCCCCTGAGTAAGCGCATTAACTTGAATCAATATCCTAAAATACCGAAGCAAGAATTAAGAACAATAATTAAGAACAAGTTAAATATTTATCATACAAGTCAGATAATAATAACAAGATTCATCTTAGGTTTCATTCCCCTTAGGTATTTAGGGGATTTAGTTCATAACTAAAAAGGAAAACATCTCATATGAATAATGAACACAAAAACATACAGAAAACCCCAAACTCCTGAAGGGAAATTGAGGAGAGATCTTCAGTCATGATGATGAATCCGGCTTCTGAGATGGATCAATCGGCTTTCTTTGAGTAATCCTTTACTCTCTGCTCTATGCGTCTCCTTTAATCCTCCTCTAGGGTGTTTAAATAGGCTTTAAGATGCCTAAAATCCCTCAAAGTCGCCCTTTTCTGAATAGAACCTGACTTGGGCTCGGCAGGGCCACGCCCGTGTACGATTACTTCAGGCCGTGGCCAAAGCTGAGAGATCAACAAGCCCGTGTTGAGGTTGCTTTAGGCCATGTTCGAGCCTGTTAGAATGGCACGGGCATGTGTAATACCCGTGTGAGGAAGTCCAGGCCGTGTTATTTTCCCACGTCGGCCCATTTTCTCCGTTTTTGGCCCGTTTATTGTTCTTTTTGCTCTTCTATGCTTGCCTAAGTATAAAACATGAAATTAAAAGATTAGGAGCATAAAATTCACCAAATCTAAGGGGAAATCATTCATATATATGTTAAGCATGGGAAAAAAATATGTATAAATTACGGTTTATCAAATACCCCGTACTTAAACGTTTACTTGTCCTCAAGCAAAATCCTCAATTCACAATTAAGAATTCCTTTTTTCTCAACTTATAATTCCTATCAATAATATCTCAAACTAATCCATAAGTGATCATACATTGAGAATTCAACTAGAAGAGCATTAAAGTTTCAAACATTCCAAGTTTAGCATTTAATCATGAAAAATATAGGCATCTCCCCTTATTTAAGTAATCAACTTTGATTCAAAATCTCACAGAGTTTAACATCCTCACTAAAGATTCACTCAAATCACTCGAACTATTTAAAGATAATGAAATTAGCACCCAACAGTCAATATGAAAAGTTATTACGATAAGCTTGCATGAAAATCAAATCTCCACCACTATAAATTGAGATGATCCATCAATCAAAAGGTCTTAAAAGGGTTGTAACAAGGCTTTGGTTAGGGGGTGTGGACACAAGTTGAAAGAAAAGGTTAGAATCGAGATTGAATTGAAAATTTACTTAACTATAAAAATATTTAATCATCACTTGCGTACAACAGAGCTTCTTCTCAGAATATGGAATTTAAATACTTAAGCTCAAAAATGAAAGATCACTACTAATATGTATGTTTTTTTTTCTTCTTTTTTTTTTAAAAAATAATTTAAATATCATAGACTAACTATTAAGAACAAGACATAGCTAAGCAATTTATTCAAATCAAATCTCGACAAAAATAGGGATCAAATTAATTGAGGGGATTTCAACAATAATGAGTTAAGGGTTAATATTGGGGAATAAATCAAGGAATGGCTTGTTAGGCTCAAAGAGGTTTACTAAGGGTTAGTTGTGAAGGTAGGCTTTTCATGGCATGAGTGGGTTAAACCTAAGTGTCTTTATCATCTTGACATATCAAATCAAATGGTGTGGTCTTGACATGCATAATCAAGCAAGTTCTAGAATAACAATTCGATATTGACACACTTAAAGCAATAATAAAAGTGAGCATAAAAGAAATAATAGATGCTCTTAAAGGGTCAAAATCTCACAAAAATTATGGCTTTTTGATGTTTAAACCTGTGGATTTCAATTCAAAGTAATACCTAAACTTTGGGAAAATAACCTAAAATTTTAAATTCTCAAAAATCAAATTATCATGCTTAATTCTCTAAATGTCTTAAAGTTTAAATAGTCAATGCATGAATGCCTATGTTTTAATTCAAGATATATCAATAAAAATCATAAATTAATCAAAGTTCATCCTAAAAATGATATGAGAAATTTACAAGAGAACAAGACAAAATTTAGGGATTTTTTTGATAGTGATATAATTTACCCCTCCCCCACACTTAAGATGTACATTGCCCTCAATGTAAAAAGATAAAGTTAGTGGCAATTATGGATAAAAAATCACAAGATAGGGAGAGAAGGGAAACTTTCTGAATGTTAAATGAATGAACTCCCTAATTTGGAGTAATGTAAAGTGGAAGAGGATACTCCGATGGTGGTAGAAGTTGGGTTCCACAAGTGGCGATCGTGGATAACCTTTTCCAATGGAGTTTCAAGTTCCTAAGTAATAGTGAGTGTTAGAGCTCTTTATAACTGTGATAGAATCAGGAACTTTTTAGAAATATAGAGGAATAGGATTACTCATGAAGGAATACTTGCAATTATAAAGTACTTAATAATTATAAAAAAAATCCTAAAAAATGGAATGAAGTAGTTTTAAAGAAAGATAAAATTAAAAAACAATAGGTATTTGGGGCACACGGTCATGGGGCACACCCGTGTTCCTTTTATTTAGCCCGTGTTTTTCGTGAGTTTCAAATTTTGGGCGTATTGGTGCATACGGTCGTGTCTTGTTTCGTTCGCTTCTCCCACGCCCGTGTGTGTAGGTCCACGCCCATGTTAATTTAAAATGTTCAATCACGGGTGCTAGGCACGGGCGTGTCTAACGCCCACGTCATTTTGGTAGACTTGCCCACAGCCAGATCACACGGTCGTGGCAATTTATCACACCCCGTGTTTTGGAAAAATTTTGCTCTGTTTTCACATGGCTGTATCGCACGACCGTGTCTCTTCTAGTGTTATGGACACAGCCTAAGGCACGCCCTTGTGCTTGGCCTTGTGGATTTTGGGAACCTGTGTTCAAAGACTCAGTTAGTGATCTAGATATTAAAACTTGAAATTTAAATAAAATTTAAATAAATTAAAATCGTTAGTACTCGGGTTGCCTCCCGAGAAGTGCTTGTTTATAGTCTAAGCTCGACTTTAGCTTGTCGGTGTGTTTAGGGAGGTTCGTGGAGTCATAGCTCCTCTCTATAATCTTTAAAATTCTTACAGTTATAAAGTTTAAGACGATGTCTATTTACCTTGAAAGTGCCTTGTGATGGGTGACTTACCTCTATTGTGCCATATGGAAAAACAGCTTGAACTACGAAATGTCCTGACCATCATGATTTAAGTATCCCAGGAAACAATTTGAGTCTCGAATTATATAGCAGGATAAGATCTCTGACTTAAAATTGTTTTTGTTGCTTTAAACGAGCGTCATGGTGCTGCTTTGCTGCTTCCTTGTATAGGCGCGAGTTTTCGTATGTATTGGCTCGCCACTTATCTAGCTCGTTCAACTGCATCAACCTGTTTTCACCTAGAAGTTTGGGATCAAGGTTTAAAATTTTAATAGCCCAGAAGGCTTTATGCTCTAGTTCGAATGGTAGATGACAACTTTTTCCATAAACAAGTTTGTATAGTGATATTCCTATGGGAGTTTTAAAAGTAGTTCTATAAGCCCATAAAGCGTCATCTACTTTCATCGCCCAATCTTTTCTGTTTGATTCTACAGTCTTTTGAAGGATTCGTTTGATCTCTCAGTTTGTCACTTCAACTTGTCCACTAGTTTGAGAATGATATGGATGGTTGTTCTGTGATGAACTCCGTATTTCTTAAGGGTTTTCTCAAATTGGGCGTTACAAAAATGAGTGCCCCTGTCACTGATAATTGCTCTAGCTATTTCGAATCTAGAGAATAGTTTCTTAAGGAATCTTACTACCACTCTAGCATCATTAGTAGGTAAAGCTTGGACTTCCAACCATTTGGACATAAAATCTACTGCTACTAAGATGTATTTATTCCCACATGAACTAGGGAATGGACCCATGAAGTCGATACCCCAAATGTCAAATATTTCACATGAAAGCATATAGTTTTGAGGCATTTCATCACGTTTGGAGATATTACCTATCCGTTGGCATTTGTCACAAGAAGTAACATACCTGTTGGCATCTTTGAATAACGTGGGCCAATAAAAACCTGATTCAAGTGTTTTATGTGCTGTATTGGTTCTACTGTAGTGTCCTGCAGTCGGTCCTGAGTGGCAATATTCCAAGATCTTTGATGCTTCTGATCTTGTAACGCATCTCCTAATGACTTGATCTGCACATATGAGAAAAAGGAAAGGGTCGCCCCAAAAGTAATTTTTCACATAATTAAAGAATCACTTCTTTTGATGGTGTGTCAACCCTTTTGGGATAATGTTAGCAGCTAAAAAATTCGCAATGTCTGCAAACCAAGGTACCTCAGAATCTGATATAGCGAAGAATTGTTCTTCGAGAAACGAATCATTTATTTCAACTTCATCTAGTTCTTTGGTATTTGAGTTCTCGAGCCTGGAAAGATAATCAGCCGTGAGATTTTTAGCTCCTTTCTTATCTTGAATCTCCAAGTCAATTTCCTGCAGCAACAGAATCCATCGAATGAGTCGAGGTTTTGCATCAGTTTTAGTTAAGAGGTAGTGAAGGGTAGAATGATCAGTGTAAATGACAACTTTAGACAATATTAAATATGAACGAAATTTATTAAATGCAAAAACTACAGTTAACAACTCTTTCTCCATGGGGATATAGTTTTCTTGTGCAGCTATCAAAGTTTTGCTAGCATAATAGATAGGTTGAAAATGTTTGCCTCTTCGCTGTCCCAAAACTGCACCTACTGTAAAATCACTCGCATCACACATTAGTTCAAAAGGTAGATTCCAGTCAGGTGCAATTATGATTGGAGCATTAATTAATTTCTCCTTTAAGGTATTAAATGCTTCTAAGCATTCCTAATCGAAATTAAAAGGCGCATCTTTTTCTAGTAATTTAGTCAAAGGCTTAGGTATTTTAAAAAAATCCTTAATAAATCTTCTATAAAACCAGCATGTCCTAAAAAGCTTCTAATAGCCTTAACCAAACTAGGAGGGGGTAATTTTTCGATTGTTTCAATTTTAGATTTGTCCACTTCAGTCCCTTTACTAGAAATTTTATGTCCTAATACAATACCTTCCTGAACCATAAAGTGACATTTCTCCCAGTTAAGCACAAGGTTCGTTTCCTCACATCTTATTAAAAATCATTTTAAATTTTTAAGGCAAAGATGGAAATAGTTACCGAATATTGACAAGTCATCCATAAATACCTCCATAATGTCTTCTACGAGTTCGTCAAAGATGGCCATCATACAATGCTGAAAAGTGGCAGGAGCATTACATAATCCAAAAGGCATTCTACGATAAGCAAACGTACCATATGGACATGTAAATGTCATCTTTTCTTGATCTTCAGGAGCTATTGGGATTTGGAAATAACCAGAGAGTCCGTCTAAAAAGCAGTAGTACATGTGCCCTAATAATCTTTCCAACATTTGGTCAATAAATGGCAAGGGAAAGTGATCTTTTCTCATGGCATCATTCAGCTTCCTGTAGTCAATTCAAACTCTCCAACCTATTACTGTTCTTGTCGGGATTAATTCATTCTTTTCGTTGGTTACAACCGTCATGCCTCATTTCTTAGGAACAACCTGCACTGGACTTACCCAAGAACTATCAGAAATAGGATAAATAATTCCAGCTTTTAGAAGTTTAATTACCTCAGCTTTAATAACTTCTTTCATATTGGGGTTCAGTCATCTTTGACCTTGCACACATGGCTTATATTCATCTTCCATTAAAATTTTGTGGGTGTAAAAAGAGGGGCTAATCCCTTTGATGTCAGAAATTTTCCAAGCTATGGCCCTTTTATGTTCTCTTAGTACTTGGAGTAATTCCTCTTTTTCCTTGGGTTGCAAGTTAGAAGCAATAATCACTGCTAATGTAGAATTGTTTCCAAGGAATTCATATTCCAAGTGATTTCGTAATTATTTAAGTCCCAGTTTGGGAGGTACTTTAAGAGAGGGTTTTTGCTTAAGTTCCTCGTTTGTCTTGATACCCTCATATTCTACTTTTTTTAGACCGATTTATCGGAGTTCAGTTCAGTTTTTACCTTACCTATCTCAGAATCATCATTATTTACCTCTTTGCTTTGGGCAAGACACAGTTCCAACATGTCCTCATGTATGATTTCCTGAAAAGAATCTTGAGTGGCATGATAAATAGAGTCAATAAAATAACATGGGTCATCTTGCTTCCTAGAAAATCTCATGGCATCATAGATCTTAAAAATAATTTCTTCGTCACCTACTCTAAGTACAAGTCTACCATCTCCCACATCAATAACAGCCCTAGCAGTGGCTAAAAATGGACGACCTAAAATTAAAGGCACTTTAACATCCTCATCCATGTCAAGCACAACAAAATCAATAGGGAATATAAATTTATCTACTTTTACAAGTACATCCTCTATGATACCCCTAGGATATTTAACAGATCTATCAGCTAATTGAATACTCATCCTAGTGGGTTTAGGTTCCCCGAGACCAAGTTGTTTAAACATCTTATATGGCATCAAATTAATGCTAGTGCCTAAATCAGCTAGAGCTTTCTCAACATTCAGACTACCAATTAAACAGGGGATAGTGAAACTTCCTGGGTCTTTCAGTTTGGTTGGCAATTTATTTTGGAGTATGGCCAAACACTCCTCGTTGAGTTCCACCATAGATAAGTCCTCAAACTTTCTTTTATTTGTTAGAAGCTCCTTCAAAAATTTTTCATATGTAGGCATTTGCGAGATGGCTTCAACAAAAGGTAAGTTGATATGTAATTGCTTAAAAAGTTCAAGAAACTTATCGAATTATGCATCCATGCGGTCCTTTTTCAACTTTGCTGGATATGGGACTGGTGGTTTATATTCCTTTGGCACTGGTTTGTCATTATTTTCAGGTTTTTCCTCCTCTTTTTCACTCATCACGGCTTCTTATGGTTGCTTCTTTTCAGATTTGGCTAACACTTTCCCACTCCTCAGTGTAACTGCCTTCACATGCTCTTTTGAATTGGGGTTGGTGTTACTAGGTAAATTTCCTGATGGTCTTTCAAAAATTAATTTAGATAGTTGGCTAATCTGAGTTTCGAGCCCTTGGATCGACGCTTATTAATTTTTAAGTGCTGTCTCGATATTCTAGAAACGAGTTTCTGACACCGACATGAATTTTGTTAGCATCTCCTCAAGGTTCGGTTTCTTTTCCTGTGGATAAGGTGGTTGTTGAAAACCCAGTGGATTTTGTGGCCTTTGATTTCCTTGACTGTCCTATGATAAATTTGGGTGGTTCCTCCAACCTGCATTATAAGTGTTATTATAATGAGTATTTTGAGGTCTAAAGTTGTTACCCATGTAATTTAGTTGTTCGTTCTCCATGTTGTGGCCATAGATTAGATATTCTGGGTTGCTTATTCCACCTCCACTTGTATTGCATTGTAAAACTGGATGTACCTGTGTGGAACCAAGTAAACCATCAATCTTTTTGTTTAAAAGTTCCACCTGATTTGATAACATATTAGCCGCGTAAATGTTATAAACGCCTACTATTTTGGTTGGCTTAGTCCTCATGACTTGCCACTGATAGTTATTCAATGACATCTCCTCAATAAATTCGTAAGATGCTTCAGGTGTTTTGTTATTGATGGTTCCACCAGCTACCGCGTCAATCATCTGTCTTGCCGAGGGGTTCACGCCATTATAAAATGTTTGAACTTGCATCCATAGAGGGAACCCATGGTGAGGGCACCTTTGCAGTAGGTCCTTGTATCTCTCCCATGCATCATAAAGTGTTTCTAAATCCATCTGCACAAAAGAAGAGATATCATTAAGTAATTTAGTTGTTTTAGCTGGCGGAAAATACTTTAATAAAAATTTATCGGTCATTTGTTCCCAAGTAGTGATTGACCCTTGTGGTAACGAGTTTAACCATTGTTTAGCTTTATTTCTCAATGAAAAAGGGAATAATCGAAGGCGAATGACATCATCAGAAATGCCATTAATTTTAAATGTGTCGTAGAATTCCAAAAAATTTGCCAAGTGAGCGTTGGGATCCTCATCCTGCAAACCATCAAACTGAACAAATTTTTGTATCATTTGAATCATGTTAGGTTTTAGTTCAAAATTATTTGCAGCAATAGCAAGCCTAACTATACTTGACTCAGTTCCTATTAAATTTGGCTTAGCATAATCATACATAGTGCGTGGAGCCTGATTCTGATTTACTTGATCTGTGGCAATCGCAGGAGGTAGTGGAGTTTCCTGATTTTCAGCCATCTCCTCGGTTGTAGTTGGAATATCATCCTCTTGCTCTCCCTCTGTGTATCTTAGGCTTCGCCTTATTTCTCTTTGGTTTTTGCGAGCTGTGCGATCAATTTCTTCGTCAAAACATAATGGTCCTGACAGGTTTCTTCTAGTTATAAACTATGAGAACCTGCCAGAAGAAAGAAAAAGAGAATTTAGTAACGAAAATTAAAACAAAATTTAAATTGCAATAAAAGTAAATGGCTAAAGTAATAAAAATAGAGTGTTCCTAATATCTTGGTTCCCCGGCAAGGCGCCAAAAACATGATTGTGTTACTCGCAATAAGTTTTAAAATTTATAAATGATCGTACCTAAACTAACTATTATCACGACGAAGGCAAGCGCACCTATTGAATAGCAGTATAGTTTTAGCAAGACCGGATGTCGAACCCAAAGGAACTAAAAGTACTAGTATTAACTTTCTTTTTATTATCTAGCCTAAGAATAATGGGGGATTTAATTAACTAATTAACTAATCAAAGAATGCACAGAAAATAGGTTTGGGGAAAATAATTTTTAGAAATTTGATTGATTGAGACAATACCTAAGGAAAAATCCACCTAGACTTCACTTGTTATTTGACTTTGAATCGGACGATTTATTCATTCAACTTGTTCCATAGAAATCCCTAAGTTATGTTATTATCCCTATTCAAGACTAATAACGTCTAACCTTAGATTGAATAACTGAAATCTCTTTCTAATTAACACCCTAGGGTTGCATTAACCCGATCTATGGATACGCTTATTAGGTTCCACCCTAATCTGGCAAAATTTTGTCACCTTATCTCTCGGCGTGCAATCAACTCCGCTTAATTATGACAAATTTACTCTTACACAAGGACTATTCATCCTCCGAATAAGCGCATTAACTTGAATCAATATGCTAAAATACCAAAGCAAGAATTAAGAACACATAATTAAAAACAAGTTAAATATTTATCATACAATTCAGATAATAATAACAAGATTTGTCTTAGGTTTCATTCCCCTTAGGTATTTAGGGGATTTAGTTCATAACTAAAAAGGAAGACATCTCAGATGAATAATGGATACTAAAACATAAAGAAAACCCAAAACTCCTGAAGGGAAATTAAGGAGAGATCTTTAGTCTTGATGATGAATTCGGCTTTTGAGATGGATCAATTGGCTTTCTTCGAGTAATTCCTTACTCTCTGCTCTGTGTGTCTCCTTTAATCCTCCTCTAGGGTGTTTAAATAGGCTTTAGGATGCCTAAAAGCCCTCAAAGTCAACCTTTTTTGAATAGAACTTAACTTGGGCTCAGCAGGGACACGCCCGTGTGCGATTACTTCAGGCCGTGGTCAAGGCTGAGAGATTAACAAGCCCGTGTTGAGGTTGCTTTAGGCCGTGTTCGATCCTGTTAGAATGGCACGGGTGTGTGTGATACCCGTGTGAGGAAGTCCAAGCAGTGTTGTTTTCCCACATCAGCCTATTTTCTCCATTTTTGGCTCGTTTCTTGTTCTTTTTGCTCTCCTATGCTCACCTAAGCATAAAACATGAAATTAAAGGATTAGGAGAATCAAACTAACCAAATCTAAGGGGAAATCATTCATAAATGCATTAAGTATGGGATAAAAATATGTATAAATTAGAGTTTATCAAGGACAATGTACATCCTAAGTGTGGGGGGTTATTTATTTTACTATCAAAAAAATTCCTGAATTTTGTCTTATTCTCTTGTGAATCACTCATATCACCATTAGAATAAATTTTGATTAATCTATGGTTTTTATTGATATGTCTTGAATTAAAACATAGGTATTTATGCATTGATGGTTTAAACTTTACAACATTAGAGAATCAAGCATGATAAGTTGATTTTTGAGAATTTAAAATTTTTAGGTTGTTTTCCCCAAGTTTAGGTATTATCTTGAATTAAAATTCACAGGGTTAAAAAGCCATAATTTTTGTGAGATTTTGTGCCTTTAGATCATCTATTATTTCTTTCATGCTCACTTTTATTGTTGCTTTGAGTGCGTCATATCAAATCGTTACTCTAAAACTTGCTTGATTATGCATGTCAAGACCACACCATTTGATTTGATATGTCAAGTTAATAGAGGCACTTGGGTTTAACCCACTCACTCTATAAAAGCCTACCTTCCTTTGAGCCTAACATCCCATTCATTGATTTACCCTCAATATGAACTCATAACTCATTATTGTTGAAATCCCCACAATTAATTTTATCCCTACTTTTGTCGAGATTTGATTTGAATAAATTGCTTAGCTATGTTTTATCTTTGATAGTTAGTCTATGTTACTTGATTTGTTCTTAAAAAAAATAATAATACATACATATTTATATATTAACAGTAATTCGTTATTTTTTAGCTTAAGTGTTTAATTCCATTTTCTGAGAAGAAGCTCGCTTGTACGCAATTGATGATTAATTATTTTTTTTGTAGTTAGGTAATTTTTTAATTTAATTTTGATTCTAACCTTCTCTTTCAGCTTGTGACCACACCCCCTAACCTTAGCCACGTTACAACCCTCTAAAGACGTTTTGATTGATGTATCACCTCAATATATAGTGGTGGAGATTTGATTTTCATGCAAGCCTGTGGTAATAACTTTTCATATTGACTGTTGAGTGCTAATTTTATTATCCTTAAACACTTCGAGTGATTTGAGTGAATCTTTAATGAAGATGTTAAACTCTGTGATATTTTGAATCAAAGATGATTACTTAGATGAAGGGAGATGCCTATGTTTTTCATGATAAAATGCTCAACTTGGAATGTTTAAAACTTTAATGTTCTTCTAGTTGAATTCTCAATGTATGATTACTTATGGATTATTTTGAGATATTATTGATAAGAATTATAAGTTGAGAAAAATGAATTCTTAATTGTGAATTGAGGATTTTGCTTGAGGACAAGCAAACGCTTAAGTGTGGAGGTATTTGATAAACCATAATTTATACATATTATTATCCCATGCTTAACACATTTATGAATAATTTCTCCTTAGATTTGGTGAATTCGATGCTGTAATCCTTTAATTTCATGTTTTATACTTAGGTGAGCACAGGAGAGTAAAAAGAATGAGAAACGGGCCAAAAACAGAGAAAATGGGCCAACATGGGAAATCAACACGGCCTGGACTTCCTCACAAGGGTAGACCACATGGCCGTGTCCATTTGGCAGAATCAAAACGCGACTCACACGGGTAGACCACATGCCCGTGCCTATTTAATAGCCTTGACCATGTTCTGAGGTAATCGCACACAGGTGTGTCACACGGGCGTATCCCTGTCGAGCCCAAGTATAGTCCTATTCGGAAAAGGCCACTTTTCAGGTCGTTTAGGAATTCTAAAGCCTATTTAAACACTGGAGGAGGCACTTAGAAGACACACACAGAATAGGAAGTAAGGAATTACTCGAAGAAAGACGATTGATCCATCTCGGAAGCTGGATTCACCTTCAAGACTGAAGATCTCCCTTCAATTTCCTTCAGGGGTCTTTGGGTTTTCTTTATATTTTGTCATTATTATTCTTTTGAGATGTTTTCTTTTAGTATTATGAACTAAATCCCCTAAATACCTAAGGGGGATGAAACCTAAAACAGATCTTGTTATTATTTTCTGAACTATATGATAAATACTTGATTTGTTCTTAATTATATTTTTAACTCTTGTTTGAATATTCTAGGATATTGATTCAAGTATTGATATGCTTATTCAGAGGATGAATAGTCCCTGTCTAAGAGTAGATCATTTATAATTAAGCAGAGTTGTATGCAATCCTAGATATAGGACGAGGTAAAGCTGCCGGATTAGAGTCAAATCTAATAAGGGAATCCATAGATCGAGTTAATGTAACACTAGGGGTTTTAATTAGAAAGATATTTCAATTAATCAACCTAGGGTTAGACGTTATTAGTCTTGAATAGGGATAATAATATAAATCAGGGATTCCTACGAATCAAGTCAAGTGAATAAATCGTCTGGTTCAGAGTCAATTAACAAGTGAAGTCTAGGTGGATTCTTCCTTGGGTGTTGTCTAAATCAGTCAGTTTTCCTAATAGTATTTCCCCAATTTACTTTCTGTGCATTCTTAGGTTAATTAATTAGTTTAGATAAAACAACCTCCATTATTCTTAGGCTAGATAATAAAAAGAAAGTTAATACTAGTACTTTTAGTTCCTTTGGGTTCGACATTCGGTCTTGCTAAAACCATATACTATTTGATAGGTACGCTTGCCTTCATTGTGATAGTAGTTAGTTCAAGTACGATCAATTATAAATTTTAAAACTTATCGCGAGTGACAATCAATTTTTTGGCATCTTGTAGCTAAGGAGGAGTGTTAAAGGTGGCAACAAACAGTAGTATGTATGTTACCCAGATGAAAAACAGCAACTACAAAAGTACGCATGTTGTCCAGATGAAGTACGTATTTGTAACAAGCGACCTATATGTGATTTGACAGAAACTTTTTGACTGGATAAAGTTTGTCAAATACTTTCCAGTTTTAGACAGGTCCTAGGTTATCATTAGGATGTATTTAATGTTTGTTCACTTCTACAAGTTCAATTTATTGTTCTTCAAATGTAATAGTTCTTTATAAGTACATCATATATTGATGATCAATGTGATGAGAAGCGCCAATTTTTGTTCTCTCAATTTCTTATCTCTTTTGCTTCTGTTTTTTTGGTTGCTTTCCTTACAACTTTCAAATCTTTGAATCTCAAACTTCTTTCATTCTTTATCCGAAATTATTGCTTTGTTGCTCTAGCTTCAGACAGAGCTTCATACTTCATCCAAATTACTTGGTTCTGTTTTTCTTTTTTTGTGAAAAACCCAACACCCAATGTTCTCAACTGGGTCCTCCAACTCAACCTTGAAATTGATATAGGCACATCATTCAATCAATGAAAATTCTTAAAACTTTTGATCAAGCTTTCAACTTCAAAAAATGGTTAGAGCAAACGCAATATACCTCATTAGCCACTGTCACACCATCATTAACGATTTTGGGAGAGCCATATTTGCTCTCTAGAAGAACATTCCTGCCTTTTGGTCCAAGAGTGACTCCAACCAAATTAGCAAGCTTGTTCACACCAGTCTACAACAAAAGAACATGAAGTAAGATAGAGCAAACATATAAAAGCTGTGAAGTTCAGTTGAATACTTAACCAGTTAGGCAACTTTTTAGCATTTGAAACAAAGACTTAGTTGTAATTTCTTTATGGTTGACCCCTCCTTATTGAAATGTAGCTCTTTTACTGTAGAAATATTTGGCAAACGAGATCTACTAAGAACAACATTTCATCTACTAAGAAATGAAGATGAAGAAATGGATGCTAAAGATGACAATATGTTGGAAGAAGGTGAAAGCTTCTTATCCATGAAAAAAACAAATAAAGGTAAAATTCACAGGTAAAACCAATAAATTTTGAAGCATTTACCAATAAATTTTAAAGCATTTCAAGTTTTAACAAAGTTCAAATATAAACAAAGGGATATTTCTTATATTTTCATTTTCTAAAACTCAAAAATAATAATTAAAATATAAAGCTAAAATATAACCATAAAAAAATTTACACAATTCGAGATGTTTTTTTTTAAGAAAGCTAGTTAGGGAAACATAGGAATAAATACCTTAAATTTAATTAAATTCGAAGAAAACTTCTAAAAAAAAAGTAAATTAGTACCGAAAATGAATAAAAGATAAACAAAGATAAAATAAAATGAGAGAGAGTATGGTGAAGGGAGTAAAAAGCAGCAAAGACGAAAGAACGAGCAACGAAGACGACGGAAGGAAAAGGGAAACAGAGAAGTAAACAAAGTGTAGAATAGAGAATGGCATTAAAGTGGAGGCAGATAGTGGGTGGGGGTACGGATGAGCCAATGGTAGGAGGTCGCCGGATGAAGGAGCGGACCACCGTGAGGATGGAAAGCTTGTGGCAGCTGATGGGAAAGAGAGGATAAAGGAAATAGAGTACTGTACGTTTTAGGTTTTTGTGGAGGTTTATGCAGCGCATTATTAAAACCTAAGGCTGATACCGGTTCTGAGAAAAAAGAACCAAAGTTAATGAATGTTATCAAAACGGTGTCTATTTGCGGCGTTTATCAAAAAAATGTCGCTATTGCTTTACCTTTAGCAGGGTTTATGAAAAAACACTGCTATTGCTTTATCTTTTACGGCGTTTATGAGAAAATGCCACTATTGCTTTTACCTTTTGTGACGTTTATGAGAAAAATACTGCTATTGCTTTACCTTTTATGGAATTTATGAGAAAAACAACGCTATTGCTTTACCTTTTGCGGCGTTTATGCAAAAACGCATCTAATGCTTTACTTTTTACGGCATTTTCGATCCAAAAGCCACTAAAAATGCCGCTAAAAACCTATTTTGCTGTAGTATTCATCTGTATATTTTTCACTATATATGTAGGCTACGGAGACATAATGTACATAAATAAAAGGTGGCCATGCAAAATTTATCTATGTGAATGGCAAGACCATGAAATTTGGGCATAGGGATTAACTACTTAACCCAGTAAAGAAAGGTGATAAAAAAATGGACATGTCTGCTAAGTTTTGGACTGAAGAATTGCCCAAGGGGAATTAAAAGCCCAGTTTCAGCACTTGATATTGGCTACCCAAAAAGTGTTTTGGGGATATTTAAATAAAGGTCCCTCAAGGTGGAAAACAATCAAAATTCATCCCAACAACTTACATGCTGAAACTATCGACTACATAGCTATCTTTAGCTTGAAATTCAGATTCAAAATAGAAGACTTGGTCATCCCTTTTCCTTGATACATGGTCGGCCACATGAGAAAGGGAAGAAAGGTAATTTTAAACTATTTTTAGTAAACTCAAGCCCTACTCCTCACCTATAAAAACCTTGCCATCACTCACTTATCCCTCATCCCTCATTTTCTCTAAATTTCTCTCTCGCTTTAGTTCTCTCAAGTCCTTCTCCCTTTTTCCATTGCATAACCATGCATCCCCTCTCCATCTTTAGCCTCAAAAGCTTTATCAAAAGCACTCCTTAGTCGGCTACCTTCTAAACCCTTAGCAAAAGAAGCTTTCATTAGAACGAAGGAGCGCATCAGTCATAATAAATCTGAAAGGCTGCTAAACTGAGCAGAGTAAAGCACTTCAGTTAGAATAGATCCAAAAGGCTGGTGAACTGAGTTAGTCAAAATAGATCCAAAAGGCTGCTGAACTGAATAGAGTTTACCCTTTCCTTTTGTTATTTATTTTAAGCATGTTTGCTTTAAGGTTTATGCTTTTGGCATCAACTATGAAGTTTTAAATCCTAATTTTTGGGATAATTATATTTAGTTGATGAGATTTATTTAATTCATGTTAACAAGTTTTGTGCCTCATTCGATTATATTTTCAATTAATATCATGCTGCATTTCATTTATATGTGATTGAGTACACTCAAATTAGCTGAGCGATCCTAACCAAACAACGGCTTGTAGACTCATATTTGAAAAGTGTAATGCTTAATTTAGGTCGTTAAAACTGACTAAGTTAAGGTTCATAATATCTTTAGATAACTATATTATCTTGCACAGTTTTTAGATTTATGTAATTAAATTGTTGCAAACGTAAATGTCCCTGTGACCTTGCATAAATGCTAAGAAACCCTTAGTTTAATATGATCACTAAAGTGCATATTTAACTAAGTAAAAGATCCTAGAAGACTTAATTTGGTTTCCAAACCCATAAGAGATCGAGTTGCCATGGAAATAATTCTAAACATGTTAACATGATGAAAGTAAATTGAATTAATTAATATAATTATCCTAGCTCATTTAAAGTTGATTGTTTTTTATTGCTAAAGCCCTCATTCATACATTTAGGTTAAACTGCATTTAGATTAGAAATTGTATGGGGATTAGTCCTTGCATTTAATTTAATTATATCATCACCATCCAAATTTATTAAGTTTTTTTTATATCAAATTGTTAATTATAATTTTATAATTCAATTAATTAATCTTATACAGTCCCTGTGGAGACGATAACTCATATTACTTACTTATTATTTGAACAACTACGTACACTTGCGTAAACACGTTACAATTCCTTACAAGCTTGCAAGAATATGCGTTAAGACATAGAGCCTTTGTCTCGGGACAAGAATAACAAAATATGACTATTGGAGCATACTATCTCAAGACACAATAGATATGTCTCAAGACATTTAGAGATATGTCTTGAGACAAATACACGATTGCCTAGAAACACGGCTCCCTGAACCAACACTTAGCTTTGATGTTTGCTTGTCTCGAGACAAACATGCTTTTTCCTTGACAAAAGGTTCCCTTGAAGCACACCTTTAGCTTCGATGTTGATATATCTCGAGACAAATATCCTTGTCTCAAAACATGGCCTGTTATGTAACGACACGAAATTTAATGGTGCCGTAAATTGCAATTTCAGGACCTCGTTTCTATAAACCAAGTCTGTAAATATTAAATATCAGTATTTATGTGTATAATATATTTTTTATTAAATTTTGGTCTAGTAATCTTGCCGAATTAATAGTTAATTAAGGCTTAGGGACAAAATCGTAAAAGTTTAATCTCTATAGATTTTTAATTAGGAAAAGGCTTGAGGACTTAAACAATTATCCAAAGGATTAAAATGTCACATAAAGTTATTTTAAAAGGATGATAGTAGGGTGTGGGGTTAAATATTATTAACTTAAGTTAATTAAGTTAATTAAAGATTTAAGCTTAATTAACCATGATTAAGCTAATTAATTAAGCTTAATTAAATTAATCATATATATAATGTTAATGGTAAAAATGATAAGTATCACCTTCTTCTACCTTTCATGTCATCCTCCATGGAAGAAAAACTTTAAAAATCCTTTTAATATTCGACATCAATTACAAGTAAGTCCCTAGCCATTTTTCTTTAATTTTTATGGTTTTTTTTTTATCGTGGGAGCTTGATTTAGCTAGCCTATGTATCAATTTTCAAAAATGCTAAAGTTTTTGAAAGTTTTCATAGTTGAGAAATGGATGAATTTGGTGTGAATTTGATAAAAATTAAGCTTAGATTAAGAAAAAGGATTAAATTGTAAAGCTTAATTGTTAGTTTCATACATTAGGGACCAAATTGATTAAAATGTAATTTTTTTATGAAATTTTAGTAGGAATAGAAAATAGGAGGTCCTTAATGAGTAAATGTAAAATCGAATTTCAATCTGAAGCCTTAGATTGAAAGTTATATTTGTCCAGAGTTTAGGGAATCAATTGAATATATTGAAAAATTTGACTGGCTTTGTATTTGAATGTGAATTGATATAGAATTTGATATTATGTCATTTTGTACCTTCTTTGGCAAACTTCCACGACTGGACTTGTAACATCCCGGCTAGTGGAGTCTTGTTAATTGAGTACTATTCCATATATGAGAAGGATACGGAAAGAATAGAAATGCATAAGTGTTAGAATTAGACTATCTGTAAGAATTGGCAGAGTATGCCCATGACACCTTTGGAATTGGCAAACACTAGTTTAGCATGTAGTGATCAAAGAGTAAGCCCAACAAGGAAGGGTTCGCCCTAGAAGCCTCTATTGGCATGTATACTTTGGGCAGACTCCGTAATAAGAAAATGAACCCTAGGATAAGGAAGCTTATGTTAGCAATAAGTGCGTCTAGTAACATTGCCCTTGCTCCGGTTAAGATATAAGGAAAAGATAGTTTGGAGGTAACCAAATTTTAACTAAGATAGTTAAGAACCAAAGGAAAGTACTTGATTAGTTATTGGAATTTGTAAGATTTTGATAAGACTACCAAATGACTGATGTGACATTTTTTTAGTCTTAATAAAGTTTAGGGATGGGGCAAAGGGCTTATCAAGGAAGGTAGGAAAACTCTTTAGAGCTAAGTAAAAGCCTTAAGGATTAGGCGAAGTCATCGTAAGGTGACGCCTAAATGGTGAACTATGAAGTCTATGAGTAAATAAGGTGTTGTTCGCCCCATTAATATTCTTGTAGTATATGTGGGTGCGTAACCAACACACACACACACATATATATATATAGAAATATTATATGAAGTATCACTGGGAAAGGACGCCTTGGAAAGCATTAAGGGGACTCAAGTAAATGAGGTTATCGCCAAAGAGGCATGATGTGCCAAAGCGTGATCATTTAAGCCATCAGCTACGCCTTAACAAAGGATGGGTTAAGACCCAAAAGTATGTTAGGTCAAGGTAAGTGTGCATGCACATGTTACTTTTACAGTTGTCGTGCATTTACATGTTAAGCCACAAGGATTAAGACATTTGTCAAACATCTAACAAGACAAGGAAAAATATCTTGTTGACCTGGTAAGTGATGGGCACTATTTATTTACTTCCTAAGGAAGTATTCTCTGCCTATATAAGGAATAGCCGAGGGTAAAATCCTCTTATCCTTTAGGATGAGGTTGGAATGTGAGTTAAACCCTGGGATGCCTCTGTTAAGGTAAGAATCATGACTTTGCATGTTATATTGCTAAAGAGCGGATCTATTTAGCTTGATGAAGCAAGTATGGTGAGGTTCTACTGTGTGATTCTGATGTTCAAAGTTAAAAGGAAGTGAGTTAAATGAACAGATCTTAATGAGTTTCTTGTGGTTTGGGCTACTGATCTACTTAAGGGAAGTCCAGGTCTAACGTTGAAATAGATAAATGTGAGGTTTTTGTGAAGATTTTGTAAGGTTTTTGTGAGTCTCTAAACTGAAGATTTTGTAAGGTTTTTGTGAGTCTCTAAACTGACTCTTTTATGCATGTTTGCATGTTCATTTCCTTGGTGCTAAAAGATTGATCTGGGAAACAAAATGAAAGCTTTACATGTGCGATAAGCTTGTATGTGTGGCTTGATGCCTAAATGGCAATACGCCTCTGCCATGAAATGATAGTATGAAAATGATGAATATGCAAGAAAGCATGAACTGAATGATAAGTCTATATTTTGTTGAAAAGTATGTGTATGCATAACTATGCTTGAAGCACGACTGTCTTTGCGTAATGAGTATTAGTTACATGTCTAGAAGCGTAAATGCATTTACATGTTGAATTTTGTTGCAATTAGTCAGTCAAGCATAAGTCCACATAAAAAGTCTGCTTACATGTGAGTTCGTTAAGACAGTAAACACGAATTTTGATATGGAAGTCCATGGCCATGGCAAAAAGACCACATAGTGTAAGACCTAGTCTTGGACTATGACGTTATCTGAGGAAAAAGATAAAGGATGGTTGGGCGAGTACGAGGCGATAAGGAGCAAACCTCAAATCATTGATTTTAGGCAATCCCTATCATCAAAAATGAAATTTACCAAAATGTGAAAACCTTTGTGGCTATTTTATGATAAATGAAAGCCTTTGTGGCTATTCTCTGTTACATGTGAGCCCTAGTGGTAGAACCTACTATATGTGAAAGCCTTTTATGGCTATTCTCTGTTATTTGTGAGCCTTTACAGTGATATCTATTATATGGAGTCTTAATGGCCGACTCTATGAATGCGCCTTTATGGAAAAGTATGTTAAAGTCAATACCCTTATGGTGAAGTCTGTTATATAAGGATGCCTTTATGGCTATCTATTTGTATGGACCTCTATGACTATCTTGTGTATGTGTTTGGATGCCTCAGTGGCTATCTATCTACTGTGCAATGATGCCTCTATGGTTATCTATGACAAAGGAAGAGTATGCCTTTATGGTGCAGTCTGTAGAATGGCCTTCATGGTAACATTTCGAAGACAATGCCAAATTGGCAAACTCCGACTGAAAGCGCGACTAACAAGCTTGAGATAATGGAATACTGCCGAATAATGTATCATGCTGAAACGGTAGAAGTTTGCCTTGTCCCCCAGAATGAAGGGTGAATTAAAAAGTATGTCGTGAGCACAAGCCCACAAATAAGTTGAACAACACCAACTAAGGTAGGAATGCTCATGGATATTAAAGAGGGAGAGGTAAGTAAAGAATTATTATGTGAAGTGCTAATCCTGGTAAGTACTTGCCCAAGAAGTAAATGAAGGTACAACTTTTAAAGTTTAATAAGAAATAATGAATGAATGTATGGAATTGTCTCACTCAGTTCTTATGAACTTACTGTGTATGCATATAAATGCAGGATTGATAGAAATGATTGCGCTAAAAGACAATACTAAGGCCACGCCAAGGGAGCGGCGGATTGTATACAGAGAAGAGAAGAAAAGAACTATAATGAAGTTATAATCTACGCCAAAGTTTTTATGAAAAGCCTTATGGAAAAGTCAATGCCTGCGCATAAGTATTAGTACTCTGATTTTTGTATTTAGTGAAGGTGAGACATGAGTTCATCTAGTATATAAATGTGAAACATACATTGTACATAAAGATATTCTAAATAATATACACGATGTTATTCAGTACAAGGGTAAAAGAAATTTTATTAGACATTGTAAGAATAGTTACATAGGAAAGTATAGAAAAAGTCTAAGTATGTTTTTCCTTAGGCGTAACACCTAATACTCAGATTGGGTCAGATGGAGTGTAACATCCCAAAATAGGGCCTAAACGGAATAGTGGTTGTGAAACCACAAATTCAAGGTAGAAAAATTTATTTTATTATTATTTTGAGGTTCATGATATGATTACATGATTGTGTGAAAATTTCGTGATGAAATTCTATGCATAAAGTGCTTAAGTTGAGATTAGGGACTAAATCGAATAATTTGCAAAACTTGCATTCTAGAAGTTTTTAGTATGAAATTGCTTTGAAATATTAATTAGGAGGTCTTAAATAGCAATTTGACCAATTTTAAGTTCATGGACAAAATTAGGACATGGAAGGAATTTTTGGAAAGTTTAGTAGTAAGGGCATTTTGGTCATTTAGTTATTAAAATGAATTAAAAACAAAATTAAAAGCCAATTTTTGTCCATCTTTTCATTAGGACGAAATTTCAAGGGTTCTCCATGGCTAGGGTTTGTTTCAAGCTTTCAAGCTCCATAGTAAGTGATTCCAAGCCCCGCTTTTAATGTTCTTTACGTTTTGAGTCCCTGAGTTCGATAAAGCTTATGCTAGCAATAATATAAGTTAGGGTTCATATTTGGAAAAATACCCATAGGTGAAATTTGTGTATTTTGATGTTTTATGATAGAATATGAGGTTTTAAATTATGTTAGACAATTTGTACTACTCGGTTTTAAGCAAAAACGAGTAAAACGACTTAATCGGTAAAATACCTAATAGTCATAAGTGCATGTTAGAGTATGAATTTGATGCCACCATAGAAGGGAAAATGACCAGCATGTCATAAAACATAAGAAAATAGGATGAAGTTAAATTTACGAGCTTTGGGGCAAAAGTGTAAATATGCGAAAGTTTAGGGGCAAAACTGTAATTTTGCCAAAATATGATTTTGGGTCAATTTGAATAATGTGAGTCCTAATTAGACTATATTTTAAATGATAGAGCAAGGAAAACTGAAATTCGGGCTAAAATGGAGAAAATACCAAGTTGTGGACGAAATGGTAAAAGTAGCTATTTTTTTGCATACGAGGTAAGTTTACAGTAAATAAATGCAATATTCTTTTATTTTACATTATTATTGTCAATTTCCAGCATTTATATACTTATTTCATGAGAATATTTAAAGTCGAATTAAAGGCGAAGTGACAGAGAAAAAGCATTAGGAAGCCCCTTGAACCTTAGGAATGTTAGGATATTGGGGTTGTGAGGACAGATGTAATGAAAATGAGCCATGTAAGTCCATATCAGATATATGGCTTTGGAGACAGGAATGAGCCATGTAAGCCCATATTAGATATATATATGGCATCGGAGACAGAATAATTCATGTAAGTCCATGTCGAAGACATGGCATTGGCAGGATATTGATAGACAGGAACGACCCCAATATCCTTAGTATTCCGAGTGGTTCAATGGGTCATTGTACACGTTAAATTACAGTGAATTATCAGCAAAAGGGAAGGTAGATTATATTTATGAATAGTGAAAGGTCGGTAAAGAAAGAAGTTAAGTGAGTAAAGAAGAAGGTAGAAAATGAGAAGTAAATAAAGTTTATGAGGCTAGGTGACATTATGTATAATTATTCATTATGCTTTGAATGTTGTAATTTATTTTCTTGTAAGCTTACTAAGCCTAGTGCTTACTCTCTTTATTTTCTTTTTCTTATAGTTTTATCAAGCCACTCGGGGATCGAAGGAAACGTCGGAGACCCAATCACACTATCGAAGGAATCACATTGGTATAGTTAGACGTTTCGTTTTGTGTATGGCATGTATAGGAACTTGGTTTCTTTTGATATGATATGATCAATGAATGATGTGTAAATACTTGCTAGTGATTAACTAATAGAAGGGCTGATGATATACATGTTTAATAGTATGTATGAATAAGTAGTAACTATCACATGAAAACTAAGAAAAATGTGAAAGTAACTTAAAAACAGATTTAAGTATCAGAAATAGCATGAATTTTAAAAATCACTAAAAATCGTAGAGACATGTTTTGATGGTGAATAATATATGAAATTAAATCTTGTTATGTCTATTTTCTTATGCAATAAGCAAAACAGGGAAAGGTATTATATTTTATGAGATATCTGAGTTTTAGTGAAACAGGGTCAGAGAAATTTCTAGATCCCCTGTTTCAACTTTGAAAATTCACCATAAATTGTACAAAAATAATTAGGTGGTGTAATTTATATGGTTAGAATACTTATTGAATCTAGTTTTAATAGAAACAAACGGTATAGTTATATTAATTTTTTTATAGGGAGAAAAGTGGTTTGTAGTAAGTATAGGTCAGTGCAGTCGAATTCTGAAACAGGGGTAACTTTAACTAATAAACTGTACTAATTGGATAAGTCAAAAATTCTAGAAAAAAATTAGTGGATAGATATATGAGTCTAGTTTCAGAAAAAAATTACGGATATAAATTTTGAGTTTTGGAACTCAAGATATGAATTTTTAGGCGACTACAACGCAGAATGACAGCACATTCTGAAAAGTTTAAATAAACAATTTTAAAACTATTTAAGTGATAGATTAAGTTTAGTAATGCCTCGTGCTCGATTTTGGCAACAGATCTCGGGTAAGGGGGTGTTACATTTATTGGTATCAGAGCAGGTTTAGTCGGTTCTCGGAATAGTTAGTGTGAGTAAAAGTCTAGCTATACATGTCATACCAGTATTTTGATAGTGTGATGACTCACGCGATTTTTTTTAAATATTTTGTTTTATTGTAATGGATCCCGAGTGAGCTGGTGATGATGATGTAGGAAGTAATGCGCCTGGTCCCGTGGAAGGGTAGCGCCATATGAGAATAGGCCAAGATGCTTGATTAATCGGGGAGGAGTGACTCGAGAAGCTCTCTTCCAAGCTTTGAATGATTGGTTTGCCGAGTTCGTTAAATGCATTTAATCCGTGAGTTAGACCTCCACCCCCTCATGATTCTCGGGCTACCCATGTAGCTCAAGCTCCCCAATCACAGTGCAAAGATAAGAGAAAAGCCACCAGCTGATAGAACAGAAACAAGGGGCGTAAGAATTTCGAGCAACAAAAGATGATGATGCGAAAGAAGAGAGAATTTTGGTTAGAAAATACTATCGAGTCTTTGACGAATTATCTTGTACACCGAGGAATGTATGAAATGTGTAGTATCACTTTTTGGAGACTCACCTACTACTGTGGGAAGACACTTATATCAGTTGTACCAAAGGAGAGGGTCACTTGGGATTTCTTTCAGAGGAATTTCGTAAAAAGTACATCGCTTAGAGGTTTATTGACCGTAAGAGAAAAGAATTCTGGAATTGAAACAAGGCAATATGATTTGTAACCGATTATGAGCGTGAATTTGTCGGGCTCAGTAAATATGCTCAAGAATGTGTGTCCACAGAGGCTATCATGTGTAAAAGGTTTGAGGATGGGTTAAATGATGATATCCGATCACAAGTGGGTAGAAATGAGAAGGGCATTTCGTAGTTTATTTCTAGATGCTTGATCTCGCTCAAGAGTAAAGCCGACATCGTGTACCTTCGTGTTTATTGCACTGTGCTAGTCCTCGAGTGGAAATGGGATCGAGTTACTATAGATTTTGTGACAGATTGCCGTTTACATCGAGAAAGAAAGATGCAATATGAGTTGTGATTGATAAGTTAACTAAGTCGGCTCATTTTATTCCAATCCGTATGGATTACTCACTTGACAAGTTGGCTGAGTTATACATTTCAGAGATAGTTAGACTACATGGAGTGCCATTATTGATTATTTCAGACAGAGATCCAAGATTTACTTCACGGTTTTGGAAGAAATTACAGAAGGGTTTGGGCACAAAGTTGAGTTTTAGTATAGCTTTCCATCCTCAAACCGACGGTCAGTCAGAGAGAGTTATTCAGGTACTTGAAGATATGCTTAGATGCTGTGTATTGGAATTTCAAGGCGCTTGGAAAAAATATTTACCATTAGTAGAATTTGCCTACAATAATAGTTATCAATGAGTTTGAAGATGGCACCTTATGAAGCTTTGTATGGGCGTAAATGTCGCACACCTTTGTATTGGATGAGCTTAAGGAAATCAGATTTACTGAGTTGATCTAGTTAAGGAAACAGAAGAGAAAGTAAAATCATCGAGATTGCTTAAAAGCGACCTTCGCATGACAAAATTCGTATGCAGATTTGAAGAGAAAAGAGATTGAGTATCAAGTTGGTGACAAAGTTTTTTTTTTGAAAGTACCCCGTGGAAGAAATTTCTCGATTTGGCAAGAAAGGAAAACTAAGTCCACGTTTTATTGGACCGTTTGAAGTGATTGAGAGAGTCGGACCATTAGCATATCGGTTAGCTTTGCCGATTGAGTTAGAGAAGATTCATAATGTATTTCATGTGTCTATGCTACGTCGTTATAGTTCGAGATCCACACATGTAATTTCTCGAGACAGAGGTTGAGATTCATCGGACATGACTTACGGTGAAGAACCATAAAAGATTCTAGCTCGAGAGGTAAAGCAATTAAGGAACAAAAGTATTGTACTTGTGAAAGTACTATGGAATAGGCATGGGGTAGACGAGGCTACATGGGAACCCGAAGAGGCTATCAGAAAACAAGACCCAAATCTTTTCACGGTAAGATTTTCTGGGACGAAAATCCCTAAAGGGGGAGAAATGTAACATCCCAAAATAGGGCCTAAACGGAATAGTGGTTGCGAAACCACAAATTCAAGGTAGAAAAATTTATTTTATTATTATTTTGAGGTTCATGATATGATTACATGATTGTGTGAAAATTTCGTGATGAAATTCTATGCATAAAGTGCTTAAGTTGAGATTAGGGACTAAATCGAATAATTTGCAAAACTTGCATTCTAGAAGTTTTTAGTATGAAATTGCTTTGAAATATTAATTAGGAGGTCTTAAATAGCAATTTGACCAATTTTAAGTTCATGGACAAAATTAGGACATGGAAGGAATTTTTGAAAGTTTAGTAGTAAGGGCATTTTGGTCATTTAGTTATTAAAATGAATTAAAAACAAAATTAAAAGCCAATTTTTGTCCATCTTCTTCATTAGGACGAAATTTCAAGGGTTCTCCATGGCTAGGGTTTGTTTCAAGCTTTCAAGCTCCATAGTAAGTGATTCCAAGCCCCGCTTTTAATGTTCTTTACGTTTTGAGTCCCTGTGAGCTCGATAAAGCTTATGCTAGCAATAATTTAAGTTAGGGTTCATATTTGGAAAAATACCCATAGGTGAAATTTGTGTATTTTGATGTTTTATGATAGAATATGAGGTTTTAAATTATGTTAGACAATTTGTACTACTCGGTTTTAAGCAAAAACGAGTAAAACGACTTAATCTGTAAAAATACCTAATAGTCATAAGTGCATGTTAGAGTATGAATTTGATGCTGCCATAGAAGGAAAAATGACCAGCATGTCATAAAACATAAGAAAATAGGATGAAGTTAAATTTACGAGCTTTGGGGCAAAAGTGTAAATATCACGAAAGTTTAGGGGCAAATCAGAATTTTGCCAAAATATGATTTTGGGTCAATTTGAATAATGTGAGTCCTAATTAGACTATATTTTAAATGATAGAGCAAGGAAAACTGAAATTCGGGCTAAAATGGAGAAAATACCAAGTTGTGGACGAAATGGTAAAAGTAGCTATTTTTTTGCATACGAGGTAAGTTTACAATGAAATAAATGCAATATTCTTTTATTTTACATTATTATTGTCAATTTCAGCATTTATATACTTATTTCATGAGAATATTTAAAGTCGAATTAAAGGCGAAGTGACAGAGAAAAAGCATTAGGAAGCCCCGTTTGAACCTTAGGAATGTTAGGATATTGGGGTTGTGACAGACAGAATGAGCAGAAATGAGCCATGTAAGTCCATATCGGATATATGGCTTTGGAGACAGGAATGAGCCATGTAAGCCCATATTAGATATATATATGGCATCGGAGACAGAATAATTCATGTAAGTCCATGTCGAAGACATGGCATTGGCGAGATATTGATAGACGAGAACGACCCCAATATCCTTAGTATTCCGAGTGGTTCAATGGGTCATTGTACACGTTAAATTACAGATGAATTATCAGCAAAAGGGAAGGTAGATTATATTTATGAATAGTGAAAGGTCAGTAAGAAAGAAGTTAAGTGAGTAAAGAAGAAGGTAGAAAATGAGAAGTAAATAAAGTTTATGAGGCTAGGTGACATTATGTATAATTATTCATTATGCTGAATGTTGTAATTTATTTGCTTGTAAGCTTACTAAGCCTAGTGCTTACTCTCTTTATTTTCTTTTTCTTATAGTTTTTATCAAGCCACTCGGGGATCGAAGGAAACGTCGGAGACCCAATCACACTATCGAAGGAATCACATTGGTATAGTTAGACGTTTCGTTTTGTGTATGGCATGTATAGGAACTTGGTTTCTTTTGATATGATATGATCAATGGATGATGTGTAAATACTTGCTAGTGATTAACTAATAGAAGGGCTGATGATATACATGTTTAATAGTATGTATGAATAAGTAGTAACTATCACATGAAAACTAAGAAAAATGTGAAAGTAACTTAAAAACAGATTTAAGTATCAGAAATAGCATGAATTTTAAAAATCACTAAAAATCGTAGAGACATGTTTTGATGGTGAATAATATATGAAATTAAAGCTTATTATGTCTATTTTCTTATGCAATAAGCAAAATAGGTAAAGGTATTATATTTTATGAGATATCTGAGTTTTAGTGAAACAGGGTCAGAGAAATTTCTAGATCCCCTGTTTCAACTTTGAAAATTCACCATAAATTGTACAAAAATAATTAGGTGGTGTAATTTATATGGTTAGAATACTTATTGAATCTAGTTTTAATAGAAACAAACGGTATAGTTATATTAATTTTTTTATAGGGAGAAAAGTGGTTTGTAGTAAGTATAGGTCAGTGCAGTCGAATTCTGAAACAGGGGTAACTTTAACTAATAAACTGTACTAATTGGCTAAGTCAAAAATTCTAGAAAAAAATTAGTGGATAGATATATGAGTCTAGTTTCAGAAAAAAATTACGGATATAAATTTTGAGTTTTGGAGCTCAAGATATGAATTTTTAGGCGACTACAACGCAGAATGACAGCACATTCCGAAAAGTTTAAATAAACAATTTTAAAACTATTTAAGTGATAGATTAAGTTTAGTAATGCCTCGTGCTCGATTTTGGCAACAGTCTCGGGTAAGGGGTGTTACATGGAGGGCTTTACAAGACTAGTCCTTGGTGGACTCCCTCTATATATACACTAGTCCTGAAAGACTTATTGGCACTTCCATGTGGTGCTGACCTTCTGCAAGCCTCGCCACTCTAGCAAATCCATTCTCATTCCACTCTACCATTGTAGTGGGGGATTACTTCTGGTGATTTGCCCCACACACCATTCCTTACTTAGGGCCTCTCTTTCCCCACAGGTGGAGATTGCTTTTCTATGCATGCATGTCACCTCACTCGCCCGTTTCCTCCCTACAAAGCTATCCTTCTTGCGGTGTACCCGCACTAGACTTTCCTCAAAGAGTAATATTCTTGTCATACATTTTGTCCCTTGGACAGAACCTTTATTCCAAGAGCACATCCCTCAGTTCTCCTATGAGGTACACTTTTCATGTACAACTTTATTGAACTCTCCCTAGTGGCTCCTTATTTCGGATCCTTACTTGTGATCCTTGGATAATTTCTCTTCTTAATCAGGCTAGTGATAAACGCCAAATTATACATATTGTTACCCAAAATACTTAACATATTTATGGATATTTACTATTAGATTTGTGGATTTTGGTGGTCTTAATCCAGTTATTTCATGTTTTGTACTCAGGAGAGCACCAAGAGTCAAAAGAAGCTAAAAACGAGCTTAAAAGAGACAAAAAAGACCAAATCAAGAAGATCACACAGCCTAAGCCTTGCCACACGGGCTTCTCACACGCCCGTGACTGTCGAGGGTGTCGTCCAAGGATTTCATGATTCACACGGCCTGACCATTGACTCACACGATCGTGTGAAATTTAGCGGAACAAACACGGCCTGGCAAACAAGTCACACGACCGTGCCACACGGGCGTGTCCCTTTTTCAAAGAGTTGTATTTTACACAGAAAAAGGATTCTTAGGGAAGAAGAAAGCCAATCCAAAGCCTATATAAACACCCTAAGTATGAACTATTAGGGGGCTTCTAGAACTTTTCTGGAACAGAGAACCACACGCCAGGAATTACTTGAAGGAAGCCAGATGATCCATCCGAAAAAGTCAGAGCTACTCTAAGACTGAAGATCTCTCTCAGAATCCGTTCAGGAGTTTTAGAGTTTTCTTCATGTTTTGTTATTTTTATACTTTTGAGATGTACTCTTATTTCATTATGAACTAAACCCCTTAGATACCTAAGGGGGATGAAACTTATGATGGATCTTGTTATTATTATCTGAACTATATGATAAATACCTGATTTGTTCTTAATTATGTCTTTCTAATGCTTGAGTTAATATTTCGGGTATTGACTCATGATTTAATGTGCTTATGCAGAGGAGGAATAGACCCTGCCTAAGAGTAGTTTTGGCATAATTAAGTAGAGTTGATCGAAAGCCTAGAGATAGGGTTATGAGATTTTGCCGGATTAAAGTGAAACCTAATATGGGAGTCCATAGATCGATTTACTGCTTCCCTAGGGGTTTTAATTAGAAAGAGATTTCAATTAATTCAACTGAGGGTTAGGCGTTATTAATCTCGAAAGAGATAATAATGTAGGTTAGGGAGTCTCACGGATCAAGTCAAGTGAATAAATCGTCTGGTTCAGAGTTAGATAACAAGTGAAATCTAGGTGGATTCCTCCTTGGGTGTTGTCTTTATCAATCGCTTCTCTTCAAGTCTTTTTCCAAATTTTCTCTTCTCTTTAATTAAATTAGTTAATTAGTTTAGATAATTAGTTTAATAAACAAACCCTTTTATTCCTAGGTTAAATAATAAAAAGATAGTTATTACTAGTACTTTTGGTTCCCTTGGGTACGATATCCCGGTCTTGCCATTACTATACTATTGTTCGATAGGTGGGCTTGCCTTTTCGTCGTGATAATAGCTACTCTAGGTTTGATCTTTATTATAAATATTTATTACTTGTTACGAATCACGCGATCAAGTTTTTGGCGCCGTTGCCGGGGAACTGAAATATTAGGAACACTTAATTTTATTACTTTAGCCATTTATTTTTCGTGCAATTTAACTCTATTTCTATTTTTCTTTTACTAACTTTCTTCTTCTTTCTCCTGGCAGGTTCTTGTAGTGTATGACTAGAAGAAACCCGTCAGGACCGTTGCTTTTTGACGAGAAAATTGATCGTACAGCTCGTACAAACCGACAAGAAATCAGGCGCAGCTTAAGATACACAAAGGAAGAGCAAGAGGACGATATCTCAAGTACTACTGAAGAGATGGCTGAAAATCAAGACAATCCACTACCGCTAGCCATACCTGCTGAATTAGCAAATCAGAATCTTGCTCCTCGTACTATGTATGATTATGCTAAACCTAAGTTTACAAGAACTAAGTCAAGTATAGTTAGACCTGCTGTTGCTGCTAACAATTTTGAACTAAACCCTAACATGATTCAGATGATACAGCAATTTGTTTAGTTTGATGGTTTGCAGGATGAGAACCCCAACACGTACTTGACAAATTTCCTAGAACTGTGCGTCACTTTCAAAATTAATGGCATTTCTGATGATGCCATTCGCCTTTGGTTATTCCCTTTTTCACTGAGGAATAAAGCTAAACTGTGGTTGAACTCACTACGAAGAGGATCCATTACCACTTGGGAGAAAATGACCAAAAAATTTCTATTAAAATATTTTCCACCGGCATAAACAGCTAAGTTACGTAATGATATTTCTTCTTTTGTGCAGATGGACTTAGAGACACTTTACGATGCATGGGAGAGGTACAAGGATCTATTGAGAAGGTGCCCTCACCATGGGTTACCTCTATGGCTGCAAGTTCAAACGTTCTATAATGGTGTGAATCCCTCGACAAGACAAATGATTGACACAGCTACTAACAGAACCATCAACAATAAGACACCGGAAGATGCCTATGAATTTGTAGAGGAGATGTCACTGAATAACTATCAGTGGCAATTTATGAGGACAAAGCCAACGAAAACAGCCGGTGTTTATAACATCAATTCGGTCACCATGCTCTCTAATCAGGTAGAACTTCTAAATAAGAAAATTGATGGTTTACTTGGTTCTATGTAGGTACATCCAGTAATAAGTGTGACTCAAGTGGAGGAGGCGTGCATAGAGAATACCCACCATTCAATCCTACAACCGAATAGGAACAAGTCAACTATATGGGTAACAATAATTTCAGATCTCAGAATAACCCTTATAGTAACACTTATAATGCAGGTTGGAAGAACCACCCAAATTTCTCTTGGGGTGGTCAACAGAATCAAAGGCCACAGAATCCTCAGGGTTTTCAATAGCCACCGTATCAATAAGAGAAGAAACCAAACCTTGAAGAAATGCTATCAAAATTCATCTCGGTGTCAGAAACTCATTTCCAGAATACCGAGACAGCACTCAAAAATCAACAAGCATCAATTCAAGGACTCGAAACTCGAGATAAGCCACCGACTGATGATTTCGAACAACCACAAGGTGGCTTACATAGTAACACCAAACCGAAAGAGCATGTGAAAGCAGTTACACTAAGGAGTGGGAAAGTGTTAGCTAAAGCTGAAAAAAAACTAACACAAGAAGCCGTGATAAGCGAAAGGGAGGAGGAAAAATCCAAAAATAGTAAGGAACCAGTACAGAAGGAATATAAACCATCAGTTCCATACCCAGCAAAATTAAAAAAGGACCGCATGGATGCACAATTTGGTAAGTTTCTTAAACTTTTTAAACAATTACATATCAACTTACCTTTTGTCGAAGCTATCTCACAGATGGCTACATACGTGAAATTTTTAAAGGTGCTCCTAACAAATAAAATAAAGTTTGAGGACTTATCTACAGTAGAGCTCAACGAGGAGTGCTCAGCCATACTCTAAAACAAATTGCCAACCAAACTGAAAGATCCAGGAAGTTTTACTATCCCTTGTTTAATTAGTAGTTTAAATTTTGAGAAAGCACTAGCCGATCTAGGTGCTAGCATTAATTTGATGCCATATAAAATGTTCAGACAACTTGGTCTTGGGGAACCCAAACCCACTAGGATGAGTATTCAACTAGCCGATAGATCTGTTAAATATCCTAGGGGTATTATAAAAGATGTACTTGTGAAAGTAGATACATTCATACTCCCTGTTGACTTTTTTGTGCTTGATATGGACGAAGACGTGGAAGTACCTTTAATTTTAAGACGTCCATTTCTAGCCACTGCTAGGGTTGTAAACGATGTAGGTGACGGTAAATTGGTACTTAGAATAGGTGATGAGGAGATTATCTTTAAAATTTATGATGCCATAAGATTTTCTAGGGAATAGGATGACTCATGTTATTTTATTGACTCTATTGATCATGCTACTCAAGACTTCTTTCAGGAAATTATACAAGAAGACACTTGGAATATGCATACCTAGCTCAAGAAGAAGAGTCAGATGACGACCTTAACGAACATCCTTCGAGACGAGCAGAGTATGAGGGTATCAAAATGAACGATGAACTTAAGCAAAAACCCTCTATTGAAGAACCTCCCAAACTGGAACTTAAACAACTGCCAAATCACTTGGAATATGCATACCTTGGAAATAATTATACATTACCAGTGATTATTGCTTCTAACCTGTAACCCAAGGAAAAAGCGGAACTACTCCAAGTATTAAAAGAACATAAAAAGGCCCTAGCTTGGAAAATTTCTGACATAAAAGGGATCAGCCCCTCTTTTTGCACCCATAAAATTTTAATGGAAAATGAATATAAGCCTTGTGTGCAAGCTTAAAGACGACTGAATCCCAATATGAAGGAAGTAGTTAAAGCTGAGGTAATTAAACTTCTAGATGCTAGAATTATTTATCCTATTTCTGATAGTTCTTGGGTAAGCCCAGTGCAGGTTGTTCCAAAAAAAGGAGGCATGACAATCGTGACTAACGAGAAGAATGAATTAATCCCGATAAGGACAGTCACAGGTTGGAGAGTTTGTAATGACTACAGGAAACTGAATGATGCCACAAGGAAAGATCACTTCCCATTGCCATTCATTGATCAAATGTTGGAAAGATTATCCGGGCACATGTACTACTATTTCTTAGACAGACTCTTCGGCTACTTCCAAATCCCAATAGCTCCTGAAGATCAAGAAAAGATGACATTCACATGGCCATACGGTATGTTCGCTTATCGTAGAATGCCTTTTGGATTATGTAACGCTCCTACCACTTTTCAGCGTTGTATGATGGCCATCTTTGACGACCTCGTGGAAGACATCATAGAGGTATTCATGGATGATTTCTCGATATTTGGTAACTCTTTCCATCTTTGCCTTAAAAATTTGAAACAAGTTTTAATAAGATGTGAGGAAACGAACCTCGTGCTTAATTGGGAAAAATGTCACTTCATGGTTCAAGAGGGTATAGTATTAGGGCATAAAATTTCTAGTAAAGGGATTGCAGTGGATAAATCTAAAATTAAAACAATTGAAAAACTACCCCCTCCTAGTTCGGTCAAGGCTATTAGAAGCTTTTTAAGACATGCTAGTTTTTATAGAAGATTTATTAAAGATTTTTCCAAAATAACTAAGCCTATGACTAAATTACTAGAAAAATATGTGCCTTTTAACTTCAATCAGGAATGGTTAGAAGCATTTAACACTCTAAAAGAAAAATTAATTGATACTTCGATAATAATTGCACCTGGCTGGAACTTACCTTTTGAATTAATGTGTGATGCGAGTGATTATGCAGTAGGTGCAGTTTTGGAATAGTGAAGAGACAAGCATTTCAACCTATCTATTATGCTAGTAAAACATTGACAGCCGCACAGGAGAACTACACCACCACAGAAAAAGAATTGCTAGCTGTGGTTTTTGCATTTGATAAATTCTGATCATATCTTATATTATCTAAAGTTGTTGTCTACACTGATCATTCTACCCTTCGGTACCTCTTAACTAAAACTGATGGAAAACCTCGACTCATTCGATGGATTTTGTTATTGCAGGGATTCGACTTAGAAATTTAAGATAAAAGAGGAGCTGAAAATCTCGCGACAGATCATCTTTCTAGGCTTGAAAACTCAAATATCAGAAAACTTGATGAAACTGAAATTAATGATTCATTTCTTAACGAACAATTCTTCGCTATATCTGATTCTGAGGTACCTTGGTTTGCAGACATCATAAATTTTTTGGCTGCTAACATAATCCTAAAAGGGTTGACACACCAGCAAAAGAAGAGATTCTTTAGTGATGTGAAAAACTACTTTTGGGATGACCCTTTTCTGTTTTGCATATGTGCAGATTAAGTCATTCAAAGATGCGTTACAAGGCCAGAAACATTGAGGATACTGGAACATTGCCACTCAGGACGAACTGGAGGACATTATAGTGGAACTAAGACCGCACATAAAATACTTGAATCGGGTTTTTATTGGCCCTCATTATTCAAAGACGCTAACAGGTATGTGACTTCTTGCGACAAATGCCAACGAATAGGTAATCTCTCCAAACGTGATGAAATGCCTCAAAGCTATATGCTTCCTTGTGAAATATTTGACGTTTGGGGTATCGACTTCATGGGTCCATTCCCTAGTTCATTTGGGAATAACTACATCTTAGTAGCAGTTGATTATATGTCCAAATGGGTGGAAGCCCAAGTTTTACCTACTAATGATGCTAGAGTAGTCGTACATTTCCTTAAGAAACTCTTCTCAAGATTCAGAACACCTAAAGTAATTATTAGTGACAGGGGCACTCATTTCCGTAACACCCAGTTTGAGAGAACTATTAAGAAATACGGATTTCATCACAAAATAGCTACTCCTTATGATCCTTAGACTAGTGGACAAGTCGAAGTAGCAAACAGAGAAATTAAATGAATCCTCGTGAAAACAGTTGAATCAAACAAGAAAGACTGGGCGATAAAAGTAGATGATGCTTTATGGGCTTACAGAACCACGTTTAAGACTCCCATAGGAACATCACCTTACAGACTCGTTTATGGAAAACGATGTCACCTACCATTCGAATTAGAGCACAAAGCTTTTTGGGCTACTAATTTTTTAAACTTTGATCCTAAACTTGTAGGTCAAAACAGGTTGATACAGCTAAACGAGTTAGATGAGTGGCGAGCCACAGCATACGAAAATTCATGACTATACAAGGAAGCAACAAAATGGTGCCATGACGCTTGCTTGAAGCAAACGAAACAATTCAAATTCGGAGATTTTGTCTTGCTCTACAATTCAAGACTCAAATTGTTTCCTGGAAAACTTAAATCACGATGGTCAGGACCTTTCATAGTTTAATCTATTTTTCCATATGGCACAGTAGAGGTAAGTCATCTATCATAAGGAACTTTCAAGGTAAACGGTCATCGTCTTAAACTTTATAACGGTGACAATTTTAAGGCCGATGGAGAAGAGCTACTACTCCACGAACCTCCCTGTATACATCAATAAAGGAAAGTCGAGCTTAGACTATAAACAAGCATTTCTCGAGAGGCAACCCAAGCACTAACATATTTTGATTTCTTTATCTTTAACTTCTCACACTTCAAATCAATTAATTTAGTCTTTGAATTACAAAGTTTTTCAGAATACACGGCCACCCACATGGGCGTGCCTAAAGCTGTGGCAAAACAAGGGAAGTGACACGACAGTGCGATACGGCCGTGTAGAAATAGGGCAAAGATTTTCCCAAAACACGGGATGAGATAAATCCCCACGGCCGTGCGACATGGCCGTGGGTGAGGTTGATAGATGAACACGGGAGTGGAAATGGAAAAACACGGGCGTGCCAGGGGCAAGGCTCGGTTCTATTTCTCTAACACTGGCGTGCGACACGCCCGTGCCATTAAACCGTAGATAATAATACACGGGCGTGGTACCATATACACGGGCGTAGGAGAAGCGAACGAAGCTAAGCACGGCCGTACGATATGGCCGTGCACCACACACGCCCAAGACACACAGGCGTGGGATAGTAGCTGGGCACGACCCAAATTGAAAAAATTTTGAAAAACACGGGCTCACTCTCAGAGTACACGGGCGTGGCCATAGGCCGTGTGCCCCTCCCCTATATAAACAAACCACTGTTCATCTTCTCCCCTATTTCAAAACCCTAGCCAAAAATTACCCCTCCCCAACCCTTAATCGCTATTCCGTCCACCATTCCCCAAATTCTCACTTCCCCAACCCCTAAACCACCCTCAAATTCACATCGCCATTCCAGCACCACCACTTGAGGCCCCCACTGACGAGGATCATTGAATCCTCCTATTTTTTTATCTTTCTTTTTATTTTTATTCTTAATTTTTAATTTCATTTCAATTTTATTATTTTCTTATAAAAGACATATCTATATTAGTAAATTTTACTTTCTTCATTTTTTTTTCTGGTATTTCTAACAAGTAATCCCACTACAATCTCTTTCACACCAACTCTTAATAAGCTCTTCATGATTCTATAGATTTCCAAGCAAGCTGCTAGGAATATTTTATGGAATGAGGAAACAAACAGGGAACAATACAAAACAAATGCCATGTTCAACGACCCAATTTCTTCATCTAGCTAAGAACAATGGTAGCTACTACTTTCCCCAAACACTACAGCCTCAGAATCAAGCTCTGCACCCATATAACAGGGAGTTTCACCTTTTTCCCTCTTATGATTTTCTTTATTTCGAATAGTCTGTCTTTGTACATTGAGGGCAATGTACATCTTAAGTGTGGGGGGTGAAAATAAACATGAAACCCAAAATTTTTGCATTATTTTCAAATCCCTGAATGTGGTCTTGTGCTTAAGTGATTTTTTCATAATATTGATAGAATGAATTCTGATTAATCTATAATTATCGTTGATATGTCATGAATTAGACCAAGGGAATTATGCATGATTATTTGATTGTAGGACCTTAAAGAATCAAGCATGATAAGTTGATATTTTAAGAACTAAAATTTTTAGATTATTTTCCTGAATTGATGTATTATCTTGAAATCTTAAGTATACAGGAATGACATCAAAAACCTAAATTTTTTGTGAGATTTTTTAGCCTTTTTGAGCATATAGCTTTCTTTCTTGCTCACTTCTTTTGTGGTTTGAGTGTGTCAACATTGAACTGTTATTCTAGAACTTGCTTCGATTATATATGTCAAGATCACACGTATGATTTGATATACTGAGATGATAAAGGCACTTAGGATTTAACCCACTTACTCCATAAAGAGCCTTCCCACATAATTAAACCCTTAGTGAACCTCCTTTGAGCCTACTAACCCTTTTTTTTATTGATTAACCCTCATCATTAACCTATTAACCCATTTGTATTAAAATCCCCTTACTTAATTTGACCCTTTTTATCGAGATTGATTTTAATATTGTTACCTCACTATGATCACCAATTTTTGCTACTGAATCATGGAGTATAACTTCTATATTGCATTGTCTTGATTTGTTCTTAAAAAAAAAACTAACCTCAGTTTTATTATTGTAATTCTCAGCAAGCTAAAGTTGTCATGAAAAAGAGAGCTCATGTAATTTAGTTCTAGATATTTTTTGCCATTCAGTAATTAAGTTTTTGATAGTGGGGTGATATATTGAAATCATCTCGATTCTAAACTTTGTTTCTTCAACTTGTATCCATACTCGTAACCTAAACCCTGTTACAACCATGCAAAGACCTTTTGATTTGTGTATCATATCATTTACAAGTGGTGGAGATTTGATTTTCATACAAGCCTATAGTGATAACATCTCATGTTAGACAATCGAGTGCTTAATTTTGAACCTTAAACACTTTGAGTGATTTGAGTGAATCCTTAGTGAGGATGTCATCTCTTGTATATTTAGGACTAAAGTTAATTATTTAAAGGAAGGAGATTACCTATAATTTTATTATCAAAATATTCGATTTAGATTGTTTGAGGTTTTTATTGCCCCTATGGTTGAATTCTCACTGTATGATTCTCCGTGGAATAATTTGTAACATTATCGGTAATGATTATGTGATTGAACGGAATGAATTCTAGCAGTAAATGAGAGTTTTGCTTGAGGACAAGCAAATGCTTAAGTGTGGGGGTATTTGATAAACGCCAAATTATACATATTGTTACCCCAAATACTTAGCATATTTATGGATATTTACTATTAGATTTGTGGATTTTGGTGCTCATAATCTGGTTATTTCATGTTTTGTACTCAGGAGAGCACTAAGAGTCAGAAAGAGCCAAAAACGACCTTAAAAGAGACAAAAAGGACCAAATCAAGAAGATCACACGGCCTAAGCCTTGCCACACGGGCTTCTCACACGCCTGTGTCTGTCGAGGGTGTCGTCCAAGCATTTCACGATTCACACAGCCTGGCCATTGACCCACACGGCCGTGTGAAATTTAGCGGAACGAACACGGCCTGGCAAACACGTCACACGGCCGTGGCACACGGGCGTGTCCCTTTTTCAAAGAGTTGTATTTTACACAGAAAAAGGATACTTAGGGAAGAAGAAAGCCAATCCAAAGCCTATATAAACACCCTAAGTATGAACTATTAGGGGGGCTTCTAGAACTTTTCTGGAACAGAGAACCACACGCCAGGAATTACTTGAAGGAAGCTAGAGGATCCATCCCAAACAATCAGAGCTACTCCAAGACTGAAGATCTCTCTCAGAATTCATTCAGGAGTTTTAGAGTTTTCTTCATGTTTTTTTGTTATTTTTATACTTTTGAGATGTACTCTTATTTCATTATGAACTAAACCCCGTAGATACCTAAGGGGGATGAAACCTATGATAGAACTTGCTATTATTATCTGAACTATATGATAAATACCTGATTTGTTCTTAATTATGTGTTTCTAATGCTTGAGTTAATATTCCGGGTATTGACTCATGATTTAATGTGCTTATGCAGAGGAGGAATAGACCCTACCTAAGAGTAGATTTGGCATAATTAAACGGAGTTGATTGAACGCCTAGAGATAGGGTTATGAGATTTTGCCAGATTAGGGTGAAACCTAATATGGGAGTCCATAGATCGATTTACTGCTTCCCTAGGGGTTTTAATTAGAAGGAGATTTCAATTAATTCAACTGAGGGTTAGGCGTTATTAGTCTCGAAAGAGATAATAATGTAGGTTAGGGAGTCTCACGGATCAAGTCAAGTGAATAAATCGTCTGGTTCAAAGTCAGATAACAAGTGAAACCTAGGTGGATTCCTCCTTAGGTGTCGTCTTTATCAATTGCTTCTCTTCAAGTCTTTTTCCAAATTTTATCTTCGCTTTAATTAAATTAATTAATTAGTTAGATAATTAGTTTAATAAACAAACCCTTTTATTCCTAGGTTAAATAATAAAAAGATAGTTATGACTAGTACTGTAATATCCCGAATTAGAGCCTAATCGGAATAGTGGTTTCGTGACCACAAATCCGAGATAGAAATAATTATTTTATAATTATTTTGAGGTTTATGATATGATTACATGATTGTGTGAAAATTTCGTGAAGAAATTTTGTGCATAAAATACTTAATTTGAAGTTAGGGACTAAATCGAATAAGTTGCAAAACTTGCATTCTAGAAGTTTTTAGTATGAAATTGCTTTGAAATATTAATTAGGAGGTCTTAAATAGCAATTTGACCAATTTTAAGTTCATGGACAAAATTAGGACATGGAAGGAATTTTTGGAAAGTTTAGTAGTAAGGGCATTTTGGTCATTTTGATATTAAATGAAATAAAATGGGAAAAATAACACAAAATAGTCATCTTCCCCATTTAGTTGCTGCTGAAACTTCACTCTCACCATAGCTAGGGTTTCTTCAACTTTCAAGCTTCATAGTAAGTGATTCTAAGCCCGCTTTTTAATGATTTTTACGTTTTTAGATCCTGATAACTCGATTAAGCTTATGTTAGCAATAATTTAACCTAGGGTTTATATTTGGAAAAATACCCATAGGTGAAATTTGTGTATTCTGATGTTTTATGATAGAATATGAAGTTTTAAATTATGTTAGACAACTTGTACTACTCTGATTTTAAGCAAAAAGCGAGTAAAAGGGCTTAATCGGTAAAAATACCTAATAGTCATAAGTACATGTTAGAGTGTGAATTTGATGTTACCATAGAAGGGAAAAATGATCAGCATGTCATAAAACATAAGAATAAGGAATAAAGTTTAATCCCGAGCCTAGGGGCAAAAATGTAAATATGCAAAAGTTTAGGGGTAAAATTGTAATTTTGCCAAAATTTGAGTTAAGGATTAATTTGATAATGTGAGTATTAAATAAGCTAAATGTGTTATTTTAGATCAAGAAAGACGTGGAATCGACCTCAATCGAGGAAAAGAAAAGATTGTGGACTAAATTGCAAAATCTTTGTATTTTGGTACCAAGGTAAGTTCATGTGTAAATAATGTAGCATAATTGTTATTTTTAAGTTAGTGATGTTAAATATATGTGATGCTGAATTTTATTATGAAATGTATGCTTTGTGGTTAATTTCAAATAATATGTAAATTATGTGAGCTACTTGTTAAATATAATTGTTACCGAGTATTGATTTCGCATTCTACTAAGACTAGCAAGGATATGTGTTCGAGGAAAATCCCGTTTGAACCTTAGGAATAGATTAGGATACAAGTGACATGTCACTAGGATGGTTGAGCATCCGAACTCGTTGAGTTGAGTCCGAGTTTCACTTATGGATGTGAATGTTCGAACTCGTTGAGTTGAGTCCGAGTTCGAGAGATGTAACTAGGCATCCGAGCTCGTTGAGTTGAGTCCGAGTTCACTTATGGATGCGAACGCCCGAGCTCGTTGAGTTGAGTCCGAGTTCGCTTATGGGCGGGTTACATAATTGCTTGTTTGCATATATGGCACTTATGTGCAAGTTATCCATGTATCCGAATTATATTCCGATGTGTTCAACGGGTAAAGTTCTACTCAATTGGAGGAATATTCGAGATGTAAAGAGACGTATTGGTAAGTGATGTGAAATGGATATTTTGGACAGGTATGTGTTTAACCCTCGGGTTGAGTATTGATACAATCACGATAAGGTAATAAGATGATGAAAAATGATTAGAAATGTGATATGTGTTTTAGTGATGCATGCTAATGTTGATTGGTATGAATGTTTGTTATGTTACTTATTATTTGCATATGAACTTACTAAGCATTTATGCTTACTCCTTCCTTCTTACTCATTGTAGTTTTGGACAAGCCAACTCGTGAGTCGGGATAGGTCAAGGCTCACCACACTATCCTAAGACTTTTGGTAAATGGTTTGTAAAATTAAGTATGGCATGTATAGCAATATACCTATTTTGTGTAAATGATCTTATGATATGTTGATAGAATGGTTGAGAAAATGTTTGATAATGATAAATTATGAAAATGGTTAGTTTAGATTATGTTTGAGGTTAAGGAAAATTATTAAGATACTTAGTGCATAAAAACTCATAAAAGGGATGAAATTGCCATAAACAGAATACTGCAGCAACACAGATGCGAGTTTGAAAATTTACTAAAAATCATAGAAATTGAATCTAATGATGGAATATATATCAAATTGAAGCTTATTATGTCTAGTTTCACATGAAATAAATGAAATAGGTAAAGGAATTATATGTTAAAAGATATTTGAATTTTAGTGAAACAGGGTCGTAACAGTTTCTAAATCCCCTGTTCCAACTTTAGAAATTCACTAAAAATTTTAAAGATATAATTAGGTGGTGTATTTTATATCCTTAGAATCCTTATTGAGTCTAGTTTTATTAGAAACAAACCTCATAGTCATATGAATTTTGTACAGAGAGAAATGTGGTTCGTAGTAAACAGAGGTCAAACCAGTAAAGTCCTGAAACAGGGGTAACTTTAACTAATAAACTGTACTAATTGGCTCAACCAAAAATTCTAGAAAAAATTTAGTAGATAGGTATATGAATCTAGATTCAAGGAAAATTTACGGATCTTGGTTTCGAGTTTCGTAACTCAAGATATGATTTTTATTGTGACTGTGACGCAAGTAGCTTAAAAGCTGTGAATGTAGAAACAAATAATCTAAAGTTCTAAAAATGTTAAATTAAGCTTAGTAACACCTCATGCTCGACTCCGGCGATGGTCTCGGGCGTGGGAGCGTTACAAGTACTTTTGGTTCCCTTGGGTACGATATCTCGGTCTTGCTATTACTATACTATTATTCGATAGGTGCGCTTGCCTTTTCGTCGTGATAACAGTTAGTCTAGGTTTGATCTTTATTATAAATATTTATTACTTGTTACGAATCACGCGATCAGCCAGCTTCTGTGCGACCTACCTTTTTCCATTTCTCATTAGGTATTTGCCCATTCCTTGTCAACATTCATCACTTTTGGCGAATTCCTTATTTACCACTATTCATACTTTCTTTTAACTCTTCCCCACCTACGAGGTTTCTTGTACTGGTCTCACCGGTTGTATACCTCTCACTTGAGATCATCGCGTACTTACTACATTTGTCTCATGGTAGAATCTATGAGATGTCGTAGCCTAACTATGGTCTTATACCCTTATTACCTTTTTTTTCGTCCTAATAGACTTACCCATGTTTATTGTTCCAGCGAACTCATCTCTATGGAGGCCATGTAGTTTTTCATCCATAGTCTTACACAGATTCGCCATCCTAGCGTATTACCTCATGATGCCATAGAGTCTTTCATCCATGGTCTTACTCATCATACGTGGCTTCTTTAACATCTTTCATCTATGGTCTTACATCGTTTACCCCTTATACCATGTATACCTTGCTGTCATGGTGTCTTTCATCCATGGTTTTACGCCCTTATCATTACCGTGTACCATGCCACCATGACATCTTTCATCTATGGTTTTACGCTATGCACCACATACCAGACTGTTATAGCCTCTTTCATCTGTAGTTTTATACCATATACCGTCGTCACGATGTCACCATCACAATAAATATCATTCCATAATTTCATTTCCCAAACCCTCCTCCCATTACTTCCTTAACACCACCTAGCCTTGATCCTTAAACTCCATAGTGTTCCATTCGCAAGGTCCGAAGCTTCACCTGAAGCAATAACTAATGGGTTCTCTCCCTATTCCTATATTATCTTCCTCTAGCCCTTTAAGGTTTCCCATATTCATGCAATGCATACTGATAAATCGTAATTTATATATATTTATAACCTATGCTTAACGCATTTTATGAATGATTTCTCCTTAGATTTGGTGAATTCGATGCTCCTAATGCCTTAGTTTCATATTTTATTCTCAGGTAAGCATAGGAGAATGAAAGGAACGAGAAACAGGCCAAAAACGGAGAAAATGGGCCAAAGCACGAAATCAACACGGCCTGGACCTCTTCACACGGGCAGATCACTCGGCCGTGTCAATTTGGCAGAATTGAAGCACGATTTACACGGGTATAACACAAGGCCGTGTACCTCGAACACGGCCTGAAGTTATCGCACACGGGCGTGTCACACAGGCGTGTCCCTGCCGAGCCCAAGTTAAGTCCAATTCGAAAAAGGCCACATTTGAGGGTTCTTAGGCATTCCAAAGCCTATAAATACACCCTAAAAGAGGAAGAAAAGGGAGGGGGAGAATAGGGAGTAAGGAATTACTCCAAGGAAGCCGATTAATCCATCTTAGAAGTCGGAGCCACTATCAAGACTGAAAATCTCTCCTCAATTTCCCGTTCAGGAGTTTTGGGTTTTCTTTATGTTTTGTAATTATCATTATTCTAAGATGTTTTCTTGTTTAGTTATGAACTAAACCCCTAAATACCTAAGGGGGATGAAACCTATGACAAAACCTTGTTATTATTTCTAAATCGTATGATAAATATTTCCTTAATTATGTGTTCTTAATTCTTGTTTTCGTATTTCAGGATATCACTTCAAGTTACTACTCTTAGTTGGAGGAGGAATAGACCCTGGCTAAGAGTAACTTTGTCATAATTAAGCGGATTTGATTGCGCGCCTAGAGATAGGGTGACAAGATTTTACCGAATTAGGGTGAAACCTAATAAGGGAATCCATAGATCGAGTTAATGCAACCTTAGGGTGTTAATTAGAGATAAATCTCGGTCATGCAACCTAGGGATTAGACGTTGTTAGTCTCGAGAGGGATAATAATATACATTAGGGATTTCTACGAAACAAGTTAAATGAATAAATCATCCGATTCGGAGCTAGAATAACAAGTAAAAGTCTACGTGGATTTTTCCTTAGGTATTGTCTCAATCAATCGATTTCCCCAAAAGTAATTTCCTAACTTGTATTTTCTGCAAGTTCTTAGTATAATTAATTAGTTAGTTAAAAAAAATCTTTTTTCTTCAGCTAGATAATAAGAAGACAGTCATTACTAGTACTCATAGTCCTTTGGGTTCGACAATCCGGTCTTGCTAAAACTATACTACTGTTCGATAGGTACACTTGCCTACGTCGTGATAATAGTTAGTTTCAAGAACGATTCATTATAAATTTATAAAACTTATCACAGGAAAATCGAAGATCATGTTTTTGGCGCCGTTACCGGGGACTAAGATATTAGCAACGCTCAATTTTTATTACTTTAACCATTTATTTTCTTGCAATTTAACCTCAATTTTTATTTTACTAATTTTCTTTCTTTTTTCTCCTGGCAAGTTCTTATAGTTTATGACTAGAAGAAACTCGTCAAGACCATTACTTTTTGACGAGGAAATTGATCTTACAGCTCATAGAAACCGATGAGAAATCAGGCGCAACTTAAGATAGATAGAGGAAGAGCAAGAGGACGATTTCTCAACTACAACTGAGGAGATGGTTGAAAATCAAGACAATCCGCTACCTCCAGCCATACCCGCTGAATTAGCAAATCAGAATCCTGCTCCTCGTACTATGTATGATTATGCTAAACCTAATTTTACAGGAACTGAGTCAAGTATTGTTAGGCCTGCTATTGCTGCAAATAATTTTTAAGTGAAACCTAACACGATTCAGATGATACAGCAATTTGTTCAGTTTGATGGTTTGCAGGATGAGAACCCCAACACTCACTTGAAAAAATTCCTAGAACTGTGCGACACTTTCAAAATTAATGGTGTTTCTGATGATGCCATTCGCCTTCGATTATTCCCTTTTTCACTGAGGAATAAAGCTAAACAATGGTTGAACTCCCTACCACGAGGGTCCATTACCACTTGGGAACAAATGACCGAAAAATTTTTATTAAAATATTTTTCACCGGAAAAAATAGCTAAGTTGCGTAATAATATATCTTCTTTTATGCAGATGGACTTAAAAACACTTTACGATGAGTGGGAGAGATACAAGGACCTTTTGCAAAGGTGCCCACACCATGGGTTACCTCTATGGCTGCAAGTTCAAACATTCTACAACGGTGTGAACCCTTGGACAAGACAAATGATTGATGCAGCTGCTGGTGGGATCAATAACAAAACACCTGAAGAGGCTTCTGAACTTATTGAAAAGATGTCACTGAATAACAATCAGTGGCAAGTCATGAGGACTAAGCCAACAAAAATAGCAGGCGTTTATAACGTCGATTCGGTCACTATGTTGTCAAATCAGGTATAACTTTTGAATACGAAAATTGATGGTTTACTTGGTTCTATGCAGGTACATCTAACGATGAGGTGTGATTCAAGTGGAGGAGGTGTGCTTACAGAATACCCACCATTCAATCATTCAACCGAAGAGGAACAAGTCAACTATTTGGGTAACAATAATTTTAGATCTCAAAATAACCCATATAGTAATACTTATAATGCGGGTTGGAAGAACCACCCAAATTTCTCTTGGGGCGGTCAAGGAAATCAAAGGCCACAGAATCCTCAGCGTTTTCAACAGCCACCTTATCAACAGGAAAAGAAGCCGAACCTTGAGGAAATGCTATCCAAATTCATCTTGGTGTTAGAAACTCATTTCCAGAATACCGAGATAGCACTCAAAAATCAACAAGCATCAATTCAAAGACTCGAAACTCAGATAGGTCAGCTATCCAAATTAATTTCTAAATGACCACAAGGTAGCTTGCCAAGTAATACTGAACCGAACCTAAGGGAACAGCTCAATGCAATTGATGCTCAAGAAGGATGCGTTGAGACTGAGCTAGAACCAAGGCAAGAAAATGTGGAAAGCAAAGGTGATGGTGAGGTAAGCCATAATAAAACGGTGAAAGTAGAATACAAACCTCATGTGCCATACCCTAACACGACAAGGAAAGACCGCTCAGATGAACAATTCGGTAAATTCCTTAAACTTTTAAAAAATTTACATATCAACTTACCGTTTATTGAAGCTCTGTCACAAATGCCAAATACAATGAAATTTTTAAGAGAGCTTTTAGCAAAAAAACGGAAGTTGGACGAAGCATCGTATATAGAGCTAAACGTAGTTTGCTTAGCTATTCTACAGAATAAGCTACCCAACAAATTGAAAGATTCAGGGAGTTTTACAATTCCTTACTTAATTGGTAGTTTAGATGTGAATAATGCATTAGCTGATTTAGGGGCAAGTATCAATATCATGTCTTACAAAATGTTTAAACAACTAGGTCTTCCACTTTATAATTAATAATATGTCCCAATGAATACGTAAAAAAAAAAAAAAAAAAACTATAAATACTTTTGGCATTTCAGTTTGTACAATATGAGATTGGGGGCAGAGTAGCTTTTATCAGCTCCTACCACGGGACTAGATTACATTTTTCTTCCCCTCCTATCACTATAAATAATGCTGATGAGAAATGACCATATCTATGGATTAGTGGTGTCAGATTAAAATATGTCCAACACGAATTTGTTTATTTTTTTGTTTCGAAATTTTTTTTATATATTTAAAAGATTATATCTTATACTCATGTCCAAATATATATCCGACATTAGGGGGCATGGATGTTACAATGAAAGGGCACCGATTCTAAGTACTGGCGCTGGATATACGGTGCCTTACTCCTGTAAAAATTGGAAGTCAGGATTCTCAGTAAGTTCAGCACTGGGTTTAACATCAGCAAAATCTTGTACTTTCATGGAATCAGTGATGTCCTCCACTAAGAAAGGAATGCTACATTCAGACAGTATAAGCAATAATTAGGACTCTGGACCACATTAACCTCAAAAAAAAAAAAAAAAAAAAAAAAAAAAAAGCTATAGTTTTTCAACTTTGGTTGAAGTTATCTTACCTAGAATCTTCATCCAATAAAAAGGAGCTGCTATCATCTTCGGAGTCATCTGTCATAAGAAGTTTCATGCTGGACATGACCTGGGCAAGAATGAAGAGGTTTAATTAACATATGAAAGGAGAAAAAAATGTAAAGTTGAAATTTGTGCAATTTGTTGTGGCAGACTTACATCTGCCGAAACACTTTCATTGTTGTTACCATCACTGTAAAGAGTACATAGTTTATAAAATTGTTGAACACTCAGAACCTGGTGATTTAGGACACATAACAATGTAAGAAGCAGAATATAGATGTATATATTGAACAAAAATTTGAAATTCTGAAGAATTCCACATTGTTAAAGCAGTGTTATAAAGAGACTTACAGTGCAAAGGTCATTTGTAATTTCATCGTACGAAATTTTGGACTTTTCAGGCATAACCTGACAATACAATACACAAGCAATTGTTCAAATTAGAGAAACTTAAAGAAAACTACATGATGGAACTGAAAGCAAGGGATGGTAATTACCAAAATTAACAAAGATATTTGCACAGAAGATACTTTTAATATATATATGAAGGCATAATAATAAATTTAACCCTTCACGTTTACATTTTTTTGTCAATTTAGCTCTTACTAAATTTTACCATTAACTTTTTAAAAAGTAATCAAATTGGTTTTATAATGTAAATGTTGATTAAAACATTAACCTTCTTAACCATGTTGGCATGATAATCTACGTGGCAGCCCACAAATACTTAATGCTGACATAATACTATTTGTTTATATGTCACGTCAACAAATAATTTAATAATTATAAAAATATTAAAATATATATATAATAAAATAACTCAAAACTAAAAGTTAAAAAATTTTCGAAATTAGCATGAAGTACATGTGAATTACCATACGGGCCGCCATGTCTAAAAAATTAACATTTTAGTCAATATTTCCGTTAAAAAAATAACCATTCAACTTTTTTTTATGTTGATGGTCAAATTTGACTCTTTTTAAAAAGTTAAGGGTCAAATTTAACTCAAAAAAGAAAAAGAATAATAGCCAAATTGATAAAAAATGCAAACGTTAAGGGCCATATTTGTTATTATAGCTATAAAAAAATAGCATCAAATGAGAATGACATGTATAAATGCATCAAAATAATTTAATGCAACAAAATTCTAACTTAGAAACATGAACAACTGAAGAAACATACCAAGAATCCAACTGCTTGCCTAGTGTGCTTAAGTTCATCCCATGCTGAGCCAGCATACTGTAGGAAGAGGAATCACCAAAGACTACTATGAAACCTTAAAACTAAAAACTTTACTTGGTAGTATGTGAAAATGACACAATTTTCAACATTCATTAGTCGGAACGAAAGAAATTACCTCTTCTTTTGCTTCAGTACACCATTTTTCCAATGAATCTAAGCCAGACTTCACATACTCACCATTGCTAAATGTTGAACACTCTTTATGCTGAAGAAGGCTGTATCATAACATTAAATTTTGAAAATAGCACTTATTATATTATCTACAGTAATAGGAAATAAAGATGAAATAGTGATTTACCTATTAAAAATCTGTACATTCATATATGCAAAATTTTGAGTGAAAATCTTCTGAACAAGTATTGGAGGCACCTAAAAATAAACCATACCATAAGCTCACGGTTTATAAAAAAAAATATGGAAAAACTCCACTTTAATATCATCAGAATTGCAAATTACGTACAAAATTATCTTTTAATGTGCTTAGAAACTGGTTTAGGCACTCAATAATGCTCTGCCAGTGACTAGCTGGAGAAGTTTCATCTTTTGATTCTTCAGAAGTCTTAGGAACCTGATATGTGAAAGCAAGTTAAAGTAAATTAACATTGAAACATCCAGTTTCAGTTTATCACAAGAAAGCACACAGTCTAACAAGTTCAATGAAAGCAGCACAGCCAACTTATAATGTGCAAGGCACTATACAACGAGAGGAGATGGTTTCAAAAAATAAGCCTGCAGAAAGATCAAAATGCTTTCTCCTGTCTAGGTTAAATTTTGTTATTAGTATTGTACTTCAATTTGGTCATTTTCAGTTCCTAATACTTTTAGAATTGTAAAATTTTCGTCTTCACCAAGTGGTAGAGATTAAATTGATTAAATTAAGTTTTGCTTTTTATCAAAATTTGAAGCGACAAACATATTACACGTGTAATTTCATGTCAGCTTCCTATTTTCATGTATTACTCAAAAAAAAACCCAATTAATAGATTTTATAATTGTCATTTGTATTAAGATTAAAATTTTGAAATTTGAGAAATATAACGACTAAAATGGATCCAGTTGAAGAATATAGACTAAATCTACAACTTTATTCATAATAAACTAATAGCAGAATTTAACCAAACAGATTTAATTGCTATCATTTGGTCATGACTAAAATTTAAAAATTCGAAAAGTATAAACTAAAATTGATCAAATTAAAGTACAGGTACTAAATCAATAACTTAGGCAAAGTACATGGTCTAATAACAGAATTCAACCTATCAACTAACATAATTTTAAAAGTAAACAAAATAAATGCATAGCTCCTTATACCTGAATACAAGAAGAAACATGTCGTGACAATTCCTTTTTCAATTTGTCCCTAATGATTCCAAAGATCTTTTCTACATATGCTGTGAGTTGCTGCTTAAAAAGCAGAGCTGGATATTTGGCCTCAACTAGTTGCACTACACCAACCGGTAAATTGGCAGAAGATGAACGAAAACTCTGAGAAAGAACAAAATGTCACATAATTTTCCTTCAAAAGCTCTAGAATAATTAGAGCTGTAAATGATGAACAATTCATGAACAATTTGGTTTTTGTTCGTTTATTAAACTAAATAAATGAATGTGAACAATATTTTGAGGCTCGTTTATTAAACAAACCAAACACAAACAAAGCTTGTTCAGTTCATTTATGTTCATGAAGAAGCTCATTTATGTTCGTTTAAAGCTCATTTAATAAATAATTTAAAGCTTATTTATTGTTCCATTTGTATATAATAATAAATTTATTATGGTTTGTGTGCTTATTTTATATTTCTTATAATTATTAAGATTTATATTTGACTATTTTATGTCTAAAAAATAATATATATGTTTATTTGTTGTTTGTTTGTTTATTATTCATGAGCATTGTTCGTGAACAAGTTCAATTATATGTTCATGAACATGTTTGTTTAATGTTCACGAATATATTCGTTTAACTTAAACAAACGAAAACGAACGCACATACTTCCAAATAAACGAACATGAACAAAAATTTTGAAATAAACAAACAAACATGAACAGAGGTCTGTTCGTTCAAGCTCGGTTCATTTACAGCCAAAAGATTAATTCAAGAAAATGTCGATAATAATCATATCACAAGAGTTTTAAAAGTAGGGTTCTTTCTTTTTCTAGTGATATATTAAAGAAGAGTTATAGATTTTTAAATCAAGAGCACTTCATAGGCAGAATGTCAAAGAAATATCTTAATACCTGGGTCATTCTTGAAAATATTGATGTTGCAGCAGGTCTATCAGCACTTGAACCAGAGGATTTCAAACTACGTTGAAGCAAAAACAGCAATGCACAAGTGTTGGACAGCCAATAAGCCATGTGGTCATTGTTGTCCTGATCCTGAAAAATATCACATGAAAGCATTGAACAAATTACAAATCTCAAATTTCTACACTAGCTTTTTTTTACTAAATATTGAGGACTATGATTTGAGATTATAGTAAACAGGAGCTTTTTGGCAATAAACAAGTCACCTCTAGTGCAGATCCAATCATTTCAATAAGACGGTCAAATACACTTGTCTTTTCTGCTTCAAATGATTTCCAGTGGAGAAGGCATTTGTATATTGTAAATGCTGCTACAGGCTTTTCTTGACTGAATCCAAGATTCTGTGACACACATTTGAGTAGAGTATCTACATTTTCCTGTGGATAGGTGATACACAATCACAATTAGCCCCTAAAAGCTTCATCTGATTCATATACTAGAACGAAAAACTAGAAAAGGGAAAATCATATTATGTGAGTTAATACTTGTTGCCTTCCATTTTGTGAACTTGTTTTACTATCTTCTCTACCCAAACTTTTTTTTGATGAACCAGGACTCATTTGTGCCTATCACAAAGAACTTTCCATCACAGGATGATAGAATCATCAAAGAACCAAGTATACAGTCACTCATTCCTTGCTTACCTGTTGATCATTTTCCAGTGGCTGAAAGGTGAAGATAAAGACCAACAAGAAAAAAGTAAGGTGAAAATTAATCTAGGGAAAAAAGAAATCAAGAAAGAAAAGGAAAACATGTTTAAAGAAAGCTTACTGCGGATGTTGCAGCTGTCTCTGACGTTTTTGAATTAGATGCACTCAACAATGCTTGCTGTCGCAAAATCTGGTCTTCAGTTTCTATGTCCAAAATCTTCTCTTCAAGCCTGTTAAAAGATACAGACAATCTGCAATCAAAGAATGAAAAATCCTATTGACAAACATTCATACAGCGATAAAAACATTAGACATATAAACCTCTGCATTGCTGTTTTTAGCTCAATTATCTTTGACTCTGCCTCCATAGCATGCTTGCTTGTTTCTTCATATTTCTTCTCAGTTTCCTCAATTTTCAGTTCTAATGAACTTACCAGAGCCTGCAACGACATTGTGGCAAACAAGATCTCAAGAAACATAAAGACAAACCTAAGCTCTCATTCAGAGGAACATATGTCTAACAATACCTTCAGCCGTTCATTTTCTGCTGTAAGTTTCTTTGTCAATTCGTCACTAGTAACAGGGATCCCCTGAGTCGTAGGAACTTGTTCAGAAGTGCTGCTTGCAGCTGCACTTTCCTTAAGTGGCAATTCTTTTGTTTCCTAAAACTCAAGTTGCATAAGGGAAGCCTTTAGTCAAACCTAAGGTCTTATTCAGAAGCCAAAAATGTGTATAATAATACCTTCAGCCCTTGATTTTCAGCAGCAGGTTTTTTCACCAACACATCATTAGTAACAGGAACCTCCTGAGTCACAGCAATGTTTTTTGCAGGTTGACCTTCCTTGTTTTGCATTTCTTTTGTTTCCTTCAACTCAAGTTGCGTCATCTCCAAAGCAGATTGTAACCTTGCAATTTCTTGGTTTTTGGATTCCTCAAGCTCAGCCTGCCCTAATAAATTAATCAGTTAGGGACAAGAAAAATACCAAATTGCAGTAATCCTGCTAGTGGTTGTTATCCTTTATAGCATGTTTACCATGAGAAATTAAGTAGAAATGGACTAATTCTACCTAAGGTAACTTGTACATAAGCATTATTGGTAGCCTTCTAATGATACCAAGAAAATGCATCTACTATCATAACCTATAAGCAAACCAAGGGCACTATAATTGATACGGCCCAGGCTGCATCATGTCATGATACAATTCGACGACATCGGAATTGGCCCAAGCACGAGGGGCCCAAGCACGAGGGGCCCAAGTGCAAAATGAAGCTTTTAATTTTAGTCTGTTAATTTGGCTGCTGGAAAATAAGGACTTTGATTCATTTATTTTTAATTATTTTAGTTATTTTAGTTTGTGTCTTTAATTATGTCATAGTTTGAACATCATTAATATGAGTCTTTAATTATGTCATAGTTTGCACATCATTGATATGTGTTTTGCATTTAATAAAGTTATGCATTATGTAACTTTCATGTTAGTTAAGTTTGCATCATTAAATTGAGTGATGTTAGTTTAATTATGTAACTTTCATGTTAGTTAAGTTCGCATCATTAAATTAAGTCATGCATTAAGTAACTCATCTGTTCATTTAGTTTACATCTTAATTAAATTATGCATTTAAACATTTTTTTTTTTGGAGGGAGCATTTAAACATCTTAGTTGTTTGAATTAGAGTGTTATTCAACTTGGCTGTTACTTTTAATGCATAAGTTATAGTATGTTTATTTTTTTTTTAAATAAATTAATTGTGTGTTTATTAGTTTGTTGTAGGAAAATTCAAAAGGCTAGACACATATTTTAAAGCTACAATAGGGCTGTTCGTTTGCCAAGAAGAATCAAATGCTGTCACATTCAATTGGCTGTTCAGTTTTGGCATAAAAGGGTGTGCATTTGGTCACTTAAATTGCTGGTGCTTAAAGGGAACATTTTTGGTGGATATTGAAGCACTCAAAGCTCATTATGGTGGTTGTTCAAATGGACCAAGAGTGACTCTTCAAGTCTGATCAATTTCATGCACTCAAAGCTAGTTATGGTGCCAATTAAAGAGATGAATGCACAAGTGTTTTGACATTCGGTTTAAGGGAGATGAAGGGGCACCAAACAACACATTAAGGGTTCATTAAGTCAACAATAAAGTGAAGAGACATGCCTTTTCATCTACACCAGAATCAAGTGAAGAGTCATGACTATTGGCTTCCTTACATGACTTAAAAACGAAATGAAAGCTTGTTAAAAAGCTTAGTTAATTGCTGGAAGTGAAAGGTCACAAATAGGCATTTGAATAGTCATAATAATGCCTATAAATAGATTGTAAGAAGACATTATTTTGGTTAGAAGACTTTTTGTTCATTGTTGAATGTTTATAACATTTGTGAGTTTTTCAACTCTCTTAATTCGTTTTAGACTCAGCTTGACTTATCTAGCTTGCTAGTGGCGTCATTCTATTTCTTTGAACTTATCACTCCTAAACCGAGTGTGGCGTTCACCCCATTGATATCTTTGGTTCCTATCTTCCTAGATAGTGAGTCAAGATCCTATCTTCCATCTTCCATCCATCTTAAGCGTCGTATAAGGTTCAGGTCAATACTTTCTATAGTATTGGTTCTTCCTTGGCATTAATCCCATTTTCCATCCATACTATCCATCTTAACTTTTCCTTAATTTTTGTTTAGCCAATATACCATTAACCTATCTTAAATACTCTTTGAAACCCCTTTATTTAAACCATCACTTAGCCAAATTTCATATAAACTCTAAATAGAACGAAACTTCTCATTTTAACGATCGGGCATGTAAACGATTCAAATCATTTCACCGAGGCAAGATCGTATCAATAATTTAGTCTGGAGAACGAAAAACATCACCCAGACCATAAATAAAATGGAAAGCATAAGAAATTCTCCATAAACTAATTCGCATAATAGTTTATTACTGATCAGATATTCAAGCTATTTTTGAATTGACATAGAACCTTAGGACATATATGTTAAGCAATATGTAGATATGTGAATCATAGGAAGATTTGATAGCTGATTATTAGGGATTATACTTTTTTCCTTATAAGATAGTCTCTAAACATGTATATTTATGTACTATGAAACACGGACACACAATACAAGTATGACATGATACAGACATGACGACACGATGATTTTCAAAAAAATGAGGATATGAGTAAGGCATGACACGACAATAAAAATATTTTTATATATATTTTTATGTTAAAATATTTCATTTGTTTACGACCTTGTTATTAAAATAATAATAGCATTTGTTAATTTAATTTAATCTTACTTAATTAAAGTATTTGAAGTTAAAATTTTATAAATTGAATGTTATTTGTAATAGTTTCTAAAACTCAAAGTATAACTTGTGCTAAATAACCCAAATATATTATAATAAATAACTGAAGCCCATCCTAAAAAAACCAAATGGGGTGTTTGGTAAAATAAAGTTTTGGGCCTTTTTTAGCTGATCTAGGCATAAATAGAGGATTGGGTAGTCAAACCTTCTAATTATAGTATTCGGTGAATGGAGGTTTACAAAAACTTGTTGAGTTAAAAACTTTCAAAATAAAAAAACGCTACAATAAACAACTTTTTTCACAACTGATTAAGAATGAGATACATAGAATGACATATCTGACCATACTTGATAAAAATTTACTCCCTTTACCACATGCTTGCTCAAAACTTACTCCATTATTTTTCCAACATCATGAGGCGTATATTTTGATACAGTCAAACATCCACCGTAATAGATTGTACTATAAAGACTACTATTGGATATATTATAATCCATGTAGTGGGATATGATTGATCAAGATAAGATTTATCCCTCATATATTATGGGAGTAATATCTTATTCCATTTGATAAAATGAGACTAGAAATGCATGGTAATGCTCAAATAAGTTAATATAAAAAATTTTCTTTTTTGTTTACAGTAGTCTACTCAGACTATCAAGAAATATGGTATTGGATTATACAAGTGTGATTTATCATGACTTGTGTCCAATCTAGATATAAGAGAAAAAAGGATATGATGCATGAAAAGTTTATCACAAAAAGATTATGTGGAATCACGATTTCTTGTAACTTGAGTAGCAATAATGTATTACTAGACGTCACTCTTTGCTTGTAACATTAAAAATGTTCCAGTATTACTACTAACGTTATAAGAACCTATAGGGTCACATTATTAAAGCAAACAGAATTCATGCCAATAAAATGGGCATGTACCTTCCTACATACAATTATGGGGGATAAGTATCACCTGGTGGACAGTATCGTCTGGCGAACAATAGTTCTTAGCGAATAGTATTGCATAGCGGACAAAATAACCTAGCAGATAGAATTGCTGGGCGAATGAGATTATCTAGCGGATACGATTCGCAACATCTTTTCAGAGTTAATATTTGTGAAAGTTAATATTCTTTTGAATGGAATATAATTTCAATATCTTTCATGATTTTCTTTAAAAAGTAAAAGGAGAATTATTCTGTTTTTAATACACATGATATTAATAAAAGGAATACAATCAAAGATTATGTAGAGGAGTGTAAGAAAAATCAAACTAGGTCTAGCAGCCAAAAAGTTTGTATTCTCTCTGAAAAAGTTAAAAGAGTTTTGTTGTTCGTGCTTAATTCGGTGGGCTACGTAGTGGCTGAGATACTTTGTTGCGGCTAGGATTGATATCGTAAAAAGGAATCCAACCAACAACTTTCTTACTCACAATTCTTCAATTTTGAAAAAGTATATATTAAACCCTATTTCAACCTAACTCGTTTCTCATACATGGATCGTGGTTGACAATCGTCGGAATAATTTTTTCGTTGCACCATGAGGCATGCCAACAATATAACATTATGTACTATATGGAGTGTATAAGATATAAAATTCATTTTGTCATCCTCCTCATGTTTTATTATTCCGTTTTAGTATTTTATTTCATGGTACCATAGCCTCTTGGCTCGATTTAGTGAGTTCGTGTTTTGTTGTTTTAAACGGGAATCATTTGAGTATTTCATGGATTTGTGTACATGACTAGCACAAGTAGGTGTGCCATCATTTCCATAGAAAATCTACAACTTTCGATGACTGGAGGGCTTGCACGTGAGGCTCATGCACCACATAAAGGTTTGCAACTTTGCTTCATGCACCAGAATGTCTAGGTGTGTAGAGTGTTGTCTCACCTTCAGCTTTCGTCGCCGACATTGACTCCCTTGTTCGACCTTAGCCTAGTGATAGATTGCTTGATTAAAAGAATTTTCATGGGTCATTTGGTTATTTTTAGGGTTTCACACTATTTTGGTTCTATTATTTTTGCTTATTTCGAGATTAATTTGAGTTGATTAATCGTCATTTGGACTAGTTTCATTATTTTTGGTTCGTGTTGTTCAAAATTTTTTAAATTATAGTTGAATTTTACTTGGAAATCTATTTGTTCTTTGTAGGTGTTTTCTTAAGAAGAGATATGATGATTAACTCTAGATTGGCTGCGAGTAAGATGATTCCGGTTATGTCCAAAATTAGATAGCACAAAGTCAATGTATACAATTATTTTGAATGTAGTAAGACGATTCAGATTTACTTGAAAAGTATATTGACAAGCATGATCACTTGACCAATAACCCACCCACTGATGAGATACGGAAAACGTGGGTAAGAGATGATGCCAAACTATTTTTGTAGATTAACAATTCTATTGGCAATGAAGTAATTGCTTTGATTAATCATTGTGAATTTATTAAAAAACCAGTGGAGTATCTAGATTTTTTATATTTCGGGAAATAAAATATCTCATATGTATGAAGTGTTCCAAGTGTTTTATCGTCTAGAGAAGTAGAATAAATCTCTGAGAGCTTACTTCATCGACTTTAAGAGAGTGTATGAAGAACCCAATGGAAACAAATGATGTTTATGAGTTTTCTCTTTGGTTGTTTCCAGAGTTTGAGGCTACCAGATCCCAAATTATTTTGGGATCCAAAATTTTTCTCTACATGATGCTTTCACAAGAATATTGCGGACCAAAAACACACATTCTGCTCAGACTCAGAAATGTATGGTGGGTCACGATAATAAGACACAAGGATCAACTACTCGTGACAAAGGTGGTGGTAGTCACGAGACAAGGTGTGGTGTGTTATTATTGTCATGAGTCTATCTACAAAATTTGTTACTGCCAAAAGCTTCAGACTTAGGCTAGGAGAGCATAGTCAGCACATGTTGCAGTAGTAAGTACTATGACCATTTCACTATCTGGAAAATTCACTCCTATCACTACTATTTTCGAGTCAAGTAACTCCACTAAGTGGCTCATTTCTTCATCATGCAATTGAATCATTAATTCTAGTGCTATAGATCACATGATGGATAATACAAATATCTTTTTAACCTACATAAAAATACTTCTAAAATTGTTCTAGCTAATGGGTCCAATTCTCATGTTCTTGGATCTAGCACCGTTATCCTACATCAGCTATTTCTCTCAGGTATGCGTTAAACATACTTGATTTTTCTTCCAACTTATTGATTGCTAGTAAGCTTACTTGTGTCCTTAATAGTTGTCTTATTCTTTCCAAATCATTGTCTATTTCAGGATCTTAAGAAAAACAGATTATTGGTAGAGGTCATGAGTTTGGAGGTCTTTTATCTTCCTAATACATAAATGTTAAGAGCTATTGCTTGCTCTAGTATGCAATGTTCCTTTGAGGTCATTACTGGCTAGGTCTTCCCTCTATTTCTAGAGTCAATAAAAGAGTTGAGTTTCTTTTGAGTTAGTCCATTATGATGTTTGGTATAATAATAAATTTAGCCTTCAATGTCTACATATTGTCATTTTGGTCTTAATTCTACAAAATTCAATAAATTCAACATTAACATTTACACATTTATACAAATGTTGTGGGATAAATTTGTTAAATTAAGACTAAATTGACAGAATGTGAACTTTGATGGCTAAATATATTATTATACTAATCAAAATCATGTATAATTGATGAAAAACATTAATGTCATGATTAATTATCTTTAGTTGTTCACTCTCGAAATTGAAAATAATTAAATTGTGTTTGTTTTTTTTTTAGAGGGACAGTAGAGGTCTTTTTACCATTTATTTTGTATCTTTTATGCCTCTTGTACTAAAATTAAAACTCAATTTAATGTTTTTTTTCTTATTTTGTGAAGTGATAATATAAAATACATTTTATGCTATGCTTTCAATGTTTATGACTTAAAATGGTATTATTCATCAACCCTTTCTGTTGATACTCTTTTATAGAATAGAGTGGCTAAAAGAAAAAAGTAGACATTTTCTTGAGTTGGCCAAAGCTCTCCTTTTTTAGATAAGTGTTTCTTAGATTATTATATAAGTCACAATATCTCTTATAGTGATAATTATATGTATAATCCTTAGATTTGAGATCATCATAGTCCCAACATTGTTTCTTGGATTATTATGTACTATAAAAAATGATGTTGATTATGCCACACTTTGTATAGTAAGATTTAAGTGATTAAGATAGAATTTGTCCTTCTTGCATAATAGAAATAATATCTCATATAACATCTATGAAAACCCCATGGTCATAATGGAATAATTTTGAAAAATTATGAGTCAAATTATGAATAAATAAAACGTTAATTATAAGCGTTAGTGGAAAAGATAATATGATACGGGAGAAAATTTAAAAGAATGATTTATTAAAAAAATATTAATCTGGGGTATAAATTAAATTGTAAGGTTTTACAAATTGTTAGGGTTAAAGTGAGAAATTTCTAGTAAAAATGATTAAATTGAATTAGTAGTGAGATGTGTGAGGACATGAAAAACAATTTTACCAAGAGTTAGTAGACAATGATAATGGAAAGATTTTTCTTAATGGATAAGTAATAAAAATCTTATTATTTTATTTTATTTCTATTATGTTTTTATTATTATATTGGTGATATTTTAAAAGAAAGATGGAGAAGATTCACATTTTTCTCCATCTCTTTCACATCACCACCATAAAGAAGAAGAAAAAACTTTTCATTCCTTTACAAATTGATCTTCTATCTCTATTAAAGACCCTTCCAAGCTTAAAACCATCAACTTTCTTTAAAATAACTATAACCTAGAAAGCTTAGATTTTTTAATAGAAGAAAAGTGTTCGTACTTGAAGAGAGAAAATCTAGATAATGTGAAAAACTAAAATTTTAAGGTAAGATCTTCAAGATTTAGTGATAGTTTTATGTCTACTTTGATTATTTGAACATGAAAATGTGGTGGATAAAGAATATAAATTTTTCATATTTTATGATATTGATGTAAAATGAAGAGAAAAAGAAGGAAGAAGATAAAAGTGTAGACAAGGGGAAACAAGTAGACAAAGCTTGAAGGAAGTCTAATTTAGCTAAATTTGTAAGTACTCTAGAATTCTTTCTTACCTAATTAGATTTTATTAAAATGATAAATTAAAGAGCATGCTAATGTTATGAGTTAAATACTTGTAACTTAGTAAATGTGTGAATGATTCAAGAAAATAGGAAATGGTTGCGGTTGTTGTTGATATGATTAAATGTGTAGAAAAAAGAACTAAATTGTAAATGTTAAAAAATTATGTGGCTGTGAAAATATGAAACTTGATTGTGCTTGTGATGAATATTAATTTTATAATAATGTTAAAGCTATTGTAGACAAGTTTTGAACTTGTACGATATAGATGGCATGTCATTAGGAATATCATAGCACACTCATGAATTTAGTACTCTGGTGCTCCTGAAACTAGCACTTCAGTGCTCCTAAATTTAGCACTTACGTGCTTTTGTATTTGTGATTTCATTTTGTTTGTCCTTTTTGCTCATTCAAGTCTACAATGGGTGAAATTGAGTGATACATGAACAATGCATGAATGATTAAAGTATGCTAAGTGAAAAAGAATGTAGATTAATCTTGTTGCTATTGTGTACTTTATCTACAACTAATTACTATGATCATGTTAAAATAGTTAATTAAACTTAGTGGTAAGGTTTGAATTCTCTAGTACTTATCAAGCTTTTACAAGCTTAATATGTTGTTTTAAACGTGTAGGTAAAGATTATTTTGAAGGCAGATTTTGAAGTGACTCTCCCCATCCTTATCTCATCATCAAGCAAGGAGTGAAGAGTACGAAACTTAAATATTGGTAATAAGGTGGCATGTAAATAGGATTAGAACCATATGAATTTTTGTTGTAAAGTAACTAAGTGGTTCAATAACCATGTTCCGCATGCTTAATGTCATTTTGGTACCTTGGGATAATTTTCTTTGAACGGATGTACTCATGTTTCTTATGACCATTTATCACTTATGAATAGCTCTTTTATTACATTTTCGGACTCTATTTCAATTCCTAAAACTTTTAGGGAAGCTTTGTCCCATCCTGGCTAACGGGATGCAATGATATAAGAGATGACTGCTTTAGATGGTAATAGTACTTGAGAATTGGTGGATTTGTTCACTGGAAAGAAGGCTATTGGATATAAATAGGTTTTTGAAGTTAAAGTTAATCCTGATGCAGTTTGGGCAAGATCAGAGATGGATATAAGGTCAACTACAGATTATTGTGTTTTTGTTGGAGGGAATCTAATTTCTTGGAAAAATAAGAAGCAAAGTGTAGTATCACAGTCAAGTGTAGAATCTGAATACAAAACTACGACACAATATACATGTCAGGTTATGTGGTTACAACAGTTATTGAATGAACTTGGCTCCCATATGTCGTTACCAGCAAAACTATAGTGTGACAATCAAGTTGCTCTTCATATATTTTCCAATCCAGTGTTTCATGGACAAACCAAGCATATTAAAATCAACTGTCATTTTATTCATGAGAAGATTCAACAAAAACTCATATCAACAGGCTATGTCAAAAACAAGAGATCTTTAAAAAATCTCTAAGTGGATCTCGAATTGATTATATTTGTAGCAATCTGGGGATGATTAATATCTATGCTCCAACTCGAGAGGGAGTGCTAAGGAATGTGTAGATATGTGAATCATAAGAAGATTAGATAGTTGATTATTAGGGATTAGATTTTGTTCACTTTTATTTGCTTTCCTTATAGAGTAGGCTCTAAACCTGTATATCTATTGTATTGTTTGATGGAGTGTAGAAGATAGAAAATTCATTCTCTCATTCTCCTCATGTTCGATTATTTCGTTTCAGTATTTTATTTTAATATATATGGAAAAGTTATAAACTCATCTACTTCTAGTAAAGTAATCAAGAAAAGACCTACCCTCAATTTTTTCTCCAACTGCAAGCTGCTTGTAAGTTCTTTAACTTGCTTTTCCAGCTTATCCTTGGCGTCTTGGAGTGCACCAGTTTCCTTGGCAGCCTGCAGACAGACAAGGTGTAATCAATTTACATAATCATACCCGTACTATCACGTTAGAGATGAGACTAACAAAAGACCACATCAAACAAATGAATTGTTTTCCTTTGGCAGGAATGGAAGAAAACTAGGATTACAAGAGATGACATTATATTATAATACCAACTAATGCAAGCAACATAAGCGCAAAAGATAGAATTAGTATCCCATTTCTCAATAACTGCTGTTAGTAGGGGTTTGTTCTAGATATCCCTTCGTTCTATAATTAATCAAAACGAGCAAAAAATACATTAATATTCACATAGCAATAGCAAACTTTCGGGAATATCATCATCTATCAAGGAATTTTGTTGAAAACAAGATTAGATCAATAGCTTCAGCAAATTAAAGGAATAAAAGAAATAAAGAAATGACAAATTCACCATTCTTAGCTTCACTAATTCTCCAAATGCATTGCTTCCTCTCACGGCACATTGTATGATAAGTGCTGCTTCCTTTAAGCGACGATAACGAAGGTTGGCCAATTTTCGTCGACAATGAGTCTGTAGTAGACAAGAACTCACGTGGCTTCAGAACCCAAACAGAAATCATAACAAAAATTACAGCTGGGAATTGCGATATAAAAAACATCGGCATGATTTCTTTTGTTAAACTAACCAACATCAATATTTAATGCAAGACAACTAAGATAACACAGAAAGGCTGTTTTTTTTATTGGAAATAGTTAAACCTAGAACCTCCTTTAGTGCAATCCTGCTATTTACAACCTAGGGCACACCAGAGGTTGCTTTGGCTTTTTAGAACTAATAAGAGGGAATGTTAGACTTTCCTTTCCCTTTTGATTTTACTTTTATTAGCAAAACCTAGGCCCTACATGAGAATGAACTCATCATAGTTTGATCAAGAATAAAGGAAATGCAGGATCTAAGTAATAAGTTCTATTCAACATACTCTCTTATTTCTGAATCCTGTTGACTGGAGATAATAAGGGGAAAATATAAGTTCCACGTGGTTGAATTCTTAGAAACATATCGTAAAACGAGAAATAAAGAGGAAGGTAGTAGCTATTAATGTTTCCTTGTTTAAAAGAAATTTTTATCTTTACCTGAATTACAGTTGCAGCTACAGTCCGCTTCCTGGACCGAAGCTCATTACGAGCACTAAGGGCACGTAAACTTGCCTGAATGGAAATAGCTGAGAAACGCAAATTATTGTATGCTTTCCTTTTTAGAAACGTGCGTGCATATTTTTGAATTTTCAAACTAGCAGCTTCCCTTCTCATTCCCTCATACAGATGGCGTGTCATTTGTCCTGCAAGAATGTTAGAAAACAAAAGGAAAGGTATATAAGACAATAGATATATTCATCAAACAAAAAATGACAATAGATATACATAAAACAGCAGCAATTCCATCTTATAAAACAATCACGTCTGCACATATATGAAACACTTGTTACCTCTACAAAAGGCTTGAATTTGTGTGGCAGATGATTTTAGCAAGACAAACTTTTTGCGACACATATATGTACAGGCTCTTCTCTGTATTTTTGTTGCTGACCTTCCCAAAATCTCACCTCGCTGACCATCCAGTTCTGCCATCTGACCAGCCCTAAGAAAAACTTTTGTTTTACCAATCTGCAACAGCAGAAAATCTGTAAGTACAAAATTAAGTGGTACAAGAGCCTAATGGAAGCAAAAAAATAAAATATACTAAATATCAAAACGATGCAAGAAATGTGTAGTGTGGACATGCATGATATATAGGAACTTCTTAAGAAATAAATGGATTGACAAAAGCTGTCCCAAAGTTTAACTTTAAGAAAATTTATAAATACATCATGTACCTGATAACCAGTGAGGTTACTCTTCTCCAGAATCTTTTTGCAAGCAGCGATATCATCTTTCTTGCCACTGAATAAGTAACTCGTGAATTCTAGTAACATAATTCTAAAGAATAAAAGGTGCACCTAAACAGAAGTAATAATTTTGAACTGCAAGGGATAATCATGAAAAGCTACCTCTTATTTCGAACCTCTGGAGCCAATATGACAAACCGATCTATAAATTCATGGAATAGCTTTCGGGAGGGAAATCCGGCACAACTAATTCTAATTGCCTCCATCACTCCCTGGAATCAAACATGCATAAAAACTAATGAATTTACAGACAGTTTACTTAGGCATTGACCAAAACATCAAAACTTACCCCACATCGGAGTTGTTGTAGTACATTATTGTTTTCAAATATTGCTGGCTTAAGAGCATTATTTGGCTTTACACAACGAACGTAGTGTGGCTCAGTGGAACTCAAAGTCTCGAGCAAAGATTGGAGTTGTAGCTGTATAAAGCACATGGTAAGCATGAGATGAAAGAAAATAGATGAAGAATATAATCTGCCTTTAACAGACACACCAAAACTAAAACAGACCTTGAAGCCAGAACCTATAGAAGAAAACTTTGATGATTTGGAAGATTCCTCAGGTAAAGGAGGAAACAAGCTTGAAACAAAAGAGCACTTTGAAGCAGCCAGTAAGGCTTGATGCTCTGGAACAACATAATCTTTGTTCTTATCCAGGAAAAGCTCGGTTTGGTAAGTCACCTGTAGTAGAAATTCCTTCCACTCAATATTAATAAGATTTCACAAAAGTAGATTAGAGAATCATAACTGATTATGACTATTTCTAGCGAATGATGAGACCATATTGGATTTAATGTAACTGATTTAATTATTTATAGAAAAAAATCTGATACCGGTTTCTGTTATCTATATTCCACATATCTGGATTCCTATGCATAGTTTGAGTAGAGTTAGCTAATTGGATTCTTGTTTAATCATAACCAATTTAGACATGTGTTAGATGTCAAGTTTAACATCCCTTTTCAAAGTTGGAGTAAGGAGTAAGGAGTAAGGAGTCATAAGCAGCCTAATACCCTATATATTCTCTATAGTGGAGAATAACATAGATATTTCCATCAGCCTGATCTTTTATCTTGCTATTTAAGTGCCTCTGTAAGGATGTCCTGGCATAAAGAGATACTTACATCACCGGCATAATGATAAATGGTGAAGTCAGTGCGCGACAACTTAGGCTTACTGAAGCGTTTATGGTCTTTAAAAGTCTGATAAAGCTTTTGAGCAAATGTCTCATGTGTTGATCTGGGGAACATGCTATGGAAATAAAAGGAGTTATAGTTACAACTTCACTGGATGATTGAAGCAAAAGAAAATCAAACTAGCAACTCTAAGTAAAAATATATACATATATATACAATTTATTCTTAAAATAAGTTTACCGTTCATGCGTATTCTAATACCTACCAAGCCTCATCAAGAAGAGCTATGATGCCACCAGGTTTCTGTAAGCAGAAAAGTGAACATTAATAGATAAAAGTGATAATATACATTATGGAAAATTATTTTCCCTTCCTTGTTTCAAGAAGGTCCTATGTAGCTTCATTTTCAATATATGCATAAATTATGAACATCAACAAACATAAAATGCCAACATAATAATTAGTTTCCAGCGTCTGTAGGATATGATCACTTAGATTCTTTCAATATTGACATTTCATTTTTAAGAAGTTCGGAAGGGCAGTGGCTAACATTTTGAAATGGATGGAATATTTATTTCATACAACAATCAACATCAACAAACAAGTGAAGTCAGTTGTGAGTGATATCGTTTTTGTCAAGATGAATTTAGGAGGATTTGATGCATAACACAAGAAAGAGAAATCGGTAGAAACTGTTATGATCGACCACTTGGGTTTTTGTTTCAGTAAAAAAAATAGTTAACATGCGGTAACATATGATCAAGCATTTTAATCAGTCATCTGTTCTATCTTTGTTTGCTTACACTCGCGCTTCTTGTATATTTTTGCTCTCTAGTTTGCCAACCACGATTCTGCAATTGCCAATGATAATTAAATCTTGATATGGAATTGTTACAATTGTGTGTTTGGGATTGATAGTTCATCTCATCAAAAGGAGAATAGAACTTTGGAACTCTTCAGAGAGAGACTCTCAGGGTTTTCAAAAATGTTGCTTAAGGTTTTATTATTCCATTTGTTCTTTAAACAAGGACTAATCTTTTTCATAAAAGAGGAAACCTATTACCAAAGGAAAATAAATCAACTAAAATAAAAAGATAATCAAGAAACCTAAAGAAAGAAATAGAAGTGTTATCTAAGTCTTAATTAATGATTTTAGATTAACAATATTTCCTTACATAGATTTGGCCCATAACAACATCATAGGATGTGTTGAAAAATATAACTCAATTAGATTGAATCATTCAAGAGAAGGCTTTAGTTGAAAAAAGAAAAACATCATAAGAAGTGTTGAAAATGATATTTCAATTTATTAGATTTAATCATTCTCGTTTTTATCTTGATTTTTCTTTGTACTTATAAAGTATTTATCTTGTTATCTTATGCCCCAAGCCTATCTAAAACAGTCATCTTAAATTATGTCCTACTTTTAGTCTACCAGAAATTTCTACATACGTATCACTTTGTACCTACATATAGCTTGGATTCAGTGTTCTTGATCTAAGAACATATTTTCTACCAATTTTCTTAGATGTTATCAAAGTTAATATTTATTAGTATCATATTTTTACTTCGTTTTTTAACATAAAAATAGAGTGCTACATACAAGCCTTTATTGCTAGAATTCTTTTCTTAGATTTATTGGTTTTACATATTCATTGTCAATCCTTGTTTACCTACAACTTATTCCATAGTGTTAGAGAAAAATTTTATAGCTGTACATAGAGGTGTGCATGGGCCGCCCGGCCCGAAGGCCCGCCCGAAAAATGAGCTTGGGCAAAAAAAGAGGCCCGTTTTGCCTCGGGCAAGATTTTTTTTGCCCGAGCCCGGCCTGGCCCGGCCCGATTTTAATATTAAATTTTTTTAATTTGTTTTATTTTAAATTTTAAGTAATTTTAGTTTTTTTATTGTTTTTAATGTTATTTTGATATTGTAAAATTTTTGTTATTAATATAATTTAGTTCTTAATTTAGTTCTAATTTGTTTCAATTTTTTAATTTTAATATAATTATTTTTTATTATATTTTTAATTTATATATTATTTTAAGAATTATTTTAGTCCCATTTTTTTTAATATTTGTTTTTATGTTTTAAATGCATTTGATTTATTATATTTTAAAATTTTTATTTAATAAAAATAAAAAAATTTAATATGGTCGGGCCGGGCCGGGCTCAGGCCTATCATTTTTTTCTCGGGCCGGGCTTCGACAAAATTCTAGGCCCATATTTCGGGCCGGGCCCCGAAAATTTTTTATGGGCCTGGCCATGCACACCTCTAGCTGTACATAGCTGATTTATATGGACCATATTAGGGATTTATTATTTTCTTTCCTTTCCTATTAAGCTATAATGCGTACAAATATGCATCTCAAGGTAGAAAACGAATATACAATTTTCACCCAAATCGATTTCATTCTTCCTCCTTTACTAAATCTCATTTTTCTAGTATCAAGTCACTCGGGTCAACTTTTTGACTCCATGTTTAGCTGCTTTAAAACATGAAATGTTTTCATATCACTTTTAAAATGATCGTTAATGTGCACCATCGACACAGGGAGGAACAAACGAGTCTCCTCAGCTATTAGGGAATTTCCAACGACTAGAAGGCAAGCGCATGAAGCACATGCACCATTGAAATCTTTGCACACCATTGTCACACGATGACGCATGTAGGATGTTACCTGCTCACCAGGCTTCGGCTCTAACGTCAATTCACGATTTTGACCTAAGCCCAATGGTTGGGTGTTCAATTGGAGGTGGCACTGATCGCATTTGGTGAGTTTTTGGGGTGTTGTTATTGTTCACTATAGTTCGTTATTATTCTAAAGGCTACCTGTTCAATTTACTTGGCTTTTGTAGATCAATAAGTTTGTGCAATTTGTTTTTTTGAGGTTATTTGTTATTTTAGGGCTTTTGGAGTTAACTTGTAATTACCAAATTTACAAAGTATAGTGATTGATTTGAAAGTTATAATAAGCAAGATGATTCTAGTGATGTTTATGATTACATATCATAAATTGAATGGGTCCGACTATTTAGACTACAACAAAACCGTAAAAATTTATTGAAAGAGTATCGATAAAGATGACCACTTGGTCAAGAATCCACCTATTGATGATGCTAAGTAGGCCTGGTTAAGAAATGATGCACAATTGTTCTTGTAGATCTATGATTCTATCAATAGTGAGGTAATCACTTTAACTAATAATTGTGGATTTGTTAAAGAACTAATGGACTATTTGATTTTTTTGTACTCTGAGAAAGGAAATATCTCACTGATGTAAAAAATATGCCAAGCCTTCTACTAACTAGATAAGCAAGATAGGTCACAACATGTTTTTTCAATTTCAAGAGAGCATACAAGGAGTTTAATGTTTTGCAACCATTTAGCCCAAACGTGAAAGTTAAATAGACTCATTAGGATCAAATGACTATAATGAGTTTTCTTTCTGGTCTTTTCCAAAAATTCGAGGTTGCTAAACCTTAAATCCTCTTTTGATTTAAGATCACATCTTTGCAAGATACCTTGACGGTGTATTGAAAGCTCTTATTTAGTTCAAACTAATAATAGTGCCCTTGTGGCTTGTGGTAACAAAACAAAAGGATCGAGTAATGCTTACAAAGGGACTAGTAGTCGCAATTAAGAAATAGGGTGAATCATGTTTTAATATTGTTATGAGCCAAGCCATACTAAAATTTTGTGTAAAGCTACAAAATAAGGTCCAAAGATCAAACATCAAGTAACAAGACCATCCTACAATCTAAAAAAGACACTTCTTCTATCACTGCTATTGCTGAGTCATGTGTCTCTAAAAAGTGTCTTCTTTCCTCAACTTCCAAATGGGTTATTGATTTCAATGCTACAGATCATATGATGAGTAATTTAACTATCTTTCACACCATTAATTCTCATACAAACATTACTAAAGTTGTCTTAGCTGATAGATCAACATTTATGTATTCTTGGATCCAGCATCATTAATCCTACACATCTATTTCCATAATTTTTTTGTTAAAATTACTTGATCTTACTTTTAACCTAATATCTATCAGTAAGCTTACTTGTAACCTAAATTATTTGTTGTCATTTTTCCCTGATCATTTTCTCTTTTAGGATCTTAAGATAAAGTAAATTATCGGTAAAGGCCATGGGTCTGAAAGTCTTTACGTTCTTATACAATACTGCCAAGATTAGTTGCTTATTCTAGTTTGTTATTCCCTTTTAAGGTACATTGCCAATTAAGTCATCCTTCCTTGCCTTGCTTGAAGAAATTGCGTCTGTGGTTTAAGAAATCTTCTTTATTAGATTGTGAGTCGTTTTAGTTTGCTAGACATCTTCCTTTAATGTCTAGAGTTAATAAACAAGTAGAATCTCCCTTTGAATTGATTCATAGACCTAGTTGCAAAGATGAACACTTCCAAAATTTTGTTGTCTTTTTAACCAACCTTGAGTAGGACCTACAACAATTTAATGTAAAAAATGCATTTTTACATCGAGACTTAGAAGAGAAGGAGAATATGGCGATTCCTTCTTTGAGGACAAAAAAAACATGAGGAAAAAAGTGTAGATTAAAGAAAGCCTTGTACGGTTTGGAACAATCTCATAGAGCATGGTTTGATACATTCAGCAAAACCATGGTCTTTTTTCGCTATCGAAAAAAGAATTCTAAGCATTCCCTCATCATAAACATCTAACAATAAAATCACTCTTATTATTATTAATATTGATGACATACTAATGACAAGAGATGACAAAGAAAGGATGACTCAACTAAAAGAAAATTGGCTCAGGAGTTTGAAATCAAAGATATTGGAAGGCTACAAAATTTCTTGAGAATTGAATTTTCCAGATTAGAGAAAGGGATATTAATCTCTCTTAAAAATTACATATTATAGCTGCTAACAAATATTTGGTTTTATGAGGTGTAACCTTGGAGAATCACCTATTGAGAGAAATCATAAGTTGAAAGCATGGATTGGAGAGTCAGTGGAGAAAGAGAGATATTAAGGTCTAGTTGGACAACTGATTTATATCTCACACACTAAACTAGACATTGCTTATGCAATCAATATAGTAACTCATTTCATGCATGATCCTCGAGAGCCTCACATACTAGCAGCCCCTCGCATTCTACGTTACCTAAAGTCCACTCTAGGAAATGGCCTTTCTTCTAAATTTGGTCATCTCCAAATAAAAAGCATTTATAAATATGGATTGGGCCAGATCTTTAAAAGATAGGATGTCTACATCTAGGTATTAAACATTTCAAAGGAAAACTTGTCACTTAGAGAAGAAAAAAGTGTAGTCGCTTGATCAAATGTTGACGTAGAGTACAGAGATATTGCTCAAGGTGTTTGTGAACTCTTGTGGTTGAAGGAATTGGACTTGTCAAGGAATAAGAAAATGTCCTTGTAATGTGGCAAAAAGGCTATTATCAGTATAGTTCAAATTCCAGTTCAACATTATTGAACAAAATATATTGAGATTACTAGTCATTTTATCAAAGAGAAATTGACCACATGCTCCTTAAACTTGTTCATGTATCATTTGACAAGTAGTTAGCTAACATATTCACAAAAAGGATTAAGCAAAAGGGCCTATCATATTTTGGTGTGCAAGTTGGAGATGTGTGATATCTATGCACCAAATTGATGGGGAGAGTTAACAACTAACAACTAATTGATGGGGAGACTTTTAGGGTTCTTTTTACAAATATTTAGCTTTATTATTTCCTTAGATTTATTCATGGTGTATAAATACCTACGTAATTTCTCACTCAAGACATTGAAATTTATCAAACATCTCTTCTAAATTTGTTTAAAGGTTGCTACCACTATTGTTCACAAAAAAAGATCGTAGGTAGCTTTGGGAGGAATCTATTCTTACAACTATGTAACTTACAATTGGATAAATATAAAGATTTCAAGGTTTCATGCACCTCAAAGTTTCAAAAGGTTTTTCTTTTTCTTTTTCTTTTTTTGTTTATCTAAGTTGTGCTCTAACCAACCATTAGAAGTGTTTATTCATGATCACAACCGAGGTAAATTAGACCTAAGAGAAAAGAAGTAATTCTTTGTAGGTTATATTTTGAAGCAAGAAGGATACAAATGTTTTAGTGAAACTCGCCTTTAGGATGAGATATATTGAAGATTTGGGATACTTAGATGTTTTTGTAAATCAAAATACCATATTGATTTCTAAAATGTCATATATGCAAAACCTAGTGTTTTAACTAATGAAAACCAAGGTTCAGATTTTAAAAGTCATAATAATTTGGATCCAGTGGAAAGACAACAAGTACGAAAGCAACTCCTTGTTTACTTGTAGAGAAAATGAATTCAAAGTAATAAGATCAATGCTTATCATAATGTCAAGAATCTGAACCAGAGGTTGATCAAAACTCTATTGGATCTCCTCGTAACCTTCATTCTGAGTCTATCCAAGCTAGTACACCTAGTTCTCCTAATCCTACTTCTAGTTACTTTTTTATCTTAATGTCTAATTGCTAAATGAAAGGGAATTAAAATTTGTACCAAACAACCAATGCCAAAACATGTTTCTTACAAAAAATTGTCACCGAGTGTTTATGCTGGGATGGTATTGGCCAAGTCAAAGGAGGGTATTTTTATATCTCAACATAATTATGTGTTAGAATTACTTGAAGAAATTGATTTGATTGGGTGTAAGGCTATTGAGACTCTAATTGAACCTATCTTGAAGTTACAACCAACAAGCTCAAAGAAGTGGTGAACAAGGACTCTTTTCAAAGGCTAGTTGGTAGAATAAGTTTCTCAAATACACACACATATGTAGCTTTTGCAATTAATATGGTAAGTCAATTCATGCAATAACCAAACTAGAACACATGGATGGTGCTTATAGAATTCTAAGGTATTTAGAGGCACACCAAGTAAAGATCTACTATTTGAAAATTGTGGTCACCCACAATTTAAAGTGGTCGCTAATTTCAATTGTTGAAACAATAACTAAAACATAATAGGAAGCACGACATGACCTGGAAATGGAACCCAAAGACAACATAAATACCCTAACATGTCAAAATCTATATAACACAAATTATTAACTTATCAAAATTTATATAAATATGAAATAATTTAAACATGATTATGACATTAATACACAAATTGCTAGGTCTAGTATTATGGATTAAGATATTTCGAGAAAACTTAAAAGTCTCTAATCATTTACCCAAGAAATTATACTATGATAATAAAACAACAATTTGAGAGGCTTATTGGCAACCTGGCAATGGAGGTTATTTTTGAAATAGTTGGAGAGGCACTAACCAAAAGGACAACGTAATGAAAATATTGAACCATTATAAGATTTGATATTTTAATTTATCTTTCTACTTATCATGTATTTATCTTATTATCCTACAATCTTAGTCTATCTAGAAGATCTATACTATAATTATCTCCTAGTTTTAGTCTATCTAAAGCTTGTACAAACTTATCGCTTTGTAACCATATATAGTTAATTGATATAGTAGGCTTGAGTGCTAGATTTCTATGAATATATTTCCTACTACTTTTCTTAGAGGATGTATGCTAAAGTTAAAACCACAAGGGTCTAGGTATAGTTAGCCTTAAAATTTTCTTTAATATAAGAAATAAACATTCAAGGACTCAAAGAGTGAACCTAGGACACTGGAATTAAGAGTGCAGTATTCTACCAAGAGACTACTCCTAAATTTTTCATGATTTTTAAAAGAATTTCCTAAAACACAATTGTCATCAATATCAAACAAACATAAAATCAAGATCATAGCTTCTAATGATAGCCAAGCTATCTTTGTCATAAATTCCACTTGGCTTGGCAAATGGAGTTTAAATTCTGTATATTATCAATTAAGGAAAGATCAAGAACTAAATCCAAAAATTTATTCCTCAAGATTTTTAATAATTCATGACAAAAGCATAAACTTCTTCCACACAAACACAAATATAAAATATGAGAGCAGAATTTAGATTTCTGGTGAAAAATTAAATTCAAATGGAAGAAGTGATGACATACCTTCTCAATGAGATCAAGAATATCTTGATTATCAACAAATTCTATATAACTCCAGTCAATTGCTTCTTTTTCATATTCCTCCTGTTCCATCTTAAAGACATGCTGGCAAATGACAACATTAGCCATGTTAAGCATGGCTTTGAAAGCTTAAAAGCTAAAAATATCCTCAAGACACTAGCACCAATCTAGTGCATAAACCTGATTAAAATGTTGTTGTAGCTTTTCATTTGTCAAATTGATGCAGAATTGCTCAAAACTGTATGGGATGAAAATTTCAAAAATCATGTAAGTGCTAATAGTGCCAAACTACAGAATATGGTAAATAGTTGTGCACATTGTAAAACTTGAAAACAGACAAAACGTGTAGAGAGAATTGAGCTTTAAAATAGATGAAACGCCGCCATCTGTCAAAAAAGAAAAACTAAAAGGTAGTTGCCACACTAGCCAAGCCAAGCAAAGTAAATTAGAAATAGAGATCTGCATAATGTTTAAGGAATCTCTACAGATCATGGCCTCGAAACCTTGAATTCCCCTAATTAGACATCCCAATCATGAAAATGATACAGGGATGTCATGAAAGATATTGATTTCTGTAAATGACGAAAACAAAGCATACCGGTTAAGCACCTGTTTGTCTTGAAACTCTCAAATCCATAAATATCAAGAACACCAATCAAGAATTTTGATTCTTTATCCTGACCAATAGCAACATTTATCTTCTCCACAAGCCTGGGCAACCAGAGTGCCAAATGTTAAGAGAAAAACTGTTAGATAAGATGTGTTTAGCCTGTGATCTTGTGTCTCTCCAGAATGAATCTCTATGGTAGATTGAAAGTTACCAGTCAAATAATTTTGAATAGACAATTTTGGCCAAAGCATCTCTACTGAGGGCTGCAGCATTTGGATCTAGTGCTTTAGTAATGGTTTCATCACGAGTCACAAAGACACGTTTACATAAGGACTCTTCAAGAGACTTCTCATCACACCTAAACAATAAAGGCATATTAGAGTTTTTCCATTCACATCTACACAAAAGAACGACATGATGGATGTTTAAGGATAACAGTAGTAATGACAAATTACATGAAAAGTTCTGCAGCAGTTTTTAGATGGAATCGAGATTTATCATTCTTAGGTTCAGACGCATCTGTTTCTTGTCCCTTAGAAAACTCTACATTTCCTAAATGTAAAATTGCAGCCACAACTCGAAATATTGCATCCTGAAATAGACACACTCAAAAAAATACTTAAAAAGAACTAAGTTAAATAACTTCAACTAAACTAATGACCAAGATGCGTTACCTGTTCTTCCTCACTAATCCCAACAACATCCATAGCTCTCCTAGTTGCAATGTACTCTTCAGAATCATTTAGAGCATCCAACTCAATACAATTTGACTGGTTTAAGTAATGAAAAGTTCTAGGATTTCCCAGTTTGTACTTCTCAACATCCTGTTAACATGTATTAGGAATAAAACCAAAAAAGATTTAGATTCTTCTTGGGTAACAAGAAACAAGTAAACATAGGCAAAAACGATGACCTGATGTTAAAACAATGGAGTTTACACTTTAATCACAAGAGCCCAAATAGTGCTGTTCTCATACTGCATTAATCATATTTGTAAATCTAGAACACAAAGCTCTAGATATGGGTTCTATTGCATATTTTGACACGGAAAGAAATTTTCAGATAAAATAACCACAATTTGATAACCTAGCACACAGAGCTTGAAGTGCTGCAAGCTATGCTAATAGGGACCTGATTTCAGCAACTTTAATATCATCCCTACACTTCTACACCACATTTCAGTTGAAAAGAGTAATCAAATCCAATTATTGTGGCATCATTTGTTTTAAGGAAAACTATATCTGAAAAAGCAAAAGCTATAACAGGACTTTGACATCTTTGTTCTTTTTACTAGTATTATAAAATAAACCTGTATTGCTCGGTGAAGGTAAATGCAGAAAGCTTAGAGGAGACACCATTACCTCCTTTCGTGCAGAACAAAGCATATAAAAGCAATGATAATTTCTCTCCGGATCAGACACTTGGCAAACACGAGATCGTTCTAGCAAATAAGTTCTTATTGCAGCTCCAGAAATTCTACCCCTTTGATCAAATTGAATTTCCACAAACTTGCCAAAGCGACTGCAATTCCATCATGTTCAATCAGGGGGCTTTCATCATATAAAGCAAGACACTTAAAATAAAAATCCCCAAGGAATGAGGAATAAACCTATGTCTCAGTATAGATTTCCAACCTTGAATTATTGTTTCTGACAGTCTTCGCATTGCCAAATGCTTCTAGAACAGGATTAGACTACAAATATAAGAAGCAAAAACAAATTAGGAAGTTTTTTTTTCTTTTATTCAAGCAACCTCATTTTCCATGAAAAGAAGTAAGGAGACCTTAATAAAAAATGCAACATCAAATTCATCAATTTCACATACTGCAAAACTGAAAAAGTTAAGTAGTCTGAGCTACCTCCAAGACCTTCTGCTCCACAGACCGTTCCTCTGCATTGCTAACTCTCCCTCCCATATAGGCTAGATAGCGCATAAGCATCTTTGTACTCTCTGTTTTACCAGCTCCACTTTCACCACTTACCAAAATTGCTTGGCTAATTCCCTCATTAATCATCTGCCTGTTCACAACATTTACTAAATCAATGATGTACATCAAGAAAGCAGAATAATTTTATGACTGATAAGAGAAAGCATAAAAATAGATTACCTATAGGCAGAATCTGCAACCGCAAATGGATGTGGGCTCAGCTCACCCAAAGCTGCCCCTTTGTACTTTTGCATCACCTGAATGTCGTATAAATGTGGCAGTCTTTTAAAAGGATTTACGGCAATCAATATACCTCCTGTATAGGTCTGGAACAAATACCAGAATGTTTAGCTGCACAACAATACATTCCTCTAGAAAACCTAAAACAACCATATAGCAAATTAAAGAAACATATTGACACAGCCAACATAAACCATATTTGAAGGGCTGCAAAAGTGAAACATGGTATCGGATTTTTCCACTACCGTAACATCATAATAAATTAAGCAATATGAGAAATATGCTAGAACAAGCAATAAAAAAGGGATGCAAATCAGCTAGTAATACTTACATATATTTCATTAGCATCATATCGACATTTTAAATTCTGCAAAACCCCAGGCTCATGCAAATATGCTAGCTTTGTCATATCATCAACACCACATTCAGGAAATTCAGGATCCTTTGGATAGGAACTAGATGTCTTGGCCACAACCTACACAACAAGAAAGGAAGCAAAGGCCACAAACCTTTAAAACTCCATTTTCATGTACTTAGACAAAGCCAAAATAAAGGAAAGTATTGTTGTGAACCAGCAAATATGGAGAAGGAAATTTAGCGTTTGAATAGATAACAGGAGTCGTTAGATGAAGTGATGAACCATGTTCATAATCTAAACAACATATGTTTTACCACTTTAAGATCAACATAGTACACATATAAGTTGAAGAACAAGTTTTAAACAAGCAGTTCCGAAAACTCCAGAAGGAAGTCAAAAAGAAAAGTAACTTCGTTAGCTTCCCTTGCATCAGATAGCTGTTTTTTTTTTCCTTTTTAATTTATGATTATCTGAGATGATTCTTGGATACTAAATATATGGAAAAATTTGCAATTCAACCTTTAGTTATTTTTTTACCAGATTATGGGATTAGTCTGACCATGGTGATATTTTTTATTATCTGATTATATGAAAAATATTGGATCACACGGCCATCATCTTACCACTTAGTGACTATAGCTGGTCTTCTCTAAAAGATAAAACATATCTAGGATTAGTCTAACTATGGTGATATTTTTAATTAAGGGAAAGCCTCTTTTCTTTCTATATTTCATTTTAATTTTTCATGGAATGAACAGTTGATTATCTACAAAGCCAACATGAATAGGTAATATAACAAGACTTATGGAATGAACTTCGTACTGCACATTTTAGCACCACTAATACACTGTCAGTATATACTTTTTGTTGTGTTGTGTCTCTTTTTGCTTAAGAAAAAAAATCCATATTATCCTCCTCTGTATTATGTACATTGGGAACATTTCAGTTTCTTATCATTTGCTCATATTTTAAAATAAAAACTAGCCAAAACCATTTATGTTTTTGGTTCTTAAACTATACCAATAAAATGGGGTAGGGCAGCAAATCACAAAATACTGAGAGCAAGCACTCACCGTCTTAGCTGTACACTTTACTTTAATCTCTTCCCCATTAATTTCTATCACTTCCCCATCTAACCAAGCATCATCTGGGTCCTCCACCCAAACGTGGGAACCAATCATAATACTGGATGGAGCAGCCTGTGAATCCATGTCAAGTTTATTAGCATACCAATTTTTTTTTTTTTTAAAAAAAGGGAGTATGAAACATAAAATTAAGTCGTAGTTACCCAAGTAGATCAAAAATAGTTTTTATGCATCTCACATTTAATCCTTTTAAGATTGCATTTGGGAACTTAGATTTGAAATTTTAGATAGGATTTTTTTAAAAAAAAGTGTAAAATAAATGATACCACACCATACAATTGTAGCATTCATGATTTTTTTTCTCAAATCCATGAATTTTGCAGATGTAATAATGAATTTGGAATTCCTAAGGAATTTATGAATTCAACAAATTCGTGCTACTGATACTTTCCAAATATATATGATATTGAAACCCTACTAATTTTTTCATGATGTAAGCATTTCATTCTTATAATTTATAGAACAAATGAAATCCAAATTTGATGCTCCTAACATGACATAAAACAATTTTCTAGCATCGATCAATTTGAATTTGCATATTGGAAATCAGAAATTCAAGTCACAAAAATCACTATCTTAACAAAAGAACAGGGATAAGGCTGTGAACATCTAACCCTCTCTGAGCTGCCATTAGTTTTAGTAATCTAGCTACTTCCTAAAGATTAGTATATGATGTTCACACGACACAGGGTTAACTTATTGGTAGAGTCGTGTTCCGTTGAGGTCCACATATAAGTTTGATATTCATCACAACACTAAAAAGGTGGGATCTAAATGTGGTTTATATAGATGAAGGGTCCAAACCAATAACCTAACCCAAGGTTTTCAGTTCAAGTGGAGTTCGACATGCATATATGGGTTCCTTTGGTGTGCTCCACATGAGCACATTAAGAAAATTAGAGCAAAGCTACTTGTCAGTTATTAATTACGAATAACAATGTCAAGGTTATACCATTCAAAAAAATAAAAAAAGAGAAGAAAACAATATCAAGATTACTCGCTATCCATCAAGAATATTGCGGACCAAGAAATGCAGCTTTAACTGGAATATTAATTGAACGCAATCAATCATCTCTTCATAAGACTTACTTTTAATGAACTTTTGACAAAATAGCATAAAATTCACATTTCTAAATAAATAAAAAACTATATTGAAGAAAAAAAAGTATTTTTTTCTTTTAAAAAACTTAAATTTTGATTAGCTCATTGGATTGGAACTACCTATTGATTCACGAAAACAGAATCCAAAATCAACAAAATAGGCATACATACATTTTAACTATCAAGCAAATTTAGGAAAGAGACAAGTAAACTTGAAAATAAAATAAAATCGCATGGGAAACAAATCCAGACCATTGTTTCTGATTTGATTCAGATCCAAGGCAGAGGTAATAAACACTAGATCCTTCTTCCAAAAGCGAAGCGAATTGCCATTCAAAAAGCTTTTACCTCCAAATATCTGCCTCTAATTAAATCATGACTTTCACATTCCTTGCCCTCTCCTCTCTCTCTCTCACCTTATTAACCCTACCAAATCTATCTTTTCCTTCTCTCTATCACTACAGATAATTTGTTATCGAATTGCCCCCTTCTTTCTTTTGTTTAATTTATCTCGTTTTCTATAGGAAATGAAGGGACGAGGAAGATGTCACATTGAAGGAACGTGCCATTACAGAAAAAATAAATGCTATACAATGGCAGACCGTTAAGCGCCTTCTTTTCACCAACGTAGCGAATCCGAATATCAAACATAGCCAAACACTCATTCGTCTCTGAACCTGCTATTTTTCTTTCTAGTTTTTTCGCTGGACGTTATTTTCTCGTCTTCTTTTCTACCTCCATGAAATGGAAAACGTAGCGTTCTTTTTTCTTTCTTGGTTTCCTCAAGCTGATCGTCGTAGAGGCTTGAACTCAAAATAAATAATGCGAAATTCCTAATTTATCCTTAATTTTGGAGTATAATTGCTGAGTCTTATTATTTAAGTCATTATTAAAAGGTTTAATTCAAACTCTCAGCCCCTGTAATCTTTATATATTTAAATTTTAGTTTTTGTACTTTTAATTTAAATAATTTATTCATTTACTTTTCTAATTTAATAATTGAAGTCTAATTGATAGCATAGTTCAAAAACTTCCATTAAACTAGATTATATGCTCACATGACTTGAATTACACATGTGAAAAGTCAAATAAGCAATTAAAATATTTGGGATTTTAAATTTTTCAATTTTGAATATGAGATTATAAGATTAATTCAGTTCTATTTAAAAAAAATAATGAAAGTTGATATATATTGTTGTATGGCTTTAGTTGGCCATGAGTAAAACTTTTTTTTAAATGCACATAATTTAATAAAAGTCCATTGACAATGTTAATTATTGTACTACAATGGTTCAATTTTGAAAATTTTAAAATAAAGATATTAAATTCACAATATAAAAAAAATACCGCGATTGAGAGCATTATTATGCTTTATTAAAACGTTGCAATTTTGGTTTTTTGACGGCTTTGAATAGAATTCTAATATGATGCTAATAATTTCGAAATGTTGGGAACATAGCTTTTTTTTAATACCAACGAGAAACAACTAATAACAAAAGCGATTCTTTCGCCCAACTGTATTTTTACTTTCAAGATCTTTTCTTTTTCTTTTTTTTTTTTTTAACGATAAAAAAATATAAAATGCTATAGCCACAAGTGTAACTTTTGTTAGTCTCAATACAATATGTCCTCAAATTGGGATTAGATAAAAATATATATAACGTAATATTCCATATTCAATTCGACCGTCAGGTTCGAGCGGCAAGATGTCACATTCGTTATTAGAGTAATTACAATTTCAATTACCATTTAAATAATCAATTTACATAATAATAGGTTCATTACATATTAACACATGTTATATAATTGCTTTCAAAGTTAAATCGAGCTTATGAAAGCTCTTTTGAAAACTCGAGATCAAACGAGGACCAAAATATAAAATATTCAAAACTATCAAGTTGGCGTCACGACAACAGGGTACCATGTTGCAACCTTGAACAAACAGTGAGTATCGCTCTAATATTGGAGAGTTCGTAGTCGCGATGCCACTCACTGTCAATTCCTCGTCACGACGTTGAGAACATGTCATTGCAACTTCACCTACTATTTTGAAAAAATCCATTAAACAACTTAACTTTCGACCAATCAACACCTAAACTTCATCGAACATACCAATTAACAATTTGACACCAATAAACATCTAAGTTACAAGCATTACAATATTTCATCCATGATACCAAATTACCAAGACACTATCTTTTATTACTTATATTATCATATACACTGATTAACCATTTAAACATTATATAATAATCTTGATAGCTTAAGTAGTTCATATCCTTAAGTTCAAATTGACATAAACTAACCAAATCCTTCCAATTAACCATTCAAGATACAAAACCAACTCAAACTTTAGGTACATGCCATTTATCAGAAATAAAAGGTGTTATACAAACACTGCTGAGTCAAGGGTTTTGGATTGGATGCTGAATCACTTCTCAGAACTTCGAGATCCACCTATACCTACACACGAAATAAACAAACCATACACTTAGCAATAAAGCTCAGTGGTACTTTCATGATTCAAGTCATATAAACAAAACGATTGCAAGATCAAATTTCAACCATATCATGTCAAGTGTTTCAATTCATACAATGCCACAATTTGCAATCTAATACATACATATCATGTTAACATTCTATCACCAATAATGCATATATTTCCATTTCAATTCTCACCAATTAACCAAATCAATATGTTATTCCTGTATTGGATCTATTGATTCATTTTGTTCCATGTCGACCCTTAGGACTTGTCTAAACTAGCTCGCATAGTCTTTCACATGTTATCTTTAATCGCATTTCACAAAAAAGTTTTTATAATATCAATACATATTATCAATTCAATTGAAGCATCATTTATCCAAACCATATTTTATATTCCCTATTAACCTGACTTAGACTCGAATGTATACACGGATTATTGACCACCTATAAATGAGCTATTATTTATAAAATAAATCTAACACCAAAAATATAAGAATTGATAATGGCAGTGTCCACAAGTGCACATGTCAAATTGTAATATAGTTGTACAATGACATATCGTAAGTATTCTGAGGATCATACCTAAGGGAGGATGGAAAAAATAATGAAAATACTTTTTACAATACTAAGTCTAAGTAGTAATAGTTAATTTCAATATTACAATGGATCATAAAATAGTTTAAGAAGATTAAAAATAAATAAATAACAAAAATAAATAAATAAGAAAAGATAAACAAATGAATTAAACTGATAAACCAATCAGGAAAATTAACTCGCTTCAGGGTTTGCAACTAACTTCGGATTTGGGTTATAGAGTAGATTAGTCATTGCTTAATACAATTATTACCTCCCATCTAATTAACTTATTCAATTGGTTGATACTCACTTATGTTCTGACATCAATTTCTTAACTAGAATAACTTATGATTTACTTGATTCGACTTCATTTTTCAATCTTGTCTACCCTATGATAACTTATTAGAGTTGTCAAGCCTAACAGCTTAACAACACGTAATTTATACTAACCAATCTATCTCGAGAAATTCCAAATCCTCCATTAATCACATCCCCATCCACTTATTAATCTCCCCTAAGGGATTTAGCCATTCATGTTATTTATAATCTGTTGGGAAATGTGTCCATATTGTAGTAAATATGTAATTATTTTCTATTTATTTGAATGATGAATAAATAAATAAAGTTAATTTCACATTTCACTATTATGTCTTTTGTATTTCTGTCTTTTATAATTTGCATGCATAACGAAATTGTGACAAGCAAATATTAGCTTATTGATTGTCTAAGTTCAAACTGAAGATAAGTGACATTGTAAGAATGTTTACATTGCGAGAAAGACAACTTACTTTATTAGATAATCTAAATAAGCCCGTAATCTTATAAAATAATCAAAGTGAGAATTTGATTCAAATATTGAGAAGGATTATTATGTCGCCTACAATTCTAATTGGGGAGATGGCTAGTCTTGGCTATCAGAGCAGTTGACTCTACAAGTAGAGACATAGATGTATTCATTGGTAGAATGATACATTGGATTGGACCCAAGATGAATTAATTCACTTATGACATTCATGGTGTGATTTACCTAAAACATGAGTTAGTCACCGACCATGCGTATGCTACTCACGTGCTTTGATATAAGTGGAGGCTTATGCTCTAAATATGATCGAGTTCATAGCCTATATGTTAGGTACATGACTTGTGTATGACATGGATTTACTATGAATAGTGGAATTCATAGCTCAATTAAAGAGTTAATGATATCCTTTCATTGGCATTGTGTGGATTGATAAATATGAAATGTTTCCACGGGTTGCTAGTTCTCCAACGAGCAATTTATCACAGTCATTTGTTGACAGTGATCATATTAATCATTAAGAAGACACAATGGTGAAAATAAGATAAAATAGGATTGTATTGAGTGAACGTATTTAACTCAAATGAATCAAGGATATCATATGAGGGTAACACACACATGACGAGGTCCTTGGACAAAATATTTGGATGAATTGTTTTCGTAAGAGTATACAATAAGGAGTTTTCAATCATGGTACTTCTTGTTGATTGACTTCATGATTAAGTAATTGTGAATTATTGGAACAATGGCTCAACAAAAGCTCGATTGGGCTACATTTAAATTAGAAGAAAATTCTACGACTTTGGAAATAATTTAATTGAGTCAGTTTATTTGATGTAGAATTAAATTAGGTGGTTGTGAGAATTGTTCAACTAGAGAATTTGATTAAAGAATTTTCTTGAAAAATTAATTTGGAAAATCTAAGTGATTTTTAGGAAAATTAATTTTGATAAAGTAAAATTAAATTAATTAAAATTAATATAATATTTTTGGAAATTAATTTTCAAGTCAGAAAATTGGCCTAATGGGTAATTGAACTTGAAAATTGGACTTGAGATTGTAAATTGGGCCCAAGAGCCCAAAACCAAGACCAAGACCCAAAAACTGGTCGAATCGGGCCTGGTATGTGAAACCGGGCCAACGGTCCAATTGGTGGCTAGACCGGACCGATAGGGTTGTCACTGACCCAGACCAAACCAGTAGTAGTCGAACCAGCTCGGGGTACCGTAAGGGTGTCGCACCTACATCACCAGACACGACAGTTGTAACACCCTGAATTTTTGAATTGTTGTTTGTTATTTATGTTAATGGTTATGAATCTGTTTCAGCGGCTAAGTGTTATGTTTGTGTGTTTGAGATCCAGGGTTCAAATCCAACTTTTGGAGAATTTTGCTACTTTGTTTTGACTTAACCCTTAACCTTGCAATTGTGGCTTAAGTTTATTTTTGTGTAAGTTTGTGTCAAGAATGTGTAACACTCCTAACCCGTATCCGTTGCCGAAATAAGGTTATGAGGTATTACTTGACTGAACAAAACTTCTATAAGGTCAAAGATATTTACCAGACATAAATTATCAACAATGCAACCTGTCTCATTGATTTTTCATAAGAGCTCTTATAAATTTCCAAAATGACTAACTATCAAAACATAACCGAATATCTAATAACAAATTAACTACTATCAAGTTATAACTAAAACATTTCAACACATTAGTTCAATTATAAGGCTTCTCTAAACAAAATAAGCGAGCCATCTTCGCATGGCTATAATGTATACAAAGTCAAAATATCATTCTACCTATAGTCTATCCTATACATGCCTTAAACCATGATGATGTACCATCTTCTCAACTCACATAATGACTCGATAGTGTGATGATATCTCCGGCTCTTCCAACTCGAACTTAAGGATAAACCTATAAGGAATGGAAAAGAGAACACGGAGTAAGCTTCAATGCTTAGTAAGTTTTAAGCAATGCAAACAATTAATTTACTTATAGATCGATTATTTCAAATTTTCAAGAAATCATTCCTAGGTAATTGCCATTTCGGCCAAGTATCCATGAACATAATGCATATTTAGCAAATTCACCTCACTTGAATCTGAACTCAATTAAAACCAAATATTGAAATCACAAATAAGATCATAAGAACTCGAAAAGCATCTCATTAACTAGTTTTAACCATGTTTGCAACAAAATCACAAATTCACTACAAGCTGTCTTCCTGAGCAACAGTCACTAAATTATTTATAACTGGAGATAAGAAACTCCAAATCAAGTACCGTTAATTTTTCCTGAAAATAGACTCATATATCTTCCATTCATAAAATTTTCAGAATTTTTGGTTTGACCAATCAATATCATATTTTTATTGAAGTTTCCCCTGTTTCACTGTTTAACTATTCTGACCACTCTTCACTACAAATCAATTTTCTCATTATAAATAATTCGAAATATGTTATCGTTTACTTCATTTGAAACTAGACTCATTAAGGAGTCTAAGAATATAAATTTTATCTTATAATCATTATTTTACAATTTACAATGATTTTCTAAAGATAGAACAGGGGATTTCAAAGTCATTTTGACTCTGTCTCACGCCACTTCAAATATCTCATTATCTAAAATTCTTTTGCTTACACGGTTTCTTTTATAAGAAACTAGACTCATTAAGATTTAATTTCATAATTTATTCAGCTTCTAATTCAATTTCCACAATTTATGGTGATTTTCCAAAATCACGCTACAGTTGCTGTCCCAAGCAGATTTATTACAAATTTGCTCTTTCACACATTCCTTGCATTCAAATTATCTAAACATGTATATCATGTCATTCGAGATCGAACTCATATAACATAGGCATTAAATGCTTCACTATCAGCTTTAGTTCAATTGAAACAAATGAAATACAATATCATATTCACATTTAATTTTCCGTGATCGTAATTACCTAAAAATAAAATCATATATTTCCACAAACCTTTCCACAAGGACCAAGTGTTTATATTTGAATATAAACATAGAATCACTTCACATAACTTCACACATTTACCGAATATATCACAATCACATTTATAGTCATAACACTTATTCACAGATGCATCACTTTATATATTTATAATTTAATTCAAATCAAAATCGTGATATACAGTACATGATACATACCGCCAACTTAATATGTAATGCACTTTCAATTTGTCAACTTAGTGTAGGATCTTGTAATTGTATACTTTTATCAAATTCATCGGCACTTGGCCTACTAGGTATAAAACTCGAAATTATATTACCAGCACAAAGCCTGCGGGACTTTAACCTGGATACATTTCCAGCATGAAGCCTACGGGACTTTGGCCCGGATACATTTCCAACACGAAGCCTGCAGGACTTTAGCCCGGATACATTTCCAGCACGAAGCCTGCGGGACTTTGGCTCGGATATATTTCGATCTGAAGCTCATGGGACTTTAGCCCCTGGATACATTTCAGATGTCTTGCATATTTATTCACATGTTAACACATTTCACATAACATATCACATTAGCAATTTAATTGCTTCATTCGAATATAAGCACAAAATGTACACCTACCCTTTAACTTTCGGTTCAATAATCATACACAAGGAACACATAATCTTTTCATTATTCTAGTTTCACTTTTAATAACCATTCGACTATATGCCATATTCACAAATTATTTCACACACAACCTCGATCAAGTAGGAACAATAGTCACAATTCATCTATTATACAAATATCCCATTCTTTGACTTTGTTTCATAATAGCTATTCTGTCACCACATATATACCATTCAATTCACATTCGACTTTATACAAACAAGTACAATAAAATTGTATACACATATTACACACTTTCACATCATCACTTAATAGTCATTCGGCCACATTATATACATAAATCATCCATTTCATATTCGGCTTTATAGTCGAAATTCAATATACTTATTGCAAATAACTTGTAAACGTCAAATAATTACTTATCATATTATATAATCTTAAGCGCGCAGCAAATCAAATATAATTACTTAAGGACTTACCTCGGAAGACGATAATCGGAACGAGACGACTAATCGACCACTTTGATTTTCCCCCCGATCCAAATCCGAATTCTACTTTTGCCAATCTAATTAGTATCAAAATTAACTCACTTATTCAACATTTCATTAAATTTTATCTAAAGACACATAATTTGGGCATTTTGCATTTTATCCCCTAACATTTCACATTTTTACAATTTAATCCCTATTTCAAAATAACACAAATTACTCAATATTTCATCAAACCCATGTTAGGCCGAATTTACCTTAAGTCTCTAGCAACCCATTTCTTTTATTTATTTCACGTTTTGACCCCTCAATTTACAAATTTCTAAATTTAGTCCTTAATACACATTTTTATCAAAAATCACTTAATCAAACATGAAAATCAAACATCAAAGATTTATTACTCATCATCAAACAACAAGATACTCAAACATTCAATAATGGCATCATCCAAATACTTTAACAATTTTAAAATTAGAGGCAGACGCGACTAGATTACGAAGCAATGATCTCAAAAACGTAAAAATTATTAAAAACCGAGACGACATGGACTTACATGCATGAACAACCATGGCCGAACCTTCAAAGCTTTGAGAACATTATTTTCTTTCTCACATTCGGCTATTGATGAAGATGATAGCATGTAATTTGGCTTTTGTTTTATTTTATTTTATTATAATTACCAAATACCATATTTAACCTTAATATACATTAATAATTTCCATTATACCAAGCCATGGAATTCCACTATCAACAATTATGGAATAATTACCACTTAAGAACTCCCACTATTTAATTCCATAGCTATTTAATATCTTTAACTTATAGAACACAACTTTTACGCTTTGCGCGATTTAGTCCTTTTTGCTTAATTAACTATCAAAACAATAAAATTTTTCAACGAAACTTTAATATCATCTTATTGCCACTTCGTAAATATTTATAAAAATATTTACGACTCGGTTTATAGAAACGAGGTCTCGATACCTCATTTTCTAAACCCACTTGACCTTAGGGTCATACCACTTGAGCTTAATAAATCGCTTATAAAACAAAAATCACAATATCAAAAACCTTTTTTAAACTCACAATTAACTCATAAATATTAAATATAATATTTACAAACCTACTCATCGGATTTAGTGGCCCCGAAACCACTGTTCTGATTAACCCTAAAAACGGGCTGTTACAGAATGAGCCTACTGGTTCACCAGTTAAGGTTCTGTATTCTCTTTGGTCATATGTTTGAGTCTTTACGTGAACAAAGGAGGAATATATTTTTAGTATCACTTCGTTAAGTGAAGTTATAATTTTTAAAATTAATTACTTATTTCTTTCCTTCTTTATTTTTTTTCCACGTTTTTTTCTCATTTTTCTTTCCTTTTTTATTTTTGTCGGTTGTGGTTCTTCTTGTTGTTCGTTTTGAGTTCTTTTCATTAAAACTCATTGTGGTTTTTTCGAGGAGGTCATGTGTTTCGTAGTATTTCGATCGGAAGGTTAAATATGTGAGTTTTATTGTTGAATTTTGTTAACTTTCGTTCGTTTTGTTGGAATTGTGATTTTAGTTTAATTTGCTCGAATTGGTTGTTTAAGTGCTCGATTGGTCTTCTATTAGGCGAAGGTCTCAAGGCTAACAATTTCCTAACTCTTTTAAGTCTATGAATTTCTACATTGTGAGAAGGTAAGTGTTGATCTTTTTGTGTTTGAGGTTTGCGTTGAAACTTTTCGACATAACTTGCTTCAGAGCGCTAATTCTAGTGAATGATTGGAGAATAATGGTTTATTTGGTCTTTGGTTATTGTTTCTAAGTTTTAGGTTTTTCCCAATTGCTTCCTCATCAAAATCGCGTTAGGTGTGTAACAAAAAACCCAAACTTTTGCAATTTGAGAACGTCAGAAAACATGACTGTCGACGCCACACGGCGTGTGCCCCACTGTTTTGAATTCAAAGCCACACGAGCTAAAGATACGGGCATGTGTCCCGGTTGTGTAACTTACTGTATGTGAATTAAGGTCACATAGGCCAGAGACATGGGCACGTGTCCAGGTCGTGTAACTCACTATTTTAGGAATTTGAGTCACATGACCGTATGACAGACTGTGTGTGATAATGAGCTAGGCTACACGGGCGTGTGCTAGGCTTTGTGGACCACATGAGCCAGCAGCCCAGGCTGTGTAAATCCAAAGAGGCATGTGAGCCAAAATTTAGGAGTTTTGTGGAGGGCCGTAATCGCCATTCGAATCAAATGTAAGCCTAATGTAAGGTTCGTATAATCTGAATTAGATTATGATATTGTTATTTGACGATCTATTACTGAATAATCTGGTATTTTTTTATACATATAGTTAACATGAAATTTGATAAATGGCTGTGATAGCCTTATAGGAGCATAATCTAAACTGGTATTTCTATACACGCATATCTGAAATCTGTGATATCAGCATCTGTATTGGGTCGGGATTGTGAAGAGAAAGAAGTGTGGGCAGTTTAATAATCTGCCAAACTTAGTGGCTAAGCCACAACCTTATATCTGACTTTGGTGAGTTATCGCATTCTAATTTGTCAACTGGACTACAATCTTTTGAAATGTGACACATAGTCACTATGCAGTGTGTAGGAATGGATAAGTACTTGATACCCATATGGTGTGTAGGGATGAATGGAGATGGTATGTAGCGGTTGAAGGTAGGAATTTTCATCTGCATCTGAATTGTTCTGCAATTGTATCTAATATCCTCTGTTTCTATTTCTGTATCCAGTTTTGAGAATTTACTGACTAATGACGAACTGAAATCACATCTATTATATTACTATTTAATTGAGAATGTAAGTTACACACTGAGTTGTAAATTCATTTATTTCGTTTGTTTGGATTACAAGTAACCCACAAACTTAGACGGGTCAGCGTGGCAGGAGCTGGGTCATTCCTCTCTAGTTATTTTATAGTTTTTATGAACTTATGCTATTGCATGTTTATTTTGGGATTACATTTTGAAATTTTGGATTTTTTTTATGTTTGATTTAACTGTTTACATGAATTCCAACTGTTGAATTTCAAGTAGTTAAAGGTTGGTTTGTTCTAGAATAAATTGATGTAGCCTCTAGACTTGGTCTTAACTTCTAGGCCAGGTATGGAGTGTTAAAGCAGTGCCGGTGGCGTCCCGGTGGCCGGCAACGGTTGGTTTTCGGTGGTTGAGAAATGAAAGAGTTACACTCCTACTGAGACTCTAATAGAGAATTTAATTTCAGATTAACTATTCCAAAAATAATATAATTTTAATAGTTTAATATTAAATTTAATTTAATATTTATCTTAATAGTATTTTATTAATTTCATATTAAAGTGATTATCTTAATATTACATTTAATTTAATGTTTATCTTATATCAAACATTCTATTATTTTAATAAAATTTAATATTAAATTTAATATAATATTTATCTTAATAAATACTATATTAATTTAATATTAAAGTTATTAAGTTTAACCATAGTTGAACTCTCTAAACTCTCCCTATATAAAAAGAGCCTTAAGTCATTATTTTACACACTTGAATTCAAGAGAAGGTTGTAGAGAGAAAATTCGCTAAAGAGATTATTTAAGAAAATTTTTAGAGATATTTTTCTGATTTACAACTTGACCCAAAAGTTTAGAGAAATTGCGAAATTACCCTATTGGTAATATTTGTGAAAAAAATATGATTTGAAGCGAGCCCACACTTGGAAAACGTGAGCTTGAGGATAGCGGAAAAGACTTATAACACTCCTAACCCATATCCGTCCCGAAATAGGGTTACGGAGCATTACCAAAAACTTAAAGCTTAAAACATTTGATTTCAAACATTTCATAAATCATGGAAATTATCAATCAAACACATACACAGTGTCCCTTTTACAAGCCCTTGAAGCCATAGAAGCGCTTTACAAATGATTCGGGACTAAATTGGAAACGTTTAGAACTTCATAGAAAAAGATAGAATTTTTCACACTGCATGGGCCACACGGCCGTGTGGGCATTCAAAGTAGGGACACACGACCGTGTCCCAGCCTATGCCCGTGCCCATGTAACCCTGTGACTTGGTTCACACGGCCAAGCCATACGCCGGTGTGCCAGGCCGTGTAACTCTCAAAATGCAACCTTTTAAAAGCTATAGGGGACAGACGACTGTGTCGGCCATGTGTCACACACGGCTGAGTCACACGTCCGTGTCTTAGACCATGTGGACAAGAAATAAGCCATTTCAAGCCAATTCTCTCAGCCAAAATAAGCTTACACACACAAGCCATTTGCAACTATATTCAAGCATTCAAAATGTACTTAAAATATGCATAATAAAACTAGATCATTATAGTATTTGTTCATACAACCAATATGCCATAAAGGCACCTCAAACACATACATTGAACATGCCTAAACTTGTGCATATTTACCCTTTATCAATTAACTTGTTTCCATACCAAAACATATCCTAACTGACACGTACCAACCTTGACATATTAGGTTCATACCATAGCAATTTAACTTTACCATTTGGACCACTTCTCTCATGTATCAAACCATATAAATGACACAAAACTAGACATTACCAAATGGTTCCAACATCCAATATATATACATACCAAAACGTGCCTTGAATGATCACTTTGATAATATGCCAACACATACCACTTTGACCATAAAACTATGCATCAATATGATTATACAAACACCAACCATTAGCATCGAAATGCCAAAAGCACACCAACCATCAAGGAATCAAAATAACCTAAGTTTCACAAATTCAAAGCAACATTTCATGCCAATATCATACACAAGCATACCAATTTGGCCATTCAAATTATATCATCACTAAACCATTTCAATATTAGCCATCAAGCCCAAAAATCCCAAAATGTCATCAATTATAAACCATATTTACAAGCCAAACATAATGGCCATATCATCAAACACAAAACACCTACACATGCCATTATAACCATAACTTAAAACACCACAATCTACTGATAAATTCGATGGATAGTGTAATGGATCTTCGACTAGCTTCCAACTTGATCGAGCTTCTGATAATCTGTAAAGTAAAGGAAAATACCTACGTAAGCAATGTATTCTTAGTAAGTTCGTATAAACTTTAAGCATAATAATCCATTTCAATAATAAACTTTATAGAATAAACATAAATCTATGCCAATGCCATAAGATTCGTAAATCAATATGATCATCAACTCAAAAATGAGTAAGTTCATTAATGTTACATACATTTATCATTCATAAAATGATAGGATTTTATGAGACTTAATAGATAATCATCAACTTTTCTATAAGATTATATACTTTTTAGTTTACTTTCTTTTCATTCCATTCCCAATGCTTATTATAAGCCTAAACAACATTATCAATTCTCGACTTAGTGTATTTATCCATGATATAGGTATATTCATCCATAGCATACGTAAATTTCTCACATATAGTACATCATTCAAACTCATTACTCCCTTTTCATCAAATTTCATTTCAACTATGAATTGACCATTTCATTACCTTTCCTCCCCTATTTCATATGCATAACACACAAGATATACACATAATATCAACCATGACTATAAACTAGTGCATTTAAACATAGCTCGTCTATAATCAACTACATAGTCAACCATTGCATAAGAAATTATATACTTTGATTTATTTTACCTTTTTATGGACATAAGCACATTACCAATTGAACACTTACCATTTCAATGTATTCCATTAGGATTAAACATAATATAATTCAATCATAAACTTGGCACAAGCCCAAGCACCAACAACAACACATGTTAGCATGATTGAATATATGTCATGTGAACTTAACATAGATAACCGTTATACTTGAGCATGATCCAATTGGATTTATCATCCTTCATAACATACCATGTTTTCCATGTATCATCATTTCAAAAAGTTTCATACACACATGTCTTGGTTCATATTGAACACTTACCATTTCATTTGCATAACTGATAAACCGTAATTTATACATATTTATAACTCACGCTTAACGTATTTTATGAATGATTTCTCCTTAGATTTGGTGAATTTGATGCTCCTAATGCATTAATTTCATGTTTTATCCTTAGGTAAGCATAGGAGAGCGAAGGGAACGAGAAACAGGCCAAAAATGGAAAAAATGGGCCAAAGCATGAAATCAACACGGCCTGGACCTCCTCACACGGGCAGATTACACGGCCGTGTCAGTCTGGTAGAATTGAAGCACGATTCACATGGGCAGCTCACATGCTCATGCCAATCTAATACGCTCAAACACGGCCAGAAGTAATCACACACGGCCGCGCCACACGGGCGTCTCCCTGCCGAACCCTAGCTAAGTTCAATTCGGAAAAGGCCAAATTTTAGGACTTCTTAGGCATTCCAAAGCCTATAAATCCACCCTAAAGGAGGAAGAAAAGGAGACGGAGAATAGGGAGTAAGGAATTACTCTGCAAAAGCCGATTGATCCATCTCAGAAGCCAAAGCCACCATCAAGACTGAAGATCTCTCCTCAACCTCCCCTTCAGGAGTTTTGGGTTTTCTTTATGTTTTGTAATTTTTATTATTCTGAGATGTGTTCTTGTTTAGTTATGAACTAAACTGTAACGCCCCGTACCCGAGACCATTTCCGGATTCGAACACGAGGTGTTAACAGACTTAATTCAATACTTAAACCGCTCAAACGATTTATTTTTTTAAAATTTCTAGTCAAGCTAGCAATCTGCGTCACAGTCGCTTAAAAATTCATATCTCGAGTTAAAAAACTCGAAATCAAATTATGTAAATTTTACCTGAAACTAGACTCATATATATATTTACTAATTTTTTTCTAGAATTTTTGGTCAAGCCAATTAGTACAATTTATTAGTTAAAGTATCTCCTATTTTAGGGTTCGACTACTCTGACCTCTGTGTATTACGAATCATATATCTCTCTGTACAGAATTTCGATGTCTATTATGTTTGTTTCTCTTAAAACTAGACTCAATAATAAATCTGTACATATAAAGAATGACTTCTGATTATTTTTTTAAAATTTATTATGAATTTTTAAAGTCGGAATAGGGGATCCAGAAATCACTCTAGCCCTGTTTCACAAAAATTAAAATATCTCATAAAATATAATTCATATACCTGTTTTGTTCAATCCATATGAAAATAGACTCATAAATATTCAATTTCATAACTTAATCATCATTTAATTCCATTTCTAATATTTTTAATGATTTTTCAAATTTACATCATCACTGCTGATTTTGATTCTATTTTATGGCAAATTTCACTTTACTAAGGATTTTCTTGGACTAAATATCATTTTAAACATACATAACATCAAATATGACTTAGATTGGCCATTCCAATGGCTAATCATTTACAAACCCTTTTCTTGCCAAACCATAGCCAAATCATAAGATCATTTACACAAAGTGAGTATTTTGCCATACATGCCACAATCAAAACACACAAGCCATTTTACCAATTTAGGCCTTCTGATAGTGTGAACGAGTCTTCGACCTATCCCGATTCTCAAGTCAGCTTGTCAAAACTACAATGAAAGAAATGGAGGGAGTAAGCACAAATGCTTAGTAAGTTCACATGCAAATAGCAAGTAACATAATCACACAATCCCACGAAAACATTATTTGCATAAACAACACCAAGACATTCATGTTTCATTTGTATTTAATATCTTTCTACGATTTCATCGTACCAAGTTCTCAACCCGAGGGTTTAAGCACATACCTGCCAAATTTTCTCATTTACCACACTTACCAACATGTCACCTTCATTTTAGGACTTCTGTTTATTCACTTAAGATTCACTCGTTGAACACATCGGAATATAATTCGAATACGCAGATCTCATGAACATAAGAGCCATACCATGACTAGACAAACTCAATAGCTCATGGAACTTATGTAGCCAAGCTACCATGTAACCCGCCCATAAATGAACTCGGACTCAACTCAACGAGCTCGGGCATTCGCATCCATAAGTGAACTCGGACTCAACTCAACGAGCTTGGATACCTAGTTACATCTCACGAACTCGGACTCAACTCAACGAGTTCAGAACTCAGCCATCCTAGTGACATGTCACTTGTATTCTAATCTATTCCCGAGGTTCAAACGGGCTTTTTCCTCAATCACACATCTTTGCCGTCTTCCACAGAATATCAAAACCGATACTCGATAGCAATTCATATTTAACAAGTATTAAACATAATTTGCATATTACTCAACAATAACCACAAAGCATAATATTTCATAATAATAATCATCATATCATATAAATAACTTTAATGATAATAATCATCATATCATATATATAACATTATATTACTTAAATTGACAATTATATTACCACATTTACACATGAACTTACCTCGGTGCAGAATTATTAGCAATCGAGCCTATTCTTCGTAAACTTTGCTTTTCCCTCGATCGCGACTTGAATCTCGTTTCTCTTGATCTATAATGCCAAATTAATCTTATTTAATACATACATTCATCAAAACAGCCTTTAATACGAACTTTGGGAAAATTACATTTTTGCCCCTAAACTTTTGCATAATTACACTTTTGCCCCTAGGCTCGGGAATTAAACTTCATCCCTTATTCTTATGTTTTATAACATGATGATCATTTTTCCCTTCTATGGTAACATCAAATTCACACTCTAACATGTACTTATGACTATTAGGTATTTTTACCGATTAAGCCCTTTTACTCGTTTTCGCTTAAAACCGAGTAGTACAAATTGTCTAACATAATTTAAAACCTCATTTTCTATCATAAAACACCAAAATACACAAATTTCACCTATGGGTATTTTTCCAAATATGAACCCTAGGTTGAATTATTGCTAGCATAAGCTTAATCGAGCTACCGGGATTCCAAAAACGTAAAGAACATTAAAAACGGGGCTTGAAATCACTTACTATGGAGCTTGGAAGCTTGAAACAAACCCTAGCTATGGAGAACCCTTGAAATTTCGGCCTAATGAAGAAGATGGACAAAAATTGGCTTTTAATTTTGTTTTTAATTCATTTTAATAACTAAATGACCAAAATGCCCTTACTACTAAACTTTCCAAAATTCCATCCATGTCCAATTTTTGTCCATAGACTTAGAAATTGGTCAAATTGCTATTTAAGACCTCCTCATTAATATTCCAAAACAATTTCATACTAAAAACTTCTAGAATGCAAGTTTTACAAATTATTCGATTGAGTCCCTAATTTCAATCTAAGCACTTTAGGCATAGGATTTCATCACGAAATTTTCACACAATCATGCAATCATGTCATAAACATCAAAATAATTATAAAATAATTATCTCTATCTCAAATTTATGGTCACGAAATCACTATTCCGATTAGGTCGTAATTCGGGATATTACAACTCTCCCCCCTTTAAGGATTTTCGTCCTCGAAAATCTTACCGGTAAACAGGTGTGTGTATTGGTTTCTCATAGTTTCTTCAGGTTCCCATGTAGTTTCTTCTACTCCGTGCTTTTGCCACAATACTTTCACGAGAGTGACACTTTTATTTCTTAGTTGCTTGACCTCTCAAGCTAAAATCTTAATCGGTTCTTCTTCATAAGTCATATCCAGTCGTAGTTCAATTTCTGTTGGTGAAATTATATGTGAAGGATCCGAACGATACCGACGTAGCATAGATACGTGGAATACATCATGCATCTTCTGTAATTCAGATGACAATGATAACCGATAAGCTACTGGTCCAACTCTCTCAATCACTTCAAACGGTCCAATAAAACGTGGACTTAATTTGCCTTTCTTGCCAAATCTGAGAACTTTCTTCCACGGGGATACTTTCAAAAACACTTTGTCACCAACTTGATATTCAATCTCTTTTCTCTTCAAATCTGCATACGATTTTTGTCTGTCTGAAGCTGCTTTCAAGTAATCTCTAATGACTTTTACTTTCTCTTCTGTTTCCTTAACTAGATCAACCCCGTAAATCTGATTTTCCTTAAGCTCTATCCAATACAAAGGTGTGCGACATTTACGTCCATACAAAGCTTCATAAGGTGCCATCTTCAAACTCGTCTGATAACTATTATTATAAGCAAATTCTACCAAAGGTAAATACCATTCCCAACTACCTTGAAATTCCAATAGGCAACATCTGAGCATGATTCCAATACGCAACATCTGAGCATGTCTTCAAGAATCTGAATTACTCTCTCTGGTTGTCCATCAGTTTGTGGATGAAAGGCAGTGCTGAAATTTAACTTTGTACCTAATGCCTCTTGCAACTTTTGCCAAAATCGTGAAGTAAATCTCGGATCTCTATCCGAAATGATTGACAAAGGTGTTCCATGAAGTCTAACAATCTCACGGATATACAATTCAGCCAACTTATTAAGAGAATAATCCGTGACGCATCTAAATAAAATGAGCCGATTTAGTCGATCACAACTATTACCCAGATGGCATTTTTCTTCCCCGGAGTTAACGGCAACCCTGATATAAAATCCATAGTAATTCGATCCCATTTCCATTTAGGAACCATGATAGGCTGGAGTAATCCCGAAGGTACTTGGTGTTCAGCTTTCACTTGTTGACAAATTAAGCACTTTGATACAAACTCGGAGATATCTCTTTTCATTCCATTCCACTAATACATTTTCTTCAAGTCATTATACATTTTTGTACTGCCCGGGTGAACTACCAAGCAGCCATTATGTGCTTCATGCAAAATCTTTTGAATCAACTCATCATTTTTTGGTACACAAATCCAATTTTTAAACATCAGCAATCATCAGAACTGATTCTGAAATCTGATCCTGTATTAGCTTCACACTGCTTTTTCTTGGCTTGCAAATCTTGGTCATTTTTCTGAGCTTCACAAATCTCTTGTAAAAACATAGGTCTTGCTCTTAACTCTGCTAGAATCGAACCATCATCTGATACCTTTAACCGAGTGTTCATAGCTCTCAAAGCAAATAGCAATTTTTTGCTTAAAGCATCGGCAACCGCATTCGCTTTTCCCGGATGGTAATCAATAACAAGCTCGTAATCTTTCAATAACTCCAACCATCTTCGCTGTCTCAAATTCAAATCTTTTTGTGACATTAAGTATTTAAGACTTTTATGGTCGGTATATACTCGGCACTTTTCACCATACAAATAATGTTGCCAAATCTTCAAAGCAAACACTATAGCAGCCAGTTCCAAATCATGAGTCGGATAATTTCTTTCGTGAGATTTTAACTGCCTCGAAGCATAAGCCACCACTTTTCCTTCTTGCATAAGTACACATCCTAAGCTATTTCGAGAAGCATCACTATACACCAAAAATTCTTTACCTGATTCGGGTTGTACCAACACTGGTGCTTCAGTTAATAACTTTTTCAATTCTTCAAAACTTTGTTGACATTCTTCTGTCCATTCAAATTTAACATTCTTTCGGAGTAGTCTAGTCATAGGAGCAGCAATTATAGAAAATCCTTTTACAAACCGCTGATAATACCCAGCTAGCCCCAAGAAACTTCTAACCTCGGTTATATTTTTCGGTGGTTTCCAATCAACAATAGCTGAAATCTTACTATACCATCACCTGAAACAATATGACCCAAAAATCCAACTTCCCGGAGCCAAAATTCACTTTTACTAAACTTAGCATACAACTGCTTATCTCTCAAAGTTTGCAAAACTATCCTCAAATGCTCAGCATGCTTTGTCTTATCTTTTGAATAAATTAAAATATCATCTATAAACACCATAACAAATTTGTCCAAGTATGGCCGAAATATGCGATTCATTAAATCCATAAACACAGCAGGAGCATTTGTCAACCCGAATGGCATAACTAAAAATTCATAATGACCGTACCTTGTTCTAAAAGCAGTTTCAGGCACATCCGACTCTTTTACTCGCAACTAGTAGTAGCCAGATCTCAAGTCAATCTTTGAAAACCATGTCGCTCCTTTTAGCTGATAAAATATATCATCAATTCTTGGCAACGGATATTTCTTTTTGATTGTCACCTTGTTTAACTGCCGATAGTCAACACACAACCTCATAGAACCATCCTTCTTTTTCACAAATAATACAGGAGCACCCCAAGGTGAAAAACTCGATCTCACAAAGCCTTTATCAGTCAACTCTTGAAACTACGACTTTAATTCTTTCAACTCTGCTGGTGCCATTCTATATGGAGCAATTGAGATCGGAGCTGTTCCCGGTATCAAATCAATACCAAATTCTACTTCCCTGACTGGAGCCAAACCCCGTAATTCTTCTAGAAATACGTCCGCAAATTCACACACAACCGGTACTGATTCAACTTTCTTTTCAACTTCTTTTGTATTAATTACATACGCCAAATAAGCTTCATAACCCTTTCTCAAATATCTCTGAGTCGACATTGAAGAAATCATACTAGATAATGCCTCTGATCTGTCTGGTTTAACCCGCAAAATTTTACCACTTTCACACTTTAATTCTATAACTTTCTCTTTGCAATTTACTATGGCATCATGCAATGTCAACCAATCCATACCCAAAATAACATCAAATTCATCAAACGGCAACAACATCAAGTCGGCCAGAAAGTAATGACCCCGAGTCATTAAAGGGCATTTCTTGCATACTTTATCAACTATCACACATTTGCCTAACGGATTCGACACTCTAATCATAAATTCGTGTTCTCAACGGATATATTCATACTAAACACCGCCATGCATACATATGAATGAGTAGAACCAGGATCAGTCAAAGCAATAACATTAACATCATAAAGAGAAAATATACCAGTAATCACATCGGGTGATGAAGCATCTTCACGTGCCTTTATAGCATAAGTTCTAGCTGGAGCCCTTGCTTCAGATTTAGGTGCTGAATCTCTGGCTACATTTTTGCTGCTTGCTTCATTTCCAGCTTTTCTCGAATATCTTCCCCTCGAGTCTACACCACTAGCTTTTACATTCTGAAAATTTTCTTTCTCAGCTCTCTCTGGGCAGTCTCTAATAAAATGATCCAGAGAACCACACCGAAAAAATTCATTCGCTCTACATGGGCCAAAATGATTTCTGCCACACCGCTGGCACTCGGGCTTCACAAATCTCATATTTCCCACACTAGCTGCAGAAGTAGTTTGAGATTTAGGACCCACATTTTGCTTCTTAAAATTTCCATATGATTGTCCAGCCGAAACCTGTGAACGAGGATTCATATTTCTAGATTTTCTGGATTGTTGTGAGAATAAACTTCTCGTCGGTCTTTTTTTCCAATTTCTAGTCTCAGCCTCTACCTTTTTCTTCTCTTTAAGTAGTTCTTCAGTCTTGCAAGCTCGATCAACCAGTACTACCATTTCTTTTAATTCAAGAATCCCAACAAATACTTTGATGTCTTCATTGAGTCCGTCTTCAAATCGTCTGCACATTTTAGCTTCTATAGGAATATATTCTCTAGCATACTTACTCAACTTTGACAAACTCCCTTTTGTATTCGATGAATCATCATGTTCCCTGCTTTAATTCAAGAAACTCTTTACGCTTCGATCAATAAATCTTTCATCGATATATTTCTTCCAAATTCTTCTTGAAAGAACTCCCAAGTAACTTTCTCTTTCAAGACTATCAAGTCAATGTCTTCCACCAATGATAGGTCAATCCTCAATAATGATATAGCACATTTCAAGCATTCTTCAAGCGTATAAGACAATTCATCAAATACTCGAATAGAATTCTCGAGCCAAAACTCGCTTTCTCGGCATCATCATCAATATTTGCCCAGAATTCTTGGCCCCTTGTTTACTGATTTTGTCAACCGGAGTTCGTGAAATTTCATCGATCTACACCTTGAGGCATCGGGGTATAGGTTGAGGAATCGGGGAGGTGGGGAGGTTGTGCATTCGGGTTCGTCTGAACGACCTCGATATACCGTGCACTCATCATCCGGAGAAAGGCTTCCCGAGCCCTTCTCCTCCTCCTTGATCGACGCGAGGAGGTGGATTTTCGATTGGCACTTGCCCTTCACCGGAGCTAGTGCATTACTCTCTACATCATCGATCAAATCGGATCGGGATCCATTTACTATAAAAAATCATTTAAAAGGTCGAAGTCGTCACACTATCATAATTTATATATATGGCATGTATAGCAAAACCCGTACATACAACACATTAGTCTGAGAACCGAATAAACCTGCTCTGATACCACCAAATGTAACGTCCCGTACCCGAGACCGTCGCTGGATTCGAACGCGAGGTGTTAACAGACTTAATTCATTACTTAAACCGCTCAAACGATTTATTTTTTTAAAATTTCCAGTCAAGCTAGCAATTTGCGTCACAATCGCTTAAAAATTCATATCTCGAGTTCCAAAACTCGAATCCAATTCCGTAAATTTTACCTGAAACTAGACTCATATATATATTTTCTAATTTTTTTCTAGTATTTTTGGTAAAGCCAATTATTAAAGTTTATTAGTTAAAGTCTCTCCTATTTTAGGGTTTGACTGCTCTGACCTCTGTGTATTACGAATCATATATCTCTCTGTACAGAATTTCAATGTCTGTGATGTTTGTTTCTCTTAAAACTAGACTCAATAAAAAATCTTTACATATAAATAATGACTTATAATTATTTTGTTACAATTTATCCAGAAGTCACTCTGGCCCTGTTTCAAAAAAATTCAAATATCTCATAAAATATAATTCATATACCTGTTTTGTTCAATCCATATGAAAATAGACTCATAAATATTCAATTTCATTACTTACTCATCATTTAATTCCATTTCTAATATTTTTAGTGATTTTTCAAATTTACATCACTGCTGCTGCCAGATTGTGTTTTGTGGCAAATTTCACTTTACTAAGGATTTTCATGGACTAAATATCATTTTAAACATACATAACATCAAATATGACATAGGTTGGCCATTCCAATGGCTAATCATTTAAAAACCCTTTTCTTGCCAAACCATAGCCAAATCATAAGATCATTTACACAAAGTGAGTATTTTGCCATACATGCCACATTCAAAACACACAAGCCATTTTACCAATTTAGGCCTTCGGATAGTGTGAACGAGTCTTCGACCTATCCCGATTCTCAAGCTGGCTTGTCAAAACTACAATGAAAGAAAAGGAGGGAGTAAGCACAAATGCTTAGTAAGTTCACATGCAAATAGCAAGTAACATAATCACACAATCCCACAAAAACATTATTTGCATAAACAACACCAAGACTTTCATGTTTCATTTGTATTTAATATCTTTCTATGATTTCCTCATACCAAGTTCTCAACCCGAGGGTTTAAGCACATACCTGTCAAATTTTCTCATTTACCACACTTACCAACATGTCACCTTCATTTTAGGCCTTCTGTTTATTCACTTAAGATTCACCCGTTGAACACATCGGAATATAATTCAAATACGCGGATCTCATGAACATAAGAGCCATACCTGCAGCTAGACAAACTCAATAGCCTGCGGAACTTATGTAGCCAAGCTACCATGTAACCCGCCAACAAGTGAACTCGCTTATGTAGCCAAGCTACCATGTAACCCGCCAACAAGTGAACTCGAACTCAACTCAATGAGATCGGGCATTCACATCCATAAGTGAACTCGGACTCAACTCAACGAGCTTGGATGCCTAGTTACATCTCACGAACTCGGGCTCAACTCAACGAGTTCGGAACTCAACCATTCTAGTGACATGTCACTTGTATTCTAATCTATTCCCAAGGTTCAAACGGGCTTTTTCCTCAATCACACATCTTTGCCGTCTTCCACGGAATATCAAAACCGATACCCTGTAGCAATTCATATTTAACAAGTATTAAACATAATTTGCATATTACTCAACAATAACCACAAAGCATAATATTTCATAATAATAATCATTATATCATATAAATAACTTTAATGATAATAATCATCATATCATATATATAGCATTATATTACTTAAATTGACAATTATGTTACCACATTTACACATGAACTTACCTCGGTGCAGAATTATTAGCAATCGAGCCTATTCTTCGTAAACTTTGTTTTTCCCTCGATCGCGACTTGAATCTCGTTTCTCTTGATCTATAATGCCAAATTAATCTTATTTAATACATACATTCATCAAAACAGCCTTTAATACGAACTTTGGGAAAATTACATTTTTGCCCCTAAACTTTTGCATAATTACACTTTTGCCCCTAGGCTCGGGAATTAAACTTCATCCCTTATTATTAAGTTTTATAACATGCTGATCATTTTTCCCTTCTATGGTAACATCAAATTCACACTCTAACATGTACTTATGACTATTAGGTATTTTTACCGATTAAGCCCTTTTACTCGTTTTCGCTTAAAACCGAGTAGTACAAATTTTCTAACATAATTTAAAACCTTATTTTCTATCATAAAACACCAAAATACACAAATTTTACCTATGGGTATTTTTCCAAATATGAACCCTAGGTTGAATTATTGCTAGCATAAGCTTAATCGAGCTACCGGGATTCTAAAAACGTAAAGAACATTAAAAACGGGGCTTGAAATCACTTACTATGGAGCTTGGAAGCTTGAAACAAACCCTAGCTATGGAGAACCCTTGAAATTTCGGCCTAATGAAGAAGATGGACAAAAATTGGCTTCGATTTTTGTTTTTAATTCATTTTAATAACTAAATGACCAAAATGCCCTTACTACTAAACTTTCCAAAAATTCCATCCATGTCCAATTTTTGTCCATAGACTTAGAAATTGGTCAAATTTCTATTTAAGACCTCCTCATTAATATTCCAAAACAATTTCATACTAAAAACTTCTAGAATGCAAGTTTTACAAATTATTCGATTTAGTCACTAATTTCAATCTAAGCACTTTAGGCATAGGATTTCATCACGAAATTTTCACACAATCATGCAATCATATCATAAACATCAAAATAATTATAAAATAATTATCTCTATCTCGAATTTATGGTCACGAAACCACTATTTCGATTAGGCCCTAATTCGGGATATTACATAAACCCCTAAATACCTAAGGGGGATGAAACCTATGACTAAACCTTGTTATTATTTCTGAATCGTATGATAAATATTTAACTTGTTTATTAATTACGTGTTATTAATTCTTGTTTTGGTATCTCAGGATATCACTTCACGTTACTATTAGTTGGAGGAGGAATAGACCCTGACTAAGAGTAACTTTGTCGTAATTAAGCGGAATTAATTGCGCGCCTAGAGATAGGGTGACAAGATTTTGCCGGATTAGGGTGAAACCTAATAAGGGAATCCATAAATCGAGTTAATTCAACCTTAGGGTGTTAATTAGAGGTAACTCTCGGTTACTCAACCTAGGGATTAAACGCTGTTAGTCTCGAAAGGGATAATAATATACATTAGGGATTTCTACGGAACAAGTTGAATGAATAAATCGTCCGGTTCGGAGCCAGAATAACAAGTGAGAGTCTAGGTGGATTTTTCCTTAGGTGTTGTCTCAATCAATCGTTTTCCACAATAGTAATTTCCCAATTTCTATTTTCTGCAAGCTCTTAGTTTAATTAGTTAGTCAAAACAATCCTCTTTTATCCGGCTAGATAATAAAAAGACAGTCATTACTAGTACTCATAGTCCTTTGGGTTCGACAATTCGGTCTTGCTAAAGCTATACTACTGTTCGATAGGTACACTTGCCTACGTCGTGATCATCGTTAGTTTCAAGAATGAGTCATTATATATTTATAAAACTTATCACACGAAAAATCGACGATCAAGTTTTTGGCGCCGTTGCCAGGGACTAAGATATTAGGAACGCTCAATTTTTATTACTTTAGCCATTTATTTTCTTGCAATTTAACTTTTATTTTTAATTTACTAATATTCTTTCTTTTTTTTCTCCTAGTAGGTTCTTATAATTTATGACTAGAAGAAACCCGTCAGGACCATTGCTTTTTGACGAGGAGATTGATCGTACAGCTCATAGAAATCGACGAGAAATCAGGCACAGCTTAAGATACACAGAAGGAGAGCAAGAGGACGATATCTCAACTACTACTGAAGAGATGGCTAAAAATTAAGACAATCTGCTACCTCCAACCATACCCGCTGAATTAGCAAATCAGAATCCTGCTCCTCCTACTATGTATGATTATGCTAAACCTAATTTTACAGGAATTGAGTCAAGTATAGTTAGGCCTGCTATTGCTGCAAATAATTTTGAACTGAAACCTAACACGATCCAGATGATACAGCAATTTGTTTAGTTTGATGGTTTGCAGGATGAGAACCCCAACACGCACTTGGCAAATTTCCTAGAACTGTGCGACACTTTCAAAATTAATGGTGTTTCTGATGATGCCGTTCACCTTCGGTTATTTCCTTTTTCACTGAGGAATAAAGCTAAACAGTGGTTGAACTCACTACCACGAGGGTCCATTACCACTTGAGAGCAAATGACCGAAAAGTTTCTATTAAAATATTTCCATCGGTAAAGCAGCTAAGTTGCATAATGATATTTCTTCTTTTGTGCAGATGGACTTAGAAACGCTTTACGATGCATGGGAGAGATTCAAGGACCTATTGTGAAGGTGCCCACACCATGGGTTACCTCTATGGTTGCAAGTTCAAACGTTCTACAATGGTGTAAACCCTTCGATAAGACAAATGATTAATGCAGCTGTCAGTGGAACCATCAATAACAAGACACCTGAAGAGGCTTCTGAATTCATTGAGGAGATGTCACTGAATAACTATTAGTGGCAAGTCATAAGGACTAAGCCAACGAAAACAGCAGGCGTTTATAACGTCGATTCGGTCACCATGTTGTCAAATCAGGTAGAACTTCTGAATAAAAAATGATGGTTTACTTGGTTTTACGCAGGTACATCCAGCGATGAGGTGTGATTCAAGTGGAGGAGATGTGCCTACAGAATACCCACCATTCAATCCTACAACCGAAGAGGAACAAGTCAACTATATGGGTAACAATAATTTCAGATCTCAAAATAACCCATATAGTAATACTTACAATGTCGGTTGGAAGAACCACCCAAATTTCTCTTGGTGCGGTCAAGGAAATCAAAGACCACAGAATCCTCAGGGTTTCCAACAGCCACCTTATCAATAGGAAAAGAAGCTGAACCTTGAGGAGATAATATCCAAATTCATCTCGGTGTCAAAAACTCGTTTTCAGAATACCGAGACAGCACTCAAAAATCAACAAGCATCAATTCAAGGGCTCGAGACACAGATAGGTTAGCTCTCCAAGGTAGTTTGCCAAGTAATACTGAACCAAACCTAAGGGAACAGCTCAATGCAATTGATGCTCAAGAAGGATGCGTTGAGACTGAGCCAAAACCAAGGCAAGAAAATGTGAAAAGCAAAGATGATGGTGAGGTAAGTCATAATAAAACGATGAACGTAGAATATGAACCTTGTGTGCCATACACTAAAGCAACAAGGAAAGACCGCTCAGAAGAACAATTCGATAAATTCCTTAAACTTTTGAAAAAATTACGTATTAACTTACCGTTTATTGAAGCTCTGTCACAGATGCCAAATGCAATGAAATTTCTAAAAGAGCTTCTAGGAAACAAGCAGAAATTGGATGAAGCATCACACGTGGAGCTAAAGGCAGTGTGCTCGACTATTCTACAGAATAAGCTACCCAATAAATTGAAAGATCTAGGGAGTTTTACAATTCCTTGCTTAATTGGTAGTTTGGATGTAAATCATGCATTAGCTGATTTAGGGGCAAGTATTAACGTCATGCCTTAAAAAATGTTTAAACAACTAGGTCTTGGGAAACCCAAACAAACTAGGATGAGCATTCAACTAGCAGATAAAACTATAAGATTTCCTAGGGGTATCATTGAAGATGTAATAGTGAAAGTGGATAAATTCCGTTGATTTCGTTGTTTTAGACATAGAGGAGGAGACCAACACCCCTTTGATTTTAGGGAGGCCCTTTTTAGCAATTGCTAAAACAATTATTGATATTGGCACAGGTGAGCTCACCCTTCATGTAGGGGACGAGACGATCACCTTTCAAGCTCGTAATTCTGGCAACACATCGAAAAGTGAAGGAAATTCTCCACATTAATCTACTAAAACTGATAATATGACAAAATCCACTGTGTAGAATTTAAGTTTGAAAGAAGTACACGAGCCATGTTCCAAAAACACTAGAAGACCCATTCATGAAGAACGAAGGCTACAGATAGAGGAGCCAGACGAATGGCGAGCACATAAACCGAGAACACCCGATAAACCAAAACTACGCCAAAATAAGCTCGATACCTCTCCACATCAACTTAAGGTTGGAGATCAAGTCTTATTAGATGCCGTAGACCCTTACATTGTCACTCCCAAATTGGATGAGGAAACCCCTCTTACGGTACTTAGTATTTTCCCGTTTGGTATAGTGGAGGTAAGTCATCCAAGTTCGGCACTTTTAAGGTAAACAATTCCTGGCTTAAACTTTATTTTGATAAGAGTGATAGCAGGAATGAGGAGTACGAACTCCTTAAACCACCTTGACCATTCAACAGGGAGGTAAGTTGAGCTTAGACTATAAATAAGCATTTCTCGGGAGGCAACCCGAGCACTAACTGTATTAACTTATTTAAATTTTAGTGTTTAACACTTTTCATGACTAACATTGCTCTTGAAAATTGTTTACCATAGGGACACGGCCAAGCACACGGGCTTGTGTAAGACCGTGTGGAAATAGGGTAAGATTTTCTTAAAACACGAGTGACGATAAAACGCCACGACCGTGCGACATGGCCGTGGTCGAAACTGAGAAACTAGCACGGGCGTGCGACATGCCCGTGTCTAACAAATGTGGGCGAACCTGTCAAATTAACACGGGCGTGGGGATTGCATACACGGGCGTGGAAGAAGCGAACAAGGCAAAACACATTGGTGCAACACGACCGTGTTAAACAATATGCCCAAGGAACACGAGCGTGTGTCGAATTTCAGACGCGCCAAAAAGGGAAAAACACGAAACACATGGCCTGAAATTGGGACACACGAGCGTGTCCCCTGGCCGTGTGCCCCGAAATCTATAAATACCCTGCACTATTCATTATCTTCCCCACTTAAAAACCCTAACCCTAGCCGCGCAAATCCACAAGGCCTCTACGCCACGCCCGTGTGTCGCCTCCAACTTCGTTTTTGACACATTTTCTCCTTTTCATAGCGTTTGTTTACTTCTTCCTTTTCTATTTTATTGAATTTTAGGCTTATTTAGCATGACTATATGCAAGCTTTTGATTCTTTTTCTATATTTTCATCATTTAACTATCATAAAATAGGATACTCATCATTTCTTTTTAGTCATTGCATGCATTCTTCACTCTATTTATTTAGTTAGAAGTAAAACTTTCATGATCAAGAGTAATTACAATTTTCATGCATTTTATGTTCATAAGAGTTGTTAGGAAAGTTTCATTCTTTTACATGTCATTCATATGTTCATCCACATGTCCTCACATTGATAAATATCACGATATAATTAAAAGAAATTGGGTTGGTTGTTTTGGTTCATCTTTTTGACTGAAATTGCTTGCTCAAAATTATGGTTTTTAAAGTTCATATACCTATTGTCATTTTTCTTCATTTTATACAGGTACAATGTCTTCACAAGGAAAGAAAACCACTGTCCCCGCCTCAAAGAAAATGAAGGAAGCGTAATCTTTCATGGGCCCTACTGCAGAAATTCGCCACCCATTCCTCCAGTTTCCTAACGGACCTCAAGAGGAACTATATCAGATACTATGGGCCCGACCCTTAGCAGCGGGCCGCTGCATAGACTGGGCTACTATCGAGCAAGTCCAATTGGCTGACGCAATCCGAGCTTTCTTTACCACCGACCCATGGGAGTCATTCTTTGGGATTATCGACCGACGTACCTCGAGCTCACAATGGAACTGTGTTCGACATTCCATCTTCAAAATGTCATGACCAACTACGACGATCCCGGTACAGTCCAGTTTCGCTTAGGCGAATTAATTCACCAACTAAGTGTTCCCGAGTTCAGTATAGCATTGGGTTTTTATACCGAGGAGTTCAAAGAGGAGAACGACTTACACACTCTTGACCGCCACATCCATCGTTCTCCCTCACATTGCTAGAGCGCTCTTGTCCCACATTCGGACACCTACGACCCCAGTCGCACCAAGGCATCGTCCCTCCTTCTATCCTTAAGGTACCTCCATTCTCTTTTATCTTACACTTTAATAGGACGGAGGGAGAGCACCGGTGTCGTCACTACTCACGACGTCTATTACTTGTGGTGTATGTCTAACGGGCACGTCATCGACCTCGCCTACTTCATCGCCCTTGTCATATGCTACCAGATGGAGCGACATCGTAGAGGGGTCATCTTCATTGGCCCCTACGTGACTCGATTGGCGCGACACTTCGGACTCCTCGACACCACAGCCCAAGAATCATCTTTGACCCTCCTCGGCCAGATGTCTCCACAAGGCATCTCGAGCATACTTAGCATGAGGATGATCGAGAGGCACCAAGGAACCTACCCTCCCCAATACCGTCTCACTCATTCTACTGAGGAGGAGGCTCTCGAGGACATTCCTGATGATGTCCCTACCCAGTTCGAGGACCCACCGGCCTAGCCACCACCACCCTCTCGTCTAGTTCATGCGGCGGCTTTATACACTGATATCTCTGAGCGCCTTAACAGATTCGAGTATAAATGTTTTCAAATATTTGACAACATTGATGCTACTCTACAGCAGATTTGTCAACACCTCCACATCTCATCGCCAGTCCCACCTCGCGAACCATCCAGCGATGAAGATGTTTAGAAATTTTTATTTTTCTTATTTTATGTTTTTATTTTTATTTTTATTTTTATTTTCATTTAAGACAACTTTTTATTTTTCTTTCATTTTATTTTTATTAGGATTTATAATATTTATCTAACAATCTTTACTCTCGGTTAATCTTTTTCGAGTAAATCATTCTTCCTAATATTCCCTAAATAGTTCCTACTTTTATCACAGTTATCACAGAGCTCCAAAGCTCACAATCATTTAGGAACTTCAAACTCCAATGGAAAAGGTTCACCACGGTTACCATGCCCCGCTCAATAAGGATATATAATATTCTTTTGGCACAACACTATGGTACCCAACCTCTACCACCACTAGAGTATCCTCCTCCACCTCTATTTCGCCAAATAGAGAATTCATTCATTCAAAACTCAGGAAGTTTCAATTCTCTCCCTCTTTTATGATTTTCTAATTTTCCATATATCTACCTTGTACATTGAGGGCAATGTACATCTTAAGTGTAGGGGGTATTTATTTCATTATCTGAAAAATCCCTAAATATTGCTTTGTTCTCTTGTGAATCTCTCATATCATGTTTAAAATGAATTTTGATTGACTGATAAATTTGATTGATATATCATAAATTAAAACATAGGCATTCATGTATTGATTGTTAAAATTTAAGACACTAGAAAATCAAGCATGATAAGATGATGTTTAAGAATTTAAAATTTTAGGTTGTTTCCCAAATTTAGGTATTATCTTGAATTGAATCCCACAGATTTAAACATCAAAAAGCCATAATTTTTGTGAGATTTTTGAGCTTTTTGAGCATCTATTAATTCTTTCATGCTCACTTCTATTATTACTTTGAGTGTACCAATATTGAACTGTTGTTCTAGAACTTGCCTGATTATGCATGTTGAGACCACACTATTTGATTTGATATATCAAAATGATAGAGGCACTTAAGATTAACCCATTCATGCCATGAAAAGCCTACCTCTACAATTAACCCTTAGTAAACCCCTTTGAGCCTAACAAACCATTCCTTATATTACCCTCAATATTAACCCTTAACCCATTATTGTTGAAATCTCCTAAATTAATTCGATCCCCATTTTTTGTCGAAAATTGAGTTGGATAAATTGCTTAGCTATGTCTTGTTCTTAATAGTTAGTTATGATTATTTAACTTGTTCTTAATTAAAAAAAAACATGTATACATATTAGCAATTATCTTTTGTTATAAGCTTCATTATTCAAATTTCATAGTCAGAAAAGAAGCTATATTGTACGCAAGTGGTGATTAAATATTTTTCTAGTTAAGTAATTTTTTCAGTTCAATCTCAATTCTAACCTTTTCTTTTAGATTGTGACCACCCTCTAACCAAGCCTCATTACAACCCTTTAAAGACCTTTTGATTGATGTATCATCTTGATTTATAGTGGTGGAGATTTGATTTTCATGCAAGCTTATGGTAATAACTTTTCATATTGACTAATGAGTGCTAATTTCAGTTTCCTTAAACACTCTGAGTGATTTGAGTGAATCTTTAGTGAGGATGTTAAATTCTGTGAGGTTCCGAATCAATGATAACTACTTAGATGAAGGGAGATGCCTAAGTTTTTCATGATTAAATATTCAACTTGGAATGTTTGAGGCTTTAATGTTCTTATAATTGAGTTCCCAATGTATGATTACTTATGAGATGATTTGAGATAATACTGATTGGAATTATAAATTGAGAAAAAGGAAATTTTAACTATGATCCGAGGATTTTGCTTGAGGACAAGCAAACGCTTAAGTGTGGGGGTATTTGATAAACCGTAATTTATACATATTTATAACCCATGCTTAACGCATTTTATGAATGATTTCTCATTAGATTTGGTGAATTTGATGCTCCTAATGCCTTAATTTCATGTTGTATCTTTAGTTAAGCATAGGAAAGCGAAAGGAACGAGAAACGGGCCAAAAACAAAGAAAATGGGCCAAAGCACAAAATCAACACGGCCTGGACCTCCTCACACGGGCAGATCACACGGCTGTGTCAATCTGGCAGAATTGAAGCATGATTTACACGGGCAGCTCACACGCTCGTGCCAATCTAACAGGCTCGAACACGGCCTAAAGTAATCGCACACGGCCGTGCCACACGGGCATGTCCCTGCCGAACCCTAACTAAGTTCAATTCGAAAAAGGCCAAATTTTAGGACTTCTTAGGCATTCCAAAGCCTATAAATACACCCTAAAGGAGGAAGAAAAGGAGGCAGAGAATAGAAAGTAAGGAATTATTCCGAGAAAGCTGATTGACCCATCTCAGAAGCCAGAGCCACCATCAAGACTGAAGATCTCTCCTCAACCTCCCTTTTAGGAGTTTTGGGTTTTCTTTATGTTTTGTAATTTTTATTATTCTGAGATGTGTTCTTATTTAGTTATGAACTAAACCCCTAAATACCTAAGGGGGATGAAACCTATGAGTAAACCTTGTTATTATTTCTGAATCGTATGATAAATATTTAACTTGTTCTTAATTACGTGTTTTTAATTCTTGTTTTGGTATTTCAGGATATCACTTCAAGTTACTATTAGTTGGAGGAGGAATAGACCCTAACTAAGAGTAACTTTGTCATAATTAAGGGAGTTAATTACGGGCCTAGAGATAGGGTGACAAGATTTTGCCGGATTAGGGTGAAACCTAATAAGAGAATCCATAAATCTAGTTAATGCAACCTTAGGGTGTTAATTAGAGATAACTCTCGGTTATTCAACCTAGGGATTAGACGTTGTTAGTCTCGAAAGGGATAATAATATACATTAGGGATTTCTACGGAACAAGTTGAATGAATAAATCGTTCGGTTCGGAGCTAAAATAACAAGTAAGAGTCTAGGTGGATTTTTCCTTAGGTATTGTCTCAATCAATCGTTTTCCACAACAGTAATTTCCCAATTTCTCTTTTCTACAAGCTCTTAGTTTAATTAGTTAGTCAAAACAATCCTCTTTTATTCGGCTAGATAATAAAAAGATAGTCATTACTAGTACTCATAGTCCTTTGGGTTCAACAATCCGGTCTTGCTAAAGCTATACTACTGTTCGATAGGTACACTTATATACGTCGTGATTATAGTTAGTTTCAAGAACGAGTCATTATAAATTTATAAAACTTATCACACGGAAAATCGACGATCAATAACACAAAAGGCATAAAGATAACATTTACCATAGTCACAAGCTAGTGATTAAACACATAACTTAACAATATCATCACATGGTAAGATATGGTACATAAACATAGCATCACTTAAATCATACCTTTCAAATCATGAATATTCATACTTTGATCAATGGTACATCATACCTTTCCATATTTGTCCTAATGAAGTCAATTAGAACCCCTACCAGAGCTGACACAAATGTGCTAAACGATGGTCGAAACCATCCCTTTTCTTTAATCGATGGTCGAATCCATCCCTTTTCATATTCGATGAACAGTGTAAAGACGATTGAAACCCCGGTACATATTTCATATTGTGCCATAGTCTGACTATGGTCTTATATGTGCACTGCCATGGCTTTGCCATGATCTTACGCTCATAGTGCCATAACCCGATTATGGTCTTATCATTAGAACGCCATAGCCCAACTATGGTCTTACATATATATACACTGCCATGGTTCAACCATGGTCTTACGTCTGAAAAACTATGTTATTTTACAAATTTTCTTAAAGATTAAAGCTTTTACTTTGAAATTGTTGAAGTTATTTTACGCTTTGATAATTTTAAATAGGGCAATTTATGCTATTCAAATGAATAATTAGGTTCAAGTGGTATGACCCTAAAGTCAAATGGTTTTAGAAAATGAGGTATCGGGACCTCATTCCTATAAATTGAGTTGTAAATATTTATTAAATATTTATGAGATGTTATTAAAGTTGTATTAAAATTTGGTAAAGAAATTTTAATGTTTGGATAGTTAATTAAGGAAAAAGGACTAAATTGTAAGGGATGCAAAAGTTAATCGCTATAGATGTAAAATGCAAAAAAGGACCAAAAATGGGAATTAAACCATGTTCAGAAAGTCCAACCGATGATGACATGATTAAATCCACTAGCTTTTGGGCTATTTTCTCTTTTAGTTCTAATTAGTTTAGGATTAATGTAACAGCTCGATTTAGACCCTATTCGGAACAGTGGTTTCGGGACCACAAATCTGAGTCAGAAAAATATTTTAAAATTTTTTCTGTGTTATTAATGTGTGAATTAATGTGTGTGAAAATCTCATTTGAAAATTTTACTGTTTGGATGTCCGATTAAATAAAAGGGTTTAATCGCGTAAAATGAAAAAGTTGGTAGTTAAATGTGAAAGTGCCTAATTGTTGTTGTCTTTATAATATGAAGTATTTATGTTGCAATTAGACGACAATTATAAATCATGGACGATTAAGGACATGAATATAATGTTTGTATAATTATTTCATTAAGGATATATTAGTAATTAAAGTAATAATATATGATAAATAAAACATAAAATTTAAAAGCCATGCATTCACGTTTTTACAAGGGTCGAATGTTGTGAGAAAAGAAAAAAAATAAAGGTTTAAAGTTTCGGCCATATGCATGTTTGATTAAGGTATGTAATTAGTTTGGTTTTTGATAATTTTTATGTTTTTGAGATCGTTGTAGTGAAATGTACAAAGGCCATGCTTTAATTTTTGATTTTGATGAATATTTTGAGTTATGTAATTGATGAATAATTGAGCTTTGTGATGTTAGATGATGAATTATGAAAGATATGTTTTGGATTAATATATTTTGTATTGGAATTTTTTATGAATTTGAGTAATTAGGGCTAAATTGAAAAATGTAATAAATTGAGGGACTAAAATATGAAATAAATGAAATTTATGGACTTGTATGAGCATGGGTAACATTCAGCCTAAGATGTTGTGTGCAAATTTTGCATGTTTTGTGTTTTGTGCAATTTGGACTAAATTGTAAAAAGTGTAAAATGTTAGGGGCAAAATGGTAATTTTCCTATTTGGACTAAATTGAATGAAATTATGTTTGAATGAGTTTAATTTGAATATGTTTAGATCAAGAACCAAAGAAATCAGATTTGGATTGGGGGAAAACTAAAGTTGTCGAATAATCATTCTGTTCTGATTATCGTTGTCCGAGGTAAGTTTATAAGCAAATAGATGTTGTTAAATTTCAATATATGTGATATATAAATAATTGTAATGATTATTAGTAAGTTATGAATCGGTATAGAGTAATGAAAAATGTGATTGTAGTATGATTTGTGAGTTATATGATCTTATAATTCAATTTTATAATGGTACATTTTTGAGTTGGCATCGATATGTGATTCTGATATGTGTGTGCGAGTAAGACTACGTTTAATACATTGGCATCAATATGTGATTCCGATATGTGTGTGCGAGTAAGACCACGTTTAATACGTTGGCATCGATATGTGATTCTAATATGTATGTGCGAGTAAGACCACGTTTAATACGTTGGCATCGATATGTGATTCTGATATGTGTGTGCGAGTAAGACCACGTTTAATACGTTAGCATCGATATGTGATTCCAATATGTGTGTACGAGTGATGCGATCGCGCCCCATGGTTCAGCTAGTTCGAGCAAGGATTCTATGGTGCTACCACAAGGTCCTGTTACTCGAGCTCGAGCCAATAAGTTTAAGAAGTCTATCACAGCTTTTGTAGCTCAACTTTGGAATGAAACGCTATTAGGACACTCCGAGAAAGCTGATTCCAGCTCCTTGAACTCACCATGCAACTACCTGAAAGTCCAGCTCAGCTCATCGAGGTCACCACCAGCTCACTTCTAGTTCCCCAGCTCGGGTCTGGCTCACTACCAGCTCATAAGTCCAAGTCCAGCTCGATTTTAGCTCATGAGTTGAATTCTAGCTCATGAAGACTACTCTGACTTCATTTGACTACTATTAAATTTTTTATTTAATAAGTTCATTAATTAGTTAATTAATAAACCACATATTAAATTTAGTTCACATTAGTTTTATTAAATATGTCTTAAAAGTGTTTATTGATGTTAATTAATTTGTCATAACCGAATTTAATGTTTACATTTGTGTTCACATTAGCTTGAATTAATTCTGTTCACATTTTCTTGTAGAAACTCAATGGACGTATGGAGCATGAAGCAACATGTCTTTTTTAGAGGTGCATGGACGGTTAAGGGCTTTGAATCTCCTAGGTGCATGATTGCCTAAGTACATGTATGGCCACATTCAATGTGTTCAAGGTTCATGAATGTTTCCATTCATGTATGGTGTACTACTCTTTCATTTTTTTTCAAGTGACTATTCGGCTAAAAGGAGGCTTCCCATTACTTCATACATGTGGCTGAACATCTCCCTCTATGAACCTTAAAATCCCGTTCACATTATGTTCACATGGCATGGCCTTTCAATTCAAAGTGTTCACACCTATGGACTCTTCAAGAATCGGCATTCACACTTAATTTGGCTCATGAAGTCTCCTCAATTAATTCCCAAATTTTCACCAAACAATATGAATTGATTACCTCAATTACTCAAGTTGGCGAACCTAGCTAATGTCCAAGGGAGTCTCTCATTCATGATTCATTTCCTTAAGCATGAAGAACTTTCAAGACATCTCCACCATAGCCGAATCTGGTCATGAACATCAAAGGACTTCCTTCTAGAATTTTCAAGATGCATTCATGAGACTTTTACTTAATTATTAAGTATGTAAAGTGTCCATTCTGTTAGCTAGTCTTTAGGCTATAAATACTTGTTATTTTTCTTTGTAAAAAAAAAACTTTTGGACTTTGTTAATGTTATGCTGCCAAAATTGTGAGGCAAAACTTTTCTCAAATTTCGTTCAAAGATTCGATTGGCTTCCTAGCGTTCTAGTTGTGTCAACCGTTGTTCTTTGTCGAAACCGAACTTATCACTACTCGTAGTGTGGCGTTCAAACATACCGAGGTTCCTATCTTGTTAGATAGTGGGTCGAGGTTTTCCTTTACCAAAACCAAACCGAACTAAAATAGCCTATAAACAACGGGTCGATACCAAATCGGTATTGGTTCTTGTTTGCACTTTTTGATCAACCCCATTTCTCCATTTACCAAATTGTACCTAAACCGGCCACTCCATTCGTACCATTTCATAATACCATTTCATTCTTACCCTTGCTACCATTACGACCATTTCTTCAATCCCCTTACCTAATTGAACCAATTCATTTATCTATACCTATTCGGACCCTAAACCCAAACTTTCAATTCTTCTTACCTATCCCAATTCGAACCAAAACCAATATCCTTCTTTCTCTTATCCGACCTTTCAATTAAACCTAACGTAAATTCTTATCGACGATCGGGCACACTAATATGACTCGACTCTTCCGAGGTAGATTGTATCAGCGAGTAAGACCAAGTTTAATACGTTGGCATCGATATGTGATTCCAAGATGTGTGTGAGTAAGACCACATTTAATACGTTGGCATCGATATGTGATTTCGATATGTGTGTGCGAGTAAGACCATGTTTAATATGTGGCATCGATATGTGATTCTGATATGTGTATGAGAGTAAGGCCATGTTTAATACATTGGCATCGATATGTAATTCCGATATGTGTGTGCGAGTAAGACCACGTTTAATACGTTAGCATCGATATGTGATTTCAATATGTGTGTGCGAGTAAGACCAGGTTTAATACGTTGGCATCGATATGTGATTATGATATGTGTGTGCGAGTAAGACTACGTTTAATACGTTGGCATCGATATGTGATTTTGATATGTGTGTACGAGTAAGACAACGTTTAATATGTTGGCATCGATATGTGATTTCGATATATGTTTACGAGTAAGACCCTGTCTAGGACAGTGGCATCGATATGTAATTACATGTAAGACCACGTCTGGGACGTTGGCATTGTACGATATGTGCGACTATCCGAGTATCCTATTTAATTCTAAATGATTCAATTGGAAATGTTAAGGAAAGACTGAATGCGAAATCGAATTAAAAGGTTCAGATATGTGTTAGCTAATGTATTAAAATTAAGGTAAGTTTTGGTATTTAAATTGATGATACGAATCATGTTATAAAGCTGGTTATATGTGTATTGAATGCAAATCTATATTCGGCAAAATGGTATAAATATGTGATATTAAAGTGTGAAACACGTATATACATATATGAATGTGTATATATATAGTCGTCTATATGATGATATTATGACCTTGGAAGTAAATGATAACTTTGATAATGGATATATATGTAGATTCGGCCAAGATAAAGTTTATATATGAAAGTATATGTTGTATATGAAACTGTAAGCTTGAAATTAAATGTGATTATGATAGCATAAATTGGTTTGGTTGTGTATATGTTTACTCTCTGTTTTATAGATTTTGGAGCTAATAACAGGCTCGGGGATCGTCAGAGAAATCTATCACACTATTGATTGTTTTTGGTACTTTATAAGTTTGAACTTGAACCTATGGCATGTATAGGCTAGATTATATTTGGTTAAGTTTGAAGTTGTGTATATATATTAAACCATGCGAAAATGGCTAATATGTTATGTAAGTATATGAAATTTTAGTCAAGTTTATATGTGTCGTATGCATTGAAAATGGTTGGTGATTTTGGATGTGGTTTGGTTGATTCGGCTAAAGTATATATATATGTATTATGTTTGGCTTGTTTTATTAAAGCTAGGTATGTGTTTCAATCATAAGGTAAATTTGTATGTTAGTTGAGTTAGGTTATTTCATATGTTAGTTGAATGATAAGCATATTATACGTATGTGAGGTGTTGGATATGTACATGGTGTTATAGTTAAATTATTTCGGCAAAGTGATATTATAAGTGAAGAATTTATAACCGCTTTTATCATAGATATTAGTTGTGATTAGTAATGTGCTATAAGGCTTTATTGCATGTTTAGAAATGAAGGCCGAATATATACAAGTAGTTAAATTTATTTGTTTGGTTAGTTTTGGATATATGATTTAAGTGAAAGTTATCAACGGTCATTAATGTCCATAAATAAGTACTTTGGTTGATGTGTAATGAATTGTATATGATGAAAAATATAATAATATTATTCGACAAATGATAGTGAAAATAAAAAGGAGTATATACTTGGAAAATGGTTGTATTTGATTTGGTTAATGGTTTTATTGATGTATTTATTTATGCGCATATTTAGGATAGTGAACGAATAAATATATTATGTCATTGTATATTGATATATGTTTATATTGAAAATAAATGTATAGTTGAAAGTGATGTCATGATAATTTCGGCAAAAATTTAGATAAATTGAGAAGTATTTATTTATGTGATATGTCATGGTTGTGAATGTTTGAATTGGATTTTGATTTCATGGTTTATTTGTTAGCCAAATTGATGATAGGGAAACAGTAATGTTAGATATGCTTTAAACTTGGTTAGTTAACCATTTAGGTCATAAACCAACTTAATCATAGAATGAAAATGTATATTGTGTCGATTATGATATGGTCAAAATGATATGTGTTTTGATTTGTTTGATTTATATGATTCATGTATGAAATAATTGAATGAAATAATTATATTAGCTTGGATATGCGCACATGCTTATGTGGTAAAATGATATAATTGATATTTTTGCTTATAAATTATGTTACTACATATATGTTCGTTATATGATATGAAATGATTTGTAAAGAGATTATGTTAGCTATAAGGTTTTAAAATTGAATGGCTTGAGTGATTTGATGGAAATAATATATTAAGTATGAAATGAAATGCATGTAAATTTCAAGTTGTGTTTTGTCAGGTAATACCTCATAACCCCATTTCGGCGACAGATACGGGTTAGGGGTGTTACAATTAAATTGTAAATAAGTTTATTTAGTTGGAATTTAATTTAATTGAAGGACCAATTGTGCAATTAAACCTTCGTTAAATGGTAACTATACCAATTGAGTTTATAGTGGATGGCTTTGGTGAATAAATGCATGAAATTATGTTAGTTTTTAAAGGATAAATTAGTAAATTAGAAAATAAATAACTTAAACTAAGTAAAATAAAACAAAAGTGGCCATCTTCAACCTTTATTTTTCTTTGTTTCAACCGAAAGCCATAGCCAATGAGAAGTTAGGTTCGACAATGCTTCAATTTATACATGTAAGTCCGTTTTGTATACTTTTTTTTAATAATTGTTATGTTTTTGAGATCGTTGCAATTAGACCCAGCTAACTCGTACCTCTGTTTTTCAAATTATCAAATGTTTTAGAATGTGCCATGGATGAGTTTGATATGTTCTTGAAAGTTTATGGTAGAATCTTAAGCTTGGATGTAACAGCCTGTTTTGAGTGAAAATCGAAACAGTGGTTTTGGGACCACAAATCCGACGTTGAAATATTTATTTTATTGTCTATATCATGATAGTAGTATTGTATAAAAATTTCGTTAAGAAATTTTACCGCTTATATGCTTAATTGAATAAAAAGGACTAAATCGCGTAAAGTGTAAAAGTTGAGTTCTAGTAGCTAAAGGTATTAAATAGCTATAGAGCCTTAAAGTATGAGTCCTTATATGGTAATTAGACCTTTAATGAAGATAGTGGATGTACATGGCTTGGTATTATTGAAATTTGGAATAATCTTTAAGGTTGTTTTGGTAATTAAGTAATTAAAGGTTAAAATTAAAAAAAAAACAAAACATTCTCTTCATGCATCCATCTTCTCCATCGATTCTTGATAAACACCAAATTATACATATTGTTACCCTAAATACTTAGCATATTTATGGATGTTTACTATTAGATTTGTGGATTTTGGTGCTCTTAATCCGGTTATTTCATGTTTTGTACTCAGGAAAGCACCAAGAGTCAAAAGGAGCCAAAAACGAGCGTAAAAGAGACAAAAAGGACCAAATCAAGAAGATCACAAGGCCTAAGCCTTGCCGCACGGGCTGCTCACATGCCCGTTTCTGTCGAGGGTGTCGTCTAAGGATTTCACGATTCACACGGCCTAGCCATTGACCCACACGGCCGTGTGAAATTTAGCGGAACGAACGCGACCTGGCAAACACGTCACATGGCCATGGCACACAGGCATGTCCCTTTTTCAAAGAGTTGTATCTTACACGGAAAAAGGATACTTAGGGGAGAAGAAATCCAATCCAAAGCCTATAAAAACACCCTAAGTATGACCTACCAAGGAGGACTTTTCCGGCGCTTCTAGAACTTTTTTGAAACGTAGAACCACACGCCAGAAATTACTTGAAGGAAGCCAGACGATCCATCCCAAAAGCTGGAGCTACTCCAAGGCTAAAAATCTCTCTTAGAATTCCTTCAGGGGTTTTAGAGTTTTCTTTATGTTTTTTTATTTTCATACTTTTGAGATGTACTCTTATTTCATTATGAACTAAACCACTTAGATACCTAAGGGGGATGAAACCTATGATGGATCTTCTTATTATTATCTGAACTATATGATAAATACTTGATTTGTTCTTAATTATGTGTTTCTAATGCTTGAGTTAATATTTCGGTATTGACTCTTGATTTAATGTGCTTATGCAGAGGAGGAATAGACCCTGCCTAAAAGTAGATTTGGCATAATTAAGTAGAGTTGATCAAACGCCTAGAGATAGGGTTACAAGATTTTGCCAGATTAGGGTGAAACCTAATATGGGAGTCCATAGATCGATTTACTGCTTCCCTAGGGGTTTTAATTAGAAAGAGATTTCAATTAATTCAACTGAGGGTTAGGCTCAAAAGAGATAATAATATAGGTCAGGGAGTCTCACAGATCAAGTCAAGTGAATAAATCGTCTGGTTCAGAGTTAGATAACAAGTGAAATCTAGGTGGATTCCTCCTTGGGTGTCGTCTTTATCAATTGCTTCTCTTCAAGTTCTTTTCCAAATTTTTTTTTCTTTAATTAAATTAGTTAATTAGTTTAGATAATTAGTTTAAGAAACAAACCCTTTTATTCTTAGGCTAAATAATAAAAAGATAGTTATTACTAGTACTTTTGGTTTCCTTGGGTACGATATCCCGATCTTGGCATTACTCTACTATTGTTCGATAGGTGCGCTTGCCTTTTCGTCGTGATAATAGTTAGTCTAGGTTTGATCTTCATTATAAATATTTATTACTTGTTACGAATCACGCGATCAAGTTTTTGGCGCCGTTGCTAGGGAAACTGAAATATTAGGAACACTTAATTTTTATTACTTTAGCCATTTATTTTTCTTGCAATTTAACTTTATTTCTATTTTTATCTTACTAACTTTCTTCTTCTTTCTCCTGGCAGGTTCTTGTAGTATATGACTAGAAGAAACCCGTCAGGACCGTTGCTTTTTGACGAGGAAATTAGTCGTACAGCTCGTAGAAGTAGACAAGAAATCAGGCCCAACTTAAGATATATAAAGGAAGAGCAAAAGGATGGTATCTCAACTACTACTGAAGAGATGGCTGAAAATCAAGACAATCACATACACACTTGACCATACCACTGAATTAGCAAATCGAATCCTGCTCTTCGTACTATGTATGATTATGCTAAACCTAATTTTACAGAACTGAGTCAAGCATAGTTAGACTCACTTTTTGTCGCTAACAATTTTGAATCAAAACCTAACACGATTCGGATGATACAAAGAATTTGTTCATTTGATGGTTTACTGAGATGAGAACCCCAACACCCACCTGGCAAATTTCCTAGAACTGTGCGACACTTTCAAAATCAATGGCACTTATGATGATGCCATTTGCCTTCGGTTATTCCCTTTTTCACTAAGGAATAAAGATAAACAGTGGTTGAACTCACTACCACGAGGATCCATTACCACTTGGGAGCAAATGACCAAAAAATTTCTATTAAAATATTTTCCACCGGCAAAACCAATTAAGTTGTGTAATGATATTTCTTCTTTTGTGCAGATGGATTTAGAGACACTTTACGATGAATGGGAGAGATTCAAGGACCTTTTGCGAAGGTGCCCACATCATGGATTACCTCTATGGCTGCAAGTTCAAACGTTCTACAATGGTGTGAATCCCTCGACAAGACAAATGATTGACGCAGTTGCTGGCGAAACCATCAACAATAAAACACCGGAAGATGCCTATGAATTTATAGAGGAGATGTCACTGAATAACTATCAGTGGCAAGTTATGAGGATAAAGCCAACAAAAACAGCTGGCGTTTATAACATCGATTCGGTCACCATGCTCTCTAATCAGGTAGAACTTCTAAATAAGAAAATTGATGGTTTACTTGATTCTACGCAGGTACATCCAGTAATGAGGTGTGACTCAAGTGGCGGAGGCATGCATACAGAATACCCACCATTCAATCCTACAACCAAAGAGGAACAAGTCAACTACATGGGTAACAATAATTTTAAATCACAGAATAACCCCTATAGTAACACTTATAATGCAGGTTGGAAGAACCACCCAAATTTCTCTTGGGGTGGTCATGTGACAGCCTTAATCAGACCCTAGTTGGAATGTGGTTTCGGGACTACAAAACCGAGTCACAAAAATTTATTTTAATTTTAATTGCATATATTTCAGTGTGATAGTGTATGTGTGAAAAAAATAAAGGTTTAAAATTAGCCTTAGGAATGTGAATTTTCTTGAAAAGACTTAGTTGAGAAATTTAGAAAAGATGATAGGTAAATTGTAAGGATTAAATAACAACAAGGTGAGAAAGCATGGATTTGCATGTCAAAATGCCCTTAATTCATGAAGTGGCCGGCCATGTGATGATGTTCCTCCACTAAGTCTAATTAAATACAATTTTATAATGGCAAATGATAAAATAATCTAAATAGAAAAATAAATTAATAAGCAAAAGATGAATAAAATAAGAAATGGAAGGTGGGAGAGTGTTCATCTTCTCCTTGCAAAACCGAAACCAAAAGGAAGAAAGAAAGAAAAATTGTTAAAAGCGTTCGGTCAACTTAAGGCTTAATCAAGGCAAGATTTCATGTTATTTTTCATTAAATTTTATCAAATTTAGTTAACAGACAAATCCATATTATAACCCATAGTTTGATTTCTCTATTTGGTGACAAACATGGGCATTCGATTGTGATGGTTAGATGTTAAGAGGATAGTGTTTGATGCTTTTGAATGGAATATTTGAAAGATGATGAATGAACTAGCTAATAGATATATGAACATTGGTATGATATTATGAATAGATGTGGAGTTTTTGTTAGTTAGAAACATTCGGTCAAATTATTATGTGGAGGAACTATGTGTTTAAATGAAAAAAAAATGATATTGCATTGAAATTGTATATTCGGCATTATAATTAAGTATATAGGTGATGTTAAATTTGATCTTGCATATTCGGCTATATAGTATGCACATTTGTGAAATTTTCTTTGATTCTATACAATCAACCAAATGAGGAGGTTGGCTTACAAAGTTGAGTTTGATTCATAATTATGTATATTTGAATGTAATCATATTTGGCATAATGTTATTTTGGAAGTGATAATACATTCGGCTTTGAGATATAATATAAACATTAGTTGAGACTTTGATGTCTTGAACAAGGATGGTTGTAAGAAGAAGTGGAATCATTAAATTTATATATATATATATATATATATATATATGAGTATTTTGCAAGGTAAATTAAACTATTAAATTTATTTATTTATTCGAGCTCAAGAATCCAAAGAAGGGGAATCAAGCAAAGGCAAAGCAAAGAATATTGAGTAGTCGATTGGGAATCATTTCATCCGACATAAGGTAAGTCCATAAGCATTTATAGGTTGATTAACTTATACCTAAATAATACTAACGTATCATAAAAGGATTTCTTATGTTAGGTATTCTTTTGGAGTGATACACGTATTTATAAATGTGGTTGTATATGTTATTTGATTTTAGTAAATTGCCTTATTATAATAAGTCAACATTGGCACTAAGTGTGCGGATTTAAATGGCACTATGTGTGCGAAATTGAATGGCACTATGTGTGCTGGTTTGAATGTCAATACATGAGTGAATTTTCAAAGCACTATGTGTGCGGTTTATCATGGCACTATGTGTATGCGCATTTGATTAGTATTATGTGTGCAAAACGGTTGAGGATATAGAGTGTGCTTAAAAAGAATAAAGTGCTAGGGCTATTAACAAAAAATCGAATTTGAGATATGAAACGTATATGCATGGAACCATCTAGTTGATCATTGTTTTATACTTCAAGGAAAGGATCTAAACTATCTGGTTGTTTTAGGTATTTAATTGGATAGCTAGACTTGGCTTGGGGTTCAATCGATAATCTAAGTAATTGTGGCATAGTTCGGTACGAATGAAATAGTTGATCTTACATTATTTTTCATATGATCTCATGTTAACGGTCTGTATTTTATTGCTTATTACTTATTGAGTTGAATACTTATTTGGTGTGTTTACTTGTTTCTTATTTAGATTTGCTTTGATCCATTTCTTGTGTTCGGGACCATCATCGAAGTCATCACACCAGCCTACAACGTTTTGGTACTGTTTTTTTAGTTGATCTTAAGTGAACATTATGGCATGTATAGGCTAATATGTATTTTGTTTGAATTTATATATGTAAATTTCAGCCATGCGAACATGGCTTCACTACTAAGTTTGAATTCGGTTATGTTTAGTTATAGTTTAGATTCGTTTTGGGTACAAGGTTATATGCTGTTAATGAATGGTATATGTGATTGTGAGTATACGTTTTGGAAATGGTTTGACTATAGTCAATGAGTCTATCATGATGTATGTAAATTTTCATAAGTATGATTGTATGATTAAATTTTTATTGGCCAATGTTTAAATTCCTTTAGATTATTATGTCATGTGTTTAGGGATGAAAGTTACATGTGGTATATATATATGTTTTGAGAGTTGAAAATGCATAATAATTTGATAATGTGTATTAGGGTGAGTCGGTCATGTTAGTCATATATAAGTAATTATTTGAAATTTTGCTATTGTACTTGGTCATAATATTTAATTTGAGATAGTGTTATAAGTTGTCAGTTCAAGTACAAATATAAAATAAAATAGTTTTGATGTGTATTTTATGTTAGGTGTGTATATAATATTATATATTTATAAACTTGAAGATGTTTTATAAATGTATTCAAGTATATACATCCGATAAAAAAAATTGAAATAAATGTTCTGTTTGATATTACCTCATAACTCAGTCCAGTGATGGAAACGAGTTAGGGTGTTACATTTTATTGGTATCAAAGCTACGGTTTAGTCGATTCTAGGACTACCGTAGTGCGTATGATCTAGCTATACATGCCTTAATGTTAGTATATGATAGTGTGATGACTTCTGACGGTTTAAATTATTGTTTTGATTAGTAAATGGAACCCAATTTAGAGAGAGCCTTAGCGGATGACGATGAGAGTGTAGCGGCTACTCCTGCGCAAGGGACACCGCCTGTTGAACCTCGATCATCTGCGAATAATCAAGATGATGGGGCAAAACAAGCCTTCTTTACCATGATGAACGAGTGGGTTGAAATATATGCCCGAACTAACCCGGCTGCTCAACAATTCTCGAATTTAAATAATCTGCCTCAGGTGCATATAATACCAGCAGCTACTGATCCTTTGAGGTTGAGTAAACCTCCTGTGGATTTGATTAGGAAGCGCGGGGCCGAGGAATTTCGAGCCACAGCTACTGATGATGCTAAAAGGGCCGAGTTTTGGCTTGATAACACCATCCGTGTTTTTGAAGAGCTATCTTGCACATCTGATAGGTGTCTAAAGTGTGCCATATCCTTATTACGGGACTCGGCCTACTATTGGTGGAGAACTCTGATTTCTATTATTCTGAAGGAACGAGTTACTTGGGATGTCTTTCAGGCGGAGTTTCGTAAGAAGTATATTAGTCAACGATTCATTGATCAAAAGCGTAAAGAATTTTTGGAGCTCAAACAAGGTCGTTTGACGGTATCTGAATATGAACGTGAGTTTGTAAGACTCAGTCGATATGCTCGGGAGTGTGTAGTTGATGAAGTCGCTATGTGTAAAAGATTCGAAGAGGGATTAAATGAAGATTTAAAGCTACTGGTGGGTATTTTAGAAATAAAAGAATTTGTAACACTAGTTGAAAGGGCTTGCAAGGCTGAAGAGCTTAGAAAGGAGAAAAAGAAAGCTGAATCTGAAGCTAGAGACTTTCGTAAAAGATCGGTGGGTAAAAATTCTTTCTCGGCTGCAAAAAGGTTCAGAGACGATACTAATCAATCGAAGACGACTGCAGGAATTTCTATTAGGGAGCGACCATGAACGAACTCTCGAGCTACCTCGATTGCTAGTGTTGGCAACAATCGACAGGAAAAACCTGAATGTTCACAATGTGGAAGACGACATGTAGGTGAATGTTGGGGTAAGTCTATTAACAGGGCCTGTTATAGATGCGGATCGCGGGATCATTTTATTCGAGATTGTACGGAACCTGATAAAAAGAATAAAGTGCAAGGTACGAGATCGAGTGGCGCAACGACTAGAGGTAGACCACCAAGAAATACAGGAGGTAGGGGTGGTAGTCAGAGAGGGACTTCTGATACAGCTGTTCGATCTGAGACTCGTGCTCTTGCCAGAGCTTATTCCATCCGTTCACGAGAGGAGGCATCTTCCCCTGATGTCATCACTGGTACTTTCACTCTCTTTGATACTAATGTGATTGCATTGATTGACCCTGGTTCTACTCATTCATATGTATGTGAGACTTCAGCATCCAGTAAGATTCTACCTGTTGAGTCTACTAAGTTCGTAATTCGAGTGTCAAATCCCTTGGGTCGATATGTACTTGTTAACAAAATGTGTAAGAAATGCCCCCTGATAATCCGAGATTCCTGTTTTCTGGCCGATTTGATGCTTTTACCGTTTGATGAATATGATGTTATTCTCGGTATGGATTGGTTGACCGTACATGATGCAGTTGTGAATTACAAAAGAAAGACCATTGATTTGAGGTGTGCAAATAATGAGATAGTCCGAGTTGAGTCTACTAACTTGAACGGAGTGCCAGCAATAATATCCTCGATGCTCGCTCAGAAATATATGAGAAAGGGGAGTGAAGCATATCTTGCGTACGTACTTGATAACAAAGAGTCAGAAAAGAAACTTGAATCAGTACCAGTGTTTTGTGAGTATTTAGATGTTTTTTCTGAGGAGTTACCGGGATTACCACCTGTTCGAGAGGTAAAATTCGGCATCGAACTTGCACCTGGTACCACACCAATTTCGATAGTTCCGTATCGTATGGCACCAACGGAATTGAAGGAATTGAAAACTCAGTTGCAAGAGTTTACGGATAGAGGTTTTGCTCGACCAAGTTTTTCACCTTAGGGTGCACCAGTATTATTCGTGAAAAAGAAAGATGGAACCAGGAGGATGTGCATCGATTATCGTCAATTGAATAAAGTGACAATAAAGAATAAATATCCGTTACCGCGTATTGATGACTTGTTTGATTAGCTAAAGGGAGCCTCAGTGTTCTCAAAGATAGATTTGAGGTCGGGTTATTATCAGTTGTGACTTCGAGACTCGGATATACCTAAAACTACTTTCAGAACAAGATATGGTCACTACGAGTTCTTAGTGATGCCGTTTGGGCTCACTAATGCCCCTCCGGTATTTATGGACTTAATGAATCGAATCTTTAGACAGTATTTGGATCGGCTTGTAGTGGTGTTTATAGATGACATCTTGATTTATTCGCGCAATGAATCTGAACATACCGAGCACCTGAAATTGGTATTACAGATTTTTCGAGACAAGCAGTTATACACGAAATTCAGTAAATGCGAGTTTTGGTTGAGAGAAGTTAGCTTTTTGGGACATGTGGTATCCGCATCGGGTATTCGAGTTGATCCGAGCAAAATTTCGGCCATAATTGATTGGAAGCCTCCGAGGAATGTTATTGAAGTTAGGAGCTTTTTGGGACTTGCCGGTTACTACCGACGGTTTGTAAAGGGTTTCTCAATGATAGCCACACCGATGACAAAACTACTTCAAAAAGATGTTAAGTTTTAATGGTTAGAAAAATGTTAGAAAAGTTTTGACCGATTGAAAACCTGTTTAACTGAAGCTCCAGTGTTAGTACAGCCAGAATCCGGTAAAGAGTTTGTTATTTACAGTGATGCATCCTTACTTGGGCTGGGTTGTGTGTTGATGCAAGAAGGTCGAGTTGTGGCTTACGTATCGAGGCAATTAAAGCCGCATGAGAAAAACTATCCGACCCATGATCTTGAATTAGCGGCCATTGTATTCGCTTTGAAAATATGGCGACACTACTTGTTTGGAGAGAGGTGTCATGTTTATTCGGACCACAAAAGCCTCAAATATTTGATGACTCAAAGAGATTTGAATCTGCGACAAAGACGTTGGCTTGAGTTGTTGAAAGATTATGAGCTCGTCATTGATTATTACCCGGGAAAGGCTAACGTGGTTGCCGATGCTTTAAGTCGTAAATCGCTGTTTACTTTGAGAGCGATGAATGTTCACCTGTCTGTTTCATCCGATAATGTGTTAGTAGCAGAATTAAAGGCCAAACCATTATTGATTCATCAAATAGTTGAATCCCAGAAAGTCGACGATGAATTGGTTGCTAAACGAGCTGAATGCGTTTCAAATGTGGAATCAGAGTTTCAGATTGACGACAATGATTGCTTGACGTTCAAGAGTCGATTATGTGTTCCAAGAAATTCAGAACTTATTTTAATGATATTGAGCGAGGCTCATAGTAGTCGAATGTCAGTTCACCCAGGTAGTACAAAAATGTACAACGATCTGAAACGTCAATTTTGGTGGCTTGGTATGAAACGAGACATTTCTGACTTTGTTTCAAAGTGTCTGATATGTCAACAAGTGAAAGCGAAACATCAAGTGCCTTCAGGATTGCTTCAGCCTATCATGATACCCGGATGGAAATGGGATTGAGTCACGATGAATTTTGTATCTGGTTTACCATTGACGCAGAGGAAGAAAGACTCAATCTGGGTTATTGTTGATAGATTGACGAAATCTGCTCATTTTATCCCTGTCCGTACAGATTTCTCACTCAATAAATTGGCAGAATTATATGTCTCCCAAATTGTTCAATTACATGGAGTACCTATTTCTATTGTGTCGAATAGAGACCCGAGATTCACATTGCGATTCTGGAAGAAATTACAAGAAGCATTGGGTATCAGGTTGCATTTTAGCACCGCTTTTCATCCCCAGACTGATGGTCAATCTGAGCAGATAATTCAGATACTCGAGGATATGTTGAGATGTTGTATTCTAGAGTTTTGTGGTTCATGGGAAAGGTATTTGCCTTTGATTGAATTCGCTTACAACAATAGTTTTCAATCAAGCATTAAGATGGCACCTTACGAGGCTTTGTACGGTCGTAAATGCCGTACACCGTTGTTTTGGACCGAACTTAGTAAAAGTAAAATCTTCGGGGTTGATTTGATTAAAGATGCTGAACAGAAAGTAAAATTGATCCGTGAAAGTCTGAAAGCAGCTTCAGATCGTCAGAAGTCGTATGCAGATTTAAAAAGAAAAGACATCGGATATCAGGTTAGAGACAAAGTGTTTCTTAAAGTATCACCTTGGAAAAAAGTACTCAGATTTGACCGTAAGGGCAAATTGAGTCTGAGATTCATCGGGCCGTATGAAATATCTGAACGAATTGGGCCGGTCGCATATAGATTGATTTTACCCCCGAACTTGAAAAGATTCACAACGTTTTTCTTGTGTCAATGCTTCGACGTTATAGATCTGACCCATCGCACGTAATTAATCCATCAAAGGTTGAAATTCAATCTGATTTGAGTTACGAAGAAGAACCAGTTTGTATTTTGGCTCGTGAAGTAAAAGAACTACGAAATAAGAAAATCTCATTAGTGAAGGTACTGTGAATTAAACATGGGGTCGAAGAAGCTACTTGGGAACTTGAAGACACTATGAAGGATCGATATCCTAACTTATTCGCTGGTAAGATTTTCAGGGACGAAAATTCCTTATGTGGGGGAGAGTTGTGACAGCCTTAATCAGACCCTAGTCAGAATGTGGTTTCGGGACCACAAAATCGAGTCACAAAAATTTATTTTAATTTTAGTTGCATATATTTAAGTGTGATAGTGTATGTGTGAAAAAAATAAATGTTTAAAATTAGCCTTAGGAATGTGAATTTTCTTGAAAGGACTTAGTTGAGAAATTTAGAAAAGATGTTAGGTAAATTGTAAGGATTAAATAACAAGGTGACAAAGCATGGACTTGCATGTCAAAATGCCCTTAATTCATGAAGTGGCCGGCCATGTGATGATGTTCCTCCACTAAGTCTAATTAAATACAATTTTATAATGGCAAATGATAAAATAATCTAAATAGAAAAATAAATTAATAAGAAAAAGATGAATAAAATAAGAAATGGAAGGTGGGAGAGTGTTCATCTTCTCCTCGCAAACCGAAACCTAAAGGAAGAAAGAAAGAAAAATTGTTAAACGCGTTCGGTCAACTTAAGGGTTAATCAAGGTAAGATTTCATGTCATTTTTCATTAAATTTTATCAAATTTAGTTAATAGACAAATCCATATTATAACCCATAGGTTGATTTCTCTATTTGGTGACAAAAATGGGCATTCGGTTGTGATGGTTAGATGTTAAGAGGATAGTGTTTGATGCTTTTGAATGGAATATTAGAAAGATGAGGAATGAACTAGCTAATAGATATATGAACATTGCTATGATATTATGAATAGATGTGGAGGTTTTGTTAGTTAGAAACATTCGGTCAAATTATTATGTGGAGGAACTATGTGTTTAAATGAAATAAAAATGATATTGCATTGAAATTGTATATTCGGCATTATAATTAAGTACATAGGTGATGTTAAATTTGATCTTGCATATTCGGCTATATAGTATGCACATTTGTGAAATTTTCTTTGATTCTATACAATCGACCAAATGAGAAGGTTGGCTTACAAAGTTGAGTTTGATTCATAATTATGTATATTTGAATGTAATCATATTTGGCATAATGTTATTTTGGAAGTGATAATGTAACACCCTTCACCCGTATCCGACTCCGGAACAAGGTTCGAGGCGTTACCGGACTTAAACATTCACAAACATATAAAATCGGGTCACAAAGTTCTGCCCAAAATTAAAACTTGCAAACCACAATAAATAAAGACCACATCTCACGGCCATGTACAAAAGCTCAATGTAGGCCAATACGTAAACCAAATCATAATAATAATACATGACATGAAATAAACTTATTATACATGCCACTCACATGAAAACATTTAACATATACTAGCCAATACTCCAAGGGTAATGGCTTGATAGTGTGATGCTGCCTCCGACGATCTCCAACCCCTGAGCTGACCTGACAAACTAAAAATAAATGAAAAGAAGGAAGTAAGCTTTACGCTTAGTGAGCAAGTACATAAATAATGAATAAAGAATTTAGTATGATTACATAATAACTCAAGTGTATCTGCTTTTAATTTCACTATTTATTCCACTTTGGTCAAGCTGTCTCTCCTGCGTCATATTCACTAAATAAATCATAACTCGAGTTACGAAACTCGAAATCCAATTCCGTAAATTTTTCTTTAAAATAGACTCATATATCTATTCAATAATTTTTTTCTAGAATTTTTGGTCAAGCCAATTAGTACAGTTTATTAGTTAAAATTTCCCCTGTTACACAGCTCGACTGATCTGACCTCTGTTCACTACGAATTTAATTTCTCCCAGTATACAATTCAAATAATCATGAAACCTGCTTAATTTAAAACTAGACTCAATAATGAATTTATGCATATAAATTATATTTCTTAATTTGTTTTGTACAATTTTTAATGATTTTTCAAAGTTGGAACAGGGGATCACATAGTCATTCTGAGCAAGTCACACACAATTATAAATATCTCAAAATATAGAATTCCTTTACTTGCTCCGTTTCTTTTATATGAAAATAGACTCATCAAGCTTTAATTTAACATCTCATTCAGCCTCTAGTTAAATTCATACTATTTTTGGTGAGTTTTCAAAATCACGTCACTGCTACTGTCCCACAACAGTTTTAGTGCTAATTCACTCTTTCACACTTTCTTTGTATTAACCTCATTTTAACATACATATCACAATTCATTTTCACTACATTTCATACATTACAAGTATAGGTCCATAATTACACTTTGTCACCATAAAGCCATCCCGTTGAACAATTCGGATCAATTCCGATACTTGATGGTTTCAAAGACACACTCCACCATCATATTTCATATAATTCGGCTCTCTTGTACACATGGAGAACACTTAGTACCACCCATGTGACCTAGCCAATTTATCTCGTAGCTCTCTTGTCTACATGGTGTCCTTCACCTGGAACCACGCATGCGACCTAGCTACATATATCCCGTAGCTCTCTTGTCTACATGGGATACTTCCCGTATCACACATGTGACCTAGCTACATTTATCTCTCTCCCGTAGCTCTCTTGTCTACATGGGATACTTCCCGTATCACACATGTGACCTAGCTACTACATAGTATCGTGTAGCTTTCTTGTACACATAATGTGCACTCGGCATCATACATGTGACCTAGCTACACCCCATCTATATTATTCAATTCTTCCGAATGTTCAACCGGGATTTCTCTCTCTATTACTTATTTCCATTCTTCCAATAATCAATTTATGCTTCAAAATCGGCTAAAATATATATAATAGGCTGAAATATAAAAATGTAAATGAAGTTAATGTATTATTTACATACAAACTTACCTCGGTGCAAAATATAGAAATTTTGCAATTTAGTCCAAAACATTTTCCTTTCCCCGTTCGAGATCGATTCCACGCCTTTCTTGATCTATAATATCACATTTAGCCTAATAATTAATCACACTATTCATGTGGGTTTAAAAATCATATTTTTACAAATTTGCATTTTGACCCCTAAACTTTTGCATATTTGCACTTTTGCCCCAAGACTCAAAAATTAAAATTCATCCTATTTCCTTGTGTTTTATGACATACTGATCATTTTTCCCTTCTATGGAAACATCAAATTCTCACTCTAACACATAGTTATGAACAATAGATATTTTTATCGATTATGCCGCTTTACTCGCGTTTTACTGAAAAATCACTTAGCAAAAGTTGTTTAACACAATTTCAAGCTTCATATTCTACCATAAAACATCAAAATAAACACATTTCACCTATGGGTATTTTTCCAAATATGAACCCTAGCTTAAATAATTGCTAGAATAAGCTTAATCGAGCTCACGGATTCCAAAAACGTAAAGAACATTAAAAACGGGGCTTGGAATCACTTACTATTGAGCTTGGAAAGCTTGAAAACCCTAGCCATGGCCTCTCCCATGCTAATTTCGGCCTCCATGAAGAAGATGAGCAAAATTGGCTTTTAATTTTGTATTTTAATTCATTTTACCCCTAAATGACCAAAATGCCCTTACTACTAAACTTTCAAAAATTCCTTCCATGTCCTAATTTTGTCCATGAACTTAAAATTGGTCAAATTGCTATTTAAGACCTCCTAATTAATATTTTAAAGCAATTTCATACTAGAAACATCTAGAATGCAAGTTTTGCAACTTATTCAATTTAGTCCCTAACTTCAAATTAAGCACTTTATGCATTGAATTTCTTCACGAAATTTTCACGAAATCATGGAATCATATCATAAACCTCAAAATAATTATAAAATAATTATAAAACAATTATTTCTATCTCGAATTTGTGGTCACGAAACCACTATTCCGATTAGGCCCTGATTCGGGTTGTCACAGATAATACATTTGGCTTTGAGATATAATATAAACATTAGTTGAGACTTTGATGTCTTGAACAAGGATGGTTGTAAGAAGAAGTGGAATCATTAAATTTATATATATATATATATATATATGAGTATCTTGCAAGGTAAATTAAACTACTAAATTTATTTATTTATTCGAGCTCAAGAATCCAAAGAAGGGGAATCAAGCAAAGGCAAAGCAAAGAATATTGAGTAGTCGATTGGGAATCATTTCATCCGACATAAGGTAAGTCCATAAGCATTTATAGGTTGATTAACTTATACCTAAATAATACTAACGTATCATAAAAGGATTTCTTATGTTAGGTATTCTTTTGGAGTGATACACGTATTTATAAATGTGGTTGTATATGTTATTTGATTTTAGTAAATTGCCTTATTATAATAAGTCAACATTGGCACTAAGTGTGCGGATTTAAATGGCACTATGTGTGCGAAATTGAATGGCACTATGTGTGCTGGTTTGAATGTCAATACATGAGTGAATTTTCAAAGCACTATGTGTGCGGTTTATCATGGCACTATGTGTGCGCATTTGATTAGTATTATGTGTGCGAAAACGGTTGAGGATATAGAGTGTGCCGGAAAAGAATAAAGTGCTAGGGCTATTAACGAAAAAATCGAATTTGAGATATGAAACGTATATGCATGGAACCATCTAGTTGATCATTGTTTTATACTTCAAGGAAAGGATCTAAACTATCTGGTTGTTTTAGGTATTTAATTGGATAGCTAGACTTGGCTTGGGGTTCAATAGATAATCTAAGTAATTGTGGCATAGTTCGGTACGAATGAAATAGTTGATCTTACATTATTTTTCATATGATCTCATGTTAACGGTCTGTATTTTATTGCTTATTACTTATTGAGTTGAATACTCATTTGGTGTGTTTACTTGTTTCTTATTTAGATTTGCTTTGATCCATTTCTTGTGTTCGGGACCATCATCGAAGTCATCACACCAGCCTGCAACGTTTTGGTACTGTTTTTTTAGTTGATCTTAAGTGAACATTATGGCATGTATAGGCTAATATGTATTTTGTTTGAATTTATATATGTAAATTTCAGCCATGCGAACATGGCTTCACTACTAAGTTTGAATTCGGCTATGTTTAGTTATAGTTTAGATTCGTTTTGGGTACAAGGTTATATGCTGTTAATGAATGGTATATGTGATTGTGAGTATACGTTTTGGAAATGGTTTGACTATAGTCAATGAGTCTATCATGATGTATATAAATTTTCATAAGTATGATTGTATGATTAAATTTTTATTGGCCAATGTTTAAATTCCTTTAGATTATTATGTCATGTGTTTAGGGATGAAAGTTACATGTGGTATATATATATATATATGTTTTGAGAGTTGAAAATGCTTAATAATTTGATAATGTGTATTAGGGTGAGTCGGTCATGTTAGTCATATATAAGTAATTATTTGAAATTTTGCTATTGTACTTGGTCATAATATTTAATTTGAGATAGTGTTATAAGTTGTCAGTTCAAGTACAAATATAAAATAAAATAGTTTTGATGTGTATTTTATGTTAGGTGTGTATATAATATTATATATTTATAAACTTGAAGATGTTTTATAAATGTATTCAAGTATATACATCCGATAAAAAAATTGAAATAAATGTTCTGTCTGATATTACCTTATAACTTAGTCCAGTGATGGAAACGAGTTAGGGTGTTACAGGTCAACAGAATCAAAGGCCACAGGATCCTTAGAATTTTTAACAGCCACCGTATCAACAGGGAAAGAAGTCGAACCTTGAGGAGATGTTATCCAAGTTCATCTCGGTGTCAGAAACTCGTTTCCAGAACACCGAGACAGCACTCAAAAATCAACAAGCATCAATTTAAGGACTCGAAACTCAAATAGGTTAGCTGTCCAAGCTAATTTCTAAACGACCATAAGGGAGTTTGCCAAGCAACACTGAATCAAATCCAAGGAAACAACTCAATGCAATTGATGCTCAAGAAAGACGCGTTGAGACTAAGCCAGAACCGAGGCAAGAGAATGTGGAAAGCAAAAGCGATGGTGAGGTAAGTAATAATAGAGTGGTAAATGCAGAATACAAACCTCGTGTGCCATACCCTAACGCAACAAGGAAAGACCGCTCAGATGAACAATTCGGTAAATTTCTTAAACTTTTGAAAAAATTACATATTAACTTACCGTTTATTGAAGCTTTGTCACAGATGCCAAATGCAACGAAATTTCTAAGAGAGCTTTTAGCAAACAAGCGGAAGTTGGACGAGTCATCGCACGTGGAACTCAATGCCGTCTGCTCAGTTATTCTAAAGAATAAGCTACCTAACAAATTGATAGATCTAGGAAGTTTTACAATTCCTTACTTAATTGGTAGTTTATCTGTAAATAATGCTTTAGCTGATTTAGGGGCAAGTATAAATGTTATGCCTTATAAAATGTTTAAACGACTAGGTCTCGGTAAACCCAAACAGACTAGAATGAGCATACAATTGGCTGGCAAAACAGTTAGATTTCCTAAGGGTATTATTAAAGATGTTCTCGTTAAAATTGATAAGTTTATTTACCCAGTAGACTTTGTCATCCTAGATATGGATGAGGATAACGAGGTACCTTTAATTTTAGGACGACCTTTTTTTAGCAACTGCTAGAACAATTATTAATGTCGGCACAGGAGAGCTAACACTTTGTGCAGGTGACGACGCAGTAACACTTCAAGCACGGGACTCAGTCAAAACCTCTAAGACTCAGGAAGATGCTATAAAACCTGTCCATGATAAAACTAATATTCAGTCATTTTTGCAGGAACCTCCTCGAACCAAGACAATAGAGACAGTACGCTACTATCATGAAGAAAACAAAGACATCCATGAAGAACGAAGGCTATGGATAGAGGAGCTAGACGAATAGCGAGAACACAAACCGAGAACACATGATAAATCAAAACTTCACCAAAATAAGCCCGATACCTCTCCTAATCAACTTAAAGTAGGCGATAAAGTCTTACTAGCTGCCACAGATCCCTACATTGTCACTACCACACCAAATGAGGAGATCCCTATTACGGTACTCAGTATTTTCCCATTTGGTACAGTTGAGGTGAGTCATCCCAAGTTCAACACTTTTAAGGTAAACAACACCCGATTAAAACCTTATTTTAAGATTGAAAACAGGAACGAGGAGTATGAAATCCTCAAGCCACCATGATAAATCAACGGAGAGGTAACTCGAGCTTAGACTATAAACAAGCGCTTCTCGGGAGGCAACCCGAGCACTAACATATTTTGATTTCTTTAACTTTAACTTCTCACACTTCGAATCAATTAATTTAGTCTTTGAATTAAAAAGTTTTTTAGCACACACGGCCACCCACACGGGCGTGCCTATAGTCGTGGCAAAACAGAGAAAGTGACACGGCCGTTCGATACGGCCGTATGGAAATAGGGCAAAGATTTTCCCAAAACACGGGATGCGATAAATCCCCACGGCCGTGTGACATAGCCGTGGGTGAGGTTGATAGATGAACACGGGCGTGGGAATGGAAAAACACAAGCGTGCTAGGGGCAAGACTTGATTTTGTTTCTCTAACACGGGCGTGCAACACGCCCGTGCCATTAAACTGTGGACAACAATACACGGGCATGGTACTATATACACGGGCGTGGGAGAAGCGAATAAAGCTAAGCACGACCGTGCGATATGGCCGTGTACCACAAACGCCTAAGACACACGGGCGTGGGATAGTAGCCAGGCACGACCCAAATTGAAAAAAACTTAAAAAACACGGGCTCACTCTCAGAGTACACGGGTGTGGCCATAGGCCGTGTGCCCCTCCCCTATATAAACAAACCACTGTTCATCTTCTCCCCTCTTTCAAAACCTAGCCGAAATTTACCCCTCCCCAACCCCTAATCCCTATTCCGTCCACCATTTCTCCAGATTCTTACTTACCCAACCCTCAAACCACACTAAAAATCCATTCCCCTTGCATTATCCCCACTTTCTCCTCTCTATCCTGTCTAATTTTCCTCCACACGACTGTATTCCTATGCCACACGCCTGTGCTTACTACCAACACGCCCGTGCGCCGCCCTACAGTAGCTTTCAGTTCACTTTCTCAACTTTGTTTTTCCAATTTGTGTTGTTATATTAGTACTTGTTCTAATTCAAGTTAGGAATTTGCTCTAGTTTTTTTCTATATTTAAATTGTTTAAACTACTAAATAGCATATACTAGTTTGAGGATTCTTGCTTAACCAATGATGCATCTTTGATTTCAGTAAATGTTTCTGACTAACCATATATGTTTTTCACCTCTCGCTTGATATCGTTTAATGTTAACATATCTTGGACCTACTATATCACTGTTTATACATTTTCAGGTCCATTATGTAATCATTGAGAGGCAAGAAGACCGCGGTCCCTCCCTCAAAGAGACGTAGGGGACTGGGTTCTTCTTCGGTACATGCTATAGCCGAAGTTCAGCACCCATTCCTCGAGTTTCCGCAAGCTTCGCAGGAGGAGCTATTTCAGATACTACGTGCGTGAGCCCTCACTACAGGTCGTTGCATTGACTGGGCCACCGTAGAGTAAGTCTAGCTAGCTGATACCATCCGTGCCCTCCTATCCACAGACCCATGGGAACGGTTCTTCGCTATTACCGAGCCTACTTATTTAGTGCTAACTTTAGAATTATGCTCTACTTTTCAATTACAGGTGGTGATGACGAACAATAATGACCAAGGCACTATTCACTTCCGATTAGGCGGTCTAGTTCATGCGATGAGTGTCCTAGAATTTGGAGTCGCTCTAGGACTTTACACCGATGAATTTATGGAAGAGGAGGACATGAATGCACTACCACGCAATATCCACATTTCTCCCTCCTTATGCTGGAAGGCTTTGGCGCCACTCTCTTCCACATACGACCCCAACCGCTCGAAGGCCACAGCTCTTGCCCCTTCCCTATGCTACCTCCATGCCATATTGGCACACACCTTGACCAGAAGGAGAGAGAGCACTGGCGTGGTCAATACAAACGACGCCTACTATTTATGGTGTATGGAGAATGCACACGTGACTGACTTAGCATACTTCATCGCCTTCGCCATTCGCCATCAGACCGAGCGACATAGGAAGGGAGTTATGTCTATCGGTCCCTACGTGACGCGCCTCGCCAGACACTTTGGCCTCCTCAACACAGTGGCTCAGTCATCGGCGCTTACACTGATAGGTCAGATGTCCCCACAAGGCATCATGACTATGTTACATATGCGGATGATCGAGCGCTGAAGCGGGACCGATCCGCCTCAGTACCGTCTTTCTCATGCCATTGACGAGGAGGATCTTGAAGACATTCATGATGATGTCCCCCCATAACACGAGGAGCCTTCGACCATATCACTTAGGGAACGACCAGTTCATGCGGCTGCTTCATTGGCACACCTTTCTGACCAACTCGCTCACTTCGAGCGGTATTACACTACACAGTTTGAGATGATCCACGAGCGATATTAGTGACACGATAGACAGATGGACGGCATGCAGGCCATGATGCAGCGGCTGTGCCAGCACTTTCACATCGCCACTCCAGCACCACCACATGAGGCCCCCACTGACGAGGATCATTGAATCCTCCTATCTTTTTATCTTTCTTTTTATTTTTATTCTTAATTTTTTATTTTATTTCAATTTTATTATTTTCTTATGAAAGACATATCTATATTAGTAAATTTTACTTTCTTCATTTTTTTTCTCTCTTAGTAGTTCTAACAAGTAATCCCACTACACTCTCTTCCACACCAACTCTTAATAAGCTCTTCATGATTCTACAGATTTCCAAGCAAGTTGCTAGGAATATTTTACGGAATGAGGAAACAACATGCCATGTTCAATGACCCAATTTCTTCATCTAGCTAAGAACAATGGTAGCTACTACTTTCCCTAAACACTACAGCCTCAGAATCAAGCTCCGCATCTATATAACAGGGAGTTTCACCTCCTTCCCTCTTATGATTTTCTTTATTTTGAATAGTCTATCTTTGTACATTGAGGGCAATGTACATCTTAAGTATGAGGGGGTGAACGTAAACATGAAACCTAACTTTTTGCATTATTCTCAAATCCTTGAATGTAGTCTTGTGCTTACGTGATTTTCTCATAATATTGATAGAATGAATTCTAATTAATCTATAATTATTGTTCATATGTCATGAATTAGACAAGGGAATTATGCATGATTATTTGATTGTAGGACCTTAAAGAATTAAGCATGATAAGTTGATATTTTGAGAACTAAAATTTTTAGATTATTTTCCTGAATTGAGGTATTATCTTGAAATCTTAAGTATACAGGAACGACATCAAAAACCCAAATTTTTTGTGAGATTTTTGACCCTTTTTTGAGCATATAGCTTCCTTTCTTGCTCTCTTCTTTTGTGGTTTGAGTGTGTTAACATTGAACTGTTATTCTAGAACTTGCTTCGATTATACATGTCGAGATCACACGTATGATTTGATATACTGAGATGATAAAGGCACTTAGGATTTAACCCACTTACTCTATAAAAAGCCTTCCCACATAATTAAACCCTTAGTGAACCCCCTTTGAGCCTACTAACCCTTTTTCTTTATTGATTAACCCTCATCATTAACCCATTAACCCATTATTATTGAAATCCCCTTACTTAATTTGACCCTTTTTATCGAGATTGAATTTAATATTGTTACCCCACTATGATCACCAATTTTTGTTACTGAATCATGGAGTATAACTACTATATTATATTAACTTGATTTGTTCTTAAAAAAAAACTAACCTCAGTATTATTATTGTAATTCTTAGCAAGCTAAAGTTGTCATGAAAAAGAGAGCTCATGTAATATAGTTCTAGATATTTGTTGTCATTCAGTAATTAAGTTTTTGATAGTGGGGTGATATATTGAAATCATCTCGATTCTAACCTTTGTTTCTTTAGCTTGTATCCATACCTGTAACCTAAACCCCGTTACAACCATGCAAATACCTTTTGATTTGTGTGTCATATCATTTACAAGTGGTGGAGATTTGATTTTCATGTAAGCCTATAGTGATAACATCTCATGTTAGACAATTGAGTGCTTAATTGTGAACCTTAAACACTTTGAGTGATTTGAGTGAATCCTTAGTGAGGATGTCATCTCTTGTATGTTTAGGACTAAAGTTAATTACTTAGAGGAAGGAGATTACCTATAATTTTACTATCAAAATATTCGATTTAGATTGTTTGAAGTTTTTAATGTCCCTATGGTTAAATTCTCACTGTATGATTCTCTGTGGAATAATTTGTAACATTATCGGTAATGATTATGTGATTGAAAGGAATGAATTCTAGTAGTAAATGAGAGTTTTGCTTGAGGACAAGCAAATGCTTAAGTGTGGGGGTATTTGATAAACGCCAAATTATACATATTGTTACCCCAAATACTTAGCATATTTATGGATATTTACTATTAGATTTGTGGATTTTGGTGCTCTTAATCCGATTATTTCATGTTTTGTACTCAGGTAAGCACCAAGAGTCAAAAGGAGCCAAAAATGAGTGTAAAAGAGACAAAAAGGACCAAATCAAGAAGATCACAAGGCCTAAGCCTTGCCACACGGGCTGCTCACACGCCCGTGTCTGTCGAGTCCAAGGATTTCACGATTCAAACGGCCTGACCATTGACCCACACAGTCGTGTGAAATTTAGTGGAATGAACATGACCTGGCAAACACGTCACATGGCCATGGCACATGGGCGTGTCCCTTTTTTAAAGAGTTGTATTTTACACGATAAAAGGATACTTAGGGGAGAAGAAAGCCAATCCAAAGCCTACAAAAACACCCTAAGTATGACCTACCAAGGAGGACTTTTCCGGCGCTTCTAGAACTTTTCTGGAACGCAGAACCACATGCCAGGAATTACTTGAAGGAAGCCAGACGATCCATCCCAAAAGCTGAAGCTACTCCAAGACTGAAGATCTCTCTCAAAATTCCTTTAGGGGTTTTAGAGTTTTCTTTATGTTTTGTTATTTTCATACTTTTGAGATGTACTCTTATTTCATTATGAACTAAACCCCTTAGATAACTAGGGGGATGAAACCTATGATGGATCTTCTTATTATCTGAACTATATGATAAATACTTGATTTGTTCTTAATTATATGTTTCTAATGCTTGAGTTAATATTCCGGGTATTGACTCTTGATTTAATGTGCTTATGTAGAGGAGGAATAGACTCTGCTTAAGAGTATATTCGACATAATTAAGCGGAGTTGATCGAACGCCTAGAGATAGGGTTACGAGATTTTGCCGGATTAGGGTGAAACCTAATATGGGAGTCCATAGTTTGATTTACTGCTTCCCTAAGGGTTTTAATTAGAAAGAGATTTCAATTAATTCAGCTGAGGGTTAGGCATTATTAGTCTCGAAAGAGATAATAATGTAGGTTAGGGAGTCTCACAGATCAAGTCAAGTGAATAAATTGTCTGGTTCATAGTTAGATAACAAGTGAAATCTAGGTGGATTCCTCCTTGGGTGTCGTCTTTATCAATTGCTTCTCTTCAAGTCTTTTTCCAAATTTTCTCTTCGCTTTAATTAAATTAGTTAATTAGTTTAGATAATTAGTTTAAGAAACAAACCCTTTTATTCCTAGGCTAAATAATAAAAAGATAGTTATTACTAGTACTTTTGGTTTCCTTGGGTACGATATCCCGGTCTTGCCATTACTATACTATTGTTCGATAGGTGCGCTTGCCTTTTCTTCGTGATAATAGTTAGTCTAGGTTTGATCTTCATTATAAATATTTATTACTTGTTACAAATCACGCGATGAATTCTTCAAGGTAAAAACACCATTTTAGGGCTTTTTACATTCGGCTAGTACAAGTACAAGCATGTAAGTGATTTTCGTTCCGTTTTTAATAATTTTTATATTTTCAGGATTGTTGTAGCTTAATCTAGCTAGCCCGTGGACTAATTTGTGAAACTGTTAAAATATTAGAGTTTTACCATGAATAAATGTGTATGAGTTTTGATGGTTTATGGAAGAAAATGGTTAGTTGTTGATAGATAAACAACTTTTGTTAAATGATTTTTGGTGAAATTGTCAAATAAGGATTAAATGGAAAAATAAAAAAATTTACATGGTGAAATTATGAAATAAATGAAATATAGGACTTGTTAGGGACCTATGTAGAATTCGACTATGATGGATTTTGGGAAAATTGCATGAATTTCCATTTTTATGAGCTAAGGATTAAATTGAAAAGAAATCAAAAGTATAGGGGAAAAATTATAATTTTATTAAATATTAAATTGGATTAAATTGAATAGAATAATTATTGAATTGAGCTGAATTTATCCGTTTAGATCAAGATAAACCTCGTACAACTTTAGATCAGGCCAAAGATAAAGTTTCAGATTAGTCGCCTCCGTAATTACGTTTAGTCATGGAGGTAAGTTTCAGATAAAGTTTCTGATTCATAGCTCGTGTGAGCATTCTTATTATAGCTCGTGTGAGCATACATGTACAGGAATTGACGAAATATAGTTATATGAGTTAGCACATTTTGTGTGAGCTATCCTGGGTATCCAACGGTATTCTAAATGGTTTAGTGGGCATTATCTGGAAAAGTAATGGTAAGAGTTCGATACAAACTAAGACTCAAAAACATGTGAATTTCATTGAAATGGTGGTACATGATATATCGAGAGCTTAAATGGATGATATATGCATATGATACAGGATTAAATGTTGTGCTCATCCATGATTATATTACCTATGTTATATGATTAAATGGCTAACATGTTTGGTGTACATGCTTAGGCTTTGGCAGAGTTGCAGTTGGTTTATGCCATGTTTAACTTACTTATTATGTGTTGAAATGGTAAGTCTTGTTGTACATTATATGAACTTGCTAAGCATTTGTGCTTACTCTGTGTTATTTTCCGTGTTTTATAGTGAATCGAAAGCTCGTTTGGGTTGGAAGCTGGTTGGAGTTATATCACACTATCCATCGGCTATATCGATACTTTTGGTGTTTTAAGTTTTGGTTATAATGGCATGTATAGGTATTTTGGTTGTTGAAGTAGCCATTTGTTTTGGCTTGTGTTTATGGTATTTTGGGGAATGATATGAACTAGTTTTGGTATGTAAATATTTGGCTTTAAAGTGGTTGATATCTTGGTTCTTGATGCTTGAATGATTAAAAATGGAATGGTGGTTAAAATGAATGTTACAAAATGTCTTGTCATATGTTTGAATGTGGTGATTTGGTACATTTGTTATAAATAACTTATATGGCTATTGATGCTAGTTGATGAATTGCACATTTGGTCTCATTTGGTGTAAATTAGATGGGTAAATCAAATGGTATTTTTTTATGTAAACTTAGTTTGAAATTAGTGAACATTTTGACGAAATTAAGTATGCGATTATGTATGTGTAGTTGTTGAAATTGAGGTGCCCTTTGGGCATATTGGTTGTATACAAATGTACCATATTTGTATAGCTTGTTATGGAATGGTTTGGTGCACTTTGGAGTGCTTGTTTATATGTGACAAATTGATTGTAGGTGGATGCATGTTTGGGGTGAGAAAAATGGCTTAGAAGTGGCCTATTTTTCGTCCACACGGGCAAAGACACGGGCATGTGTCTCAGCCATGTGTGACACACGGCCAGGCGACACAGCTGTGTGTCCCCTGTAGCTTTCAAAGGGATTCAAGTCCGGCTATTACATGACCTAGCACACGGCCTGGCACATGAGTGTGTGAGGTCATTCCAAATGGTACATGACTTGGCAAACGGGCATGTGGTTTGGTATAGACACGGGCTGAGACACGGCCGTGTGTCCCTACTTTGAATGCCTGCACGACCTGGTCACACAGCCGTGTGACCCCTACAGATTTGAAAATTTTCATTGTTTTCTAAAAAATTTTATATATTTTCTATTTAGTCCCGACTTGTTCCTAATGTGTTTTTAGAGCCTTGAGGGCTCGTATAAAGGACAATATGCATGTTATGGATTGGTTTTGATATGATTAATGATATGAATTGAAATATTTATAATTGTTGTTTGTTTTGAAATAAAAACTCTGGTAATGCTCTGTAACCCTATTTTGACGACAGATACGGGTTAGGGGTGTTACATGTATTGGTATTAGAGCTATGATTTGGTCAATTCTCAGACTGAACATAGCGTATATGAGCTAGATATACGTAACATTATATAACTTGTGATAGAGTGATATCTGCTGATTGTTTTAAAACATGTTTTCTTATAGCAATGACCTCCAACCGAGCTGACTTCGATGAAGTTGAGAGTAACGCTCAAGCCTCCATTCATAGAGTATGGTACAAAGCCTTTATTTGAGGGCGGGAGAAGAGAGGCTAAGGAGGCCTTTATCCAGATGATGAGCGAATGGTTTACAGAGTTTGTACAAATGAACCAAGCTGCTCAACAACGTCCACCCCATCCTGTTCCCCAACTGGTCCCAATTATTCCTCAAGGTTTGGAACCTTTACGAGTTAATAAGCTTCCTGTTGATAAGATTTTTGGATCAGAAAAGTAAAGAATTTGTTGAGCTCAAATAGGGCTGTATGTCTTGGTTAGAATATGAACGAGAGTTCATCAGACTAAGTAAATATGCCTGGGAATGCATTCCAACTGAAATTGCCATGTGTAAAAGATTTGAGGAAGGGTTAAATGAAGATCTAAAGCTTCTAGTCGGGATTCTTGAGTTGAAAGAGTTTGTTGTCTTAGTTGATTGGGCACATAAAGCCAAGGAGCTTAGTAAAGAGAAAAAAATGCTAATTTTGATGCTAGAGACTAGAGAAAAAGATTGACTGGGAAGTCGTATCAGTCATCATCGAAGAGATCAAAAGAACATCACAAGCATTCCATAACTTCAGTGGGGTATTCCAGTAGAGACAGAGGTAATCGTCGTTCGAGTCCAAAGCCTCAGGCTACATCTGTAGCGAGTGTGGATAGTGTTAAAGATAGCAGGTCCGAGTGCAAGCATTGTAATAGACCACATTACAGTGAATGTAGATTGAAGAACAGAGCATGTTTTAGGTGTAGTTCCTTCAAACACTATCTTGGAGATTGCCAAGAGAAGTCTAAGAAAGAAAAATTTTAGACTATGAAACTGAGCAACACTGCTGCGAGAGGTAGACCATCTCGTAATCCTGGAAACGGGAGTGGTAGTTGTGGTGTAACAAAAGACTCTGTTGCAAGATCTGAGGCATGAGTACTAGCTAAGGCTTATGCTATTCGCACACGAGAGGAAGCTTCTATACTAGATGTTATTACCAGTGCTTTCTCTATTTTTGATACTAATGTTACTGCTTTGATTGATCCGGGATCAACCCATTCGTATGTATGCACGAATTTAGTATCTAGTAAGAAATTTCTTATTGAGTCCACTGAATTCATGGTTAAAGTGTCGAACCCCCAGGTCAATATGTATTAGTTGATAAAGTTTGCAAGAACTATTCTTTGATGACTTGGGGTCACCGTTTTTCGACTGATTTAATGCTATTTCCGTTTGATGAGTTTGATGTGATTTTCGGCATGGATTGGCTAACTCTGTATGATGCTATTGTGAACAATAGATGAAAACTTATCGTATTGAAATGTTAGAACGGTGAGACACTCTAGATTGAACCAGACAGTTTGAGTGGGTTGCCTATTATTATTTCAGCTATGTCAACATAGAAATATGTGAGAAAAGGTTGTGATGCTTATCTTGCATATGTATTGGATTCTAAAGTAACTAAGTCAAAGCTTGAATCAATTCCAGTGGTTTGTGAATATCCTGATGAGTTTCCAGAGGATTTACCTGGATTACCACAGATTAGAGAGGTTAAGTTTGCTATTGAATTAGTATCGAGGACATCACCGATATCGATAGCATCGTACATAATGGCTCCTATTGAGTTGAAAGAGTTGAAAACATAGTTGCAAGAGTTGATAGATAGGGGTTTTGCTCGACCCAGTTTCTCACCTTCGGGTGCACCTATTTTGTTTGTTAAAAAAAAGGATGGATCAATGTGATTGTGTATTGACTATCGTCAGCTCAACAAGGTTACAATCAAGAATAAGCATCCACTTCCACGAATTGATGATTTGTTTGATCAGATGAAAGGTGAAACAATATTCTCAAAAATTGATCTTTGTTCTGGCTACTATTAGCTACGAGTTAAAGATTCGGATGTGCCTAAAACTGCATTCAAAACCAAGTACGGACATTATGAATTTATTGTGATGCCGTTTGGTTTAACTAATGCACCTACAGTATTTATGGATTTGATGAACAAAATCTTTAGACCGTATTCAGAGAGGTTCATGGTGTTTTTATTGATGATATTCTGATTTATTCACGAGATAAGATGTAACACCCCTCACCGGTATTCAACGTCGGAATAGGGTTACAGAGCATTACCGGACTTACAACATATTTAAACATACATTTCACATATAAATAAATCTATTCATATGCAATTTATTCACAACCAAACATTTCATCCCTAATAAGAGCTTACAAGGCCCTAAACATGCATTGGGAGTGGTTCGGGACTAAACTGATAACTTTGGAAACTTTTAGAACACATAAATTTTTTTCTCAAAAATAGGGGACAGATGCCCGTGTGGCCCGACCGAATCTCTCACACGGCCAAAGACACACCCATGTGGCTAGCCTGTGTGCCCTAAAAATGGCCATACACGCCCTGTCCCAGACCGTGTGCTAGGCCGTGCCAAACCTGTAGGGTATACTGATTTATGCTACATGGCCAAGTCACTTTCCCGCGCCTGAGGCTGTGTGGAGCATAATGACTTGATTTTAATTTCAACACCAGGGGACACACGGCGGTGTAACATAACCGTGTGTCACACACGGCTGAGACACACGCCCATGTCTCTGTCCATGTGGACAGAATAGGCTACTTACCAAGCCATTTTGCCACCCAAATTTGTGCACACCTACATCAAATTCAAAGGCACCAATACATGGTATATATGAGCATTTAAACAATCCCAATCAAACATCATTCATACCATTTCAATACCAACAAATACAAGACGCACTATATCTTAATATGACTTCCAATTCATACCAAATTTCACTTACTCAAACATAAAAAATGACCCAACTCAAATATGCAATATTTAGCCTAATTCCACGAGCATACCATTACTCATAATTCAACCATTTGACACTCATCATACCTATTACCATCAAGCATCACACAACCATCATCCAACATATTTCACAAAGCATAAACACACACACACACACACACACACACACACACATTATATATATGATTCAAACATACCAAAATAACCCATATGAGCCATCACTCATGGCTATATATATACAAACCAAAACATTGACATTTACAAGCCAATTCAAATGACTAAATCCATCACCAACACATAACCAAAATGACCAAAGTCCTTATACATGACATAAACTCAAAACAGAAGCTCAAAAGTACCAAATTGATAGTTGGATAGTGTGATAATTTCTCCAATGATCCCTGAGTCCGAGCAAGCTTTGAAGTCACTATAAAACATGGAAAAATAAACAAAGTAAGCTTTATAGCTTAGTAAGATCGTATGAAATAACTCAATCTTAACATGACTATACAAATCATCAATTTAAACATATCAACTTGTAATTCATTTAACTTACAAACCTTTCACATTTTCAATCATAATCTTATATATGAACTTCACAACTTCTTCGATTTAAGCTTATACGGTTCATGTATATACCTGTACCATCTCGTGTCAATCTCATACATGTAATAGCCCGATTTTGGGTCTAGTTAGAACAGTGGTTTCGGGACCACAAATCCAACGCAGAAAAACTTATTTTTATCATATTTTTATGGCCTACAGTTGTATGGAATGATTTCGTGAAAATTTTATTCAAAAATTTTGACATTTGAATACTCAATTTGGTCAAAAGGACTAAATTGTAATAAGTGCAAAACATGAGTTCTATAGGTTAAAGGTGTCTAATTGTTATGAAATTTTAAATTAGAGGTCATTAAATGGTAATTAGACCATTGGTTAAGTTGGTGGACAAAAATGGACATGGTTAGGTATGTTTTTAAAGTTTTTCATTAAGGGCATTTTAGTAATTTGGTAATTAAATGGATTAAAAAGCCAAAATAAAGCCAAAATTTGTCCATCTTCTTCCTCCCATGGCCGAATATACCAAGAATCCATAGATAGGGTTTTGGCTAAGCTTGTAAGCTCGATTATAAGTCCGTTCTAGCTCTATTTTTAATTATTTTCTTATTTTTGAGATCCTTGTAACCTAATCTAGCATTTCCAAGGACTATTTTGAAGTGTTTCAAATTTTAAAATTTTACCCATGATAGATATTTGTGTATTTTGATGCCTAATGGTAGAAAATTCATGTTTGGTGTTAGATAAACAACTTTTACTAAGTGATTTTTGGTAAAAAGGTCAAAAAAGACCTATTTTTAAAAGTTATAAAATAAGTATTAAAAGTGTGATTAAGTGGAAAATTTGGGCTGCTATAAGTATGTATAAGGTGCGGCTAGGCATAGGTATTGAAGAAATTGAGTACATTTCATTTTACGAGCCTAAGGACTAAAATGCAAAAATGTCAATATTTAGGGGTAAAAATGTATTTTTTTTCCATAATATGATTTTTGGGCTGATTTGAATAGTATAAATATTAAATAAGTTAAATGTGATATTATAGATCAAGAAAAACGAGGTTCAAAATTAGAACGGGGGAAAAACAAAAATTTGACGATTAGGCTCTTTCCGCCATTGTTATGTCGAGGTAAGTCCGTATGTTAATAATGCAATGTTATATTGTATTTTAAATGCTTTATTATTGCATGAAATGTATGTTTGACTCTATAGACACGTTCGACAAAGTTTCGATAAGCAAGAAAAAAATTCCAGTTGAACTTTAGGAATAGATTAGGATACCAGTGACATGTCACTAGGAAACCATGAGATTATATTATTTATGTGATTCTGAGTGCTGGTCTTGTACATCCTACCAGTGGCTGGGTAGTCCGATATGAGTTGCGGATACCTGACAGCTTGTGTGAGCAGCACTACGTAGCTACGTCTCGACTGACAACTTGTGTGAGTAGGCCTGTGGATAGCTCGAGAGTGAGCCTATATGTGTTATGAGATATGAGGTAGCATTGGCTACATATGTGGCACTTATGTGCAAGATTTTTCAGGTATCCGATAGTATTCCAAGTGGTTCAACAGGAAATTCAACGGGTATGTCAAAGGAGAGAAAGAGTATGTAAGTATCACGAAATGGTACAAGTATGTACATAAAGTTTATAAGCATTGACTTCATGAAATTGTGAGTTCATGATTTCCACGAGAATGATTTTGTGAAAACCTTGTGATTATTGGTCTATACTGGTGATGTATGAAATTCATGGTAAATTCGAATGAAGATTATATGGTTGGCTTTCGGGCCAAATTGAGTTATGATATAGCATGTTTTATTCACTTAAATTGCTATTTATCGGATATAAGAAAAAGGAAAGATTGGCATAATTGCCTATTAAAAATGGTTATGAAAGTAAGGGAAGACAAAAGTTTTGGCAATTGAAAGATATTAAGATATATGCTTAAAAATATGAGTACCTATAATTAATGTGCATGTTTACTATGAGGTTTGAAATGATTTGTTAATTGCTGTAATATGTTACAAATGAGAGATTACGGTTGTTAGGCTAATTTTAAGATATGTTAAATTATGTTTATAAGTTGATAGAGTAAACATTGTGACTGAATAAAATTATAACAGTGAGATTCATAGCAATTTGTATTATCTTATGTTTAAATTGTTGGACTTGATAAAAGATTGGTAAGAGTTGCTTTTTATTTTCGTACGGACTTACTAAGCTATATAGCTTACCCCCTTATTTTCCCATATCTTATAGGGTTATTAAACTAGCTCGGGTTGGAGGTCACCGGAGATCCTATCACACTATCAAGCTATCATTTTGGGTATAAATGAATTTGAGTATTTTGAGTTTATGGCATGTATAGGGACTTGGTCTTTGGCCATATGAGTTGGCTTATAATGGTTCATGGTTCATTTTGTACATAGCCTTGGAAGTTGACTAATGTTGGTTATGAGTATATTTATATTAATGTGATTTGTGAATGTGGAAATTTGCATAAATTGATGTGGAAAGGTTGATGTTTTAAGTATGATTAATAATGATATGAGAATGACATGTTATGGTCATGGTTGTGATTGTTTGGTTGCTCTTACATGCTTGAATTTGTGTCATGTGATGTTGTGTAGATGTGTGCAAGTGAGGCTGGAAAAATGGCTTGGTAAATAGCCATGCTTTTGTCTACACGGGTAGACACACAGGCATGTGTCTAGGCCGTGTGTAACACACGGTCAGCCTAATAGGTGTGTGATCCAGCCGTGTGTCCCCTGCACCTAAATTGTTGCAAAACATAATGCTCAGTATCGAGCACACGGCCTAAGCACACGGGTGTGTGTCTTAGCCGTGTGACTTCAATTTGCTCTTGGGTGAAAAACAGAGAGTTACACGAGTTAGGGACATGGGAATGTGTGACTACACGGCCTGCCCACATGGGCGTGCCCCACACTCATACGGGTATATGACCTCTGTTTAGTGAAAAATTTTCTACGTGTTGCAAAATTTTCTAAAGTTCTCAGTTTAGTCCTGAACCACTTCCAATGCATGTTTTGGGCCTCGTAGGCTCGTATTAGGGACTTTATAATTAAATGCGAATGGTTTTAATTTGGACGCAAATGTATAACCCGAGATTGTATGTTTGCTTGTGTTTAAGTCTGGTAATGCCTCGTACCCTGTTCCGGCGTCGAACACGGGTAAGGGGTGTTACAATACACATTTACCCGTTGAACCATTTGGAATACTATCGGATACTTAGGAAACTCACACCAAAGTGCCAATATCATGGCTCAAAGCCAACTTTATGTATCTTACACCCGAAGTGCCACATATATAGCTGAAGCTATCTCAATCTCGTATCACATATACTGCTCACACTAGAGCTATCAACGGGCCTGCTCATACAAGCTGTGGGTCAAGATTGATCGTGATTTTCCGTGATAAGTTTTATAAATTTATAATTAATCACTCTTGAAACTAACTATTATCACGATGTAGGCAAGTGTACCTATCGAACAGTAGTGTAGCTTTAGCAAGACCGGATTGTCGAACCCAAAGGAACTAAAAGTACTAGTAATGACTGTCTTTTTATTATCTAGCCTAAGAATAATAAGGTTTGTTTTAATTAACTAATTAACTAAACTAAGAGATCACAAAAAATAGAATTTGGGAATTACTTTTGGAAAACTATTGATTTAAGACAATACCTAAGGAAAAATCCACCAAGACTTCACTTGTTATTTTGACTCCGAATTGGACGATTTAGTCATTTAACTTGTTCCGTAGAAATCCCTAAGTTATGTTATTATCCCTATTCAAGACTAATAACGTCTAACCCTAGATTGAATAATTGAAATTTCTTTCTAATTAATACCCTAGGGTTGCATTAACTCGATCTATGGGTCCCTTTATTAGGTTTCACCCTAATTCGGTAAAATCTTGTCACCCTATCTCTAGGCGTGCATCAACTCCGCTTAATTATGACAAAGCCGCTCTTAGCCAGGGACTATTCATCCTCCAACTAAGAGCATTAACTTGAATCGATATCCTAAAATACCAAAGCAAGAATTAAGAACACATAATTAAGAACAAGTCAAATATTTATCATACAATTCAAAAAATAAGAACAAGATTCGTCTTAGGTTTCATCCCCCTTAGGTATTTAGGGGTTTTAGTTCATAACTAAATAGAAAAACATCTCAGAAGAATAAATAATACAAAACATAAAGAAAACCCAAAACTCCTGAAGGGAAATTGAGGAGAAATTTTCAGTCTTGATGATGAATCTGGCTTCTGAGATGGATTAATCGGCTTTCTTGGAGTAATTCCTTGCTCTCTATTCTCCAGCTCCCTTTTAGTCCTCCTCTAAGGTGTTTAAATAGGCTTTAGAATGCCTAAGAGCCCTAAAAATTGCCCTTTTCCAAATAGAACTTAACTAGGGCTCGGTAGGGACACGTCTGTGTGACACGCCCATGTGCGATTACTTCAGGTCGTGGTCGAGGCTGAGAGATCAACACGCCCGTGCTGAGGTCGTTTTAGGCCATGGTCAAGCCTGTTAGAATGGCACGGGTGTGTGTTCTGTCCGAGTGAGTAAGTCCAGGCTGTGTTGTTTTCCCACGTTGGCCCATTTTCTTCGTTTTCGGCTCGTTTCTTGTTCTTTTCGCTCTCCTATGCTCACCTAAGTATAAAATATGAAATTAAAGGATTAGGAGCACCAAATTCACCAAATCTAAGGAGAATTCGTTCATAAATGTGTTAAGAATGGGTTAAAAATATGTACAAATTACGGTTTATCAAAGACCCCCACACTTAAGCGTTTGCTTGTCCTCAAGCAAAATACTCAATTCACAATTAAGACTTCCTTTTTCTCAACTTATAATTCCTATCAATAATATCTCAAACTAGTCCATAAGTAATCATACATTGAGAATTCAACTAAAAGAGCATTAAAGTTTGTTTTGCCTGTGTGAGGAAGTCCAGGCCGTGTTTTTTTCCCACGTCGGCTCATTTTCTCTTTTTTTGAGCCGTTTCTTGTTCTTTTCGCTCTCCTATGCTCACCTAAGTATAAAATATGAAATTAAAGGATTAGGAGCACCAAATTCACCAAATCTAAGGAGAATTCGTTCATAAACGTGTTAAGCATTGGTTAAAAATATGTATAAATTACGTTTTATCAAAGACCCCTACACTTAAGTGTTTGCTTGTCCTCAAGCAAAATACTCAATTCACAATTAAGACTTCCTTTTTCTTAACTTATAATTCCTATCAATAATATCTCAAACTAGTCCATAAGTAATCATACATTGAGAATTCAACTAAAAGAACATTAAAGTTTGTTTTGCCTGTGTGAGGAAGTCCAGGCCGTGTTGTTTTCCCACGTCAACCCATTTTCTCCTTTTTTGAGCCGTTTCTTGTTCTTTTGGCTCTCCTATGCTCACCTAAGTATAAAATATGAAATTAAAGGATTAGGAGCACCAAATTCACCAAATCTAAGGAGAATTCATTCATAAATGTGTTAGGCATTGGTTAAAAATATGTATAAATTACGGTTTATCAAAGACCCCCACACTTAAGCATTTGCTTGTCCTCAAGCAAAATACTCAATTCACAATTAAGACTTCCTTTTTCTCAACTTATAATTCCTATCAATAATATCTCAAACTAGTCCATAAGTAATCATACATTGAGAATTCAACTAAAAGAACATTAAAGTTTGTTTTGCCTGTGTGAGGAAGTCCAAGCCGTGTTGTTTTCCCACGTCGGCCCATTTTCTCCTTTTTTGAGCCGTTTCTTATTCTTTTCGCTCTCCTATGCTCACCTAAGTATAAAATATGAAATTAAAGGATTAGGAGCACCAAATTCACCAAATCTAAGGAGAATTCTTTCATAAATGTGTTAAGCATGGGTTAAAAATATGTATAAATTACGATTTATCAAAGACCCCTACACTTAAGCGTTTGCTTGTCCTCAAGCAAAATACTCAATTCACAATTAAGACTTCCTATAATTCCTATCAATAATATCTCAAACTAGTCCATAAGTAATCATACATTGAGAATTCAACTAAAAGAACATTAAAGTTTGTTTTGCCTGTGTGAGGAAGTCCAGGCCATGTTGTTTTCCCACGTCGGCCCATTTTCTCCTTTTTTGAGCCGTTTCTTGTTCTTTTCGCTCTCCTATGCTCACCTAAGTATAAAATATGAAATTAAAGGATTAGGAGCACCAAATTCACCAAATCTAAGGAGAATTCGTTCATAAATGTGTTAAGCATGGGTTAAAAATATGTATAAATTACGGTTTATCAAAGACCCCCACACTTAAGCGTTTGCTTGTCCTCAAGCAAAATACTCAATTCACAATTAAGACTTCCTTTTTCTCAACTTATAATTCCTATCAATAATATCTCAAACTAGTCTATAAGTAATCATACATTGAGAATTCAACTAAAAGAACATTAAAGTTTGTTTTGCCTGTGTGAGGAAGTCCAGGCCATGTTGTTTTCCCACGTCGGCCCATTTTCTCTTTTTTTGAGCCGTTTCTTGTTCTTTTAGCTCTCCTATGCTCACCTAAGTATAAAATATGAAATTAAAGGATTAGGAGCACTAAATTCACCAAATCTAAGGAGAATTCATTCATAAATGTGTTAAGCATAGGATAAAAATATGTATAAATTACGGTTTATCAAATACCCCCACACTTAAGCGTTCGCTTGTCCTCAAGGAAAATGCTCAATTCACAATTAAGACTTCATTTTTCTCAACTTATAATTCCTATCAATAATATCTCAAACTAATCCATAAGTAATCATACATTGAGAATTAAACTAAAAGAACATTAAAGTTTCAAACATTCTAAATTGAACATTTAATCATAATAAAATAGAGGCATCTCCCCTCATCTAAGTAGTCACCATCGATTCGAAATTTCATAGAGTTTAACATTCTCATTAAAGATTCACTCAAATCACTCGAAGTGTTTAAGGACTCATCAGTCAATATGAAAAGTTATTACCATAGGCTTGCATGAAAATCAAATCTCCACCACTATAAATCGAGATGATACATCAATCAAAAGGTCTTTAGAGGGTTGTAACGAGGCTTGGTTAGGGGGTGTGGTCACAAGCTGAAAGGAAGGGTTAGAATCGAGATTGAATTGAAAAATTACTTAATTAGAAAAATATTTAATCATCACTTTCGTACAACAGAGCTTCTTCTCCGAATATGGAATTTAAATACTTAAGCTCAAAGACAAAAGATTTCTACTACTAATATGTATGACTTTTTTTTGAGAACAAGTCAAATAATATAGACTAACTATTAAGAACAAGACATAGCTAAGCAATTTATTCAAATCAAATCTCGACAAAAATAGGGATGAAATTAATTGAGGGGATTTCAACAATAATGGGTTAAGGGTTAATATTAAGGGTAATGCAAGGAATGGCTTGTTAAGCTCAAAGGGGTTTTAATTGTGGAGGTAGGCTTTTCATGGCATTAGTGGGTTAATCCTAAGTGCCTCTATCATTTTGGCATATCAAATCAAATGGTGTGGTCTTGACATGTATAATCAAGCAAGTTCTAGAATAACAACTCGATATTGACACACTCAAAGCAATAATAAAACTGAGCATGAAAAAAATAATAGATGCTCTTTAAAGGCTCAAAATCTCACAATAATTATGGGTTTTTTATGTTCAAAACTACAGATTTCAATTCAAGGTAATACCTAAACTTGGGGAAATAATCTAAAATTTTTAATTCTTAAAAATCAACTTATCGTGCTTAGTTCTCTAATGTCTTAAGGTTTTAAATAATCAATGCATGAACGCCTATGTTTTAATTCAAGATATATCAATAAAAATCATAATTTAATCAAAATTCATCCTAAAAATGATATGATAAATTTGCAAGAGAACAAGGCAATATTCAGGGATTTTTCTGATAATAAAATGAATACCCCCCACACTTAAGATGTACATTGCCCTCAATGTACAAAGATAAATATACTAAAAAATATAAATAAAAGATCATAAGATAGGGAGAGAAGTGAAACTTCCTGAGTTATTAATGGATGGGATCCTTGGATTAGTGAGAGCGAGAATTGAAAATAGAGCTGGAGGTAAAGCATGATTCTGAGGAAGAAATAATCTGATAATAATCATAAAGATAAGTTGCATTTTAAGAATATGTGAATCTTTTAAAAATAACTAAAAATAAAAATAAAAATAAAATAAGAGGAATAATCTAATTTTGTAAGTGGCACGACCGTGTCACACGCCCGTGGGGTTCGTGTCCAGCCCATGTTTGTCGTGAATTGAGAGTTCGTCACACGGCCTGAAGACACGCCCGTGTGTCTAGGCCGTGTGGCTGCATAATCGTAATGCACGACCATGTGTTATGTGGTTCGATTCTCTCACGCCCATGTACCTATGCGCACGCCCGTGTTCTTTTGGCAGTGTCGACCACGGGCGCTAGGCAGGGGCGTGTCGCACACCCGTGTCATTTTGGCAGATTTTCCCACGGCCTGCTCAGACGACCATGGTAATTTATCGCATCCCGTGTTTTGGGAAAACTTTTACTCTGTTTTCATACGGCCGTATCGCACGGCCATGTCTCTTTTCGTGTTACGAGCACGGCCTAAGGCACGCCTGTGTGCATGGCCGTGTGGATTTTGTGGACCTATGTTCAAAGATTCAGTTAGTGATCTAAATATTAAAAATTTTGAAATTTAAATAAAATTGAAGTAAATGAAAACTGTTAGTACTCGGGTTGCCTCCCGAGAAGCGCTTGTTTATAGTCTAAGCTCGACTTACCTCTTCATTGAATGGTCATGGTGGTTCGAGGAGTTTATACTCCTCATTCCTGCTATCAATCTCATCAAAATAAGGTTTTAAGCGGGTATTGTTTACCTTAAAAGTGTCGAACTTGGGATGATTTACCTCGACTGTACCGGATGGGAAAATGATAAGTACCGTAAGAGGGATTTCTGCATTCGGTTTGGTAGTGACAATCTGAGGATTTGCGGCATCTAATAAAACTTTATCTCCAACCTTAAGTTGATTTGTGAGGTATTGAGCTTGTTCTAGTGTAGTTTTGGTCTATCCTATGTTCTCGGTTCATGTGTTTGCCATTCATCTACCTCTTCTATTTGTAGCCTTCGTTCTTCATGAATAGGTTCTCTATTTTTGCTGGAACATGGCTCATGTACTTCCTTCAAACTCATTTCCTGCAAAGTAGGTTGCACCATATTGTCAATTTTAGTAGAATGGTTTATACAATCACCTTCAATTTTCGATGTGTTGCTAGAATTGCGAGCTTGAAGGGTGATTGTTTCATCTCCCACACGAAGCATGAGTTCACCTATGCCAACATCAATAATCGTTCTAGCAGTTGCTAAAAAGGGCCTTCCTAAAATTAAAGGAGTGTTGCTATCCTCTTCTATATCTAGAACAACGAAGTCAACGGGAACTGTAAATTTATTGATTTTAACTAGCACATCCTCAATAATACCCCTAGGAAATCTGATGGTTTTATTTGCTAATTGAATGCTCATCCTAGTCTGTTTGGGTTCCCCAAGACCTAGTTGTTTGAACATTTTTTAAGGCATGACGTTAATGCTCGCTCCTAAATCAACTAATGTATTATTAACATCTAAGCTACCAATTAAGCAAGGAATTGTAAAACTCCCTGGATCTTTCAATTTGTTGGGTAGCTTATTCCGTAGAATAGCTGAGCAAATTTTTTTTAGCTTCACATGCGATGCCTCGTCCAACTTCCGCTTATTTGCTAAAAGCTCCTTTAAAAATTTCATTGCGTTTGGCATCTACGAGAGAGCTTCAATAAACGGTAAGTTGATATGTAATTTTTTAAGAGTTTAGGGAATTTACCAAATTGTTCATCTGAGCGGTTTTTCCTTGTCGCATTAGGGTATGCTACTCGGGGTTTATATTCTACACTCTCTGTTTTGTTTTCATTGTGACCTACCTCACCTTTACTTACCACAATTCCTTCCCTTGGTTCTGGCTCAGGCTCAACTGATCCTTCTTCACCTTGAACATTTATCGCGTTGAGTTGTTCCCTCAGGTTAGGTTTAGTATTGCTTGGCAAACTACCTTATGGTCGTTGGGAAATTAGTTTGGACAGTTGGCTTATCTGAGTTTCGAGCCCTTGGATTGATGCTTGTTGATTTTTAAGTGTTGTCTCGGTATTCTGGAAACAAGCTTCTGACACCGAGATGAATTTGGATAGCATCTCCTCAAGGTTCAGTTTCTTTTCCTGTTGATAAGGTGGCTATTGAAAACCCAGAGGATTTTGTGGCCTTTGATTCCCTTGACCACCCCAAGAGAAATTTGGGTGGTTCCTCCAACATGCATTATAAGTATTACTGTATGGGTTATTTTGAGATCTAAAGTTATTGTTGCCCATATAGTTAACTTGTTCCTCTTCGGTTGTAGTTGAATGGTTGATATTCTGTATGTGCATTTCCCGCATTTGAATCACACCTCATCACTGGATGTACCTGTGTAGAACCAAGTAAACCATCAATCTTTTTATTTAGAAGTTCTACCTGATTTGACAGCATAGTAACCAAATCAACGTTATAAACGACTGCTGTTTTAGTTGGCTTAGTCCTCATGACTTGCCACTGATAGTTATTCAGTGACATCTCCTCAATAAATTTGTAAGCCTCTTCAGGTGTTTTGTTGTTGATGGTTCCACCAATGGCTGCATCAATGATCTGTCTTGTCAAAGGATTCACACCATTGTAGAATGTTTGAACTTGCAGCCATAGAGGTAACCCATGGTGAGGGCACCTTCGTTGTAGGTCCTTGTATCTCTCCAATGCATCGTAAAGTGTTTCTAAATCCATCTGCACAAAATAAGAGATATCATTATGTAATTTGGCCATCTTAGCTGACAGAAAATACTTTAATAAATTTTTTCGGTCATTTGTTCCCAAGTAGTGATTGACCCTCGTGGTAATGAGTTCAACCACTGTTTAGCTTTGTTCCTTAATGAAAACGGGAATAACCGAAGATGAATGGCATCATCAGAAACACCATTAATTTTAAAATTTTCGCAGAATTCCAGAAAATTTGCCATGTGAGTGTTGGGATCCTCATCCTACAAACCATCAAACTGAACAAATTACTGTATCATTTGAATCGTGTTAGGTTTCAGTTCAAAATTATTTGTAGCAATAGCAGTTCTAACTATACTTGACTCAGTTCTTGTTAAATTAGGTTTAGCATAATCATACATAGTACGAGGAGCAGGATTCTGATTTGCTAGATCAGCGGGTATCGCAGGAGGTAGCTGATTTTCTTGATTTTCAGCCATCTCCTCGGTTGTAGTTGAGATATCGTCCTCTTGCTCTTCCTCTGTGTATCTTAAGCTTCGCCTTATGTCTCGTCGGTTTCTACGAGCGGTACGATTGATTTCTTAGTCAAAAAGTAATGGTCCCGACGAGTTTCTTCTAGTCATAAACTATAAGAACTTGCTAAAAAAAAGAAATAGAAAATTTAGTAAATAAAAAATAAAAATAAAAAACAAAATTAAATTGCAGTGAAAGTAAATGGATAAAGTAATAAAAATTGAGTGTTCCTAATATCTTAGTTCCCCAACAACGGCGCTAAAAACATGATCGTGATTTTTTGTGATAAGTTTTATAAATTTATAATTAATCGCTCTTGAAACTAACTATTATCACGATGTAGGCAAGTGTACCTATCGAACAGTAGTGTAGCTACCTGATTGTCGAACCCAAAGAAACTAAAAGTACTAGTAATGACTGTCTTTTTATTATCTATCCTAAGAATAATAAGGTTTGTTTTAATTAACTAATTAACTAAACTAAGAGATCACAGAAAATAGAATTTGGGAATTACTTTTGGAAAACGATTAATTTAAGACAATACCTAAAGAAAAATCCACCTAGACTTCAATTGTTATTTTGGCTCCAAATTGGACGATTAATTCATTTAACTTGTTCTGTAAAAATCCCTAAGTTATGTTATTATCCCTATTCAAGACTAATAACGTCTAACCTTAAATTGAATAATTGAAATTTCTTTCTAATTAACACCCTAGGGTTGCATTAACTCGATCTATGGGTCCCCTTATTAGGTTTTACCCTAATCCGGTAAAATCTTGTCACCCTATCTCTAGGCACGCAATCAACTTCGCTTAATTATGACAAAGCCACTCTTAGCCAGGGACTATTCATCCTCCAACTAAGAGCATTAACTTGAATCGATATCCTGAAATACCAAAGCAAGAATTAAGAACACATAATTAAGAACAAGTCAAATATTTATCATACAATTTAGAAAATAATAACAAGATTTGTAACACCCCGTACCCGAGACCGTTACCGGGGTTTAACACGAGGTATTTACGGACTTAATTCATTGACTTACACGGTTCATTTTTAAAATTTCAGACATGCTGGCTAACTGCATCACGGACACTTTAAAAATCATATCTCGAGTTCCGAAGCTCAATAACTTATTCCGTAAATTTTCCTAAAACTAGACTCATATATCTATCTACAAATTTTTTTCTAGAATTTTTGATCAGGCCAAACAGTACAGTTTATTTGTTTAAGTCTCCCCTGTTACCGGGTTCGACTACCCAGACCTTCATGCATTGTAACTTAGGTATCTCCCTATACAGGACTTCAAAACTTATTCCGTTTATTTCTAAAGAAACTAGACTCGACAAGGAATCTGTACATATAGGGAATAACTTCTAATTATCTCTGGTTAATTTATAGTAAATTTTCAAAGTCAGAACAGGGGATCCAGAAATCGCTCTGGCCCTATTTCACGAAAACATAAATATCTCTTAAAATCCGACTCATATGGCCGTTTCGTTTCTTCCATATGAAAGTAGATTCATCAAGGTTCGATTTCATAATTTATTCACTAATTAACTCCATTCCTACTATTTTTAATGATTTTTCAAATTGACACTACTGATGCTGTCAACATCTGCCTTTAGGGTAGACTTTATCTATTACTTAGTTTCCATGATTTAACCAACCCCTTAGTATATATAGCACAAAATAAGATTGTGATTAACCATCCCAATGGTCAATCATTGCCAAGCATATTAACACTTCTCAATAACCATATACATACACGAAGATTATAACAATTTGCTCAAAACATATATATATAAGCCATTTTCGCATGACTATCTAATTTGTACAAAACCGAAAGGTGTAAGACAAACATCAAAAAGGGTAGTCCTATACATGCCATTTCAAAGTTTAACCAAAAGTGTACCAAAAGAGGGCTTTGATAGTGTGGACGACTTCAACTTTGACAATCCCGAGTCCGATAGCTGACGAACCAAAATCTATAAAACGGAGATTCAAAGAAACGGAGTAAGCATTTAATGCTTAGTAAGATTGAATAATGAAATTATGCACAACCAAAGTATAACATTCAAACGACTAAACGAATAATTTCATGCATACATATTCCCAAAATCATACCTACATCACATTACTACCCTTATACTCATGCACAAAAGATCAACTTAGTCAAAGGTCAGTAGTCCATTTATCGAATCGAGCGAAAACTACTTGTAAGGGATCAACTAATTCAATACAAACACGAAACATACCTCATCATTGGAATTCTACGAGCGTATCAATTGAAACTATTACAGCAAGTTTCTCATTCCCAAGCCAAGTACCTTCGGGATTTAACCGGATATAGCTACTCGCTTGAATGCCTTCGGGACATAACCCGGATATAGTAACTCGCACAATTGCCTTCGGGACATAGCCCGGATATAGTAACTCGCACAATTGCCTTCGAAACATAGCCCGGATATAGTAACTCGCACAATTGCCTTCGGGACATATCCCGGATATATCCAAATATTCATGCACATATCCATAAATCATGACATATCTATATTTCATTTTCGTAATTAGAGTCCAAACACAAATCACGTATTAAGCAATCCCATTTTCGGCTCACTAATCACATACAAACAACATGGTTTAGTTTGCTTTACGACACGATCTCTATGTACATACGGCTACCCGTCATACGTATAGATTAATTAATTCAACATATAATTCAAGTAGAATCATCATATCACCATATAGTTGTTATGCTCATACGTCATAACTTAATTAAATTGTAAACTAAGTCTCATTACTCGAAAACTTTCCTCGGATGTTGTCGAACGATTCCAATGACTATTCGACCACTTTTTCCTTCCCTTTATCTGTTTAGTTCCCTTTGCTCTTGAGCTTAATTTAACAAATAAATTGATTTAGTCATTTGAACATCGAAAAGAGGAACTCAAGGTACTTAGCCCATATATATATACATTAGACATTAGAGTCACTTATATATGAAATCATGAATCAACTCAACATATTAACCCACACTCTCTTTTAGCCGATTGTTTAGGCCAAGATAAAAGCATCAATATGCTTGCCTCTAACCGAATGCATGCAACATCAATCTTCTTCCTATGGCCAAATATGCATGTCTATGTTGAGGCCGATTATATGCTTAATTATACATACACCAAATCAAAAATAATTTCTAACATCTTTATATCATTTATACACTAGGCCGAATACTCTTACCAAGTTCACCTATATTCTTCAACAAATTCTTCATTGATCAACCACATATTCGGCTAAAGAAATGGCAATTTTAGCAACTTTTAACTTAATACCTAATCAATTATAATACATCTAAATATTCTTTTCACATTATTAACTCAAATCACATACATTATCCACATATAGCATTTTCACATTCGGCATTAGCATCAACCATAGTAGCCGATTCTTTCTACTTGTACCTATGCATCTTTTTGATCCTTAATTAGTTCAAACACTCACACACTAAGATCCATCCAATTTAACAAGAAATAAAATCCTTAATCCTCAAACTACCATGGCCGAAAGTGCTAGTCGTCCTAATATCAAAATTTCTAACATGGGTTACCTAAAGAACTTAGCAATTTGTTCAAATTTATCAAGCATTTCAAAAATTCACATGAATCTCATACCTTAAAGAAGATCTAAGTGACCGAATGGTTCTTCTCCCCAACTCTTCTTCACTTTCGGCTTTTGGGATGAACAAGGTGCTAACTTTGTTATTTTCACCCACTTTCTATTTTAGTTCCTTATTTTATTTCATTAATTCATGTTATTATATCATTTAACTAAATAAGACTAATAGAAAATTCATATTTTATAACATAACTAGCACATGGCCGACCACTATATAAAAATGGGCAATTGAACATGCAAAACCATTCCTTTAAACACATGCATTATTTACTCACTCTAAATTAGCCTATCACATTTCAAAAGTGTCACATTTTAGTCCTATTGAATGAATTCACATGCAAATGACCAAATCAAAGTTGGAAATTTTCACCCTTGTATTTACTCACTTCGAAATCATGAAATATAATTCATAAATATTTTTATAACTCGGTTTTGTGGTCCCGAAACCACTTTTCGACTAGGGTTAAATTAGGGTTGTCACAACTCTCCCCCACTTAAGAAATTTTCGTCCCCGAAAGTCTTACCAGTGAATAAATTTGGATATCGTTCCTTCATAGAGGTCTCAGTTTCCCAAGTAGCTTCTTCGATTTCGTGTTTGAGCCATAACACTTTTACTAAAGGAACCTTTTTGTTTCTCAACTCTTTCACTTCACGAGCTAGGATACGAATTGGTTCTTCTTCATAACTCAAATCAGATTTAATTTCAACCTCTGATGGATTAATTATATGTGAAGGATCAGATCTATAACGTCGAAGCATTGACACATGAAAAACGTTGTGAATCTTTTCAAGTTCAGGGGGAAAAATCAATCTATACGCAACTGGACCAATTCGTTCGGATACTTCATATGGCCCTATGAACCTCGGACTCAGTTTGCCTTTATGGCCAAATCTAAGTATCTTTTTCCAAGGTGAAACTTTAAGAAACACTTTGTCTCCCACCTGATACTCAATGTGTTTTCGTTTCAAATCCGCGTACGACTTTTGGCGATCCGAGGTCGCCTTCCTTGACTTTCACGGATTACTTTTACTTTCTGTTCAGCATCTTTAATCAAGTCAACTCCAAAAATTTTTCTTTCACCGAGTCCAGTCCAAAACAATGGCGTATGACATTTACGCCCGTACAAAGCCTCGTAAGGTGCCATCTTAATACTTGATTGAAAACTATTGTTGTGTTTAATTCAATCAAAGGTAAATATCGCTCCCATGAACCATTGAACTCGAGGATGCAACATCTCAACATATCCTCAAGTATCCGAATTATCCGCTTTGATTGACCATCGGTTTGTGGATGAAAAAAAGGTGCTAATATGCAGCTTGGTACCCAAAGCTTCTTGCAATTTCTTCCAAAATCGTGAGGTGAATCTTGGATCTCTCGTCCGACACAATAGAAATCGGTACCCGTGTAATCTCACAACTGAGAAACATACAATTCAACTAGTTTATCCAATGAAAAATCCGTGCGTGCGGGGGATAAAATGAGCCGACTTAGTCAGTCTATCAACAACAACCCAAATCGCATCTTTCTTACTTGTAGACAATGGCAACCCACATACAAAATCCATCGTGACTCGATCCCATTTCCATTCAGGTATCATGATCGGCTGAAGTAAACCCGTAGGCACTTGATGTTCTGGCCTTCACTTGCTGACATATTAAACACTTCAAACAAAATCGGAAATGTCTCGTTTTCATACCATGCCACCAAAATTGACGTCTCGGATCATTGTACATTTTCGTACTCCCCGGGTGAAGTGACATTCGACTACAATGAGCTTCGTTCAGAATCATCGAAATGAGTTCTGCATTTCTTGGAACACACAACCGACTTCTGAACCTCAAATAATCATCCTCATCAAGTTGAAACTCCGATTCCATATTCGGGACACATTCAGCCCGTTTTGCAACTAATTCTTCATCGATTTTCTGAGCTTCACGAATTTGATGAATCAACAATGGTTTGGCCTTTAATTCCACCACTAACACATTGTCGGATAGAATAGACAAGTGTACATTCATTGCTCGCAAAGCAAACAGGGATTTACGACTTAAGGCATCCACAACCACATTAGCCTTTCCCGGGTGATAGTCAATGATAAGCTCATAATCTTTTAACAACTCGAGCCAACGTCTTTGTCGCAGATTTAAGTCTCTTTGGGTCATCAAATATTTGAGACTTTTGAGATCCGAAAACACATGGCACTTCTCACCAAATAGGTAATGTCGCCATATTTTCAAGGCGAATACGATGGCAGCTAATTCGAGATCATGGGTCGGATAATTTTTCTCATGTGGCTTTAATTGTCTCGACGCATAGGCCACAACTCGACCTTCTTGCATCAATACGCAACCTAACCCCAAAGAGGGAGGCATCACTATAAATGACAAACTCTTTGCACGATTCGGGCCGCACTAAGATTGGAGCTTCACCAATAAGTTTTCAGATTGATCAAAACTTTGTTGACATTTTTCCGTCCATTCGAACTTAACATCTTTTGGAGTAGCCGTCATTGGTGTGGCTATCATTGAGAAACCTTTTACAAATCGTCGGTAGTAACCAAAGAAGTCCCAAAAAGCTCCGAACCTCGCAATATTTCTCAGAGGCTTCCAGTTAAGTATGGCTGAAATTTGGATCAACTCGAATACCTGATGCGGATACCACATGACCCAAAAAGCTAACCTCTTTTAACTAAACTCACACTTACCGAACTTAGCATATAAATCGCTTATCTCGTAAAATTCGCAACACTAATCTCGTGCTCAAAGATGTTCGGTCTCGCCTCTTGAATAGACCAAGATGTCATCAATAAACACAACTACGAACCGGTCCAAATACTGTCTGAAGATCTGATTCATCAAATCCATAAATACCGCAGGGGCATTAGTGAGCCCAAACGGCATCACTAAGAACTCGTAATGGCCGTATCTCGTTCTAAAAGTAGTTTTGGGTATATCCGAATCTCGAACTCGCAAATGAGATAATAACCCGATCTCAAATCTATCTTTGAAAATACCGAGGCTCCTTCAGCTTGATCAAATAAATCATCAATACGGGTAACGGATATTTATTCTTTATCGTCACTTTATTCAATGACAATAGTCAATGCACAACCTCATAGTTCCGCCCTTCTTTTCACAAAAACATACTTGGTGCACCCCAAGGTGAGAAACTTGGTCGAGCGAAACCTTTATCCGTCAACTCTTGCAACTGAACTTTCAATTCTTTTAATTTCGTTGGTGCCATACGATACGGAGTTATCGAAATCGGTGTAGTCCCAAGCACAAGCTCGATGCCAAACTCTACCTCCCGAACAGGTGGTAAACCCAGTAATTCCTCGGGAAAAACATCCGGGTATTCACAAACCACTGGCACAGATTCAGGCTTCTTTTCTAACTCTTTGCCATCAAGTACATACGCAAGGTATGTTTCACACCCCTTTCTTACACATTTCTGAGCCGACGATATTACAGCTGGCAACCTATTCAAGTCAGTAGACTCGACTCGGGTTATCTCGTTATTTTCACACCTCAAATCGATGGTTTTTCTTTTGCAATTTACAATTGCGTCATGTACGGTCAACCAATCCATACCGAGGATAACATCAAATTCGTCAAACGGTAAAAGCATCAAATCAGCCGGAAAACAGGAACCTCGGATTACTAGGGGGCATTTCTTGCACACTTTGTCGACAAGTACGTAACGACCCAAGGGATTTGACACCCGAATTACAAACTCAGTAGACTCAACAGGTAGAGTCTTACTGGATGCTAAGGTTTCACATATATAAGAATGAGTAGAACCGGGGTCTATCAAAGCAATTACATCAGTATCAAGGAGAGTAAAGTACCCGTAATAACGTCTGGCGAAGAAGCATCCTCGCGTGCGCGTATAGCATAAGCTCTAGCTGGAGCACGAGCCTCAGATCTGGTTGTAGCATCTCTAGATCCTCTCTGACCGCCGCTAGCATTCCCCGCATTTCAAGATGGTCTATCTCGAGTAGTAGTAGCACCCAGTTTCCCACTCGCTTACATTCTCGCTCGATGCGGTCTCGGGCAATCCTTGATAAAGTGGTCAGCTGATCCACACTTATAGCAGGAGCGGTCATGGAATCTACAACTCCCCGAATGCCATTTACCACAATACTAGCACTCTGTCCTGTCCCGACGATCATTTCCCACACTGGCAACCGAAGTGACTCGCGTACTCACAGGGGGTCGATCGCGATCTCGCCTTGAAAAACCCGAAGTGTCTTTGGATCGGCCGAATCATCTCTAAATTTCTTCGATGATCGTGTGAAAGGGTTTTCCCAATGATCTCTTACGAAACTCTTTGGCTCCCATTTCAGCTTTTCTTTTCTCCTTACAGAGCTCTTCGCTTTGCAAGCTCGCCGACAAGCACTACAAACTCTCTCGATCTCTAAAATGCCAACATACAATTTTATATCTTCATTCAAACCATCTTCAAAACGTTTACACATTACGACTTACAAGAAACGCATTCTCGAGCGTGCATCTGGCTAAGCCTCACAAACTTTCGTTCATAATCGATGAACTCGTCATGGAACCTTGTTTAAGTTCAAGAAATTCTTTTCATTTTTGATCAATGAATCTCTCGATCGATATACTTTTTCAAACTCGGTTTGGAAAATCTCCCAAGTTACCCGCTCTGGGCACAACAGAAATCAACGTATTCCACCAATAGTAGGCGTAATCACGTAGCAAAGAGATAGTACACTTTAGGCATTCCTCGGGTGTGCAAGATAGTTCATCAAGTACCGGATAGTGTTGTCCAACTAAAATTCAGCTTGCTCGGCATCATCATTGTCAGTAGCTTTAAATTCGATAGAGCCGTGCTTTGATTCTGTCAAATGGGGGCTTGTTTAATCTCATCTAATCGGTTACGCAGGTACATGCGTGTGCGAGGATGTATTAGTCGGGAGTGGGGTTGTGGAATGTGTAGTATTAGTTCGAATGTATTGGTTAAACCAATCATTCATCACATTATAAAAGGCTTGTCTAGCCTCGCTGCTCGATTGCTTGCCACAGGTTGAGAGTCCATCGGCCTTTGCCCCGCGTGCGCGAGCAGCGCTACACTCTCTCCACATCGCGTCGCCTACCGCTCGATTGGGATCGGGATCCATTACTAACAAAAACACACATTTAAACCGCCGTAATCATCACACTATCGTATTAACACCGAAATGGCATGTATAACTAGACTTACACATGCTACGCTAGTCCTAGAATCGACTAAACTGTAGCTCTGATACCAATAAAATGTAACACCCCGTACCCGAGACCGTTACCGGGGTTTAACACGAGGTATTTACGGACTTAATTCATTGACTTACACGGTTCATTTTTAAAATTTCAGACATGCTGGCTAACTGCATCACGGCCGCTTTAAAAATCATATCTCGAGTTCTGAAGCTCGAAAACTTATTCCGTAAATTTTTCCTGAAACTAGACTCATATATCTATCTACAAATTTTTTTCTAGAATTTTTGATCGGGCCAAACAGTACAGTTTATTTGTTTAAGTCTCCCCTGTTACCGGGTTCAACTACCCAGACCTTCATGCATTGCAACTTAGGTATCTCCCTATACAGGACTTCAAAACTTATTCTGTTTATTTCTAAGGAAACTATACTCGACAAGGAATCTGTACATATAGGGCATAACTTCTAATTATCTCTGGTTAATTTATAGTAAATTTTCAAAGTCAGAACAGGGGATCCAGAAATCGCTCTGGCCCTGTTTCACGAAAACATAAATATCTCTTAAAATCCGATTCATATGGCCATTTCGTTTCTTCCATATGAAATTAGATTCATAAAGGTTCGATTTCTAATTTATTCACTAATTAACTCCATTCCTACTATTTTTAATGATTTTTCAAATTGACACTACTGATGTTGTCAACATCTGCCTTTAGGGTAGACTTTATCTATTACTTAGTTTCCATGATTTAACCAACCCTTTAGTATATATAGCACAAAATAAGATTGTGATTAACCATCCCAATGGTCAATCATTGCCAAGCATATTAACACTTCTCAATAACCATATACATACACGAAGATTACAACAATTTGCTCAAAACATATATATATAAGCCATTTTCGCATGACTATCTAATTTGTACAAAACCGAAAGGTGTAAGACAAACATCAAAAAGGGTAGTCCTATACATGCCATTTCAAAGTTTAACCAAAAGTGTACCGAAAGAGGGCTTTGATAGTGTGGACGACTTCAACTTCGACAATCCCGAGTCCGATAGCTGACGAACCAAAATCTATAAAACAGAGATTCAAAGAAACGGAGTAAGCATTTAATGCTTAGTAAGATTGAATAATGAAATTATGCACAACCAAAGTATAACATTCAAACGACTAAACGAATAATTTCATGCATACATATTCCCAAAATCATACCTACATCACATTACTACCCTTATACTCATGCACAAAAGATCAACTTAGTCAAAGGCCGGTAGTCCATTTATCGACCGAGCGAAAACTACTTGTAAGGGATCAACTAATTCAATACAAACACGAAACATACCTCATCGCTGGAATTCTACGAGCGTATCAATTGAAACTATTACAGCAAGTTGCTCATTCCCAAGCCAAGTACCTTCGGGATTTAACCGGATATAGCTACTCGCTTGAATGCCTTCGGGACATAACCCAGATATAGTAACTCGCACAATTGCCTTCTGGACATAGCCCGGATATAGTAACTCGCACAATTGCCTTCGGGACATAGCCCGGATATAGTAACTCGTACAATTGCCTTCAGAACATAGCCCGGATATAGTAACTCGCACAATTGCCTTCGGAACATAGCCCGGATATAGTAACTCGCACAATTGCCTTCGGGACATATCCCGGATATATCCAAATATTCATGCACATATCCATAAATCATGACATATCTATATTTCATTTTCGTAATTAGAGTCCAAACACAAATCACGTATTAAGCAATCCCATTTTCGGCTCACTAATCACATACAAACAACATGGTTTAGTTTGCTTTACGACACGATCTCTATGTACATACGGCTACCCGTCATACGTATAGATTAATTAATTCAACATATAATTCAAGTAGAATCATCATATCGCCATATAGTTGTTATGCTCATACGTCATAACTTAATTAAATTGTAAACTAAGTCTCATTACTCGAAAACTTACCTCGGATGTTGTCGAACGATTCCAATGACAATTCGACCACTTTTTCCTTCCCTTTATCGGATTTAGTTCCCCTTTGCTCTTGAGCTTAATTTAACAAATAAATTGATTTAGTCATTTGAGCATCGAAAAGAGGAACTCAAGGTACTTAGCCCATATATATATACATTAGACATTAGAGTCACTTATATATGAAATCATGAATCAACTCAACATATTAACCCACACTCTCTTTTAGCCGATTGTTTAGGCCAAGATAAAAGCATCAATATGCTTGCCTCTAACCGAATGCATGCAACACCAATCTTCTTCCTATGGCCGAATATGCATGTCTATGTTGAGGCCGATTATATGCTTAATTATACATACACCAAATCAAAAATAATTTCTAACATCTTTATATCATTTATACACTAGGCCGAATACTCTTACCAAGTTCACCTATATTCTTCAACAAATTCTTCATTGATCAACCACATATTCGGCTAAAGAAATGGCAATTTTAGCAACTTTTAACTTAATACCTAATCAATTATAATACATCTAAATATTCTTTTCACATTATTAACTCAAATCACATACATTATCGACATATAGCATTTTCACATTCGGCATTAGCATCAACCATAGTGGCCGATTCTTTCTACTTGTACCTATGCATCTTTTTGATCCTTAATTAGTTCAAACACTCACACACTAAGATCCATCCAATTTAACAAGAAATAAAATCCTTAATCCTCAAACTACCATGGCCAAAATTGCTAGTCATCCTAATATCAAAATTTCTAACATGGGTTACCTAAAGAACTTAGCAATTTGTTCAAATTTATCAAGCATTTCAAAAATTCACATGAATCTCATACCTTAAAGAAGATCTAAGTGACCGAATGGTTCTTCTCCCCAACTCTTCTTCACTTTCGGCTTTTGGGATGAACAAGGTGCTAACTTTGTTATTTTCACCCACTTTCTATTTTAGTTCCTTATTTTATTTCATTAATTCATGTTATTATATCATTTAACTAAATAAAACTAATAGAAAGTTCATATTTTATAACATAACTAGCACATGGCCAGCCACTATATAAAAATGGGCAATTTAACATGCAAAACCATTCCTTTAAACACATGCATTATTTACTCACTCTAAATTAGCCTATCACATTTCAAAAGTGTCACATTTTAGTCCTATTGAATGAATTCACATGCAAATGACCAAATCAAAGTTGGAAATTTTCACCCTTGTATTTACTCACTTCGAAATCATGAAATATAATTCATAAATATTTTTATAACTTGGTTTTGTGGTCCCGAAACCACTTTTCGACTAGGGTTAAATTAGGGTTGTCACAAGATTCGTCTTAGGTTTCATCCCCCTTAGTTATTTAGGGGTTTTAGTTCATAACTACATAGGAAAACATCTGAAAAGAATAAAGAATACAAAACATAAAGAAAACCCAAAACTCCTGAAGGGAAATTGAGGAGAAATTTTCAGTCTTGATGATGAATCCGGCTTCTGAGATGGATCAATCGGCTTTCTTGGAGTAATTCCTTGCTCCCTATTCTTCGGCTCCCTTTTAGTCCTCCTCTAGGGTGTTTAAATAGGCTTTAGAATGCCTAAGAGCCCTAAAAATTACCCTTTTCTGAATAGAACTTAACTAGGGCTCGGTAGGGACACGCTCGTGTGACACGCCTGTGTGCGATTACTTAAGGCCGTGGTCGAGGCTGAGAGATCAACACGCCTGTGCTGAGGTTGTTTTAGGCCGTGGTCGAGCCTATTAGAATGGCATGGGCGTGTGTTCTGCCCGTGTAAGGAAGTCCAGGCCGTGTTGTTTTCCCACGTCGGCCCATTTTCTCTATTTTTGGCCCGTTTCTTGTTCTTTTCACTCTCCTATGCTCACCTAAGTATAAATATATTAAATTAAAGGATTAGGAGCACCAAATTCACCAAATCTAAGGAGAATTCATTCATAAATGTGTTAAGCATGGGATAAAAATATGTATAAATTACGGTTTATAAATGTAGCTTCACGGTGCTGCTCACACAAGCTATCAAGTAACCACAACACATTTCGGTATACTCAGCCACCAGTAGGATGTACAGAACCAACGCACTAATCACATAATCATAATAATCCCCTAATGACATGTCACTAGTATCCAAGTCTATTCCTAAGGTTCAACCGGGATTTCTAACATCGAATCATTGTTAGACCATTCTCGAATATGTCTATAATCTCGTATTCACATTTTATGCAATATCAAAGTATTTAAAACATAATTATAACAATGCTTATTACATACGAAATTACCTCGAACGTAAAAATGGCTAAACTGGTCGATTAGTTGAGAACTTTGTTTTTCCCTCGATCTATATCTGAGTTTTGCTTTTCTTGATCTATATGTAATCAAAATTAACTTATTTAATCATCTCTCTATTCAATTTAATCCAAGATTCACTTTAAGACACTTTTACACATTTGCCTCTAATGTTTCACAACTTTTACAATTTAGTCCTTATTTCAGTAAAACACAAATTCATGAAATTTAACCACAACCCAAGCTAGCCAAATTACAATTAAGTCCCTAGCAGCCCATATTTTTCATTTATTTTACATTTTAACCATAAAGTTTCCACATTTTACAATTTAGTCCCTAATTGGCATTTTCACAAAAAATCACTTAACAAAACTTGTTTATCTATCAACAACCATTCATAATCTATCATCAAACATCAAAACACACATATATTCATCAATGGAAAAACCTTAAAACTTTAATAGTTTTGCAAATTAGTCCCCGGGCTACCTAGACCTAGTTTCAACAATCTCAAAAATATAGAAATCATTAAAAATAGAGTAAAAAATCACTTACATGCTCAAGGTACCATGGGCGAACCTTCAAAGTACAAAAATGGTGTCTTTTTCTTTCTTTAAATTCGGCTAGAAGAAGATGGAAGCCTTAAAATTATGTTTGTTTTATTTAATTAACTTATATTTACAAATTACCAAATTAACCTTGTTATTAATTCATTAAAATTCATTAATCATGTCCATCTTTGTCCACTCACACTAATCATGATCTAATTACAACATAAGGACCTCCACTTTAATATTCCTTAGCTATTAGACACCTTTAACTATACGTGATTTAGTCCTTTTTATCAAATTGACTAATCAAACGATAAAATTTCTTAACGAAATTTTTACACAAACATATTTGTGAAAGTATATAAACAATTCGATAAATATAAACAATATAATTGTGAAGTGATGAAAAGTTAAGCATATGAAACTAAATGCAATGACCCCTAATGCAATTTATCCTAAGTATGTAAACTATATGAATGAGATAGATTTTAGCAAAATTAACACAATAAGCAACAATTATAACATAAATAAGCTAGGACAATTACTTTAATTAAACTCAAATTATTATCAACATGCTTATCAATATTCAGAAAAACATTCCAGGGAAACTTGATCTGTCATGAGTTTGGAATCCATGTTAGGTCCTTTCGGAATCCTTTACTTAGTAAATACGCATTTTACTAATCCTTATTTTCTAAGGGTTTCTTAGTATTTGTGTGAGGTAACAGGGACGTGTTAGGTTTGAAATAGTTTAATCACACAAATCTAAAAACTATGCAAATAATAGAGCCTGGTTAGGGTTGTTATGCAACTTGCAATTTAATCGGGTTAGGATATAAATTGAGCATGCACATTTAAATTATGCGTCCATTAGCCATCGTCTGGTTAGGATCGCTCAGCTAATTCAGGTGCATTTCAATCACATATGAACGAAATACAGACTTGATTTAATTGAAAACATGATTGATTGAGACATAAACATTATAAGCATGAATCAAATAATTATTATTAAATCAAAGCAATCATCCTAGCTTAAATAAAATTAAGCTATAATTGTTGTAAACAAGAACAAAGAACACATAGCAAACATTCTTGAATTAAATTAAAGTAAGAAAGATTAAACCCAATTCAAAGTGGCTGTCACCCAAGACTCTGACTGATGAGGGCTCCTTCGTTCCTTCGCTTTGGTCTTTTGCTGATGGCTCTCTGAGATGGCTGACCAAGTGTTCTTTAAGAGGCTAATTTGCTCAAAATATTTATTCATGATAGGCATGAGGGGAAAGAAAGCTAAAAGAATTGAGAGAGGAGAGAATGATGAATGAGTGAGGGATGAGGGATGATTAGAAAAGTGAGAAATGATGTCTTATTTATAGGTTAGGCAAGGGAGCTAGTTTGCTAAAAATTGGAGTGTTCATCTTTTGAGAATTCCTCCAAGGGTGGCCGGCCATGATTTGTGGAAATGTGGCTGATTTTTGCTTGATTTAAATGCCACACATGATCAGGATCAGGACTCAGTCAATTGCAAATCTCTGGGTAAATCTCTGATTTCTTCAAGTCTTCAAGGGCTTTGTGCAATTAAACCAAAATTTGATTTATGGACATCCTCATGCAGCCGAATTTTGGGTTGACTTAGTCCTCCATTTGGATGATTTTGTAATGAAAATAAAGCTCTCAGACCTATCCAAAAATAGTAGATAATTTAGAGGACCATAGAAAATAATTTAACCACTTCAATTAATCAATTTACTTAATTAATTAAAACTCAATTTATTAATGAAATATAGTAAAATAAATTATTAAATATATCTTTATATTTTATTATTTAACTTAATCATGCATGGCCCACTTTATAGCTTGAAAATATAATATGATCAAATTAATATAAAATAAGCCATTTTTTGCATGAAAACTATATAATAAAGCATAAAATCACATTTTAATAATTTCTATGTCCCAATTTCATATTTTCATATATTTCATTAATTTATTAAACAATTACTTGGTTTTAACAAAAAATTTAAGTAAAAAGCTGACAAATTATATAGGAACAATCCTATATATTTTTCAGTTTATACACCCCCAAACTTAAATCATTGCTCGTCCCAAGTAATGTTCATGCACAACACAAGGTCTCGCTAAAGCAAAAATTGCTAAAAGTGTAAGCAGCATCAATCTTTGCCCCGTAATCATGCATTAATAAATTCATGCTCATAGATCTTTTTTATTAACAAGTAAATCATACGCAAACATTTTCAAAATTTTATACTAAGTTTCAAGATATGTCAACACAAATCATAGTATGTATATGCGTCACAGCCATAGGTAATATTCTTTCATTCAACATAATTTCTCATCAATCAAGCAAAAAAATCATAAGGCTTATTTATAATCTTTATATGTTGAACTTAGGACTTCCTCTCCACTAATGTAGGTGACATAATCACCAAATGAATAGGTCTTTTATAAGGTTATAATGGGGCTCGGTCAAAGGTAGGGATTTTAAGAGATGGGATATTTCAGTTTCAAAATCTTAACCTTTATCTCTGTCTCGGTTTTCTTGTAATACAACCTTTTTCTTTACGTGAACCTTTGGAGCACCCACAAACTTATTTTGAACTCAAGCTCATACATTTTTTCCTTTTTAGAGACTGAGCAAACTTTTCTTCGCTCTTTTTTTTTAAGCATGAGCACATACATCTTTATGAAATTTTCCTCAAATGTTGATTACCAAGACAACTTTAGTTAAGATGGGTGCACAAAATTAGTTAAGTGTGTAATTAATAGTTGAGTGACATCATTTGTAGGTTTGTAGTTGAGGAAATCGCAACACGTTTTAGTATCAGGTGTGTACATACACTGCACACACAGAGTATATCGGCAAATCCCGAATGCCAAAAAGTCGAAATGCTGAAAAGCTGGAGGTTTGGCTACAATAGACTTGCGAATGCACGAACACTCGTAAGGGGAAACTGATAGGTTACCAGAGGCCCCATGAGTGATTCCGTGAACTTGGGCCATGTATTGGCCAACCGGGCCAGAATGGGCTAAATGGGCCCGATGGGCTATAGGGCCCATAATAGGCAAAATTGACAATTTGTTACTAAGTGATGAAAAATCATATGATTGCATGACTATGAATGTGATTGGGCCTGACAGGCCATATGAATGTGATTTGGGCCTAATGTGTAACACCCCTTACCCGTATCCAAGGCCGGAACAGAGTACGAGGCATTACCAGACTTAACAACACACATAGACAAAAACTGGGCCATAAAATTTCATTTAATTTAAAACTTTTCGAACACATGCATAACAAACAAAGCTAACTATATCATTACATCAAAACATATGACGTAGCATGATTAATTAAACTTATAAACCATAATGGATAAGGACCACATCTCATAATCATATACAATAACTCAATGCAGATCGATACGTGCATTTATCAAAATCATAATAAAAAATACATATTACAAACCAACTTCCTATACATGCCACTCACTTGATATTTCTAATATTTGAATTAATTCTCCCAAAAATGATAGTTTGATAGTGTGATTTTGCCTCCGATGATCTCCAACCCCGAGCCGACCTATCAATACTAAAGAAATGGAGAGGATGGGTAAGCTTTACGCTTAGTAAGTTCATATGAAAATAATAAGCAATTACTACCATGCTTTTCAAGATAAAACACTATAATTGTACAATTACATATATTCAGGTTAAGCTGTGTTATTGAGTTACAGTTACTAAATCATTCATATCTGAAGCTACAAAACTCCAACTTTAGTTTCGTTAATTTTATTTGAAAATAGATTCATATATCTTTCTCCCATAAAATTTCCAAAATTTTTGGTTTGGCCAATTAGTACAGTTTATTAGTTAAATTCTCCCCTGTTTCAGAGTATGACTACTCTGACCTCTGTGTACTACGAACCAAATTTCTCTCTGTACAGAATTCCAACGACCATGCCATTTGTTTCCCTTAAAAATAGACTCAATAAGGAATCCATGCATGTAAGGTATGACTCTTAATAAGTTTTGTACAATTTATGATGAATTTCTAAAGTCAGAACAGGGGATCTCGAATTCATTCAGACCCTATTTCACAATAATTCAAATATCACACAATATAGAATTCTTTTGCTTCCCCTGTTTCTTTCATGTGAAAATATACTCATTAAGCTTTATTTTCATATATCATTTGCATTTTTATTCAACTTCCACAATTTTTAGTGAATTTTCAAAGTCACGCAACTGCTGTTGTCCAAGACAATTTTATTGCTAATTCACTCTTTCACACTTTCTTTGTATTAACCTCATTTTAACATACATATCACAAATCATTTTCACCACATTTCATACATCACAAGTATAGGCCCATGATTACAAGGTCACCATAAAATCATCCTCATGTATAACTTAATTGTTTATAACCTTACCACAACCCGATCACTTAATGAACACATTATTCATATAACCAAATTCCTGCACTTATTCATCGTAAAACTCACAAAGCAAAGACATAATAAGTCTCTCGTTGAACACTTCGGATCAATCCTCGATACTTGGTGGTTTCCGCAAATAGCTCCACCCATCATAAAGTTCGGCTCTCTTGTACACATGGGGAACCCTTAGTATCACCCATGTGACCTAACCAGTTTATCTCGTAGCTCTCTTGTCTACATGGTGTCCTTCACCTGGAACCACGCATGCGACCTAGCTACATATATCCCGTAGCTCTCTTGTCGACATGGTGTACACATAGTATCACCCATGTGACCTAGCTACATCATAATATCTCGTAGTTCTCTTGTACACATGATGTGCACTCAAAGACATACATGTGACCTAGCTACATACCATCTGTATCATCCAATCTTTCCGAAGGTTCAACCGGGATTTCTCTCTCTTTTCTAACAATTTCACCAATCAAGTAATTACCACCAAACATATTTCCAATATGTTACAAATTTATTCATAGTCCTTTTTCAATTTTCAATTTACAGCAAATAGTCAATCTATAGGTAGCCACATTTCATATGATAACAAAATATAATAAAATAAAATAAAATAAATCGATAAATTATTTACGTACAAACTTATCAAAATCTCATCAGGTACAACCGTGCAACAATTCATACAACCCAGTTAATAGTAATTTAACACTCAATTCTTGTAACAATAATTCCATTCAATTTCACATGACACAACTAGCATTACATTTTTTTTTTTAATATATACATACCATCCATCAACTTCTCTTAAACATATTAAATCATACAATTTATGCCATATCAATAGAGAATTACAATTCATGCATGGTATTGCATTATTATTAACACACGAACTTACCTCGATTCGAAACTAAATTTACTATTTTAATCCATAACCTTGTATTTTCCCGATTTAAGCCCGAATCTCGATTTCCTTCATCTATAATATCACATTTAGCCTAATAATTAGTCACATTATTCATACGGGTCCAAAAATCATATTTTTACAAATTTGCATTTTGACCCCTAAACTTTTGCATATTTGCACTTTTGCCCCAAGACTCGAAAATTTAATTTCAGCCCTTATTCCTATGTTTTATGACATGCTGAACATTTTTCTTCTACAACAACATCAAATTCTCACTCTAACATATAGTTATGAACAATAAGTATTTTTACCGATTATGCCGTTTTACTCGTTTTCACTTAAAACCGAGTAGCACAAGTTGTTTAACATAATTTAAAACCTCATATTCTATCATAAAATATCAAAATACACAAATTTCACCTATGGGTATTTTTCCAAATATGAACCCTAGCTTAAATTATTGCTAGAATAAGCTTAATCGAGCTACCGGGATTCCAAAAACGTAAAGAACATTAAAAACGGGGCTTGGAATCACTTACTATTGAGCTTGGAAAGCTTGAAAACCCTAGCCATGGCCTCCCCCATGCTAATTTCGGCCTCCATGAAGAAGATGAGCAAAATTGGCTTTTAATTTTGTATTTTAATTCATTTTACCCCTAAATGACCAAAATGCCCTTACTACTAAACTTTCAAAAATTCCTTCCATGTCCTAATTTTGTCCATGAACTTAAAATTGGTCAAATTGCTATTTAAGACCTCCTAATTAATATTTCAATGCAATTTCATACTAAAAACTTCTAGAATGCAAGTTTTGCAACTTATTCAATTTAGTCCCTAACTTTAAATTAAGCACTTTATGCATTGAATTTCTTCACGAAATTTTCACACAATCATGCAATCATATCATAGACCTCAAAATAATCATAAAATAATTATTTCTATCTCAAATTTGTGGTCCCGACATCACTATTCCGACTAGGCCCAAAATCGTGGTGTTACAACTCTCCCCTTTTTGGGATTTTCGTCCCCAAAATCTTACCAAAAAGTGGTCTTCACTTAGATTCCTCAATCTCATACTCAATAATAAAGTACCTTAACTCAGCAAGGCTTCCAATACATCTCTTTAATTTCTCATTTCCATCCTAATATCAATCTCGCAAAGATAATTCGTAGATTCGATGCTCTGGCTTTAACCCCATTAACAATTTAGATTCTCTCAGTGGCATCGAATGCTCTATACTATCACATTACCTTATTGTCTTGAAACACATCACAATTCATACAACAAGACATTACTAAAAAAATCAGAAGTCTTTACTCAATACAGACTAGTCCAAATTTCGAGATATTCCAGCTTAACAATATTCTCATCTGCTCAAACTTTACCAACATGTAATAAACTTTTCAGCTTTCACGAAATGAAAACCTCATCATTCGTAGTGGTTTTTACTCATATAATTTTTTTTTTTAAGAGATATACACTTCTCGCTCGTAATATTTGCCTTTTATCCGCATGCAAATGAAATTCTATTATCGGACTTGAGAAAAATAATCCTCGACATAATTGTCACATGAAATATTTCAAATAAATAATTCACAATCGATTGAACACTCGAGTCGATCTTAATCATCGATGAATGACATTTCCAGAATCTTTTTCGCTCATTCATTACGCTAACTAAAACCATCTCAATTGCATTAGTTCAAGTAACCAAAATATCTCAATTGAAGTCATTAATTATAATTGACTTATTTGAGAGAAGTAATCCACCATATCGATTGAGACTCGATCTTTTATCACTTATGTCTTTACTTATCAATTCATTCTTAATCTCTAATTATACTTATAATTATTCCATCACCGAACTCTCTTTAAATTTTCAAGCGAAACTTATTCAAGTATGGATCTCATGAAATTCAATCATAAGCACCACTTCTATAAGAGGGAGGTTATAGGGCCTCTAACTCGCGTCTTTCTTATACATACACATATGACACAATTTCCATCATCATAGCAACATCATCAAAATCATGTCATTCATTCAGCAATGCAACATTCATGTTGGCTTACACAAATTTTTCCTATTGTCCCATTTAGACAATATACTTATGCATACATTCTATGTTTTCTAGATAGCTTTACTTATCGATTCATTTAATTAAATTAAGTCATGCTCATGACATCATATAAGGCCAAACAACCATAGATACTTGTACCACAATTACAACTTTCATTTCATGCATCATCATGTACATATCATTACAATCATATAATTCAGTCCAAATAATTTAACATAGATAAGCTCATTTCATTATAATCCTTTATCTCATAAAAAATATCATTGTCATTCATCAACATTCAACGCCCAACCAGACAATGACATTTTTATTCGTGTTAAAATATTATAAACCTTTATTCATACCTTTCTCGAATCTAACCTTATTATAATCGTAATTTACTCAATTACCTTTGCATCACGTTAAACATGGTCGGTGCAGCTCGGTTGGAGAGTACCTCTGTCTAAACAAGACGGTCCTCATACGCGCGTCGGAGACATCACACTATCATAGATCCGTGGCATATATATAGCTAGACTTTTTCACATGCTAGGTTAGTCCGAGAACCGACTAAACCATAGCTCGATACCACTAAATGTAACACCCTTACCCGTATCCAAGGCCTTAACAGAGTACGAGGCATTACTGGACTTAACAACACACATAGACAAAAATCGGGCCATAAAATTTCATTTAATTTAAAACTTTTCAACACATGCATAACAAACAAAGCTAACTATATCATTACATCAAAACATATGACGTAGCATGATTAATTAAACTTATAAACCATAATGGATAAGGACCACATCTCATAATCATATACAATAACTCAATGCATCGATACGCATTTATCAAAATCATAATAAAAAATACATATTACAAACCAACTTCCTATACATGCCACTCACTTGATATTTCTAATATTTGAATTAATTCTCCCAAAAATGATAGTTTGATAGTGTGATTTTGCCTCCGATGATCTCCAACCCCGAGCCGACCTATCAATACTAAAGAAATGGAGAGGATGGGTAAGCTTTACGCTTAGTAAGTTCATATGAAAATAATAAGCAATTACTACCATGCTTTTCAAGATAAAACACTATAATTGTACAATTACATATATTCAGGTTAAGCTGTGTTATTGAGTTACAGTTACTAAATCATTCATATCTGAAGCTACAAAACTCCAACTTTAGTTTCGTTAATTTTATTTGAAAATAGATTCATATATCTTTCTCCCATAAAATTTCCAAAATTTTTGGTTTGGCCAATTAGTACAGTTTATTAGTTAAATTCTCCCCTGTTTCAGAGTATGACTACTCTGACCTCTGTGTACTACGAACCAAATTTCTCTCTGTACAGAATTCCAACGACCATGCCGTTTGTTTCCCTTAAAAATAGACTCAATAAGGAATCCATGCATGTAAGGTATGACTCTTAATAAGTTTTGTACAATTTATGATGAATTTCTAAAGTCAGAACAGGGGATCTCGAATTCATTCAGACCCTATTTCACAATAATTCAAATATCACACAATATAGAATTCTTTTGCTCCCCTGTTTCTTTCATGTGAAAATATACTCATTAAGCTTTATTTTCATATATCATTTGCATTTTTATTCAACTTCCACAATTTTTAGTGAAATTTCAAAGTCACGCAACTGCTGCTGTCCAAGACAATTTTATTGCTAATTCACTCTTTCACACTTTCTTTGTATTAACCTCATTTTAACATACATATCACAAATCATTTTCACCACATTTCATACATCACAAGTATAGGCCCATGATTACAAGGTCACCATAAAATCATCCTCATGTATAACTTAATTGTTTATAACCTTACCACAACCCGATCACTTAATGAACACATTATTCACATAACCAAATTCCTGCACTTATTCATCGAAAAACTCACAAAGCAAGACATAATAAGTCTCTCGTTGAACACTTCGGATCAATCCTCGATACTTGGTGGTTTCATAAATAGCTCCACCCATCATAAAGTTCGGCTCTCTTGTACACATGGTGAACACTTAGTATCACCCATGTGACCTAGCCGCTTTCTCTCGTAGCTCTCTTGTCTACATGGTGTCCTTCACCGGAACCACGCATGCGACCTAGCTACATATATCCCGTAGCTCTCTTGTCTACATGGTGTACACATAGTATCACCCATGTGACCTAGCTACATCATAATATCTCTCAGAGCTCTCTTGTACACATGATGTGCACTCAAAGACCATACATGTGACCTAGCTACATACCATCTGTATCATCCAATCTTTCCAAGGTTCAACCGGATTTCTCTCTTTTCTAACAATTTCACCAATCAAGTAATTACCACCAAACATATTTCCAATATGTTACAAATTTATTCATAGTCCTTTTTCAATTTTCAATTTACAACAAATAGTCAATCTATAGGTAGCCACATTTCATATGATAACAAAATATAATAAAATAAAATAAAATAAATCGATAAATTATTTACGTATAAACTTATCAAAATCTCATCAGTACAAACCGCAACAATTCATACAACCCAGCTTAATAGTAACTTAACACTCAATTCTTGTAACAATAATTCCATTCAATTTCACATGACACAACTAGCATTACATTTTTTTTTTAATATATACATACCATCCATCAACTTCTCTTAAACATATTAAATCATACAATTTATGCCATATCAATAGAGAATTACAATTCATGCATGGTATTGCATTATTATTAACACACGAACTTACCTCTCGATTCGAAAACTAGCAATTTACTATTTTAATCCATAACCTTGTATTTACCCGATTTAAGCCCGAATCTCGATTTCCTTCATCTATAATATCACATTTAGCCTAATAATTAGTCACATTATTCATACGGGTCCAAAAATCATATTTTTACAAATTTGCATTTTGACCCCTAAACTTTTGCATATTTGCACTTTTGCCCCAAGACTCGAAAATTTAATTTCAGCCCTTATTCCTATGTTTTATGACATGCTGAACATTTTTCTCTTCTACAACAACATCAAATTCTCACTCTAACATATAGTTATGAACAATAAGCATTTTTACCGATTATGCCATTTTACTCGTTTTCACTTAAAACCGAGTAGCACAAGTTGTTTAACATAATTTAAAACCTCATATTCTATCATAAAACATCAAAATACACAAATTTCACCTATGGGTATTTTTCCAAATATGAACCCTAGCTTAAATTATTGCTAGAATAAGCTTAATCGAGCTACCGGGATTCCAAAAACGTAAAGAACATTAAAAACGGGGCTTGGAATCACTTACTATTGAGCTTGGAAAGCTTGAAAACCCTGGCCTCCCCCATGCTAATTTCGCCTCCATGAAGAAGATGAGCAAAATTGGCTTTTAATTTTGTATTTTAATTCATTTTACCCCTAAATGACCAAAATGCCCTTACTACTAAACTTTCAAAAATTCCTTCCATGTCCTAATTTTGTCCATGAACTTAAAATTGGTCAAATTGCTATTTAAGACCTCCTAATTAATATTTCAATGCAATTTCATACTAAAAACTTCTAGAATGCAAGTTTTGCAACTTATTCAATTTAGTCCCTAACTTTAAATTAAGCACTTTATGCATTGAATTTCTTCACGAAATTTTCACACAATCATGCAATCATATCATAGACCTCAAAATAATCATAAAATAATTATTTCTATCTCGAATTTGTGGTCCCGACATCACTATTCCGACTAGGCCCAAAATCAGGGTGTTACATAATGGGCCATATGAATGAGATTGGGCCTAGTAGGCCATATGATGTATGTAGACTCGTTTGGGCTTTGTAAGGGGTTTTGGGCCTAGTATCTGATAACTGCTTAAACAGACATAAAACATAATTAATTAATTAATTGTGACCGTGGACAAGCCATAAGGTTAAGGTGTGGCAATGAGTATATGCATGTCTAGGATTGGATCTAGGGAGAGCTTGGTACTTAAGCGGTCTTGTTGACTCACCTCCTCTTCTCTGGATTCCTACTTGTGCATAGTATCTATTTGCTTTAGCCAATGAGGACTTGTTAATGGGCCAAGGTAAGTAATAACCCATAATAAAGAGAAATTACCGAAATGCCTCTAAGGGCAAAAATGACTACAATACCCCTATGTGTTGAATGTAAGATTTATGGATGTTATATGTATACCTGCTGCATTCATATGATATTCTGTTTATGTTGTATATGGGTTGGGAACTATGGAACAGAGGAAGTATATGAGGATCGCATGGTTGCTTGACGATCGTGGATCTACCTATGGCTTTTTAAGCCCAATATATGATTAGCAGCTTTGCTGCAACATTAGGTAGTACTGCAACCGGGGTACCATTGGAGTGTATTAGATGGGTGGATTGATATTTATACCCCTACATGGTGTGTATCGGGGGATAAAGATGGTGTGTAGCGGTTGGATTGGTGGGATCCGTGCATATTTGATTGCTTTACATCAGTTCTGATATTGAATTGGGCTCAGGCCCGAAATGACTTGCTATTGCATGCTTTCTATTTGCTGAGGGTTGTACACACTGAGTTTTCGAAAACTCACCCCCTCTTTTATTTTTCTCAGGTGATCCTCAGTAGGTGGTTCAACAGTAGGAGGGACTCCGAGGTGGCCAGCTAGCAAGACGACTTGGACTTGTTTTCTTTAGCATATAATTTCTAGTATTTTAAGTTATTTCAGTCCGGATTGTAATAAAGCCTTTCCTCTGGTTATTATTTCAAATTAGGATTAATATTTTTTTATTGGAAGTAGAACATGGTTTTCCTAAACCATAACTGTTTTTAAATACCACATTTTCGCAACTCAATTTTTAAATGACAGGCTTTTCATAGATCATCTGTGTTAAATAAAGCTTCCGCAACTGAAAAGAGATTTTACAAAGTAATTATTATCATACAAGAAGGAATAGTTTTTATTTAAAGAAGGGTTTTCAATGAAAATAAGGTTTTTGATAAAACACTTCAATGTGACATGCTGGATCTGGCCATAACGTCCGGGCCGAGTTTGGGGTGTTATAGTAAGTTTGCTGTTGATTGTGCATGAACTTGCACATATCCATCAACATTGACAACTCTGATTTCTTTGAAGTACTTGTAGAAGTCGGCAAGGGAGTTGTATATTCAGGTTCAACACTTAGCTTGTCTAGTTCTTCTTCTGGCTCAACCCTTGGTTCAGGGTTTTCAAATTCTTCAACTAGTTTAGGACTATTTGGTTCCTTATCAGATTCTTATTCTTTAGTGTTTGAAACTGATTTAGTTTCAGTTTCATTTGTTGACTCCTTAGTACCTGGCTAAGTTGGTTCTTCTTGCTCACCTTGATTCAACTCATGTACCTTCTTACTAACCTTTCTAGATCATGACTTGTAATGCTCCCTTGGACATACTGCCCCTTCAAATTTGCTTGTGTTTTAACACGGGCCCTTAAGCAAAGTGAAGTGATTAATGATGGGAAATAAGCACTTCCTGTCTTCTTTTTAGCACAGTCATAAATCTCCTTGAGAATAATTTTCCCAACATTAATGGACTTTTCATTCAAGATTGCATATAACAAGAGCATTCATTCCATCGAGATGGTGGAACTGTGTGAGATAGGCATAAAACTGTAGCGAACAAAATAAAACCATACCTTTGCTACTGGTTTTAGGTATTCCCTTCGGTAAGAATGGCGCCCATACTTTCTTATAATCCATTGGGATCCTGAATTTTTCACAACATCAAGCCCTTGTTGAAGAAAATCCCAATTGATGTTGTTCATCATAGGGTAGTACTCATCTTCTATAACATCAAGTAAGTTAAACAAATCATTGATAGACTTAGAGGTAAGAGGTACCTTTTTCTTCCGAACGATGACCTTAGTAGCATCTTGTGTGGTTAAACTTGCATAGAACTCTCAAACTAGTTCATCATCGGGAAATGAACGAGCATCACAAAATTGTTCCCACTTGAGAGCATTGAATGTCTTTCTAATTGGCACAGGGACAACCATCAAATCATTACTCTTCAAGTTAAAACCTTTTTCCGGCATCAGAGGTTGATGCCTAAAAATTGAATCAAATCTCTCTTTCACTTCTTCATCGATCATAATTGGGTTTTCAAGAGTAGTCTTTGACGATCTAGTTCTTTTGCGAGACATGGTATTTTCCCAAAAATTCAGTAAAGTTTTACTTACGAGGGAAGAAGAGAAATCGGTAAGTGGGTAGGACTTGCTTCGGTGAACCTTACGATGGCAAAGAGGTTGTGACGGTAAAGGCAACGTGCGGCAGCAATGGTGGTGTACGGCAGAGATAACGGCTACGTACAACAGCGACGTTGATGCCTTGGTGATTTCTTTGCGGCGGCAATAGGAGATTTCGTCAAAGAGGAAAAGAACTAGGGTTTCTTTCGGGATTTGAGGTTGACGGCACAAGATAAAAATTTAAGGATTTTTGGGGTTTAAGCAAATTACTTTGAGGGATATGAAAAATAGTAGAATGAAGAGGGGTTTATATGGGCAAAAATTAGGGCAACATGTAGCAAAAACTTAGCTACATTAGGGTTACTTAGGTGGCAAGCAATGGAAGTGGTGGCAATAGGTGTGGAGTTTTCCCTTGTTTTGCTGTCTTGGGGCTCAAATTTAGACTGTATCTTACTAAAAAAACTGATTAGTACTTGGGCCAAATTTGACCCCCTTTATTAACATAAAAATTTAAAATCTAAACAAAACAAATGAAACTAAAAGAAATTTTAAATCTTATTTAGAAAATTTCTTCTCAATAAATTACATTAAATTAATTCCCAAAAAGGTTGGAGGGGAAACAGCGGTCCCGCTTAAGTTCCAATATCCACTAAATTAAGAAAAAAAATCCTAATTATTTATTTATTTACAAAACAAGTTTGTGAAAAATCAAGGGTCTGTTAATTTGAACGAGGATTCAAATCGCTCAACTTCACCATCCCAATAATGTTTGAGACGTTGACCATTAACTTTAAACGTACCTCCGTGATTATCGTATAATTCAATAGCTCCATAAGGATACACTCAATAGATGGTATAAGGTCACCGTTGGAATGTTGCAAGTGCATTGCATAAACCAAAAGGCATTTGCCTAAAAGAAAATGTACCGTACGAACAAGTAAAGGTTGTTTTATGTTGGTCTTCTAGAGCCGCAACTATTTGGTTATATCCTGAATAGCCATCTAAAAAATAATAGAATTTATTACCTGCCAGTCGGTCTAACATCTGATCCATAAAATGCAACGAAAAATGATCCTTCTGAGTGGCTTTATTCAACTTTCTGTAGTCAAACAAATTTTCCAACCACTAACAGTCCTTGTTGGGATCAATTCATTATGCTCATTCTCAATAATCGTAATTCCATTTTTCTTCGGCACACACTGTACCGGACTTAACCACGAACTATCTAGAATAGGATAGATGATTCCTGCTTCTAGCCATTTGATCACTTCCTTTCTCACAACTTCTTTCATAATAGGATTGAGCCTCTTTTTCCCATCAGTTCGAGCTTTTTCACCTTCCTCTAGAATAATTTTGTGCATGCAAAATGAAGGCCTTATACCTCAAATACCAGCTATGGTCCAACCAATTGCTTTCTTAAATTTCTTTAGAATAGAAATTAGTTGCTCCTTTTGATCTTTTGTCAGTTCTACTGAAATAATCACAGGCAAAGCAGAACAGTTACCTAAGTAAAAGTACTTCAAATAGGAAGGAAGTACCTTTAGTTCGAGTGTAGGTGGTTCTTCGATTGACAATTTGGGTTGCACCAATTTGAATTCTAACTCCAACAGTTCAAACTGTGTGGATTGAATAAAATTTCTCGGATTGGCTTCCATCACAGCCATGTTTACTTCACCTTCTTCATCTCCAAAGGGTCAAACCCTAAGGCTTTCTCCAATGGATCTTCTTTAAGATGGCTTTCCATAGAAATCAAGGTTTCTATTTCTTCCATAACTGAGTACTCTTCTATCGGATCGGGAAATGTTATCGCTTTAAGAATGTTAAAAGTTACATGATCGTCTTGAACTTGCATGGTGAGTTTACCTTTCTGCATATCAATTAACGTTCTTCCCGTGGCTAGGAAAGGTCTCCCAAGGATAATTGGCACTTCCTTATCTATTTCAAAATCTAGAATAACGAAATCAGCAGGAAAAGTAAATTTATTGACTCTTACCAAAACATCCTCGATCTTTATTTCGGGGTATGCTAAAGATCAATCCGCTAGCTAGAGCGTCACAGTTGTAGGTCGTACTTCTCCTATCCCTAGCATCTTGAAAATGGACTTAGGCATTAAGTTGATACTTGCTCCCAAATCACACAAAGTTTTACCACAGTAAGATTCACCAATGTTATAGAGTATCGTAAAGCTTCCTGGATCGTTCAATTTCAGTGGTAGCTTGTTCTACAGGAACGCACTGCACTCTTTTGTCAGAGTGATAGTCTCATACTCACTCATTCATTTCTTCTTGGATAGTACATCCTTCATAAACTTCACATAATTCGACATTTGTTCTAAAGCCTCTACCAATGGAATATTGATGTGTAATTGCTTTAGAACATCCAAAAACTTCTTGAATTGCACATCCTATTTCTACTTGTGTTGCTGCGATCTTTGCGGATATGGAGGTGATGGATCTTTTGGTTGAACCGGACAACTTTTCTGAGTAGGTAAATCTGCATCCAAAGAAGATGTTAAAGTATCTAAATTCACTAAGTTAGGATTTACCACATTAGTCTTTGCAGATTCTGACTCTTTTGGTGTAGGAACTTCAACAGCTGGTTAACTTTCCCCCTTTTCAACAGGCTCATCTTCGACATCAATCAATCGGGGTTCTAGAATTTTACCACTTCGCAATGCCACTGCCTTGATATGTTCTTTACCCAAATTTCTTGGATTCTCAGTATCACTTGGCAAGGTTCCTTGTGGTCTATTACGAAGCTCCGTAGCTAATTGACCCATTTGGTTTTCCAAATTTTTCAGTGTTGCTGCTTGGCTCTAGATCAAAGCGTCATTCTTCACCATGTATACTTTCAACAAGTTCTCCAAACTATTTAATGATTCAGCCTGAGGTGGTTTTGGAGCTTGCTAATTAAACCCTTGAGATTGGTTGGGTCTATGCTGTATAAACTTGTTGTTTGGTTCATTTCCTGGGTTGCTCCAAGAAAAGTTGGGGTGATTACGCCATGAAGGATTATAGAAGTTGGACTGGGGTCCTTGTCCACTCCTATTTTGATGTTGGTTCCCTACATAGTACACTGACTTGGGATTCAATGGGTAATTCTCGAAAGAATGACCTTCCCCATAGTACACACAGCAAACTACTTCAAACGGACTTGGTGTCTAAGCTACAAAATTATTAGTACCATTAGCGATAAACTGCTTTAACATAGAGGAAATAGACAGATAACGAAGTGAGAGCATCAACTTCAAGAACTCCGGCTACATGTCTCCCGGAAACTGTTCAATTTGTTGGCCATTGATAGTTGTTGCTCGCGATCCTCTCAATGATCTCATAAGCCTCATTATAAGACTTACAAAAAATTGAACCATTCACAGAAGCATCTACCATCAATCTTGTATGTGCATTGAGACCATTATAGAATGTCTCCAACTAGATACAATGAGGAATCCCATGATGAGGACACTTACGAAGTAACTCCTTGAATCACTCCCAAGCCTCATACAAAGACTCATCATCCAATTGTTAGAAAGTTGTGATCTCGTTCCTCAACTTAGAATTTTTGCTAGGAGGGAAATACATAACCAAAAATCTCTCTGCTAATTCTTGCCATGTAGATACAAAAACTGGTGGCAATGAATTGAGCCATGCTCGTGCTCAATCTTACAACGAGGACAGAAACAACTTCAACCTTAGTGCGTCTTCAGTCAGACCAGCTATCTTGAATGAATCACTTATCTGCATAAACAACTGAAGGTGGAGATGTGGATCTTTCGTGGGCATACCACTAAATTGGCCCATCGTTTGTAGCATTTGAAACATTACTGGTTTCAATTCGAATTGGGTTGCCTCAATATCTGGCCTTCTAATTCCTAGATTTAGCTCATTGAAAAGCGGCACATCATATTGTCTGATGCATCGATCCTTATCATTGGCAATGAGGATAGGATTTCGTACATGTTCGACTTCATTACCTTGGTCTTGATTTTGCTTTCCAAGGTCTATCTCATTCTGTCTCTGAGCCATTTGTTCACTTCTTCTTTGTCTAAAAGTTCGCTCGATTTCAAGGTCTATTGGGAGTAAATCGATAATCCGATTTATGCTCATAAACACCTGACAAGAAAATAAAAAAAAAAGTTAAAAAGAATAAGTTAGTTCTGTTAGAAATAATCAAATTGAAAATAAATAATTTCACAAAAAATGACTATGGCAACAGTTGACAATCCCCGGCAACGGCGCCAAAAACTTGTAACACTCGGGTTTGTGCAAGTGTACATAGTCATTATTATAGTAATAAGTAAGTATCGAGTTATCGTCTCCACAGGGACTGTATTTATGCTATGTCACTTAATTTGTAAAAGTATATTAACAATTCGATAAATATAAACAATATAATTGTGAAGTGATGAAAAGTTAAGTATATGAAACTAAATGCAATGTCCCTAATGCAATTTATCCTAAGTATGCAAACTATATAAATGAGATAGATTTTAGCAAAATTACCACAATAAGAAACAATTATAACATAAATAAGCTAGGACAATTACTTTAATTAAACTCAAATTATTATTAACATGCTTATCAATATTCGAAAAAACATTTCATGGAAACTCGATCTTTCATGAGTTTGGAAACCACATTAGGTCCTTTCAGAATCCTTTACTTAGAAAATACACATTTTACTGATCCTTATTTACTAGGGGTTTCTTAGTATTCGTGCGAGGTAATAGGGACGTGTTAGGTTTGAAACAGCATAATCACACAAATCTAAAAACTATGCAGATAATAGAGCCTAGTTAGGGTTGTTATGAAACCTGCAATTTAATCGGGTTAGGATCTAAATTGAGCATGCACATTTCAATTATGTTTATATTAGCCGTCGTCTGGTTAGGATCTCTCAGCTAATTTAGGTGCATTTTAATCACGTATGAACGAAATACAGACTTGATTTTAATTGAAAACATGATTGATTGAGGCACAAACACTATAAGCATGAATCAAATAATTATTATTAAATCAAAGCAATCACCCTAGCTTAAATAAAATTAAGCTATCATTGTTGTAAACAAGAACAAAGAACACATAGCAGACATTCTTGAATTAAATTAAAGTAAGAAGGATTAAACCCAATTCAGAGAGGCTGTCACCCAAGACTCTGACTGATGAGGGCTCCTTCGTTCCTTCACTTTGCTCCTTTGCTAATGACTCTTTAAGATGGCCGACCAAGGGTTCTTTAAGAGGGTAATTTGCTCAAAATATTTAATCAAAGATGATGATAGGCGTGAGGGGAAAGAAAGCTAAGAGAACTGAGAGATGAGAGAATGATGAATGATGAATGAGTGAGGGATGAGGGATGATTAGAAAAGTGAGAAATGGGGTCTTATTTATAGGTGAGGCAAGGGAGCTAGTTTGCTAAAAATAGGAGTGTCCATCTTTTGAGAATTCCTCCAAGGGTGGCCGGCAATGATTTGTGGAAATGTGGCTAATTTTTGCTTGATTTAAGTGCCACACATGATCAGGATCAGGACTCGGTCAATTGCAAATCTCCAGGTAAATCTCTGATTTCTTCAAGTCTTCAAGGGCTTTGTGCAATTAGACCAAAATTTGATTCATGGACATCCTCATGCAGCCAAATTTTAGGTTGACTTGGTTCTCCATTTGGATGATTTTATAATCAAAATAAAACTCTTAGACTTGTCCAAAAATAGTAGATAATTTAGAGGACCACAGAAAATAATTTAACCACTTTAATTAATCAACTTACTTAATTAATTAAAACCCAATTTATTAATGAAATATATTAAAATAAATTATTAAATATAACTTTATATTTTATTATTTAATTTAATTATGCATGGCCCACTTTATGGCTTGAAAATATAATATGCTCAAATTAATATAAACGAAGCCATTTTTTGCATGAAAACTATATAATAAAGCATAAAATCACATTTTAATAATTTCTATGTCCCAATTTCATATTTTCATATATTCCATTAATTTATTAAACAATTACTTGGTTTTAACAACAAATTTAGGTAAAAAGGTGACGAATTAAATAGGAAAAATCCTATATATTTTTCAGTTTACAGAAATCAATCGTAACTTTATCCCATTTCCATTCTGGTATCATTGTAAGCTGTAACAATCCTGAAGGCACTTGATGTTCATCTTTGACTTGTTGACAAACTAGACATCTTGATACATATTCTAAAATGTCTCGTTTCATCCTGACCACCAATACTGTTGTTTCAAATCATTATACATTTTGGTACTCCTCGGGTGAACAGATAGACAACTACTAAGGGCTTTGTGCAAAATTTTTTTAATGAGTTCGGAATTCTTTGGTACACAGATTCTATTTCGGAACATTAAACAACCATTGGCTCTGGTCTGATAGTCTGAATCACTATTTGATTCACATTGCACTATTTTAGCTTGTAACTCGGTATCACAGTTTTGATCTTCACAAATTTGTTAAAGAAAAACTGGTTTAGCTTTCAACTCTGCTAGAATCGAACCAATGGACATGGCTTGAGCTATTGAAAGATTCTGAGTTAGCCATCTCCGTTGTCGCATGTTCAAATATTTCTAAGTCATTATGTATTTCAAGCTCTTATGATTAGTAAAGATGTGACATTTTTCACCATACAAATGATGACACCAAAATTTCAATGCGAAAACAATAGCGGCCAACTCTAAATCGTGCGCCGGATAGTTCTTTTCATGCAGTTTCAATTGTTTGGAGGCATAAGCTATAACTTTTCCTTCTTGCATCAAAACTCATCCCAAACCATTCAATGACGCATCGCTATAAATCACAAACTCTTTACCTAACTCAGGTTGAATCAATACCGATGCCTCAGTTAGCAATGCTTTCAACTAATCAAAACTCTGTTGACATTTCTCGGACCACACAAACTTTACATCTTTCTGTAGCAATCTGGCCATCGGTGTAGCAACCATCGAAAAACCCTTAAGAAAATGTCGATAATAACCAGCTAAGCCCAGAAAACTTCTAACTTCAGATACATTTCTCGGTGGTTTCTAGTCAACAACTGCTAAAATCTTGCTTGGATCAACTCGTATACCTTCTGCTGAAACAATGTACCCCAAAAATTTGACTTCTCTGGGGCAAAACTCACATTTACTGAATTTAGTAAACAGTTGCTGATCTCTCAAGGTTTGTAACACAATTCTCAAATGCTCAGCATACTTAGATTCATCTCGTGAATAGATCAGAATGTCGTCAATGAACACAACAACGGATCCGTCTAAATACGGTCTAAAAATCTGGTTCATCAAATCCATAAAAACTACAGGAGCATTAGTGTGACAGCCCTAAAGTGACCCTAGTCGGAAAGCGGTTTCGGGACCGCTAAACCGAGTCACCAAATTATTTGAATATAATATTTACTATCTAAAATATGTGAATTTTGAATGTGTGAAAGTTTTAAGTTTCGATTTAGTCAATTGAATGTGAATTTAGTTAATAGGACTTATGAGTGACACTTTTGAAATATGATAGGTTAATCTAAAAGGACCTATTAGTTCAAGTTATAAAAAAACCAAGGATTTGCATGTCAAATTTCCACTATTGAGAGTAGTGGCCGGCCATGATGGAATTATATACATACAATATGTGTTAATTAATAGTTAGTGGCTTAATATTTTATATCATAAATAAAAAAAAAAAAAATAATTAAAATAAGGAATTGGATGGTGAAGAAAACAAAGTAACATTTTGTTCTTCTTAGCCGAATTAGAAAGAAAGGAAGAAGAGAAGGTTTCGGTCACTTTAAGCTTAAGGGAGGTTAGTAAACTGTGTTAGATTTTTTAATTTCAAGCTTGTTTTTAATTAGTTAGCTAATTTCTTACATAACCCATGTTAAAATTTTGAAATCTTGGTGATGTTTGAGCATTCGGTTATAGTTATAAAATGATGAGATTAGGCTATGGTTTTATGTTTTATGATGAATTGTTGAAGAGAAGGGTTTAAGTTAGTCAAATTATAAATCTTAATGCTCATGAGTACAATCGCCAAACATAGATTTGTCTAATGAATGGAACAAAGGCCGTGTGAGTGATTGGAATGAATGAGTTGGAGGTTGGATCATTTTAAGATTCGGCTATGTACATAAAGCTTAAGAGTTGATTTTTTTTATGATTATTGGAAGTTAATTAAGGTTATGCACAAAATAAATATTAAGAATATGGTTGTCTTGTGTTTAGTGAGGTTCGGCCAAAGACTTTATGTACATGTTTATTCGGTTTAAGTAGAGTAAATGTGACGGGTAGATATGATTAAGTGTAGTTTATTATTGATTCGTTTGATTAAATGAATTAACTTGTAAATTGTTTTGGATATAGTATATAATAAGCATACTTGTTAACGGTAAGGTTAATTGATAATATGTCATGATTTTAACTTAACTAATTGAATGGATAAGGAATGAATTTGATATATATATATATAGATGACAGTGATGAACCGCTTAGCTTATGAGTTTGTATGTTAGTTCAGCTTCTAAGCTAGGAAATAGTTGTTGGTAACATAGTATCCATGCACTTATATAAATAAATATACATTTATATATGGTGTTTTAAGTATAAATGTTCATTTGATAAGGTTGACTAATAATTCAAGTAAGGAATTACTCTTTTCGATATGTACATGAATTGAGGACATAGGTTCGGTAATTAACTTAAGTTGTACGGGTAATATCATATGTTTGATCATAGTTAAACATTCAATAATTGTGATTCTTTGGTTACAGTGTTTAAATATCGCTTTGAGGAAAATATATGATCGGTTGCCTATTATTAGTTTGAAATGAATCGTAATAAATAGATATTTGTACATAGTAAAGTTGGATAAGTAATTGAACAAATTTATTTATTTTATTAAGCTCAAGAGCATAGAGGGTCTAAATCAGATAAGGGAAAAGAGAAAGCAGCCGAGTAGCCTATCCGCAACCGTACAAAATATCCGAGGTAAGCCTTTGAGTAATGGAGCTTAGGTTACGATTCAATTAGATCATGTTTTAAGTAAATCAAAATCATGCTCTAGTATATAGTTATTGAGCCGAAAATGATATTACTTGATAAGCGATTTGTGTTGGAATTCTAATTATGAAATCGAAATATAGATATGTCATGATTTAGTTCTATGTGCATGGATACTATGATGATAACCGGGCTGAGCCCCGAAGGCAATTGTGCGAGATACCATATCCGGGTTGAGTCCCGAAGGCATTTATGCGAGCTACCACATCCGGGCTAAATCCCGAAGACATTTTGTACGAGTTACCATATCCGGGCTGAGTCCCGAAGGCATTTGTGCGAGTTACCATAATCGGGCTAAGTCCCGAAGGCATTTGAGCACGTAGCTATGTCCGGTCAAATCCCGAAGGTACTTGGTTGAAGAATGAATGGTTTTGCTGTAATAGTTCAATTAATACACTTGAAAAGTCCCAATGGATGAGGTATGTTTTGAATATGAATCGAAATAGTTGATTCCGTTAAAATATCAGTATTCGCTCTATCGATTAATCAGCTTCTGGTTTTTAGTTAATTTGATTTTCTTACGCATGAATATAAGGATTGGAAATATGAAGTAGGTATGATTTTGAGTATATGTGAGCATGAGATAAATTGTTTAGTCATATGAATGTTATATTTCGGTTGTGCACAATTTCACTACTCAATCTTACTAAGCATTAAACGCTTATTCCGCTTTCTTTGATTTTTGTTTTATAGATTTTGGTTCGTGGATTATCGGATTCGGGATTGTCGCAATCAAGTCACCCACACTATCAACGCTCCTTTTGGTACATTTTTGGTTGAACTTTGAAATGGCATGTATAGGACTACCCCTTTTTGTTAATGGTCATGCACCTTTTGGAATTGTATAAATTTGGTTAGCCATGCGAAAATGGCTTGTGTTCATATTTGAATCATAATATTATAATCATCGTGTATGTATATGGTTATCGAGAAGTACGGATATGTTTGTCAATGATTGACCATTGGGATGGTTAATCACATTTATAAATTGTGCTATGTATGCTATCGGATTAGTTAAATTATGGAAACTAGGCAATAGGTAAAGTCTACCCTAAAGTCAGATGTTGACAGCATCAATAGGGTAAATTGGAAAAATCGCTAAAATTTGTAAGAATGGAGTTAATTAGTGAGTAAATTATTTAATCGAACCTTGATGAATCTACTTTCATATAGAAGAAACGAAACGGCCAAATGAGTCATATGTTAAGAGATATTTAGGTTTTCATGAAACAGGGCCAGAGAGATTTCTGGATCCCCTGTTCTGACTTTGAAAATTTACTATAAATTAACCAGAAATAATTAGAAGTCATGCCCCATATGTATAGATTCCTTGTTGAGTCTAGTTTCTTTAGAAACAAACGGCATAAGATTTGAAGCCCTGTATAGGAAGATACTTAAGTTGCAATGCATGAAGGTCTGTGTAGTCGAACCCTGTAACAGGGGAGATGTAATCTAATAAACTGTACCGTTTGGCCTGATCAAAAATTCTAGAAAAAAATGTGTAGATAGATAAATGAGTCTAGTTTCAGGGAAAATTTACGGATTAAGTTTTTAAGCTTCGGAACTCGAGATATGATTTTTAAAGTGGTCGTGATGCAGTTAGCCAGCATGTCTGGAATTATAAAATTGAACCGTGTAAGCCAATGAAGTAAGTCCGTTAATACCTCGTTTTCAACCCCAGTAACGGTCTCGAGCTTGGGGTGTTACAATTATATTGGTATCAGAGCTATGGTTTAGCCGATTCTAGGACTATCGTGATACGTTTGGGTCTGACTATACATGCCATTTGGTGATTATTTGATAGTGTGGTGATTTCTGACAGTTTAAATGTGTGTTTATGTCAGTAATGGATCCCGATCCCAATCGAGCGGTAGCTGACGATGTGGAGAGTGTAGCGCCTGCACCCGCGCACGGGACAGCGCCGATGGACTCTCAACCTATTACGAGCAATCAAAACGATGAGGCTAGACAAGCCTTTTATAATGTGATGAATGATTGGTTTAACCAATACATTCGAACTAATACGGCTGTTCCACAACCCCACTCCCGACTAATACCTCTCCACACTGCGCGTACCTCCGTGTCGACCGGATGAGGTTAAACAAGCCCCATTGATGTAATCCAAAAGCACGGGCTATCGAATTTAAAGCTACGGACAGCGATGATGCCGAGCAAGCTGAATTTTGGTTGGACAACACTATCCGGGTACTTGATGAGCTATCTTGCACACCCGAGGAATGCTTGAAGTGTACTATCTCTTTGTTACGTGATTCCGCCTACTATTGGTGGAATACGTTAAATTCTGTTGTGCCTAAAGAGCGGGTAACTTGGGAGTTTTTTCAAACCGAGTTTCGAAAAAAGTATATCAGCCAAAGATTTATTGATCAAAAACGAAAGGAATTTCTTGAACTTAAACAAGGTTCCATGACGGTTACTGATTATGAACGAAAGTTTGTGAGGCTTAGCCGGTACGCTCGAGAATACGTTTCTTCAGAAGCTATAATGTGTAAACGTTTTGAAGATGGTTTGAATGAAGATATAAAATTGTATGTTGGCATTTTAGAGATCAGAGAGTTTGTAGTGCTTGTCGAGCGGGCTTGCAAGGCCGAAGAGCTCGGTAAGGAGAAAATAAAAGCTGAAATGGGAGCCAAAGAGTTTCGTAAGTGATCATCGGGAAAGCCCTTTCAACCGTCATTGAAGAAATTTAGAGATGATTCTGGCCGATCCAAAGACACTTCGGGTTTTTCAAGACGAGATCGCGATCGACCTCCTGTGAGTACACGAGTCACTTCGGTTGCCAGTGTGGGAAATGATCGTCGAGACAGTCGAGTGTCGACATTGTGGTAAATGGCATTCGGGAGTTGTAGATTCCATGACCGCTCCTGCTATAAGTGTGGATCAGCTGACCACTTTATCAAGGATTGTCCGAGACTGTCTGAACAGAATGTAAATCAGAGTGGGAAACCGGGTGCTACTACTACTCGAGGTAGACCATCTAGAAATGCGGGGAATGCTAGCGAAGGTCAGAGAGGATCTAGAGATGTTACAACCAGATCTGAGGCTCGTGCTCCAGCTAGAGCTTATGCTATACGCGCACGCGAGGATGCCTCTTCGCCAGATCTTGTGAGCCACATTTAAAATAAGTCTGGTTATTCATTCTACATTCCGGTTATTCATTCTACATTCACCAGGATGACGTCTTCCACATTACTGACATTCAAGTCTATAATTTCGTACACTACCAACACTTGATACTGACGTAGTTTGAGCTTTAGGACTTGAGTATTTTTTTCCACGATCTCTACTCGAATGCCCGATTGAAACATTTAGGCGAGTGAATTAATCTCTGAATTTCTTTGATGAAAATTGATATGGCTTACTCATCGATCTTTTTCTCGAGTCTCTAGCCTCTGAATCTATTTTTCTCCTTTCTTTGCTAAACTCATCGACTTTGCAAGCTCTATCAACCAGGACAACAAACTCTTTCAATTCTAGAATTCTGAATTGAAGTTTAATGTCCTCGTTCAACCCATCAACAAACTACTTGCACATGACTTCTTCAGTAGAAACATACTCTCGAGCATACTTACTCAACCGTACAAATTCTCTTTCATACACAGTCATAGTCATTCAACCCTGTTTCAATTCTAGAAAATCTTTGTGCTTTTGATCGACAAGTCTCTGACTTATGTATTTCTTCCAGAACTCAGTCTGAAAGAATTCCCAAGTCACTCTTTCTATCAGTACCACAGACACTAAAGTATTCCACCATTGATACGCTGTGTCACTCAATAATGAAATGGCACACTTTAAACACTCGGCTGGCATACACGATAATTCATCAAATACCCGAATAGTGTTTTCAAACCAAAATTTAGCTTTTTCGGAATCATCATCAACGATAGCTCTGAACTCTTCGGCCCTGTGTTTTCAAATTTTATCTACTGGCGGCTTATTCAGTCGTTAAAGTTCCACAACTTGAGGAGCTATAGGAACAAGTTAGGGATTAGGTAGGGGTGGAGGTTGTTGAGCAGTCGGATTTGTCCGAACATATTGCGTGAACCATTCGTTCATCATTTGGAAAAAGCCTTCTTTCACCTCTCCTCCATGACTACTCGATACATTTCTAGATTCATATGGTGCTGCCCCTTGAGCGGGAGCTGGCGTATTACTCTTGACATCGTCAGCTACAACTCGATCGGGATCCATTTACTATACGAAAACACATTTTAAAAATGTCAGAAGTCATCACGCTATCACAAGTTATACATGGATAGCTAGACTCACACACACGATACGTTAGTCCAAGAATCGACTAAATCGTAACTCTAATACCAACAAATGTAACACCCCTCACCCGTATCCAACGCCACAATAGGGTTACGGGGCATTACCAGACTTACAACACATTTAAACATACATTTCACATATAAATAAATCTATTCATATACAATTTATTCACAACCAAACATTTCATCCCTAATAAGAGCTTATAAGGCCCTAAACATGCATTGGGAGTGGTTTGGGACTAAATCGATAACTTTGGAAACTTTTAGAACACATAGAAATTTTTTCTCAAAAACAGGGGACAGACGCCCGTGTGGCCCAGTTGGGTCTCTCACACGGCCAAAGACACGCCCGTGTCACAGGCCGTGTGGACATTCAAAATGGAAGCACATGGACGTGTCCCAGCCCATGTCTGACCCGTGTAACTCTTTGACTTGGGTCACACGACCAGCACACATGCCCACGTGGCTAGCCCTGTGTAATATCCCGAACCAGTAGCTTATCAGCTAGCATTGCCATCTGAATTGCAGAAGATGCATGATGTGTTCCATGTATCTATGCTACGTCGGTATCGTTTAGATCCTTCACATATAATTTCACCGGCAGAAATTGAGCTACGACCAGATATGACTTACGAAGAAGAACTGATTAAGATTTTAGCTCGAGAGGTCAAGCAACTAAGAAATAAAAATGTCACTCTCGTGAAAGTGTTGTGGCAAAAGCACGGGTAGAAGAGACTACATGGGAACTTGAGGAAACTATGAGAAATCAATACCCACATCTTTTTACTGGTAAGATTTTTGAGGACGAAAATCCTTAAAGGGGGGAGAGTTGTAATATCCCGAATTAGGGCCTAATCGAAATAGCAGTTTCGTGACCACAAATATGAGGTAGAAAAATTTATTTTATTATCATTTTAATGTATATGGCATGATTGCATGATTGTGTGAAATTTTCGTTTAGAAATTTTATCGATAGAGGGTCCAATTTGATATTTAGGACTAAATTGCAAAAGTTGTAAAATGTGTGTTCTAGTTCACAAAGGTATTAAGTACTTGTGAGTAATGGGTTTTTAAAGTGGAGGTCCTTGGATAGTAATTAGACCATTATACTAGTTTGGACAAAAATACCTAAAGGAAAATAAAACACCATGGTTTTTAATTAAGGGCATTTTGGTCATTTAGTTATTAAAATGAATTAAAACAAAATTAAAAGCCAATTTTTGTCCATCTTCTTCATTAGGCCGAAATTTCAAGGGTTCTCCATAGCTAGGGTTTGTTTCAAGCTTCCAAGCTCCATAGTAAGTGATTCTAAGCCCCATTTTTAATGTTCTTTACGTTTTTGGAGTCCCGGTAACTTGATTAAGCTTATTCTAGCAATAATTTAACCTAGGGTTCATATTTGGAAAAATACCCATAGGTGAAATTTGTGTATTTTGGTGTTTTATGTTAAAATATGAGGTTTTAAATTATGTTAGACAACTTTTGTTACTCGATTTTAAGTGAAAACGAGTAAAAGGGCTTAATCGGGAAAAATACCTAATATTCATAAGTACATATTAGAGTGTGAATTTGATGTTGCCATAGAAGGGAAAAATTATCAACATGTCATAAAACATAAGAAAATAGGATGAGGTTTAATTTACGAGCCTTGGGGTAAAAGTGCAAATATGTGAAAGTTTAGGGGCAAAATGATAATTTTGCCAAAGTTTGCACTAGGGGCTGTTTTGATGAATGTATGTATTAAATAAATTAATTTGGTATTATAGATCAAGAGAAACAAGATTCAAGTCGTGATCGAGGGAAAAAAAAGTTTACGAGGAATGGGCTTGATTGCTAATATTTAGTATTGAGGTAAGTTCATGTGTAAATAAGGTAACATAATTTTTATTTTAAGTGGTTTAAATATATTTATATGATACGATACTTATTATCATGAAATATTATGCTTTGTGAATTATTATTTGGTAATATGCAAATTATGTGAACAAGTTGATAAGTATGAGATGCTAGCAAGTATCGGTTTCTATATTTCGAAGAAGACGATTAAAATGTGTAATTGAGAACAATCCCGTTTGAACCTTGGGAATAGATTAGGGTGTAAGTGACATGTCACTAGGATGGTTGAGTTCCGAACTCGTCGAGTTGAGTCTAAGTTCGTGAGATGTAACTAGGCATCCGAGCTCGTTAAGTTGAGTCCAAGTTCATTTATGGATGCGAACGCCCGAGCTCGTTGAGTTGAGTCCGAGTTCATTTATGGGCGGGTTACGTGGTAGCTTGACTACATAGATTTCCAAAGCTATTGAGCTTGTTTAGCTATGAGTATAGCACTTACATGCACACTATCCGCGTATCCAAAATTATATTCCGTTGTGTTCAACGGGAGAATTCTAAGAGAATATGGAGAATACTTAAAACGAAAGTGATTCGATGATGAATGTGTTGTAGAAGTGAAAATGGACAGGTGTGAGTTTAATCCTTTGTTAAGAACTTGGTGAGACAAAATTGTGGTAAGATAGTAAGTATTCTTATGTTATGGGTGTCTTAATGATGTTTATGTTGGATTGCATGATCATGTTACTTATTATTTGCATGTGAAATTATTAAGCATTTATGCTTGCTCCCTCCTTTTTATTCATTCTATTTTTGACAAGTCGGCTTGAGAATCGGGATAGATCGAAGACTCATTCACACTATCCGAAGACTTAAATTGGTACATTGACTTGTATATTTTGAGAGTGGCATGTATAACAATATACTTACTTTGTGTAAATGATCTTATGATATGGTTATGGTTTGGTAAGAAAAGGGTTTGTAAATGATTAGCCATTGGAATGGCCAATCTAAATCATATTTGATGTCATGTATGTTTAAAATGCTATTTAGTTCGTGAAAATCTATAGTAAAGTGAAATTTGCTATAAAACAAAATCTCATAGCAGTAGTGACGTGAGTTTGAAAAATCACTAAAAATAGTATAGATATAATTAAATGATGAATAAAATATGAAATTGACTATTGATGAATCTAATTTCATGTGTAAGAAACAAAATAGGTAAATGAGTCATATTTTATGAGATATTTAAGTTTTGGTGGAACAGGGTCAGAATGATCTCTGAATCCCCTGTTCTGAATTTAAAAATTCATCATAAATTGTAAAAAAATAATTAGACGCCATAATTTATATGTACAGACTCTTTATTGAGTCTAGTTTTGAGAGAAACAAACGGCATAATCTTTTAAACTCTGTACAGGGAGATATCTGATCCATAATACACAAGGGTCAGAGCAGTCGAACCCTAAAATAGGGGAGATTTTAACTAATAAATTGTACAAGTTGGCCTAACCAAAAATTCTAGAAAAAACTTAGTAGATATGCATATGAGTATAGTTTAATAAAAAATTTATAGATCTTAATTTCGAGTTTCAAAACTTGAGATATGAATTTTTAAGCGACTGTGACGCAGTTAGCCAGCTTGTTTGAAAATTTTAAAATAAAATTGTTTGAGCTGTTTAATTAATGAATTAAGTTTAGTAACACCTCAAGCTCGACTCCGGCGACGGTCTCGGGCATGAAGGCATTACACTTAGTGGTATCAGAGTAGGTTTAGTCAGTTCTCAGACTAACGTGTTGTATGTACGGGTTTCGCTATACATGCCATATATATATTGTGATAGTGTGACGACTTCTGATCTTTTAAATGATTTTTTTATAGTAAATGGATCCCGATCTAGCTGCGGCTGATGATGTAGAGAGTAATGCACCAGCTCCGGATGAAGGGGTAGTGCCAACTGAAAATCCACCTCCTACTGTTGGTCAAGGAGGAGGAAAAGGGGCTCGGGAAGCCTTTCTCCAGATGATGAATACCTGGTATACTGAGTTCGTTCGTACGAACCTGAATGCACAACCTCCCCCACCTCCCTCGATTCCTCAACCTATACCCCCGATGCCTCAAGGTGTAGATCTAATGAAATTTCACAGAACTCCAGTTGACAGAATCCGTAAGCAAGGGGTCGAAGAATTCAGAGCAAATGTTGATGATGATGCCGAGAAAGTGGAGTTTTGGCTTGAGAATTCTATTCAGGTATTTGATGAATTGTCTTGTACACCTGAGGAATGCTTGAAATGTGCTATATCATTGTTGAGGGATTCAGCCTATCATTGGTGGAAGACATTGATTTTAGTAGTACCGAAAGAGAAAGTAACTTGGGAATTCTTTCAACAAAAATTTTGAAAGAAATACATCAGTGAAAGATTTATTGATCAGAAGCAAAAAGAGTTTCTTGAGTTGAAGCAGGGCAACATGACAGTTACTGAATACAAAAGGGAGTTCATTAGGTTGAGTAAGTATGCTAGAGAATATGTTCCTACAGAGGCTAAAATGTGCAGATGATTTGAAGACGGACTCAATGAAGATATCAAAGTATTTGTTGGGATTCTTGAATTAAAAGAAATGGTAGTACTTGTTGATCAGGCTTGCAAGGCCGAAGAACTACTTAAAGAGAAGAAAAAAGTAGAGGCTGAGACTAGAAATTGGAAGAAAAGATCGATGAGCAGTTCATTCTCACAGCAATCTAGAAAATCTAGAAATATAAATCCTCGTTCTCAGGTTTTGGCCGGACAATCATATGGAAATTTTAAGAAGCAAAATGTGGGTCTTAAATCTCAGACTACTTCCATGGCTAGTGTGGGGAATTCAAGATTTGTTAAACCTGAGTGCCAGTGGTGTGGTAGAAATTATTTTGGCCCATGTAGAGTGAACGAATGTTTTCGGTGTGGTTCTCTGGATCATTTTATTAAAGATTGCCCAGAGAGAGTTGAGAAGGAAAAATTTCAGAGTGTAAAAGCTAGTGGTCCAGACTCGAGGGGAAGATATTTAAGAAAAGCTGGAAATGAAGCAAGCAGCAAGAATGTAGTCAGAGATTCAGCAGCTAAACCTGAAGTAAGGGCTCCAGCTAGAACTTATGCCATTAAGGCACGTGAAGATCTTCATCACCCGACGTGATTATTGGTATATTTTCTTTTTATGATGTTAATGTTATTGCTTTGATTGATCCGGGTTCTACTCATTCATATGTGTGCATGAAATTGGTGTCTAGTATGAATATACCTGTTGAGTATACAGAATTTATGATCAGAGTGTCGAATCCATTAGGCAAATGTGTGGTAGTTGATAAAGTATGCAAGAAATGCCCTTTAATGATTCGGGGTCATTACTTTCCAGCCTACTTGATGTTGTTGCCGTTTGATGAATTTGATGTTATTTTGGGTATGGATTGGTTGACATTGCATGATGTTATAGTAAATTGCAAAAAAAAAGGTTATAGAATTAAAGTGTGAAAGTGGTAAAATTCTGCGGGTTGAACCAGGCAAATCATAGGCATTATTTAGTGTGATTTCTTCGATGTTGGCTCAGAGATATTTGAGGAAGGGTTATGAAGCTTATTTGGCGTATGTAATTAATACAAAAGAAATTGAAAAAAAGTTGAATCAGTGCCGATTGTGTGTGAGTTCGCGGATGTATTTCCAGAAGAGTTGTCAGGTTTTCCTCTAGTCAGGGAAGTAGAATTTGGTATTGAGTTGATACCGGGAATAACTCTGATCTCGATTGCTCCGTATAGAATGGCACCAGCAGAGTTGAAAGAATTAAAGTTGCAATTGCAAGAGTTGACTGACAAAGGCTTTGTGAGACCGAGTTTTTCACCTTGGGGTGCTCCCGTGTTATTTGTGAAAAAGAAGGATGGTTCTAAGAGATTATGTGTTGACTATCGACAATTAAACAAGGTGACAATCAAGAACAAGTATCCGTTGCCAAGAATTAATGATTCGTTTGATCAACTGAAAGGAGAGACATGGTTGTCAAAGATTGACTTGAGATCTGGGTACTACCAGCTGCGAGTAAAAGACTCGGATGTGCCTAAAACTGCTTTTAGAACAAGGTACGGTCATTATGAATTTTTAGTTATGCCATTCGGGTTAACAAATGCTCCTGCTGTGTTTATGGATTTGATGAATCACATATTTTGGCCATACTTGGACAAGTTTGTTGTGGTATTTATAGATGATATCTTAATTTATTCGAAAGATGAGACAGCTCATGCCGAACACTTGAAGATAGTTTTACAAACTTTGAGAAATAAGCAGTTATATGCTAAGTTTAGTAAAAGTGAATTTTGGCTTCGAGAAGTTGGATTTTTGGGTCACATTGCTTCAGGTGATGGTATACGGGTTGATCCTAGTAAAATTTTAGCCATTGTTGATTGGAAACCACCCGAAAATGTAACCGAGGTTAGAAGTTTTTTGGGCTAGCTGGGTATTATTGGTGGTTTGTAAATGGATTTTCTATAATTGCTGCTCCTATGACTAGACTACTCCGAAAGGATGTTAAATTTGAGTGGACGGAAGAATGTCAACAGAGTTTTGAAGAATTGAAAAAGTTATTAACTGAAGCACCAGTGTTAGTACAACTCGAATCAGGTAAAGAATTTGTGGTATATAGTGATGCTTCTCGAAATGGCTTAGAATGTATGCTTATGCAAGAAGGAAAAGTGGTGGCTTATGCTTCGAGGCAATTAAAATCTCATGAAAGGAATTATCTGACTCATGATTTAGAATTGGCCGCTATAGTGTTTGCTCTGAAGATTTGGCGACATTATCTGTATGGAGAAAAGTGCCGAGTATATACCGACCACAAAAGTCTTAAGTACTTGATGTCACAAAAAGACTTGAATTTGAGATATCGAAGATGGTTGGAGTTATTGAAAGATTACGAGCTTGTTATTGACTACCATCCGGGAAAAGCGAATGTGGTTGCCGATGCTTTGAGCAGAAAGTTGTTATTTGCTTTGAGAGCTATGACTACTCAGTTATAGGCATCAGATGGTGGTTCTATTCTAGCAAAGTTAAGAGCAAGACCGATGTTTTTACAAGAGATTTGTGAAGCTCAGAAAAGCGATAAAGATTTGCAAGCCAAAAGAAAACAATGTGAGGTTGATACAAGGTCAGATTTCAGAATCGGTTCTGATGGTTGCTTGATGTTTAAAAACCGGATTTGTGTACTGAAAAATGATGGATTGATTCAAAAGATTTTGCATGAAGCACATAATGGTTGTTTGGCAATTCATCCAGGCAGTACGAAAATGTATAATGATTTGAAGAAAATGTATTGGTGAAGTGGAATGTAATGAGATATCTCCGAGTTTGTATCAAAGTGCTTAATTTGTCAACAAGTGAAAGTTGAACACCAAGTACCTTCGGGACTACTCCAACCTATCATGGTTCTTGAGTGGAAGTGGGATCGGATTACTATGGATTTTGTATCAGGGTTACCGTTAACTTCGAGGAAGAAAGATGCCATCTGGGTAATAATTGACAGATTGACTAAATCGGCTCATTTTATTCCGGTACGTATGGATTATTCTCTTAATAAGTTGGTTGAATTGTATATCAGTGAGATTGTTAGACTTCATGGAATACCTTTGTTAATCATTTCGGATAGAGATCCGAGATTTACTTCGCGGTTTTGGTAAAAGTTGCAAGAGGCATTAGGTACGAAGTTAAATTTTAGTACTACTTTTCATCCACAAACTGATGGACAGTCAAAGAGAGTGATTCAGATTCTTGAAGACATGCTCAGATGTTGTGTATTGGAATTTCAAGGTAGTTGGGAAAGGTACTTACCGTTAGTAGAATTTGCTTATAATAATAGTTATCAGACGAGTTTGAAGATGGCACCTTATGAAGCATTGTATGGTCGTAAATGTCGGATGCCATTGTATTGGACTGAACTCAAGGAAAATCAGATTTATGGAGTTGATCTAATAAAAGAAATCAAAGAAAAAGTGAAAGTGATTCGAGATTGTTTGAAAGTTGCTTTAGATAGACAGAAATCTTATACGGATTTGAAACGAAAGGAAATCGAATTTCAAGTTGGTGATAAGGTATTTTTAAAAGTGTCTCAAAGGAAGAAAGTTCATAGATTTGGACGGAAGGGCAAGTTGAGTCCGCGTTTTATCAGACCGTATGAAATAATTGAAAAAGTTGGACCAGTAGCTTATCGGCTAGCATTGCCATCTGAATTGCAGAAGATGCATGATGTGTTCCACGTATCTATGCTACGTCGGTATCGTTCAGATCCTTCACATATAATTTCACCGGCAGAAATTGAGCTATGACCAGATATGACTTACGAAGAAGAACCGATTAAGATTTTAGCTCGAGAGGTCAAGCAACTAAGAAATAAAAGTGTCACTCTCATGAAAGTATTGTGGCAAAAGCACGGGTAGAAGAGACTACATGGGAACCTGAGGAAACTATGAGAAATCAATACCCACATCTGTTTACCGATAAGATTTTCGAGGACGAAAATCCTTAAAGGGGGAGAGTTGTAATATCCCGAATTAGGGTCTAATCAAAATAGTGGTTTCGTGACCACAAATTTGAGGTAGAAAATTTATTTTATTATCATCTTAAAGTCTATGGCATAATTGCATTATTGTGTGAAAATTTCGTTTAGAAATTTTATCGATAGAGGGTCCAATTTGATATTTAGGACTAAATTGCAAAAGTTGTAAAATGTGTGTTCTAGTTCACAAAGGTATTAAGTACTTGTGAGTAATGGGTTTTTAAAGTGGAGGTCCTTGGATAGTAATTAGACCATTATACTAGTTTGGACAAAAATACCTAAAGGAAAATAAAACACCATAGTTTTTAATTAAGGGCATTTTAGTCATTTAGTTATTAAAATGAATTAAAAACAAAATTAAAAGCCAATTTTTTTCCATCTTCTTCATTAGGCCAAAATTTCAAGGGTTCTCCATAGCTAGGGTTTGTTTCAAGCTCCCAAGCTCCATAGTAAGTGATTCCAAGCCCCGTTTTTAATGTTCTTTATGTTTTTAGAGACCTGGTAACTTGATTAAGCTTATTCTAGCAATAATTTAACCTAGGGTTCATATTTGGAAAAATACCCATATGTGAAACTTGTGTATTTTGGTGTTTTATGTTGGAATATGAGGTTTTAAATTATGTTAGACAAATTGTGTTACTCGGTTTTAAGTGAAAACGAGTAAAAGGGCTTAATCGGTAAAAATACCTAATATTCATAAGTACATGTTAGAGTGTGAATTTGATGTTGCCATAGAAGGGAAAAATTATCAGCATGTCACAAAACATAAGAAAATAGGATGAGGTTTAATTTACGAGCCTTGGGGTAAAAGTGCAAATATGTGAAAGTTTAAGGGCAAAATGGTAATTTTGCCAAAGTTCGTACTAGGGCTGTTTTGATGAATGTATGTATTAAATAAATTAATTTGGTATTATAGATCAAGAGAAACAAGATTCAAGTCGTGATCGAGGGAAAAACAAAGTTTACGAGGAATAGGCTCGATTGCTAATATTTGCTATCGAGGTAAGTTCATGTGTAAATAAGGTAACATAATTTTTATTTTAAGTGATTTAACTATATTTATATGATACGATACTTATTATCATGAAATATTATGCTTTGGGAATTATTATTTGGTAATATACAAATTATGTGAACAAGTTGATAAGTATGAGATGCTAGCAAGTATCGGTTTCTGTATTTCGAAGAAGACGATTAAAATGTGTAATTGAGAACAGTCCCATTTGAACCTTGGGAATAGATTAGGGTGCAAGTGACATGTCACTAGGATGGTTGAGTTCTGAACTCGTTGAGTTGAGCCCGAGTTCGTGAGATGTAACTAGGCATCCGAGCTCATTGAGTTGAGTCTGAGTTCATTTATGGATGTGAACGCTCGAGCTCGTTGAGTTGAGTCTGAGTTCATTAATGGGCGGGTTACGTGGTAGCTTGACTACACAGATTTCCAAAGCTATTGAGCTTGTTTAGCTATGAGTATAGCACTTACGTGCACACTATCCGCATATCCGAAATTATATTCCGATGTGTTCAACGGGAGAATTCTAAGAGAATATGAAGAATACTTAAAACGAAAGTGATTCGATGATGAATGTGTTGCAGAAGTGAAAATGGACAGGTATGAGTTTAATCCTTGGTTAAGAACTTGGTGAGACAAAATTGTGGTAAGATAGTAAGTATTCTTATATTATGGGTGTCTTAATGATGTTTATGTTGGATTGCATGATCATGTTACTTATTATTTGCATGTGAACTTACTAAGCATTTATGCTTACTCCCTCCTTTTTGTTCATTGTAGTTTTGACAAGTCGGCTTGAGAATCGGGATAGATCGAAGACTCGTTCACACTATCCGAAGACTTAAATTGGTAAACTGACTTGTATATTTTGAGAGTGGCATGTATAGCAATATACTTACTTTGTGTAAATGATCTTATGATATGGTTATGGTTATGATTAGCCATTGGAATGGCCAGTCTAAATCATATTTGATGTCATGTATGTTTAAAATGCTATTTAGTTCTTGAAAATCTATAGTAAAGTGAAATTTTCTATAAAACAAAATCTCACAGCAGTAGTGACGTGAGTTTGAAAAATCACTAAAAATAGTAGAGATATAATTAAATGATGAATAAGATATGAAATTGACGATTGATTAACCTACTTTCATGTGTAAGAAACAAAATAGGTAAATGAGTCATATTTTATGAGATATTTAAGTTTTGGTGGAATAGGGTCAGAGTGATCTCTGAATCCCCTGTTCTGGATTTAAAAATTCATCATAAGTTGTAAAAAAATAATTAGAAGCCATACTTTATATGTACAGACTCCTTATTAACTATAGGTTTAAGAGAAACAAACGGCATAATCTTTAAAACTCTGTACAGGGAGATATTTGATTCGTTATACACAAGGGTTAGAGCAGCCGAACCCTAAACAGGGGAGACTTTATCTAATAAACTGTACTAATTGGCCCAACCAAAAATTCTATAAAAATATTAGTAGATAGATATATGAGTCTAGTTTCAGAAAAAATTTTACAGATCTTAATTTCGAGTTTTGGAACTTGAGATATGAATTTTTAAGCGACTATGACGCAGTTAGCCAGCTTGTTTGAAAATTTTAAAATAAAATTGTTTGAGCTATTTAATTAATGAATGAAGTTTAGTAACACCTCAAGCTCGACTTCAGCGACGGTCTCGGGCATGAAGGCATTACACCGTCTGCCCTAAAACTGACCATACATGCTCGTGTGCCAAACCGTGTGCTAGGCCGTGCCAAACCTGAAAGGTATACTGACTTATGCTACACGGCCAAGTCACACGCCTGTGTGTGAGGCCGTGTGGAGCATACTGACTTGATTTTAATTTCAACACCAGGGAACACACGACTGTATAACATAATCGTGTCACACACGACTGAGACACACGCCCGTGTCTCTGCCCGTGTGGACAAAAATAGGTTATTTACCAAACCATTTTGCCACCCAAACTTGTGCACACCTACATCAAATTCAAAGGCACCAATACATAGCATATATGAGCATTTAAACAATCCCAATCAAACATCATTCATACCATTTCAATACCAACAAATACAAGACACACTATATCTCAATATGCCTTCCAATTCATACCAAATTTCACTTACTCAAACATATAAAATGACCTAACTCAAATATGAAATATTTAGCATAATTCCACGAGCATACCATTACTCATAATTCAACCATTTGACACTCATCATACCTATTACCATCAAGCATCACACAACCATCATTCAACACATGCCACAAAACATAAACACACATACACATATATATATATACATGATTCAAACATACCAAAATAACCCATAATGAGCCATCACTCATGGCTATATATATACAAACCAAAAAATTTACCTTTACAAGCCAATTCAAATAACTAAATCCATCACCAACACATAACCAAAATGACCAAAGTCCCTATACATGCCATATACTCAAAACATAAGCTCAAAAATACCAAATTGATAGTTGGATAGTGTGATAATTTCTCTGACAATCCCTGAGTCCGAGCTAGCTTTGAAGTCACTATAAAACATGGAAAAATAAACAAAGTAAGCTTTATAGCTTAGTAAGCTCATATGAAATAACTCAATCTTAACATGAATATACAAATAATCAATTTAAACATATCAACTTGTAATTCGTTTAACTCACAAACCTTTCACATTTTCAATCATAATCTTATATATGAACTTCACAACTTCTTCGATTTAAGCTTATACGGTTCATGTACATGTATCATCTCATGTCAATCTCATACACATCCACGTCTTTCATTTACCAGTTGAACCATTCCGAATGCTATCAGATACTCGAGAAAATCGCACCAAAGTGCCAATATCATGGCCCGAATCCAACTTAATGTATCTCGTACCCGAAGTGCCACATATATAGACGAAGCTATCTCAATCTCATATCACATATACTGCTCACACTAGAGCTATCAACGAGCCTGCTCACACAAGCTGTGGGTCAAGATGTAGCTACACGGTGCTGCTCACACAAACTGTCAAGTAACCGTAACACATGCCGGTATACTAAGCCACTAGTAGGACGTACAGGACCAGCACCTAGATCACATAATCATAATAATCCCCTAATGACATGTCACTAGTATCCAAGTCTATTCCTAAGGTTCAACCGGGATTTCTAACATCGAATCATCTTTGTACCATTGTCGAATATGTCTGTAATCTTTTATTCATAGTTTATGCACTATCAAAGCATTTAAAACATAATTATAACAATGTTTATTACATACGAACTTACCTTAAACGTAAAAACGGCTAAACTGGTCGATTAGTCGAGAATTTTGGTTTTCCTTCGATCTAGATTCAAGTTTCGCTTTTCTTGATCTATATGTTATCAAAATTAATTTATTTAATCATTTCTCTATTCAATTTAATCCAAAATTCACTTTAAGGCAGTTTTACACATTTTCCCCTACTGTTTCACAACTTTTAGAATTTAGTCCTTATTTCATTAAAACACAAATTCATGCAATTTAACCACAACCTATGCTAGCTAAATTACAATTAAGTCCCAGTAGTACAAAATTTTCATTTATTTCACATTTTAGCACAAAGTTTCCACATTTCACAATTTAATCCCTAATTGGCATTTTCACTAAAAATTACTTAGCAAAACTTATTTATCTATCAACAACCATTCATAATCTATCATCAAACATCAAAACACACATGTATTCAGTAATGGAAAAACCTTAAACCTTTAACAGTTTTGCAAATTAGTCCCCGGGCTAGCTAGACCTAGTTACAACACTCTCAAAAACATAGAAATCATTAAAAACGGAGTCAAAAATCACTTACATGCTCAAGGTACCATGGCCAAACCTTCAAAGCACAAAAATGATGTCTTTTTATTTCTTTAAATTCGGCTAGAAGAGGATGGAAGCCTTAAAATTATGTTTGTTTTATTTAAGTAACTTATATTTATAAATTACCAAATTAACCTTGTTATTAATTCATTAAAATTCATTAATCAGGTCCATCTTTGTCCACTCACACTAATATTGGTCTAGTTACAACATAAGGACCTCCACTTTAATATTCCATATCTATTAGACAACTTTAACTATTAGAACATCACTTTTGCACTTTACATGATTTAGTCCTTTTTATCAAATTGACTAATCAAATGATAAAATTTCTTAATGAGATTTTTACACAAACATATTTCATGCTGTAGACATTAAAATAATAATTAAATAATTATTTTGACTTCAGATTTGTGGTCGCAAAACCACTATTCTGATTTGACTAAAAATAGGCTGTTACATAAGATGGAGCATGCCAAGTATTTGAGAATTGTGTTGCAAACCCTGCGTGATAAACAACTATTTGCCAAATTTAGCAAATGTGAGTTTTGGCTCTGAAAGGTAGGTTTTCTGGGACTTATGTATAGCTGAAGGCATCAGAGTTGATCCTAGTAAAATTTCAGCAGTTGGTGACTAGAAACCACTGAGAAACTTATCTGAAGTTAGAAGTTTTCTGGGATTAGCTGTTTATTACAGATGATTCGTAAAAGGATTCTTGATTATAGCTGCACCGATGGTGTGACTATTATAGAAAGATGTGAAATTTGAGTGGTCCGAGAAATGTCAGCAAAGTGTCAATCAGTTGAAAACACGGGTAAAGAATTTTTGATTTTCAGCAATGTATTTTTGAATAGTTTAGGCTTTATGTTGATGCAGAAGGAAAAGTAATAGCTTATGCTTCCAGACAGTTAAAGCCGCATGAAAAGAATTATCCGGTACATGACTTAGAGTTGGTAGCTATTGTGTTTCCGTTGAAAATTGGGCGACACTATTTGTACAGCGAAAAGTTTCATATACTTAATGATCATAAGAGTTTGAAATATTTAATGTCACAGAAAGATCTGAATCTGAGACGGTGTAGATGGCATGAACTATTGAAAGATTATGATTTGATCATTGATTATTATCCGGGAAAAGTGCATGTAGTTACTGATGCTCTGAGTAGGAAGTCTTTATTTGCTTTGCAAGCGATGAATACGCAACTAACATTATCTAATGATGGCTCAATCTTAGCTGAATTGAAAGCTAAATCAATGTTTTTACAACAGATTTGTGAGGCTCAGAAGTGTGATGACAAGTTGCTAGCTAAATGAATACATAGTGAGTTAACTTTTGATTCAAAATTTTAGGTTGGATTTGGTGACTGCTTATTGTTCAGAGGAAAAATTTGCGTACCGAAAAATCTTGCACGAACCTCATAGTGGTAGCTTCTTTATGCATTCAGGAAGTAATAAGATGTACAGTGATTTGAAACAGATGTATTGGTGGCCGAGAACGAAATTCGAGATTTCTGACTTTGTATCGAGATGTTTAGTATGTCAGCAAGTTAAAGCTGAACATCAGGTACCTTCTAGATTATTGCAGCCAGTGATAATACTGAAATGGAAATAGGATCGATTTACAATGGACTTTGTATCAGGTTTACCCCTATCTCCGGGAAAGAAATATGCAATTTGGGTTGTCGTTGATCGTTTAACAAAGTCTGCACATTTTATTTCGATAAGTACAAATTTCTCCCTTGAGAGATTAGCTGAGTTATATGTTTTTGAGATTGTCAGATTGCACGAGGTACCAGTTTCTATTTCTATTATTTCATATATATATCGGCAGTTTACATCATGATTCTGGTAAAAGTTACAAGAAGCTTTAGGTACGTAGTTGCATTTTAGCATTGCATTTCATTCTCAGACTGATGGTCAGTCCGAGCGAGTAATTCAGATACTTGAGGATATGCTTCATTATTGTGTATTAGAGTTCAAAGAAAACTGGGAGAAATATTTACAGTTAGTTGAATTCATGTACAATAACAATTATCAGTCAAGTATAAAGATGGCATTGTATAAAGCTTTGTATGGTCGTAAATGCTGAACTCTGTTATATTGGACTGAGCTTAGTGAGAAAAAGATTTGAGGGGTTGATTTGATTTGAGAGACTAAAGAAAAAGTAAAAGTGTTTAGGATAGTTTAAAAGCAGCTTCAGATCGACAGTAATCAAACGCGGATCTTAAACATAAAGATATTGAATTTCAAGTCAGCGATAGAGTGTTTTTGAAAGTATCACCTTGGAAGAAAGTTCTTCGGTTCGGTCGCAAAGGGAAGTTAAGTCTGCAATTTATGGGGCCATATGAGATTATTGAAAGAATTAGACCCATAGTGTATCAATTAGCTTTGCCGTTAGAGTTAAAAAAGATTCATAACGTGTTTCACATATCTATGTTATGATGGTACCGGTCTGACCCTTCACATATTATCTTACCTGCAAATGTTGAAATTCAGTCTGGTATGTTGTATAATGAAGAACCAATTAGCATTCTAGCTCGAGAAGTTAAAGAATTGAGAAACAAGAGCATAGCTTTAGTAAAGGTTCTTTGGCAATGATGCGGAATAGAGGAAGCCACTTGGGAACCCAAGGAAGTTATGAGAAAACAATATCCGAACATCTTTTCTAGTAACACTTTCGGGGACAACAATTCCTTTAGGGTGAGAGTTGTAACAACCCATTTTCCGTGAAAATCAGAACAATGGTCTTGGGACCACAAATCTAGTGTAGAAATATTTATTTTATTATTATTTTATTGTCTATAGCATGATAGTAGTACCGTATAAAAAATTCGTTAAGAAAGTTTATTGTTTATATGCTTAATTGAATAAAAAGGACTAAATCGTGTACAGTGCAAAAGTTGAGTTGTAGTAGCTAAAGATATTAAATAGCTATAGTGCCTTAAAGTATGAGTCCTTATGTGGTAATTAGACCTTTAATGAAGATAGTGGATGTACACGGCTTGGTATTATTGAAATTTGGAATAAATTTTAAGGTTATTTTGGTAATTTAAGTAATTATAGGTTAAAATTAAAGACAACAAAACATTCTCTTCATGCATTCATCTTCTCCACCGATTCTTCAAGGCAAAAACACCATTTTAGGGCTTTGGCTAGTACAAGTGCAAGCATGTAAGTGACTTTCGTTCTGTTTTTAATGTTTTTTATGTTTCCAAGATCGTTGTAGCTTAATCTAGCTAGCTCGGGGACTAATTTGTGAAACTGTTAAACTATTAGTGTAACACCCCTAACCCCTAACCGTTGCCAAAACAGGGTTATGAAGCATTACCAGAGTTTATAAAACAAATACAAATAATTCATATCATTTACTATTCATATCCAAAACTAATCATATCGTCCCTTGAATAGACCCTCGAGCCCCAATTTAAACATTAGAAACAAGTAGGGACTAAATCAGAATCTCAGAGAATTTATTGAAAAATTTCAAAAATTTTCTTATATACAAGGGTCACACACCCGTGTGAGTAGCCCGTGTGAGCCACATGACCAAGTGACATGCCCATGTCTCAAGCCTTGTGGGCATTCGATGTGAGGCACACAGCCGTGTTCCAGCCCATGTCCTTACCCATGTAACTCTCTAACTTGAGTCATACAGCCAACCACACACCAGTGTGCTAGGTTGTGTGGTCAATTTAATTTTTGAAAATTAGGTGCAGGATTCACATGGTCAAGACACACGCCCGTGTTCTAGGCCATATGTCACACACAACTGAGACACACGCCCGTCTCTTTGCCCGTGTGCCTAATTCTGAGCATTCTATTTCTAAATTTTAATATACAGGGGACACATGGCCAAACCACATGCCCATGTGCCAGACACGGTTAAGACACACGCCCGTGTGTCTACCCATGTAGATAAATAAAGCCATTTCTTAGCTTTATTTCTCACCCAAAATTTGCCAACAACCTATGCTAATACTTGAAAACATATACCAGCCAATTCAAGCATTATAACCAAGCCAACACTAACATCTAACATGATATATCTTCACATGCATTCATGTTTATATTCTTACCTTTTATAAATATACTTGTTTAACATAACTTAATCAAACCATACTAAACACATATGTAATTACCATGATGTAACCTTATAAATTTACCAAATCAAACCATCTCTAGCCATTCCAATGGCTAGATTACAAACAACCATTTACAAGCCAACAATTGGCCATGTTAACCTATACATGCCATTATACCAAAATATGTTTACTATTTATACCAAAACGAGCTGGTGGATAGTGTGATGATGCTCCGACCAATCTCCAACCTTTGCGAGCTTCCAAACACTATAAAATAGAGAAAAGAAAACCTAGTAAGCATTTAATGCTTAGTAAGTTCGTAAAACAGGAATTAAACTTACCAATCATATTCAATTAAATAAGCATAAGAATAACATGCTTCCCAACAAATTGACAAGTTTGCCTAATCACATATACTCAATTAAGCAAGTTGGTCACATATTTCACATGTACCTCAAATAAACATGGATGAGCTCATCATGCTACAAAATTTCAGGTACTTCAGAAGCATTTGAGACATAATACTTCTAATCTCTTAATTTCTTATGTCAGGAGTTTTATTTGTTGAATTATTGAAATTTTGATGGATACTCAAGTAGTATACGTGAGGTATACAAATCAGTGATCCATCAATTCATGTTTAGGGGTACTCTATAGGGCACATAATCAGGGAGCACATTCTCGAGCCACATATATCAGGATACTCAGATGAGCCATGTAACAGGATGCTTATCTGGGCTAAATAGGAAATACATAAGAGTTTTAATTGAGGGAGCTCATAGAGCTTAACAGCTGACTCTGAAGAGTTATTATCAGGGAGCACTGGATAGCCATTTAACAGGAACTTCAAGCGAGCCATGTCAAGAAGCTTATAAGAGCCTATATCAGGACGCTCACGTAGAGCTGCGTTTGTGTCCGCATTATATGCTGGATCACAACCAATTGAATCATGTAACATGACACTCACAAAGAGTTACGGTAGTGTGCAACACATGCAGAATCACTACCGATTAGGATGCTCGTAGGAACTATATAACAGGATGCTCGAGAAGGCTTTTAACAGGATGCTCATATAATCAATACGAAAAATTATGTATCCATCGAATTTCATTATTCAAACGGAACTTAACATATTAAAGACATTTTCAGACATGTGATTCTTTCATAAATTTATAACATTCATGTAATTCATATAATCACATACCACACTCAATTGAAGTATAAAATAATCACAATTTAGTTACACGAACTTACCTCGACACTTGTTCGTGTATAAAAGTCTACTAATCTGTTACTTTTTGTTTTCCTCGATCTAATTTCGTATTTGGTCTTTCTAGATCTATATAAATGAATTTAATCATCAATTCATTAAATTTCATATTCAATTGGATTCAATTTACATCCGAAGCAAAATTACCATTTTGCCCCTATACTTTTCATAAATGACAATTTCATCTCTAGGCTCAGAAAATGAAATTCATGCAATTTAATCCTTATTCCAAGCCTAACCGAAATTTTCATATGACGTTTACAGCACTTTTATTTCACAAAATTTAAAATTTTTCCATAACTTTTACATCTTTACAATTTAGTCCCTAAATCATAATTTCATCAAAATTCACTTTACAAAAGTTGTTTATCTATCAACTTTTCATTTTCTACCATAAATTTTAAAATTTTAGCTTATTCATCCATGGAAAAACTTTGATACTTTGATAAATTTTCAAATTATCCCCAAAATAGATAGATTAAGCTATTCTTATCTCAAAAATATAAAAATTACTAAAACTGAAACAAGGATACTTACCCAATTAAGCCAAGAAAGCATGTTTTCTCTTTCCTAGGGTTTCCATAGAAATTTTGGGGAAGAAGATGATATAAAATGATATTATTTGATGTTTATTTATTTATCATCTTTTATTTATTTCAATTTCTAATTTCTAATTTTATCCTTGTCTTTTTCTAATTTTTCAATGGATGATTCATCAAAAATATTTACTAACTTTTTTTTAATGGTCTAACTACCATATAAGGACCTCTTTTTTTAAATTCCATAGTTATTTGATCCTTCTAGCTACTAGAATTCAACATTTGCATATGCAATTTGGTCCTTTCCATAATTAAACACATAATCGGTAAAATTTTCTTATCAGAATTTTCATATAACATTCCTATCATAACGCAGACCATGCAATAATATTAAAATAAAATTTCTTTCTAACTCGGATTTGTGGTCCGGAAACCACTGTTCTGATTTCACTGAAAGTAGGTTGCTACAATTAGAGTTTTTTCATGAATGAATGTGTATGAGTTTTGATGGTTTATGGAAGAAAATGGTTAGTTGTTAATAGATAAACAACTTTTATTAATTGATTTTTGGTGAAATTGTAAAATAAGGATTAAATTGAAAAATAAAAAATTTTACATAGTGAAATTGTGAAATAAATGAAATATAGGACTTCCTAGGGACCAATATGAAATTTGGCTATAATGGGTTTTGGGAAAATTGCATGAATTTCAATTTTTATGAGCTAGGGACTAAATTGAAAAGAAATCAAAAGTATAAGGGAAAAATTGTAATTTTATTAAATATGAAATTGGATTAAATTGAATAGAATAATTATTGAATTGAACTGAATTTATCCGTTTAGATCAAAAGAAACCTCGTACGACTTTAAATCAGGGTAAAGATAAAGTTTCGGATTAGTCACCTCCGTATTTACGTTTAATCGTTGAGGTAAGTTCGTGTAATTAAATTGTACTTATATATATTTAATTGAATTAGACATGTATTGTGAATTGCCATATATATATACCAGTCGCATATCCAATCGCATAGCCAGGTAAGTTCGTATGAATGGTAATCATTTAAATGTTGTTTAAATTGAATATTTATTGTGTTGTTTGATGTAAATGAGTCAAAATATAGATGTATCAATGCTATAACGAATTGACAGATATTGAATCCTGGTTGAACCTTAGGAAATCTTAGGATACAAATGACATGTTATTAGGGATTTCATGTTTCAGGTGCTATTCTTGAATGTTCTACCGATGGCTGAGGTCTTGCATTTGTTGCATATTCTCCACAACTCGTGTGAGCAACATTGTGTAGCTTAAATTTTGACCCACAACTCATGTGAGTTGTAACACTCCTAACTTGTAACCTTCGCCGAAGTAGGTTAAGAGTCATTACTTAATCCATAACACAATTCAGGATAATAGAATATCAAATATCATTTCATTACAGTAAATTTCATACATTCACATTCAATAAGATCGCAAAAGCAAGTATACAATACTTAAAACATGTATTCAGGACCAAGTTGACAACATATGAAAGTTTCAGAACTTATAAAAAAAAATTCAAATTTTAAAAGGTCACACGCTTGTGTGAATAGGCCGTGTGTCTCACACGGTCTAGACACGCCCGTGTGTCAAAGCCGTGGCAAAACAGGGCATAGCTACTGACTTGCCCACACGGCCAGACCACACGCCCGTGTGTCCAGCCTGTAACACCCCAAACTCGGCCCAGACGTTATGGCCAAATCTGGCGCATCACATTGAAGTGTTTTAGCAAAAACTATGTTTTCATTGAAAAGCCTTCTTAAAATAAAAGAAACCTTAATAAAAAAACTCCTTTCAATCACTTGCTTAAAACATATGATTTATGAAAACCAATCATTTTAATATTTAGTTGCGGAAACGTAGAAAGACATACTATATTTTAAGAAACCATGTTCAACTTTTCATAATTACATCGCAATAAAATAACAAACCAAATAATGACAAAAAGGAAGCCTTATTACAATCTAAACTAAAGAAAAGGAAATTACTTAACAAACTAGTAACTTAAATGCTTTTTAAACAAATTCAAGTTGTCCTGCTAGCTGGCCACCTTGAGTTCCTCCAAACATCGAACCTCCTAATGAGCATCACCTGAGAAAATAAAAGAGGGGGTGAGTTTTCGAAAACTCAGTGTGTACAACCAGCATCAAACAAACATGCAACAGACAAATCATTTTGGGCCAAAGCCCAATTCAAATACGGTGGCCTTTGGGCCTTAGCCCATTTTGGCCTCAGTAGGGCCTGAACCCATGTCAATTTCCACATATCACATTTAACTGGGCCAAGCCCTTTTCATAATCCAATCATGACATATGTATGCAAATGCTTATATCCCCATCCAACTTGTACACCCCCTTTCCAACCAACACTTACTGTGGGGAGATACTCGACCCACCCATCCTTATTACAACCTGGTGTGGAACTAGTGCGGCCCCACATAACAGTGCAGCATAGCTGCTTATAAAAAGTGTAGCACCGGTTATGGTACTACTTAACGGTGCAGCAAAGCTGCTCGGTGGCTAAAAAGCCTTCGGTGGATCCACAGTCGTCGAGCAACCATGCAATCCTTATACACTTCCTCCAATCATAAACCCAGCCCATATGCAACATAATAATGTATGGATGTAGCATATATCATACATAGATCATACTCATAACACATAGGGGTATTTCAGTAATTTTTACCCTACAAGGGTATTTTGGTAATTTCTTAGCAGTATTGGTCTTAATTACAAACTTTGGCCCGTCAACAAGTCCTCGTTGGCCAAAGTGAGTAGACACTATGCACCAGGTAGGATTCCAGAGAAGAGAAGGTGGGTCATTAAGACCGCTTAAGTACCAAGCTCTCCCTAGATCCAATCCTAGACATGCATATGCCCATTGCCACTCTTTACCCTTATGACTTGCCCACAGACGAATTTGATAAATTAGTTAAGTTTTATGCTGCTTAAGGACTTATTAGAAACTAGGCCTACAAGTCCATGACAAAACCCTAGCAAGCCTACAGGCTTCCATACATTCATATGGCCCATCAGGCCCAATCACATTTATACGGCCCATTAGGCTCAAACAAATTTATATGGCCCATCAGGCCCGAATCTAATCCAAACCATTCAACAAACTTAATCAACTCATTACATATTACCAAATTATCAACTTTTGCTTATTTGGGCTCACGGAACCGTCGGGCCCATTTGGCCCAAATGGCCAAAACGTGACCCAAGTTCATGAGATCTCTCATGGGGTCTCTGGTATCGTATCGAATACCCTCTTATGAGTGTTCGCGCACTCGCAATACTACCGTATCCAAACTTTTGGCATTTTGGCATTTCGGCATTTCGGCATTTCGGCATTTCAGAATTTGCCAATCTACTATGTGTGCAAAGTGTGTATACACACCTGGTAAGCAAGCGTGCTACGATTCCCTTAGTCACCAACCTACAAATGATATCACCCTTCAATTAATCGCATGCTTCATACATATCTTTACTAAAACTGAATCCTCACCTTAACCTTACCTTGCGCGATAAGTATAACAGCCCCTTCTTAAATCACTAACCACGATCAACTCTTAGATCTGCACCAATCTTAACTATTAAAACTAGGATTGTAACAGCCCAAAATTGGGTCTAGTCGGAACAGTGGTTTTGGGACCACAAACCTGACGAGAAAAATTTTATTTTTATTATATTTTTATAGTCTATTAATTTATGAAAATATTTCGTAAAAATTTCGTTCGGAAATTTTGACGTTTGGGCAGTCAATTTAGTCAAAAGGACTAAACTGTAAAAAGTGCAAAAGTTGAGTTCTTTATATATGAGGTGCCTAATTGTTATGAGTTCTAAATTGAAAGTCCTTATGTGATAATTAGTCCTTTAATAAGTTAGTGGATGGATATTTGTTTGGTATTTTTAAAATTTGGTTGAAATAAAAAGGGTAATTTTGTAAATTAATTAAAATGACCTAATAAGACAAAAATGACAAAAGCTATCATTTTTTTTCATTCTTTCTTCTTCAACTGTGGGAAAGAGCCAAAAATGGCAGCCATGGATGAGCTCCATTCGGCCAAGCTTCTATGGCTTATATAGGTACGGTTTCTGTCCCGTTTTTAATAATTTTCGTATTTTTGAGATCCCCTAAGCTTAAATTTTCTATTTCTACCAATTGATTGAAGAGAAATTAGAGTTTAAAAATTTACCCATTCATGATATGGTTGTGTTTTGATGATTTATAGTAGATAATGAATGTTTGATGTGTTAAATACGAGTTTTATTCGATGAATTTCAGAAATCACAAAAAGGGTTAAATTGTAAAAGTTATAAATTGGTCATAAGTGTGTGAATTAGTGAAAATTTGGAGTTTTCATAGAAGATAAAAATGTTTAGCAAGTCTTAAACCTTATAGAAATTGAATAAAAATTATTTTACGAGCCTAAGGGTAAAAGTGTAATTTTTTAAAAGTTAGGGGGCATAATTGTAAATTTTACAAAATTTGATATATGAATTGAATTGGTTAGTGTGTTGATAAAATGTGTTAAATAAGTGTTATTGACATGTTAGATCAAGAAAACATGAAATTTTGGTTTAAGATCGGGGAAGAACAAAGTTGTGTGCTAAGTCAAGAAAGTTAATGCTTTTGCATTTTGAGGTAAGTTGGTATGATAATAATACTGCAATAATGTTGTAATTTATATTTGAAAGTTAAATTTAGTGAATTAATTGAATTATGTTAAATTAAATTTTATGGTGCCAAGTTTATGAATTGATTTAAAAATATGTCTATGGTACATGAAGTGCATTGAATTATCATACATAAATGTGATTCCTATGATTATGGATATTATGAGCAATTGTAAGTTCATATGATTTTTAATAATGCAATGTGTAATTTAAAGTTATTGCCTTGATATTAAATGAGATGTAAGTTTATATGTAAGTAATACATCAATTTTACTTATATTATGATTGTAACATCCCGAAATAGGGCCTAAACGGAACAGTGGTTGCGAAACCACATATCCGAGGTAGAAAAATTTATTTTATTATTATTTTGAGGTCTATGATATGTTTGCATGATTGTGTGAAAAGTTCGTGAAGAAATTCTATGCATAAAGTACTTAATTTGAAATTAGGGACTAAATTGAATAAATTGCAAAACTTGTGTTCTAGAAGTATTTTGCATAAAATTGAATTAGAATATTAATTAGGAGGTCTTAAATAGCAATTTGACCAATTTTAAGTTAATGGACAAAATTAGGACATGGAAGGAATTTTTGAAAGTTTAGTAGTAAGGGCATTTTGGTCATTTAGTTATTAAAATGAATTAAAAACAAAATTAAAAGCCCATTTTTGTCCATCTTCTTCATTAGGACGAAATTTCAAGGGTTCTCCATAGCTAGGGTTTGTTTCAAGCTTTCAAGCTCCATGGTAAGTGATTCCAAGCCCCTGCTTTTTAATGTTCTTTACGCTTTGAGTCCCTAGAGTCTCGATAAAGCTTATGCTAGCAATAATTTAAGTTAGGGTTCATATTTAGAAAAATACCCATAGGTGAAATTTGTGTATTTTGGTGTTTTATGATAGAATATGAGGTTTTAAATTATATTAGACAACTTGTACTACTCTGGTTTTAAGCAAAAAACGAGTAAAAGGACTTAATCTGGTAAAAATACCTAATAGTCATAAGTGCTTGTTAGAGTATGAATTTGATGCTGCCATAGAAGGGAAAAATGACCAGCATGTCATGAAACATAAGAAAATAGGCTGAAGTTTAATTTACGAGCTTTGGGGCAAAAGTGTAAATATGCAAAAGTTTAGGGGCAAAATTGTAATTTTGCCAAAATATGATTTTAGGTCAATTTGAATAATTTGAGTCCTAATTAGACTATATTTTAAATGATAGAGCAAGGAAAACTGAAATTCAAGCTAAAATGGAGAAAATACCAAGTTGTGGACGAAATGGTAAAAGTAGCTATTTTTGCATACGAGAGGTAAGTTTACAATGAAATAAATGCAATATTCTTTTATTTTACATTATTATTGTAAATTTCAGCATTTATATACTTATTTTATGAGAATATTTAAAGTCGAATTAAAGGCGAAGTGATGAGAGAGAAAGCATTAGGAAGCCCCGTTTGAACCTTAGGAATATTAGGATATTGGGGTTGACAGGAGACAGACAGAGAAATGAGCCATGTAAGTCCATATCGAGATATATGGCTTTGGAGACAGGAATGAGCCATGTAAGCCCATATTAGATATATATATATGGCATTGGAGACAAGAATAATTCATGTAAGTCCATGTCGAAGACATGGCATTGGCAGATATTGATAGACAGAACGACCCCAAATCCTTAGTATTCCGAGTGGTTCAATGGGTCATTGTACACGTTAAATTACAGTGAATTTTCAGCAAAAGGGAAGGTAGATTATATTTATGAATAGTGAAAGGTCGGTAAGAAAGAAGGTAAGTAAATAAAGAAGAAGGTAGAAAATGAGAAGTAAAGAAAGTTTATGAGGCTAGGTGACATTATGTATAATTATTCATTATGTTGAATGTTGTAATTTATTTGCTTGTAAGCTTACTAAGCCTAGTGCTTACTCTCTTTATTTTCTTTTCTTATAGTTTTTATCAAGCCACTCGGGGATCGAAGGAAACGTCGGAGACCCGATCACACTATCGAAGGAATCACATTGGTATAGTTAGACGCGTTTACTTTTGTGTATGGCATGTATAGGAACTCGGTTTCTTTTGATATGATATGATCAATGAATGATGTGTAAATACTTGCTAGTGATTAGCTAATAGAATGGCTGATGATATACATGTTTAATTGTATGTATGAATAAGTAGTAACTATCACATGAAAACTAAGAAAAATGTGAAAGTAACTTAAAAACAGATTCAAGTATCAGAAATAATGTGATTTTGAAAAATCACTAAAAATCGTAGAGACATGGTTTGATGGTGAATAATATATGAAATTAAATCTTATTATGTCTATTTTCTTATGGAATAAGCAAAACAGGTAAAGGTATTAGATTTTATGAGATATCTGAGTTTTAGTGAAACAGGGTCAGAGAAAATTCTAGATCCCCTGTTTCAACTTTGAAATTCACCATAAATTGTACAAAAATAAATATGTGGTTTAATTTATATGGTTAGAATACTTATTGAATCTAGTTTTAATAGAAACAAACGGTATAGTTATATTAATTTTTTATAGGGAGAAAAGTGGTTCGTAGTAAGTAGTAGAGTCAGTGCAGTCAAATTCTGAAACAGGGGTAACTTTAACTAATAAACTGTACTAATTGGCTAAGTCAAAAATTCTAGAAAAAAATTAGTAGATATATATATGAGTCTAGTTTCAGGAAAAATTTACGGATATTAATTTCGAGTTTTGAAACTCAAGAAATGAATTTTTAAGCAGCTATGACGCAGAAAAACAGTTTATTCCGAAAATTAAAATAAGTGGTTTAGAGTTGTTTAAAAGGTAAGATAAGTTTAGTAACACCTCAAGCTTGACTCCGGTGACGGTTTCGGGCGTGGGGCGTTACATTTATTGGTATCGAGCAGGTTTAGTCGGTTCTCGGAACAGCTTAGTGTGAGTAAATGTCTAGCTATACATGCCATACCTGTATTTTGATAGTGTGACGACTCCTGACGATTTTTAAATATTTTGTTTTATTGTAATGGATCCCGAGCGAGCTGGTGATGATGATGTAGAAAGTAATGCGCCTGCTCCCGTGGAAGGGGTAGCGCCATCTGAGAATAGGCGATGAATGATTAATCGGGAGGAGTGACTCGAGAAGCTCTCTTCCAAGCTTTGAATAATTGGTTTGCCGAGTTCGCTTAAGCACGAATCCGGTAGTTAGACCTCCACCCCTCATGACTCTCAAAGCTACCCATGTAGCTCAAGCTTCCCAATCCACAGTACAATGATAAGAAAAAGCCACCAGCTGATAGAATCGAGAAACAAGGCGAGTAAGAGTTCCGAGCAACAAAACATGATGATGCAGAAAAGAGCAAAATTTTGGTTAGAAAATACTATCGAGTCTTTGATGAATTATCTTGTACACGTGAGGAATGTATGAAATGTGTAATATCACTTCTTAGAGACTCACCTACTACTACTGGTGGAAGACACTTGTATCAGATTGTACCAAAGGAGAGGATCACTTGGGATTTCTTTCAGGAGGAATTTCAGAAAAGTACATCATCGTGGGTTTATTGACCGTAAGAGAAAGGAATTCCTGGAATTGAAACAAGGGAGCTACTGTGTTCTCCAAGATAGATTTGAGATCCGGATACTATCAATTGCGAGTTAAAGAGTTAGATGTCCCGAAGACTGCTTTCCGGACTAGGTATGGTCATTATGAGTTCCTTGTGATGCCATTTGACTTGACTAATGCTCCTGCCATTTTCATGGACTTAATGAACCGAATTTTTAGACCGTACTTGGATAAGTTTGTAGTTGTGTTCATTGATGATATCTTGATTTATTCTCATGATGAGACCGAGCATGCAGCATTTGAGAACAGATTTCTGATTCTCGAGAGATAATCGCCAGTATGCCAAGTTTAGCAAAAGTGAGTTCTGTTACGAGAAGTTAGTTTTCTTGGACATATTGTTTCAGTGAAGGTATTAAGGTTGATCCGAGCAAGATTTCGACATTGTTGATTGGAAGCCTCCTAGAAATGTATCAGAAGTTAGAAGTTTTCTTGGTCTTGCCGGATATTGTAGAGGGATTTTCCATGATAGCTACCCCGTTGACAAGATTTCTGCGAAAGGATATCAAGTTTGAATGGATTGAGAAGTGCCAACAGAGTTTTGACAAGTTAAAAGCATTATTGACTAAAGCTCCTGTTTTAGTACAACTAGAACCAGGTAAGGAGTTTGTGATTTACAGAAGTGATGCGTCCATGAATGGACTTGGTTGTGTACTTATGCAGAAAGGAAGGTAATTGCTTATGCCTTTAGACAAACTAAAGCCACATGAGAAGAACTATCCGACACATGATTTAGAGCTAGTTGCCATTATTTTTGCGTTGAAGATTTGGAGACATCATTTGTATGCGAAGTGAAGTGCCACATATTCACCGATCACAAAAGTTTGAAATTGAAGCAAAGAAGATGGCTAGAGTTTATTAAAGATTATGAGCTAGTGATCGATTATCACCCAGGTGGTAAGTGTATTAACAATGATGAGCTTATTCGAAAGATCTTACAGGAAGCACATAGTAGTTTTTTGTCTATTCATCCAGGTAGTACAAAGATGTATAATGATTTGAAGAAATGTACTGGTGGGTAGGAATGAAAAGGGACATTTCAGAGTTTGTTTCTAGATGCTTGATCTATCAGCAGGATTGCCGTTTACACCGAGAAAGAAAGATGCAGTATGGGTTGTGATTGATAAGTTAATGAAGTCGGCTCATTTTATCCCAGTTCGTATGGATTTTTCACTTGACAAGTTGGCCGAGTTGTATATTTCAGAGATAGTCAGACTACATGGGGTAGACGAGGCTACATGGGAACTCGAAGAGGCTATGCAAAAACAGTACCCAAATCTCTTCACAGGTAAGATTTTCGGGGACGAAAATCCCTAAAGGGGGGGAGAAATGTAACATCCCGAAATAGGGCCTAAACGGAACAGTGGTTGCGAAACCACATATCCGAGGTAGAAAAATTTATTTTATTATTATTTTGAGGTCTATGATATGTTTGCATGATTGTGTGAAAAGTTCGTGAAGAAATTCTATGCATAAAGTACTTAATTTGAAATTAGGGACTAAATTGAATAAATTGCAAAACTTGTGTTCTAGAAGTATTTTGCATAAAATTGAATTAGAATATTAAATAGGAGGTCTTAAATAGCAATTTGACCAATTTTAAGTTAATGGACAAAATTAGGACATGGAAGGAATTTTTGAAAGTTTAGTAGTAAGGGCATTTTGGTCATTTAGTTATTAAAATGAATTAAAAACAAAATTAAAAGCCAATTTTTGTCCATCTTCTTCATTAGGACGAAATTTCAAGGGTTCTCCATAGCTAGGGTTTGTTTCAAGCTTTCAAGCTCCATGGTAAGTGATTCCAAGCCCTGTTTTTAATGTTCTTTACGTTTTCGGAGTCCCGGTAGCTCGATAAAGCTTATGCTAGCAATAATTTAAGTTAGGGTTCATATTTAGAAAAATACCCATAGGTGAAATTTGTGTATTTTGGTGTTTTATGATAGAATATGAGGTTTTAAATTATATTAGACAACTTGTACTACTCGGTTTTAAGCAAAAACGAGTAAAAGGACTTAATCGGTAAAAATACCTAATAGTCATAAGTGCTTGTTAGAGTATGAATTTGATGCTGCCATAGAAGGGAAAAATGACCAGCATGTCATGAAACATAAGAAAATAGGCTGAAGTTTAATTTACGAGCTTTGGGGCAAAAGTGTAAATATGCAAAAGTTTAGGGGCAAAATTGTAATTTTGCCAAAATATGATTTTGGGTCAATTTGAATAATTTGAGTCCTAATTAGACTATATTTTAAATGATAGAGCAAGGAAAACTGAAATTCAAGCTAAAATGGAGAAAATACCAAGTTGTGGACGAAATGGTAAAAGTAGCTATTTTTGCATACGAGGTAAGTTTACAGTAAATAAATGCAATATTCTTTTATTTTACATTATTATTGTAAATTTCCAGCATTTATATACTTATTTTATGAGAATATTTAAAGTCGAATTAAAGTAGTAAGTGACAGAGAAAAAAAGCATTAGGAAGCCCTGTTTGAACCTTAGGAATATTAGGATATTGGGGTTGACAGGGACAGACAGACAGACAAAATGAGCCATGTAAGTCCATATCGATATATGGCTTTGGAGACAGGAATGAGCCATGTAAGCCCATATTAGATATATATATATGGCATTGGAGACAAGAATAATTCATGTAAGTCCATGTCGAAGACATGGCATTGTGAGATATTGATAGACAGAACGAACGACCAAAGATCCTTAGTATTCCGAGTGGTTCAATGGGTCATTGTACACGTTAAATTACAGTGAATTTTCAGCAAAAGGGAAGGTAGATTATATTTATGAATAGTGAAAGGTCAGGTAAGAAAGAAGGTAAGTAAATAAAGAAGAAGGTAGAAAATGAGAAGTAAAGAAAGTTTATGAGGCTAGGTGACATTATGTATAATTATTCATTATGTTGAATGTTGTAATTTATTTGCTTGTAAGCTTACTAAGCCTAGTGCTTACTCTCTTTATTTTCTTTTTCTTATAGTTTTTATCAAGCCACTCGGGGATCGAAGGAAACGTCGGAGACCCGATCACACTATCGAAGGAATCACATTGGTATAGTTAGACGTTTACGCTTTTGTGTATGGCATGTATAGGAACTCGGTTTCTTTTGATATGATATGATCAATGAATGATGTGTAAATACTTGCTAGTGATTAGCTAATAGAATGGCTGATGATATACATGTTTAATTGTATGTATGAATAAGTAGTAACTATCACATGAAAACTAAGAAAAATGTGAAAGTAACTTAAAAACAGATTCAAGTATCAGAAATAATGTGATTTTGAAAAATCACTAAAAATCGTAGAGACATGGTTTGATGGTGAATAATATATGAAATTAAATCTTATTATGTCTATTTTCTTATGGAATAAGCAAAACAGGTAAAGGTATTAGATTTTATGAGATATCTGAGTTTTAGTGAAACAGGGTCAGAGAAAATTCTAGATCCCCTGTTTCAACTTTGGAAATTCACCATAAATTGTACAAAAATAAATATGTGGTTTAATTTATATGGTTAGAATACTTATTGAATCTAGTTTTAATAGAAACAAACGGTATAGTTATATTAATTTTTTATAGGGAGAAAAGTGGTTCGTAGTAAGTAGAGGTCAGTGCAGTCAAATTCTGAAACAGGGGTAACTTTAACTAATAAACTGTACTAATTGGCTAAGTCAAAAATTCTAGAAAAAAATTAGTAGATATATATATGAGTCTAGTTTCAGGAAAAATTTACGGATCTTAATTTCGAGTTTTGAAACTCAAGAAATGAATTTTTAAGCAGCTATGACGCAGAAAAACAGTTTATTCCGAAAATTAAAATAAGTGGTTTAGAGTTGTTTAAAAGGTAAGATAAGTTTAGTAACACCTCAAGCTTGACTCCGGTGACGGTTTCGGGCGTGGGAGCGTTACAATGATATTTTATAATAATATTGAAAATATGTTTGTTGATAATTACTTGATTGGTGAAATTGTTGGAAAAGAGAGAGAAATCCCGGTTGAACCTTCGAAAAGATTGGATGATACAGATGGTATGTAGCTAGGTCACATGTATGGTGCTGAGTGCACATCATGTGTACAAGAGAGCTACGAGACATTATGATGTAGCTAGGTCGCATGGGTGATACTATGTGTACACCATGTAGACAAGAGAGCTACGGGATATATGTAGCTAGGTCGCATGCGTGGTTCCAGGTGAAGGACACCATGTAGACAAGAGAGTTACGAGATAAACTGGCTAGGTCACATGGGTGGTACTAAGTGTTCACCATGTGTACAAGAGAGCCGAACTTTATGATGGGTGGAGCTATGTGCTGAAACCACCAAGTATCGAGGATTGATCCGAAGTGTTCAACGGGAGACTTACTATGTACTGCTTTGTGAGTTTTGTGATGAATAAGTGTAGGAACTTGGTTATGTGAATGATGTATTCATTAAGTGACCGGGATGTGGTAAGGTTATAAACAAGTAAGTTATACATGAGGATGATTTTATGGTGACCTTGTAATCATGGGCCTATACTTGTGATGTATGAAATGTGGTGAAAGTGATTTGTGATATGTATGTTAAAATGAGGTTAATACAAAGAAAGTGTGAAAGAGTGAATTAGCAATAAAATTGTTTTGGATAGTAGCAGTGATGTGACTTTGAAAAATCACCAAAAATAGTAGGAATTTAATTATAGGCTAAATGAGATATGAAATTAAAGCTTAATGAGTCTCTTTTCATATAAAGGAAACAGAGAAAGCAAAGGAGTTCTATATTTTGAGATATTTATATTTTTGTGAGACTGGTTCAGAATGATTATGTGATCCCCTGTTCTGACTTGGTAAAATCATCATAAATTGTAAAAAATTAATTATGGGGCATGATTTATATGCTTAGAAACCGTAATGAGTCTATTTTTTATTGGAATAATCAAAAACATTATTTGAATTCTGTACAGTGATATTAATGAGTTTTTATATAGAGAGGTCAGAATTGTTAGACAGTGAAATAGAGGAAATTTTAAGAAAAATCTGGTATTTATTGGAAAAACCAAAAATTATTAAAATTTTATGGTAGAAATATATATGAGTCTAGTTTCAAGGAAAATTTACAAAACTAAATTTTGAGTTTTGTAGCTTAAGAAATAATTAAATTAGCGACTATGATTCTGGGAAACAGCCTTAGCTGATCTTGTGTAAAAAGATGAAATCATGTGACTAATGATTCTATTTTCTTGAGCATATTTATTGAGGAATGGGATAATATTGTTAATTAAATTGCTTATTATTATTAATATGCCAACTTACTAAGCTTTTAAGCTTACACCACTTTCGCATTTCTCTTAGTGTTGTCAGGTTGGCTCGGGTTGGAGATCGTCGGAAGTATCATCACACTATTAGTTTGTCAAATTAGAATAATGGTAATTCTTATTTATTATCAAATAAGTGGCATGTATAGATAATTAGTTATTGATATTAAGTAATATTATGATTTAGCCAAATGTATAGGCTCATTTTTGCTTCATTGTATATAGCCAAAAGATTTGGCTAATAATGGTTAAAGTTATGTAAACCTATTTTATGTATGCAAAATAAAATAAAATAAAATAATTTCTAAGTGTCTAAAAGATTTCGGTTTGTTCCTGAACCAATTTCAATGATTGTTTTGGGCCTCGTAGGCCCTTTTAAGGGAAAAATTATATATGTTTGAAAAGTTTAAAATTTGATGAAATTTTATGTCTCGGTTTTAAATGATTACAAGTATTCAAGTCCAGTAATACCTCGTACCCTGTTCCGGCATTAGATACGGGTAAGGGGTGTTACAAGAATAATAGGTGACTCGTATCCAACACAAGTCCCCTTACCTTGACTATAAACATTCGGCCACCTTAGCCAATGGGAGAGGAACACTTACTAAAACCGCAAACACCTAACGAACAATTTCGGCATAGAGCTAAAATCTGAGATCCAATACTAATTCCACCAAAAGAGCAATCGGCCCAAGGGAGATTCGGCTTTTCGACTTTTAAACTAATATGGTGAATAAGGTTTATTCGGCACAAATTAAAGAAGAAGAGTAGAAAAAGGAATCGGCTAAGTGAAACAAAGAAAATTGTGTAGAGAAAGAATAGAAATCGACACAAAGAAAAGAGAGTAAAACAAAAAGGGTTTTCGACTTTTAGGGAAAAGGGTTTCTGGTAAAGGGTGAAGAAAATTCAGCATTAGCCTAGGATCCCAAACTCAGCACATATTTATAGCCTATAGCCAAATTGCCTGACCCTCAATTCCCAATTCAGCTCCATCACTTTCCCGTTCTCATCTCCTCATTTTTCTCTCTGATAACTCCCCAATCTATTTCCTAAATTTTCTCTCCTCAGCACTCCCCTTTGAGTCCATCTTCACGCCACTTCCAACCTTCTAGAAGGCCAAAATTAAACTCCTAACAATACTAAGCTAGGATTCGAACCTAGGATCTCCTTGCTAGCCACTAACACCACCTCCCCACACCCTAAGTGGCATCACTTAGCCACTCTACCACAAGGCTTTTTGATGCCATTTTTCCACTATTTTTATTTAAAAGCCCAACTAATCACAACCCTGGTTCTTTTAATAATTAAATTAAAATTCCTCTACCATAAAACTCGAACCCAGAACTTTTCCAACACACCTAGACACTCCAAATTCATTAAACCCTTAAATCCAACATATCATTTGTCATTTTCTTGCTCACTTAAAATTTTATGAGACCTAAAGCCCAAATCCCAATTCCTCTAGGCCCAAAATTGGGGGCGTTACACAGCCTGTGTGCTATGCACACGCCCGTGTCCAGGCCATGTGCTAGGCCGTGCCAAAAATAAGGGGTATTCTATTTGTGACGTCAACATACCAAATAAGGTCACACGGCCAGACCACAGGCCCGTGTGTCTTGGCCGTGTTCCAGCCTGACTTATAATTGAAGGGTACCCAGGGGACACACGACCGTGCAACATGGCCATGTGTCGCACACGGTTGAGACACACGCCCGTGTCTCTACCCGTGTGGACAAAAAATAAGCCATTTGAATAGCCAATTTGCCACCCCAATTTGGTCATCCTACAAGAACAGGAAACAAGCATATTTATATCACCATTTCAACCAATTTCAACACCAAAACATGACCCTTTCATATCATATAATAGTCACGAAAATTTGTACTCATAAATCTTACCAATTCATACCAAACATAAGGTAATATCATACCAAAGCATTTCCTTCCATACATCATTCAATCTCAAGTTAATCTTACCAAGACTTACCAACTAAAACATACCACAATTTCATATTGTCATCACATACCATGAACCATTATCAACCATGAGTTCAAGCACAAATTAGCCAAGTCACATGACTAAGCATAGACATCACAAAACATACTTCTCAAACTACTAGCCTATACATGCCATACTTCTCAAAAATGCATTTTCAAAAGTACCAAAATGAGGTTCGATAGTGTGGTGACACTCCTTGACGATCCCCGAGCTTGCAGTAGCTTTGATATTTATAAAACAATGTAAACACATACAAAGTAAGCTTTGAAAAGCTTAGTAAGCTCATACCACAAATATCAACAATATAAAATATGAAACACCAATACATAAGTATTTATAATTTCTCAATTCATCCATCAAGTCAAACACCAGCTATATGTTCATATCAATTCAATAGACTTTTATGCATTTTACCATCTACCACATAGGTTTTGTACTTACTTGAACATTCTCATATTCATTCATTTTCATGCTCACCTCTTACCCGAATACTTTAAGACTTTCTGAAGATCACTATGCTTTAAACATCCGCACACTTAGTGCTTAAAGGTTAGTCGAAGCTAGAACGATTCCGCACACTTAGTGCCATCTCAATTAACCGAAGCTAAGTCGGTATCGCACACTTAGTGCCAAATACTTTTAATTCATCATCGTATTCATCCAATTCAATTATATATACATCTATGCATAATCAAAATAGAAACATGTACTTATACTATCATGTTATACGTACGAACTTACCTTGTACTCGAAGTTGTCGATTCAAACGTTTATTCTACAATCTTCGACTTCCCTCAGTCTAAGTCTGAATTCCTCTTTCTTAATCTGTATGTATTCAAAATTAACCCTTTTATTCACTACATCATTCAAAATAATCCATATACACACCATTAGGGTATTTTGCAAAATAGCCATCACATTTTCATATTTCGACACTTTAGTCCCTAATTCACAAAATCACAAAATACACAAAATTTACTTGTACACAAGCTTAGGCGAATTCTCCTAGCTCTCATAAAAATCCATACATTTCATTTATTTCACATTTTGGTCCCTCAAAATAACATTTTTACAATTTTGCCTAAATTACTCAATTTCGTTAAAAACCCAAAGACAAAACATTTAAACCCAACATCAAACTTCCATAATTCATCATCTAACATCACAAAGCACGTAGTTTCATCAATACCAAAATCAGAAATTGAAGCATGGGTTCGATAGTATACGAAGCAACTATTACAAAAACATAAAAATCATCAAAAATCGAAACTAAAACATACCTTAATTCAAGCTCAAAGTGCCAAAACCCTAGCTTGCATTCTTTATTCTTTTTGTTTTCTAATTTTCAGCCAAAGATGAACATAATGGCCTATTTTTAAGTTTTGTTTTATTAAACATACATTAGTACATGTTTTACCAATTTACCATTGCTTTATAACATTAATAATTCATAAAATCATGTGTAAATTTGTCCATGCATTATTCCAAGTGTCCATTTACAACCTAAGGACCTTACAATTATAAATACATGGCAATTTGACACTTTAGCATCTAGCACACAGCTTTTACATTCTATGCGATTAAGTCCTTTTTGCCAATTAGACACACAAACAGTTAAATCTTCACACGAGACTTTCACACATGTAAATTCACTCATAATAGTCACAGAAAATAATATTAAAATATTTCTCTAACTCAGATTTGTGGTCCCAAAATCACTATTCTGACTAGGGTCAAAACCAGACTGTTACATGAGTAGACCCATTTTACAGCTCGTGTGAGCATTCATGTAAAGAAAATGTTACGGTTATATGTAAAGACATACTTTGTGTGATCTTTCCCGAGTATCCGATGTAATTCTAAATGGTTCAACGGGTAAGAAAAGGGAATGAAATGGTAAGTTCACAATTAAGATGTAACATGATTTTATAAAAATATTGATGAATTAAATGATGTACTTATATATGGGAAATCAATTTATGCTATGGATGAACTAATTTATATTATGGACCAGTACACTAACTTTTGATTTGATGATGTTGTTTAGGCTTATACTAAGAATTTGGAAACAGTAAGTAAGCAAATGGAATAAAACATGATTGTATGGTAATGATGATGAATTAAATGTTATGTTTATATATATGGTTGATTTCATATGTATCATGAACAAGTATGCTAACTTGTGAGTTTGATGGTGTTATATCGGCTTTATTAATCTTATGTCATTGGTAAAGGTTTATACTTATTCTATAAAGTTCATTATTGAAATGGTATGTTATGTTTAAAGTTTATACGAGCTTACTAAGCATTCATTGCTTACATAGTTACTTTCCTATGTTTTACTAATTATCTGAAGCCCGATTGGTTAGAAGTTCATTAGAGATCTATCACACTATCCAGTGGACAATTTGGTAGTTTTTGAGTAATTTGGCTAAGGTTTATAATGGCATGTATTGGGTGATTTGTAATGTTATTATGGTGCATGTGTAACAGTGTTTTGGTATGTATAAGCTTTGGAAAGCTTTGTTGGTTTGGTATACCTTGAAGCCTTACCAGGTTATGTGATTTTGGTTACTTTAAAGTGTTTGTTGATATAGATATCTTGGCATGTTGATTATGGTTTGAAAATGGATACTTGTGACATGTTTTAGTTCATATTTGAACTAGGTTATTATATTTTAAAATGGCAATATTAACATGCATAAAGTGATTTATATTGGTGCTTTGATGAATATGTAAATGATAATTTGGTATGTTTGTGCCTTGATTTTTAAGTATGGTTGATAGACTTATAATGCTTAATTAGGTAAGTCCATTCAGTCACTTTTTCTAATTTATATGTATGGCATTTTGGTATAAGATGTTGACTTGGAAATGGTCAATTATGTTGTATTTTAAGCACACAATAGAATGAAGTCTTTATGCATGGAACTAGGTAATATTCACATGTTTTGGAAAATGTTGTGTTGTTATAATTGTGGTGCCTTTGAATGGCATATTGGTTAGTTGATCTAGGATTTTGAAATGACATTTTGATGTATGTTTGGATGTTGTTTAGGTTCCCTTTTAAGTGTTCACAAAGGAGTTAAATGTTAACGCATGGTTAGGTTATGAAATGGCTTGATTTGAGGTAAATTTGGGTCCGCACGGCCTGAGACACGGGTGTGTAACTCAACCGTGTGAGACACATGGCCTGGCAACATGGCCATGTGTCATCTGGTGATTTCTTTGGGGTGCAACTCAATGAGTTGCATGGCCTAACACACGGCCTGGCACATATGCGTGTGGAGCAACTTAGAGAGTTATACGAGTGAGAACACGGGCTGGGACACGACCGTGTGTCCCTAGTTTGAAGATTACACGGCTTGAGACACGAACGTGTGTCTCAACCGTGTGAGGCACATAGCCGTGTGACCCCTGTTTTGCAAATTTTGTAATTTTTTCCTAAACTTTCCAAATTATTTCAAATTAGTCCCTATTTTCTTCTAAGCTATTTTTAAGGCCTCGAGGGCTCGATTTAGGGACAATATACATGTGTATGAATGATTTATGATATAATTTAAATTATTAAATGTTAAAATGTTTCTGATTGTATGGTAATGCTTTGTAACCCTAAATTGACGACGAAGACGGGTTAGAGGTGTTACATTATGAAACACCCCATACCTGGCCTAGACGTTATGGTCGAATCTGGCATGTCACATCGAAGTGTTTTTCAAAAATTGATCTTTTTGTTAAAAATCTATTACTGAAATTAAATCCTTTTATTTTTATTTAACAAAAGTTCTCGTCAAAATGTTTACCTTATTAACCATCAGTGTTATATTAAATTGATTTAAAAACGAGAAAGCTTTTTAAGTCGATGAAGTTTTAAACTCGTGTTTTAGAAGATAGTATTTGTTTTAAAAACTCGTCTTTACCTAGACTAGCAGTTTAATAATATATAGTCCAAAGCCCAATTAAAAATTAAAACCCATAAACGACCTTATTACAAAATTAAAAACCAAAAAGTAAAATTTAAATTAAATAAAGTCAAATGCAAGACACAACAGTCATGTGGCCACCTCCAAGTCCCTCGCAGCACCAAATCGTCTAAGGCTGAGGATTACCTGTACAGTTAAAAAAGAAAGGTTGAGTTTATGAAAACTCAGTATGTAATCCCCTAACAGACAACAAAAATCAGAATATACAAAACAGTCTAGGCCGTAGCCTTATTCAATAACAGAGCAGTCTGGGCTTTAGCCCTATACAGTAGCAAAGTGGGCCTAAGCCCAAAATAGAATTAATACAGAGCAAATAAGTATCCCAACCCAATCCAACTAGCACACCACTCGTACCAGCCAACACACTATATGGGGATTCAATCGACCCACCCAGCCAACACACCAATAACGCAATGAAGCTACTAATAACAAAAATCGTGGCGGAGCCACCAGGATCAGAATACGTGGCAAAACCACTAGTACAGAACTTCCTCCAAATCAGACCCCAACCCCATGTAATATGTCATGTCACAAATATTACGTGTGTGCAAAGTCATACTCAGTACAATCATATATGTAAATCATAAGCACATCAGTCATACGAAGCATAAGGCATAATCGTCATTTTACCATACAGGGGTATTATGGTTATTTTACCCTACAGGGGCATTACGGTCATTTTACCCTATAGGGGTATTACGGTCATTTTACCCTACAGGGGTATTACGGTCATTTACTGACCTCTTAGAAGGTCTACAGTCACATCGAGTGACTTATGTAATCTAACTGGTCATGACAGTGCAAATGGGCCCAAGGTCCATTACTTGGCCCAAGTGGGCCCACACCCTCGTGTGGCCCATTTAGCCTAAATTCAGGCACGACTATGTGAACAATGCAGCCAAATCCAACATTTACCATAAATTATAGATTTTATCCGTGTGGAGCCCACGAGCCCATTGGGCCCACACGGCCCATTTCGGCCTATCGAGGCCCCTAACGACCTCTACAGTCCTACGCCCAAGATTTGTAGGCTCGAATTACCACACGTACAATGGCACGCTCGTGTAGCATCAAACTTTGTATTTTGGCTTTTCGACTTTTCGGCTTTTCTATTTTTGCAGATCTATAGTCCAATCAGTGTGGAATACACACTTGTTGCGAAAACTGCGCTAAGACCCACAAGCTCTGAACCCTGATTTAGTTAATATATACCATAAGTCTCATAACAATAGGATTTAACGCTCCCTCTCTATCCCACTTAACGAAGAGGTCCTAATCACCTACCTTGGTCGATCGCCTGTAAATCTCACACTTAATCCTTTACAAGAGATGGTCTACAGACCCCCTTTAAAGATATCCAAAATGTTGACCAAGAGTGAAGAGATACCACCAATTGGCCTACCAGAGTATGCCCTTACACCAAGGCACAAAAAGGAACACCCACCCCTGAGATGGAAGATTCGACGATTAACCAAAGATCAACTGTAAAAACCGAAAGCAGAAGTAGGGAGAGAGCAATATGGTAACGGCTCAAATATTAATGGTGAAAGGATGACAAGAAGAGAGGAGATGATAAAGGTTATTCGACAAGAGATCAAAAGAAAAGAGAAATAATTTGAGGGCTAACCGAGAGGAGAAGTATAGGTAATCAAACACTAAAAGCAAAAATAGAGTAAAAGAGAGATGAAAGAGGAGAAAATGACATAATCGGCTAGAGGGAGAACAACCGAAAATGTTGATTAGAGATGGAGGGTTAAGAGCAAACCGGTAACAAGGAAACCAAAAAGTAGTGAAAAGAGAACAAAACGAAAGAAAATACCTAAAAATCAACACTACATTCGGCTTCAGAACAAAGAGTAGCCAAAAACCCAAAATGGAGAGTCCCACTCCCCCTACTAAGCCAAATTCCTGAATGGTTGATGTCCACCAACGTCCCAACTCTTCCCCTCATAAAAAATCCCTTAATTTTCTCCCTCTATCCCTCCTAAAAATCCTCCTTAATCTTCTCCTTGATTTGCTCCACCATCTACTCTTTGACCAATTCAAATTCCACCTTGCAGAGTTTCAGTCCACTTCTGCTTCTCATATGGCAAGAGTAGCAAAATAAATACCCTTTTTACCTTACCAAGACTTGAACCTTAGAACTTAAGCAACTACTACACGCCACTTACCACAAGACCACAAGCTCATTTGTGACACTTTTTAACCACAATTAAATATAAGGCTCACCTGCTAACGCCAGAATTCATTTAAGAGGAAAACTAAAAATTTTGCTAAAGCCCTGATTTGAACCCAGGACTTCTAAAACACTCCCAACTAGTCCTAAATTACTTAACCAATAGAGCAAAAATTTTATTTGTGATATTTCTTGTACACATAAACTTTTATGTGCAGTCTCTTAGCACCTCCCACGTACAAGGCCCAACACTTCTAGGCCCAAAAATTCAGGGCGTTACACATTAGTTGTATCATAGTTATGGTTTTGGTCAATTCTCAGACTGAACGTACCATGTTTAGAGTCTAGAAATACATGTCATTTTATAACTTGTGATAGTGGGTTGTCTCTTGACTCAATTGATTCTATTTTTTTATAAATAAAAGATGTCATCAAATCGAGTTAATTCCGATGAAGTTGAGAGTTATGTTCCAGCCACCGATCAAGGGGTTGTTCATGATATGCTTGAATTTCTTAAGCCTATAGATGAGGCTCATAGTATCTTTCTTAATATGACGAGTGATATGTTTAATGTATATATAAGAGTCAATTTGTGGCTCAATGACCTCCATCTCCTTGTTCTTAAAACCCTATACGAAAAAATATTTACAGGTTTTCTATTCATAAAGTCTGGTTATGTGTAGTTGAAGAGTTTACTGATTAAGTGGGTGATGTTTTAGCTAGACCTAAGTACTAGTTAGAAAACACACAAAGAGTTTTGGATAAAATGTTGCTTTTTTTCGAAGATTATTTAAATTGTGTCGTGTCACTGTTATAAGAGGAGGTTTTTCACTGGTAGTAGACTTTAACTACTGTGGTATTGGAAGAGCGGGTTAAATAGATTTCCTTCGAGTTAAATTTCGAAAGAAATACATCAGCAAAGGAAATATTGATAAGAAGAAAAATGAATTACTCGAGTTGAAGTAGGGAATCAGATCAATTGCGGAATATGAGCGAGAGTTTGTTCAACTCAGTAAATATGCTCATAAGATGTAGCCGACTGAACATGAATTGTGTATTCGTTTCAAAAATAGATTAAATAATGGGATTAAAATGCTTGTGAGTCTAATGAAATCCTGTGAGTTCGTAATTTTATTTGATTGGGCTCAAAAAATAGAAGAAATTTGTTATTATAAGAAATAGAGTGAGAAAAAATTTCGAGACTTGAATAAAGGAAATGTATCCAAAACGTTTTTTACTTCTTCGCCAAAGAAAATGAAAGAACCTAGTAGGCATTTTCAGTGTCATCAGGGTTTTACGTTAGAGTTTGAATGAAATAGAGCAATCTGAGACCATTAATGATATCAATAACAAGTGAAATTGTGTTATTAATGGTACCTTTCTGGTCGATACATTTGTATATATGTATTACCTTGGTAACATAAAGAGTTTATTGGTTGAGCTAATTGATTATGTTATCAAAATAATGAATATTTAAGTAAAGTGTCACAGTTGATTTAGTTTACAAATAATGTCCATTTAGAATTTAAGGATATGACTTTCCTGTTGATTTGATGTTACTACCTCTTTATTGAATTTGATGTTATCTTAGGAATGGATTAGTTGATTGTTCATAACGTAGTAGTGAATTGTAGTTAGAATGGATTGATTTGAGATGCTAGAACAAAGTATTGAGTTCTATTTAATCTACTAAGTTTGATTGTGTTTTAAATATAATTTTGGTGATATCTGCCCAAAAATTGATATGAAAAGGCTATAATGTATTTTTAGCTCATAATTTTAAAGTATAGAGTTTCTAAAATAAAAGTTGATCAGTTATCGATAGTTTATGAGTTTATAGATGTTTATTCGAAGAAATTATCGATTTTATTGCTAGAATGAGAAGTCGAGCTTGCTATAGGATTAGTGTCTAAGACTGTTCTGATTGTTATTACTTTGTACAGAATGATTTCAACATGATTAAAAGAATTAAAAACTCAGTTGCAAGAATTAATTGTCAGAGGTTTAATTTGATTGAGTGTATCACCTTGAGTTGCACCTTTTTTGCTTGTGAAAAAGAAAGTCGAGATGATGAGATTGTGGAGAGATTTTCGATAGTTGAATATGTCACGATAAAAAGAAAGATGAGTTCAATCCGTTGTCCTATATTGAAGATTTATTCGACCAGCTAAAAAGTGTTATAGTGTTCTTAAAGATAAATATTTGATTTGGTTGCTATCAACTGTGAGTTAAAGACATAAACGTGTTGAAAAAAACATTAAGAATTTGTTACGGACACTACGAGTTTCGGTTATCCTTTTCAAGTTAACTAATATTCTCGCAACATTAATGGATCTAAAAAATGAAGTCTTTTAGCTACATCTCGATAGATGATTCATTAAGAATTTTTTGATAATTGTATTGCCGTGGAAAAATTTATTAAATAAACTATTAAATTTCTTTGATCAGATAGGTATCAGCAAAGTTCTGATCAGTTGAAAACTCTATTGATAGAAGCTTCAATTCAAAATTAATCTACATCCGGGAAGAAATTCATTGTCAACAGTAATGTTTTACTTAGGTAACCTTGAATTATGCTCGTCTGATTAGTACAGAGATAAGAGTTAAACTGTTAATTCTTTAGAGAATTTGTATAATGTAAAGAAAAATTCAAATTTGTTAGCTAAACTAGAATAGATTCAGAATAATCAGATCACTAATACAATACGAATTGTGATAATAGTCTATATTTTTGAAATAAAATGTATGTATTGAACAATTTTGAGATTATACGGGACATCTTATGAGAGGCTTGTTGTAGTGTCAGTTTGATTCAGACAAGTGTGGCAAACTGTGAAATGGCTTGAGAAAAAGTTATTGATAGCTAAGAATAAAATGTGAAATTTTAGAGTTGTATTGAAATATCTATTATACCAAAGTTGAATATCAAGTCCTGTCATAATTGTTACCGTTTGTTATAACTTTTGATGGGATATAAATGCGAGTTGATGGATTTCGTATCTAGACTATCTTTGACATTGAGAAAGGGATAACCGATCAGGATTATTATTGTCAGACTAATGAAAATGACTTATTTTTATTCGGGTCAGAACATATTATTCGTTTGAAAGCCAGTGGAGTTGTATGTATTTAAAATTCACGAAGCTATGGTGCAAACAGACTGACAATCGAAACAAGTAATTCAGATTCTAGAGGATATATATTACAGTGATATATTATAACATCCCGATTCTGGGCCTAATCAGAATAGTGGTTTCGGGACCACAAATCTGATTAGAAAAATTTTATTTTTATTATATTTTTATGGTGTACAATTTCACGAAATGATTTCGTGAAAATTTCGTTCGAAAATTTTGACGTTTGGGCACTCAATTTAGTCAAAAGTACTAATTTGTAAAAAGTACAAAAGTTGAGTTCCACATGCTAAAAGTGTCAAATTGTTATGAGTTCTTAAATTAAGGGTCCTTAGATGTCAATTAGACCATTAGTTAGTGATGGACAAAAATAGACATGAAATGGGTGTAATAAAATATTTTTAAGTTAGGGGCATTTTGGTAATCTAATAATTAAAAGAATTAAAAAGGGAAAATAAGCCAAAATTGGCCATCATCTTCTCCATTCAGCTGAAACTTGCATGGACACCATGGCTAAGGTTTGGTTCAAGCTTCCAAGCTCATTTGTAAGTGATCTCGAGCCTCATTTTTAATGTTCTTTACATTTTTGAAGCCTCGGTAACTCAATTTACCTATTTCTACCATTAATTTGAGCTAGGGTTCATGTTTAAAAATTGACCCATGTATGACATGCATGCATTTTGATGCCTAATGGTAGAAAATGAGTGTTGGGTGTTAAATAAACGACTTTTACTAAGCGGTTTTTGATGAAAACGTACGAAAGGACCATTTTGTAAAAGTTGTAAAAATGGTATAAAAAGGGTGTTTTGATCAAAATTATAGTTTGCTATAGTTATGAAAATGGTTCGGCTAGGCCTATAGAGTGGGAAAATTGAATAAAAATTATTTTACAAGCCTAGGGGCAAAATTGTAATTTTGACAAAGTAGGGGAAAAAGCGTAATTTTGCCAAAATATGATTTTTGGGTCAATTTGAATAATGTGAGTCCTAAATGAGCTATATTTGAAATGATAGATCAAGGAAATTGAGGTTCGAGCTTAAATCGAGAAAATATAAGGTTAAGGACTAAATCAATAAATTTGCCATTTTCGTATTTAAGGTAAGTTCGTGTGATTTAACAAGCATGTTATTTATGTTATTACTGTTATACATGAAATATATCTTGATATGATTGTGTTAAAATTGATGTTAATGGAAGTTTGATGGAACATGACATTTTAAATGAAATGAGTAAGTTGTATGGAAACAAGGTGCTATGTTATTTTTATTGTATGGTTTAATGTTTAATAAACATGAAAATGAGTTGGTTTGAATGTACATTACAAGGTCATCTATGCATATTAATATACTTGATGAAAAGTAGAAACCCCGATTGAATGAAAGGAATATTCGATGGATCCGTAAAAAGGAATTGACGATAAAAGGATCTAGCCCAGACGGGTGTTCCTAAAGTGATCTAGCCTCCCGAAGAATATGAGTGCAATATGGATTTATCCCAGAAGGGTAATCTGATTAGGATCTAAATTTAGCCTGGACTGGTAATTCAGATCAGAACTCATGAGAGTAATTGTCGTTACAGGGGATTTAGCCTGGACTGGTAATCCCGACATTTACTTTATGAGCTTATACAATAGGGGGATTTAGCCTGGACTAGTAATCCCGCCGTAAGATGCGAGGTTCGCGGTAGTACGTACTTGAATCACTTGTACGATTTGACGGTACATGGGATATCCATCAAAATTTTTGAGAAAATTCAACGAGATTAATATGGGAAATGAATAAAAAGGGTTTTTGTCATGACAAACTTATTTATGTTATAAGATACTATTATGATGGATATGATTGTCACGTTTGGACGAGTGGTGGTGCTAAGAGATAGCACAAGTATGTACTCAAAATCCACAAACATGTGTTGGACATGGGAAGTGAAATGGACTTGTGGTATGAATGCAAATAAATGAGTGATACATATGAGAATAATTTTTATGGCAATCTTGTGATGATTATCATTTTGTTGCTCTAAAACTGTTTGGACAGCAGAAATAGTTTGACTTTGAAAATCCACCAAAAATTATGGAAGTTGAATTAAAGGTTGAATTAAATATGAAATGAAATCTTATTGAGTCTAGTTTCACATAGAAGAAACGATATAAGAAAAAGAATTTAATATTATGAGATATTCGAATTCTTGTGAGACAGAGTTAGAATGAGTTTGAAATCCCCTGTTCTAAGTTGGAAAAATCACTAGAAATTGTACAAAAATAATTATGGGTTAGAATTCATATCAATAAGTCCTTAATGAGTCTATTTTCAAGAGAATCAGATGGGAACATTATCCGAATCTCGTACTAAGAGATGAATAAATAGTAGTGAAGAAAGGTTGAAGCTGTCAAACAGCAAAATGGGGAAATTTTAAAGAATAAAATGTACTTATTGGCTAGACCAAAAATTCTGAAAATTCTATGTAAGAAGATATGTGAGTCTAGTTTCAATAAAAATTAGCAGATCTTAATTTGGAGTTTCGTAGCTCCGGATATAAATAATTTAGTGACTGTGACTTGAGAAAACAACTTAACTGAACTTTGAATAAATAGAGAGAAATTGAAAAATAGCATGTTAATACATTGCTTATTATTTTCATACGAGCTTACTAAGCGTAAAGCTTACTCCCTCCTTTCCATTTCCTTAGTGTTCTCAAGTCAACTCGGGGTTGGAGATCGTTGGAGGCAGCATCATACTATCGAACCAATACCTTTGGAGTATTGATACATAAATTAGAAATATCAAGTGAGTGGCATGTATAGGGACCTCGTTTTATAAAATGTGTTATTATAATTTTGCCAAATGTATTGGCCTATATTGAGCTAATGATTATGACTTTTAGATCTAGCTATTCATGTTATGTCTAATAATTGTGATGTGAATATGCTTGTTTGCCATGCATGGTTGCTAATATGTCATGTGTGTCGAATGCATGTTTTATGACCAATTGAGGTGGTCATGACCATGAATTAAATGTGTAATATGGAAATAAAATGATAATGCCTTGAGCATGGATGTTTGATGGATAGTTTGGTAACCATGGTACAATGGTATAAAGTGAGAAATAGTAATAATGTTAAATTGAATATGGAATTGGTGTAGAATGTCTTGGTCAAGCATATTGTTTTGTGCATGTGAAATGTGGACACTATATAAAGATATGACTTGGCTAGAAGGTGTAAGCTTGATGTTAAGTTAGAATTAAATGGACATGAAGATAACTATGGTATAAACGTATAAGTGGTAAGGTATTTGATAAAGCCAAATGAATAAGATACGATGTGTCTAGACTTTGTTTAATGTGAGAATGTGTAACACATGTATGTTGATAAGTAAATGAAATGTCTACATCATAATTGAGGATGTTGAAATGCTTTTGGATCCATGTTTGTGTGTGTGCATGTAAAGGGTGACAAAAATGCTTGGAAAATAGCCTATGTGCTAGCCACGCGGGTAGAGACACGACCGTGTGTCTGAACCATGTGGAAGACACGGTCTAGCACACGGACGTGTGACTTAGCCGTGTGACCCTTATTTGTTTGCTAATGTCATAAACAGAGAGTTACACGGGCTGAGGACACAGGCGTGTCTAGAGCCACACGGGCGTGTGAGACCACACGGCCTACCCACACGGGCGTGTGACTCTCCAAAACATGAAAATTTTTCTAAGTGATGTAAAACTTCTGGAGGTTCTCGGTTTAGTCCCGAACCCCTTCTAAAGTATGATTTGAGTTTCAGACCCAAATAAGGGACTATGTACATGTGATTGAATGTTTTGAAATATGAATGAAATTTTATGGCCGGGTTTGCATAATTGATTGCGTTTAAGTCCAGTAATGTCTCGTATCCTATCCCCGCGTCGGACACGGGTAGGGGGTGTTACATATATCATCGAGTCCTAAGGTAACTGGGAAAATATTTAGTGTTGGCTGACTTTGTTATAATAACAGTTATCAGTCTTGTCATAATAACCACTGGCAAAACCCTATTATACTGGTCAGAATTGAATGAGAACAAGCTAGAGGAGACATATTTGACTTGGAAGACAGAAGAGTCTATGGTTTACAGTAACCAAACCTATTCTAGGTAAGAAATTTTGAGGACGAAATTTTCAAAGGGGGAGAGAGTTGTAACAAGCCATTTTTTAGTGGTGTTGGAAACGGTGGTTTTGAGGACACAAATCCGACGAATGAGTTAATAAATATTATTATTTAAGATTTATGAGTCAAATATAAAAATAAAATGAAATTTAATTTAATGTTTTTTCTTAATTGAACGAATTAGGTTCAAGTGGTATGTCCCTAATGTCAAGTGATTTTACAAAATGAGGTATCAGGACCTCGTTTTATAAACCAAGCCTATAAATATTTTACTAAATATCTATTGAGTAATTATATAGGTGTATTAAAATTTGGTCCAAAATTTTTGGTGATTTGATAGTTAATTAAGAAAAAAGGACTAAATCGTAAAAGATGTAAAAGTTAAGTACTAATTGATTTTATTAGTTAAAATGCATTACCATTGAAGGTTTAAGGATAAAAAAGGTAATTATACCCTTTCTAAATGTTGGTGGATGGTTTATGTTATGTTTTCAAATAAAATAATGTAAATTTTAAATAATTAAAAAGAATAAACAATAGATAAAACATGGAAAATGTGTGTGTCAGCTTCTTCATATTTTCTTTTGTTCAACTGAAACTACCATGGTTGAGGAACCAAGCTTTGGCCAAAATAAATTTCGTTGCATGGTATGCATTTTTAACTTGTTTTTAATGATTTTTATGTTTTTTAAGATCGTTGTAGCTTAATCTAGCTAACCCATAGACTAATTCGTAAAATTGTTAAATATTTTGATTTATGTCATTGATGAATTAATTATGTTTTTGAAGTTTGATGATAGATTATTAAGCTTGATAGTTAAATAGGATTGTAAAGTTATTTTGGTTAGTTTTTAGTAAAATAGTAAAGTTACATAAAATTTTAGTGAAATTTTGATAAAAGTGGATTGAGTAGAGGCTAGGTAAAAATTTGCTAGCATGATTTTTCTTTATTTGTGGTTAATTTGTGAGTTTCGGGTTTAGAGACTAAATTGCATAAAAGGTAAAATGTTGGGATAGTTTTGGAAAATGATGTGGAAGATTTTAATTGTATAAAATTGTTTATTTAAGCTTTGTAATTGTATTAATTGAATGAAAATTATTCTTTAGATCAAGAAACAAATCAATCGGATTTAAATCGAGGAAAAGCTAAAGTATTAGAATAATTTTTGGCTTTATTTTTGCAATTGTTTTAGTTGAGGTAAGTTCGTATAATGGTTAATTCATTACTTGTAGTTTTTTTTAAAAATGTTAATGAATAATTATGTTAGTTATATGCTTAATAAGTTTAAATGGTTCAGGTGATCAATTGACAAATTGTGGAAAATGTAAATTTCATGAATATGTATATGATATGTTATATCAAAAAAGGAATTAAAGGACATATAATGTGTCCCATTTGAACCTTGTGAGTACCTATGATACAAATGACATGTCATTATGGGTTGTACAGTTTTGGGTGCTGGTCTTGGATGTCCTATTGACGGTTGAGATCCTGCATTTCTTGTGGATTCTCCATAGCTCGTGTGAGCAGCATCGTGTAGCTTAACATCCCGACCTACAATTCTTGTGAGTAGGCCCATTTCACAGCTTGTGTGAGCATTACAGATATGATTACGGTTACAAATACAGGTACACTTTGTGTGAGCATGGTTCTCGTGTATTCGATGTTGTTTCATTTGGTTCAATGAGTAATAAGGACGTAAAATAATAAGATTAATTATATGAATTGTTATTTGATCATAAAATTTGAATTGGAATATATATTGGTATAATGATTTGATTTTGATAAGTTATGCAAATTGGTGTTATGGTGAATGAAAGGTATATTTGATATGTTACTATTATGTGTTTTATGACATGATGAGATTATATGTTTTTCTTGTGGAGCTCACTAACTTGTGGAACTTGTGATGTGTAGAGGATTTCACAAAAGTCATGACTATGATAATGAAATTATGCATCAAATCTATATACACTGAGTTTAAAAGGTAAGTTTACATTTACGATTATACGAGCCTACTAAGCACCAGTTACTTATGTAGTTGTTTTCTTTGTCCTATAAATCATTGAAAAGCTTGATCGGTTGGAACGTGAGAGCACATATACACTATCCATCCATCAATTTGGTAGTTTTCGAGTTATTTTATTGATGGTTATAAATGGCATGTAATAGGATTGTTTATGTTATTTTGCCAATGTGAGATGGTTTGAACTTACTTGTATATATGACTTGATTATGGCTTGTATTTGTCTATGTAAATGTTTTTTTGGTTGCTTGTTTATACCTCATGGAAGTAGATATCTTATGGTAGAATGGAGTGTTACAGAAATTGTTAATTGACATGTTTGATATAGGTGTTTAAGGTAAGAACTTGTGAGTTGATTTGGATGTTTAATTTGTGGTACCAATGATGGTATGTTGGTTAGGCACATAGGTGAATTGATTTGGAATGTTTTATGTGTGTTTGAAGGTGTATTAACCATGTGAAAGTATGTGGAAATGGTTTGGTTTTATTCTCAAGTAATTGAGGTTGAATTTGCTTACATTATGGGTTATTTTGGTAGCACACGAGCTATCACACAGCCGTGTGCCACACATGGCCGTGTGTCATTTTAATTTTATGTGCAGGATGAACCACATGATCACAGAGTGTTACACGGCCTAGCGACACAACCGTGTGATCTTATTTTGAATTGTACACGGTTGACCACACGGCCATGTCTTCGAGCTACACGGGTTGGGTTATGTCGAACGACCGTGTGACCCCTGTTTCCAAACTTTTCAAAATTTTCTAAAATTTTTTATTTCTTTTCAAGTTATTCCCTGAATGTTTACAAACTATTTTTAAGACCCAGTAGGCTCGGTTTAAGGCCCGTAGGTACATTTATGCTATGAATGAAGTATTTAATTGAATGTTAGTATACAAATTTGAATAATTGTTTCTATATGAAGTTTAATGTTTCACTTTTTACTGTAATACTCCGTAACTCTAATCCAATGATGGAGACGAGTTAGGGGTGCTACACTAAACCAGACCTTGACATTATGGCAAAATTTGGAAAGCTACATTGGCCACCGAAATGGCCCAGAATGTAACACCTTAAGCCTGGTCTATATGTTATGGCCGAATCTGCAATGTCACATTGAAGTTGTGACAACCCTAATTTGACCCTAGTCGGAAAGTGGTTTCGGGACCACAAAACCGAGTTATAAAAATAATTATAAGTTATATTTCATGATTTCGAAGTGAGTAAATACAAGTGTGAAAATTTCAAGCTTTGATTTGGTCAATTGCATGTGAATTTATTCAATAGGACTAAAATGTGACACTTTTGAAATGTGATAGGTTAATTTAGAATGAGTAAATAATGCATGTGTTTAAAGGAATGGTTTTGCATGTTAAATTGCCCATTTTTAGATAGTGGCCGGCCATGTACTAGTTATGTTATAAAATATGAATTTTCTATTAGTTTTATTTAGTTAAATGATATAATACCATGAATAAATGAAATAAAATAAGGAACTAAAATAGAAAGTGGGTGAAACTAACAAAGTAATCACCTTGTTCATCCCAAAAGCCGAAAGTGAAGAAGAGTTGGGGAGAAGGAACCATTCGGTCACTTAGATCTTCTTTAAGCTCAAGAGCAAAGGGGAACTAAATCCGATAAAGGGAAGGAAAAAGTAATTGAATAGCCATTGAAGTCGTTCGACAACATCCGAGGTAAGTTTTCGAGTAATGGAACTTAGATTATGATTCGATTAGATCATGTTATATAGCAAATCAAAACAATGCTCTTTGTATGTGGCTATTAAGCGAAAATGGTAATCGAGATATGCGCTTGTGTCCGAGTTCTAGTAATGAAAACGAAATAAAACGTGTTATGATTTGTGGACATATGTGCATGATTATTCGGATGATAACCGACTAAGATCCGAAGGCATTCGTGTGCAAGTTGGTATATCCGCCATGTCCCGAAGGCATTTATGCTAATGATTATAACCGGGCTAAGACCCAAGGCACTTGTGCGAGTTGTTATAACCGGGCTAAGACCAAGGCACTTGTGCGAGTTGTTATATCCGGGCTAAGACCAGAAGGCATTTGTGCAAGTCGTTATATCCGGCTAAATCCCGAAGATGCTTGGGTTTGGGAGCGAGCGATCTTGCTGTAATAATTTCAATTAATACGCTCATAAAATCCAAACGATAAGGTATGTTTCGTATATGCATCAGAAAAGTCGATTCGTTTAAATAGTATTCGTTCAATTGATTAACGAATTTTCGGCCTTTAGTTAGGTTTGATATTTTGTGTATGAAGATATTGATTGAAGCGTGAAGTAAGTATGATTATGAGAATGTGCATATATGAAGTTATTCATTTAGCCATATGAATGTTATACCTTAGCCGAAACTAATCTCATTATTCAAAACTTACTAAGCATTAAATGCTTATTCCGTTTCTTTGATTCTCTGTTTATAGATTTTTGGTTCGCCAGCTATCGGACTCGGGAGTGTCAAAGTCGAAGTCGCTCACACTATCAAAGCCCCTTTCGGTACACTTTTGGTTGAACTTTGAAATGGCATGTATAGGACTACCCTTTTTGATGTTGGTCATGTACCTTTCGGTATTGTACAAATTTGGATAGCCATGCGAAAATGGCTTATATTTATATTTTGAGCATAATGTTATAATCATCGTGTATGTATATAGTTATTGAGAGGTGTGGATATGCTTGGCAATGATTGACCATTGGGATGGTTAATCACAATCATATTTTGTGCTATATATGCTAAAGGGTTAGTTAAATCATGGAAACTATGTAATAGGTAAAGTCTACACTAAAGGCAGATGCTGACAGTATCAGTAGTGTAAATTTGAAAAATCACTAAAAATAGTAGGAATGGATTTAAATAGTGAATAAATTATGTAATCGAACCTTGATGAATCTACTTTCATAGGGAAGAAACGAAATGGTCATATGAGTCGGATTTTAAGAGGTATTTAAGTTTTCGTGAAACAGGGCCAGAGCGATTTCTGGATCCCCTGTTCTGACTTTGGAAATTCACTATAAATTAACCAGAGATAATTAGAAGTCATGCTCTATATTTACAGATTCCTTTTCGAGTCTAGTTTCTTTAGAAACAAACGTCATAAGATTTGAAGCCCTGTACAGGGAGATACCTAAGTCGCAATGCAAGAAGGTCTGAGTAGTTGAACCCTGTAACAGGGGAGAATTTAACTAATAAACTGTACTGTTTGGCCAGATCAAAAATTCTAGGAAAAAATTTTTAGATGGATATATGAGTCTAGTTTTAGGGAAAATTCACGGAATAAGTTTTCGAGCTTCGGAACTCGAGATATGATTTTTAAAGTGGCTGTGATGCAGTTAGCCAGCATGTCTGGAATTTTTAAAAATGAACCGTGTAAGTCAATGAAATAAGTCCGTAAATACCTCGTGTTAGACCTCGGTAACGGTCTCGGGTACGGGGTGTTACATTTAAATTGGTATCAGAGCTACGGTTTAGTCGATTCTAGGACTAACGTAGCATGTGTGAGTCTAGCTATACATGCCATTAAGTGTTAATACGATAGTGTGATGATTTCTGACAGATACATGCCATTAAGTGTTAATACGATAGTGTGATGATTTCTGACAGTTTAAAATGTGTGTTTTTGTTAGTAATGGATCCCGATCCCAATCGAGTGGTAGCTGACGATGTGGAGAGTGTAGCGCCTGCTCCCGCGCACGGGACGGCGCCGATGGCCTCTCAACCTGTTGCGAGCTATCAAAATGACGAGGCTAGACAAGCCTTTTATAATGTGATGAATGATTGGTTTAACCAATACATTCGAACTAATACGGCTGTTCCATAACCCCCACTCCCGACTAATACATCCCCTGCACCCGCGGTACCTCCGGTAACCGACCAGATGAGGTTAAACAAGCCCCGATTGATGTAATCAAAGCACGGGGCTCACGAATTTAAAGCTACAGATAAATGATGATGCCGAGCAAGCTGAATTTTGGTTGGACAACACTATCCGGGTACTTGATGAACTATCTTGCACACCCGAGGAATGCCTAAAGTGTACTATCTCTTTGCTACGTGACTCTGCCTACTATTGGTGGAATACGTTGATTTCTGTTGTACCCAGAGAGTGGGTAACTTGGGAGTTTTTCCAAACCGAGTTTGGGAAAAAGTATATCAGCCAGAGATTCATTGATCAAAAATGAAAAGAATTTCTTGAACTTAAACAAGGTTCCATGACGGTTACTGATTACGAACGAAAGTTTGTGAGGCTTAGCCAGTACGCTCGAGAATGCGTTTCTTTAGAAGCTATAACGTGTAAACGTTTTGAAGATGGTTTGAATGAAGATATAAAGTTGTATGTTGGCATTCTAGAGATCAGAGAGTTCGTAGTACTTGTCAAGCGAGCTTGCAAAGCTGAAGAGCTCGGTAAGGAGAAAAGAAAAGCTGAAATGGGAGCCAAAGAGTTTCGTAAGAGATCATCGGGAAAGCCCTTTCAACAGTCATCGAAGAAATTTAGAGATGATTCTGGCCGATCCAAAGACACTTCGGGTTTTTCAAGACGAGATCGCGATCGACCCCCTGTGAGTTCGCGAGTCACTTCGATTGCCAGTGTGGGAAATGATCGTCGGGACAGGACAGAGTGTCAGTATTGTGGTAAATGGCATTCGGGGAGTTGTAGATTCCATGACCGCTCCTGTTACAAGTGCGGATCAGTTGACCACTTTATTAAAGATTGCCCGAGGATGTCTGAACAGAATGTAAATCAGAGTGGGAAACCGGGTGCTACTACTACTCGGGGTAGACCATCTAGGAATACAGGCAATGCTAGTGGTGGTCAGAGAGGATCTAGAGATGCTACAACCAGATCTGAGGCTCGTGCTCCTGCTAGAGCTTATGCTATACGCGCCCGCGAGGATGCTTCCTCGCCAGATGTTATTACTGGTACTTTTACTCTCTTTGATACTAATGTGATTGCTTTGATTGACCTGGGTTCTACTCATTCTTATATATGTGAAACCTTAGCATCCAGTGAGACTCTACCGTTGAGTCTCACGAGTTTGTAATTCGGTGTCAAATCCCTTGGGTCACACGTGCTTGTCGACAAAGTGTGCAAGAAAAATGTCCCCTAGTAATCCGAGGTTCCTATTTTCCTACCGATTTGATGCTTTTACCGCTTGACGAATTTGATGTTATCCTCGGTATGGATTGGTTGATCAGTACATGATGCAATTGTGAATTGCAAAAGAAAACCATCTGTAACACCCCCCCTTACCCGTATCCAAGGCCGTAACAGCAGTACGAGGCATTACTGACTTAACAACACACATAGACAAAAATCAGGCCATAAAATTTCATTTAATTTAAAACTTTTCAACACATGCATAACAAACAAAGCTAACTATATCATTACATCAAAACATATGACGTAGCATGATTAATTAAACTTATAAACCATAATGGATAAGGACCACATCTCATAATCATATACAATAACTCAATGCAGATCGATACGCATTTATCAAAATCATAATAAAAATACATATTACAAACCAACTTCCTATACATGCCACTCACTTGATATTTCTAATATTTGAATTAATTCTCCCAAAAATGATAGTTTGATAGTGTGATTCTGCCTCCGATGATCTCCAACCCCGAGCTGACCTATCAATACTAAAGAAATGGAGAGGATGGGTAAGCTTTACGCTTAGTAAGTTCATATGAAAATAATAAGCAATTACTACCATGCTTTTCAAAATAAAACACTATAATTGTACAATTACATATATTCAGGTTAAGCTGTGTTATTGAGTTACAGTTACTAAATCATTCATATCTGAAGCTAAAAAACTCCAAATTTAGTTTCGTTAATTTTATTTGAAACTAGATTCATATATCTTTCTCCCATAAAATTTCCAAAATTTTTGGTTTGGCCAATTAGTACAGTTTATTAGTTAAATTCTCCCCTGTTTCAGAGTATGACTACTCTGAGCTCTGTGTACTACGAACCAAATTTCTTTCTGTACAGAATTCCAACGACCATTCCGTTTGTTTCCCTTAAAAATAGACTCAATAAGGAATCCATGCATGTAAGGTATGACTCTTAATAAGTTTTGTACAATTTATGATGAATTTCTAAAGTCAGAACAGGGGATCTCGAATTCATTCAGACCCTATTTCACAATAATTAAAATATCACACAATATAGAATTCTTTTGCTTCCCCTGTTTCTTTCATGTGAAAATAGACTCATTAAGCTTTATTTTCATATATCATTTGAATTTTTATTCAACTTCCACAATTTTTAGTGAATTTTCAAAGTCATGCAACTGCTGCTGTCCAAGACAATTTTATTGCTAATTCACTCTTTCACACTTTCTTTGTATTAACCTCATTTTAACATACATATCACAAATCATTTTCACCACATTTCATACATCACAAGTATAGGCCCATGATTACAAGGTCACCATAAAATCATCCGCATGTATAACTTAATTGTTTATAACCTTACCACAACCCGATCACTTAATGAACACATTATTCACATAACCAAATTCCTGCACTTATTCATCACAAAACTCACAAAGCAAAGACATAATAAGTCTCCCGTTGAACACTTCCGGATCAATCCTCGATACTTGGTGGTTTTCGCAAATAGCTCCACCCATCATAAAGTTCGGCTCTCTTGTACACATGGTGAACACTTAGTATCACCCATGTGACCTAGCCAGCTTATCTCGTAGCTCTCTTGTCTACATGGTGTCCTTCACCGAACCACGCATGCGACCTAGCTACATATATCCCGTAGCTCTCTTGTCTACATGGTGTACACATAGTATCACCCATGTGACCTAGCTACATCATAATATCTCGTAGCTCTCTTGTACACATGATGTGCACTCAAAGACCATACATGTGACCTAGCTACATACCATCTCAGATCATCCAATCTTTCCAAGGTTCAACCGGGATTTCTCTCTTTTTCTAACAATTTCACCAATCAAGTAATTACCAACAAACATATTTCCAATATGTTACAAATTTATTCATAGTCCTTTTTCAATTTTCAATTTAAAAGAAATAGTCAATCTATAGGTAGCCACATTTCATATGATAACAAAATATAATAAAATAAAATAAAATAAATCGATAAATTATTTACGTACAAACTTATCAAAATCTCATCAGTACAACCGCAAACAATTCATACAACCTGCTTAATAGTAATTTAACACTCAATTCTTGTAACAATAATTCCATTCAATTTCACATGACACAACTAGCATTACATTTTTTTATATCATACATACCATCCATCAACTTCTCTTAAACATATTAAATCATACAATTTATGCCATATCAATAGAGAATTACAATTCATGCATGGTATTGCATTATTATTAACACACGAACTTACCTCGATTCTGAAATGGCAATTTACTATTTTAATCCATAACCTTGTATTTTCCCGATTTAAGCCCGAATCTCGATTTCCTTCATCTATAATATCACATTTAGCCTAATAATTAGTCAAATTATTCATACGGGTCCAAAATCATATTTTTACAAATTTGCATTTTGACCCTAAACTTTTGCATATTTGCACTTTTGCCCCAAGACTCAAAAAATTTAATTTCAGCCCTTATTCCTATGTTTTATGACATGCTGAACATTTTTCTCTTCTACAACAACATCAAATTCTCACTCTAACATATAGTTATGAACAATAAGTATTTTTACTGATTATCTTAGCTTTACTCGCTTTCACTTAAAACCGAGTAGCACAAGTTGTTTAACATAATTTAAAACCTCATATTCTATCATAAAACATCAAAATACACAAATTTCACCTATGGGTATTTTTCCAAATATGAACCCTAGCTTAAATTATTGCTAGAATAAGCTTAATCGAGCTATCGGGATTCCAAAAACGTAAAGAACATTAAAAACGGGGCTTGGAATCACTTACTATTGAGCTTGGAAAGCTTGAAAACCCTAGCCATGGCCTCCCCCATGCTAATTTCGGCCTCCATGAAGAAGATGAGCAAAATTGGCTTTTAATTTTGTATTTTAATTCATTTTACCCCTAAATGACCAAAATGCCCTTACTACTAAACTTTCAAAAATTCCTTCCATGTCCTAATTTTGTCCATGAACTTAAAATTGGTCAAATTGCTATTTAAGACCTCCTAATTAATATTTCAATGCAATTTCATACTAAAAACTTCTAGAATGCAAGTTTTGCAACTTATTCAATTTAGTCCCTAACTTTAAATTAAGCACTTTATGCATTGAATTTCTTCACGAAATTTTCACACAATCATGCAATCATATCATAGACCTCAAAATAATCATAAAATAATTATTTCTATCTCAAATTTGTGGTCTCGACATCACTATTCCGACTAGGCCCAAAATCAGGGTGTTACACCATCGATTTGAGGTGTGTAAATAACGAGATAATCCGAGTCGAGTCTACTGACTTGAATAGGTTGCCAGCTGTAATATCGTCGATGCTGGCTCAGAATTGGGTAAGAAAGGGGTGTGAAGCATACCTTGCGTATGTACTTGATGATAAAGAGTTAGAAAAGAAGCCTGAATCTGTGCCAGTGGTTTGTGATTACCCGGATGTTTTTCCCGAAGAATTACCGGGTTTACCACCTGTTCAGGAGGTAGAGTTTGGCATCGAGCTTGTACCTGGGACTACACCGATTTCGATAACTCCGTATCGTATGGCACCAACGGATTGAAGGAATTGAAAGCTCAGTTGCAAGAGTTGACGGATAGAGGTTTCGCTCGACCAAGTTTCTCCCCTTGGGGTGCACCAGTATTGTTTGTGAAAAAGAAGGACGAAACTATGAGGTTGTGCATTGACTATCGTCAGCTGAATAAAGCGACAATAAAGAATAAATATCCGTTACCGCGTATTGATGATTTGTTTGATCAACTGAAGGGAGCCTCGGTGTTTTCAAAGATAGATTTGAGATCGGGTTATTATCATTTGCGAATTCGAGATTCGGATATACCCAAAACTGCTTTCAAAACGAGATACGGCCACTACGAGTTCTTAGTGATGCCGTTTGGGCTCACTAATGCCCCTGCGGTATTTATGGATTTGATGAATCGGATCTTCAGACAGTATTTGGACCGGTTCGTAGTTGTGTTCATTGATGACATCTTGGTCTATTCAAGAGATGACATCGAACATGCTGAGCACCTGAGATTAGTGTTGCAGATTTTACGGGATAAACAGTTGTATGCTAAGTTCAGTAAATGTGAATTCTGGTTAAGAGAAGTTAGCTTTTTGGGACACGTGGTATCTGCATCGGGTATTAGAGTTGATCCAAGCAAAATTTCAGCCATACTTGATTGGAAGCCCCCAAGGAATATTACTGAAGTCCGGAGCTTTTTGGGACTTGCCGGTTACTACAGACGGTTTGTAAAAGGTTTCTCGATGATAGCCGCACCAATGACGAAGCTACTTCAAAAAGATGTCAAGTTCGTATGGACGGAAAAATGTCAAAAAAGTTTTGATCAACTGAAAACTTATTTGACTGAAGCTCCAATCTTAGTGCAGCCCGAATCAGGCAAAGAGTTTGTCATTTATAGTGATGCCTCCCTACTTGGGTTGGGTTGCATATTGATGCAAGAAGGTCGAGTTGTGGCCTATGCGTCGAGACAATTAAAGCCACATGAGAAAAATTATCCGACCCATGATTTCGAATTAGCTGCCATCGTATTCGCTTTGAAAATATGGCGACATTACTTATTTGGTGAGAAGTGTCATGTATTTTCGGATCACAAAAGTCTCAAATATTTGATGACCCAAAGAGACTTAAATCTGCGACAAAGACGTTGGCTCGAGTTGTTAAAAGATTATGAGCTTGTCATTGACTATCACCCGGGAAAGGCTAATGTGGTTGCGGATGCCTTAAGTCGTAAATCACTGTTTGCTTTACGAGCAATGAATGTACACTTGTCTATTCTATCCGACAATGTGTTAGTGGCGGAATTAAAGGCCAAACCATTGTTGATTCATCAAATTCGTGAAGCTCAGAAAATCGATGACGAATTGGTTGCAAAACGGGCTGAATGTGTTCCGAATATGGAATCGGAGTTTCAAATTGATGATGACGATTGTTTGAGGTTCAGAAGTCGGTTGTGTGTTCCAAGAAATTCAGAACTCATTTCGATGATTCTGAACGAAGCTCATTGTAGTCGAATGTCACTTCACCCGGGGAGTACGAAAATGTACAACGATCTGAGACGTCAGTTTTGGTGGCATGGTATGAAACGAGACATTTCCGATTTTGTTTCGAAGTGTTTAATATGTCAGCAAGTGAAGGCGGAACATCAAGTGCCTACGGGTTTACTTCAGCCGATCATGATACCTGAATGGAAATGGGATCGAGTCACGATGGATTTTGTATCTGGGTTGCCATTGTCGACAAGTAAGAAAGATGCGATTTGGGTTGTTGTTGATAGACTGACTAAGTCGGCTCATTTTATCCCCATACGTACGGATTTTTCATTGGATAAACTAGCTGAATCGTATGTTTCTCAGATTGTGAGATTACACGGGGTACCGATTTCTATTGTGTCGGATAGAGATCCGAGATTCACCTCACGATTTTGGAAGAAATTGCAAGAAGCTTTGGGTACCAAACTGCATTTTAGCACCGCTTTTCATCCACAAACTGATGGTCAATCCGAGCGGATAATTCAGATACTTGAGGATATGTTGAGATGTTGCATCCTCGAGTTTAGTGGTTCTTGGGAGCGGTATTTACCTTTGATTGAATTCGCTTACAACAATAGTTTTCAATCAAGTATTAAGATGGCACCTTACGAGGCTTTGTACGGGCGTAAATGCCGTACGCCATTGTTTTGGACCGAGCTCGGTGAAAGTAAAATTTTCGGAGTGGATTTGATTAAAGATGCTGAACAGAAAGTAAAAATAATTCGTGAAAGTCCAAGGCGACATCGGATCGTCGTAAGTCGTATGCGATTTAAAACGAAGAGATATTGAGTATCGTGTGGGAGACAAAGTGTTTCTCAAGGTCTCACCTTGGAAAAGATACTCGAGATTTGGCCGTAAGGGCAAACTGAGTCCGAGGTTCATAGGGCCATATGAAGTATCCGAACGAATTGGTCCATTATGTATAGATTGATTTTGCCTCCTGAACTTGAAAGGATTCACAATGTTCTTCATGTATCAATGCTTCGACGTTATAGATCTGATCCTTCGCACATAATTAATCCATCAGAGGTTGAAATTAAATCTGATTTGAGTTATGAAGAAGAACCGATTCGTATCCTAGCTCGTGAAGTGAAAGAGTTACGAAACAAAAAGGTTCCTTTAGTAAAGGTGTTATGGCTCAAACACGGAATCGAAGAAGCTACTTGGGAAACTGAGACCTCTATGAAGGAACGATATCCAAATTTATTCACTGGTAAGATTTTCAGGGACGAAAATTTCTTAAGTGGGGGAGAGTTGTGACAACCCTAATTTGACCCTAGTCGAAAAGTGGTTTCGGGACCACAAAACCGAGTTATAAAAATAATTATAAGTTATATTTCATGATTTCGAAGTGAGTAAATACAAGTGTGAAAATTTCAAGCTTTGATTTGGTCAATTGCATGTGAATTTATTCAATAGGACTAAAATGTGACACTTTTGAAATGTGATAGGTTAATTTAGAATGAGTAAATAATACATGTGTTTAAAGGAATGGTTTTGCATGTTAAATTGCCCATTTTTAGATAGTGGCCAGCCATGTACTAGTTATGTTATAAAATATGAATTTTCTATTAGTTTTATTTAGTTAAATGATATAATACCATGAATAAATGAAATAAAATAAGGAACTAAAATAGAAAGTGGGTAAAAATAACAAAGTAATCACCTTGTTCATCCCAAAAGCCAAAAGTGAAGAAGAGTTGGGGAGAAGGAACCATTCGGTCACTTAGATCTTCTTTAAGCTCAAGAGCAAAGGGGAACTAAATCCGATAAAGGGAAGGAAAAAGTAATTGAATAGCCATTGAAGTCGTTCGACAACATCCGAGGTAAGTTTTCGAGTAATGGAACTTAGATTATGATTCGATTAGATCATGTTATATAGCGAATCAAAACAATGCTCTTTGTATGTGGCTATTGAGCCAAAAATGGTAATCGTAGATATGCGCCTTGTGTCTGAGTTCTAGTAATGAAAACGAAATAAAACTGTGTTATGATTTGTGGACATATGTGCATGATTATTCTGATGATAACCGGACTAAGATCCGAAGGCATTCATGCAAGTTGGTATATCCGCCATGTCCCGAAGGCATTTATGCTAATGATTATAACCGGGCTAAGACCAAGGCACACTTGTGCGAGTTGTTATAACCGGGCTAAGACCCGAAGGCACTTGTGCGAGTTGTTATATCCGGGCTAAGACCCGAAGGCATTTGTGCAAGTCGTTATATCCGGCTAAATCCCGAAGATGCTTGGGTTTGGGAGTGAGCGATCTTGCTGTAATAATTTCAATTAATACGCTCATAAAATCCAAACGATAAGGTATGTTTCGTATATGCATCGTAAAAGTCGATTCGCTTAAATAGTATTCGTTCAATTGATTAATGAATTTTCTACCTTTAGTTAGGTTTGATATTTTGTGTATGAAGATATTGATTGAAGCGTGAAGTAAGTATGATTATGAGAATGTGCATATATGAAGTTATTCATTTAGCCATATGAATGTTATACCTTAGCCAAACTAATCTCATTATTCAAAACTTACTAAGCATTAAATGCTTATTCCGCTTTCTTTGATTCTCTCTGCTTATAGATTTTTGTTCGCCACTATCGGACTCGGGAGTGTCAAAGTCGAAGTCGCTCACACTATCAAAGCCCCTTTCGGTACACTTTTGGTTGAACTTTGAAATGGCATGTATAGGACTACCCTTTTGATGTTGGTCATGTACCTTTCGGTATTGTACAAATTTGGATAGCCATGCGAAAATGGCTTATATTTATATTTTGAGCATAATGTTATAATCATCGTGTATGTATATGGTTATTGAGAGGTGTGGATATGCTTGGAAATGATTGACCATTGGGATGGTTAATCACAATCATATTTTGTGCTATATATGCTAAAGGGTTAGTTAAATCATGGAAACTATGTAATAGGTAAAGTCTACCCTAAAGGCAGATCTTGTGATATCATTAGTGTAAATTTGAAAAATCACTAAAAATAGTAGGAATGGATTTAAATAGTTAATAAATTATTTAATCGAACCTTGATGAATCTACTTTCATAGGGAAGAAACGAAATGGTCATATGAGTCGGATTTTAAGAGGTATTTAAGTTTTCGTGAAACAGGGCCAGAGCGATTTCTGGATCCCCTGTTCTGACTTTGGAAATTCACTATAAATTAACCAGAGATAATTAGAAGTCATGCCCTATATTTACAGATTCCTTTTCGAGTCTAGTTTCTTTAGAAACAAACGTCATAAGATTTGAAGCCCTGTACAGGGAGATACCTAAGTCGCAATGCAAGAAGGTCTGAGTAGTTGAACCCTGTAACAGGGGAGAATTTAACTAATAAACTGTACTGTTTGGCCAGATCAAAAATTCTAGGAAAAAATTTTTAGATGGATATATGAGTCTAGTTTTAGGGAAAATTCACGGAATAAGTTTTCAAGCTTCGGAACTCGAGATATTATTTTTAAAGTGTCTGTGATGTAGTTAGCCAGCATGTCTGGAATTTTTAAAAATGAACCGTGTAAGTCAATGAAATAAGTCCGTAAATACCTCGTGTTAGACCCCGGTAACGGTCTCGGGTACGGGGTGTTACAGAAGTGTTTTTCGAAAAACGTAATTTCGTTGAAAAATCCATTCTATATCAAAACCTCTTTGTGATCTTAACGAAAATTAAGGATCTCTTGTTCATTGTTGAAACTCAAGTCGTTTTTGGAAAATGTTAGTCATACTAGATTGTTATTACACTTTAAAACACCGTTTGTTGTGAAAGCTTTTAAAATACTTTGCAAAAACGTGGTGTTTTGAAAAGCATTTATCTTTTTGAAATTCGCAGTCCATTACTAACAGATATGAATCAAAGTAAATAAATCCCAAAACATAAATAAAAACTTAAAGAGGCCTTATTACAAAACAAATACCCAAATTAAATTACTTGTAAGTTAAGGTTAAAAATGGAAGCAAATGCGGTTGTGTGGCCACCTTTGAGTCCCTTGCAGCACTGATCCACCTAAGGATTACCTGCGCAGAAAAGTAGAAGGGTGAGTTTATGGAAACTCAGTGTGTAATCCCTTATTAAACAAACAGTCAGTCATACAATAGGCAAATACAGTTTGGGCCTAAGCCCGTTTCAGTAACAACCTAGTATTAGTTAGGGCCTTAGCCCATTCCAGTATCAGAACCAGTGTGGGCCTTAGCCCAATTTAGTAGTGGTCACAGTACAGATATGCAATCAGAAATCCTACCTAACCAGCCTCTACACGCCACTCCGTCCAACCCTACACACCATGTGGGGATAAAATAAACCCACCCATCCCTATACACCAAAAATAGCACCGGTTGCGGCACTAAACAGAAATTGCAGCAGAGCTGCCAGAACAGTACACTTCCCCCAATCATAATAACCCATCCCCATGCATCATATCATAATATCATGCATGTATGCAACATATATAAAATGGTATGCTCAGTACAGTCATACATCTCATAAGGGCATAATAGTCATTTTACCTTATAGGGGCATAACAGTCATTCATCAATTTTGGGGTCGAGATATGCTTACCGACCCAACAGTAGGTTCACAGTCGTCGCGGGTGACCCGTGCAACCTTAGCAGTCAAATAGCGAAAATGGGCCCAAGACCCATAATGCGGCCCATGTGAGCCCACATGCCCGTGTGGCCCACAAAGTCCAAAAATGGCCTTGGCTGTGTGAACTACATAGCCTGGCCCAATAATCTCCACACATCCGTGTGGGGCCCACAAGCCCGTGGGGCCCACAGGCCCATTTCGACCCAACGTGGTCCCAAAACGGCCTAAGCCCATGAATTCACTCATGGTGGCCTCCACGCGCAAACGCCCACGTTTGAGCGTTCGGGTTACCACACGAGCGAGCGCACGCTCGTGTAGCGTCAATAGTCATACTTTTTGGCTTTTGCCGATTTACAATTATAGCAGTGTGTGGTTACACACTTGATGCGTTTGAAGATAATCGCGCTTCGAATACTTTTATACCTGAATTAAACCAAAATAACATCTAATCAGTTATTCAGCTCATGTTTCAAATGGGATCTAATAGAGTCCCAAATCGATCCTACTTTCCTTACCAAAACAAGTTGCACTCGTACCCTTGGTTTTTTGGAAACGTGGCAATCACCCTTAATCACCACCTACAGAAGCGTCACAACCTTATTATTAAACCCCATATGAAATGTATAACACGATCTCGAATGTATTCCACTTACCATCCAACACCAACTTTGAAAATAGAACCCTATGACTCTTTACAACAACCCTAAACCACTTACCATGATGACAAGGCAGATTGTAGACTAGAGATGTAGCATACAAGAATTGAGAATGGGGATTAATCTGAAACAGTAAACAAAAAGAAAGGGATGGTGTTTAGAAAAGGAAAATCGAAAAGGAACAAAAAAGAGTAAGAAAGAGGCTCAACCAATAGTATTCGGCTAACAAAGAACAATCAAGGGAGAGGAAGAAAAGCACCATGCTCCCGAACCTAAATGATCAATGAACACCTGGCAAAACTGAAAACGAGAATAGAGAGGAATGAAGAATTCGGCCAAGGAATAAGATAAGAGTTGAGGGAATCCACTAACATAAGAAGGATGGAAGGAGGGAAGAAAGTGCAATCGGTCAAAGGGGAATCAGTTGAGAAGGGGAGAAGAAGGAGAGAATCAACTAGAACAAAGTTAAAAATCGAAGGAGTTTGTGAAGGGGAAAAGGAGGGTATTTGACAAACACAAGGGAAAGGAAAGCTTGTCCGAGATGCACTTTTCGGCTTCTAAGGAAAGAAAACAAACGAAAAGAAACAAAAGAGCAATAGTCACCAAAATGAAGAACAAAATACCCAAACCAATCCCCAAATCTCCCCAAAACTGATTCAAAGGGTGCCTAAAATCCTAATTCGGCTCCAACACTCCCTAAACCTCACAACCTCTTGATATTCTCCTAAAATCTCTCTACAAAACCCTCAAACCAATCACTATTCAAATCCCCCCTTTTTGCTCCTAAATTTTGGCTACACAGTCCCCTACACCACTCAAACACTCCAACCGTCCAAGCATAAAAGTTCCACTGACATACAAACTCTCACACGGCAACTTACAAAAAATTAAACACACCTTCCACATAGCAAGATTCGAACTCTAATCCCTTAGTAACAGTAACACGCCACTAACCCCTAGACTAGCAGGTTTTTTTTATGACATGTTTTACTAACATTTATTTAAGAAGCCTACTGACTAGAGACAGGGTTTAATAAAGTAAAAATAAAATTTTGTACAAGCCAAGGCTTGAACTCATGACTTCTTAAACAGTTCTCAAGACACTTAACCACTGAAGCAAGCATGTATTTGTGTCACTTTCTTGCACAACTAAACATTTATGTGTAGTCTCTTAACCGCACCCACTCAAGACTTAATACTTCTAGGCCCAAAATTCAGGGCGTTACATAGAAAATCTTTTGTAGTTTTCAAACATACTTTTTAAACCATTTGCGTAAATTGTTCAAAACTATGGAATCAAGAATTTTAGAAATCAATGATTTCGATATTTTATTTATTTGTAAAAGTTTGATCGCTATTCAAAACTTTCATAATTTCAATCATATTTCAAAATAATTCGTTTATTTAATCAAAACTAAAGAACTTTACTATTCATCACTATTTAATAAAAAAACATGTTAAATTCATAAAATCAAATGTCTTTAGAAATCTCATTTGTAAACATTATAAATTTTGAAACTAAGTCTAATTTTGTTAAGAACTCATTTCTAAGATTTGCAGCAGAAAAATGTAACATTGGCATATTATTATGAAAATCACAATGAACCATTTTACTAAAACCATATTTTCCTAAAAATCAATATTTAATGTAAATTGGATAAAACATCGATAGGAAATTTAAAATATCAAAACCTAAGTCATATATTTATCTAAAACTCGTTCTCATTGTCAAAGCAAAAAATAGTGATTTTGTCAAGTTTTAATAAAAACCAAGTTTCATGCATAATCTTAATCAAATACTAGTTTATGCGATTTTTTAAAACTTATTGTCATGCAAGCAATTCATGCAAATTAGAATGAAAAATCCCCAAAGTAAAGTCCCATGCCATAGTCCATACTCAAACTTATTACAATCCCAAAATAACCAAATATTAAAATAAACTTTAATTACTTTAATTTAAAAAGAATTTTGAGAAACTCATCCAAAGGCTGTCATGGAATCCTAACCTCAGGATTATCTATAAAATCAAATAAACTGCTAGTAATGCTGACAAGCTACCAGTAATATGGACAAGCCACTAGCAATGCAGATAAACTGCTAGTAATGCAAACAAGATGCTAGTTGTAACACTCCTAACCCATATCCGTTGCCGGATGAGGGTTATGAGACATTACTGATCATAATACATGTCTTATAGGTTTGCAAAACATATTACAATTTGAAATTTTTAATGACATTAATATATAATCTAAATCAAAGATTCAATATTATTATGTCATTTTTATTAACTTGACATAATATAAAACATAATCTATGTCTATTAAACAATTTAGCTATATACTGAACATGCATCAAATTAATAGCTTGATTAATAGAATGTAAAACCAACATATATAATTCATGCATACATACATCATCAAACATTACTGGAAACTATTTCCAATATTTTTATTTTATTTATTTACGTGACATTACTTTATTAATATAAATATATAGTTCATAAGTCAAACATTAAGGTTACCTAACACACCCATTTAATAAATATAAACTCGTAAGTGGAAATAACTAGGCATAATCGAATAAAGCTTTTAATATAACCGATTAAAACATATTACCTAATTTAATAGTCAATCACGTATGTAACCTTATTATGACACAACATGGCCGAACATGCTTTTGACTCATATACATACTGTGCATTTTTACCTTAAATTCAACACCACACTTCACATTTTATTCCATACAAAGAAATGATTACATGGGACATTTTAATTATTATTATTTGCCTTACATAACCGAATTCAACTACTAAAGGCCATGAACATATCCTTAGATTTCATCACCGAAATTACTAAAATTAATTTCACTAAACATTACAACTAGAACATATAAGACTAAGACTAAACATGGTGATCAAATGCACTTATTCACTAAATAAATTAGTATAAAACACATCCAAAGCAGCCAAACATGCTTAAGATAGATTTCCCCATACCTCATGCAAAGTCATTAACTAAATTCAACATTCAAACAAATAACTTAAATCATATTCGGCTATAGCTTAAATAAAATCATAAATTTCATTTCAGAATGTATATTTTGTATTTATTTAAAACTAAATACGTCTATTTGCTAATAAACTTACCTTGGACGTAGTAAACCGAGATGGGGCTACTAGTCGACAACTTTCATTTCTCCCCGGTCCAAATCTGATTTCTTTGGTTCTTGATCTAAACATACTCAAATTAAGTTCATTCAAACATATTTTCATTCAATTTAGTCCAAAAACACATAAATTGGTAAATTACCATTTTACCCCTGACATTTACAATTTTTACAATTTAATCCCTATTGCACAAAACACAAAATACACAAAATTTCCAAGTACCCATTTAGTCCAAATGGTACCCATATCTATACAAGCTACACAAAATTTCCAAGTACCCATTTAGTCCAAATGGTACCCATATCTATACAAGCCCATATATTTTATTAATATCACATTTTAGACCCTCAAATTATTATTTTTGTAATTTAGTCCTAATTACTCAAAATCATCAAAAACTCCAATACAAAATATGTTAATCTAAAACATATCTTTCATATTTCACCGTCAAACAACAAAAAAACACAAGTTATCAACAATGGAATAACTCAAAATATTCATCAAAATAAAAAATTAAAGCTTGGGTTTTGTAGTACTCGAAGCAATGATCTCAAAAACATAATCTAAAACTGACTAAGAACGAACCTTGATTTAAGCTTGGAAGATGGCCGAACTAGGTTTTATTCTTCTTTATTTGTTATTTAGTTTTGAAAATAGTGGATTAAAATATGACCACTATGTTTTTATGATATATTTTATATTATACTAACTTATTTTATTAGTTTACTAATTTAACCATATTAAACTTATAACAAAGTCACATAATATAAGCCTATTGTCGTCCATTCAATGTATCAATGGGCTATTTACCACTTAAATCATTCAATCTAGGAAGCCACTAATGATTTGGCCATTTATATATTAAACAAAAAAATTTTTAATTTATGCGATTAAGTCCTTTTTTTTAATCGGACACCCAAACGACAAAATTAAATCACAAAAATTTCACAGATATAAATTCACACAAAATAAACACAGAAAATAATTTTTAAAAATTTTTCTAACTCAGATTCGTGGTCCTGAAACCACCGTTTCTATTAGGGTCTAAATCGGACTATTACAACTCTCCCCCCTTAGGGATTTTTGTCCCCGAAAACCTTACCTGTGAATAGGTTCGGATAGTGTTCTCTCATTGCAACTTCTGGTTCACAACAAAATTTTCTTATTTCGCAACTCTTTAATCTCATGAGCTAGAATACGAATCGGTTCTTCCTCGTATGTCATATCGGGCTTAATCTCAACCTCAGTCGAACTAATCACATGTAAAGGGTCAGACAGATATCTACAGAGCATCGAAATGTGGAATACATTGTGAATCTTTTCTAACTCAGGTGGCAACGATAATTTGTAAGCAACTGGCCCGATACGCTCTATTACCTCATACGACCCAATAAACCTTGGACTCAATTTACCTTTACGACCAAATCTGAGTATTTTCTTCCATGGTGAGACTTTTAAGAAGACTTTATCTCTGATCTGAAACTCTATATCTTTACGTTTCAAGTCCGCATATGATTTCTGATGATTTGATGCTACTTTTAAACTTTCACGGATCACTTCTACTTTCTATTCAGTTTCTCTGATCAAATCCACCCCGTGTATTTTATTTTCACTTAGCTCAGTCCAGTACAATGGTGTATGGCATTTACGACCGAACAAAGCCTCATAAGGATTGAAAGTTGTTATTATACGCAAATTCAATCAGAGGTAGGTATCCTTCCCACGTAACTTTAAACTCGGGAATGCAACATCTGAACATATCCTCAAGTATCTGAATGATTCGTTCAGACTGACCATTTGTTTGCGGATGGAAAGCATTACTAAAATGTAATTTCGTATCTAGTGTGTAACACCCCAAAAATCCCAAACTTTTTTTTTCAGTTTTAATAAAATGTGTGCTTAATATTCCTAGTCAAGTGTTATTTATGTGATAATAGGCCTTGGATAAGTTTTGAGTTCAAACTTTAGGGTGAAAGAAATTATAGTTTAGTAATTAAAAGAACCTTGATGGCAAGTAGTTTGGTTTTTAAATAAATGAAGGAGGAATTGGACACAAGGAGCCTTGTGTTGGAGTGGCAAGTAGTGTCACATGTGGGGCTTAGAGGTGGCGTCACATGCATGGCAAGAAGGTTTGGGGTTCGAATCTCGCTCAAAAGAAGGATTTATGTTTGCCCAATAAATGGCCAGTAGTGGCATTGGATGTGAACTCTGAAGGGTGTGATCAAAGGAGAAATTTAAGGAAGGGATTAATGAGTTATCAGGGAGAAAAGTTAGGAGATAAGAGGTGTAGAGAAGTGGTGCCGAATTGGGAATTTGAGGGTAGGTAAATTCGGCTATAGTTTATATAGGTGCCGATTTTGGGAATTCTAGGCTAATGCCAAATTCTTCTTTTCTATTTTACCAAAAACACTTTTCTCTCCAACTATCTAAAAGTTGAAATCCCTTATTCTTTCTCTTTTATTTTGTGTCGATTTCTTCCCTTCCTTTCTCATCAAACTCTTTTCTTTCTTGATCCTAGTTACTTTCTCTAAAGCCAACTATCTTTTGGCCAAAATCCTGTTGTGCCGCCACTTTTTCTTCAATGTTGGCCGATCGATTCTTGTGTAAGTGCTTTACTTTCTTTTAGTTAGTCTTCTTAGTACCAATTTCTTCTCTCCCTCACTCTTTCTAAATTGGTTTTGGTTGGGGATTAGTATCGAATCTCGAATTTCAAATCTTTGCCGAATTGTTCCTTAGGCATTTTGGGGTTTTGGGTAAGTATTCCTCTTTTATTGGTTAAGGTTGGCCAAATGGTCATGGATGATTTAAGAGTGACTTAAGATGATTACGATTCACTTGTTGTTTAGTTCTTAATGATTAAGATTGATGCAAATTTAAGAAATACTCGTGATTAGTGATCAAGGAAGTGCTGTTAAGGCTTGTCGTTCAAGGTAAGGCAAAGGTGTGATTTTCGGCTTTTGGTGATCGTATTTGATTAGTGTGTGATTAATCGATGAGTGGCATCATTTGTAGGTTCGTGGCTAAGGAGATCGCAACACGTTTTAGTACCAGGTGTGTACCTACACTGCACACATAGTGGACCGGCAAATCCCAAAATGCCAAAAAGCCAGAAGTTTGGCTACAATAGTCTTGTGAGTGCACGAACACTCGTATGGGGGGGACCGATAGGTTATCAGAGGCCCCATGAGCGATTCCATGGACTTGGGCCGTGTATTGGCCAACTAGGCCATAATGGGCTAAATGGGACGATGGGCTGTAAGGCTCATAATAGGCAAAATTGGCAATTTGATACTAAGTGATGAAAAATCATATGATTGCATGACTATGAATGTGATTGGGACTGATGGGCCATATGAATGAGATTGGGCCTAAAGGGGCCAAATGAATAAGTGTAGATTTGTTAATGATTAGTAAGGGGTTGTGGACCTAGTTTTTGGTGACTACTCAATCAGACATAAAACTTAAATAATTAATTAATTACGACCATGGACGAGTCATAAGGTTAAGGTGTGGCAATGGGTATATGCATGTCTAGGATTGGATCTAGGGAGAGCTTAGTACTTAAGCAGTCTTAATGACTCACCTCCTCTTCTCTAGAATCCTACCTGGTGCATAGTATCTATTCACTTTAGCCAACGAGGACTTGTTAATGGGCCAAGGTAAGTAATAAACCCATAATAAAGAGAAATTACCGAAATTCCCCTAAGGGTAAAAATGACTAAAATACCCCTATGTGTTGAATGCAAGATTTATGGATGTTACATGCATACTTGCTGCATTCATATGACATTCTTTTTAGGTTGCATATGGGTTGGGATTTATGGAATGGAGGAATAATATGAGGATCGCATGGTTGCTTGATGACCATGGATCCACCGGTGGCTTTTTAAGCCCAATATATGAGTAGCAGCTTGCTGCAACGTTGGGTAGTACCGCGACCGGGCTACCATTGGAGTGTATCAGATGGGTGGGTCAATATTTATATCCCCACATGGTGTGTATTGGGGGATGGAGATGGTGTGTAGCGGTTGGATGGGTAGGATTCATGCATATTTGATTGCTTCACATCTGTTCTAGTATTGACTTGGGCTCAAGCCCAAAAAGACTTGCTATTGCATGCTTTACTATTTGCCGAGGGTTGTACACACTGAGTTTTTGAAAACTTACCCCCTCTTTTAGTTTTCTCAGGTGATCCTTAGTATGCGGTTCGACGGTTGGAGGGACTCCGAGGTGGCCAGCTGGCAAGACAACTTGGACTTGTTTTCATAAACATATAATTTCTAGTATTTTAAGTTATTTTAGTCTGAATTGTAATAAGGCCTATCTGCTAGATATTATTTTATTGTCATTACTACGCTTTGAATTTTTGATATGGAACCTGAATTTATTTCTTTTAGATATATCCCAAGTTTTTTTGAAAATAATTATTTTAAAATCATGCTTCCGCAGATAAAGAGAATTTTTTCTAGGTAATAAAGAAATAGTTCATTTTGAATACACCTAATTCTGGAACTAAATACAAACTGAATATTACTTAATTTTCTCTTTTGAAGGGTTTTCAATGAAAATAAGGTTTTCGATAAAACACTTCAATGTGACACGCTGGATCAGGCCATAACGTCCGGGCCAGGTTTGGGGTGTTACATTTAGTGGTATTAGAGCCAAGTTGCAAAACTCGGGCTGTAAAGTGGGCCTTATTATTTGGGTTTTTTTTAAAAAAATGATTTTTGATTGGATCAAAATGTTTTGGAAAAATTCTTGCTGTGCGGCACACCGAGTCTCCGATGTTGAACCAAGTAAGTCCTTTTATTATTAAGCTTGTTTAATTTGATATACTATGGATAGTTAGTGGGCTACTTTAGATGATTATACTAAGGCTTTTAGTTGGAGTGAAACTGAAGCCCGTAGGACTTTGAAACTGTAGAGGATTTACGAAAACAACTTTCTTTTTAATACTTTCATAAAATATCGGCTTAATTATTGAAACTAACTAAAACTTCATAAAATTTCTAATCTAGATAATACGTAAATCAATGATAAGTGCTAGAAGAGGTGCAAGAAGCTGTGGCTGAGGCTACAGAAGTGTTAGGGCTGGATCGTCGGCATTGGGCCATATGCCCAATGTTGGATAGGAGAGGCTCCGGCCTCACCCGTGGCTGAGACTGGACTGTATGATTAGGCCGTGGAGGATGATGCATTGTCACAGACAATGCTGAGGATTTTGGAAAGGGTCGCAGGGTCCAATAATGGCACAGGAAATCAGAGGTCAATTCCAGAGCGACTTTGATCAAATGGGGCTGAGATCTTTAAGGGCATGGCTGGTGTGGCTCCTAGCGTGGTTGAATACTGGTTGGAGGCCACTAAAAGGATAATGGAGGACTTGGACTGTTCATCTGAGTAAAATTTGAAAGGGGCAGTGTCACCGCTTAGGGAAGAAGCTTACTAGTGGTGGCTGACAGTGAAAGAGGGCACCCAACCTGAGCAGGTCACTTGCGAGTTCTCCAAAACTGCATTTCAAGGGAAGTATGTGGGTGTGAGTTATGTGGATGCTAGAAGGAAGGAGTTCCTGAACTTGACCCAGGACAACAAATCTGTGGCGGAGTATGAGGCGAAATTTCTACGCCTTAATAGGTATGCAAGAGTTATGGTGGCAATAGACTATGAGTGTTGCGTTAGGCTTGAGGATGGTCTTAGGGATAGCCTCAGAGTATTGATAGCTCTACATAGGGAGTAAGTTTTCTTGGAGTTGGTAGAGAAAACAAAGATAGCAGAAGAAGTGAAGCGCACTGAGTGCCTAAATCGGGAAAAAGAAAGGGGTAAGAATAAAAAGGAGGCTGAGACTTCTGGTGTTGGACAGAGGCCTAGGGCTAGGGCCAGATTTAATGGGCCAGTTAGAGCAGGGCCCTCTACTGTTAATCCAGGGGTGCCACCTTGTGCTGATTGTGGGAAAGGTCATGTAGGCGAGTGTTGGAAGAGGACAGAAGCTTGTCTAGCTTGTGGATCTATGAAGCATAGGATCAAGAGTTGCCGTAGAATGCCAGGTCAGGTGCCAGTCGTGGGCCAGCGTAATGTTCATCCACCAAGGGGTGGTCAGTTGCCGCCAAGGGGCTGTGGGCAGGCTAGGGGCAGTAACAGCAATAGATGTGGACGTGGAGCACCAGAAGGAAATGCAGGCCATGCTGAGGCAAGGCAGCCAACTTTGGTTTATGCTGCTTGTCACCGAGAAGATGGGGATGCCCCAGATGTGATAACGGGTATGTTCTTTAAACATGAGTTACCTTACACTGCATTGATTGATATTGGATCGATGCATTCATATGTTGCATGCAATATGACTGAACCTTTGGGTGATATGTTTGAAATTACTGCGAATGAGATTACTGTGTTAAGTCTGTTAGGCCAGTCAGTAGGAGTGAATAAGTTGTTTAGGGAGGTACCCTTAGTAGTCCAAGGGGTTACCTTTTTAGCGGATTTGATGGAACTGTCGTTTAGCGAGTTTGATTTAATCTTAGGTATGGATTGGCTGGTGAAACACTGAGTAACCTTGGATTGCACTGCAAAGCGAATGGTGTTAAGAACGGTGGAGGATAAGGAGGTGGTGGTGATTGGTTAACTCCAGAATTATCTGTCGAATGTGATTTCGGCATTAAGGGCTGAGAAGTTGGTACAAAAGGAATGCGAAGCCCATTTGGCTTATATTAGTGATACAGAGGCTAAGAGCCGTACTGTTAAGGAGTTGAGAACAGTTAGGGAATTTCCTGATGTTTTTCCCAAGGAGCTGCCAGGGTTGCCGCCCAATAGATAAGTAGAATTTGGAATCAAGTTGTTACCTGGTACGACTCCAGTGTCCATCGCCCCTTATCGGATGGCACCAAAGGAGTTGGTAGAACTTAAGGAACAGCTTCAGGAATTTTTGGATTGAGGATTCATCCGACCAAGTGTGTCTCCGTGGAGAGCACCGATGTTATTCGTAACGAAGAAATATGGGACGTTGCGAATGTGCATCGACTACCGGCAGTTGAACAAGTTAACTATTAAAAACAAGTACTCTCTACTGAGAATCGATGATCTTTTTGATCAGTTTATGGAAGCTTCCATTTTCTCGAAGATTGATCTGCATTCGGGGTATCACCAATTGAAGGTTAAAGAGGCAGATGTTTATAAGACATGTAACACCCCAAACTCAGCCTGGATGTTATGGTCGAATCTGGCACATCACATGGAAGTGTTTTAGCGAAAATCGTGTTTTCATTGAAAACCCTTCTTAAAATAAAAGAAACCTTAACTATCCTAAAAAAAACCCCTTTCAATCACTTGTTTAAAATATATGATTTTATGAAAACATGTCATTTTAAAAGGTAGTAGCGGAAATGTAGAAAAGTCATACTATAGTTTAAGAAACCGTGTTCAATTTTTTATAATTACATCACATAAAAAAATAATAATCCAAATAATAATAAAATGGAAGCCCTATTACAAATTGATTTGAAAAGTACTTAATAACATGGAAACTGATAAGCTTTAAAAAGAAAAACAAGTCCAAATTATTTTGCTAGCTGGACACCTAGAGTCCCTCCAAACATCGAGCCTTCTACTGAGCATCACCTAAAAATAAAATAAAAGAGGGGGTGAGTTTTCGCAAACTCAGTGTGTACAACCCTCGACGGAAACAAGCATTCAAAAGTCATCATACATCAAACATGCAATGCAATGCAGTGCAACCACCCCAATAATCCAACCGGTACACTTCTACTCTATCCCCCTTTTCACAACCTGTGGGATATAAATATCAACCCACTCAACCGATACACATCAATTGTAGCCCGATTGCGGAGCTACCAAAGTTGCAGCAAGCTGCTAATCACATATTGGGCTTAAAAGCAACCATGCGACCCTCATATACTCCCTTCGTTCCATAATTCCCAACCCATATGCAACCTAAATAGGATATCATATGAATACATATGAATGCATGTAGCAATCATAAATCTTACACACAACACTTAGGGGTATTTTAGTCATTTTCGCCCTTAGGGGCATTTCGGTAATTTTCTTTTATTACAGGTTTTTACTTACCTTGGCCCGTTAACAAATCCCGTGAGCTAAGATGAACGAACACTATGCACCAGGTAGGATTCCAGAGAAGAGGAGGTGAGTCATTAAGACTGCTTAATTACCAAGTTCTCCCTAGATCCAATCCTAGACATGCATATAGCCATTGCCACACCTTAACTCTATGACTTGTCCACGATCGCAACATATTAATTAAGTTTTATGTGCTTATCATATACTAGGCCCAAAAGCCCTACATACATGAATATGGCACTCTTGGCCTAATCTCATACATATAGCCCATTAGGCCCAATTCACATTCATATGGCCCATTAGACCCAATTCACGTTCATATGACCCATTGGGCCCAATCTCATTTATATGGCCCATCCGGCCAAAATCACATTATATTCATGCTCACATAAAAATCTCCTATCACATAGCACCACTTATCAAATTTTGCCTATTATAGGCCCAATAACCCATCGGGCCCATTTAGCCCATTCTGGCCCACTTGGCCTATTCACAGCCCAAGTCCATGGAATCGCCCATGGGCCTCAAGCAACCTATCGGTCTCCCCCTTATGATTACTCGTGCACTTGGACGACTACCGTGACCACACTTTTGGCATTTTGGCATTTCAGCATTTCAGCTTTTGCCGATTCATAGTGTGTGTGCAGTGTATGTACACACCTGGTAAGCAAGCGTGATACGATTTCCTTAGCCCCAAACCTTGCGTGATAAGTATAACAACCCCTTCTTAAATCCCTAACCATGACCAATTCCCAGATCTGCACCAATCTCAACTATTAAAACAGAATAATAGGTGACTCGTATCTAACACAAGTCCCCTTACCTTAAATATGAACAATCAACCACCTTAGCCAATGGAAGAGGAATACTTACCAAGATCGCGAACACCTAAAGAGCAGTTTCAGCAGAGAGCTAAGATCTGAGATCCGATACTAATTCCCTACCACAGTCAATTAGAAAGAGTAAGGGACAATATTCGATACTTAGCAAAGAAAATCGATTGGAAGAGTAACACATACACTAGATTCGTCAAAGAGTATTCGGCTCTAGAGATCTGAATGACACAATTTCTTATTCAGCACCAAGGGAGAGAGGAAGAAGAATCAGCTAAACCCAAAAGTGAAACAAAGAAATCAACACAAGAAAAATAAAAGGAGAACAAGGGTTTTCAGCTTTTTGGGAAAAGGGTTTCTGGTAACAGGGTAAAGAAAATTCGGCACTAGCCTGGAAACCCTACATTCAGCACTTATTTATAGCCCTATAGCCGAATTGCCTGGCCCTCAGCTCCTCATTCGGCTCCATCACTTCCCCCTTTCATCTCCTCATTTTTCTCCCTGATAACCCTTAATCATTTCCTTAATTTTCTCTCCTGAACACTTCCTTTAGAGTCCATCTTCACTCCACTTCTGACCTTCTAGAAGGCCAAAATTAAACTTCTAAAAATATGAAACTGGGATTCGAACCTAGGATCTCCTTGCTAGCCACTAACGCCACCTCCCTGCACTCTAAGTGGCGTCACTTAGCCACTCCACCACAAGGCTTTTTGATGCCATTTTCCCCTATCTTTATTTAAAAGCCCAACTACTTGCCAGCAAGGCCTTTTTAATTATTAAACTTTAATTTCTTCTACCCCTAGATTTGAACTCAAGCCTTGACCAAGACCTACCAACGCGTAATTACACTTAACCGAGATTGCTAAGTACAAAAAGAAAAATTCACGATTTTAGGATTTTAGGGTTTCGAGATTTATGGGGCGTTACAACTCTACCCCCTAAAATAAATTTCATCCTCAAAATTCCCAACTACTAACGTAGACTGCCGCACCACACTTCTGCTGCGCACTATAATTCTAACTCAGGTAAATAGCACCCGATGGGTAAGTACGTACCATTATTCACGTCTAGAGCATCTCCATCCTCTTGAAGACGTGCTGCATAGACCAAAACTGACTGCCTCGCCTTTGCATGACCAGCACCTCTGCCCGGTGCTCCACGATCCAAACCATTTCCACCCCTAGCCTGATCATGGCCTCTCGACGGTTGCTGACCACCCCTCGGTGGTTGAGCACCACCTTAGGCGACGTCTGGCACCTGTCTCGGCATTCTAGGGCAATTCCTGATCCTATGCTCCTTAGATCCACAAGCTAAACAAGCTCCCGTCCTCTTCCAACACTCGTCTACATGACCTTTCCCACAATCAGTACTAGGTGGCACCCCTAGATTAATAGTAGAGGGCCCTGGTCTAACTGCCTTATTAACTCTGGCCCTAGCCCTAAGCCTCTGTTCAACACCAGGAGTCTCAACCTCCCTCTTGTTCTTACCCCTTTCTTTCTCCCGATTTAGGCACTCAATGCGCTTTACCTCCTTCGCTATCTTTGCTTTTTCTACCAACTTCGAGAAAACTCGCTCCCTTTGCGAGGCTATCAACACTCTGAGGCTATCTCTAAGTCTATCCTCAAACTTAACGCAATGCTTATAGTCCGTTGCCACCATAACTATTGCATACCTACTAAGGCGTAGAAACTCCGCCTTATACTCCGCCACCGATTTATTTCCTTGGGTCAAGTTCAGGAACTCCTTCCTTTTAGCACCCACATAGCTTGCACCCACATACTTCCCTTGGAATGCAGCTTTGAAAAAGTCCCAAGTGACCTGTCGGGTTGAATGCCTCTTTCATTGTCAACCACCACTGGTAAGCTTCTTCCCTAAGCAGTGACACTGCCCCTTTTAGCTTTTATTCTAGTGAACAGTTCAAGTCCTCCATTATCCTTTCAGTGGCCTCCAAATAGTATTCCGCCATGTTAAGAGCCACGCCAGCCACACCCTTAAAAATCTCTGCCCCGTTCGATCGAAGTCGCTCCGGAATGGATCCCCGATTTTTAGTGCCATTGTTGGGCCCAACGACCCTTTCCAAAATCCTCAGCATTGCTTGCGACAACGCATCTTCTCTCGCGACCTGATCATACGGTCCATTCCCAGCCACAGGTAAGGCCGGAGCCTCTTCTACTCTAGCATCGAGCATATGGCCCGATGCCGATGATTCAGCCCTAACACTTCCGTGGCCTCGGCCACGGTCTCTTGCACCTCTTTTAGCACTCATCGTTGATTTACTTATTATCTAGTTTAAAAATTTTATGAAGTTTTAGTTAGTTTAATAATTAACCCGATGTTTTATGGAAATTACTAAAGAGAAGATTACTTTCAAAAATCCTCTACAGGTTCAAGTTCCTGCGAGTTTTGGTTCCATTCTAACAAGATCACCTAAAATAGCCCTCTAGCTAACTACTGTATAACAATTTAAACAAGTTTGAGAATAAAAGTACTTACTTGGTTCGATACCAGAGACTCGGCGTGCAGCTCAGCAAGACTTCCCTTTTTCCAAAACATTGTGATTCAATCAATTTTTTTTAAAACACAAAAAGAAACCAAGTAATAAGGCCCAATTCACAGCTCGAGTTTTGTAACCAGGCTTTGATACCACTATATGTAACACCCCAAACCTGGCCTGGACGTTATGGCCGAATCTGGCGCATCACATTGAAGTGTTTTAGCAAAAATCGTGTTTTCATTGAAAACCCTTCTTAAAATAAAAGAAACCTTAACTATTATAAATAAAAAAAACTCCTTTCAATCACTTGTTTAAAATATATGATTTTATGAAAACATGTCAGTTTAAAAGGTAGTAGCGGAAACGTAGAAAAGTCATACTATAGTTTAAGAAACCATGTTCAACTTTTTATAATTACATCACATAAAAAATAATAATCCAAATAATAATAAAGTGGAAGCCCTATTACAAACTGATTTGAAAAGTACTTAATAACATAGAAATTGATAAGCTTTAAAAAGAAAAACAAGTCCAAATTATTTTGCTAGCTGGCCAGTCAGAGTCCCTCCTAACATCGAACCTTCTACTGAGCATCACCTGAAAATAAAATAAAAGAGGGGGTGAGTTTTCGTAAACTCAGTGTGTACAACCCTCGACGGAAACAAGAATTCAAAAGTCATTATACATCAAACATGCAATGCAATGCAGTGCAACCCACCCCAATAATCCAACCGGTACACTTCTGCTCCGTCCCCCTTTTCACAACCTGTGGGGATATGAATATCGACCCACTCAACCGATACACATCAATGGTAGCCCGGTTGCGGACCTATCCAAGTTGCAGCAAGCTGCCAATTACATATTGGGCTTAAATTCCGTCGGTAGATCCACGGTTGTCAAGCAACCATGCGACCCTCATATACTCCCTCCGTTCCATAATTCCCAACCCATATGCAACCTAAATAGGATATCATATGAATACATATGAATGCATGTAGCAATCATAAATCTTACACACAACACTTAGGGGTATTTTAGTCATTTCGCCCTTAGGGGCATTTCGATAATTTTTTTATTACAGGTTTTTACTAACCTTGGCCCGTTAACAAATCCCGTGAGCTAAGATGAACAAACACTATGCACCAGGTAGGATTCTAGTGAAGAGGAGGTGAGTCATTAGGACTGCTTAAGTACCAAGCTCTCCCTAGATCTAATCCTAGACATGCATATATCCGTTGCCACACCTTAACTCTATGACTTGTCCACGGTCGCAACGTATTAATTAAGTTTTATGTGGTTATCATATACTAGGCCCAAAACCCCTACATACATGCATATGGCCCTCTTGGCCCAATCTCAAACATATGGCCCATCTGGCCCAATTCACATTCATATGGCCCATTAGGCCCAATCACATTTATATGGCCCATTGGGCCCAATCTCATTTATATGGCCCATCCTGCTGAAATCACATTATATTCATGCTCACATAAAAATTTCCTATCACATAACATCGCTTATTAAATTTTGCCTATTATGGGCCCAACAGCCCATTGGGCCCATTTAGCCCATTTTGGCCCACTTGGCCTATTCATAACACAAGTCCATGGAATCGCCCATGGGCCTCAGGCAACCTATCGGTCTCCCTCTTACGAGTATTCGTGCACTCGCAAGACTACCGTAGCCACACTTTCGACATTTCGACATTTCGGCATTTTGGCATTTCGGCTTTTGCCGATTCATAGTGTGTGTGCAGTGTATGTACTCACCTAGTAAGAAAGCGTGATGCGATCTCCTTAGCCCCAAACCTTGTGCAATAAGTATAACAACCCCTTCTTAAATCCCTAACCACGATCAATTCCCAGATTTGCACCAATCTTAACTATTAAAACAGAATAATAGGTGACTCATATCCAACACAAGTCCCTTTACCTTAACTATGAACAATCGACCACCTTATCCAATGGGAGAGAAATACTTACCAAGATCACGAACACCTAAAGAGCAGTTTTGGCAGAGATCTAAGATTCGAATCGAATACTAATTCCCTACCACAGTCAATTAGAAAGACTGAGGGACAATATTCGATACTTAGCAAAGAAAACCGATTAGAAGAGTAACACTTACACTAGATTGGGTCAAAGAGTATTCGGCTCTAGAGATCTAAACGACACAATTGCTTATTAGACATAAAGGGAGAGAGGAAGAAGAATCGTCTAAACCTAAAAGTGAAACAAAGAAATCGACACAAGAAAAATAAAAGGTGAACAAGGGTTTTTAGCTTTTAGGGAAAATGGTTTCCGGTAAAAGGGTAAAGAAAATTTGGCACTAGCTTGGCAACCCTGCATTTAGCACTTATTTATATCCCTATAGCCGAATTGCCTGGCCCTCTGTTCCCCATTTGACTCCATCACTTCCCCCTCTCATCTCCTCGTTTTTGTCCCTGATAACCCCTTGATCATTTCCTTAATTTTCTCTCCTAAACACTCCTCTTAGAGTCCATCTTCACACCACTTCCAACCTTCTAGAAGGCCGAAATTAAACTTCTAAAAATATGAAGCTAGGATTTGAACCTAAGATCTCATTTTTGGCCACTAAGGATTTGAACCTAGGATCTCCTTGGTAGCCACTAACGCCACGTCCCTACACTCTAAGTGGCGTCACTTAGCCACTCTACCACAAGGCTTTTTGATGCCATTTTTCTCTATCTTTATTTAAAAGCCCAACTACTTGCCAACAAGGCCCTTTTATTTATTAAACTTTAATTTTTTCTACCCCTAGATTCGAACTCAAACGTTGACCAAGACCTACCAACGCGTAATTAACACTTAACCGGGATTGCTAAGCACAAAAAGATAAATTCACAATTTTGAGATTTTTGGGTTTCGAGATTTTTGAGGCATTACAAGATAGCTTTCAGAACTCGTTATGGGCACTACGAGTTTTGGTGATGCCATTCGGGCTGACGAACACACCTGTCGCTTTCATGGATCTTATGAATCGGGTCTTCCAACCCTAGCTGGATCGGTTCATGGTGGTTTTTATAGATGACATCTTAGTGTAATTAAGAAATGAGGATGAGCATGATGCACACTTAAGGATTGTGTTGCAGATTTTGAGGGAAAAGCAGTTGTATGCCAAATTCAGTAAGTTTGAATTTTGGCTAAGGGAGGTTACGTTTTTAGGACATATGGTGTTAGCTGAGGGGATTAAGGTAGATCCCCAAAAAATTGAAGTAGTGCTAGACTGGAAAACACTTAAGTCAGCGTCGTAAATCTGAAGTTTTATAGGCTTGACTGGGTACTATAGGCGGTTTGTTGAGGGCTTTTCATTAATTGCTTCACCTTTAACTAAGTTTTGAGGAATGGGGTACATTTGATTGGATGGACCAGTAGCAAGAGAGTTTTGGAAAGCGTAAGAAGGTTTTAACTGAGGCCCCTGTGTTGATTTAGCCAGAGCTTGGGAAGGAGTTTACGGTTTATAGTGACGCATCGTATGTGGGCTTAGGCTATGTATTGATGCAGGAAAGAAAGGTGGTTACGTATGTGTCACGTCAACTTAAGACTCACGAGGTGAATTACCCAACCCATGACTTGGAACTAGCTATGGTGGTTTTCGTGCTAAAAATATAGAGGCATTATTTATACAGGCAGAAGTGCATAATTTATTCAGACCATAAGAGTTTGAAGTACCTCCTTACCCAAAAGGAGCTAAACCTTACGCAGTGTAGATGGGTAGAATTATTGAAGGATTATGATTGTACAATTGAATACCACCCTGGCAAAGCAAATGTGGTAGCCAACGCGTTGAGTAGTAGGGTTATATTAGACTTGAGGGCTATGCTCACCCGTTTAAGCTTGTTTGATGATGGTAGCTTGTTAGCTGAGCTTTAAGTAAAGCTGGTGTGGGTTGAGCAAATAAGGAGTAAGCAATTAGTGGATGAGACTTTGGGTGTTCATTTTAGACAAGTAGAAAATGGGGAGATGTCAGACTTTGGGTTAAATAGTGAAGGAGTGTTGTGTTTCCGTGGGAGAATGTGTATACCAAAGGACGATGATCTAAGGCAGTCTATTCTGCGGGAAGTGCATAGCAGTCCCTATGCTATGCATCCTAGCGGAAACAAGATGTATCAAAATTTACGTGAGCTTTATTGGTGGCCTGGACTTAAGCGCGAGGTTATGAAGTTCGTAAGTAAATGCTTGATTTGTCAAAAAGTGAAGGCGGAACATCAGTTGCCTTCAGGATTGCTTCAGCAAGTAAAGATTCCACTTTGGAAATGGGAAAGGGTTACTATGGACTTTGTTACTGGGCTACCCTTGACGCCTACTAAGAAAGACTCGATATGGGTTGTAGTGGATTAATTAACCAAGTCTGCCCATTTTGCACCGGTCTGCACCGATTACTCGTTACAAAAGCTGGCTAGTTGTATGCGGCGGAGATTGTAAGATTGCATGGAGTGCCAGTTTCCATAATATCTGATAGGGACCCACGTTTCACTTCGCGATTTTAGAAGAAGCTGCACGAGACGTTGCGTACTAGGTTGAACTTCAGTACGGCATTTCACCCTCAAATTGATGGACAGTCAAAAATGGTGATCCAATTTTTGGAAGATATGTTGAGGGGATATGTAATTGAGTTCCGAGATAGCTGGGAAGACTATTTTTTGTTAGCCAAATTTGCGTACAATAATAGTTATCAAAAAAGTATTGGGATGGCTCCGTATAAAGCACTATATGGGCGAAGGTGTCGAACTCCAACATGTTGGACAGAATTAGGCGAACAAAGAGTTTTGGGCCCTAACTTAGTAGCAGATACTGAGGGTAAGGTAAAATTGATTCGAGATCGATTGAAGGAGGCCTCGGATAGGCAGAAGTCGTATGCTGACCTTAAGCGTTGAGAGATTGAGTATGCGGTGGGGGACTTAGTTTTTCTTAAGGTCTCTCCGTGGAAGAAGGTATTAAGGTTTGGACGGAAGGGGAAGCTAAGCCCAAGGTTCATTGGGCCATATCGGGTTGTGAGGCGGGTTGGTCTAGTCGCTTATCAACTGGAATTACCTTCTAAACGAAGCCAAATTCACGACGTGTTTCATGTTTCCATGCTAAGATGGTATCACTCGGATCCTTTACATGTCATGTCATTTGAGGAGATCGAGGTTAGGCTAGACCTAACTTTTGAGGGAGATCCTATACAAATAATTGGTCGTGATGTTAAGGTACTGAGAAGAAGTCCGTCCCATTAGTCAAAGTGCTTTGGCGTAATCACAAAGCTTAGGAGGCTACTTGGGAACCTGAAGAAGTGATGCGACAACAATATCCACAACTATTTGGATCAGGTAAAATTTCGAGGACGAAATTTCTTTTAGGGGGTAGAGTTGTAATACCCCAAAAATCTTAAACTATCTTTTTTTTCGGTTTTGATAAAATGTGTGCTTAATATTCCTAGTTAAGTGTTATTTATGTGATAATAGGCCTTGGTTAAGTTTTGAGTTCGAACTTTGAGGTGAAGGAAATTATAGTTTAGTAATTAAAAGAACCTTGATGGCAAGTAGTTTGGTTTTTAAATAAATGAAGGAGGAATTGGACACAAGAAGCCTTGTGTTGGAGCGGCAAGTAGCGTCACATGTGGGGCTTAGAGGTGGCGCCACATGCATAGCAAGGAGGTTTGGGGTTCAAATCCCTCCTTACTCAAAAGAAGGATTTATTTTTGCTCAATAAATGGCCAGTAGTGGCATTGGATGTGAACTCAAGGGAGTGATCAGAGGAGAAATTTAAGGAAGAGATTAAGGAGTTATCAGGGAGAAAAGTTAGGAGATGAGAGGTGTAGAGAAGTGGAGTCGAATTGGGAATTTGGGGGTAGGTAAATTCAACTATAGTTTATATAGGTGTTGATTTTGGGGATTCTAGGCTAATGCTGAATTCTTCCTTTCTATTTTACCGAAAACACTTTTCTCTCTAGCTATCTAAAAGTCAAAATCCCTTATTCTTTCTCTTTTATTTTGTGCCGATTTCTTCCCTTCCTTTTTCATCAGACTCTTTTCTTTCTTGCTCCTAGTTACTTTCTCTAAAGTAGAATATCTTTTGGCCAAAATCCTATTGTGCCGCTACTGTTTCTTCAACTTTGGCCGATCGATTCTTGTGTAAATGCTTTACTATCTTTTAGTTGACTTCCTAGTACCGATTTCTTCTCTCCCTTGCTCTTTCTAAATCATTTTTGGTTGGGGATTAGTATCGAATCTCGAATTTCAGATCTTTGTTGAATTACTCCTTAGGCATTTTGGGGTTTTGGGTAAGTATTCCTCTTTTATTGGTTAATGTTGGTCGAATGGTCATGGATGATTTTAAGAGTGACTTAAGATGATTGCGAGTCACTTGTTGTTTATTTTTTAATGATTAAGATTGGTGCAGATTTAAGAAATACTCGTGATTACTGATCCAGGAAGGGCTGTTAAGGCTTGTCGTTCAAGGTAAGGCAAAGGTGAGATTTTTGGCTTTTGGTTATCGTATTTGATAAGTTTGTGATTAATCGGTAAGAGGCATCATTTGTAGGTTCATGGCTAAAGAGATCGCAGCACGTTTTAGTACCAGGTGTGTACCTACACTACACACACAGTAGACCGGCAAATATCAAAATGCCAAAAAGCCGAAATGTCAAAAAGCTAAAATGCCGAAAAGCCAGAAGTTTGGCTACAATAGTCTTGCGAGTGCGCGAACACTCATAAGGGGGGACCGATAGGTTATCTGAGGCCCCATAAGCGATTCGATGGACTTGGGCAGTGTATTGGCCAACAGGGCCAGAATGGGCTAAATGGGCCGATAGGTTGTAGGGTCCATAATAGGCAAAATTGGCAATTTGGTACTAAGTGATGAAAAATCATATGATTGCATGACTATGAATGTGATTGGGCCGATGGGCCATATGAATGAGATTGGGCCTAAAGGGGCCAAATGAATAAGCATGGATCTATTAGTGATTAGTAAGGGGTTGTGGACCTAGTTTTTGGTAACTACTCAATTAGATATAAAACTTAAATAATTAATTAATTGCGACCGTAGACGAGTAATAAGGTTAAGGTGTGGCAATGGGTATATGCATGTCTAGAATTGGATCTATGGAGAGCTTGGTACTTAAGCGATCTTAATAACTCACCTCCCCTTCTCTAGAATCCTACCTGGTGCATAGTATCTGTTCACTTTAGCCAACGAGGACTTGTTAATAGGCCAAGGTACGTAATAAACCCATAATAAAGAGAAATTATCGAAATGCCCCTAAGGGCGAAAATGATTAAAATACCCCTATGTGTTAAATGTAAGATTTATGGATGTTACATGTATACCTGCTGCATTCATATGACATTCTGTTTAGGTTGCATATAGGTTGGGATTTATGGAATGGAGGAAGAATATGAGGATCGCATGGTTGCTTGACGACTGTGGATCTACCGGTGGCTTTTTAAGCCCAATATATGAGTAGCAACTTGCTGCAACGTTGGGTAGTACCGCAACCGGGCTACCATTGGACTATATCAGATGGGTGGGTCGATTATATATCCCACATGGTGTGTATCGGGGGATGGAGATGGTGTGTAGCGGTTGGATGGGTAGGATTCGTGCATATTTGATTGCTTCACATCTATTCTGATATTGAATTGGGCTCAGGCCCAAAAAGACTTTCTATTGCATGGTTTAATATTTGCCGAGGGTTGTACACACTGAGTTTTCGAAAACTCACCCCTCTTTTATTTTTCTCAGGTGATCCTCAGTAGGCAGTTCGACGGTTGGAGGGACTCCGAGGTGGCTAGCAAGCAAAACGACTTGGACTTGTTTTTTTAAACATATAATTTCTAGTATTTTAAGTTATTTCAGTCCGGATTGTGATAAGGCCTATCTGCTAGATATTATTTCATTGTCATTACTACGCTTTGAATTTTTGATACGAAACCTAGATTTATTTCTTTTAGACATATCCCAAGTTTTTTTGAAAATAATTATTTTAAAATCAAGCTTCCGCAGATAAAAAGAAATTTACTAAGCAATAAAGAAATAGTTCATTTTGAATACACCTCATTCTGGAACTACATACAAACTGAATGTTACTTAATTTTCTCTTTTGAAGAGTTTTCAATGAAAACAAGGTTTTTGATAAAACACTTCAATGTGACACGTTGGATCCAGCCATGACGTTTGGGCCGGGTTCGAGGTGTTACATAGTGCATCTTGCAGTGTCTTCCAAAACTGCGATGTAAACCTCGGATCTCTATTCGAAACAATAGATATAGGCACACCATGTAATCTCACAATCTGGGAAACATACAATTCAGCCAGTTTATCTAGCGAGTAGTCTATACGTATCAGAACAAAATGAGCCGATTTAGTCAATCTATCCACAATAACCCAAATTGCATCTTCCTTACTCGATGTCAACAGTAAACCAGATACAAAATCCATCGTGACCCTGTCCCACTTCCACTCAGGTATCATAATCGGCTGAAGTAATCCAGAAGGCACCTGATGTTCAACTTTTACATGTTGACAGACTAAACATCTTGCAACAAAGTCAGAAATGTCTCGTTTCATACCATGCCACTAATAAAGCTATTTCAGATCATTATACATCTTTGTACTACCTGGGTGAATAGATAACTGACTACTATGAGCTTCATTCAAAATCATCTGAATCAACTCTGAATTCCTCAAAACCCATATTCAGTTTCTAAATCTCAAACAGTTATTAGCATCAACTTTGAATTTTGAATCAGCATCCATCTCACACTGAGCTTGTTTTGCGATCAACTCATTATCAACCTTCTAGGCATCATAAATTTGTTGAATAAATAGCAGTATTGCTTTCAATTTAGCTACTATCGAACCATCATCAGACATAGCCATATGCGCATTCATTGTACACAAAGTAAACTGTGATTTTCGGCTTAAAGCATCAGCAACAACATTAGCCTTTCTCGAGTGATAATCAATTACAAGCTCATAGTCTTTTAGCAATTCTAACCATCGGCGTTGTCTCAAATTCAAATCTTTCTGAGTCATCAAATATTTCAGGCTTTTGTGATCAGAATAAACATGACATTTCTCACCGAACAAATAGTGGCGCCATATCTTTAGTGCAAACAGAGTAGCTGCCAATTCTAAGTTGTGTGTCGGATAGTTTCTTTCATGTGGCTTTAATTGTCTCGAGGCATAAGCTATCACTCTGCCTTCCTGCATCAAAACACAACCCAAACCATTTAAAGATGCATCACTGTAAATACAAATTCTTTACCCGATTCTGGCTAAACTAGCACTGGAGCTTCAGTCAAAAGGGCTTTCATCTGATCAAAGCTTTTCTGGCACTTTTCGGACCACTCAAATTTGACATCCTTCTGCAATAGCTTCTTCATCGGAGCTGCAATCATAGAGAAACCTTTCACAAACTACCTATAATAATTGGGAAGTCCTAGAAATCTTCGGACTTCAGAAACATTTTTCGGAGGTTTCCAATGAAGTATTGTTGAAATCTTACTCAGATCAACTCGAATAACTGATGCTAAAACAACATGTATCAGAAGTTAACTTCGTGTAACCAGAACTCGCATTTACTAAACTTCGCATACAACTGTTTTTCTCGCAAAGTCTGTAACACAAGTCTCAAATGCTCGGCATGTTTGGTTTCATTACAGGAGTAGATCAAAATGTCATCTATAAACACAAACACAAACCGATCCAGATACAGTCTGAAAATTTGATTCATCAAATCCATGAAAACAGCAGGTGCATTAGTGAGTCTGAATGGCATAACTAAAAACTCATAATGTCCATACCTCATGCAAAAAGTAGTCTTTGGTACGTCTGAATCCTTAACTCTCAACTGATAATAGCCTAATCTTAAATCTATTTTCGAAAACACTGTAGCCCTTTTTGGTTGATCGAACAGATCATCAACTTATTCTTTATAGTCACCTTATTGAGCTATCTATAATCAATGCACATTCTCATAGTTTTGTCTTTCTTTTTCAAAAACAACACAGGTGCACCACACGGAGAGAAACTCGGTTGTGCGAAACCTCTATCTGTCAATTCTTGCAACTAACTTTCAGTTCTTTTAATTTTGTAAGTGCCATTCTGTATGGAGCTATGGATATCGGAGTCGTCCCAGGCAGTAACTCAATACCACACTCTACTTCCCGAATAGGTGTCAAACCCGGTAATTCTTTAGGAAACACATTTGGATATTCACATACAACAAGCACTAATTCAATGTTTCTTTCAGCCACTTTACTATCAAGCACGTAGGAAAAATAAGCTTCACACCCCTTTCTCACATATTTCTGAGCTAGCATCGAAGAAATTACTACTGGTAAACCATAAAAATCACTATATTCAATCCGAATAATCTCATCATTCTGACTCCGTAAATCAATGGTCTTTCTCTTGCAGTTCACAACAGCATCATGTAATTTCAACCAGTCCATACCTAGAATTATGTCGAACTCATCAAATGGCAACAACATTAAATCAGCTGGAAAGCATAGATCTCGAACCATCAAGGGACAATTTTTACACACTTTGTCAACCATAACACATCAGCCCAAGGGGTTTGACACTCTAATCACAAGCTCAATAGACTCAACAGGGAGAGTCCTGCTGAATACTAATGTCTCACACACATAAGAATAATGCAATTACATTAGTATCATAAAGAGTAAATGTACCAGTAATGACATCTAGGGATGAAGCCTCCTCTCGTGCACGTATAGCATAGGCTCTAGCAGGTGCACGAGCCTCAGATTTGTTTGCTGTATTTTTAATTCCTCTCTGACTGCCACTCGCGTTACTTTTATTTCTAGGTGGTCTTCTCTGAGTTGCAGTATTACCCGATCTCGTGTTCTGTACTGGATTCTCTTCAGCTAACCCTGGGCAATCTCAAATAAAATGATCTATCGATCTACATTTAAAACAAGCCCGATCATGCAATCTACAATTGCCGGGATGTCGTTTACCATAATGCTCACACTCAGGTTGATTAGATCTAACATTATCCATACTGGTTTCCAAGGTAGCTCTCGAGCTAGTAAGTGGTCTATTCTGACCCCGTCTCGAGTAACCCGAAGTGGCTCTAGAACGACTAAAATCATCTCAAAACTTCTTTGGTGTTGACTGGACTGACTTACTGAATGATCTCTTACGTGAGTCTCTAGCTTCAAAGTCAGCTTTTCTCTTCTCTTTCCCAAGCTCTTCAGCTTTGCAGGTTCGTTTAACCAGTCCTACGAACTCTTTTATCTCAAGTATGCCAACTAACAGTTTAATGTCTTCATTCAGCCCATCTTCGAATCTTTTACACATTATGGCTTAAGTGGAAACACATTCTCGAGCATACCGATTGAGTCTCACAAATTTTCGCTCATACTGTATGCTAGATTATCCGACCCTATTTCGCCTGAAAAATTTCTTTTAAGCTTCGATCAATAAATCTCTGGCTGATATACTTCTTACAGAACTCTGCCTAAAAGAATTTCCAGGTCACTTGCTTTCTCAGAACCACTGATACTAGGGTATTCCACCAGTGATATGTTGTGTCTCAAAGCAAAGATATTGCACACTTCAAACATTCATCTGGGGTACAGGGCAGCTCATCAAAAACTTGGATAGAATTATGAAGCCAAAACTCAGCCCGCTCAGCAGCATCATCATCAGTAGCTTTAAACTCTTCAGCCCCATGTTTTCTGATTTTATCAACAGGTGGCTTATATAATCTCAACGGATCACTTACTTGAGGTACAATAGGCATCGAAGATGGATCAATCGGGGGTGGAGGTTGTTGTGCAGCCGGGTTAGTCCGGATATACTGAGTAAACCAATCATTCATCATTTGGTAAAAGGCTTGTCTAGCCTCTCCTCGCTGGTTACTCGAAATCGGTCGAGAATCTACCGGCGTTGTCCCTTGCGCGGGAGCAGGCGCTACACTCTCGACATCATCAGCTACAGCTCTGTCGGGATCCATTTATTATATGAAAACACATTTTCAAATGTCAGAAGTCATCACACTATCGCAGTATATAATTATGGCATGTATAGCTAGACTCACACGCGCTACGTTAGTCCTAGAACCGACTAAACCGTAGCTCTGATACTAATAAAATGTAACACTCCTAACCCATATCCGTCGCCGGATGAGGATTATAAGACATTACTGATCATAATACATATCTTATAGGTTTGCAAAACATATTACAATTTGAAATTTTTAATTACATTAATATACAATCTAAATCAGAGATTCAATATTATTATGTCATTTTTATTAACTTGACAAAATATAAAACATAATCTATGTCTATTAAACAATTTAGCTTTATATTGAACATGCATCAAATTAATAGCTTGATTAATAAAATGTAAAATCAACATATATAATTCATGCGTACGTACATCATCAAACATTATTAGAAACTATTTCCAATACTTTTATTTTATTTATTTACGTAACATTGCTTTATTAATATAAATATATAGTTCATAAGTCAAACATTAAGGTTACCTAACACACCCATTTAATAAATATAAACTCATAAGTGGAAATAACTAGGCATAATCGAATGAAGCTTTTAATATAACCGATTAAAACATATTACCTAATTTAATAGTCAATCACGTATGTAACCTTATTATGACACCACATGGCCGAACATGCTTTTTACTCATATACATACTGTGCGTTTTTACCTTAAATTAAACACCACACTTCAATTTTATTCCATACAAAGAAATGATTAAAATATTTATGGGACATTTTAATTATTATTATTTGCCTTACGTAACCGAATTCCACTACTAAAGGCCATGGACATATCCATAGATTTCATCACCGAAATTACTAAAATTAATTTCACTAAACATTACAACTGGAACATATAAGACTAAGACTAAACATGGTGATCAAATGCACTTATTCACTAAATAAATTAGTATAAAACACATCCAAAGCAGCCAAACATGCTTAAGACAGATTTCTCCATACCTCATGTAAAGTCATTAACTAAATTCAACATTCAAACAAATAACTCATACTATATCCATTCATGGCACACATCATATTAATCAAAATGAACTTATACCATTATCAAACCAAAACCGAACACAAGCATAGAAATAAGCCATATTCGCATGGCCTTAATACAAAATTAAAGCTCAATATTTCCCAAACCACATTCCAACCTATACATGCCATAATTTGAGTTTAACTTATAAAGGTACCAAAATAGCTGATAGTGTGATGAACTTTGCTGACGGTCCCTGAGCTTGTAGCTTGACTCCAAAATCTATAAAACAGAAACAAATATACACAGTAAGCTATTATAGCTTAGTAAGCCATAAACAATTAATAATTCAATAATACATTCAACCTATCTTATTAACTCGAATTATAATATCATGATCAAAGCTTATCCTTAAACCCACATATGAGATATAATGGTACACTTCCATATACCATTTCTTTTACTTGATCGAATACTTACATAAACAAATTAACCATCATCAATCAACATTTCGGGTCCAAAATGTCACCAAATGATCAAGCATGCATACCATTAAAACAAGTTCAAGAATCAATAAGACGTTGTGCACACATAATCCTTATTTAGCCGAATACTCACATAGCCACTTATCATGTTAGTAAACAATTTCCAAGGGCAAATAGTCATATTAAAATTTAATAAATATTCATCCAAATGTAAAATTTCGAGTATCAAAATAATAATATTGCATAAACATATATTAATTACATAACCGAGAATACCATATCATACTTACACATGTATATAGGTTATTCATGACATACTAACTATTCATTTAGTAAGCCAAATACACATAGCATACACATTTTCTACTTTATTTGCACCATACAAGATTTATAATATATAGTCATGGTGTTTATGTATCTTACCTCAAGTAAGTACATATTAGTTCATACCTGGTATATAGCTCAATTAACACATTCAAACTCGATTAACCCTTGCCCGATGAACCATTCGGAATTTGATAGGACACTAAGATAATCACACAATCGTACACTGCCAACATTCCAGACGTGGTCTTACATGTAGTCACATATCAATGCCACTGTCCCAGACAGGGTCTTACTCATAAACACATATCGAAATCACATATCTATGCCATGGTCTTACTCGCACACATAATTCGGAATCCTCTGCCATGACATCTGTATCTTACCTATTCATATGGTTCATACGGGGCTTCCGGACTTCGGAACTCTGTCGAAATAATTTTTGAAACATAGTAATTAAGCTAAATCATATTCGGCTATAGCTTAAATAAAATCATAAATTTCATTTCAGCATGTATATTTTGTATTTATTTAAAACTAAATACGTCTATTTGCTTATAAACTTACCTCGGACGTAGTAAAATGAGACGGGGCTGCTAGTCGACAACTTTTGTTTTTCCCCAGTCCAAATTCGATTTCTTTGGTTCTTGATCTAAACATATTCAAATTAAGCTCATTCAAACATATTTTCATTCAATTTAGTCCAAAAACACATAAATGGGCAAATTACCATTTTACCCCTAACATTTATAATTTTTACAATTTAATCCCTATTCACAACACAAAATACACAAAATTTCCAAGTACCCATGTTAGGCTGAATGGTACCCATATCTATACAAGCCCATATATTTCACTAATTTTACATTTTAGTCCCTCAAATTATTATTTTTGCAATTTAGTCCAATTACTCAAAATCATCAAAAACTCCAATATAAAATATGTTAATCTAAAACATATCTTTCATATTTCACCATCAAACAACCAAAAATCACAAGTTATCAACAATGGAATAACTCAAAATATTCATCAAAATAAAAAATTAAAGCTTGGGTTTTGTAGTACTCGAAGCAACGATCTCAAAAACATAAAGATTATCAAAAACCGACTAAGAACAAACCTTGATTTAAGCTTGGAAGATGGCCAAACTAGGTTTTCTTCTTCTTTCTTTCTTATTTAGTTTCGGCAATGGTGGATTAAAATATGAGCACTATGTTTTTATGATATATTTTATATTATACTAACTTATTTTATTAGTTTACTAATTTAATCATATTAAACTTATAACAAAGTCACATAATATAAGCCTATTGTCGTCCATTCAATGTGTCAATGGGCTATTTACCACTTAAATCCTTCAATCTAGGAAGCCACTAACGATTTGGCCATTTATATATTAAACTACAAAATTTTTAATTTATGCGATTAAGTCCTTTTTTTTAATCGGACACCCAAACGACAAAATTAAATCACAAAAAATTCACATATATAAATTCACACAAAATAAACATAGAAAATAAGTTTTAAAAATTTTTCTGACTCGGATTCGTGGTCCTGAAACCACCGTTCCGATTAGGGTCTAAATCGAACTGTTACACCAGTAATGTAGACAAGCTACCAATGATGCATATTAATTGCCAGTGCTTCCTCCTTACAAATGTCCCAATCCCATGCATGTGATATTTCCATAATAAACATATTTTCTCTTTGTTACAGAATAACACTTTAGGCATGCAAATCATGCTCATCAAATCATTAAACACTTAGTATTGCATAGGCATGTTTTGACATGCAAACCAGATATTATCACGTTGTATCAAAATATCACATTTTAATAGTATGAATAATCATTTATACCATAGTATCACATAACATGAGAATGGGAACAACATGCTTTTCAAATACGCAATAAATGTAACCAAACAATATACTTTCACAAAATAGTTGGTTCTGAATCACTTGTATTATCCGTTTTGATAAAAATTAGTCTCCCATTTTAGAATATATAAAGTATTTTCATAAGACAAAAATCAAGTAATAATATTTTATTTAGGCATTTTTAAAGATATATAACACTTGTATTAAGTTAGATCCACACCTGACCTAAGCAATTCCAATGCGAAAAACTCCTTCTAATGCCCACTTCCATATTTAATTAGATCAATCTTGGATCTAAACATAAAATGAATAATCCATCATTAAAGTGTTACTTATTCTTATACGACTAGAATTGGAGATGTGATTCACTTCCCAAAAGTCAAAGGTATTCTGAGTTGTTAGTAATCGATCCTTCAGTAGACGAATAATATACGAGATGTTAATATCAAAGAAAAGTGATATCTAACACTACTATTGCATTCATCTATTCATAAAAGTGAGAAATAAGTGATGATCTATACAAAAAATAATCCCATACTTACGTTAATATGATTTGACTAGAAGGATTAACAGTTTATCAGAGTCTTGATTCAAAGGAGTATAGACCATGGAAAAATAAACATCAAAATAGAAGAATAAGTATAAGATTTTAGTAACGATTTTAGAAAATACAAGAAAAAAAATAGAAATTCGATTATGACTAGATATTTGAAGAGAAAATGGATAACGAAAAAAAAAAAGATAACTAGTGGCGGTGGTGGTGTGGTAGAGCAATGATTACGGCAATGGATCGATGGTGGTGCGGTGATGGAAAATGTGAGTGAGAGAAAGAGGATAGGTGATGAAGTGGTGGTGTTTAGGTCAAATAGTGGTGGCTAATGGTGGAGGAAAGGAGACCAAAATCAAAATAGTGGTGGTTCAAGGGGGTGAAAAGGGGGAGGATGAGAGAAAAGAGAGGAGAGGAGAGGAGAAGGATGAAACAAATGAGAGAATAGACTCTCTCTAGGGTGGAGAACATCCATAGCAAGTCAAAAAGAGGAAAAAAGAATAGAGTGAAATGTGGGGAAGAAAAGGAAGGAAGGGGAACATGTGGAGTAAAAAGAGGGCTAAGGGAGGAAGGTTGACTAGCTAATGGAGGAAAGAATCTTTTCTTATATGGCAACACTAGTGGTTAGCAAGAGAGGGTTGACTAAAGATTTTTATGACAAAAATTTAAACAAAAATTATGAGAGAGTGGGGAATTTAACATAGGACCTTTAAGAAATTAGCTAAGCAATTAACCATTTGACTACTTGCTAGCTTGTAATAATTCCTACAACATGTATTTTAAAAACATGGTGTGACCTTTGCTAAGGTTTGAATCAAAATTGCACCACAAAGAAAAATAATGTGAGTGAAGGGATTCGAACACAGATCATCAGGGACATCTCCTCCACTACTTGATCACTAGAATTGATACTTATTTATCATCAAATGAGCAAAAGATCATAATAATAAAATTCGGGTGTGACCACTTTTGGTTCATTAACCCAAGTCTACTAACCCAAATTTTAGGATGTGACAAAAATGTAAAACTTTAGGGAAATTGTGAAAACTAAAACAAAGTTGTTATATACATTGAGTAAGATGAATTAAGGTAATTAGCACAAATAATTTAAATTGAATTACCATATAGATCTAGATTTGAACCAATCGATAGATAATCAAGAAAAAAGAAAAATTGTATATTAGTCCTTGATACTTCTACTACTATTGTTTGTACCTAGTAAGTTCATAGAATAAACTTTTATATATAATTGTGATGTTTGTGGTTGTATTGAATATTTTATGTGTATTGATTATACTGTGAATTGTGTGCAAATTGGTATGAGGGAAAGAAATAGATTGTACTGTATTGAATTGTACTGACATGTAAATTGTGCCCGAATGAACAATAGGATAGGATACAATTGCCATGCCAGTAGTTAGTTGCATGCTTGTATGAGATTTGAGCTATGGTGCCTACTGATTTGCACTACAGTGCCAATTGATTTGCACTTCGATGCCTTCTAATCAACAATTTTGGTGCCTACTGTTAAAGCACTTTGGTGCCTACTGGTGTAGTTTAGTTACCCGCTTATCCCTATCTATTTACTAAGTTCATCAGGCTAACTGTTAAAAGAGAATGTATTGTCTGCTTCTGTATACTGATTGGAAATGAATCTTGTAACACCACTAACCCGTATCCGTCGCAAGAACAGGGTTACAAAGCATTACCAAAATTTACAGAACAATTACAAACATTTCATGTCATTTACTATTCATATCCAAAAATAATCATACCGTCCCTTCAATGGACCCTCGAGGCCCAATTTAAGATTTAGAAACAAGTCAGGACTAAACGGGGATCTCAGAGAATTTTTCACAAAATTTAATTTTTTTTCTCATAAACAAGGGTTACACCCCGTGTGATTTGGCTGTGTGGCTCACACTATCAGATGACATGCCCATGTCTTAGGTTGTGTGGGCATTCGATGAGAGGTACACAGCCGTGTTCCAGGCCGTGCCCTTACTGTAACACCCCTAACTTGAATTCATCATCGGATTAGGTTTAGGAGGCATTACCGATCAATACACAGTTTAGAACAGTCATTCATTACAATTCAAGCACAAAGTAATATAATCTCCTTTACAAATTTTTTCCGAACTCAATTAATAACCATCCTCTTATTCCTACAAGTAAAATTCGTATATTTGAATCATGTAGTCAACCAAAATCAATCAAGCTTTTCTATTCATTACACATATACGAATCATGCTACAATATTCAATCATATCATTTATTTAATCAAATTACGAGCCAACTAACAATCATCAAAATCATAGTTAACGTACTTCATAAATACAAAGTTCGAACCATGTGACCATCAATTACATAGCATTTGAATACTTAAATCATAATTGAAGATAATTCATCTCATATACCTAGCTTACATGAAGACATCCTTTAGTACAATTTCATGCCTTTAACTAAATACTAAACATACCATTTTGCATATCTATACATATTCGCATATTAAACCATATCAATCCATATCACACGGCATATTATTCATTAGCATATAAGACAATAGCTAACATTACAACATGGCCAAATATACTTTTAATATTACTAATTTATGCGCAATTCACCAGTATAACAATAGCTATTTCTAAACCCAATTACCGAACCAAACATACCCAATTCATATACTAAGCATTATGCCAAAATTACATATACACAATCAATTCATTTCTCACTTATCCGGCTAGCAAATTAGCCTCAAAATTCATACCAATTCCACCATTCAATATTAAGCTAATTCTATTGTTTCATAACCTAACACAAACATCAACATGTCACATTATAACTATGTATATACATACCATATACTAAAATCTCATACTTATCAAAATGAGTCAAATACCATAGCTAAATATACAACCACATATATAAAACATTTCATAATCATGCATTAAACCGACATCTTGACCTTTAAATACGAACCACAAACAATCATGTCATAGGTATATGTATTTATTTTACCTATAATTAGATGAATATAAATATACATCATATATCATAATTTATTCACAAAATGACCAAAGCAATTTTCATCATTCACAAACCAATTTACAAGGCAATTTATACATCAAAACATAGGTCATTAATAAGCCACATCAAATAGCCAAATTCACATGGTATAGCATAGTCAATATATCACAAATATGAACACATACCAACATTAACATCTAGCCAAATAATTAACCACAAATGCAAACTATGCCATCAAACAAACTTCCCAAAATGCTCTAACTAACAAGACTGATTATTCACAAGCATTGACATCATTATCAAGCCATTTTTGCATGGTTATGTATACACAATTCAAAACTAAGCATATCAAATATAGCTTATACATGCCATATGCCATAATTACAAACATCAAAAGTACCGAATAACGTTTGATAGTGTGACGACAGTCCTTGACGATCCCCGAGCTCGAGCAAACTTTAGTATATCTATAAAACAATGAAAGAACACACTAGGTAAGCTTCGAAAGCTTAGTGAGCCATAAGCAAATAAATCATCTCAAGAAACATTAATAAATCAATTCGAATAAGCCACATTTAACTAATCTAATACACATATACAATCATTTTTCTCATATAATCCATATTATTACGTTAAGTAACTTCACTTACTCTATTTTTCAATGAACATATAAACTTCATATGTACCTGAATCATTTAGTTCAAATTCACATTCGATCTCGTTTTGACATTGCCCGTTGAACCATTCGGAATCGTTAAGGATACTTGGAAACACATATATCACATACAATGCCATATCCCAGATATGGTCTTATATGTTACCACATATCGATGCCTCTATCCCAGGTAGGGTCTTACATGTAATCTCATATCAGTGCCAATGTCCCAGACATGGTCTTACATAAAATCACACCTCGGAAGTGCTAATGTCATGACATCAGTATCCTATACTATTCCTAAGGTTCATACGTGTTTTCAACTTCGTAACTCAATCAATTCATGCTCGAAACAAGTCCTCCAATGCTCAATTCAATTCAGCAACATATATAAATATACAATTAAATTTAAAAACATTTATTTGCATATGAACTTACCTCGTACGGAAACAAACAGATCGAAATGACTATTCAACAACTTTCGACTTCCCCCGATCCAAATCCGATTTCTTCCTTTCTTAATCTAAATAAATTCAAATTTAACTTATTTAATTACATGTTCATTTAATTTCATCCAAAAACACAAAAATGGGTATTTTGCACTTTAGACCCTAATATTTCACATTTTTTAATTTAGTCCTTATTTCAAAATAACTTAAAATACACAAAATTTCAATAGACTCACACTTGGCCGAATCTTCCCTAGGTCCCTAGCAGCCCATTAATTCCATTTATTTCACCGTTTAACCCTCAATTTACAAATTTTACAATTTAATCCTTAATAAGCATTTTTATCCAAAATCACTTAATAAACTATGAAAATCTAACAACAATTATTTATTTTTCATCATCAAACAACAAAAAGCTTCAATGTTCATCAATGACATTTCACAAATTCATCATCAAATCCAAAAATTAAAGCATGGGCTAACTAATATACGAAGCAACGATCTTAAAAACGTAAAAATTATCAAAAGCCGAGCAATAAACATACCTAAATCAAGCTCCCTAGGTGCTAAACTTAAAAGCTTCAACAATGGCCTCTTTCTTTTTCACATTCGACCATAAAGATGAACATGCATGATTTTTTTTATGTTTTGTTTTATTTTATTAACATTAATTCACAAATTACTATATTAACCTTTATTAATACATTTAAAATCCACTAACACATGTCCATCCATGTCCATTTACTAAAATTATGGTCAAATTACATAATAAGGGCCTTAGATTTAATAAGCCATAGCAATTTAATACCTTTAACAATTAATAAGAAACTTTTACATTTTACGTGATTAGGTCCTTTTATCAAATTAAACACTCAATCGATAAAATTAGTTCATGAAAATTTAGTACCATCAAATTCACATGCTATAAATACCAAAAATAATATTAAAATAATTTTATGACCTCAGATTTATGGTTCCAAAACCACTATTCTGATTTAGCTAAAACAGGGCTGTTACACTTATTTGTGTTACTCTCTGACTTGTGCCACACGGCCTGCCACACGCCCGTGTGCTAGGCCGTGTGGTCAATTTAATCTTCACAAATTAGGTGCTAGTTTCACACGGTTAAGACACACACCCGTGTCTCCGCCCATGTGCCCAATTCTGAGCATTCTGTTTCTCAATTTTAGGATGTAGGGGACACATAGCCAAACAACATTCCAGGCCATGTATCACACACGGTCAAGACACACGCCCGTGTGGACAAAATAATGCCATTTCCTAGCCTTATTTCTCACCTAAAATTTTCCAATAACCTACAACAATACTTGTACTTATATACCAACCAATTTTAAGCATGAAACTAAGCAAACATCAATAATATGTATAGTATAACATTACATATATTCATGTAGTCAAACTTACATTTTTGCAAGAATATATATATTTTACCTTAATTCAATCCAACCATACCTTATATGTAACACCCCAAACCTGACCCGGACATTATGGCCGAATTCAGGGTGCACATTGAAGTGTTTTAGCAAAAACCTTGTTTTCATTGAAAACCCTTCCTTAAAAAGAAACATCTCAGTTACTTTGTAAAATCTCTCTTTTTATTTGCAGAAGCTTTGTTTAAAACATTTAATTTAAGAAAACTTATCATTTAAAAATTTAGTTGTGGAAACGTAGAAAACATATTATGATTTAGAAAACTATGTTCAACTTCTCGTTATTACAACGCATAACAATAATAATTCAAATAATCAAAAGGGAAGGCCTTATTACAATCCAAACTGAAAATCCCTTAAGAAGCTTATATGTTTTAAAAGAAAAACAAGTCCAAGTTGTCTTGCTAGTCGGCCACTTTAGAGTCCCTCCAAACATCGAGCCTCCTATTGAGCATCACCTGAGAAAAATAAAAGAGGGGGTGAGTTTACAAAAACTCAATGTGTACAACCCTTGACGAGAAACAAGCATTCAACAATCACCATACAACATACATGCAATGCAATGTAGTGCAACCCACCCCAATAATCCAACCGGTACACTTCAGCTCCGTCCCCCGTTACACATCCTTTGGGGATATAAATATCGACCCACCCAACCGATACAGATCAATGGTAGCCCGGTTGTGAAACTACCTTCATTGCAGCAAGCTGTCAATCACATATTGGGCTTAAAAGCCGTCGGTGGATCCACGGTTGTCAAGCAACCATGCGATCCTCATATACTTCCTCCGTTCCATAATTCCCAACCCGTATGTAACCTAAACAGGATATCATATGAATGCATATGAATGCAGCAGATATACGTGTAACATCCGTAAACCTTACATTCCACACATAAGGGTATTTTAGTCATTTTTACCCTTAGGGGCATTTCAGCAATTTTCTTTTATTACGGGTTTTTACTTACCTTGGCCCGTTAACAAATCCCATGAGCTAAGATGAACGAATACTATGCACCAGGTAGGATTCTAGAGAAGAGGAGGTGAGTCATTAAGACCGCTTAAGTACCAAGCTCTCCCTAGATCCAATCTTAGACATGCATATACCCGTTGCCACACCTTAACCTTATGACTTGTCCACGGTCTCAATAAATTAATTAAGTTTTATACAGACATCATATACTAGGCCTAAAACTTTTTACGAAGCCCAGGCAAATCCACACACCAGTATATAACCCACCAGGCCCAATCTCTTTCATATGGCCCATTAGGCCCAATCATATTTATGTGGCCCATTAGGCCCAAATCACATTATTATGGCCATTAGGCCCAGTTCACATTTACAATCATGCTCACATACAATTTTCCATCACATAGCATCAATTATCAATTTTTGCCTATTATGGTCCAACAGCCATCAGGGCCCATTTAGCCCATTTTGGCTCGGTTGGCGAATTCACATCCCAAGTCCATGGAATCACTCATGGGTCCTCAGACAACCTATCGGTTTCCCCCTTACGAGTGTTCGCGCCCTCACGAGACTATCGTAGCCAAACTTTCGACTTTTGCCAATCTACTTGTGTGTGCAGTGTATGTACACACCTGGTAATAAAGCATGTTGCGATCCCCCTTTCCACGAACCTACAACTGATATCACTCAATGATTAATTACATAAACCTATCGAATACTTTACCCAAAAGCTGAAGTCTCAGCTTAACCTTACCTAAAACGCCAAGCCTTAATAACTTTTCCTTTGAACACTAATCACGTGTACTTCTCAGATCTTTATTAACCTTAATTATTAAAACCAGAATAACAAGTGACTTGTATCCAATACAAGTCCCCCTTCCCTTAACTATGACCATTCGACCAACTAAGATCAAGAACACTTACCAAAGTCTCTCACCTGAGGAGCAAATCGGCAGGGATCCAAAGGACTGGAATATGATACTAATCCTACCAAAATCAATTAGAAGAAGTGAGGAACTGAATACTCGATACTTAGCAAAAATCGATTGGGAGAGCAAACACTTACACTAGAATTGGTTGAGTGGAAACGGTAGTGGCGGCACCAAGGGTATTCGACCAAAGAGGTGTTCGGCCTTTGAGTTTCGTATGGCAAACAAAAGATTATTCGGCACCAAGGGAAAAGAGAAGAAGAAGTCAGCTAGACTAAAAGTGAATCAAAGAAAATTGAGTAGAGGAAGGATGGAAAATCGGCACAAAGAGAAGGAAAGAAGAACAAGGGTTTTCGGCTTTTAAATCTTGAAGAGAAAAAAGGGTTTCTGGCAACAAGGTGAAGGAGAATACGGCATTAGCCTGGTAACCTCCCATTCGGAACCTATATATAGCCTCTATAGCTGAATTTCCCATGACCACATTTCCAATTCGGCTCCACCGTTTCTTCACTCCTCATATCCTAGTTTTTCTCCTTGATAACTTAATGCCCTCCTCAAATTTCTCCTCTTATCACTCCCTACAGAGTTCATATCCAACGCCACCTCTATCCATCTTTCAAGGAAAAATAAATCCCTCTTTTGAGCAAGGAGGGATTTGAACCCCAGACCTCTGACACTAGCAACACGCCACTTATCCACTGGGCCAGCAAGCTCTTTTCTGTCCAATTCTTCCTTCATTTATTCAAAAGCCCACCTACTTGCCATCAGGATTCCTTTAACAATTAAACTATAATTTCCTTCACTTCTTAGTTCTAACTCCAAAACTAACCAAGACCTACTATCACATAATTAACACTTAACCGGGAATACTAAGCACACATTTTTTTATCAGAATAAAAAAAAAAGAAAATTTAGGATTTCAGGATTTTTGGGGCGTTACATTATACATGTATGTATTAAACATGATATAACTTTATATTATCATACCAAAATACACCATTACTAGCCATTCCAATGGCTAGATTACAAACATCCATTTACATATCGTCACTGGTAAAATTAGCTTATACATGCCATTATGTCAAAATAAGTTTTCTATTTATACCAAAAGAAGCTGGAGGATAGTGTGATGATACTCTGATCGATCTTTAACCTTCACAAGCTTCTGAGCAGTATAAAACTGAGAAAAGAAAACCTAGTAAACATTTAATGCTTAATAAGTTCATATAACAATAATTTAACTTACCAGATATTTACATTTAAGATAAGCATACAATAATGCATCCAAGCAATTTGGCTTATAGCCTAAAACACAACTTCACCAATCATGTTAGTCAAGTAATTCACACAATACCAAGAACATGGATGAGCTCATCATTTAATATCTTCCATATACATATGCTTTCCATATCATTATTCAATATTACATGTACACTTTAATGACAAATCATTTCAAGCTCAGTTTAGCCATGTCAGAACTTTACCCATTGAATTTATTTGAAATATCGATGGATACGCTCATATAGTACACTTTAGTGTACAGTACTATAATTTGTCAATTCATTTCCATGGGCACCCAATTAGGCCACATAATCGGGAAGCATACTCTCGAGCCTTATAATAGGAAGCTCACACAAAGCCATTTCGAGAAGCTCATAAAGAGCCTATCGGGAAGCTTATCGAGGGTTATATAACGAGAAGCTCACAAGAGCCATAATTGGGAAGTTCACAAAGAACCTTATCGGGAAGTTTACAAAGAACCATATCGGGAAGCTCCGGATAGCTAATATCGGGAAGTTCAAGAAGCACTATTAGGAAGCTCATAAAGAGTCAATTTAACAGGAAGTTCACAAAGAACCTTTAATCAAGATGCTCATAAGAGCTAAGGTGTGCCCACAACAAATGTAGGATCACAACCTATTGGGACACTCCGAAGAGCTATTGTAACAACCCAATTTTGGCTAAATCAGAACAGTGGTTTTAGAACTACAAATCCAATGTCAAAAAATTATTTTAATATTATTTTATGTGTTTACAGAATGATATCATGTATGAGTGAAAGTTTTGTAAAGAAATTTTACTGTTTGAATGGTTAATTTGATAAAAAGGATTAAATCGCGTAAAATGCAAAAGTTGCATTCTACTTGTTAAAGTTGTGTAATTGCTATGATTTAATAAATAAAAGGTCCTTATAATGTTATTAGTCCATGATTAGTGTAAGTGGACAACTATGGCCATCCATTATATGTTTCTATATGTTTATAATAAAGTTTATTATAGTAAATTGATAAATTAAGTTAATTAAAATATAGCAAAACATTAATTTGTGTTCATCTTCTTTCTTGGTGACCAAATATCAAAGGAAAAAGAAAGGGTTTAAAGATTTCTAAGTTTCAGCACACTCCTAGCTTGATTAAGGTACGGTTTTAGCTTAATTTTTGACGATTTCTATATTTTTGTAATCGTTGCAGCTCAATCTAGTTAGCCCATACCTTTAATTTCAAAACTGTTAAAGATTTTGAGAGTTTCCATTGTTGAATCTATGTGTTCTTTGATGTTTAATGTTGAAATATGAAAGCTTAATGATAGATTTTCATGTTTTGTAAAGTGAATTGTGATGAAAATGCATAATAGAGATTAAATTGTAAAATGTACAAATTGTGTGGTATAAATGTGAAATAAATGAAAGTTTTAGGCTGCTAGGGACCTATAAATAATTCAGCCTAGCTTGGGTTTATTCAAATTATGTGAATTTTTTGTTTTGTGAAATAAGGATTAAATTGTTTAAAGTGCAAAAGTTTAGGGGCTAATGTGTAAATAGTCCTAAATGTATGTTTTGGACTAAATTGAATGAATGGTGGATTAAATAAGTTAATTTTGAATTCATATAGATCAAGAAAGAAAGAATTTAGATTTAGATCAGGGGAAAAGCAAGGTAAATGTAACACTCCAAACTCGGCCTAGACGTTATGGCCGAATCTACCGGTGTCACACTGAAGTGTTTTTCGAAACCGTGGTTTCATTGAAAAACCCTTCTTACTATTTAAAACTTGTGTAAAATCTCAGTTTGTGTTTTGTTTAATTTCAAAACATGGTTCATTGAAAAGTTAATAACTTTTAAAATGTTATTAATTTTGTTTAAAATCTCTTTCAGTTGCGGAAGCTAATTTAAATTAAAGAAGTTTAAAAGATATGTTTTTGAAAACAGTAATTGGTTTGATCACTCGTCTTTTCCTAGACTAGCAGTTTAAAGTGAGAAATCAAAAGCCCAATTAAAAGTAAATCCCGTAAATGGTCTTATTACAAACTAGAAATCCAAAATCAAAAATACGAGTAAGCAATTTAACGTAGCAATAGGGGCAGTCGTGTCGCCATCTTCGAGTCCCTCACAGCACCTACTCGTCTAACACTGGGGACTACCTATACAGTTAAAAATGGGGTGAGTTTACTAAAATTTAGTGTGTAATCCCCTCCTGATATAAAAATAGTCAGTCATATAAATAGTATACAGAAGCAGTATGGGCCTAAGCCCAATGCAGTAACAGTGTCAATAACAGAAATGCAATAGTGCAATTATGCAACCCATCCCGATCCAGCCAACACACCACCCGTACCAACCAACACATCATATGGGGATAACATCGACCCACCTAGCCAACACATCAATATCGCAGCAAAGTTGCCAGTAATAGTAACGCAGTAGGGCTGCCAATAACTGTATCGCAATAATGCTGCCAGTAACAGAATGGCTAAGAGCCATAAATACAATAGCTATAAGCTATAAACAGGATGGCACAAAGCCATCAATACCTGTAATATAATCGGCACAAAGCCATTAGTAGCTGTAATATGATCGGCACAGAGCCATCGGTAGTTGTAGCATGACCGACACAGAGCCATCAGTAACGGTAATATGATCGGCACAGAGCCATGATAAAGATGACACGAAGCCATAATCAGGATGGCATAGAGCCATCTTCAGAATGGCACAGAGCCATAATCAGATCAAGTGGCTTAAAGTCGTCGGTAGATCCATAGTCGTCTCGCACGACCGGTGCGACCTTAACAGAACAGTCCATAGTCGTCTTGTACGACCCATGCAACCTTAACAGAATAGTCCACAGTCGTCTCGTGCAACCCGTGCGACCTTAACAGAATAGTCCACAGTCGTCTCGTGCAACCCATGCAACCTTAACAGAACAGTCCACTTCCTCCATATACAATATCCCAACCCCATGCACTATGTCGTGCGTGTATGCAAAACACATAAATATCATATGGCATGCTCAATCAATCATATACGTATATCACAAGCACATTAGTCAAACAGAACATAAGGGCATAATTGTTATTTGTCTTAGAGGGGTATTACAGTCATTTTACCCCACGTGGGTAATTCGGTAGTCTAGTCAGTTTGGCCTAAACATGCTTACCAGCCCATCCGAAGGTTTACAGTCGCCCTGAGCGACTTTTGCAACCCTAACGGTTCTATCGGTGAAAATGGGCCCAAGGCCTATTATTTGGCCCAAATAGGCCCACACGCTCGTACGACCCAATTAGCCCACGACTGTGCATACTACATGGCCCAGTCCAAAGTTTGTCACTTATCGAAGACTTTATCCATGCGAGGCCCACGAGCCCATTGGCCCCACACGACCCACTTCAGCCCATCAAGGCCTAGAATGGCCTATGCCATGTGCGCGACATGACAAGCCCCACTATTTTCTACCTAACAGTCAGATTTACACAAGCAGGCCCACGGGCCTATCGGGCCCATTCGACCCATTATGGGCTAAGCCCATGAATTCGTTCATGGTGGCCTTTTCCGTCGTACACCCACTTTTCGTGGGCTCGGTTTATCGTACGTACGATCGCACACTCTAAGCCCCTACTTTTGACTTTTCAGCTTCTTGGTATTTCAGCATTTTGGCATTTGCCAACCTATGGTCAAATCAATGTGTATGGGTTCACACACTCTTTCGGCTTTTGACCGATTATTAAATACGGTACTACTACACACCTGATGCGATTTACTGTAAAACACTATCCAGCACTCCGGGACCTGCAGATTCGAACAAGATAGTTCACTACTCTACAATTCACCGTGGACAATTCTGTAAAGACCCAATACCAACATCAATTCATATTTCATATCCAAGGGAAAAAGAAAAACTTTCCTTTAACACCACCAAAATATAGCCACTCTACCTACCAACTACGTAATAGTAGAGCCGAACTACTCCAACGCTAACCGAGTCATTCCAACCCTTAACCTTCGCAAATAAAACAGTCGATCGATTCACTAAAAATCCATAAACAAAATGAATACTTCACAGTTGCGACACTTACCAATAACGCAAGAACCCAAAACAAAGGTGGCAAGTTACGGCAATGAAAACCAAGGATTAAGGAAGGAATGAACTATAAGGAAAATTCAAAGCTGTGAGAAGAAAGAAAAAAGAAAGTTCAACAAACTGTTGGCAGAAACAAAAGAAGACAATGAAAAATCGACAAAGGAGGAGTAGGGTGCAAATGTTGCCATAGGAAAGAACAGAACAAAAAGGAAACTAAAAGAAATCGCAAAGAACCATCTAGCAAAAATTGGTAAAGAACAAAATGGCAGGCTTGAGAAGCAGAGAAAAACTATCATCTATAATTTTTTTGGGGGGGAAAAGAATGGGAACCGAATTCTTTGAACACAAAATAACAATAACCCACATAAAATCCCATATTTTCCTCCTTAAATCTCTCAATGATTTCCTCCCCAATCTTCTCCTTGATTTTTTTTTCATAATCCATTCCTTGACCAGTTCAAATTCCAACCACCCTTGTAGTGTTTTGTTCAAACTCCACCACTCACACAGCAAATGAGGAAAATAAATACTTCTTTGTGCATAGAATGACTCGAACTCAAGCTCCCTTGCCACCTTAATGATGCCACAGCCACTGGACCACAAGCTCATCTTGTGTCACATTTTAATCTTAATTATTTAAAAGGCTTACTTCCAAGTACTAAGGGTTTTATTCACTTAAATTAAAAATTTCGCTAAAGCCCAGGTTTGAACCCAGGACTTCTCCAACACTCCCAAATATGCCCAAATACTTAGCAACTAAAGCCAACATGCAATTTTTGATATTTCTCGCACACATAAACTTTTATGTGTTCCCACACTCAAGGCCCATTCCTTATAAGCCCAAATTCGGGGCGTTATAGTTATCGAGTAGTCGATCCGATCAATCAATTCTGAATAAGAGGTAAGTTCATATGTGATGATTACATTATAAATGTATCTTAAAATGCTTTAATATTTCATAAATTGTTAAAACAGGATTATGGATAATGTATGAATTGTGAAAATGACTCTACGAATGCATTCGATGATAGAAACAAAAAGTGTGAAAGCCCGGTTGAACCTTAAGAATATTTTTGGATACTATTGACATGTCAGTAAGCAATATGTTGCGTTGGCTTTGGCCATGATATTAGCACTTCGGGTGCGTATTTTACCGATTTGGCTTCAGGCCATGCATATCGGGTGATTTGGCTTCAGGCCATGCATATAAGATGATTTGGCTTCGGGCCATTATAATAGTTGTTCAGATAAGTTACCTTGATTTGGCTATGAGCCATGGTATAGGTACTTATCATACGAGACTCCTGAGTATCTGATTTCTATTCTGAATGGTTTAACAGGTAAATGAATGATGTGGTTGAGAAAGAGGTTACTATGAGGCGATACAAGTATATGCAGAACCTATTTGAGTAGTTGTTACAAGCTTGAATTGATTGAATTATGACGTTTGAAAGCCCCGTAAGAACCATAGAAATAGCATAGGATACGTATGTCATGACATTAGGATTTTTTGTAACACCCCGAACCCGGCCCAGAAGTTAGAGCCGAATCTGGCGTGTCACATTGAAGTGTTTTATCGAAAACCTTGTTTTCATTGGAAACACTTCCTTAAAATGAAAAACCTTAATTACTTTGTAAAATCTCTTTTCAGTTGCGGAAGCTTTATTTAGAACATATGATTTTATGAAAACTCGTCATTTAAAAATTAAGTTGCGAAAACGTAGTATTTAAAAAAACAGTTATGGTTAAGGAAACCACATATTACTTCTAATTAAATATAAAGCATAAAAATGATAATAATCCTGATTTGAAATATTAGCCAGGAAAAAAAGACCTTGTTGCAACCCAAATCAAATAGAGATAATTAAGTCAATATATTAAAAGGTATATAAATCCGTCGAACCGCCTACTAAGGATCACCTGAAAAGTTTAGAAAAAGGGGGGTGAGTTTCGAAAACTCAGTGTGTACAACCCTCAATGAGTATAAAGCAATTATTAGTCAGTTTTGGCCAAAGCCCAATTCAATAACGGTGGTATTTGGGCTTTATCCCAATTAGCCTCAGTTGGGCTAAAGCCCACATCACAATAATATCACAACAATATCATATATGAACTGCAATGTAGTGCAATCCCATCCAAATTATCCATCCGCTACACACTAGCTCCATCCCCCGTCACACCATGGGGGGATATAAATATCGACCCACCCAGCCCACACACCAATGGTAGCCTGGTTGCGGAACTACCTTCGTTTACATATTGGGCTTTAAAAGCCGTCGGTGGATCCACGATTGTCAGGCAACCATGCGATCCTCATATACTTTCTCCGTTCCATAGTTCCCACCCCATATGCAACCTAAACAGAACATCATATGTATGGATGTCACATCCATAAAACTTACATTCAACACCTAGGGGTATTTTGGTCATTTTCGCCCTTAGGGGCATTTCGGTAATTTTCCCTTAATTATGGTTTCCATTTACCTTGGCCCGTTAACAAGTTCCGCAAGCTAAGTTGAACGGATACTATGCACCAAGTAGGACTCCAGAGAAGGGGAGGTGGGTCATTAAGACCGCTTAAGTACCAAACTCTCCCTAGATCCACTCCTAGACATGCATATACCCGTTGCCACACCTTAACCCTTTGACCTGTTCACGATCACAAAATATTAATTAAATCTTATGTAATTATCATATACTAGGCCCAAAACCCCATACGAAGCCCCAACAAATTCACATACCTGTATTTGGCCTATTAAGCCCAATCATATTCATATGGCCCATTAGAACCAAATCACCTGTATATGGCCCATTAGGCCCAAATCACATTTATATGGCCCGTTAGGCCCAGTCACATTCATCTTCATGCTCACATACAAATTCCTAGCACAAGTGTCAATATTAAGTTTTTGCCTACTATGGGCCCAATATCCCATCGCGCCCATTTAGCCCATTTCAGCCCGTATGGCCAAATCACAACCCAAGTCCACGGAATCGCCCGTGGGTCTCAGGCAACCTATTGGTCTCTCCCTTGCGAGTGTTCGCGCACTCACAAACTACCATAGCTAAACTTTTAGCTTTTCGGCATTTCGGTATCTCGGCTTTTGTCGATTCCTAATGTGTGTGCAGTGTATGTAAACACCTTCGGCTTTATATCAAGTTATCGTAGGGTAGAAGTACACACCTTACCACCTGGATTACTAAGTATTCATAATCACCCGAACCTATATTCAACATTATACTAAGTTAGTCACATTCCATTAATTCAAAATAAATCCTCTACTTACCGAAGAATAACCTATACCTGCCTTGACTAGATTGATTGACTGCGATTCGCCTATGTAAATCAAAATCTGACGTAGTCCCCCTTCCACATCCAGGTGGAAAGTCCCTAACGGCTGACACCTTACGTCGCTTAAATTTGGGAGCCTCTATCCCAACTTCTCTGCTAGAACCCCATTTTTCCATTAGTGATCACGCTCTTGAAAGAGAAGGAAAAAAAGAAATAAATGGAGACGGTTAATGAAAGTTTTGGAAAGAATAAAGAAAAGTTAGCTTTTAAATGAAAAAGAAACAGTTGGCTAAGTTGAAAAGGGAAGAGATTGACTCGATTAAAATAGAGGAGAAAAGATCAAGATTTTGGCTTAAAGAAAAAAGGAGGTGATATGCGACTGAAGCACAAAAAAATAACAAATGCCCTTACTCGCCCATACGACACTCATATTTATACTAAGAAAAAACATAAAAAATAAAAATAATAAAAATACACCTACACTCCTCAATTGACTTAAACTTGTCAAGATAATTTCCCTTCAAATTCTCCAATTTTATCACAATCATATCTACACTTGTTCCTCATCCTAATCACTTAATTTTAGCCAAAAATACCAAATTTGAATTGCATTCAAATTGCTTCCACTGTACAACAGTAGCAAAATTAAATACTCCCTTTTGCGTGTGCCACCACTCGAACTCAAAACCTCAAGGTTGCTCTACTTCCCAATACGCTGCTAGCCACTGCACCGCATCCTTCCTTATGCTACCATTTGGTCCCAATTAATTATAAGACTTATATGCCTAAGCCTCAGCTTTCTTAAATAATAAAAATTTAACTTTTGCCAAGCCTGGGATTCGAACCTGCTCCCTCTCATAACCTTAGCATGCTTCACGCCCTTGCACTGCAACCACTTTTGTGTCATATTCCATCCCTAACTAATTTTAAGGCCTATTAATCCGCAACCAAATTATCCTAAAAATATTTGCTACCATTCAAATTTGAACCCTTGACAACATGCACACTCCTAACGCCTCCTTGCCACTTGGCCACGTGCTTCTTTTGTGTCGTTTCTCCTCCCCAATTACTTATAATGTCTTTCTGCCGACCTCCAGGTTGTCTTAAAAAAAACCCACAACTTTTGCTCATGTTGCGACTTGAACCCAGCACCTCTCCATACTCCTAACACCATCATGCCACTGGGCCAAGTGCATCCTTGTGTCAAATTTCCACCTAACATATTTATAAAGCCTAAACGCTAGCTGCCTTACTAGCCACATGCGAAATAAAATTTTTTGCCAAGGCTAGGACTTGAACCCTGGACCTCCTTCTTGCTACCCACGCCTTTTGCCGCTAGGCCAAGCATTTCCTTGTGTCAGATATTACCAAGCCTTATTAATAAGCCTTTCACCTAATGCGCAGGGCCTTTTTAGAAAAAAATGCAAAATTTTGCTAAAGCCCTAGATCGAACCCAGGACTTTTTCCGCACTACCAACCCTTCCAAAATAATTTAATAATTAAACTAAACACACAATTATAACATATTTAAACACCTTTCTTTTATTCAAGCTGCCTTCTAACCGATCCCAAACTCAAGGCCCATTACTTCTAGGCCTAAAATTTAGGGTGTTACACTTTCGATGTGTGAAATGTGTAAGACCATGTTTGGGACATTGGCATCGTATATGATTCGTTTAAGACCCTGTCTGGGACGGTGGCATCGATATGTGATAGCATGTAAGACCATAACTGGGATATGGCACTGTACGAGCTAATATGATTTTCGTGTATCCTTGTTAATTCTGAATGGTTGAACGGGCAATGTCGAGTCAAGATCGAATGTGAAATTGAGCTAAATGGTTCAGGTACGTGTGAAGTTAAATGTTCATGAAAGTAAGGTAAGTGTAGTACTTGAGGTGATAATATGAATTATGTATGGTAAAAGGGCGAATATATTTATATATATGATATTGATCATATTCAGCCAAGTTGAATTTATAATGCAAATCTTCTTTTAATGATATATTTGCTTATGGCTTACTAAGCTTTCCAAGCTTACTTTGTTTATTCATTTAGTGTTTTATAGATTTTGGAAGCTAATTACGAGCTCGGGGATTGTCGAGGATCATTGTCACACTATCGACTATCATTCGGTACTTTTGAAGTTCGAAACTTTGAGCATATGGCATGTATAGGCTAGTTTAAATATGTTTGGTTTTGAATTTGTATATTTATGTAGCCATGCGAAAATGGCTTGATTACAATATTATGGCTTGTGTGTATGTGGTTATGACTTATACTTATTTTGGAGGTATGTTTCATGGTTTATATGCTTGAAGTGTTTGGTTTTATGATTCTGCAATGAGGAATAAAAAGTATGATGAACAATCGACCATGAAATTAACTCATTTGGAAATGTGTTTTATGTATTTGATTTGTATTTATACGATGAATTAAGTTATTCACATACGAGCTTACTAAGCTATGAAGCTTACTTCGTGTTATTTTTCTATGTTTTATAGTGAGTCAAGGCTAGCTCGGATCCAGGAGTCGTCAGGAACATCATCGTACTATCAAACATCCAAGTTGGTACTTTTGAATTATACATTTTTGATATATGGCATGAATAGGCTAGATGTGGTATTTTTGTTGTGATTATAGCCATGAGATTTAGCTTGTAAATTATGTTAATATTGATGTGTGTTTGGCTACTAGAAATGGCTTGTAAATTTATGTGTTTTGGTTTGTATATATATATATATATATATATATATATATATATATATGAGTGATGGCTTATTTTGGTTTGTTTTGGCATGGTTGTAACCAAGACATTATGGAAGTTAAAATGGTTATGTGAATTATGATAAATGAACCATATTGTTTGATATTGTTTTGGTATGTATTTGGCTAAGTAAATGGTAGTGATTTAAGAATTGGAATAGATGAAATTATAATGGTATGAATTGTGCATTTGGTTGATGATTTTGGCTGCCTAATTGTATAATTAAATGTTACCATTTTGCCTTGTGTAGGTACATTGAGGTTTGGATGGAAAATTGGCCTTGCAAATGGCCTATTTTTGTCCACACGGGCAGAGACAACGGCTTGTGTCTCAGCCGTGTGTGACACACTGTCATGTTACACAGCCGTGTGTCCCCTGGTGTTGAAATTGAATTGCAGTCAGTATACTCTACACGATATCACACACTGGTGTGTGACTGGCCGTGTGATACAAGTCAGTATACCCTCTAATTTTCTCACGGCCTAGCACACGGGCGAGTGATACAAGTCAGTGTGTATGCCCTATTTCCACATGGCCTTAGACACGGGCGTGTCTGGAGTCCTGTGAGGTACACGGCCGACTCACACGGGTGTGTGACCCCAGTATAGTTGAAATTTTTTCTAAGTTTCCAAAATTTTCATATGTTATTGGTTTAGTCCTTAGTCGCTTCTAAAGCATGTTTAAGGCCTCGTAGGCCCTTATAAGGAACAGTGTGTTTGTGATTAAATCGTAATTGAGTATGAATGCATAAATGTACGGGTTATATATGTTAAATAATGTGTATTGATCGGTAATACCTCGTAACGCTACTCTGGCGACGGATATGGGTTAGGAGTGTTACAGCTATTATTGGGAAGCTCATAATAACTTATACGGGAAGCTCGAGAGGGCTTATAATAGGACGCTCATAAGAGTTGTGCTGTGTCGACAACATATGCTAGACTACAACCAATACGGGAAATCCTGTATCCATTGACTTTCATTTATTCAAATAGGATTTGACATTTATCAACCATTATCGGATATTCAATCAATTTCACATACATGACAATTATACAATTCACAAATACAACATTGAATTCAAACATATAAATGTGCACAATTTAATTACACGAACTTACCTCGATACTTGTTCGTATACGAAATCTACTAATCTGAAACTTTTTGTTTTCCTCGATCCAACTCAGTATTAGGTCTTTAAGGATCTATATAAATGAATTTAACATCAATTTAATCCAATTCATACTCCTAGGCAAAATTACTATTTTGCCCCTATACTTTTCATAAATGACAAATTTGTCCCTAGGCTCGGAAAAGGAAATTCATGAAATTTAATCCTTATTCTAAGCCTAACCAAAATTTTCATATAACTTTTACAGAACGTGTATTTCACAAAATTCAAATTTTTTCCATAACTTTTACATCTTTACAATTTAGTCCCTAAATCATAATTTCATCAAAATTCACCTTGTAAAAGTTGTTTATCTATCAACAACCTTTCATTTTCTACCATAAATTTTAAAATTTCAGCATATTCATTCATGGAAAAACTTCTTTACTTTGATAACTTTTCAAATTAATCCCCAAAATAGATAGATTAAACCATTCCGATCTCAAAAATATAAAAATTATTAAAAACAGGACAAGAATACTTGCCCAATTAAGCCAATAAAGCTTGTTTTCTCTTTCCTAGGGTTTCCATAGAAATTTTGGGGAAGATGATGAAAATAAGATGATATTTTCTATTTAATTTAATTATCATCTTTTAATTTTTCCACTTTCCAATTTAATCCTTGCCTTTTTGTAATTTTCATGATTCATCAAAAATATCTACTAAATTTTCTTTAATGGTCTAATTACCGTATAAGGACCTCAAGTTTTGAATTCCATAACTATTTGGTACTTATAGCTACTAGAACTCAACTTTTGCATTTTATGTAATTTGGTCCTTTCAATAATTAAACACATAATCAGTAAAATTTTCTTATCAGAATTTTCATATGACATTCCTATAATAATTTAGACCATGAAATAATATTAAAATGAATTTTCTTTTGAGCTCAGATTTGTGGTCCGAAACCACAGTTTCGATTTCACTAAAAATGGGCTGTCACAACTCTCTACCTTAAAAATTTTCGTCCTAAAAAATCTTACCAGTAAAAAGGTTTGGGTATTGCTTTCTCATGGTATCCTCCGGTTCCCAAGTAGCTTCTTCAATCCCATGTCTTTGCCAAAGAACTTTTACTAAAGCTACAAATTCAGTGAATTCAATAGGTAAATTTTTAACAGACACTAAATCTGTGCATATGTATGAATGTGTTGAGCTAGGATCAATGAAAGCAGTAATATCAGTGTCAAGAAGAGAAAATGTACTAGTAATAAGATTAGGTGCAGAAGCATCCTCTCTTGCACATATGACATATGTCCTTGCCGGTGCTCTGGCTTCAGACTTGTCTATTGAATCTTTTTTCACACCTCGGCTACCACTAACATTGCTGGCGTGTTGGGGTGGTCTGCCTCTCGAGACAGGATTGCTCAGCCTAGAGGTCTGAACAGTATCTTTTAAAGGCTTTTCGAGGTAGTCTCTAAGATAGTGGTCAAAAGAGCCACATCTAAAACAAGCTCCATTTCTTATGCAGCATTCACCGAAATGCAATTTATTGCAATGTTTTCTTCTTAGTTTAGGACTTCCAATACTCCCTACACTTGTAACGGATAGAGACGGAGATCTCGAATTAGAACATTGAGAGCCTCGTTCTTTTCCAGAATACCCCACAGATGCAGTAAAATGATCATGGTACTTCTTTGATTTCTTTGAAGTAGATGATTGTGACTTGTCCATAAATCTCTTACTAGAAATCTGGGCTTCTTTCTCTACTTGCTTCTTTTCCTTACTTAATTCCTCGGCTTTGTGTGCTTGATCAGCCAATACCATAAATTCCCTTCATTCTAGAATTCCAACCAACAGCTTGATATCTTCATTTAAACCCTTTTCGAAACGTTTACACATATAAGCTTTAGTTAGAACCCATTCTCTGGCATATTTTCTCAAGCTAACGAATTCTGGTTCATATCAGATACTGTCATACTTCCCTGTTTGAGCTCTAAAAATTCTTTCTTTTTCTGATCTAGAAATTTTTTACTAATGTACTTCTTTCTAAATTCCATTTGTAAAACCCCTATGTAACATTTTCTCTTGGTAAAACAAAAATAAAAGTATTCCACCATTAATAAGCTGAATCTTTTAACAATGATACAACATTTCAGACATTCAACTGGTGTACATGATAATTCATCTAAAACTTTGATAGTATTTTCTAACCAAAACTCAACCCTTTCCGGATCATCTTCGACAGTAGCCCTAAATTCTTCTGTCTTATATTTACAAATTTCATCTATTGGAGGCTTACCAGTTCTAACAGGTTCAACACCTTGTGGCATCTCAGGAACCAGTTGAGGAGTAGGAGAGAGAGGTTGTTGTACAATAGGATTTGTTCTTACGAATTCTTTAAACCACTCATTCATCATTTGGAAGAAGTCTTCTTTTGCTTCCTCACCACGGCCCTAAGATTCGGGCCTTATACTACTAGATGAAGCTCTTTGAACTGAAGCTTGAGCATTGCTCTCAACTTTCTCGGTTTCAGCTCTAGCTTGGTTGGATGACATTACTATATGAAAAACACATTTAAAATGGCCAGGAGATATCACGCTATAACAAATTATATAATGGCATGTATAACTCAACTCGTACTTGCTACGTTAGTCTGAGAATTGGCTAAATCGTAGCTTTGATACCAATAAATGTAGCACCCCTAACCCGTACCCGTTGCCAGAATAGGGTTATAAAGCATTACAAGAATTTACAGAACAATTACAAACATTTCATGTCATTTACTATTCATATCCAAAAATAATCATACTGTCCCTTGAATGGACCCTCGAGGCCCAATTTAAGCTTTAGAAACAAGTCAGGACTAAAGGGGGATCTCAAAGAACTTTACGCAAACTTTAAAAGTTTTTCTCATATATAGGGGTCACACGTTCGTGTGAGTAGGCCGTGTGGCTCACACGGCCAGATGACAAGCCCATGTCTCAGGCCATGTGGGCATTCGATATGAGGTACACGGCCATGTTTTAGCTCGTGTCCTTACCCGTGTAACTCTCTAACTTGTGCCACATGACCTACCATACGCCTGTGTGGTCAATGTAATTTTCACAAATTAGGTGCAGGTTTCACAAGGTCAAGACACACGCCTATGTTCTAGGCCATGTATCTCACACGGCTGAGACACACGCCCGTGTCTCCGCCCGCGTGCCCAATTCTTAGCATTCCTTTTCTCATAGGATGCAGGGGATACACGACCAAACCACATGCCCATGTGCTAGGCCGTGTGTCATACACGGTCAAGACACACGCCCGTGTGTCTACCTGTGTGGACAAAATAAAGCCATTTCCTAGCCTTATTTCTCACCCAAAATTTTCCATTAACCTAAAACAATACTTGTACATATATACCAACCAATTTCAAGCATGAAACTAAGCAAACATCATTAATATGTATACTATAACATTACATACATTCATGTAGTCAAACTTACATTTTTGCAAGAATATATATATTTTACCCTAATTCAATCTAACCATACCTTATATATGTATGTATTAAACATGATATAACTTTATATTATCATACCAAAATATACCATTACTAGCCATTCCAATGGCTAGATTACAAACATCCATTTACATATCATCATTGGTAAAATTAGCTTATACATGCCATTATGTCAAAATAAGTTTTCTATTTATACCAAAACAAGATGGAGGATAGTGTGATGATACTCCGATTGATCTCCAACCTTCACGAGTTTCTGAGCACTATAAAATAGAGAAAAGAAAACCTAGTAAGCATTTAATGCTTAGTAAGTTCATATAACAGGAATTTAACTTACCATATATTTACATTTAAGATAAGCATACAATAATGCATCCAAGCAATTTGGCTTATAGCCTAAAACACAACTTCACTAATCATGTTAGTCAAGTAATTCACATAATACCAAGAACATGGATGAGCTCATCATTTAATATCTTCCATATACATATGCTTTCCATATCATTATTCAATATTACATGTACACTTTAATGACAAATCATTTCAAGTTCAGTTTAGCCATGTCAGAACTCTACTCGTTGAATTTATTTGCAATATCGATGGATACGCTCATATAGTACACTTTAGTGTACACTAATATAATTCGTCAATTCATTTCCACGAGTACCCAATTAGACCACATAATTGGGAAGCACACTCTCGAGCCTTGTAATAGGAATCTCACACAGAGCCATTTCGGGAAGCTCAAAGAGCCTATCGGGAAGCTTATCCAGGCTATATAACGGGAAGCTCATAAGAGCCATAATCTGGAAGTTCACAAAGAGCCTTATCGGGAAGTTCACAAATAACCATATCGAGAAGCTCCGAATAGCTAATATTGGGAAGTTCAAGCGTGCACTATCAAAAAGCTCATAAAGAGCCAATTTAATGGGAAGTTCACAAAGAACCTTTAATCGAGATGCTTATAAGAGCTAAGGTGTTCCCATAACAAATGTAGGATTACAGCCTATCGGGACACTCTGAAGAGTTATTATCGGGAAGCTCACAAGAACTTATACGTGAAGCTCAAGAGGGCTTATAACAAGACGCTCATAAGAGCTGTGGTGTGTCTGCAACATATGCTGGACTATAAGCAATATAGAAAATCCTGTATCCATCGACTTTCATTTATTCAAATGGGATTAGACATTTATCGTGCATTATCATATATTCAATCAATTTCACATACATGACAATTATACTATTCATATATACAACATTTAATTCAAACATATAAATGTACACAATTTAGTTACTTGAACTTACCTCGATACTTGTTCGTATACGAAATCTACTAATCTAAAACTTTTTGCTTTCCTCGATCCAACTCAGTATTAGGTCTTTCAAGATCTATATAAATGAATTTAACATCAATTTAATCCATTTCATACTCAATTTAATTCAATTCACATCCTAGGCAAAATTACTATTTTGCCCCTATACTTTTCATAAATGATAAATTCATCCTTAGGCTCGGAAAATGAAATTCATGCAATTTAATCCTTATTCCAAGCCTAACCAAAATTTTTATATAACTTTTACAACACATGTATTTCACAAAATTCTGAATTTTTCCATAATTTCATCAAAATTCACTTTGTAAAAGTTGTTTATCTATCAACAACCTTTCATTTTCTACCATAAATTTCAAAATTTTAGCATATTCATCCATGGAAAAACTTCTATACTTTGATAAGTTTTCAAATTAATCCCCAAAATAGATAGATTAAGCTATTTCGATCTAAAAAATATAAAAATTACTAAAAACGGGACAAGAATACTTGCCCAATTAAGCCAATAAAGCTTATTTTCTCTTTTCTAGGGTTTCCATAGAAATTTTGGGGAAGATAATGAAAATAAGATAATATTTTCTATTTAATTTAATTATCATCTTTTAATTTTTCCACTTTCCAATTTAGTCCTTGTCTTTTTCTAATTTTCCATGGATGATTCATCAAAAATATCTACTAACTTTTCTTTAATGGTCTAATTACCATATAAAGATCACAAGTTTTGAATTCCATAGCTATTTGGTACTTATAGATACTAGAACTCAACTTTTGCATTTTAAGTAATTTGGTCCTTTCCATAATTAAACACATAATCGGTAAAATTTTCTTATCAAAATTTTCATATGACATTTCTATCATAATGTAAACCATGTAATAATATTAAAATAAACTTTCTTTCTGGCTCGGATTTGTGGTCCCAAAACCACTGTTTCGATTTCACTGAAAATGGGTTGTTACAAATGTAATTGGTTGGCCGTTTAACGTCGCAGCAATAATGTGCAATGGTACACTATCGATGCAAGTTTAGTAGACAAATGTAAGTCTATCGGATATCGATCCCACAGGGATGGTAGTCTTTTGTCTATTAATGTCTGTGTGGTAACTAGATGTAAACAAGATAAATTGTAAAGATAGTTGTCGATGCAATTACTTAAAAAATAATAAAGTAAAATATGATGATGATAAACTCGGATCCCTAGCATGAATCTTCAGCAGAATACTAAATGTTCACAAGGTACAAAAGTATATGTGATTGTCGATGCAATAAAATTTATTGTATATCTTAGCAAGTGTCACTCCTCTATTTAATCTAAGACTTAAACATGCATATTAATCGTACCTTTCGATGAAGGTAATACTACACTATTTAGAACAAGTGGACTAAATTCCTTTAATCCTCACTTAACTTTCGTTGAAATGCTTACTGGCTCAAACTGTCACTGTAGTTTTTAGTGTCAGTGACTGTAATAGCACTTCCGTGTTAAAAACCATTCAAACCCCAAGATTAAACAGTAAAAGAAAGCTTGAATAAGATAACATTTAACAAAGAATTCATGTGTACTTCTATACAAATAGAAATTAGAGATTAATTGCAGTATTTAGAAAGAAATAGAAAAGAATCAAATAGAGAAGACTATCCCTAGACAACTCGACTAAACCTTTCTATTTCCTCTTGTCTCGCACTTAGGTCTCCTCGTTAGGAGCTAGTTTGCATCTGGTTTTCACGTTGTCTCACTCGTGAGAGGCTTAAGCTACCATGGCCACAAGCTTCAAGGTAAGATGACGAAGATGATGGTGGAGGAGAAAAATAAAAATCTTCCCTTTTTCTTCTCACGTCCCCTTTTTATGTCCTGCTTCAACAGTACAGGTGTCCTTTCCTCAAATTTATTTTGTCCTTGTACGTACGAATTGGTTATACCAGACTAGACAGCTCACGTAGTTTTGGTTCTTATCCGAACAGCTTTCAAGTGCGGTGACAATTTTGGATACAATCTGGTGTTTACTCATGCAACGATATTAATGCTATAAGATAGCAAAATTAAGGATAAAATAGGCTAGGATTCACTGGGTTATAAAATGTAAATTACTGGACTGAAAATGCTAAAATATATGCTAAAGATAATTAAATGAAGACAAATTAACCAATAACCACAGAGGAAACGTATGTTCTTTCTAGTACTATCACACCCCCTAACTTGAGTTTTTACTTGTACTCAAGTAAAACAGAAACTAGCAAGGCTGCACAAGAATTTCCTAAGGCAAATGATCAAAATCACCTAAAATCCTAATGAATGAGTCACATTCAGATGACAAAATATTACATTAACAATACATAAGTATGAATGAATAAGATTGAAACTTCATCAAAACTAGCATCATGCATTAAATCCTTAATTCTATCTACAAATACAACATTTATGGTACAACATATGTCTCTTTTTTTTTTTTTTTGGTGAATAAGGGATATTGTTGCATTACTGTACCCTTGTTCCTGAGAAGTAACAATGGAGTGCAACAAACCCCTAGGGAGTACGTAATTACTCTGACATACACTCATGCAGTGACAGCCTTTGGCCAGATTCATTTTTTAACACTGGCATTAGAGTGTTCCCTTTTTAACATTTCACAATACACCCATTTTGGGGTGTCTCTTATTCATAACTATATATATAAGCAACTGTAAAAGGCAGATTCATTCAAGATTCAAGGAATGCTACTAGTCATCCATTACTAATGCAACCTAAATCATTCATCAAAGAATTAAAGATACAACATTGAGTCAAATTTATCCAACTTATTCATTGATAATTCACATGCTTCAAGAATTAAGCATCGAATGTAACAAAAATTTTCTACCACATTTTCATTAACCGCAAATAAACCTTACATGCTTCAAAAAAAAATTTAAAACGTGGGTGTAATTCCAAACCTCATATGCATTCCCCCAAACTAAAATTAACATGCAATGACAATAGAAATACAACAACAGTATATACTTACTAAAATAAAACCTATAGCTACATGCAATGCATGAATACTACAACTAAAGCTTAAAATAAACTAACTTAGTCATTTGCAGCCGTCGATGTGGCTGCATGATGTTTCTTTTTCCTCATTTTCTTCTCCTCCATCTTTTTTTTTTTTATCCTTAGAGCGTTTCCTTTTCTTTTTTTGGGGGCTTTGCGCGGGCTTTAGATTGCTTCTCAGTTATCATCAGCTATTGTTGGTGTAGGAGAGGCCACTTGGAGGGGTCCAATGTAGACCACTATTGCCCATGAATTGCATTGCTCATCATTGGTGATCTCAACATCTTCCACCGGTCTCGCTTCAGTTTGCTCCAACCTCTCAATATTTGCACCCACAGATTCGGGTGGATGACAACTTTCTCAAAAAAATATTCTTCTTCTTTTTCTTTCTCCTTTTCAACAACTTCTTATTCTTCAGCGACAACTTCTTCTTCTGTAGCATCAACTTCCTTCTCAACAACAGTGTCCTCTTGATCAGCAAAAATGCCATCCTCAAATAAGCTATCAATCTTTCGCAGGCATTTGTCGATGTCCCTAGATTCCTCTTTTTTCTCAGTGTTAGAGACCTGCACAATAGGTGGGGATGCCACCAGTCTATCTCGGTCTTCTAAGTAGTCATCCAAGGAAGAAAGGTCATAATTATGAATGATTGGTGGAAACACGGGGATTTCTAATAGTGGGGATGGGCTCAGTTGACCTAATGTGGCTACAATAGAACTGTTCCATGCTCTGGTATAAGCATAAAACAAATTCTGAGATCGCTTAATATCTTCTACTATAGTGACAAGCTTGATCCACCTGTTGTTGATTGAATTTACCATTTTTTCATATCCTTCAATTTATGCCATAACGATATCTCTGCACTCATGCTTGCTCCTTTTTTGTCAACTTTGGCTTTTCCCTTTCTTGTCTTACTGGTCTCTGCCTCCTTCAGTATCGGCGTGTTCTTACCTCGAGCCATTCTTTCTACAAAGGCTTCATTGATTGGGCCCTTATTTTTTAGGATTTTCTCACCACCACGAGGCATGATTCCTCTTTGTTGGCAGAATAACATCACTAGAGATGGGAAAACTAATATCCTAGTCTGCCTTGCAGCGCAGTCAACTATTTCTTCGTGAAGAATTGCACCCATATCAATTTTTCAGCCCTTAATTATAGAATGTATCAGGCACATTCTGTCTAGGGTGATGTGATGCTGTGAGTGGAGGGCTTTAGTCTACAGTTGATAAAGTGAAACCAAATTTTACCTTGCAGTGTCAGGAAGCGATGGTGCATTGTATAGTTCTTTTGATGGGAACCTGTCCAAATTGCTCTCTTGACACACAAGTCTCTTACCAATAGGTCATTTTTTTTCATCTGTGATGTAATCCATGATCTTGGAGTGTTTATCGATATCGACATTGGTGTTGTAAAGCTCGTTGATGGTTGTAGCGTCCAATGGTATTAAACCTTCTCGAACGAAAATAAACTCTAACTCATGATCGTAGAGATTGACATAGAACTCACATACTAGTAAAGGTGAGTAGCTTCCAAGATGGTTGCAAAAAGTTTCCCACTTTAACTTTGAGATGAGTTTGGAGACTTGTTTACCCAAATCTTGTTGTGATGAAAGAGAAATGCCCTACTCAGGATGAAAGTTGCGTTTCAATATGTTTTTGTGAAATTGTTCCTTTGCTTCTTTATTCAAAAATACTATTGGCTCCTTTACCTACACTGGCCTAGAGGATTCTGATTCATAGACTGTGGTAGCAGAAATGCATGTTCCCTAGCAAATTTGGTGGCTTTCTTGACCGAGCCTCTTATTTTTGCCATCTTTTGTTAAGGGTAAATAGTTTAAAGGTAAAAAGATAGGATTTTTAGAAGAGAAAAGAAATAAAAATGGTTGCTTGAATGTGTTACAGTCGGTAAAGTGAGGAAGAATTTATAGTGAGTGAAAGAGAAAAATGTAGAGGCGTGTTGTTTTGTGGAAAGGTATAGGGCTGGCGGGAAGAGTTGTATCTAATAAAAATTGTGCCTGCTCAGAAAGATCAAATGGCTGAGTGAGTTTTGATCCAATGGTTGAATCAAAATTTCTCTGAATTCTGACGAACTATAAATGGTAGTGTAGACATATGGAATACGTTGACAACAAGACTTCAATGTGTCGACAATGGTACCTAATTATTTTCAGTAAAAAAGAAGGAACACAAACTTTAACAAAACATAAATAAAATAAAATCATGGAGTATTAATTTAAAAATTAAAACTTTTCGACCAATTTAATGGTCTCTGCCTGCTTTTGATCATTGTTGCCAAAACAGTGTTTCAGCCTCTGCCCATTCACTTTGAACTGATGTCTATCACGCAAATCTCAAATTGTAACTGCACCATGAGGAAATATGACGACAACTTCAAAAGGTCTAGACCAACGTGAACACAATTTACCTGGGTGAAATTTGAGTCAAGAATTGAATAATAAAACCTATTAACCCGCGACAAATTATCGCTATCAAATAATCTTGTCATGCCATCATTTGGTCTTTTCCTTGTAAATTGTAGCATTTTCATAAGCATTTCTCCTAATCTCCTCCAGTTCAGTGATGTCCAATAGTCTTTTGTTTCCAGCCACTTCATAGTCCATGCTCACTTTCTTAATTGCCCATATTGCTTTGTGTTCCAGTTTGAATGGCAAGTGACATGATTTTCCAAAAACCAATTGATATGGTGACATCCTAAAGGAGTTTTGTATGCTTTCCGCAATGCCCATAAAGTGTCATCCAATCGAAAAGACCAATCTTTTCGCGAAGGGTTTACAACCTTCTCAAGAGTGTTCTTAATTTGTCAATATGATACTTCGACTTGTTTATTGGTTTGCGAATGATAAATGGTAGCCATTCTATTATTAAATCCATATCTCTTCAGTGCCGTCGCCACTTGGTTGCAATGAAAGTGTGTACCTTGATCATTAATCAATGCCTTTGGTGTGCCAAAGCGGGTGAGTATATGCTTGTGAAAAATTATTAGCACTGTCTTTGCATCATCCATTAGGACTGCAACAGCTTCTACCCACTTCGAGACGTAGTCAACAACTACTAATACATAAAGATTTCCAAATGAACTCGAAAATGGTCCCATAAAATCCATACCCCAAACATTAAATAATTAAACTTTCATAATTGGTTGTTGCAACATTTCATTGCATCGGGATATAGAACCGGTGTGCTAACACTTATCACATTGATTCACAAAATTGTAGGCATCTTTGAATAATATCAGCCAGCAGAATCCTGATTGGAGAACTTTAGCAGTAGTTCTCATACCACCAAAATGACCTCCATAAGGAGCATAATGACAATGCTTCAAGGTTGAGAGCATCTCATCTTTCGAAACACAACACCGAATGATGTTGCCATTGCATACTTTGAATAAATACGACTCGTTCCAATGATACTTCATTACGTCATGAAGAAATCTTTCTTTTTTATGGCCTATGACACCCAATAGGAGTTTTCTACACACTAGATAATTAACAAAATTTGCATACCAAGGGGTTGTATTTACTGCAAATAACTTTTCATCTAGGAATGCGTCCACAGTTTGAAGTATGTTCTCGTCTTTGTTGCCAACTTCCAATCAAGATAGATAGTCTGAAACTTGATTCTCTAAACCATTACGGTCTTTTATCTCAATATCAAATTCTTGTAATAGTAATATCCAGTGTATCAATCTTGGTTTGGCATCTTTTTTCGCAAAGAGATATCTCTACGTCGAGTGATCAGTGAATACAGTAACCTTTGCGTCGATAAGATAGGAACGAAACTTGTCATAAGCAAAGACTACAGCCAGCAATTCTTTCTCGGTGGTGGTATAATTGATTTGAGCCTCTGTAACAGTTTTGCTAGCATAATAGATTACATGAAATATTTTTCCCTTTCGTTGTTCTAGAACTGCACCCACAGCAAAGTCACTTGCATCGTACATAACTTCAAAAGGTTGAGAGCAATCTGCTGTAACGACAATGGGTGCATTTACTACCTTCTTTTTTAATTGAAGAAAGGCATCCAGGTATGCATCGTCAAAGAAGAATTTTCGATTCTATTTCAGCGATGAGCACAAGGACTTTGTAATTTTCAAAAAATCTCTAATAAACCGTTGGTAAAACCCCACATGTCCTAGAAAACTGCGAATACCTTTCACGTTTATCGGTGGAGATAATTTCTTAACAATTTCAACCTTAGCTTTGTCTATTTAAATGCCTTGACTAGAAATGCAGTGTCCTAACACAATACCTTCGGTTGCCACAAAATGACTTTTTTCCCAATTCAGAACAAGATGTGTGTCTTCACATCCCTTCAGTACTTTATCCAAATTGTTAGCGTAATGATCAAAATAATTCCCATAGGCTGAGAAATGATCCATAAATACCTCTAAAGAGTCTTCAATCATATCTGAGAATATTACCATCATGCACCTTTTAAATATAGCTGGTGCGTTGCAAAGACCAAAAGGCATATGGTGAAAAGCAAAAGTACCAAAGGGGCAGGTAAAGGTTGTTTTATCCTGATCCTCCGGTGCAATAGCAATTTGATTGTATCCAGAATAGCCATCTAAAAAGAAATAATAGTCTTTTCCAGCAAGCCAATCTAACATTTGGTCGATGAAGGGAAGTGGGAAGTGGGAAGTGATCCTTCTTTGTGGCCGCATTCAATTTGTGATAATCCATACAAACTTGCCATCCTGTGGGAACACGTGCGGAATTAATCCATCCCTATCGTTACGAACCACAGTGATGCCACTTTTTTTAGGTACGCATTGCACTGGACTTACCCAATTGCTATTAGAAATGTAAATAATTTTGGCATCCAGCCATTTTACGATTTCCTTCTTGACAACTTCCTTCATCTTCTCGTTTAATCTTCTCTGTTGTTCAATCGATTGCCTGTCTTCATCTTCCAACTTCATCTTGTGCATGCAAAAAAGGTGACTAATACCTTGAATATCGGCAATACTCCAAGCAATAGCTCATTTATATTGCTTGAGAATATGAACCAATTTCTCTTCTTGACTTGCGTCTAGTGTTGAGGAGAAAATAACTGGGAGAGTATTGTAATCACCAAGAAAGATATATTTAAGATAATGAGGTAGTGGTGTTAATTCCAGAGTAGGTGTAACACCCCTAACCCGCATCCGTCATCGGATGAGGGTTATGAGACGTTACCGGTCATAATACAGTTCTTACAAGTATGCATAACATTTACAACTCAAAATTTTTTAATTACGTCAATGTTCATAACTAGATCAGAGATTCAATTTTAAAATCTTATTATTATTAACCTAACATAATTTTTAAAAAATAATCTACGTCTATTAAACAATTTAGCTATATGTTGCACATGTAACAAATTAATAATTCCTCTAAAAAAACAAATTAATAACTTGATTAACTGAATGTCAAACCAACTTATATAAGTTATGCGCATGTACAAAATTAAACATCATTTGAAACAAATTTCAATACTTTTACTGTTATTTATTTATTTGACATTACTTTATTGATTTATATATAGTTCATAAGTCATACATTAAGGTTATCTAATACAACTATTTAATAAGTATAAACACATAAGTAGACGTAACTAAACATAATCGAGTAAAGCTTTAAGGCAAGTCATAATTTCGGTTTGATAAATAACCATCACATAAGAGATGCAACATGTCTCATCGAACTCAAACATATTTCATCATTTTATCTTAAATCAATTTCAGCCATAAATAACAACTCAATACCAAAAACATGCATAATTCGTTATAACCTCAGTCTGACATTAAATTACGAATATCAATTTCAGCACAAGCTTTAAATATAACCGATTAAAAACATATTACATAATTTAATAGTCAATCACGTATGCATCTTTATTACAATACAACATGGCCGAACATGCTTCTTACTCATATACACATTGTGCGTATTTACCCTAAATTTGAAAGCCACACTTTACATTTAATTGCATACAAAACAATTGACTAAAATATTCACGGGACATTTTTATTACCTACTACATTTCATAACTGAATTTCATTATAAAAAAACCATGAACACATCCAAAAGATTTCATCACCGAATTACCAGAACTAAGTTCATTAACAATACAACTAAAAACATATAAGATTAAGACCAAACATGGTGATCAAATGCACATATACACTAAATATATTAGTATAAAACACATCCAAAGCAACTAAACATACTTACGACCAATTTATTCATACCTCATCCAAAATAATTAACTAACTTCAATATACAAACACACAACACAAATTATAATAATTCATGGCACATAGCATAATAATCAAAATGGACTTAGACCAGAATTACGCCAAAACCAAATTCATGCATAGAAAATCAGCCATTTCGCATGGCTTTTATACAAAACAAAAATTCGTCGTTTCAAAACACATTCTAGCCTATACATGCCATAATTTGAGTTCGATTATTTAAATACCGAAGCTGTAGATAGTGTGATAGACTTTGCTGACGATCTCCGAACTTGTAACTTGAATCCAATCTATAAAATAGAAACACACATAAAAAAGCAGAGTAAGCTTTTGAAGCTTAGTAAGTTATAAGCAATTAAACATTTCAAAATTATTATCAACTTATTTAAACTAAAATAAATTATAGTATCATAATATTTCAGATTCACATATATGAAATTCATTATAAATATATATTTTCATACTCAATTATCACCCTGGCAGAATACTCATGAAGCCAAATTATCATTATCATCATTTATATTCCACAACCAACTAGTCACTGTAACTTACTTCACATGCCCATTAACATATAAACTCATATGTAATTGCATAGTTTCATATGCATATATTAACCATGAAGCCGAATGCATAAAATCATGCATGCCAAATACTAAGTTTCATTTCAAAAATAATTTCAAGGCCAATTACACTTGATTACGTAAGCCCCTGTATCAAAATAATTCATCATATTCATATATTAAATATATAATCGAAATTACCTAATCATATATGCACATGTTTAAAGATTATTCATGATAAACAAGTTACTAACTCACAAAGTCAAATACACATATCACATTCGCATATATATTCTTCATTTGCACCCTTTCAAGATTTACAACAATTAATCAAGGAACTTACTTACTTTACCTCAAATAGGTAACGAGCTAAATCATACCTGACACATAGCTCATTTTACACATTCGAACTCAATTTACCTTTGCCCGATGAACCATTAGGAATTGGATCGGACACTCGGATAATCACACAAATTGTACAATGCCAACGTCCCAGACGTGGTCTTACATGTAGTCACTTATCGATGCCACTGTCCTAAACAGGGTCTTACTCGTAAACACATATCGGAATCACATATCGATGCCATGGTCTTACTCGCACACATAAATTGGAATCCTATGTCATGACATATGTATCCTAACTATTCCTAAGGTTCATACGGGCTTTCGGACGTCGTAACTCCGTCAGAACAAATTTAGAAATGTGGTAGTCAAGCCTTTTCATATTCGACCATAACAAATTTAAATTCATACATTTCATAACAGCATTTATATCTAACATTTAACTACAATTAAACACTTCTATTTGCTTATAGACTTACCTCAGACGATGTAAAACGGAACGTAGCGGCTAGTCGACAACTTTCGTATTTCCCCGATCCAAATCCGATTTCTTTGATTCTTAATCTAAACATATTCAAATTAAGCTCATTCAAACATATGTTCATTCGATTTAGTCCAAAAACTCATAAATAGGCAAATTACCATTTTACCCTTGACATTTACACTTTTTACAATTTAGTCCTTTTTGCACAAAACACAAAATACACAAAATTTCAGCATACCCATGTTAAGCCAACTTTTGCCCACTCTCAAACAAATCCATATATTTAATTTATTTCACATTTTAGTCCCTCAAATTATTATTTTTGCAATTTGGTCCTAATAACTCAAATTCATCAAAAACTCCAATACAAAATATGTTAATCTAAAACGTATCTTTCATATTTCATCATCAAACAACAAAAATCACAAGCTCTCAACAACAGCATAACTCAAAATATTCATCAAAATAAAAAATTCAAGCATGGGTTTTGTAGTACTCGAAGCAACATCTCAAAAACGTAAAAATCATCAAAAATCGAGCTAAACTCTTACCTTGATTGAGCTTGAAAAGCAATCGAACCTAGGTTTTATTTTCTTTTTTCTTTCTTGTTTTAGTTTCAGCAATGATAAAAATAATGTGAACATTGCTTTCTTTCTTTTTTTATTTATTTTTTATGTTATAATATATTTTTTTAACTTATGATTTAATTTACTTATTTAACCATACTAAAATTATAACAAAACCTTATAATATATGTCCACTACCATTCATTTAATAAGTCAATGGGCTATTTACCACTTAAGGGCTTCCTTTTATAAAGCCAATTACAATATGACCCTTTATACATTAAACTATCAATTTTTTAATTTACACGATTAAGTCTTTTTATTAAATCAGACACCTAAACGACAAAATTAAATCACAAAAATTTCACATATATAAATTCACACAAAATAAACACAGAAAATAATTTTAAAATATTTTCTTGACTCGAATTCTTGGTCCCGAAACCACCGTTCCGATTAGGGTCTAAATCGGGCTGTTACAACTTTCTCTCCTTAGGGATTTTTGTCCCCGAAAATCTTACCAGTGAATAGGTTTGGATAACGCTATCTCACTGCATCCTTTGGTTCCCAAATTGCTTCCTCAACACTATGCTTATGCCACGGCACTTTAACTAATGGAATCTTCTTATTTTGCAATTCTTTAATTTCGTGAGCTAGAATACGAATCGGTTCTTCCTCGTACGTCATATCGGGCTTAACCTCAATCTCAGATGGACTAATCACATGTTAAGGGTCAGATCGATATCTACGATGCATCGAAACATGGAATACATTATGGATCTTTTCTAACTCAAGTGGCGACAATAGTCTGTAAGCAACTTGCCCGATACGCTTTATAATCTCACACGGCTCAATAAATCTTGGACTCAATTTGCCTTTGCGACCAAATCCGAGTATTTTCTTCTATGATGAGACTTTCAAGAAAACTTTATCTCCGATCTGAAACTCTATATCTTTACGTTTCAAGTCCGTATATGATTTCTGACGATCTGATGCTGCTTTTAGACTTTCACGGATCACTTTCACTTTCTGCTCAGTTTCTCTGATCAAGTCAACCCTGTGTATCTTATTTTCACTGAGATCAGTCCAGTACAATGGTGCACGACATTTATGACCATACAAAGCCTCATAAGGTGCCATTTTGATACTCGATTGAAAGCTATTATTATATGCAAATTCAATTAGAGGTAGATATCATTCCCACGTACCTTCGAACTCGAGAATGCAACATCTTAACATATCCTCAAGTATTTGAATGATTCGCTCAGAATGACCATCTGTTTGCAGATGAAAAGCAGTGCTGAAATGTAATTTCGTACCTAGTGCATCTTGCAGTTTCTTCCAAAACCGTGATGTAAACCTCGGATCTCTATCTGAAACAATAGATATAGGCACACCATGTAATCTTACAATCTGAGAAACATACAATTTAGCCAGCTTATCCAGCGCATAGTCTGTATGTATCAGAACAAAATGAGCCAATTTAGTCAATCTATCCACAATAACCCAGATTGCATCTTTCTTGCTCGATGTTAATGGTAAACCAGATACAAAATCCATAGTAACTCTGTCACATTACCACTCAGGTATCATGATCGGCTGAAGCAATCCAGAAGGTACCTGATGCTCGGCTTTTACTTGTTGACAAATTAAACATTTTGAAACAAAGTTAAAAATGTCTCGTTTCATACTATGCCACCAATAAAGCTGTTTCAGATCATTATACATCTTTGTACTACCTGGGTGAACAGATAACTGACTACTGTGAGCTTTATTCAAAATCATCTGAATCAAATCTGAATTCCTCAGGATACATATTCGGTTTCTGAATCTCAAACAGTCATCACCATCAACTTGAAACTCTGAATCAACATTTAAATCACATTGAGTTCGTTTTATTATCAATTCGTTATCAACCTTCTGGGTATTACAAATTTGTTGAACAAAAAATGGTCTTGCTTTCAATTCAGCTATTATTGAACCGTCATCAGACATAGCCATATGCATATTCGTTGCACGCAAAGCAAATAGTGATTTTCAGCTTAAAGCATCAGTAGCAGCATTAGCCTTCCCCAGGTAATAGTCAATCACAAGCTCGTAGCCTTTAGCAATTCTAACCATCAACGTTGCCTCAAATTCAGATCTTTCTGAGTCATCAAGTATTTCAGGCTTTTTTTATCAGAATAAACATGACATTTCTCATCGAACAGATAATGACGCCATATTTTCAGTGCAAACACTATAACTGCCAATTCTAAGTCATGTGTCGGATAGTTCCTTTCATGTGGCTTTAACTGTCTCGAGGCATAAGCTATAACTCTACCTTCCTGCATCAAAACACAACCCAAACCATTTAAAGATGCATCATTATAAATAACAAATTCTTTATCTGATTCTAGTTGAACTAGTACTGGAGCTTCGGTTAAAAGGGCTTTCAACTGATCAAAGCTTTTCTGTCACTTTTCTGACCACTCAAACTTAACATCTTTTTGTAGTAGCTTGGTCATTGGGGTTGCAATCATGGAGAACCATTTCACAAATCATCTATAGTAACCAGCAAGTCCCAGAAAACTTCAGACTTCAGAAACGTTTCTCGGAGGTTTCCAGTCAAGTATTGCTGAAATCTTACTCGGATCAACCCGAATACCTGATGCTAATACCACATGACCCAGAAAACTGACTTCATTTAACCATAACTCACATTTGCTAAATTTCACATACAACTGCTTATCTCACAAAGTTTGTAACACAAGTCTCAAATGTTCAACATGTTTACATTCATCAGGAGAGTAGATCAAAATGTCATCTATAAACACAACCACAAACCGGTCCAGATACAGTCTGAAGATCCGATTCATCAAATCCATGAAAATAGCAGGTGCATTAGTGAGTCCGAATGGCATAACTAAAAACTCATAGTGTCCATACCTATTTTGAAAAGCAGTCTTTGGCACGTCTGAGTCTTTAACTCGTAATTGATAGTAGCCTGATCTTAAATCTATCTTCGAAAACACTGTAGCCCCTTTCAGTTGATCAAATAGGTCATCAATCCGTGGCAACAGGCATTTATTCTTTATAGTCACCTTATTGAGCTTTCTATAATCAATGCACATTCTCATAGTTCCATCTTTCTTTTTCAAAAACAGTATTGGTGCACCCCAAGGAGAAAAACTTAGTCGCGCGAAACCTCTATCTGTCAACTCTTGCAATTGAGCTTTCAATTCTTTTAGTTCTGTAGGTGTCATTCTATATGGAGCTATGGATATCGGAGTCATACTAGGCATTAACTCAATACCAAACTCTACTTCCCGAATAGGTGGCAAACCTAATAATTCTTCAAGAAATACATCTGGATACTCACATACAACTGGTACTCATTCAATGTTTCTTTCAGCCACTTTACATCTAGCACATAGGTAAAATAAGCTTCACACCCTTTTCTCACATATTTTTGAGCTAACATCGAAGAAATCATTGCTAGTAACCCATTCAGATCATTAGATTCAATTTGAATAACCTCATCATTCTGGTTCCGTAGATCAATGGTCTTTCTCTTGCAGTTTACTACAGCATCATGCAGAGTTAACTAATCTATACCCAGAATTATGTCGAGCTCATCAAATGGAAACAACATCAAATCAGTCAAAAGCATAAATCTCGAATTATCAAAGGACAATTCTTACACACTCTATCAACCTTAACACACCGACCCAAGGGATTTGACACTTTAATCACAAACTCAGTAGACTCAATAGGTAGAGTCTTGCTGAATACTATTGTCTCACACACATAAGAATGAGTAGATCCAGGATCAATCAATACAATTACATTAGTATCATAAAGAGCGAATGTACTAGTAAGGACGTCTAGGGATGAAGCCTCCTCTCGTGCTTGAATAACATAGGCTCTGGCAGGTGCACGAGCCTCAGATCTGATTGCTGTATCTTTAATTCCTCTTTGACTGCCACTCACATTACCCGTATTTCTAGGTGGTCTACCCCGAGCTGTAGTATTGCCCGATCTCATGTTTTGTACCTGATTTTCTTCCTCTAACTCTGGGCATTCATGAATATAATGATCCGTCGATCCACATTTAAAACAGGCCCAACCATGCAATCTGTGACTTGCAGGATGTCATTTACCGTAATATTTACACTCGGGTTGATTTGATCTGACATTACCCACACTAGCTACGGAGGTAGCCCTCAAACTCACTGGTGGTCTATTCTGATCACATTTGGTATAACCCGTATTAGCCTTTGAACAGCTAGAATCATCTTGGAACTTCTTTGATGCCAACTGAAATGACTTACCGAATTTTTTTTACGTGCATCTCTAGCTTCAAAGTCAGCTTTTCTTTTTTCTTTCCCGAGCTCTTCAGCTTTGCAGGCTCGCTCAACAAGTACCACAAACTCTTTTATCTCAAGTATGCCAACTAACAGTTTAATGTCTTCATTCAACCCATCTTTGAATCTTTTACGCATTATGGCTTCGGTAGAAACACACTCTTAGGCATACCGATTGAGTCTCACAAATTTTTGCTCATACTTTGTCACGGTCATCCGACCCTGTTTCAACTCTAGAAATTCTTTTCGCTTCTGATCAATAAATCTCTGGCTAATATATTTCTTACGGAACTCAGTCTGGAAGAATTCCCAAGTCACTCGCTCTCTCGGAACTACCGATACTAGGGTATTCCACCAGTGATATGATGTGTCACGAAGCAGTGATATGGCACATTTCAAACATTCATCTGGGGTACAGGACAACTCATCAAACACACGGATAGTATTATCAAGCCAAAACTCAGCCCGCTCAGCATCATCATCATCCGTAGCTTTAAACTCTTTAGCCACGTGTTTTCTAATTTTATCAACAGGTGGCTTATACAATCTCAACGGATCACTTACTTGAGGTACAGCAGGCATCGAAGATGGATTAGTCGGGGGTGGAGGTTGTTGTGCAACCGGGTTAGTCTGGATATACTGAGTAAACCAGTCATTCATCATTTGGTAAAAGGCTTGTCTAGCCTCTCTTTCCTGGTTACTCGAAATCGATCGAGAATCAACCGGCACTGTCCCTTGCGAGAGAGCAGGCGCTACACTCTCGACATCATCAACTACATCTCTGTCGGGATCCATTTACTATATGAAAACACATTTTCAAATGTCAGAAGTCATCACAGTATCGCAGTATATAATATGACATGTATAGCTAGACTCCCACACGCTACGTTAGTCCTAGAACCGACTAAACCGTAGCTCTGATCCAATAAAATGCAACACCCTAACCCATACCCATCGTCGAATAACGGTTATGAGACGTTACCAGTCATAATACAGTTCTTACAAGTATGCATAACATATTACAACTCGAAATTTTTTAATTACATCAATGTTCATAACTAGCTCAGAGATTCAATTTTAAAATCTTATTATTATTAACTTGACATAATTTAAGAAATAATAATCTACGTCTATTAAAAAATTTAGCTATATGTTGAACATGTAACAAATTAATAACATGATTAACTAAATGTCAAACCAACTTATATAACTTATGCGTATGTACAAAATTAAACATCATTTGAAACAAATTTCAATACTTTTATTTTTATTTATTTATGTGACATTACTTTATTAATTTATATATAGTTCATAAGTCATACATTAAGGTTATCTAATACACCTATTTAATAAGTATAAACACATAAGTAGACGTAACTAAACATAATTGAATAAAGCTTTAAGGCAAGTCATAATTTCGGTTTGATAAATAACCATCACATAAGAGATGCAACATGTCTCATCGAACTCAAATGTATTTCATCATTTTATCTTAAATCAAATTCAGCCACAAATAACAACTCAATATCAAAAACATGCATAATTCGTTATAACCTCAGTCTGACATTAAATTACGAATATCAATTTTTGCACAAGCTTTAAATATAACTGATTAAAAACATATTACATAATTTAATAGTCAATCACGTATGCATCTTTATTACAATACAATGGCCGAACATACTTCTTACTCATATACACATTGTGCGTATTTACCCTAAATTTGAAAGCCACACTTAACATTTAATTGCATACAAAACAATTGACTAAAATATTCACGGGACATTTTTATTACCTACTACATTTCATAACTGAATTTCATTATTAAAAACCATGAACACATCCAAAAGATTTCATCACTGAATTACCAGAACTAATTTCATTAACATTACAACTAAAAACATATAAGACTAAGACCAAACATGGTGATCAAATGCACATATACACTAAATATATTAGTATAAAACACATCCAAAGCAACTAAACATACTTAAAGAGCGATTTCTTCATACTTTATTCAAAATCGTTAACAAACTTCAATATACAAGCACATAACACAAATTATAATCATTCATGGCACATAGCATAACAATCAAAATGGACTTAGACCACAATTATGCCAAAATCGAATTCAAGTATAGAAAATAATCCATTTTCGCATGGCTTTTATACAAAACGAAAATTCGTCGTTTCAAAACACATTCTAACCTATACATGCCATAATTTGAGTTCGATTATTTATATACCGAAGCTGAGCTTGTAACTTGAATCCAAAATCTATAAAATAGAAACACACATAAAAACACAGGGTAAACTTTTGAAGCTTAGTAAGTCATAAGCAATCATACATTCCAAAATTATTATCAACTTATTTAAACTAAACTAAATTATAGTTTCATAATATATCAGATTCATATATATGAAATTCATTATAAATATATATTTTCATACTCAATTATCACCCTGGTAGAATACTCATGAAGCCAAATTGTCATTATTATCATTTATATTCCACAACCAACTAGTCACTGTAACTTGCTTCACATGCCCATTAACATATAAACTCATATGTAATAGCATAGTTTCATATGCATATATTAACCATGAAGCCGAATGCATATAATCATGCATGCCAAATACTAAGTTTCATTTCAATAATAATTTCAAGGCCAATTACACTTGATTACGTAAGCCCCTGTATCAAAATAATTCATCATATTCATATATTAAATATATAATCGAAATTACCTAATCATATATGCACATGTTTAAAGATTATTCATGATAAACAAGTTACTAACTCACAAAGTCAAATTCACATATCACATTCGCATATATATTCTTCATTTGCACCCTTTCAAGATTTACAACAATTAATCAAGGAACTTACTTACTTTACCTCAAATAGGTAACGAGTTAAATCGTACCTGACATATAGCTCATTTTACACATTCGAACTCAATTTACCTTTGCCCGATGAACCATTCAGAATTGGATAGGACACTCGGATAATCACACAAATCGTACAATGCCAACGTCCCAGCCATGGTCTCACATGTAGTAACATATCGATGCCACTGTCCTAGACAGGGTCTTACTCGTAAACACATATCGGAATCACATATCGATGCCATGGTCTTACTCGCACACATATATCGGAATCCTATGTCATGACATATGTATCCTAACTATTCCTAAGATTCATACAGGCTTTCGGACGTCGTAACTCCGTCAGAACAAATTCAGAAATGTGGTAGTCAAGCCTTTTCATATTCAGCCATAACAAATTTAAATTCATACATTTCATAACAGCATTTATATCTAACAGTTAGCTACAATTAAACACGTCTATTTGCTTATAGACTTACCTCGGATGATGTAAAACGGAAAGGAGCGGCTAGTCGACAACTTTCGTTTTTCCCCGATCCAAATCCGATTTCTTTGGTTCTTGATCTAAACATAGTCAAATTAGTCTCATTCAAACATATTTTCATTCAATTTAGTCCAAAAACACATAAATAGGAAAATTACCATTTTACCCCTGACATTTACACTTTTTACAATTTAGTCTTTTTTGCACAAAACACAAATTACACAAAATTTCAGCATACCTATGTTAAGCCGAATTTTGCCCACTCTTAAAAAAATCCATATATTTAATTTATTTTACATTTTAGTCCCTCAAATTATTACTTTTGCAATTTGGTCCCAATAACTCAAATTCATCAAAAACTCCAATACAAAATATGTTAATCTAAAACGTATCTTTCATATTTCATCATCAAACAACAAAAATCACAAGATCTCAACAATAGCATAACTCAAAATATTCACCAAAATAAAAAATTCAAGCATGGGTTTTGTAGTACTCAAAGCAACGATCTCAAAAACGTAAAAATCATCAAAAATCGAGCTGAACTCTTACCTTGATTGAGCTTGAAAAGCAACTAAACCTAGGTCTTATTTTCTTTTTTCTTTCTTGTTTTAGTTTCGGCAATGATAAAAATAATATGAACATGGCTTTCTTTTTTTTTATTTATGTTTTATGTTATAATATATTTTATTAACTTATGATTTAATTTACTTATTTAACCATACTAAAATTATAACAAAACCTTATAATATATGTCCACTGCCGTTCATTTAACAAGTCAATGGGCTATTTACCACTTAAGGGCTTCCTTTTATAAAGCCAATAACAATCCGACCCTTTATACATTAAACTACCAATTTTTTAATTTACGCGATTCAGTCCTTTTATTAAATCGGACACCTAAACGACAAAATTAAATCACAAAAATTTCACAGATATAAATTCACACAAAATAAACACAGAGAATAATTTTAAAATATTTTTCTGACTGAAATTCATGGTCCTAAAACCACCATTCCGATTAGGGTCTAAATCGTGCTGTTACAGTAGGAGCTTCTTCAATAGATGGTTTTAAAATTGGGGTTATTCTGTTGGCTAGGTCTAAGGATTCAATCTACCATCCTTGGTTGAGTTCAAGATTATTAACTTCAACCATGTTCTTACAATTTTCTAAGCATTCGGCATTAGATGTCACTACAAACTCTTCAAAAAGTGCTATGCTTTTGGTCATTGAATTCGTCCTCAATTAGATCATCTAGCACATCGACGATATGGCATTCTTATTTGTCCTTGCATTGAAAAGTTTCAAAAATAATATAGGTAACTTGCTCATCATTTAGTTGCATGGTTAGTTCACCGTTATAAACATCAATGAGAGTTTGACCGATGGCTAAAAATGGTCGTCCAAAGATTATAGGAATCTCCTTATCTGCTTCACAGTCAAGTATGATAAAATCAACCGAAAAAATGAATTTATCCACACAAACTAAGACATTTTTTATTTGCCCTCTAGGTTGAGCCAAGGATCAATTAGCTAGTTGTAATGTCACTACAGCAGATTTCATGTGACCACTTCCCAACTTTTTGAAAGTAGATAGTGGCATTAGGTTAATGCTAGCTACCAAGTTGAAGAAAGCCTTACCCAAATAATGATTATCAATTGAACATGGGATGGTAAAGCTCCTAAGATCCTTCAATTTAGAGGGCAACTTGTTTGTCAATACAACATTATAGCCTTCTATGAATGCAATAGTTTCAATATCAATGAGCTTCTTCTTGGACAAAAGGTCTTTCATAAATTTCCCATAACTCAGAATTTGTAACACCCCAAACCTGGCCCAGACGTTACGACCAAATTCGGCGTGTCACATTGAAGTGTTACTAGAAAAGTCATGTATCTAAAGTCTTTCTTAGTATTTTAAGAATATCTTCGTTATAGATTAAAGTGAATGGAAGCTGTGTACCAGGTAGGATGCCAAAAAAGAGGAGGTGAGTCAATTAGACTGCTTAAGTACCTAGCTCTCCGCGGATCCAATCCTAAACATGCACACAACCATTGCCACATTTTAACTGAGTGATTGTTCATGGAAAACCAATTTGTTTAAAACCATTTGAAAAGGTTATTTTTTGAAAACATTTCTGTTGCGGAAGCTTTACTTTGTTATCGCGATATTTTGAAATCAAGTAACCTTTTTAAAACGCGCCCTAAAGCTATTCAATTTCAAACGGTTAAAACAATATCATATCTAATCTAACAAAACATACTAACAACCATTAAAAATAATTAAAGCAGCCTTATTACAACTTAAAACCCAAACCACTAAAGTAAATAAAAGCTGATCAAATCACAAAAAGAAAAACTGAATTTGCAGAACATGTGGCCACTACGAATCCCTCCCAGTTCCAAGTCCACTATGGTTGGGGGTTACCTACATGAATGGAAATAATGGGTGAGTTTGGAAAACTCAGTGTGTAAAATAACCCAACCATAGTCCAAATCAGCTCAAACCATCGAAACAGATTAAGTTGGGCCTTAGTCCTATACAAAAATCAGAATGAAGCCCATAGGCCCATATCAGAGACAGAACATATATTTCATGTATACAGAATCCCAACCCATATCCATCCGTAAACACCCTCGTACGAACCTTACACCCTGTAGGGAGACTACTCGACCCACCCGTCTGCTACACGCCATAGAATTTGTAGCATGGCTGCCAGAACAGATATTGTGACAGAGTCACCAGATACAGATATTTGTGGTAGAGCCACCAGAACAGATATGTGTGGCATAGCCACTAGAAACAGATATTTGTGGCATAGCCACCAGAACGCTTCCTCCATCAATATAACCCATATCCCATGCAACAGATATACATGTCATGGCATACAACATACAGAATCAGAATATCATGCATTTCAGTCAAAATTAACCCTAGGGGTATAATGGTCATTTTGCACCTAGGGGTATAAAGGTAATTTCCATAGTTAGGGGTAATCTAGTAAATTAACTATTTTAGGGTTTCCATGCATATTACAGCCACTAACATATTAACAGAAACACTTACTAAGCATTGTTATCGAATTGGGCCCATTAACCCGATTTCGGCCCATTAAGCCCAAATATACCGAAGTGCACGAAATTGCGCACTCTGTAATCTTACCACTTGAGATTACTAGGATAATCAAACAAATCATCTCACGAGCGCTCGCACGCTAGCAAGTCCACCAAAATGCCAACTTTTTGGCATCTCGGCTTTTCGGCTTTTGCCAATCTAGTCTATAGGTGGGTGTCGTTTACACACCTGATTTGTAACGATGCATTGGCGAGATCCACACACGAGTTGCCTACAATCGAGTACTAAAATGTCATTCTACAACCGAGTTCGTACCATATTCGGCCAACATTACCTTAGACCCTAGAGTTCTTACCTTTCTGCCGAAATATGGACTAGATCTAGATGTCCAACCAAGTTAGCCTTCAAGCCCTTCGCTATACGCCCCCTTGTCCACACTAGCGCACACACAAGTAGAAGAAAGAGGCCAAAATGCCCTTAGTCTAAACGTTAGCAACCCTTAAGGGTTTCGGCTTTATTCTACCAATTTAATCTTAAAAGCCCATTACACCAGAACCCCTTCTCCCTCTAAAATTGAAAATTCTGAAATTGCTTTGGGTTAATTTTACTCTTTGGCCATCTAAAGGCCCACTAACATACTCATACCTACATTATACTTCAAAATACAAAAATTCTAAAATTCGTCAAAAATCACAGAAATCTCGAAAATTGGGGTGTTATAGAATTTGTACTAGAGCGTCCACTAAAGGAATGTTGATTTGCAGTTGCTTCAGTGTGTCCAAGAACAGTTGATACTGCTTGCCATGCTCATTCTTCCTGAATCTTTGTGAGAAGGGTAAAGGTAGAGATATATCCACTTGTGCCAACACCTTTGATTGCGTTGACAATTTTGAAGGTCAGACAGTAGGTAGATGATTGATAATTAGTAGAAATTCTTTGTCTGATGCATCGACAAATTCTTCAGATTGAACCTTCTAACCAGTGATCACTTCGTCCGTATCTTGAGGTGCTACAGTAGAGTTGATACTCGGTTTGCTAGTTTGTTTACCACTCCTAAGAGTGATAGCCTTACAATGTTCTTTTCCACTTAGAATAGAATTTTTTGTATTTGAACCAAGTTGTCCTAACTGTGCTTTTAATGCTCGAATGAAAGATGAATTCCCTTGTACAATAGCTTCTGTGTGAGGAATATGCTCCCGTATTAATGCCTCAAGAGTTGCTAATGGGTCAAAAGTAGAAGCTTGAGTGTACGGTTGCTGTCGATGTCCTTGAACATGTTGATTTGGTATTGAAGCATGTCGTGGTGACAACGAATTTTGATGTAGATGCATTTGAGTGTGCTGGTTGTAATTCTGCTGTTGTTGCTTGTAATTCCCTTGTTTGGGATTATAATTGCCCTGAGTAGATAAATTCCCATGTCTGAATGTCGTAACATTTTGTCCAGTATTCTGAGTTCCCCAAAATGGTTGGTTACGTGCAGAGTTGTTGTAAGAATTTCTATAAGAATTATTGTGGATGTTACTAATATAACAAGCATTCTCAGCATGTTGTGGTCAATCTTCATAGCTATGGTTGTCACTACAAATTTCATAAGAAAATGTAGGAACATCAACTTGCTGAGCGACTTGTATAGGTGCAACGCTGCTCGTCCCTTGCATATTTTTAATCATGTTTGTGAGAGAAGAAACTTGAGCACTTAGTGCAGTTATTGCATCCAATTCAATAACTCCTTAAGTATTTTTTGCTTGTGTAGCTCTGGAGATAAGGTATTGATAATCATTCTGAGCAACTCTCTCAAGAATTCTCACAACATCGTTATAAGTACAATCTAGCAGAGGTCCATTGGCTGATGCGTCGACAAGATTCCTTGTTTGTGAATTCAGCCCATTATAAAAAATCTCAGTTTGTGTTTCTAAATAAATGTTGTGCATGGGACAACATTGAAGTAAAGATTTATAACGTTCTCGTGTGGTGTGAAGATTTTCATCATCCAACTAATGATAAGCACTAATATCATTTTGAAGAATAACATTCATAGTCGGCGAGTTAAATCGCAAGACAAACTATGTTGCTAGTGCATTCCAAGAAGTAATTGATTCAATAGATAGCTCGAAAAACCAAATGGGTGCTCTTCCCTATAAGGAATAAGGAAATAACTGCATCTTCAAGGCATCATCATGAATACCTTGTTGACTAAAGGAAGAATAGATCAATAAAAGGATTTAAGATGTTCTCTAGCATTTTAATGTGGTAGCCTAGCATATTGTCCCTTAGAATTCAGCATTTGAAACATTACTGGCTTAAGTTCAAAATTCCCAGCTTGGATTGCTGGCCTAATAACTCTTGGTTGTAAATCATCCAAGACAAGTACTAAAAAATCACGTATAGTCTAGTTTTGTATGTGAGCATCTTGCGACAACAATGGGTTATTTACATTTTGTTCCAGTATCGGGGGTATGGCTGCATTGTTCCCTGGTAAAGCCATATTTATTTGTTCTTGAAGTCTACTCTGAATTGTCCTTTTAATTTCTGGATCAAAATCGACAAGAAAATCAAAATTTCTTTGGGTCATAAACACCTACATTGAAGTTAAAGAAATAGCAATAAAGAAAAAACTAGTTAGTGAATAATAAATATTATAGAAAGAAAATAAAATGCAAAAAACACACAAAAAGAAAAATAAACATCAAACAAACACCATCCCCGACAATGGCACCAAAAACTTGGTCGGCTATTTAACGTCACAGTAATAATGTGCAAGCGTACACTGTCGATGCAAGTTTAGTAGATAGATGTGAGTCTGTCGAATATCGATCCCACAGGGATGGTAGTTTTTTGTTTATTAATGTCGATGTGATAACTAGATGTAACTTTAAAAATAATAAAGTAAAATATGATGATGATAAGCTGGGATCCCCAACATGAATCTTCAATAAAATACTAAATGTTCACAAGGTACAAAAGAATAGGCGATTGTCGATGCAATAAAATTCAATGTATATCTTACCCAATATCACTCCTCTATTTAATCTGAGACTTAAACATGCATATTAACCTCACCTTTCGATGAAGGCAATACGACACTATTTAGAACAAGTGGACTAAATTCCTCTAATCCTTACTCAACTTCCGTTGAAATGCTTGTTGGCTCAAATCACATCCTTTGCACTTTCCAAAGGTCGATGGATCGCAATAACACTTTCGTGTTAAAAAAATTCAAACCCCAAGATTAAACAATAAAATCAAGCTTGAATAGGATAACATTTAACCAAGACTTCATGTGTACTTCCATACAAACAGAAATTAAAGATTAATCACCAGCGTTTAGAAAGAAATAGGAAAGAATCGAATGGAGAATACTATCCTTAAATAACTTGATTGGATCTCTCTATTCCCTCTTGTCTTGCACTTGGGTCTCCTCGTCAAGAGCTAGTCTGCATCTGGTTTTCACGTTGGCTCACTCGTGAGAGGCTTAAGCTGCCATGGCCACAATCTTCAAGGTAAGATGATGAAGATGATGATGGAGGAGAAAAATAAAAATCTCTTTTTTTCTTCTCACGTCCCCCTTTTATGTCTTACTTTAATAGTACAAGTGTCCTTTCCTCAAAATTATTCTGTCCTTGTACGTACAGGTTGGTTATACCTATAATGCCCCAAAATCCTAAGTAATTATTTTTGTATGTTTGTATCACACATATACATGTTTGCTTCAGTGGTTAAGTGTCATGGGAAGAGTTTGAGAAGTCATGGGTTCAAGCCTTGGCTTGTGCAAAAAGTTTTGTTTTTAAAGAATAAACCTTTGTCCCTAGTCAGTACGCTTTTAAATTAATGTGAGTATAACATGACAGAATAGGCCTACCGGTCTAAGGGATAAGTGGTGTGTTACTAATGTTTGAGGTCTGAAGTTTAAGTCTTGGTCTACGGGATGGATTTTTATTTTACTGTGGGTACATGGGAGTGTTTTAGCTTGGCCGAAACTCTAAAGAGGTTGAAGGGGGTTCAAATTAGATGGTGGAGAAACTGGAGGAGAGTTTTGAGGAGTGGATCAAGGGATTGGTAGATGGATTGAGTGATTTGGGGAGGAAAATTCGAGATTTTGAAGTATGGGAGAGTTAGTGCCAAATTGGTATGCTAGCCACTCAGGAATTCGGATAGGGATTGGTATGTTTTCTCTCCTCATTTTCAATTTTTGACTTTTTTCTTTTTGTTTCTTTTCACTTCTTAGTTTTGAGGCCGAATATTGCAAAAGATCATTCGGGTATTCTCTTCTTCGACCGATTGGCTCTTCTCTATTAGGGATTCTCTCTATTTTCTTTTGCTTTGGCTGATTCTCTTCACTACTCCCACTCTCACAAGCTTTGACCGAATACCCCTTCTTCTTTCTCTCTCGATTCTTTCTCCTTTTTATCTTGCCACCTTAGCCGATTACTTCTTCTCCCCCTTTTTATTTTTATTTTTAGTTTTGGCAAGTGTTCTTTGAACAATCAAGTTCCAGTGCACGGTTCTTCTCTCCCTTTCTCTCTATCAATTTTCCTTAGCCAAATTTTGGTAGGTAAGCCTCTGCCTTACTTCTTTCCCTTTCGGCTTTTCACTTTTCTAGGCACCATCTCTTTTTTTTCCCTCTCCTTGCCGTTACCCTTCTGTCTACTTTTTTTCAGATCAATTCTTCTTCTCGATTCTTTGTACACTACATCACTGATCTACAGTCTGCTCTATCATTATTGTTAAGTATTTTAGAGTTTGTTGTAAAGAATCATGGGTTACTATACGAAAGGTGGTATTGAGCGGTAAGTGTGGTTCAGCTGAGATTGTATTGTACTCTACGTATGAGTTTAATAAAAAGGTTGTACCTTTCGTGTAGGTGGTGATCGAGGTTGATTGGCACGTCTCCTAAGAACCAAGGGTACGACTATGATTGATCTTAGGTAAGGAGATTGTGATCAATTTGGAACTCCATTAGGTCCCATTTGAAACATGACTAATGTAACTGCTTAGATGTTGGTTTGATTTAATTCAGGTATAAGAGGTTTTGGAGTTTGGTTAACTTCAAATCACGTCAAGTGTGTAAAAACACTACCCCTAATCGTAGACCGACAACAGCCGAAGTAAGTGACTATTGACGCTACACGGGCGTGTGTTCGCTCGTGTGGTAGTCCGTATGCCTAAACATGGGCATATGATTGTTGAGGCTGGCCATGAGCGATTTTATGGGCCGAGGTCGTTTGGGCCATTTTTGGCCAAACTAGGCTGCATGGGCCTCACGAGCATGTAGGCCCCACACGGGTAAACCACACTGATGTGTGGAGAATATTGAGCCAGGCTATGTAATCCAAACGACCAAGGCATTTCTGGGCTATGTGGGCCACACGGGTGTGTAGGCCCACATAGACTCGCAATATAGGCCATTTTCACTATTTGACTGTTAAGGTTGCACGAGTCGCCCGAGACGACTGTGGACCTACTATTGGGTTGGTATGTGTACCCTAATTGATAAAATGACCATTATCCCCCTGTGAGATGTATGATTATATTTGAGCATGCCACTTTAAACATATTGAATACACGTATGATATTATGACATGACATGATGCATGATATGTTGGATGGGGATGGGTTTTATTATGATTGGAGGAAGTGTACTGTACTGGCAGCTCTGCTGCAAATACTGTTTAGTGCCGGTACTACTTGGAGTGTAGGTGTGGGTGGGTTGATTATATCCCCACATAGAGTGCAGGGTTGGATGGAGATGGAGTGTAGAGGCTGGTTGGGTAGGATCTCTTGATTGCACATCTGTACCGTACTGTCACTGAGCTGTGCTCTGACCCAAATTGATACTGATACTATAATGGGCTAAGGCCCTAATTATTACTGAACCACCACTGGATTGGGCTTGAGCCCAAACTGTATATACTCACTGTTTGTTTAATTGCTAAGGGATTACACACTGAGTTTTCATAACTCATCCGTTTGATTGTTTGTACAGGTGATCCCTAGTCTTAGGCAGATCAGTGCTGCGAGGGACTCAAAGGTGGCCATACAACCACTCATACTTTCATATTTGATTTTTATGTTATAAGTAATTTTATTTTGGGTATTTTACAGTAAATGAAAATTCACTTTAATTCGGGACTCTATTTGTTTTGATTTATAACTGCTAGCAGTAGGAAAGACGCGGGTTTTCAAATGATAAACGCTTTCAAAAATACCACGAATACAGAACTTGTTTTAAGAGCTTCCGCGAGAAATAATGATTTTAATAAAAATTTAATAAGGATGCTTTAATATGAATCACTTTTTAGCAAACAACTCACATTTTGAACTTAAATGAATGTCTTAAAGATCACACAAAGAGTTTAAATAGGGAATAAGTTTATTATTTTCAACGATATCTCACTTTACAAAAAACACTCTACTGTGACATCGCCCGATTCGGCCATGACATCCAAGCCGAGTTTAGGGTGTTACAATACCAGACTGGACAGCTGACGCAATTTTGGTTCTTATCCGGACTACTGTCAGTTACAATGGCAATTTTGGTTCTTATCCGGACTACTGTCAGTTATAATGCTTACTCGATTATGTTTTCTTTTCCTGTAGATATTTTACAGAACGTAAAGATCAGGTCAACTAGGAGCTCAGACTATCCAATGTAACGCCCTGAATTTGGGCCTAGAAGTATTAGGCCTTGAGTATGGGTTTGTAAGGAGGTTGTATATAAGTATTTAATTGTGCAAGGAAATGACACAATTAAATGTCTACCTTGGTGGTTAATGGCCCTGAGAAGTGTTGGAGAAATCTTGGGTTCAAACCTGGGCTTTAGAAAAAATTTTAATATTAAGTGAATAAAACCCTCGATGCTTGGATGGTGGCCTTTTAAATTATTGTGTTAAATAAACGACACAAGGAAGCATGTGGTCTAGTGGTTGTGGCGTCCTTAAGGTTGCAAGAGAGCCTGGGTTCAAGTCTTGGCTCTTACAATTCATTTTTGTTTTTCTCTTAAGTGAATCTGGACGCTGTAACATATGTCTTAAAGTTAATTATGAACGTTTTTATCACACAAAAATCCTTGTGGTAGAGTGGCAAGGTGGCATGTTGTGTAACTGTGAGGTCTAGGGTTCAAGTCTTGGGATGTACAGTGGAGTATTTATTTTGCTATTTGAGCTGCGAAGGAGGTGGAGTTGGACTGAAAATTTGTGGTTGAAGTGGTCATAAGAATGAAAAATTTTCCTAATGGTTGAAAGTAATCCCACACCAGGAAGCTAACATGAGAATTGGTGAAAAGCTGGCTTTAAATAGAGTGAACCAGATGAGTTGGGAGGAAGACTGAATGCAGGATGTGCCATGGTTGGTGATCGTGGACTTCGGCGCGTTCTCATTAACAGGTGTGTATTTCGCACTACTCTAGTTGTAGAACGAAAAATGCCAGAATACTGAAATACCAGACACACGAGCGTGCGAGCGCATGTGTGGGAGCTTTAACGTGATGGTTGAGGCCATCATGAGTGCTCTCGTGGGCTTAGGTTGCTTTGGGCCAGGATGGGCCATGTGAGCCCAATGGGCCCATGGGCCCAAGTGGTTAAATTGTATGATTGTGTAGTAAATATTGGATTGGACTATATGAATCTCATATCTGTAGTCTAGTATTACAAAAATACCCCTGTAGCGTAGAATTATCGAAATACCCTCGACTTGTAAAATTACCGAAATACCCTCGATTTGTAAAATTTTTGAAATACCCTTGATTTGGAAAATTACAGAAATACCCCTTATTTACAAAATTACAGAAATACCCTTGATTTGCAAAATTACCGAAATATCCTTGGTTTGAGATTTACCAAAACACCCTTATAAGGTGAAATGACTAAAATACCCCTAATAGGTAAAAAGACCGTTCTGCCCCTCTAGGGTATATGACTCACTAATAATACAATTTGATTGATTTGACTATGTTCTAACTGAGAATGTATGAATGTGATTGGACTATTGTGACTGTGATTGGTATGATTTTGTATGCCATGTGTATATTTGCTGCATTCATATAATATTATGTTGCAAATGGGTGGGAATTATGGAACTGAGGAAGTATATGAGGATCGCGTGGTTGCTTGACTACCGTGGATCCACCGATTGAGGATCGCATGGTTGCTTGACGACAATGGATCCACCGATTAAGGATTGCATGGTTGCTTGAAGACCATGGTTCCACCGATGGCTTTTAAGCCCAATATATGATTATTGACGACTCTGTGTTGATCATATTTACCCGAGGCTGTGTGCGGACTATATTACCGTCGCTGATGGCTATGTGCCTAACATGATACAGCTATCGATGGCTTAAAGCCAATTATGCTGATTATCGCTTTGCGCCAACCTACATATGGCTTTGTGCCAACCTGATTATGGTTGTGTGCCAAACGTATTTACCTAAGGCTATGTGCCAATATATGATTATTGATGACTCGGTGTCAATCATATTTACCTAAGGCTGTGTGCCAATTATGTTACTCTAGTTGCTGGCTATGTGCTGAACTTATTACAGTTACCGATGGCTTTGTGCCAATTATAATACCGCTACTGAAGGCTTAAAGCCGTATATATGCTAGCAGCTTGCTGCAATAAAGGTAGTACCGCAACCAGGCTGCCATTGATTTGTATCGAATGGGTAAGTCGATAGTTGTATCCCCACATGATGTGTACCGGGGGACCGAGTTGGTGTATAGCGGTTGGATGGGATGGGTTAGCATACATTTTTTGCATTATGCATATGGTTTGATTCTGACAAGGGCTGAGACCCAAGTGATTTGTAATGGGCTGTGGCCCACGTATACTCTGAACTGGACTGTATGGTTAGCGTTAAAGGGCTCTGGCCTAGACTATTTATTTTTTTGTTTCTTTATACTAACTGTTACTCTAGAAAGGGGACTACACACTGAGTTTTCGTAAACTCACCCCGTTTATTAACTGTGCAGGTAATCCCTAGCGTTAGGTGGATCGATGTCGTAGAGGGACTCGGAGACGACCACACATCTGTACATGTTTTTCTATTTCGTTTATTTAGTTAAGCCCTTTGGTTTTTTGATTTGGGTTGTAATAGGGCCTCTTTATTTTCTTTCTTAACTTTTCATTTGGGAAAATTTATTTACTATGTTTGATATTTGTTAGAAGTAGATCACGGTTTTCAAAACACTATATTTTTGTAACTTAGCTTTTAAACATCATGTTTTCGTAAATCAGTTACTTTTAAAATTAGCTTCTGTAAAGTAAAAAGGAATTTTGGAAATAAAATTAAGAAGTTTTCAGTGCACTACGTTTTAAATAAGAAGGGTGTCTAATGAAAACATGGTTTTCAAAAAACACTTCAATGTGGCACGCCAGATTCGGGTCTAACTTCTGGGCTGGGTTTGGGGTGTTACATCCAATTTCTATCTTGGTAGATCTTTTGTAGTCCAAGAGTCAATTTTGTGGCATGTATATAGCTTGATATGTATAATTCCATCTTGGATAATAATGATTATGATATGTGTGCCAAATGCTTGATTTTGATAATGACATGATATGTTTCTAACTTTTTCTAAATGGTTGAGTCATCTTGAATGATGGTTAATTTTAATGGAATTGGTATGAAATGCACAAATTTGTAAACTTATAACAAGGTTATAAGGTATGTTATAAGCTTTGATAAATGTTTGTGTTTGTGAATGGTTAAGTGCTTATTTGATGAATGTATGGAATGGAATGAGTGTTGATGTATGATTAATATTAGATAGGATGAATATTTGATATCAAATTTTTAGATGAATTGAGAGGTCTCACTTGGTGTTTGAATGTGATTGAGGTGCCTTAAGGCATATTGGTTAAGTTAGGGAAATGGTACATTTTGGTATGCTTTTGGTGAATTTTGAATTGGTTAAAAGAATGGGTAAGTGCCTAATTTTGGCATATGTATTTGTTGAATTGGCAGCTTAGACTTTAAGGCATTATTTTGGCTACACGAGCTCACACACATGTAAGTGACACGAGCGTGTGCTCTATATTATCAAGATTTTACATTTAGGTCCACATGACCTGGCAACAAGTCCGTGTGACCCTATTTTACATGGCCTCAGCCGGTCACACAACCATGTGACCCTATTTTACAATTTTGCCCAATATTTTTTGAAATGTTTTCAACTAGTCCCTGTTTGTCTCGAAATTGATTTTAGAGCTTTTGCAAGCTCAAATAAAGTTTAAATTTTTTATGCAAGATATGATTTGTTTGATGAATTGATGGTTTAAGATTGTTTTGAATAATATACTTGAATTAAATTTCATGTTTAGGTTTTGTCATTTATTGTAACATCTTGTAGCTTGGGTTCGGCGACTGGACCAAGTGAGGGATTTTACACGAGATTGGATGCACTATCTATCTCTTCCATTTCAACACACTTTCCATCCATATAATCGGCTAGAATAGCTTCTCAAGCCTATTTACTATCAATGGATACTTGGAGAACTAGTGATCCAGGATGATAATGTAACGCCCCCACGCCCGAGACCGTCGCCGGAGTCGAGTATGAGGTGTTACTAAGCTTAATTTAACAGTTTTAGAACTTTGGATTATTTGTTTCTACATTCACAGTTTTTAAGCTACTTGCATCACAGTCACAAGAAAAATCATATCTCGAGTTACAAAACTCAAAATTAAGATCCGTAAATTTTCCTTGAATCTAGACTCATATACCTATCTACTAATTTTTTTCTAGAATTTTTGGTTGATCCAATTAGTACAGTTTATTAGTTAAAGTTACCCCTGTTTCGGGACTTGACTGGTTTGACCTCTGTTTACTACGAACCACATTTCTCTCTGTACAAAATTCATATGACTATGAAGTTTGTTTCTACTAAAACTAGACTCAATAAGGATTCTGAGGATATAAAATACACCACCTAATTATATCTTTAAAATTTATAGTGAATTTCTAAACTTGGAACAGGGGATTTAGAAACTGTTACGACCCTGTTTCACTAAAATTCAAATATATTTTAACATATAATTCCTTTACCTATTTCATTTGTTTCATGTGAAACTAGACATAATAAGCTTCAATTTGATATATATTCCATCACCAGATTCAATTTCTATGATTTTTAGTAAATTTTCAAACCCGGGTCAGTGTTGCTGCAGTATTCTGTTTATGGCAAATTTCATCCCTTTTATGAGTTTTTATGCACTAAGTATCTTAATAATTTTCCTTAACATCAAACATAATCTAAACTAACCATTTTCATAATTTATCATTGTCAAACATTTTCTCAACCATTCCATCATCATATCATAAGATCATTTACACAAAATAGGTATATTGCTATACATGCCATACTTAAATTTACAAGCCATTTACCAAAAGTCTTCCGGATAGTGTGACTGAGCCTTCAACCTATCCCGACTCCTGAGCTGGCTTGTCCAAAACTACAATGAGTAAGAAGGAGGGAGTAAGCATAAATGCTTAGTAAGTTCATATGCAAATAATAAGTAACATAACAAACAAATCATACCAATCAACATTAGCATGCATCACTAAAACACATATCACATTTCTAATCATTTTTCATCATCTTATTACCTTATCGTGATTGTATCAATACTCAACCCGAGGGTTAAATACATACCTGTCCAAAATATCCATTTCACATCACTTACCAATACGTCTCTTTACATCTCGAATATTCCTCCAATTGAGTAGAACTTTACCCGTTGAACACATCGGAATATAATTTGGATACATGGATAACTTGCACATAAGTGCCATATATGCAATCAAGCAATCATGTAACCCGCCCATAAGCGAACTCGGACTCAACTCAACGAGCTCGGGCGTTCGCATCCATAAGTGAACTCGGACTCAACTCAACGAGCTCGGATGCCTAGTTACATCTCTCGAACTCGGACTCAACTCAACGAGTTCGAACATTCGCATCCATAAGTGAACTCGGACTCAACTCAACGAGCTCGGATGCTCAACCATCCTAGTGACATGTCACTTGTATCCTAATCTATTCCTAAGGTTCAAACGGGATTTTCCTTGAACACTTATCCTTGCCGTCTTCCATAGAATGCCGATACCGATACTCGATAGTATTTCACATTTTCCAAGTATATCACATAATTTACATATTATTTGAAATTAACCACAAAGCATACATTTCATAATAAAATTCAGCATCACATATATTTAACATCAATAACTTAAAAATAACAATTATGCTACATTATTTACACGTGAACTTACCTTGGTACCAAAATACAAAGATTTTGCAATTTAGTCCACAATCTTTTCTTTTCCTCGATTGAGGTCGATTCCACGTCTTTCTTGATCTAAAATAACACATTTAGCTTATTTAATACTCACATTATCAAATTAATCCTTAACTCAAATTTTGGCAAAATTACAATTTTATCCCTAAACTTTTGCATATTTACATTTTTGCCCCTAGGCTCGGGATTAAACTTTATTCCTTATTCTTATGTTTTACAACATGCTGATCACTTTTCTCTTCTATGGAAACATCAAATTCTCACTCTAACATGTACTTGTGACTATTAGGTATTTTTACCGATTAAGCCCTTTACTCGTTTTGCTTAAAATCGAGTAGTACAAGTTGTCTAACATAATTTAAAACTTCATATTCTATCATAAAACACCAAAATACACAAATTTCACCTATGGGTATTTTTCCAAATATGAACCCTAACTTAAATTATTGCTAGCATAAGCTTAATCGAGTTATCAGGATTTCAAAAACGTAAAGAACATTAAAAACGGGGCTTGGAATCACTTACTATGGAGCTTGGAAGCTTGAAACAAACCCTAGCTATGGAGAACCCTTGAAATTTCGTCCTAATGAAGAAGATGGACAAAAATTGGCTTTTAATTTTGTTTTTAATTCATTTTAATAACTAAATGACCAAAATGCCCTTATTACTAAACTTTCCAAAAATTCCTTCCATGTCCTAATTTTGTCCATGAACTTAAAATTGGTCAAATTGCTATTTAAGACCTCTTAATTAATATTTCAATGCAATTTCATACTAGAAACTTCTAGAATGCAAGTTTTGCAACTTATTCGATTTAGTCCCTACTTTCAAATTAAGTATTTTATGCATAGAATTTCTTCACGAAATTTTCACACAATCATGTAATCATATCATAAACCTCAAAATAATTATAAAATAATTATTTCTATCTCGGATTTGTGGTCACGAAACCACTATTCCGATTAGGCCCTAATTCGGGATATTACAGATAATGTATGCTAAAATTGCCCAATTATAGTGAGGTCATTTATCTCCTAGGTAGTTTGGCTAAACCTCTTGGTGAACTCAACAAGGGGTTCTCCTTGTCACAATTTCATAGCCAATATACTCTGTTTCAATTTAAGGGAAATTTTATTGGCAAGGAAATGGCCCATAAAGACCCTGTGGCTAGCTCATCAAAATTATTTATGGGCCTTGACCGCAGCCAGTTGGTTCAATTTATGCCATAACCTTGGAGGGTTGGTGGGAATACCTTACAACTCAACTTGCTCAATGCCTCTAGTATCTCTATATAACTTCTAAAATGTGTGAGGTGATTTGTGGGGTCCTTTTTCCATCAAACCTTACCTTTGGGGTTTTAAACTAGTTGGGTACCTTGAATTAGTGATATGCGAGGCCAAAGGATCGTTGGCATCAAGGGTCCCTTTAGAGTGTCCAAGGTGTGCAGTGTGTAGGTTTGGCATTTCTTGTTCCAAGAGTAACATCTCATTTCTCTAAGCCATCTCCCTGATAAAGATGGATTTAATGGCGTATTTTTGGTGTCTTTGTGAAGGTGGATTTTTGTTAGCTTCCATCTCAACATTTGCAGCCTTTTACCTGAACAGTTTAGAGTTCAAGTTAGGATTTTATTCACTACAGATAGAAAAACCTCTTTCTTCTTCGTCGTCACTTCTTCTTCCACCTCGTCTCTGGATAACCAATAATTTCTACATATTATGCTAGAACTATTCTTGTTGTTGTTGTTGATATACTTATTGTTGGCGTCATTGGGAGTCTTGATGTTGTCAAAATTGCTCTTGGAAAGCTTTGAATTTTCCTTACAGCATCGAAACTTACAGCATCGAAAGTTGTTGGGAGTTGGCATATGTGTGTAACATCCCGAAACAGGGCCTAAATGGAATAGTGGTTGCGAAACCACAAATTTGAAGTAGAAAATTTTATTTTATTATCATTTTAAGGTCTATGGAATGATTGTATGATTGTGTGAAAATTTCGTTTAGAAATTTTATCGATAGAGGGTCTAATTTTATATTTAGGACTAAATTACAAAAGTTGTAAAATGTGTGTTCTAGTTCACAAAGGTACTAAGTACTTGTGAGTAATGGGTTTTTAAAGTTGAGGTCCTTGGATAGTAATTAGACCATTATACTAGTTTGGACAAAAATACCTAAAGGAAGATAAAATACCATAGTTTTTAATTAAGGGCATTTTGGTCATTTAGTTATTAAAATGAATTAAAAACAAAATTAAAAGCCAATTTTTGTCCATCTTCAACCCTTTGGCCGAATTTCACATGAGAAAGACGTAGCTAGGGTTTTTCAAGCTTCCAAGCTCGATTTTAAGTCTGTTTTAGCCCCATTTTTAATGTTCTTTACGTTTTTAGAGTCCCGGTAACTTGATTAAGCTTATTCTAGCAATAATTTAACCTAGGGTTTATATTTGGAAAAATAATCATAGGTAAAATGTGTTTATTTTGATGTTTTATGGTAGAATATGAAGCTTGAAATTGTGTTAAATAACTTTTGCTAAGGGATTTTACGTGAAAACGAGTAAAATGACATAATCGGTAAAAATACCTAATGTTCATAAGTACATGTTAGAGTGAGAATTTGATGTTGCCATAGAAGGGAAAAATGATCAACATGTCATAACACATAAGAAAATAGGATGAATTTTAATTTCTAGGCCTTGGGTCAAAAGTGTAAATATCTAAAAGTTTAGGGGCAAAAATGTAATTTTGCCAAAGTTTGAGTCAATGACTGTTTCAATAAATGTGAGTATTAAATAAGCTAAATTTTTTTATTATAGATCAAGAAGAACGAAATCCAGAGTTAGACCGGGGAAAGAAAAAGATAGTGGACTAAATCGATATAGTTGATCATATTTTGTTTCGAGGTAAGTTTGCGGTAAATAAATGTAATATTCTATTATTTTATGTTAATGTTGTTAATTTCCAGCATGTTTATATTTATTTTATGAAATTATTCAAATAAGACTCAAGCATGAGTTAACGTAGAAGTAATTTCAGAAAGTCCCGGTTGAACCTTAGGAATGTGTAGGATACAAATGTCATGACATTAGGGTTTAAGGATACCATGTAAGACCATGCCAGGGCATGGCAATTGGTAAGGTTTCTAAGGTAAGGAAATCATGTAAGACCATGTCAAGACATGGCATTGATAAGTTACTATAAGGCAGAGGTCCCATGTAAGACCATGCCAAGGCATGGCATTGGTGAGTTCACAAGGCAAGGATACCATGTAAGACCATGTCAAGACATGGCAATGGTAAGTTTCAAAAGGATACCATGTAAGACCATGACAAGTCATGGCAATGGTAAGGTACCCGTGTATCCTTAGTATTCCAAGTGGTTCAACGGGAAAATTTAAAGACAATATCAAGGTAAGGTAAGGTAAGACGAGTTATGCTAAAAAGGTAAGACAAGTTCATGCTAGAAGAGCAAAGGTAAGTATATAATGTTCATATATGATTGATAAGGAAAAAGGTAAGTAAAATGTATTAATTAATTTGATTAAGTAAGTGAGTAAGTGAAGAAATTTAAAATATGTCTATGACAATTAATGAAGTTGCATTGAGTAGTATCATGCCAAGTAATAAGATAATTCTTTTGAATGTTGTTATTTATTTGCATGCAAACTTACTAAGCTTAATGCTTACCCCTTTATTTTCCTTCTTTTTATAGTTTTGTCAAGCTAACTCAGGGATCGTAAAGTACGTCGGAGGTCCGGGCACACTATCATAAGGATTATTTTGGTACAGCTAGACGTTTCATTTTGAGTATGGCATGTATAGCATCGTAGCCATTTTGTGTGTATGATCTTATGATATGGCTGATGAATGGTATGTAAATGCTTGATAATGATCAACCATTGGAATGGCTAATCAAGGACATGCTTGGTGTTATGTATGCCTAAATGCTAGTTATTCCATGGAAATCATGAAAAAGGTGAAATTAGCTTTAAAACAGTATCAGACAGCAGTAATAATGTGAATTTGGAAAATCACTAAAAATAGTAGAAATGGATTTAGATAGTGAATGAGTTATAGAATTAAATCTTATTGAGTCTATATTCATATAAAAGAAACAGAGTAAATAAGGGAGTTTTATTTTATGAGATATTTAAATTTTGGTGAGACAGGGTCAGAGTGATTTCTAAATCCCCTATTCTGAATTTATAAATCACTAAATATTGTACAGAAATAATTAGGAGTTATACTTTATATTTATAAATTCCTTATTGAGTGTAATTTTAAAGGAAATAAACAGCATGGTTATTTGAATTCTGTACAGGGAGAAAAGTAATTCGTAGTGAACAGAGGTTAGAGCAGCCAAACACTGAAACAGGGGAAACTTTAACTAATAAACTGCTCTAATTGGCTAGACAAAAAATTCTGAAAACAATTTAGTAAGAAGATATATGAGTCTAGTTTTAGATAAAATTTATGGATTTGGATTTCAAGTTTCGTAACTCGAGTTATGATTTATTTAGTGACTATGACGCAGATGGATAGTTTATTTATGAAAGATAAAATAAATTGTTTTGATTTGTTTAAGTGATCGGAAAATTTTTATTGATTCCGGTTTGTTCCCGAACCATTTCAATTTCATGTTTTAGGGTCTTGAGGACCCTTTTTAAGGACATACTGAATGAATGAAACTGAATTAATTTTAAAAGCAAATTTTTATGCCCCGAATTAGTAAGCTAAATCAAGTAACGCCTCGTGCTCGACTCCGACGACAGTCTCGGGTATGGGGTGTTACAATGTGTTTTTCGTAGTGTAAGTGTAACAATCAAATTTTCAGTGATGTCAGAAAAAAAGGGTTTCAAAATCCCATTTCCATCAATCGGGTCTGTAATTATTAAATTAAAATATTTATGGAGTTTTTATATTAGAGTATTAAAGTTTAGTCCTTCAATTTTGCCTATTAATCGCCTAATTTAGGTGCAAGGACTGAACTATAAAAGTCTTATCACTGTAAGTTTTTAATTGGCTAAAGGCTCAAAGACTTAAAGAGAAATTAACCAAAGGACTTAAAAAGCAAATAAACCCATTTTAGAATATGTTAGTGTATGGCATCACTAATAATAATTAACTTAAATAATTGTAATTTGTTTATTTAAAATAGACTTAATTAAACTTAATTAATGGACTACTTCATGTATAAAAGACAAATTGAGTGGGATGAAAGAGAACAAAAGCCTTCATCTTCTCCATCCACCATCAAAACTCTATATCCAAGATTGGAGAAAAATCAAGATAGGGCTTTAAGTATTCGTCAACTATTTGGCAAGCTTAATTAAGTCATTTTCTTGTACTTTCTAAGTTTTCAAGGTCATGGGAGCTTGATTTAGCTAGCCCATGTACCAATTTGAAAAACTATTAAAGTTTTTGGAAGTTACCATTGTTGATTTCCTGAACAAATTGGTGTTAATTTGATAGATTTTAAGCTTAGATGTGAAAAAAAAAACTATATTTTGAAATTGAGGCTCAAAATTGAAAGATAATGTTATTTCAGTTTTAGGGACTAAATTGAATAAAATGTAAAACTTAAGGGTCATTTAAAAAATAGAATTAAATAGGTTCAAGCATATCATGGAATGATATAAAACTGCTTGGTATTGATGAATTGTCTAAAATAATTGTTTAAATCAAGAATTGAATCAAAGCAGGGATAATCAGGGAAAAGCCAAATTCGTCAAATAGTAATTGAGAATTTGATTGGCTTATTCTTTTGACCAAGTAAGTTCATATGGTATGGATGTGTTTAAATTGTTATGCATTTGAATTGTGTATACATGCTTTTATTGTGAGTTGATTGTGGTAAATTAGTATAAAGTTGAAAGTTAGACTAAATTGTAAAGAAATGTATATATGTGTTAAATATGTCCGGGTGAACTTAATAAAGGTTAGAATGCTATTGAAATGTTAATAGGGTCTTGTGCACACATGTATGGATTGATGACAGATGTTACTGAGATCATGCATTTGTTGCGGACTCAAGATACATGTGACACATGTTTAGCCTGAACTGGTAACCTGATGTAGCTTTAAAGGTTTAGGTCGATGATCACCTCTGGACGTATTAATGTCCAGAGTGTGAATACTACAACTAAATATGTGGAATTGAGGTGGTGTTCGCAAGCATACGGGTCATGTTGTAATATAGTTACAACAAAGTAGGTGAGTACTCCTAGGGTCTTACTCAAGGGAGGGGAGTACTAGATTAAAGTTATCCTAAAAGCAAATAGAATTAATTAGTAATCTAGATAAATAAAATTACGATAAAATGTAAAGAAGAGATTTTTGAGCTTTTATAAATAAACAATAAGAATTGCATAAATAAAGTGAACTTCGAATAACTAAAATCTAAACTTAATCAAATATAAACATGGGTGATTAGCTCGCTTCAGTAGTTATAATCAATTTTCATCTCAGGCTTTCTTGTTCAATCAACTCGTCAATACCCCAGTAGGATCTTCTTATTCGTCCACTGAAATACTGAGTTGGCAAGAACTACTTATCTTCTGACCTCACAGTCCAGACTGGTTCAAGTTTAAGGTGTTCACGAGTAAATCATACCAAATTTGGGTTAATTCCCACCTTGATAACTTCCTAAGGTTGTCAGACCTAGGATTTAGATTCTTCCTTTTTTGAACAGTTGATATGTTAAAAATCTTTACAAAAAAATTAATTATTTATACCTCCACTTGCTAATCCCCCATAAGATGATTAGTTCCTCGTTGAATCCATAAACAGAATAAACTTGATAAATAAGATATGCATAAAGAATAAATCAAGAATAAGGGTTAAGAGAATCTTGATTGTATTTGATTGGTGAAGGCACAGAAATCCACAATAGTTTGATTCGTCTACAAATAAAGTTCTCCGAAGAACTCAAATGAAAAGAACTGAAAAGAAATCTAAACCACGAGAGAGAAAAAAATTAAAATCTAAATTACAAAGAAAATAACTTAGAATATCAAAAGTTGTCCGTTAACATGTGTTTAAGAGCCTATTTATAGAGTTAGGGTTGTCGCCGTCCTCAACCCTAGGTCAGCTGATGCTCCTGTATTTAACTTTTGATTGTGCATACCAAAACACCCTTGGCACATAAGTGTTTCCCGTACAGGACCGATGTCGCAACACCCAAGAGCTTGTGTCGTGACATCAAAGGTAGTATGCTCAGGTTCAAGGTAGCTCTAGGGGTATGTCACAACATCCAATGGCTGTGTTGCGACACCGAAGGAAATCTTGAGATTCTTGCATTCTGCTCCCTATGTTGCAACATAGAACTTCCTGTAACCCCTCAAACCGAGCCTAGACGTTACAACCCAATTTGCGCAATTACATGGGCCATAAAGATGGCCAAAATGTTTTCATAAGAAAAGTCCATTTGTCCTTGAAACATATCAGTTTGCAAATATCATGTTCTTTTCAATAAAATTTATTTGTTTCTTTTTATTAAAATACTTTTATTATAACTTAGTATTGAAAACACATTTGCAACAGATACTAATTCTTAAAAACATTTAATGATCACTTAAAATTGAAATCCAACATAAGTAATCCATGCAATAATTCCAAAATATCATAAAGGAAAATCCCCATGCCACAGTTCACTATTTAAAATGAAGTCCCAAAAATTTATTAAAACAAAACCAAATCAAAGTCCATAAAAATCCATAATATATTGATGCATGCTTATGTAACAATGCACATTTTGAAGAATTACCTACCCATCGTCGCTACAGACCAATATCGAGTTCCCAGAATCCGTCCATCCAATAACACACCATTTATGGACAAGCCACTTCATAATTACCAATAATGGACACATAATCGCAGATAAACAACCACATAATTTCCACCTTTCACAAAACCTACCCCATGCATGTGATATGGCCATTTGTCAAATCTAACACATATAATTCACTTTTCACATTTTTTGCCTAATAATGCTCATAATTTTGGCGTGTAAATAACTAATGCAATTGTGCAAATGTACACGCCATTCAAGAAATAAAGTAATAAGTATCATCTCCACAGGGATTGAAAATTTGTAAGAGATTGATTACGTTATTATAATCCTATTAACTATACTAAATAGCAGGAAATACTCTTAAATTGGATAAGATGTTGGTCTAATAAATTAATGTAATTTAATGCTAGAAATAGAGAATTGATATGACAAATAAAATATAGTGGCAAATTACAAAGAAAAGTAAGAGTAATTTTGTTGTTGAATTAATAGGACTAGAATTATTCAGGTGAAATGCTAATATCAAAATAATGTCATGACAAAATATTGTCTAACCAACTACTCAGAGAGTTACTACTGTAACTTGCCTCTTTCGATAGCTAGATTTTAAACTAAAAATCTATGTTACTATATGTCTACAGAACTCTGGATTAATAACTGCAATGAACGTTCTTCTCTGCACAACTCGTACCATCTATGTGTAGAGTGCTATGAATATTCTGTCGAATATTCGCTTGCATCAAATGTTTCTAGATCCAGTATATTTAACCTTTTCAAAATAAAAAATACATCTACGAACACAACATACAATCAGCTATGTCTAGAGCTTGCATGCATGTATTTAAAATAGGCATAAATTGAATGAAACAGGGATACAGGCAATCTCAAATAATGAGCATTAAAGATGATAAACATCCACCCAAATAACTCTAACCAGGAAAAAATTTAGTTCATGGGTGGAAAGGTAAACACCAAATTTAAATTATTCATCAACATTTAAAGATGTTTGAATCACAAAAATTAGGAAAACTAAAGGTAAAACTGCAGGCTTTCTCCCCACACTCTAGCTTCTCTTTTATCTTCTGATTGTATGTGAATCTAGGATAGATGTCCCTTCCCTTTCTTCACATCTGTATTATGCTCTCTGTAGCTGCTACCCTTTCTTTCTATGAAATTCTCCAATGGAGTTTGTCTCTATGTAGAGAGAGGATTCCTGTCACCAATCTCTTTCTCACTCAAATTCTCCTCCCCTATTTTTAATCTTCTCTCTCATTCTTTCATTGGATAGACCCGTCCCACCTCAGCACACTTTTTTCATTCCTCTTTTCAAGTTGGATTTTCTGGTACAAGCACAGCTGGCTGAGAATGACGTGGATAAAGTCCTGAGTCATCTTCTCAGAATTACCATGGCAAATCTGTTGGTAATCAATTTCACCATTTTCCACAGCAATATTTCACTTCCTTTATTTTCCCTCTTCATCTTCTTACTCTTCCTGCACCTGTATTCACACAAAACCATACCTTTCCTTCCTAAATGATAATGTAACAAAAAATGACCATTATATCACAATCCAAGCTTTGTCATGCAATTTTCTAAAAATATCCTAAAAATGCAAATGTATTTACTTAATTACAACCAATTAATTCTATTTAGAGGCCTTAAATATAACTCTTTTCAAGAGTTATCACACCTGCAAACTTGAATTATTGATTTTACTTAGGCAAATGATGTTTGCATATGCATGAATGCATGGAATTGCCAAAACAATCAGTCACCAAATTTACTACCTAATCGTAATAAGCATACTGTGTACTTATATTCTCAACAATCTTCTACTGAAAAAGAAGAAAAATGATTACAATTGTTGTAAACCTATTTAGCAAATGTAGTGCAGAAAATGGTTCCTAAAGGTAAAGTTTTCTAAATATTTCAGCAATTAAAATTATAGTATATCTCTCTAAATATACTTAGGTTATCTCTCTCCTAAACTCAGTTTTTTAGGCACTTATTCAATTTTAAATACAAAATTTCCTAGGGAATTCATATTGTCATATGATTATATACTTGACGACTTCAATGGAGCATACACTAGACTGCTACGTATTATATCATGTTATGATTTGAATATAAATCACTCATGAAACAAAAGCTTTTAACTAAAAAGATGGATGGAGCAAACAACTACCTTATTAGCAATTTAGCCTCAAGATTCAGTAGAGTGCCTCTAGAATATATACATATATATTTTTTAGACAAACACTCATATTTCAACTCATTTTTCCAATCAACAATATAATGGAGCAAATAAAATATTTCTAACCTACTCAACAGGTTCAAATATTGGAGTATTCATACTATTTTACCATGACAAAATTATACCCTATCACTATATTGAAATTAAGTTAAGAAGTCCTAAAATTATTCATAGAATGCTATTATAACCTAATTGCATTTATATTTCAATTATTCTACTTTTAGAAAGTCATTTTCAACAACTGCCTTATGCTAAATATGCCTAAACAACTATCACCCTATTTTCTAAGTTTCCAAAGAAGAGTTATTATCCTCATTGAAAATTATTGATAACCATATACTCACATAATCCGATAGGTAAATGGCAATTGAACGTTATGGAAAAAAAATTGTATGCACAACACCCCCCAAACCTAAGGGATGCATTGTCCTCAATGCATGAAATGACAAACTAAAATTAATAAAAGCTACATGAATGCAGGAAATAGATAAAAACTAAAATGAAGGATCATGAAAATATAAAAATAAAAGCTTGGAGGGGAAAGAAATTACTTCACTTAGGTTGGATGGATTTCTTTGCAACTCTCTTGTAATGTTGTAGCCTGTTCTAGTCATCACTATCAGCTTGAACAGTTTTACCAGCAGTCTTCTTAAATCTTTTCCTCCTAAGTTGGTTGATGGGCACCTTTTCCTTATCATCATTGAAATCAAACTTTTTGATTTCATCAATTAGCTGATGAACCGCACGTTCTTGGGCAGTCATAGGTGCCTTAGATTGTGGTGCAGGTGCGATTGTCTGAGTGGTATCCTTTCCATCATCATTAGATTCAATATGGACAGATTCTATCCTAGCTTCATCTTACTCTAGGTCTTGGTTATGCATGGGGTTAGTAGTAGGTTTTTCATCTTTTGCTTCAGGATTTAATAGCAGTTCCTTAGGAAAAATAGGAAATGGTGGCATTAGGTGCAAGAAATTCTTTTGCAGGGATTTACGAATGTTAATACCACGTTGGCAGACATATCCTGAAAATATGGCCATTTCCTCTTAAGCTTTGCCAAAGTTAGTGAAAAGCATTTTCTGATGTTTTTCCAACACGCAAAACTGTTGTTTCAAACCTTCTACAGCTTCAATCATTCACTGTTCAAACTCAGTGTGAGAAGTCAAGGGGGTAGCAGAAACAATCCTAAAAGGAGAAGATAAAGGTGTGCCAGTTTATCTTGGCAATTCCTCGCCAAGTTTCTACGTAATGTATATAGTAATAGCCCCTTTGTTAGGATGGTGGTCTTTATTTTGTGACAAGGAAACCTTGACTCTTTGGTAGAGTACAATAATCAGTGGGAGGAAATTTAATGTGACAACATTATTTTGGGCACAACGATGAATCTCACGAAAGATGATTTTTCCAACATTAATCTTCCGACCCACCGTTATAGAGTGGAGAAGCAATAATCGGTTTTTAGACATTGTAGTATTATATGTAGAAGGAATAAGACATGTTTTTAAGAAATGGTACCGAATCTTGCATTGAGGCTTCAATGAGATTCTATCGATGGTGTAACAATCATTTCTTGAGATTAACCATTGTGTTCCCTCCATATAAACATCAATGAGAAACTAGGCTAAACGCTTTGGGGACATTGTCTTCACAAAGTTAACATGCTCATTCAGACCTTCAGATAATCCATATTGAGTATTGATGGAGTCCTCATCAAACAGAACCGATGCACCACGCACTTATATAAATGCATTGACCGGAGATGTAATATGGGCATAAAACTCTTTCACTACCTTTAGGAGGACATCATCAGCATAGAGGCAAAAGATTCCCCACCCATGCTTTTTGACAACTGATGAAACAACCTCTGTATATCCCATGAATGGAGCATTCTGAAAAAGGAATCATTTTTCCATCCAGAATGGTCATTTGGAAAAATTTTTATGGTATTTCTCCTCAGCAAGTTTATTAAAGAAGGTGCGTGGAGAGGCAGAGGTTGAAGCAGAAGCCTTTTAAGAAGCCATTGAAGAGAATATAGACAGTTGAAAAATGAAAAATGAATAACTAATGCAATTGTGCAAGTGTACACATCATTCAAGTAATAAAGTGATAAGTAAGTATCGTCTCCACAGGGATTGGAAATTGGTAAAAGATTGATTAAGTTATTATAATCATATTAACTATAGTAAATAACGAGAAATACTCTTAAATTGAACAAGATATTGGTATAATGAATTACTGTAATTTAATGCTAAAAACAAAGAATTGATATGGCAAATAAAATGTAGTGGCAAATTATAAAGAAAAGAAAGAGTAATTATGTTGTTTAATGAATAGGGTTGGAATTATTCAGGTGAAATGCTCATATCAAAATAATGTCATGGCAAAATATTGTCTAATCAACTACTCAGAGAGTTGCTACTATAACCTGCCCCTTTCAATAGCTAGATTTTAAGCTAAAAATCTAAGTTATTGTATGTCTATAGGACTCTGGATTAATAACTGCAATGAACGTTCTTCTCTGCATAACTCTCAACATCTATGTCTAGAGTGCTACAAATATTCTGTCGAATATTCACTTGCATCAAATGATTCTTGATCCAATATATCTAACCTTTTTGAAAATTAAAAATACATCTATGAACAAACATACAATTAGCTATGTCTAGAGCTTGCATGCATATATTTAAAATAGGTATAAATTGATAGAAACAATGATATAGGCAATCTCAAATCATGAGCATTAAATATAATAAACATCCACCAAAATAATTCCAACCCAGAAATGATTTAGCTCATGGGTGGAAAGGTAAACACCAAATTTAAATCATTCATCAACATTTAAAGATGTTTGAATCAGAAAAATCAAAAAACTAAAGGCATAACTGCAAGATTTCTCGCCACACTCCAGCTTCTCTTTTATCTTTCGATTGTATGTGAATCCAAGATAGATGTCTCTTCCCCTTCTTCACGCCTGTATTCTACTCTCTATAGCTACTACCCTTTCTTTCTCTGAAATTCTCCTATAGAGTTTTTCACTGTGTAGAGAGAGGATTGTTGTCACCAATCTCTTTGTCACACAAATTCTCCTCCCCTTTTTTTCATCTTCTCTCTCCTTTTATTAGGTAGATCCGTCCCACCTCAGCACACTTTTTTCATCTTTTTTTTAGGTTGGCTTTTCTGGTACACGCACAACTGACTGGGAATGACGTAGATAAAGTCCTGAGCCATGTTCTCGGAATTACCATGGCAAATCTGTTGGCAATCAATTTCACCATTTTCCACGAAAATATTTCACTTCCTTTATTTTCCCTCTTCATCTTCTTACTCTTCCTACACTTGTATTCACACAAAACCACACCTTTCCTCCCAAATTAATAAAAGTAACATATAATGCCCATTATATCACAATCCAATCTTTGTTATGTAATGTTCTAAAAAAATCCTAAAAATACAAATGTATTCACTTAATTACAACCAATTAATTCTATTTAGAGGCCTTAAATATAACTCTTTTCCAAGAGTTACCAATAATCTCACATAACACACATTTTTCAATTTTACACATATGCATGTATACATGCCCACATTTTCATATATCACATAATATTCATTTTTATTCACATAAGCAAGCTTTAATATGCTTTTCATATTAAATCATAGATCTCATCACATACACATATATCACATATTTAAATCATCAACATACCAGATAAGCAATGTATCACATAACATAGAGATGATGTAACACCCCTCACTTGTATTCAACGCCGGAATAGGGTTACGGAGCACTACCAAACTTACAAAACAATTAAACATCCATTTAGCATACATTTTCTCAATTCAAGTATTCATCAATCAATCTCAATCAATTTTTCCCTTATACGAGCCTACGAGGCCCTAAACATGCTTTGGGAGTGGTTCAGGACTAAACCGATAACTCAAGAAATTTTCATGAAACTTTGAAAATTTTTCTACAAAACAGGGGACACATGCCCGTATGGCTAGGCCATGTGTCTCACACGACCACCAGACACGCCCGTGTCACAAGCCATGTGGGCATTCGAAATGGAAGCACATAGTCGTGTCCCAGCCTATGTCTGACCCTGAGTAACTCTCTGACTTGGGTCACACGGCCAACACATATGCCCGTGTGCCCTAAAAATGGCCATAAACGCCCGTGTGCCAAGCCGTGTGCTAGGCTGTACCAATCCTGTAGGGTATACTGACTTATGCCACACGGCCAAGTCACACACCCGTGTGTGAGGCCGTGTGGAACATACTGACTTGTTTTCAAATTCAACACCAAGGGGCACACGACCGTGTAACATGACCGTGTATCACACACGGCTGAGACACACGCCCGTGTCTCTTCTCGTGTAGTAAAAAATAGGCTATTTACCAAGCCATTTTGCCACCAATTTTACACATACCTATAAAAACTCAAATAGTTTCATTTCATGACACAAATAAGTAGCCAAATATCATCAACCAATATTCAAATCATACCATTTCATTACCTACCATACAAGTCACAAATATGTCACAATTTACCATCAAACTACATACCTAATTCACATATATAATTCAATTTACTAAACCATTCCAAACGTGCATTATCATTCACCAATTGACAAGCACATAACTTCCTAAATTATCAACCTTTTTAGCAATGAAATTACCTAATATCATTAAGCATTATAAATTCAACCTCAATCACACAATATAGGTCAATTACCAAACTCAAAATAGAACCATTTATACATTTATAAACATAATCAAATTCATCATCGTAAGCCAATTCAAATGGCCAAAATAGATGTTCATCAAACATACCAAAATGACTCAAGCCTATACATGCCATATATCATATTTACACAACTCTAAAAGTACCAAAATAGATGTCCGATAGTGCGATGAAGTCTCTGACGATCCCCGAATCTGAGCTAGCTTCGAAGAACTATAAAACATGGAAAAATAAACGAAGTAAGCTATAAAGCTTAGTAAGTTCATATTTAATTATTAAATAATCTCATTATTCATTAACATTTCAAAAAAAAAAAAAACATAAATTTGCATTTAAAGCATCATTCAATGGGTTAACATGAAATGGAACCACATAGTAACTCATAAGTTCTCAACTTCTTTTAACTCGTTACTTGAACAGTTTTTCGTACATACCTGTATCGTTATGCATCTATTTCTCACCAATTCTATTACCAAATCACTCCGAGCTTTTAAATGCTTACGGTACGAGTACATCAATTTTCTGATGCCATAGTCCAACTATGGCCTTACGCATACATTGCCATGGCCCTGTCGTGGTCTTACATTCACATGCCATAACCTGGTTATGGTCTTATTTTCTAATTGCCATAGCCCTATTCAGCAACTCGTCTTATTTAAATCGTATATTTAATTTAAGATCTCCAAATTTAACTAATAGAATAAATACAATCTCAATTCCATCCGCCAATTAAATAAATACACATTTAAGTTCAATTATACGAACTTACCTCATGTACGAAAATGACGAAACGGATAGACTATTCAATTACTTTGCTTTTTCCCCGATCGAAGTCTGAATTCCTCTTTTCTTGATCTATAAGTAATCAAAATCAGCTTATTTATTTTTCTAATTATTCAATTCAATCCAAGATATGCATTTGAGCTATTTTACACATTAGCCCCTAAACTTTCACCTTTTTACAATTTAGTCCTTATTGCACAAAATCACAAATTCATGAAATTCAAGACTAACCCGTGCTAGCCGAATTACATTATACCCCTAGCAGCCCATATTTTCCATTTATTTCACATTTTAACCACAAAGTTTCAACATTTCTCAATTTAATCCCTATTTTACATTTTCACTAAAAATCACTTAACAAAACTTGTATATCTATAAACAAGCATTCATAATCTATCAAGAAACTTCAAAATACACAGGTATTTATCAAAGACATCATTCAAAATCTTTAACAGTTTTGCAAAATAGTCCTTGGGCTAGCTAGAACTAGTTGCAACATTACAAAAACATAGAAATCATTAAAAACAGAACCAAAAATGGACTTACATGCTCAATATACCATAGCCAAAAGTTCCAAGCTTTGTAATGGTGTTTTCAGTCCCTAATTTTGGTGGTTTCAAACATTAAAGATGATGACATCTTAATTTCCTTTTGTTTTATTATACTTATTAACTTAATTACTAATTTAACCTTAAGTTTTAACCCTTATAAATTCATTTATAGTGTCCATAAATGTTCACTTAAACAATCAATGGTATATTTACTACATAAGGGCCTCCATTATTTAATTTCATAGGCATTTGATACCTTTAACTAATAGAACAACACTTTTGCACTTTACACGATCTAGTCCTTTTTATTAAATTGACCAATCAAACGATAAAATTTCTTAACGAAATTTTTGCTCAAACATATTATCATGCTATAGACATTTAAATAATAGTAAAATAATTATTTTGACCTAGGATTTGTTGTCCCAAAATCACTGTTTCGGTTTGAATAAAAACGGGCCGTTACAGATGAGATTTGCACACATATGATTATCACATATATCAGCACATCACAAAACATGCCTTTCATGAAACTAATGGGTTAGGATCACTTACTAGGGTTTTTTCTTGATGAGTTTTCCAACTCCTCTTTGAGTACGTAATGTGCTCTAAATTTATTATTTAATATCATATTATTAAAATGAAAGTGAACATATTACGCACAAATTAAAGGTTTAAATCCCACATCTTATATTGTAGATCTGATTGCCACAATCCTTTTTAATGATTTCACTAGATTTATCTCGTAAGACAATTTAACACATAAGTAATGTTTATTAATCAGGATCTGGAAACATGAAAATATATAGACTTTTTCATTCCCTTTTTAACTCAAATTCATGTAGTTTCGTAGTAATTCTTGTTGAAAAATGTAATATAATTATAAAATAATTAAATTTTACTCAAATTATCAACTTACTGTATTTTAATTAATTTTATAATAAATTTTCATAAAATTTGATTTATATTTGACAAATTTGCACTGAGGGGGAAAATTACACTACTAGAAACACAAAATCGGGAAGCGATTTTTGAAGCATCGAGGGGAATTAATTTTTCAGCCTAAGAGGATCAAATTATGAATAGTAAAACATAATATAATTAATTTTAATTTTTATCCAAATTATTTTGGGTTAAATAATTATTATTAATTATATTATGAAAGGAGGCCTAGTAGTGCTAATACAAGAGACTGATCGAATCGAGCAATCGGGCTACCCAAAACCGTTCAACATACTGACCCAATCAGCTCAAAATAGTTGATTTATTGACTTGCAAATAAGCCCTTGAAGTCTCCTTGAAATCGCATTCAAACCCCTCTACTTTCTATGTTTTTAAAGATTCATCCAAAGTTAAATTTAGCAAGTTTGAAACATTCAAACTTGCCACATGTGTGGCTGGCCAAGGGGGTATATGGCTGCTGATTTTTTGCTATTTTTAGCACCAAATCTGACCTATAAATACCCCTTTCACCTATTCATTTCCACATACCTTTTATTCCACACATCTCTCTCTTTCTCTTCTTTGTTTCTCATTTTTCCCTTATATTTCCTTTGCTGATTTCCCTCTTAGAAAAGATCCCTTCAACCACCTTGGAGATCAGCATGCAAGTGCTTATACAAGCCGAGATTGATCTGATGGGTACTTCTACTCCAAGAGTTCGATCTAGAAATTCAAGATCGAAAGGGAGTAGAAAACTAGGTAGCAGACCACTTGTCCAGATTGGAGCCGTAAGAAGGGACTTCTCCACTCATACCGATTCAGGAGACATTCCTAGATGAACACATACTTAAGGTAAATCATATCCATAATACCCTTGGTTTGCTGATTTTTGCTAACTATCTAGCTTGTGGTTTGATGCCTCTTGATAAGTCATATCAAGAAAAGAAAAAGTTTCTTCACGATGTGAAGTACTATTTCTGGGAAGAACCATACTTGTTCAGAAAGTGTACAGATCAAACGATCAGGGGATGCATGGCAGAAGATGAAGTACGTGAGATTTTATATCATTGCCACATAGCTTCGAGTAGGGGACAGTTTGGAGGTACACATACTGCAGCCAAGGTATTGCAAGCTGAATTCTTTTGGCCAACATTTTTCAAAGACGCGTATGCTTACGTAAAGAGTTGTGATTGATGCCAAAGGGTTGGAAACATTACCAACAGAAATGAGATGCCCTGAACAAACATCATTGAGGTAGAATTATTTGATGTTTGGGGTATTGACTTCCTTGGTCCTTTCCCTCCGTCTTTTGGTCATAAGTATATATTGGTAGCAGTAGACTACGTGTCTAAGTGAGTTGAGGTCAAGGCATTCCGACGAATGATGCCAAGGTTGTGATAAAGCTTTTGCAGAAACATGTGTTCACAAGTTTTGGAACTCTTATGGCCATCATCAGTGATGAGGGGTTCCATTTTATTAACAAATGGTTGAAATGGTTACTTGACAAACATAGAGTGAAGTACAAGGTTGCCACAGCTTACCATCCGCAGATGAATGGACAACCTGAACTGACAAACAAAGAGATAAAAGGTATACTCAAGAAGGTAGTTTGTTCAAACCAACGAGATTGGTCCAAAAGACTGGACGATTCTTTATGGGCCTATAGGACAACATACAAAACAACTTTAGGGATGTCACCCATAGATTGGTTTTTGGGAAAGCCTATTATTTGCCCTTGGAGTTAGAAACATTAGCCTTACTGGGCTCTCCAACAATTCAACTTGGATCTTAAGCTTGCTAAAGAGAAACGGATGCTTCAACTCAACGAGTTAGAAGAGTTCTGAATGTTCTCATAAAAGAATGCCAAACTATTTAAGGAAAGACTTAAAAGATGGCATGACAAGCGTATTTGAGTTTGAGAATTTGAAGCAGGTCAGCAAGTCTTGTTATTTAATTCCAGATTAAGGTTCTTTCCTGGTAAGTTAAAATCACGTTGGTCTGGTCCATTTACAATTCACCAGTTTTTCCCATATGGAGTTGTCGAACTTCAAGGTAAGGGAAGTAATTTTCGAGTCAATACTCGGCACTTAAAGCATTACTGGGGGAATAAAATTGAGTAGGATAAAGTCTCATTCATTTTATCATATACTTAAATTTTCTCATTTTCTTTTAAATAAATGATTTAGGGTATATTTTCAGGACTAGTATGTTAAAATAAATTCTGTCTAAGAGATTGAAACTTAAGCAAGACCGCTTGTGGCGCCTTCAATCTTTCCTGAGATTTGATTTTAACATAATCTTTTGAGAAATTATTCCCCAAATGGCAAAATAATTTTTTAGTTTCTTTAAGTTTAGGTACTTAATTGAATTATTTGAAAATTTTAGTTGTTTTTTTTATAAATATTAAAAATTAGTTCTCTTTTTGTAAATATTTTTAAAAGCAACAAAAAAAAAAGGTTTTTAATTTAATTTTTAATAAATAAGTTGATAATAATTACTATATAATTATATTTATTATATGTATATTAATTATTATCAACTTTGTATAGAATTAATATTAGTTTAAATTTTATGATCTTTTAATAAAATTTATCTTAATAAATAAAGTAATGGCAAATAATATTTTAATATAAATTATATTATTTATTAATTGTTATTAACTTTATATTACATTAGCGTTTAGAATATTTTATTATTAATTTGTTCTAAAAATTCTAATTTAATTCCTACCCTCTATCACTTTAAATGCCACCTCCTAACCATCGCCAGCAACACTGCCCAGTAGCTGCACACGTCCATCAACTCCCGCACCAGCTCCCACGTGCTGCGATCTACCCTGCTTGCTGATCAAGCCGACACACCTGCCTGCTGCCTACTTACCTACTTATGCACTAGTCCTGTTGCTCACTCACGCCTGCCCTGCTCGTGCCTTACTTATGCAACAGCTTTGGTCGCATCACTGCTGCTACTGCGTGCTGCTGATGTTCCTTCCTTCAACCCGTGCGCACCCTTGCACAAATAGCAAGGCCCTTATCACCCTTACACCATATCACCATTAAAAATTGCCGCTACCATTATCATGTTCACCTTCCAACCAATCCTTATTCGAATTATTTTGCTCCCGATTTAATTTTTATTATTAGGTTCTTATTTTTCTTTACACAAAGGTGGTAAGAAATTCTTTTTCTGTTAATTTTACTATAATTATTTACCCTTTCAAATTTCATGAATTGTTAAAATTTTAAGTTAATTAAATTTTTGAAAAAATATTTGTTTTCATCTTATGTTCAGGTTAATCATACCTCGCAAAAGAACTCGTGCTTCTGTCCAAGTTGAAGAATCACAAAACAAATTCCACTGTGAAGAAGCCAAAGCGAGATATAATAGCATTTTCAAAAATTAGCAAATGCTCCCTGAAAAAGGCTTTACACTGAAAGAAAGCAACTATATCGATTTCATGGCATATTGTGACAGCCCTAATTTGATACTAGTCGAAAAGTGGTTTCGGGACCACAAAACCGAGTCACAAAAATAATTAACCGTTACATTCTATGCTTATTATATGTATAAGTGCATGTGTGAAAGTTTCATATTTTGATTTTGTCATTTGTATGTGAAATTTATTAAATAGGACTTATGTGAGACATTTTAAAAATGTTTAATTTATAATGGTCTATTAATGCATAATACAAAAAGAATGGACTTGCATGTCAAATTATCCATTTTAAAATAGTGGCCGGCCATGTTGTTATTTAATGTAAAATATATGTATTATCTATTAGTATAATGGCAACTAAATGGCTTTATATTTTATAATAATGGTAATTAAAAAAATAGAAAAAGGGTGAAGAAAACAAAGTGTTCATCTTTGTTCTTCTTAGCCGATTTTTAAAGGAAGAAAAAGGAGCAAACCATTCGGTCATCTTAAGCTTGAAACAAGCTCAAGAGCATAGAGGGACAATTTCGGATAAAGGAAAAGCTAAAGTAGTTGACTAGCCGACCCGTAGTTGTTCAGAAAATACTCGAGGTAAGTTTTCAGCTTTTAAACATAAACTATTTATGAATGAATCATGATATGTCACGAGAATTTAGCCATACCTTTAGCATAAACATATATATATACACATACTTGAAGCCAAATAGTATGCATGAGTTTTAAATAAGGAAATTTGTTATGATCATCTTGCCGTGAGTTGTATACATTAGATTGAAGATATGTAATGGTAAATTAAGAAGCAATGGTGCGATAGTTATCAAGTGATTATACGTGAATGAATTCAAAGTGGACTAATGTAATTAACTTGTGTGAAATGCATAAATACAAGAAGTGTACATGTTATGAATTTGTAAAACTTATATTCGAATTATTATTCGGGCCTATGGCTCAGCAAGCTTTTAGCTGGTGAAATTGTTTCGGGCTTTGAGCCTAGTAGGCATAATGTCGGTGAATGAGTTTCAGACTCAATGTCTAGCAGGCCTTGTGCCGGTGTTAAGTTCAGGTTTATACCTAGCAGGCCTCGTGCCGGTGTTAAGTTCAGGATTTTACCTAGTAGGCAAAATTACGGGTGAAACAATAAAAGTCTATGAATATGTGATTATGCTATACGACACCTAAATTCCTTCGATAGATTAAATTGTCCAGGTATGTATAAGTTGTTATGCATATAACGAAATGTGAATTAAAGTATGAATTAAAAATACAAGTATATAAAATGTGGTTGTGTATAGTTATATTCGACCATTATGAATTTTGGTACATGAAAGTATATGTGTGATAGCCCTAATTTGACCCTAGTCGGAAAGTCGTTTCAGGATCACAAAATTGAGTCATAAAAATAATTAACTGTTAAATTCTGCGTTTATTATATGTGTAAATGCATGTGTGAAAGTTTCATGCTTTGATTTGGTCAATTGTATGTGAAATTTAGAAGAAGGACTCATGTGATAAAACTTGAAAGTGTGATAGGTAAATTTTAAAGTACCAAATAATGCATGAAATGATGACATGAGGGACTTGCATGTCAAATGGACCAATTTTGTCTAGTGGCCGGCCATAAATGATGGTTGATGTATAATATATGCTTTATTTTAGTATTATAATAAGTGATGGCTTTATTTTCTAAAATAAATTAATTAGTAAAACAATAAAGGTGGATAAAAAAAAAGTGGATGTTCATCTTTCTTTTTGATTGTCGAATTTGGGGAAAGAAAATATTGAAGAAAGAAAAGGGGAAGACTTTCTGTGACAACCCGAATTAGGGCCTAATCGGAATAGTGGTATTGTGACCACAAATTCGAGATAGAAATAATTGTTTTATAATTATTTTGGGTTTTATGATATGATTACGTGATTGTGTGAAAATTTCGTGATAAAATTCTATGCTTAAAATGCTTAAATTGAAAGTAGGGACTAAATTGAATAAGTTGCAAAATTTGCATCCTAGAAGTTTTTAGTATGAAATTGCTTTGGAATATTAATTAGGAGGTCTTAAATGGCAATTTGACCAATTTTAAGTTCATGGACAAAATTTGGGACATGGAAGGAATTTTTGAAAGTTTAGTAAGGAGGGGCATTTTGGTCATTTCTATATTAAATGAAATAAAATGGGAAAAATAACACAAAATTGGTCATCTTCTTCACTAGTTGCTGCCGAATTTTCCTCTCTTCCTTAGCTAGGGTTTCTTCAACTTTCAAGCTCCATATTAAGTAATTCCAAGCCCCGTTTTTAATGTTCTTTACATTTTTGAAATCCTCGTAGCTCGGTTTACCTATTTCTACTATTATTTTGAGTTAGGGTTTATGTTTAAAAATTTACCCATGAATGATAGGCATGTATTTTGATGTTTGATGGTAGAATATGAGGTTTTAAATTATGTTAAACAACTTGTGCTACTCGGTTTTACGTGAAAACGAGTAAAACGGCATAATTGGTAAAAATACTTATTGCTCATAACTATATGTTAGAGTGAGAATTTGATGTTGTTGTAGAAGAGAAAAATGTTCAGCATGTCATAAAACATAGGAATAAGGGCTGAAATTAAATTTTCGAGCCTTGGGGCAAAATTGTAATTTTGTAAAAGTTAGGGGCCAAAAATGTAATTTTTCCATAATGTGATTTTTGGATTGAAATAAATAGTATGAGTGTTAAATGAGCTAAATGTATTGTTATAGATCAAGAAAGGCGTGGAATTGACCTTGAACGGGGGAAAGAAAAAGCTTTGGACTAAATTGCAAAAATTCCACATTTTGCAATCCGAGGTAAGTTTGTATGTAAATATTACATTAATTTTATGTACATTCTTATATTTCAGCCTATTATGTAAATATATTAACGGATGATAAAAATATAAATAGACCATTGGAAGAATGGAAATAAACAATAGAGAGAGATCCCGGTTGAACATTCGGAGAGATCGAATAAAATAGAGGAAGCGTAGCTAGGTCACATGTATGATGCTGAGTGCACATCATGTGTACAAGAAAGCTACGAGATACAATGTAGTAGCTAGGTCACATGTGTGATACGGGATGTATCCCATGTAGACAAGAGAGCTACGTAAGAGATGAATGTAGCTAGGTCGCATGGGTGATACTATGTGTACACCATGTAGACAAGAGAGCTACGGGATATATGTAGCTAGGTCGCATGCGTGATTCCAAGTGAAGGACACCATGTAGACAAGAGAGCTACGAGACAAATCGGCTAGGTCACATGAGTGGTACTAAGTGTTCACTATGTGTACAAGAGAGCCGAACTAAATGAAGTATGATGGTGGAGCCGTAAATGAAGCCATTAAATATCGAGGTTGATCCAAATTGTTCAACCGGATGGCTTAGTAGTGAGATTTTAGTCACGGACCTACACTTGTAACGTATGAAATGTGATGAAAATGATTTGTAGTATATATATATGTAAGTTAAAATGAGGTTAGTGCAAAGAATGGGTGAAAGAGTGAAAGTAGCATTAAATCTGTTTTGGACAGTAACAATGACGTGATTCTGAAAAATCACAAAAAATAGAATGGATTTAAATAGAGGTTGAATGAGATGTGGAATTAAAGCTTAATGAGTCTATTTTCATATAAAATAAACAGAGCAAGCAAAAGAATTCTATATTTTGAGATATTTGCAATTGTGTGTGACTTGCTCAAAATGACTACGTGGTCCCCTGTTCCAACTTTGAAAAATCATTAAAAATTGTACAAAACAAATTAAGAAATATAGTTTATATGCATAAATTCCTCATTGAGTCTAGTTTTAAATGGAACAGATTTTATGGTTATTTGAATTGTTTACTGGGAGAAATTCAATTCGTAGTGAACAGAGGTCAGATCAGTTGAGCTGTGTAACAGGGGAAACTTTAACCAATAAACTGTACTAATTGGCTGAACCAAAAATTCTAGAAAAAAATTAGTAAAAATATTTATGAGTCTAGATTTAGATAAATTTTACGGATTTGAATTTCGAGTTTTGTAACTCAAGTTATGATTTATTTAGCGAATATGATGCAGCAGAGACAGCTTAATCAAATTGGAGTGAATAGTGAAATTAAAGTAGATATACTTGAGTTGTTGTATAAACATATTAGATTCTTTCATTAATATTTACTTACTTACTTACTAAGCTATAAGCTTACTTTGTTTTCTCTCTTTTGTTTTATATGTCCTTCAGCTTGCTCAGGAGTTAAGGATCGCGAAGATCTGTCCGCACTATCAATACTTTAGGGTATTGAACTAAACATTTTGAATTATGGCATGTATAGTAGACTTAATTATTTTGTTACGTGTCATAATTGCCTAGGTTTAAAATATTGGTTACAGTATTCGATTAACTACTTTGTATAAGCCATTAAAGTTGGCTAATATTGTTCAAGACATATGTTATGACGATACACTATCAAATTGGATGACATATTTCTATTTCGGTTTTTTTTTGTTTAATGGTATGTGCTATGTTCTAGTAATACCTTGTACCTGTTCGTGACGTAACTTGGGTAAGGGTGTTACATTTAGTGGTATCAGAGCTATGGTTTAGTCGGTTCTCGGACTAATAAAGTGTGTGTAAAAGTCTAGCTATACATGCCATAAAAATATTGTGATAGTGTGGTGACTCCTGATTGTTCTAAACTATGTTTTGTTTTAATATAGTAATGGATCTGAAGGAATCAAGTGATGATGTGATAGTAATGCGCCGACTCTCGCACAAGGGACCGCGCCTGTGGAAAGTAGATCTGAGACATTGAGACAAGGAGATGAGGCTCGGGATGCCTTTCTCCAAAGGATGAACAATTGGTATACTGAATTTATTCAAGCAAATCCAAATGCTCAACCTCCTCCACCCCCTCCTATACCTCAGACGATTCCTGTAGCTGCTCAAGGCATAGATTTGGTAAGGATGAACAAGCCTCCAGTTGACAAGATTCGAAAACAAGGGGCCGAAGAGTTTAGAGCAAAGATTGATGATGATCCTGAGAAAGCGGAATTCTGGCTTGAAAATTCTACCCGTGTATTTGATGAGCTCTCATGTACACCCGAGGAATGCTTAAAGTGTGCTGTATCACTTTTGAGAGATTCGGCCTACCATTGGTGGAAGACTAGAGTAGCAGTGGTGCCAAAAGAAAGAGTTACTTGGGATTTCTTCCAGGAGGAATTTAGAAAGAAATACATAAGTCAGCGATTTCTTGATCAAAAACGGAAGGAGTTCCTTGAATTAAAGCAAGGCAAGATGTCTGTGGTAGAATATGAACGCGAATTTATGAGACTTAGCAAGTATGCTCAGGAATGTGTGTCCATCGAGGCCATTATGTGCAGAAGGTTTGAAGATGGGCTGAATGAGGACATTAAAGTGCTGGTAGGAATTTTGGAGTTGACAGAATTTGTAGTGTTGGTTGATCGAGCTCTTAAAGCTGAAGAATTGAACAAAGAAAGAAGAAAAGCTGCTATTGAGGCTCGAGATGCCAGAAAAAGGCCGATAAGCAAGCCATTTCAATCTCAATCAAAGAGGTCCAAAGAGGCAAACCCTCAAATGACAGTTTCAATTGGGGATTCACACAGAGATCGTGGTAGAGCGTATTCGAGGTCTAAAGCTCAAGCTACTTCGGTGGCAAGTGTGGGTAATATGCGACCTAGAAAGCCCGAATGTCGAGAATGTGGCGGGCAACATTATGGTGAGTGTTGGGGAACCGAAGCGAGCTTGTTTTTGTGTGCGATTCTCGCGAACATTTTATTAGAGATTGTCCGAGAAAGTCAAAGAAGAAAGATTTCCAAGTGCTAGACAGCAGAATACCACCGCTAGTAGGGGTAGACCACCGAGAAATACCGGAGGTGGGACTAGCGATAAAAAACCGTGACGAAAAGATTCGATGTGGCAAGATCGAGAAGCTAGAGCACCCGCTAGAACTTATGCTATACGTGCCCGAGAAGATGCATCATCTCCGATGTCATTCTTCGGTACATTTTCTCTCTATGATACTATTGTTATTGCATTGATTGATCCCGGATCCACTCATTCCTATATTTGCATGAATTTAGTATCTAATAAAAAGTTGCTTAGTTGAGCTTCTTGAGTTTACGATTAAAGTGTCGAACCCTTTAGGCCAATATGTACTAGTTGATAAAGTTTGCAAGAATTGTCCATTAATGATTCAAGGTCACTGTTTTCCGGCCAATTTGATGCTGTTACCATTTGGTGAGTTTGACGTTATCTTGGGAATGGACTGGTTGACATTGTATGATGCTAAGGTAGATTGCAAACAAAAGATACTAGAGTTGAAATGTGAAAATGGAGAAATTCGTGGGTTGAAACAGATGAATCAAATAAATTGCCTATGGTGATTTCGCATATGTCCGCATGCAAATACATGAGAAAAGGGTGTGTGAAGCTTATCTGGCTTATGTAATGAATACTGAGTTGCCTCAATTGAAGCTTGAATTAGTACCGATAGTTTGTGAGTTTCGAGATGTATTTCCAGACGAATTGCCTGGGTTGCCTCCGAACAGAGAGATAGAGTTTGCCATTGATTTGTTGCCGGCATCGCACCGATCTCGATTGCTCCGTATAGAATGGCTCCGATCGAATTAAAAGAATTGAAGGCTCGATTGCGAATTATTAACAGATAAGGGATTTGTAAGACCGAGTTTCTCTCCCAGGGTGCTCCAAAGATTATTCGTAAAGAAGAAGGATGGTTCAATGAGACTTTGCATTGATTATCGTCGGCTTAATAAGGTGACTATAAAGAACAAATACCCATTGCCGAGGATTGATGATTTATTCGATCAGTTAAAAGGGACCACAGTGTTTTCAAATATCGATTTAAGGTCTGGTTACTACTAGTTGAGAGTTAAAGAGTCGGATGTGCCGAAAACCACCTTTAGGACAAGGTATGGACATTATGAGTTTCTTGTGATGCCTTTCGGCTTAACAAATGCTCCAGCTATATTTATGGACTTAATGAATCGGATCTTTCGACCATATCTGGATAAGTTTGTGGTAGTGTTTATAGATGACATTTTAATTTATTCTCGGGATGAGTCTGAACATGCCGAACACTTGAGAACCATATTGCAGATCTTGAGAGAAAAGAAACTGTTTGCCAAGTTTAGTAAAAGTGAATTCTGGCTTCGTGAAGTCGGATTTTTGGGACATATAGTTTCAGGTGATGGTATTCAGGTGGATCCAAGTAAGATTTCTGCGATCGTTGATTGGAAACCGCCAAAGAATGTATCCGAGGTTAGAAGCTTTTTAGGCTTAGCCGGATATTATAGACGTTTTGTTGAAGGATTTTCGATGATTGCCTCTCCTATGACTAAGTTGCTGCAAAAGAATGTGAAGTTTGAATGGACTGATAAATGTCAGTAGAGTTTTGAAAAGTTGAAAGCACGATTGACTGAAGCACCAATTTTGGTACAGCCCGAACCAGGAAAAGAGTTCGTAATTTACAGTGATGCATCGTTGACAGGCCTTGGATGTGTGTTGATGCAATAGGGTAAAGTGGTAGCTTATGCTTCGAGACAGTTAAAACCGCATGAGAAGAACTATCCTACACATGATTTGGAATTGGCCGCTATTGTTTATGCCTTGAAGATTTGGCGACATTATTTGTACGGTGAAAAATGCCAAATTTTTATTGATCACAAAAGTTTGAAGTATTTGATGAATCAAAAGGATTTTAATCTGCGACAGCGAAGATGGCTTGAATTATTAAAGGATTATGATCTGGTGATTGATTATCATCCAGGAAAAGCAAATGTAGTTACTGACACCTTGAGCAGAAAATTTCTTTTTACTTTGAGAGCCATGAATACGGGGCTAGCGTTGTCTGATGATGGGTCAATCTTAGTAGAGATGAGAGCTAAACCGTTATTTCTTGATTGATTTGTGATGCTCAAAAGAATGATAGTGAGTTGCGGGCCAAGAGAACTCAATGTGAGTCGAGTTACGACTCGATTTTCGAGTTGGACCAGACATCGCTTGATGTTTCGAGACGTGATATGTGTGCGAAAAATGATAAATTGATTCGAAAATATTACATGAGGCGCACAATGGTCATTTTATCGATTCACCCCAGTAGCACAAAAATGTATAATGATTTAAAGAAGTTGTATTGGTGGCGGTGTATGAAAAGGGACATTTCTGAATTTGTAACCAAGTGTTTGATTTGTCAAAAGTATAAGTTTGAACATCAAGTGCCTTGTGGGCTACTTCAACCGTAATGGTGCACGAGTGGAAATGGGACAAGATTACCATGGATTTTGTGACCGGTTTGCCTTTGACTCCTAAAAAGAAGGATGTTTGTTTGGGTAGTGGTTGATAGATTAACAAAGTCAGCCCACTTTATACCAAGATGCGCACTGATTACTCACTTGATAAGTTAGCCGAATTATATATTGCTTTGAAATTGTGAGGTTGCACGGAGTACCTATATGTCTATAATATCGATAGAGATCCGAGATTTACCTCGAGATTTTGGAAAAAGTTACAAGAAGCTTTGGGTATAAAATTGAACTTTAGTCTTCGCATTTCATCCACAAACAGATGGTCAATCGAAAAGAGTAATCCAGGTACTCGAAGATATGCTTAGATGTTGTGTTTTAGAATTTGGAGGTAGTTGGGAGAAATATCTATCTTTGATTGAGTTTGCCTACAATAACGCTTATCAATCAAGTATACAAATGGCACCGCATTTAAGCCTTGTATGGTCGTAAGTGTCGGACTCCTTTATATTGGACCGAGCTTAGTGAGAAACAGATTCACGAGTTGATTTAGTTAAAGAAACCAAGAGAAAGTAAAAGTAATTCGGGATTGTTTGAAAGTCGCTTGATCGACAAAAGTCATATGCAGATTTGAAAAGAAAAGAGATTGAATTTCAAGTGGGTGATAAAGTGTTCTTAAAGGTGCCACCATGGAAAAAGATTCTAAGATTTAGCCGAAAAGGCAAGTTGAGTCCGCGTTTTATTGGGCGTATGAGATTACATGAGAGAATTGGACCATGGCATATCGGTTGGCTTTACTCGCAAAGTTAGAAAGAATTCATAACGTGTTTCATGTATCAATGTTGAGAAGTTATCGTTCGATCCTTCACATGTGGTTTCCCCAACGAAATTGAGATTCGATCGGATATGACCTATGAGGAGGAACCAATAAAGATTTTGGCTCGAGAAGTTAAAACAGTTAAGAAATAACAGTATAGCCTTAGTGAAAGTATTGTGGCACAGACATACATAGGATAGAAGAGGCTACGTGGGAACCCGAGGAAGCTATGAAGAAACAGTACCCAAACCTTTTTTATGTAAGATTTTCTGGGACGAAAATCTCTAAAGGGGGAGAAATTGTGACAACCCGATTAGGGCCCTAATCAGAATAGTGGTATTGTGACCACAAATCCGAGATAGAAATAATTGTTTTATAATTATTTTGGGTTTTATGATATGATTACGTGATTGTGTGAAAATTTCGTGATAAAAATCTATGCTTAAAATGCTTAAATTGAAAGTAGGGACTAAATTGAATAAGTTGCAAAATTTGCATCCTAGAAGTTTTTAGTATGAAATTGCTTTGGAATATTAATTAGGAGGTCTTAAATGGCAATTTGACCAATTTTAAGTTCATGGACAAAATTTGGGACATGGAAGGAATTTTTGAAAGTTTAGTAAGGAGGGGCATTTTGGTCATTTCTATATTAAATGAAATAAAATGGGAAAAATAACACAAAATTGGTCATCTTCTTCACTAGTTGTTGCTGCGAATTTTCCTCTTCCATAGCTAGGGTTTCTTCAACTTTCAAGCTCCATAGTAAGTAATTCCAAGCCCCATTTTTAATGTTCTTTACATTTTTGAAATCCTCGTAGCTCGGTTTACCTATTTCTACTATTATTTTGAGTTAGGGTTTATGTTTAAAAATTTACCCAGGAATGATAGGCATGTATTTTGATGTTTGGTGGTAGAATATGAGGTTTTAAATTATGTTAAACAACTTGTGCTACTCGGTTTTAAGTGAAAACGAGTAAAGCAAGATAATTGGTAAAAATACTTATTGTTCATAACTATATGTTAGAGTGAGAATTTGATGTTGTTGTAGAAGAGAAAAATGTTCAGCATGTCATAAAACATAGGAATAAGGGCTGAAATTAAATTTCTGAGCCTTGGGGCAAAATTGTAATTTTGTAAAAGTTAGGGGGCAAAATGTAATTTTTCCATAATGTGATTTTTGGATTGAAATAAATAGTATGAGTGTTAAATGAGCTAAATGTATTGTTGTAGATCAAGAAAGGCGTGGAATTGACCTTGAACGGGGGAAAGAAAAAGCTTTGGACTAAATTGCAAAAATTCCACATTTTGCACCGAGGTAAGTTTGTATGTAAATATTACATTAATTTTATGTACATTCTTATATTTCAGCCTATTATGTAAATATATTAACGGATGTTAAAAATATAAATAGACTATTGGAAGAATGGAAATAAACAATAGAGAGAGATCCCGGTTGAACATTCGGAGAGATCGAATAAAATAGAGGAAGCGTAGCTAGGTCACATGTATGATGCTGAGTGCACATCATGCGTACAAGAAAGCTACGAGATACAATGTAGTAGCTAGGTCACATGTGTGATACGGGATGTATCCCATGTAGACAAGAGAGCTACGTAAGAGATGAATGTAGCTAGGTCGCATGGGTGATACTATGTGTACACCATGTAGACAAGAGAGCTACGGGATATATGTAGCTAGGTCGCATGCGTGATTCCAAGTGAAGGACACCATGTAGACAAGAGAGCTACTGAGACAAATCGGCTAGGTCACATGAGTGGTACTAAGTGTTCACTATGTGTACAAGAGAGCCGAACTAAACGGCGTATGATGGTGGAGCCGTGGGGTGAAGCAATTAAATATCGAGGTTGATCCGAATTGTTCAACGGGATGGCTTAGTAGTGAGATTTTAGTCACGGACCTACACTTGTAACGTATGAAATGTGATGAAAATGATTTGTAGTATATATATATGTAAGTTAAAATGAGGTTAGTGCAAAGAATGGGTGAAAGAGTGAACATAGCATTAAATCTGTTTTGGACAGTAACAATGACGTGATTTTGAAAAATCACCAAAAATAGAATGGATTTAACTAGAGGTTGAATGAGATGTGGAATTAAAGCTTAATGAGTCTATTTTCATATGAAAGAAACAGAGCAAGAAAAGAATTCTATATTTTGAGATATTTGCAATTGTGTGTGACTTGCTCAAAATGACTACGTGGTCCCCTGTTCCAAATTTGAAAAATCATTAAAAATTGTACAAAAAAAATTAAGAAATACAGTTTATATGCCTAAATTCCTCATTGAGTCTAGTTTTAAATGAACAGATTTTATGGTTATTTGAATTGTGTACTGGGAGAAATTCAATTCGTAGTGAACAGAGGTCAGATCAGTTGAGCTGTGTAACAGGGGAAACTTTAACCAATAAACTGTACTAATTGGCTGAACCAAAAATTCTAGAAAAAAATTAGTAAAAATATTTATGAGTCTAGATTCAGGGAAATTTTACGGATTTGAATTTTGAGTTTTGTAACTCGAGTTATGATTTATTTAGCAAACATGATGCAGCAGAGACAGCTTAATCAAATTGGAGTGAATAGTGAAATTAAAGTAGATATACTTGAGTTGTTGTATAAACATATTAGATTCTTTCATTAATATTTACTTACTTACTTACTAAGCTATAAGCTTACTTTGTTTTCTCTTTTGTTTTATAGTGTCCTTCACTTGCTCAGGAGTTAAGGATCGCGAAGATCTCATCAGCACTATCAATACTTTAGGGTATTGAACTAAACATTTTGAATTATGGCATGTATAGTAGACTTAATTATTTTGTTACGTGTCATAATTGCCTAGGTTTAAAATATTGGTTACAGTATTCGATTAACTACTTTGTATAAGCCATTAAAGTTGGCTAATATTGTTCAAGACATATGTTATAACGATACACTATCAAATTGGATGACATATTTCTATTTCGGTTTTTTTTTGTTTAATGGTATGTGCTTTGTTCTAGTAATACCTTGTACCCTGTTCTGGCGACGGTAACGGGTAAGGGGTGTTACACTTTCGGTCATTTGAATGCTTAAAAAGCTCAAGGGCAAAGAGGAACTAATTCAGATAGGGGAAAGGAGAAAGCAATCCAGTAGCCCATCTGCAACTGTTCAAAGATATACGAGGTAAGTTTTGAGTAATTACAATTATTAAATAATTGATATAATGAAATAAGTATGATAAATAGATTGAGTATATGGCTTATAACCAAATGGATAGTAGAAGTTAAGCTGAGACAAATAGATGGTTATGTGTTCTTGCGTATAAGTGTTGAACCGATGTTATATTGAAAGTATGTTTTCGTTGTGTGCTCATACTCGAATAAAGAAAATGAAGTACAAATGTGATATGTTATATGAGCCGAATTATCTTGTGGGTAAATATGCTTAGCTCTCAATATAATATATATATCTGGATTAAATCCCGCAGGCTTCGTGCTGGTAATATATATCCGGGTTAAATCCCACAGGCTTTGTGCTGGTAATATATATTCGGGTTAAATCCATGAGCTTAGTGCTTTGTACTATATCCCACTTAAAGTTCTGAGGCTTTGAGCTAGTAATTGGATTCGGTTTTGAAACCTAGCAGGCTTAATGCCGGTGATTCGAATGAGATTACAAATTTAAATGTTCAAAGTAAACTACTATCGAGTATGTATGATACATGATAATGACCAGGTACGTATTATATACTGTTATGTGAATGATTAATAGATCTATGAATAAGAGAAATGATCTATTCGATCAATGTTTGCCATTATATGAAAATATGTGAATTAAAATTTCTTTGAGTATTTACATTCGGCCAATAGTCTTTATGTGTGGTATACTTGTGTATATTTGGCCTAGTGATTGTAATTTGAATACCAATTTGGTAATATTCATTGTTCGATCTAAATGACATGATTTAATTGTTGAAATGCTTAAAACTTACTAAGCCTCAAAAGCTTACTCTGTTTCTTATTTCTCTGTTTTATAGATTGTTGATTTTGGCCACCGTCTCGGGGATCGTCAGCAGTTCTTCATACTATCAATCTTTTTGGTACAGTTATATTTTGGACTCGATATGGCATGTATAGGTTAGGCTGTTGACAAAATATGTTTTGAAATTGTAAATATTTTGGCCATATGAAAATGGCATGTATATAACTCAAAGTTTGGTATGTGTGCAGTTCAATTTTTGCTTTTTTTGCTAAATTTTGAGAATGAAAAATTAAACGTTTAGCTCGGTAATACTTTATAGCCTAAACCGGCGATCAGACTTTGGCTAAGGGTGTTACATTTTATTGGTATTAGAGTTACGGTTTAGTCGATTCTAAGATTAAAGTAGCGTGTATGAGTCTAGCTATACATGCCATATAGTATTAATACGATAGTATGATGAATTCTGACAATTAAAAATGTGTTTTCGTATAGTAATGGATCCCGATCCCAATCGAGCGGTAGCTAATGATGTTGAGAGTGTAGCGCCTACTCCCGCGCATGGGACAGCGCCGATGGACTCTCAACCGATTGCAAGCAATCAGAATGACGAGGCTAGACAGGCTTTTTATAGTGTGATGAATGATGGGTTCAACCAATACATTCAAACTAATACGGCTGTTCCACAATCCCCACTCCCGAATAATACGCCCCCGGAACCTACAATACCTCCAGTAATTGATCAGACGAGGTTAAATAAGCCTCCGGTTGACAGAATCAGAAAGCATGGGGCTACTGAATTTAAAGCTACAGATAGTGATGATGCCGAACAAGCTGAATTTTGGTTGGACAATACAATTCGGGTACTTGATGAACTATCTTGCACACTCGATGAATGCCTTATATCCTTGCTACGTGATTCTGCTTACTATTGGTGGAACACATTGGTTTCTGTTGTACCCAGAGAATGGGTGACATGGGAGTTCTTTCAAACTAAATTTTCGAAAAAAATATATCAGTCAGAGGTTCATTGATCAGAAACGAAAAGAATTTCTTGAGCTTAAACAGGGTTCCATGTCAGTTACTGATTATGATCGGAAGTTTGTCAGACTCAGTAGATATGCTCGGGAATGTCTATCGTCTGAGGCTATTATGTGTAAACGTTTTGAAGATGGGTGGAATGAAGATATAAAGATGTCTATTGGCATTCTTGAAATACGAGAGTTCGTAGTACTTGTCGAGCGAGCTTGCAAAGCCGATGAACTTAGTAAAGAAAAAAAGAAAGCTGATGTCGAAGCTGGAGAATTTCGTAAAAGATCTTCAGAAAAGTCTTTTCAGCAATCATCAAAGAAATTTCGAGACGATTCAGGCCGATCAAAGAATACTTCGGGTTTTTCTAGACGAGACCACGATCGACCCCCTATGAGTATACAAGCCACTTCAGTTGCCAGTGTTGGAAATGATCGTCGGGACAGGACAGAGTGCAAGTATTATGATAAATGGCATTCGGGGAGTTATAGATTTCGTGATCGCTCCTGTTATAAATATGGACCAGCCGACCACTTTATTAAGGACTGCCCGAGATTATCTGAGTAGAATATGAATTAGAGTGGGAAACCGAGTACTACAGGACGAGGTAGACCACCTAGGAATACGGGGGATGCTAGTGGCGGTCAGAGAGTTTCTAGAGATGCTACAACCAGATCTGAGGCTCGTGCTCGTACTAGATCTTATGCTATACGCGCACGCGAGGATGCTTCTTCGCCTGATGTTATTACCGGTACTTTCACTCTCTTTGATACTAATGTGATTGCATTAATTGACCCTGGTTCTACTCATTCATATGTATGTAAGACTCTAGCATCCAGTAAGACTCTACCTGTTGAGTCTACTGAGTTCGTAATTTGAGTGTTGAATCCCTTGGGTCATTGTGTGCTTGTCGACAAGGTGTGTAAGAAATGCCCCTTAGTAATCCAAGGTTCCTGTTTTCCGGCCGATTTAATGCTTTTACCGTTTAATGAATTTGATGTTATTCTTGGTATGGATTGGTTGACCGTACATGATACAGTTGTAAATTACAAAAGAAAGACCATTGATTTGAGGTGTGCAAATAATGAGATAATTCGAATTGAGTCTACTGATTTAAACGGATTGCCAGTAATAATATCCTCGATGTTGGCTCAGAAATATGTGAAAAAGGGGTGTGAAGCATATCTTGCGTACGTACTTGATAGCAAAGAGTCAAAAAGGAGACTTGAATCAGTGCCAGTGGTTTGTGAGTATTCAGATGTTTTTCCTGAGGAGTTACCGGGATTACCACCCGTCCGAGAGGTAGAATTCGGCATCGAACTAGTACCTGGTACCACACCAATTTCGATAGCTCCGTATCGTATGGCACCAATAGAATTGAAGGAATTGAAAACCCAGTTTCAAGAATTGACAGATAGAGGTTTTGCTCGACCGAGTTTCTCACCTTGGGGTGCACCAGTTTTATTCGTGAAAAAGAAAGACGGAACCATGAGAATGTGCATCGACTGTCAATTAAATAAAGTGACAATAAAGAATAAATATCCGTTACCATGTATTGATGATTTGTTTGATCAGCTAAAGGGAGCCTCAGTGTTTTCAAAGATAGATTTGAGATTGGGCTATTATCAGTTGCGAGTTTGAGACTCAGATATACCTAAAACTGCTTTCAGAACGAGATACGGTCACTACGAGTTCTTAGTGATGCTGTTTGGGCTCACTAATGCCCCTGCAGTATTTATGGACTTGATGAATCGGATCTTCAGACAGTGTTTGGACCGGTTTGTAGTTGTGTTTATTGACGATATTTTGGTCTATTCGTGAGATGAAACCGATCATGCCGAGCACCTGAGATTAGTGTTACAGATTTTACGGGATAAGCAGTTATATGCTAAGTTCAGTAAATGTCAGTTCTGGTTGAGAGAAGTTAGCTTTTTGGGACATGTAGTATTCGCATCGGGTATTCGAGCTGATCCGAGCAAAATTTCGGCCATACTCAATTAGAAGCCTCCGAGAAATGTTATTGAAGTTCGTAGCTTTTTGGGACTTGCCGGTTACTACAGACGATTTGTAAAGAGTTTCTCGATGATAGCCACACCAATGACGAAACTACTTCAGAAAGATGTTAAGTTTGAATGGTCAGAAAAATGTCAGAAAAGTTTCGATCAATTGAAAACTTATTTGACTGAAGCTCCGGTGCTAGTACAGCCCGAATCCGGTAAAGAGTTTGTCATTTACAGTGATGCATCCTTACTTGGGCTGGCTTGAGTGTTGATGCAAGAAGTTCGAGTTGTAGCTTACGCGTCGAGGCAATTGAAGCCGCATGAGAAAAACTATCCGACCCATGATCTTGAATTAGCTGTCATTGTTTTCGCTTTGAAAATATGGCGACACTACTTGTTTGGAGAGAAGTGTCATGTATATTCAGATCATAAAAGTCTCAAATATTTAATGACTCAAAAATATTTGAATCTGAGACAAAGACATTGGCTTGAATTGTTGAAAGATTATGATCTTGTTATTGACTATCACCCTGGAAAGGCTAACATGGTTGCCGATGTTTTGAGTTGCAAATCACTGTTTGCTTTGCGAGCGATGAATGTTCACTTGTCCGTTTCATCCGATAATGTGTTAGTAGCAGAATTAAAAGCCAAATTGTTATTGACTCATCAAATATGTGAAACTCAGAAAGTTGATGATGAATTGGTGGCTAAACGAGCTGAATGTGTTTCGAATGTGGATTCAAAGTTTCAAATTGATGACAACGATTGTTTGAGGTTCAGAAGTCGATTGTGTGTTCCAAGAAATTCAGAACTTATTTCGATAATTTTGAACGAAGCTCATAATAGCCGAATGTCGATCCATCCTGGTAGCACAAAAATTTACAACGATCTGAAACGTCAGTTTTGGTGGCCTGGTATGAAACGAGACATTTCTAATTTTGTTTCGAAGTGTTTGATATGTCAACAAGTGAAAGCGAAACATCAAGTGCCTTCGGGATTACTTCATCCGATCATGATACCCGAATGGAAATGGGATTGAATCACGATGGATTTTGTATCTAGGTTGCCATTGTCGTCAAGTAAGAAAGATGCGATTTGGGTTGTTGTTGATAAACTGACAAAGTTAGCTTATTTTATTCCCGTACGTACAGATTATTCACTTGACAAACTAGCCGAGTTGTATGTTTCTCAGATTGTGAGATTACACGGGGTACCTATTTCTATTGTGTCGAATAGAGATCCGAGATTCACATCACGATTCTGGAAGAAGTTGCAAGAAGTATTGGGTACCAAATGGCATTTTAGCACCACTTTTCATCCTCAGACTGATATGTTGAGATGTTGCATCCTTGAGTTTAGTGGTTCATGGGAACGATATTTGCCTTTGATTGAATTCGCTTACAACAATAGTTTTCAATCAAGCATTAAGATTGCATCTTACGAGGCTTTGTATAGTCGTAAATGTCGTACACCGTTGTTTTAGATCGAGCTTAGTGAAAGTAAAATCTTCAGGGTTGATTTGGTTAAAGATGGTGAGCTAAAAGTAAAAGTAATCCATGAAAGTCTGAAAGCAGCTTCAGATCGTCAGAAGTCATATACGGATTTAAAACAAAAAGACATTGAATTTCAGGTCAGAGACAAAGTGTTTCTTAAAGTTTCACCTTGGAAAAAGGTGCTCAGATTTGGTCGTAAAGGCAAATTGAGTCCGAGGTTCATCAGTCCGTATGAAATATCATAACGAATTGGACCAGTCGCATACAGATTGATTTTACCCCCTGAACTTGAAAAGATTCACAACGTTTTTCATGTCTCGGTGCTTTAACGTTATAGATATGATCCATAGCACATAATTAATCCATCAGAGATTGAAATTCAATCTGATTTGAGTTATGAAGAAGAACCGATTCATATTCTAGCTCGCGAGGTGAAAGAGTTGCGAAACAAAAAGGTTCCGTTAGTAAAGGTATTATGGCTCAAGCACGGGATCGAAGAAGCTACTTGGGAACCTGAGAACTCTATGAAAGAACGATATCCTAACTTATTCACTGGTAAGATTTTCGGGGATGAAAATTTCTTATGTGGGGGAGAGTTGTGACAGCCCTAATTTGACCCTAGTCGGAAAGTGGTTTCAAGATTACAAAACCGAGTCATAAAAATAATTAACTGTTAAATTCTACGTTTATTATATGTGTAAATGCATGTGTGAAAGTTTCATGCTTTGATTTGGTCAATTGTATGTGAAATTTAGAAGGACTCATCTGATAAAACTTGAAAGTGTGATAGGTAAATTTTAAAGTACCAAATAATGCATGAAATGATGACATGAGGGACTTGCATGTCAAATGGACCAATTTTGTCCAAAGGGTCCACCATAAATGATGGTTGATGTATAATATATGCTTTATTTTAGTATTATAATAAGTGATGGCTTTATTTTTTTAAATAAATTAATTAGTAAAACAATAAAGGTGGATAAAAAAAAAGTGGATGTTCATCTTTCTTTTTGATTGTCGAATTTGGGGAAAGAAAATATTGAAGAAAGAAAAGGGGAAGACTTTTGGTCATTTGAATGCTTAAGAAGCTCAAGAGCAGAGAGGAACTAATTCAGATAGGGGGAAGGAGAAAGCAATCGAGTAGCCCATCTGCAACTGTTCAAAGATATACGAGGTAAGTTTTGAGTAATTACAATTATTAGATAATTGATATAATGAAATAAGTATGATAAATAGATTGAGTATATGGCATATAACCGAATGGATAGTAGAAGTTAAGCTGAGACAAATAGATGGTTATGTGCTCTTGCATATAAGTGTTGAACCGATGTTATATTGAAAGTATGTTTTCATTGTGTGCTCATACTCGAATAAAGAAAATGAAGTACAAATGTGATATGTTATATGAGCCGAATTATTGTGTGGGTAAATATGCTTAGCTCTCGATATAATATATATATATCTCAAGTTAACTCCCATGCAGCTTCGTCTTGTAATATATATTCAAAGTTAAATCCATGAGCTTAGTATCGGGTACTATATCCGGACTTAAAGTTCCGCAGGTTTTGAGCTAGTAATTGGATTCGGGTTTTGAAACCTAGCAGGCTTAATGCTGGTGATTCGAATGAGATTTCAAATTTAAATGTTCAAAGTAAACTACTATCGAGTATGTATGATACATGGTAATGACCAGGTACATATTATATACTATTATGTGAATGATTAATAGATCTATGAATAAGAGAAATGATCTATTCGATCAATGTTTGCCATTATATATGTGAATTAAATTAGTTGTATGAGCCATAAAGTAAAGTGAAGCATGTGCTAAAAATTTCTTTGAGTATTTACATTTGGCCAATAGTCTTTATGTGTGGTATACTTGTGTATATTTGGCCTAGTGATTGTAATTTGAATACCAATTTGGTAATATTCATTGTTCGATCTAAATGACATGATTTAATTGTTGAAATGCTTAAAACTTACTAAGCCTCGAAAGCTTGCTCTGTTTCTTATTTCTCTGTTTTATAGATTGTTGATTTTGGCCACCGTCTCGGGGATCGTCTGCAGTTCTTCATACTATCAATCTTTTTGGTACAATTATATTTTAGACTCGATATGGCATGTATAGGTTAGGCTGTTGACAAAATATGTTTTGAAATTGTAAATATTTTGGCCATATGAAAATGGCATGTATATAACTCAAAGGTTGGTATTTGTTCAGTTCAATTTTTGCTTTTATTGCTAAATTTTGAGAATGAAAAATTAAACGTTTAGCTTGGTAATACTTTATAGCCTAAACCGGCGATCAGAATTTGGCTAGGGGTGTTACAATATGTTATATATATATATACAATTATGATATTTGAAATTATATATGGATGAAATGATTTGAATTAACCTTATAAGGCCGAATCGATGAATTACTACGAATCATTTAGAAGGTGTGCTTATGAAATTCAAACTCTGAAGAAATAATAAGTAGAGGAAATGGAGTTTACATGGTTATATATTTTCGGTCAATTGGTATTATAATCGAATATGATATAATATGTATTTTTGTTGTTTAAGATACTTGAGACTTACTAAGCTTATTGGCTTACTGTGAATGTTTTGTGTTGTCTTATTTTATAGTTCTTGTTGAAAGCTACGAGCTCGGGGATTTCAAGTTCAAAATCATCTACACTATCGTCGCTATTTCGGTACTTTTGATAGTTTATATCTTGAGAAATGGCATGTATAGGCTTAACTCTCTTTTGAAGCAAGTTATATTTTGAAAATTGTAAATATTTTAGCCATACGAAAATGGCTTGCTAATTTCCTATATACGAGTTTTATGGTTCTATGGACTTATGTGTCAAACATCTTGAAATTTATTAGTTATTCTGACTTTGGTTAAAAATTGGTTCATGGTTGAATGATTAAAGAAACTATATTTTGTTATGCATGATTGATTATAAATGGCTAGTCTGATCTGTTTCTGATTTGTAATACCTTATAAATCTATACTGGCGATGGATAAGTGTATAGGGTGTTACATTTTATTGGTATCAGAGCTATGGTTTAGTCGATTCTAGGACTAACGTAGCGTGCGTGAGTCTAGCTATACATGCCATATAATCAAAATTATCTATGTATGTAATATTAATAGTAACATGGCTGGCCACTAACTTAGAAATGGTTGTTAAATGTGAGATGCCACCTTAATGCATTTTTCAACCATTGACAAAATAACCAATATTTCAAGTTATATCAGCAAGATAAATTCACATGCAAATGACACAAATTCGAAAGAGTATTTAATCACTTCATAAACATGAAATATAACTTATAATTATTTTTATAGCTCTGTCGCAATCACTTACTAGGGTCAAATTATCATGTAGCAGCCTAGGAAATTTTCGTAAAATCTTACAGTATTGCTCCTACATAGATGTCTCGCCTAGAGGCTTCTCGCGAAGTAGTGTGTGATAGGAAACACCACTAAGGACTTTTTGTTTCAGTAACTCTTTCACTCATGAGCTTTGAATACGAATTGGTTTTTCTTCATACTCAAATCTTAATTTCAACATCGTAATTATGTGAATTAGATCTATAACGTCGAAGGTGAAACATGAAAACGTTGTTAATCTTTTCGCAAGGGGTAAGATCAATTTATATCGACTTGCAATGAATACACAATAAACCGGACTTAACGGTTCGTGCCAAATGGTCGAGTCGGAGGAAAGCTTTAATGTGCACCAATGTTTTTCTCAATCCGCATACGGCTAGATTCGAAGCCACTTCGGCTACGAATACTTTTACTTTCTGCTCAGCATCTTTAATCAAATCAAGCTCAAGATTTTTACTTTCACTAGAGGCCCAGCTCCGAGAAGTGATGTCAAGGATGTCCTGTCAGGGTACGAGCATTTATGACATGCTCTTTACAGCCTCTGTAATCATGCTTGATTGAAAGCTATTGTTATAAGCAGTGTATTCTACAATCAATGTGCAGCCAAATATAGTCCGCCGCTCACAGAACCATCGAAGCCAGTCAAGGAGATGCAACATCTTCTATCCTTCGGTATTGAATCATCAGCTCTAGATTAACTGTGTGGCTAAAATACAACTTGGTACAATCCTTGTCTTCTTCCGAATGATGTGAATTTTGATCTCTATCCGACACGGAAATAGGCACCTGTAACTCTTCCCTACCATGTGAGAAATATACCAGCTAGGTTATGGTCCTGAATAATCTCGTACATAAAAGAGGACTTCGTATCGACCTATCAACAATCAGATCGCATCTTGCTCAATGACAACGGCAACTGGTTAGACAAAATCCATCGTTACTCGATCCCATTTCCATTGTATGTACCATTCCTGAAGGCTACTTGATGTTCCACTTTCACTTCTTGACATAACACTTGAAACAAAGTCGGAAATGTCTCGCTTCATTGACATTTTACTCTCATTGTATATTTTCGTGCTACCAGGATGAAAAGATCGACAGCTCGCTCTCTTAGCTTCGTTTAAAATCATCGTATAATTGAGATTTCTTGGAACACACATCAACTTTAATCGGACAATCGATTTGTCGTCAATTTGAAACTCTAAAGCATATTACATTCACTGCAGCCATGCGTTATCATAGAAACTTTACGAGTTTCGCCGATGATTTGATGAATTGTAATAGTGGCCTTTAATTCGCTACTAACACATCCTCTCATAAAACAGACAAAGCGTACATTCATCGCTGCTGTGACAGACGAAGGCAGTAACTACGTTAATGATAGTCGATGACTAGCTCCAATCCTTGGCTGCCAACGTCTTTGTCGCAAATTCAATTCTCTCTCGAGTCATCAATGATATTTGAGGCTTTTATGATCGAATATACAACACTTCTGATAAGGTAGCCAGCCAAATTGAAAACAATTACAACTAATTGAAGATCGGATAGTTTTTCTCATGCACTCAACCTTGACCTTCTTGCATATCAGCACCAGCAAAGATGCATCCTGACAAACTCTTTACGGATTCGTGCTGCACTAGCATGCCCTATGCCGAGCTTCATTAAATAAGTCTTGATTGGCTGATGCAAAACTTTTTGACATTTTTCGCCAATCAGAACTTAATCATGCAGAGTCTTTCGAAGTAATCTCATCAATGGTGAGGCTATTGGTCGAGAACCTCACAAATCATATCCGTAATAACCGCAAGTCCCAAAAGCTGAACTTAATATGAGGCTTCAGTTAAGTATGGCTGAAATTTTACCAGATCAACTTCGAATACCGATGCAGATACCACTGACCAAAAATCTCAACCAACTCACATGTATTGGAACAAGTAGCATAATCCGGCTCATCCAAGATTTTCTTATTTTCACTAATTCTCGGTCGCTAACAGTGTCGGATCTCTCGATAGACCAAAATGTCGTGAGATAATACAACTACGAACCGATCTAAACGCTGTCTAAAGATTCGATTGATCAGAGTCATAAATCTGCGGGTGCATTATGATGTCCAAACGGCATCACTAAGTTCGAGTGACCGTATCTTGTTCTAAAAGTAATTTTAGGTATAGTCTCGAACTCGTACACTAACCCGACAATCTCAAATCTATCTTTGAAAAACATGAAGCTCCTTTAGTGATCAAACAAATCATCAATACGCGTAACGGATATTTATTCATTATCGTCACCTATTTAATTGACGATAGTCTATGCCACAATCTCATATCTCGTCCTTCTTTCTTGCAAACAATACTGGTGCACCCCAGTGAGAAACTCTGGTCTAGCGAAACCTCTATCCACAATTCTGTTGGCAACCAGAAGCTCTATAATGATACATTAGCTATCGTGAGTCAACTTAGGTACAATGATGAGCCAAACTCCACCTCGCAGTGGTTGCGGAAAACATCCGATAATCACAAACCACATGCACAGATTCAAGCTTTTCTAGCTTTGTCATACGTGTGCAGGTAGGCTTCACACCTTTCTAGACATGTTTTTGAGCCAGATCGAGGATTATAATAACCCGCTCCCGACTCAACTCATTATCTCGATTAGATCTAAGCGATCTTAAATCAATAAGCGGTCGAAATGAGACGCATCGGGCCGAGCAATCCATAACCAAGGATAATATGAATTCATCAAAGTCGGATACAATTACGCAATCAAATCTTTGGTGGCAGGAACATTTCGATTACTAGGGACATTTTTACACCTTGTCCAAAGTACATAGACCCAGGATTTGGAATTAAAAATAACGACTACGTGTACATCAACAGGTAAAGTCTTACTGGATGCCTAGAGTCTCACATACATAATGAGTAAGCCTCAATCAAAGCAAGCACATTAGTATCTCAGGAGAAGTTCTCCAAGCATCAGGCTAAGAAACATCCACACGTGGCATGGCGAGCGAGCGATTTGGTGGTAGGCAGCTTTAGGCCCTCTGACCGCCACTAGCATTCCCGGTTCCTAAGTCTACCTTCTTCTGTAGTATTATTCGTTTTCACTCTGATTCACATTCTGTTCGGACAATCCACCGAGGCAATCTTTGTGATCAGGTGATCCACATTTGAGTGGACAGAGTCACGATTTAACTCTGATGCCAGGAAGATTAATGCACTGATCGACGACGATCAATGCCAACAACGGCAACAGAGGTAACTCGTGTACTCAGCAATTGTCGACAATTATTTCAAGAGTGCAGTATTCTGAGAAGTCTGCTCGAATCGAATCTCTAAACTCCGATGATTGATGAAAGGGCTCTCCGAAGATCTTACGAAACTCTGCTCTCGCCTTTTCTTTCTCTTTCTCGAGCTCTTCGGCTTTTCGCTCAACAAGTACCACAAACTCTCGATTTCTAGAATGCCAACATACGCTACCATATCTTCGTCTGTCCCTCTTGAACAGACATATATCTTCGAAGCATCATTCGACGGTGAGCTCTCACAAACTTCTACTGTTCATCAGAATCTCGACATGGAACCTTGTTTAAGTTCAAGAAATTCTTTCCGTTTTTGATCAATAAATCTTTTGATTTCATTCAAAAACTCCCAAGTCACTCGCTCATAAACCACAACAGAAATCAATGTATTCACTATTAAGAGCCAGGCGAATCAGTACACAATGATAGTACAAACTTGGCACTCATGGGTGTACAAGAGCAGTTATCAAGTACCGGATAGTATTGTCCAACCAAAATTTGAGCTTGCTCAGCGTCATCCGTCGGAGCTTTAAATTCCGTAGCCTGCGCATCAAGCGTGATCATAGACTGGGGCTTATTTAAGCGTAATCGGAGGTGCGGTGCAGGGGTGTATGCATTAGCTGGTTACTGATTGACCAATCATTCATCACGCTATAAAAGCCTGCCAGCTTCATCATTCGACACTAGGTGGGGTTGAGAGTTCATCAAGGCCTCGCGCTGCAGGCGCCACTCTCAACATCATCAACTATCGCTCGATTGGGATCGGATCCATCACTATACATAAACACATTTTTAATGTCAAAAATCACCACACTATCAAATAAACAAATAATAGCATGTATAGCTAGAGACATGGGACATTACGGTAGTCCTAGAGCAGCCTAAACCGTAGCTCGAGTCCATCGCGCAATGTAACACACCCGCCCGTATCCGTCGCCGGAGGGGTAAGGAATGTTACCAATATTCTTAATTTCATTTCTAAATTATACATAAATAATTTCAAGCATTATGGATCAACATCCATATACACATACAGACTTATGAAAAACACATGTTAACTTAATAAGCCATTTCGCGTGGCATGCATCAAAAGATACCGTGAGTCAATCCTATACACATAAATAAATCAGTGTAGCAAAAAGCTTAGATAGTGTGGTCGACTTCAACTTTAAAAACCATGGATCAAATCTATGACAGTGAATCTTACGAAGAATAAGCATCTATGCTTAGCAATAAGCAGAAGTAATAATCATCTAGAAGATTAGCATAATAATGCAGTCTATATGAATGAACCCTGGCGAATCTGAACAACCTTCTGATGCGTACTCTCTTTATCGATCATTTTGGGCTGGCAAAGGTAAAATCGCAATAAGCAATCCAACTATTTTCATTCTATAGCCATACATTCGGTCTCAAATTTTCATTATCTCAGCATGATAGTGTTTCTATATATACATTTCATATTTGTGAAGTTGGATTTTCTAATTCGAAATTCATACACCCTAGTCAAATCATAACGTTCAAATGATTTAAAACAATGGTCTGAATACTTACGAATTTCGTATCTTGAATAAAGACCCTAACCCTCTCAACAAGCAATACTTACTGGTCATTTCACGGTAAGTCTCACATGTTATGGTTAAAATGCATTTTGACATGTATTATATAATTTACTCATACTTATGGTTTATCAACCCAATTATTATGGAGGGTCACTTGGAACTAACCGATTCTTAGCTGCTCAAAAGCCTCTACGAGACCAAGCTCGGTTTATACGTTATCGGTAGCCCCTCTCGCTAAGTTTGTTCACATCCCTAGATCCACTAGCGCGGCTGGCGCGGAATCGGTTATACATCGCCCTCGGAACTAAATGGGTCGTCGTAACACGGCTTATGGTGTAAGGCCTTGGAGGGTGTAAGCTCGATAAACCCGATGCATATGCACATTTAGATATACATGTTACACTAACTGTTGATCGCTACGGCTGTTCACTAATCCTCGTAACTGTGTTATTCGGGCAGGCTTTCTATATCATACATTATTCTGGTACTTATTTATTTGGTCATGGGTAAGCAAGCAAAACCAACAGGTTATAATTTATTTATCATGCTCTTATAATTACTTATCTAAACATAAGCTAGGTTCCATTACCAAATAACTTACCTCGAATACTTTTGAACCGTATGGATAGCTATCACGATTGCTCTTTTCCTTATCAGATCTTCCTCTGCTCTTGAGCTTAATTTAAAATAATTAAATTCATTCAATTTCTAATCAACAAGGCGATTTAATATAATACAAGTATATTGGTTTTGTATATATGTATATATGTGACTTAATTAAGCATATATATGTAATGTGTTCTACATTTTACGCACAACCCAACATACCTAAGCATTTAGCTCATATAGTCATTAACAGCTAGTAGGCTAAACGACATATTTACGACAAAGTATTTTGCTTGAATATCGAATATAAGCAGCTCCATGGTATTCATAAAAACTTTTCTCATTGAACGATATACGTGTAATATCGATATATATACCCTGAACCTATTCAGTAACATATTCTGAGTTACTCATTTTCAAGGCAAAATACTCATATTATATTTATACAATTACAAACCACCCAGCCGCCAATTACATAACTTAACATCAACTCTCTATTTCTTGACAAAACACATATATTCGATTAGAAAATAAGGCAATATAATTTTAGTCCCTTTTTAATAGATATGCCACATTCAAGCATTCATCCTAAGCAGGTCTATCATTTGAAAAATACACATTGTACAATAACTATCTAACTCACATTCGGCTATTTCACAAACACAGATGATTTTATTAATAATTGTTCAACCATTTAAACCACTTGCACCTTAAACTATCTCAATTAACAACCATAAACCTCTGTTGGTATTGCCATGGCCGAATGCCATTCACGCCAATGGTTATCAGTGTAGAGAACGAAGAACCTATAATAATAACTGATGCTGAAAAATTTATTATTGAACTTACCTTAATTTAGTAATCACCATGACCGAATTCTATAGGCGGATCTGAAACTTAGCCAACCTGGTTTCTCCTACTATCTCATATTTTAATTTCTTTATTCATTAATAATATGGAATTTTACTAATAAAGCTAATCAAAATGTCATATTTTATCTGTAGTAAGATGTCGTAGAAATGGTAAAGGTCTTAACATGCGAAGCTGATACCTTTAAACACATGCATTTTTAAACCATTAAAAATTAAGTGCATTTCAGTGTGGAGTATCAAATATAAGTCCTATTGAATAAATTCACATCGGACCAAACCACACCAGAAGTGTAATTTTCACGCGTTGAAATCATCTTAAGACGGTATGAAATATAACTTATAATTATTTTTATAGCTTGTACTATGAAAGCAGATTCGCGAGCCGACTTACTAATTTGACCCTAGTCGAAAAGTGGTTTCGGACCACAAAACCGAGTCCTATAAATAATTTAAAATTTTTATTTCATGATTATGACGTGAGTAAATGGATGTGCGAAAGTTTTGTACGCCAATTTGGTCAATTGTGGTGAAATTATCAAATGGACTTATATGAAACAAATTAAAAGGTGATAGGATAAATAACAAGGATCCATTAGTGCATGATTTAACAAAGGTGGTCTTGCATGTCAAATTTCCTTTTTCTTTATTAGTGGTCACCATGATATGATGAATTCCACCAAGATAAATTTAATACAATATTAAACTATATTTGTGAAATAATAGTAAATAAAAAAAAAGAAAAAATATGTTCATCTTGTCTTCTTCTCAAGCCAAAAACAAAGAAAAAGGAAAGGAAAGAAAACCTTAAGGATTCAAGCCATGCTTGTATGCTAGGAAGAGGTATGTTTGGTGTTACCTTTTGAAATCCATGCATGATTTAAGTTGCTAGCTTGAATTCAAACTTAACCCATGGTTTAAATTTTTGTTTTTCTTGTTAAGATTGATAGAAATGAATTCGCCATGGATGAGTAATTCTTGAATTATGCTTTGATGTTGTGATGATTGGAGCATGAAAATGGTTAATTGTGAATGTATTATAAATGGGGATTAGATGTGAGTTGGGTAAATTAGTGAATGATGAAATTTGGTAATGGATGGAAATATTCGGCTATGGGATGGATAGGAAGAAATGCCTTAAAAATTTCTTTGTTGAATGTGGTAAGAAATGAGAGTAGGGATTTGATTAGTGAAATTGGAAATTAGATGACAATTGATTCGTGAATATGGTATGAACAAATGAGTGAATTAGCTAGCTTAGGATTTTTACCGGGTGATTAATTGGTAGAAATCAAAGGTAAAAGGAAATAAAAATTTCATTATATGGGAGTATGTATATTCGGCCACCTAGATTAAAGTATATAGGTGAAGACAAAGTTGATTATAGGTGAATGGCCACAAAAGGGTACATGTATGAAATTAATTTAAATTCTTTAAGGTTAATTAAGGGAATGATGTTGGTCTAATTGATTGAATTTTTATAATGGATATGAACCTTGAAATGAAATAAATCATAGATGTATGTGTACACATTCGTATATCAAAGTAAGAACATAAGTGATGATTGAGCTTAAGTTTTGCATATACTGGCTATATGTATATATATCTATATAAATGTGTGTCCATTCATGATATCACTTTTGGACTATATGCATATAAAATTGTCTAGAAATGAGTAGTTATCAAGAATGGTTGCTTAATGTCAATTACATATATATATATATATGCTTGTGTGACCGAGTTATAAATAGTAGAGAGATAGCATGTAGTTATTAGTCAAATAGCTTAAAAACACATAGTAGAAAAATAAAAGATCATCATGTATATTCTATGAGTTGAGATCCTAAATATTTAGATATAAATATGTAACAAAAACAGTTAAACTAATTAACTCATTGATTTAGCTCGAGAAGATAAAGGAGAAGAAGTAAACAAAGGCAAAGGAAAGATCATCGAGTAGCCGAGTTGGAACCGTCCTCCCCAACACAAGGTAAGTTGTTAAGCACAACTATTATCCCGATATGTATCATCCTACTATCTAGGTATGTATACCAATGGTAGAACATAAAAATATATATATACACATGAATGCTTTGGTATTGAATTGGTGGTCTCGGCACTAAGTGTGCGAGTATAAACATTTACGATGATAAGGTAGGCACTAAGTGTGCGTAGTTTGAATTCCACGCACTAAGTGTGCGAATTCGATTATTAAGCACTAAGTGTGCGGACTTCGATTATTAAGCACTAAGTGTGCGGATTTCATCGTGCAATTTCAAAATTATTATGAATGTTTTGTGTACGACTTTATCGAGTAAATTATGAACAGCTTGAATGAGTAGATACTTTGATTTCGTGAAGCACGACATTATGTTTATATATATAGAATTGAGCTTAGTAAGTTTAACCTCCGTGGGGTGGTACTTAAGGTGAAGAGCGTATAGTCATGTTGATATGGATGAGATATTAAAATTTTCTATAAACTAAACAACAACAAAACGATAAGTAGCAATGCGTCGAGAATTATGTGAAATGTTATATGAGTTGGTAGTGAGGACACGGATATTCGGACTTTGTTATATTATTTATTTATTTTGTTTGTCTCTTTCAAGCCTTTTTTATTAAACGGACGGTAATGCAATGCTTATAACTTATCGAGTTTATACTCATTGTTGCTACTGCTTGACACTTGTTTAGGTTCTTGCGATCCACTCTAGTGTGCCCTAATCATCGTCAAAGTCATCACACCATCCTTCAACGTCTTGGTACTTACTTTTGTTTTAGCCGAATTCTTGTAAACATTACGCATGTATAGGTTAAAATGTAACTTTCGTACAAGTAGTATCGCGTAAACTTCGCCTCGCTAATATGGTTTAGTTGCTAGGCTTATTTTGGTTGTGCCGCTTATAAATTAAATCATTTTTGGTTAAAAGATTATATTCTATAAGTGAAGGTTGTATGTTAATGTAATCACATTTTAATAGTATGTATGGAAATCTCCTATACTAAAAGACTTAGTATTATGGGTGTTACAATTATTGGTATCGAGCTACGGTTTAGTCGGTTCTAGGACTACCGTAGAGCGTGCATTTAGTCTAGCTATACATGCCTTAATGTTAATCTATGATAGTGTGATGGCTTTTGATGGTTGAAATTATTGTTTTGATTAGTCAATGGAACCTAATCCCGAGAGAGCCTTGGCGGATGATGTTGAAAGTGTAGCGGTACGCTACAAGACAAGGAACACCGCTCACGAACCTCACTCATCCGCAAATAATCAAGATGATGGGGCAAAACCAGCCTTCTTTTCTATGATGAATGAATGGGTCGCACATTATGCCCGCGGGACGAACCTTACTGCTTCACCAAGCGTTCCAAACTTAAATAGTCCGCCTCAGTTCCTAACATACCAACGAATATTGATCCTTTGAGGTGAGTAAACCTCTCCCGTGGATTTGGTGAGAAAGCGCGGGTGAGGAATTTCGAGCTACGACTCATCGATGATCTTTGAAAAGGCCGAGTTTTGGCTTGATAACACCATTCGCGTTTTTGAAGAGCTTTCTTGCACGCCTGATGAGTGCCTGAAGTGTGCTATATCCTTAATGCGAGACACGGCCTATTATTGGTGGAGAACTCTGATCTCTATTGTTCCAAAGGAACGTGTTACTTGGGATTTCTTTCAGGAGGAATTTCGGAAAAAGTATATTAGTCAATGATTCATTGATCAAAAGCGTAAAGAATTTCTGGAGCTCAAACAAGGTCGTTTGACAGTATCTGAATACGAACGCGAGTTTTTAAGACTCAGTTGATATGCTCGAGAGTGCGTAGCTGATGAAGTTGCTATGTGTAAAAGGTTTGAAGAAGGGTTGAATGAAGATTTAAAGCTACTGGTGGGTATTTTAGAGATAAAGGAATTCGTAACACTAGTTGAACGGGCATGCAAAGCTGAAGAACTCGGGAAGGAGAAAAAGAAAGCTGAATCAGAAGCCAGAGACTTTTGTAAAAGAACGGCGGGTAAAACTACTTTTTCGACTCCAAAGAAATTCAGGGACGATACTAACAAATCAAAAGCGGCTATGGGAATTTCTATTAGGGAGCGACCGTCAACGGATTCTCGAGTTACTTCGGTTGCAAGTGTGGGTAACAATCGACAACAAAAACCCGAATGCGCACAATATGGAAGACGACGTGTAGGTGAATGTTGGGGTAAGTCTATTAACCGAGCCTGTTATAGATGCGGATCGCGGGATCATTTTATTCGAGATTGTACTGGAACCGGATGAGAAGAATAAGGTACGAGATCGAGATCGACCGCGCGCATGTACCTAGAGGTAGACCATCGAGAAATACCGAGGTAGGAGTGGGGTCGGAGAGGGACTTCGATACGGTGATCGATCCGAGACTCGTGCTCTCTGCTAGAGCTTATGCCATCCGTCAGCGCGAGGAAGCATCTTCTCCGATGTTATCACCGGTACTTTTACTCTCTTTAATACTGATGTCATTGCTTTGATTGACCCCGGTTCCACTCATTCATATATATGTGAGACTTTAGTATCTAGTAAGACTCTACCCACCGAGTCTCATCGAGTTCATAATCCGAGTGTCAAACCCATTGGGTCGTTATGTATTTGTGGATAAGGTGTGTAAGAAATGTCCTCTAGTAGTCGAGACTCTTGCTTTCTAGCCGATTTGATGCTCTTACCGCTTGATGAATTTGATGTTATCCTTGGTATGGATTGGTTGACTGCTCATGATGCAAAGGTAAATTGTAAAGGAAAGACTATTGATTTGAGATGTGCAAACGATGAGATAATCTGAATCGAGTCTTCTGATAGGGTCGAGTTACCAGCAGTTATATCCTCGATGATGGCCCAAAAACATATGAGAAAGGGGTGTGAGGTATATCTGGCATACGTGTTTGACGACAAAGAGTTAGGAAAGAAGCTTGAAACAAATGCTGTGGTCCGTGATTATCCTGGATGTTTTTCCCGAGGAACTACCGGGGTTACCACCTGTTCGGGAGGTAGAGTTTGGCATTGAACTTATACCTGGGACTACACCGATTTCTACAGCTCCGTATCGTATGGCGCCAACGGAATTGAAAGAATTGAAAACCCAGTTGCAAGAGTTGATGGATAGAGGTTTCGCTCGTCCAAGTTCCTCACCTTGGGGTGCACCAAAGTTGTTGTTTGTGAAAAGAAGGACGGAACCATGCGATTATGCATCGACTATCGTCAATTGAATAAAGTGACAATAAAGAATAAATATCCGCTACAGCGTATTGATGATTTATTCGATCACCAAAAGGGGCCTCTGTATTTTCAAGATAGATTTGAGATCGGGATATTATCGATTCTGAGTTAGAGACTCGAGATATCCCCAAAACCGCTTTTCATGCGAGATATGGACACTATGAGTTCTTAGTAATGCCATTTGGGCTTACTAATGCCCTGCGCGGTATTTATGGATTTGATGAATCGGATTTTTAGACCATATCTGGATCGGTTTGTAGTTGTGTTTATCGATGACATTTTGGTCTATTCGAAATGAAATCGAACATGCCGAGCACACTGAGATTGGTGTTACGGATTTTGCGGGACAAGCAATTGTATGCTAAGTTTAGTAAATGTGAGTTCTGGTTGAGAGAAGTTAGTTTTAGGGGTCATGTGGTGTCCGCGCTGGGTATTCGAGTTGATCCGAGTAAAATTACAACCATACTTAATTGGAAGCCTCCGAGGAATATTACATCAAGTTCGAGCTTTTTGGGACTTGGCCGGTTATTACGTACGCTTTGTAAAGGGTTTTTCAACGATAGCCACACCAATGAGAAGACTACTTCGTAAAGATGTTAAGTTTGTTTGGTCGGAAAAATGTCGAGAAGAAGTTTCGATCAATCAAAACTTATTTAATCAAGCTCGATGCTAGTTCAACCCGAATCCAGTAAAGAGTTTGTTATTTACTGATGATGCGTCTTTGCTTGGGTTGGGTTGTGTATTGATGCAAGAAGGTCGAGTGGTAGCATACGCATCCGCATGATTGAAGCCACATGAGAAGAACTATCCGACTCACGATCTCGAAAGTTAGCCGCAATTGTTTTCGCTTTAAAAATATGGCGACATTACTTATTTGGCGAGAAGTGTCATGTATACTCGGATCATAAAAGCCTCAAATATTTGATGACTCGTAGAGAATTGAATTTGCGACAAAGACGCGTTGGCTCGAGTTGTTGAAAGATTATGAACCGATCATCGACTATCACCCGAAAGGCTAACGTAGTTGCTGATGCGTTAAGTCGCAAATCATTGTTTGCATTACGAGCCATGAACGATACTTTGTCGACTCTATCCGATAATGCATTAGTAGCGAATTAAGGGCTGAGACCATCGTGGATTCATCAAATCAATGAAGCTCAAAAAGTTGATGGTGAATTGGTTGCTAAACGAGTTGAATGTACCGCGGTACAAAATCGAGTTTCAAATCGACGACGACGACATCGCTTAACGCTCGAAACCGATTGTGTGTTCCAAGAAACTCGAACTTATTCAGATGATTACGGTGAGGCTCATAGTAGTCGAATGTCAATACACCCGAAGTACAAAATGTACAATGACCTAAAACGTCAATTTTGGTGGCCTAGTATGAAACGAGACATTTCTAACTATGTTTCGAAGTGTTTAATATGTCAACAAGTGAAGGCGGAACATCAAATGCCTTCGGGATTACTTCAGCCAATCCTAATACTTGAATGGAAATGGGATCGAATCACTATGGATTTTGTATCTGGGTTACCGGTAACTCAAAGTAAGAAAGATTCAATCTGGGTGATTGTAGAGATGAGTTGACGAAGTCCGCTCATTTTATTCCCTGTCCGTATGGATTTTTCACTTGATAAATTGGCGAATTATACGCTTTCTCAAATCGCTTGGTTACATGGAGTACCCAATTCAATTGTATCTGATAGGGACCCGAGGTTTACATCACGATTTTGGAAGAAATTGCAAGAAGCCTTGGGTACCAAGTTGCACTTTAGCACTGCTTTTCATCCCCAGACTGATGGTCAATCCGAACGGATAATTCAAATACTCGAGGACATGTTGAGATGTTGTATCTTAGAGCTTGGTGATTCGTGGGAGAGATATCTACCTTTGGTCGAATTCGCACACACAATAGTTTTCAATCAAGTATCAAGATGGCACCTTATGAAGCTTTATATGGTCGTAAGTGCCGTACACCATTATTTTGGGTGAGCTTAGTGAGAGTAAAATCTTCGGGTTGATTTAATCGGGATGCTTTGAAAGCGAAAATAAAGATAATCCGTGAAAGCTTGAAAGCGACTTGGTCGTCGTAAATCCTATGCGGACTTGAAACGGAAGGACATTGAATATCGTGTTGGAGACAAGGTGTTTCTTAAAGTTTCGCCTTGGAAAAAGGTACTCGATTCGGCCGTAGAGGCAAATTAAGTCCGAGGTTCATCGGGCCGCATTTGAGATATCCGAACGAATTGGGCGATTGCTTATCGATTGATTTTACCCCGAACTTGAGAAGATTCACAACGTTTTTCATGTCTCAATGCTTCGACGTTATAGATCTGATCCGTCCCACATACTAAATCCATTAGAAATTGAAATCCAACCTGATTTGAGTTATGAGGAAGAGCCGGTTCGTATTCTGGCGCACGAAGTAAAAGAATTACGAAATAAGAAAATTCCTTTAGTAAAAGTACTGTGGGTGAAACACGGAGTTGAAGAGGCTACTTGGGAACTTGAAGACACTATGAAGGACCGATATCCTAACCTATTCACGGGTAAGATTTTTCGGGGACGAAAAATTCTTTAAGAGGGGAAGAGTTGTGACAACCCTAATTTGACCCTAGTCGGAAAGTGGTTTCGGGACCACAAAACCGAGTCCTATAAATAATTTAAAATTTTTATTTCATGAGTATGACGTGAGTAAATGCATGTGCGAAAGTTTTGTACGTCAATTTGGTCAATTGTGGTGAAATTATCAAATGGACTTATATGAAACAAATTAAAAGGTGATAGGATAAATAACAAGGATCCATTAGTGCATGATCTAACAAAGGTGGTCTTGCATGTCAAATTTCCTTTTTCTTTATTAGTGGCCGGCCATGATATGATGAATTCCACCAAGATAAATTTAATACAATATTAAACTATATTTGTGAAATAATAGTAAATAAAAAAAAAAGAAAAAAAAATATGTTCATCTTGTCTTCTTCTCAAGCCGAAAACAACTTGTCTTCTTCTCAAGCCGAAAACAAAGAAAAAAGGAAAGGAAAGAAAACCTTAAGGATTCGGCCATGCTTGTATGCTAGGAAGAGGTATGTTTGGTGTTACCTTTTTGAAATCCATGCATGATTTAAGTTGCTAGCTTGAATTCAAACTTAACCCATGGTTTAAATTTTTGTTTTTCTTGTTAAGATTGATAGAAATGAATTCGGCCATGGATGAGTAATTCTTGAATTATGCTTTGATGTTGTGATGATTGGAGCATGAAAATGGTTAATTGTGAATGGATTATAAATGGGGATTAGATGTGAGTTGGGTAAATTAGTGAATGATGAAATTTGGTAATGGATGGAAATATTCGGCTATGGAATGGATAGGAAGAAATACCTTAAAAATTTCTTTGTTGAATGTGGTAAGAAATGAGAGTAGGGATTTGATTAGTGAAATTGGAAATTAGATGACAATTGATTCGTGAATATGGTATGAACAAATGAGTGAATTAGCTAGCTTAGGATTTTCTACCGGGTGATTAATTGGTAGAAATCAAAGGTAAAAGGAAATAAAAATTTCATTATATGGGAGTATGTATATTCTACCACCTAGATTAAAGTATATAGGTGAAGACAAAGTTGATTATAGGTGAATGGCCACAAAAGGGTACATGTATGAAATTAATTTAAATTCTTTAAGGTTAATTAAGGGAATGATGTTGGTCTAATTGATTGAATTTTTATAATGGATATGAACCTTGAAATGAAATAAATCATAGATGTATGTGTACACATTCGTATATCAAAGTAAGAACATAAGTGATGATTGAGCTTAAGTTTTGCATATATACTACTATATGTATATATATCTATATAGATGTGTGTCCATTCATGATATCACTTTTGGACTATATGCATATAAAATTGTCTAGAAATGAGTAGTTAGCAAGAATGGTTGCCGAATGTCAATTACATATATATATATATATATGCTTGTGTGACCGAGTTATAAATAGTAGAGAGATAGCATGTAGTTATTAGTCAAATAGCTTAAAAACACATAGTAGAAAAATAAAAGATCATCATGTATATTCTATGAGTTGAGATCCTAAATATTTAGATATAAATATGTAACAAAAAGCAGTTAAACTAATTAACTCATTGATTTAGCTCGAGAAGATAAAGGAGAAGAAGTAAACAAAGGCAAAGGAAAGATCATCGAGTAGCCGAGTTGGAACCGTCCTCCCAACACAAGGTAAGTTGTTAAGCACAACTATTATCCCGATATGTATCATCCTACTATCTAGGTATGTATACCGAATGGTAGAACATAAAAATATATATATACACATGAATGCTGGTATTGAATTGGTGGTCTCAGCACTAAGTGTGCAGTATAAACATTTACGATGATAAGGTAGGCACTAAGTGTGCGAGTTTGAATTCCACGCACTAAGTGTGCGAATTCGATTATTAAGCACTAAGTGTGCGGACTTCGATTATTACAGCACTAAGTGTGCGGATTTCATCGTGCAATTTCAAAATTATTATGAATGTTTTGTGTACGACTTTATCGAGTAAATTATGAACAGATTGAATGAGTAGATACTTTGATTTCGTGAAGCACGAGACATTATGTTTATATATATAGAATTGAGCTTAGTGTCAAAACCTCTGTGGGGGTGGTACTTAAGGTGAAGAGCGTATAGTCATGTTGATATGGATGAGATATTAAAATTTTCTATAAACTAAACAACAACAAAACGATAAGTAGCAATGCGTCGAGAATTATGTGAAATGTTATATGAGTTGGTAGTGAGGACCTGGATATTCGGACTTTGTTATATTATTTATTTATTTTGTTTGTCTCTTTCAAGCCTTTTTTATTAAACGGACGGTAATGCAATGCTTATAACTTACTGAGTTTATACTCATTGTTGCGCTGTTTGACACTTGTTTAGGTTCTTGCGATCCACTCTAGTGTGCCCCGGAATCATCGTCAAAGTCATCACACCATCCTTCAACGTCTTGGTACTTACTTTTGTTTTAGCCGAATTTTGTAAACATTACGGCATGTATAGGTTAAAATGTAACTCAGTACAAGTAGTATCGTAAACTTCACCCTCGCTAATATGGTTTAGTTGCTAGGCTTATTTTGGTTGTGCCAGTTATAAATTAAATCATTTTTGGTTAAAAGATTATATTCTATAAGTGAAGGTTGTATGTTAATGTAATCACATTTTAATAGTATGTATGGAAATCTCCTATACTAAAAGACTTAGTATTATGGGTGTTACAGGGGCTTTATTAGGCCAAGTGTATCTCTATGAGGAGCACCGGTGCTATTCGTAAAGAAGAAGGATGGGACGATGCGAATGTGCATTGATTATCGCCAGTTGAACAAACTAATGATTAAGAATAAGTACCCGCTGCCGATGATTGACGATCTATTTGACCAAATTAGAGGAGCTTCTGTATTTTCCAAGATCGACCTTCGATCTGGGTATCATCAGTTAAGGGTCAAGGAGGCAGATATCCATAAGACGACATTTAGGACTCGGTATGGTCATTACGAGTTTCTGGTTATGCCATTTGGACTGACGAACGCTCCTGCAGCGTTTATGGATCTGATGAATCTTGTGTTCCAACCATTCTTGGATCAGTTCGTAGTTGTCTTTATTGACGATATTCTGGTATATTCTGAAACTAAAGTGAAACATGATGAGTATCTCCACATTGTGCTTCAAGTGTTAAGAGAGAAGGAACTCTATGCGAAGTTCAACAAGTATGAATTCTGGTTGAGGGAGGTAACCTTCTTAGGACATGTGGTCTCTGCTGAGGGGATTAAGGTGGACCCTCGAAAGATTGAAGCGATTTTGGAATGGAAGCCACCTAGGACGGTGTCAGAAATACTGAGTTTCCTAGGGTTCGCAGGATACTACAGAAGGTTTGTGAAAGGTTTTTTTTGTGATGGCAGCACCTCTGGCAAAACTCATAAGGAAAGGAGTACCGTTTGTATGGACTGAGAAGCAGTAGGAAGCTTTTGAAAAGTTAAAGAAAGTTCTAACTGAAGCACCTGTATTAGTTCAGCTAGAGTTTGGAAAGGATTTTACGGTGTACAGTGATGTATCACATGTAGGTTTGGGTTGTGTGTTGATGCAAGAGGGAAAGGTGGTTGCTTATGCATCACGATAGCTTAAGCCTCACGAGGGAAACTATCCTACTCATGATTTGGAGTTGGCAGCAATGATCTTTGCACTTAAGATTTGGAGACACTACTTGTATGGAGAAAGGTGTGTTATATACACAGACTATAAGAGTCTTAAGTATTTGCTGACTCAGAAGGAGCTGAACCTTAGGCAAAAGAGATGGATTGAGTTGCTTAAGGATTATGACTGTTCGATCGAGTATCACCCAGGCAAGGCTAATGTGGTAGCCGATGCTCTAAGTCGTAAAGCTGTATCTGATCTAAGAGCAATGTTTGCTCATCTGAGTCTGCATGATGATGGGAGTCTGTTGGCTGAGTTGCAAGTAAGGCCAACCTGGGTGGATCAGATTAAGGAAAAGCAGTTGAGAGATGAGTCTTTGATTGCTCATTTCCAACAAGTTAAGGAAGGGGAAACTTCTGAGTCTGGGCTGAATGGTGAAGGAGTTCTGTGTTTCTGAGGAAGAATTTACATTTCGAAGGACTCTGACTTAAGGCAGTCAATACTTAAGGAGGCTCATGAGGGACTTTGTGCCATGCATCCTGGAGGGAATAAGTTGTATTACGACTTGCGCAAATTGTATTGGTGGCTTGGGCTGAAGCGAGAAGTAACGGAGTTTGTGGGAAAATGTTTGACATGCCAACAAGTGAAAGCTAAGCATCAACTACCTTCTGGACTTTTGCAGCCAGTAATGATACCACTTTGGAAGTGGGAGAGGGTAACCATGGACTTTGTGAGTGGGTTACCCTTGACGCCATCAAAGAAAGACTTGATTTGGGTGATTGTAGATAGGTTGACCAAATTGGCCCATTTTATACCAGTCCGTACTGACTTTTCACTTCAGAAGTTAGCCAAGTTGTATGTGGCGGAGATCGTACGACTTCATGGTGTCCCAGTTTCTATTATTTCTGACTGGGATCCCAGATTCACATCTCAGTTTTGGCAGAAGTTGCATGAGGCATTGGGGATGCGGTTGAACTTTAGTACGGCTTTCCATCCCCAGACTGATGGTCAGTCAAAAACGGTTATCCAGACTCTAGAGGACATGTTGAGGGGATGTGTTATCGATTTCCGAGGTAGTTGGGAGGACTACTTGCCATTGGCAGAGTTTACGTATAACAATAATTATCAGGCGAGTATTCGAATGGCACCATATGAAGAACTGTATGGACGTAGGTGTGGTACTCCTAGTTGTTGGACTGAATTAGGAGAACGGCAGGTTCTTGGACCAGAGTTGGTAGCTGATACTAAAGATAAGGTCAAAGTAATCAGAGATCGGCTAAGGGAAGCATCTGATAGGAAAAAGACATATGCGGATTTAAAGCATAAGGATATTGAGTACTCAGTAGGGGATATGGTCTTCTTGAAGGTTTCTCTTTGGAAGAAAATATTAAGGTTTGGTAAGAAGGGCAAGTTGAGTCTGCGGTTTATTGGGCCTTATCAGGTTTTGAAGCGAGTAGGCCCAGTGGCTTATTAATTGGAATTGCCTTCAGAGTTAGATAGGATTCGTGATGTTTTCCACGTCTCCATGTTAAGGCGTTATCGTTCTGACCCTACTCATGTCGTGCTGGTTGCAGAGATTGAGGTGCAGCCTGACTTGACTTTCGAAGAGGAGCCTGTGCAGATATTGGACCGTGAGGTTAAGATTCTGAGAAGGAAATTCGTCCAATTAGTGAAGGTGCTTTGGCGTAATCATGGCAGAGAGGAAGCTACTTGGGAGCTAGAAGAGGCGATGCGTCAACAATACCCTCATCTCTTCGGATCAGGTAAATTTTGAGGACGAAATTTCTTTAAGGAGGGTACAGTTGTAACGCCCTAATTTTCAGGATTTTCGGGAATTCTGAGAATTTTGGCAAAATTTGGAATTTCTGTGTTTTGATTGCTTGGCATAGGTATAATTATGTTAGTGGGCCTCTAGAAGGCCCAAGTTTAAGTTAGAAACCGATAATTTTAATTAATTCTAATTCCACAAGGAAAAGGGGTTCTGGTAAACTGGGTATTTAATTATTTATTGGGTAAAATAACTTACAAGGAAGCATGTGGCAAAGTGGCATGTGACGCCACTGGGAAGGCTATAAAAGTGGCGTGTGGATGGCTAGGGAGAACTGAGGTTCATGTCACAATGAGAGCATATTAAGGGAATTATTTTTATGCTTAGGAATGGTACGTAATGGAACTCAAGTAAAAGTCTGTCAGGAGGAGTTTGAGTTGCTTAGGAGATTGAGTAAGGAAGGGATAAGGGAGAGGATTTAGGAGCTGATGAGGGAGAGCAGTATTGGCTGAGTGGTGGACTCTTGAGGAGCAAGAGTTGGCTGGCCAAGAGTTTCTTCAGGGGGCAAATTTCGGCTAGGTCAAATGCCAAGTATAAATTCGGCATTTGGGGTAGTTGTGCCGTTTTCTGACCATCCTTCCTCCGCTTCTTTTCTTTTCTTTTTCTCTTCATCTACTTTCTCTTCTTCTTTTCCTTCATAGCCGAATTCTTCTATCACTCAACTCAACACCACTTTCTTACCATAGTTTTTAAGCCTCATAATCGAATATCTTAAAAGCTGAAATCCCGGAAGCCTATATTTTCTGTGCCAAAATCTCCTAGCCAAACCTACTGATTTTTATTTATCCTTTTTGGTTGATTCTTTCTCTTTCTAAACCCAAAACCTCTGTCGACAAAGCCACTACAAAACCCTCTTCTTTTCTTCACTGTTACAAAAAAGCCGAAAACGTATAGCCATAGGGACATAGCTGAATTTTAAGAGCACTAAAGGCTAGATGTTTGATAACATTTGAGGGGTTAGATATACATCATAATCAAGTAGCAATCAACTGGGATAATTGACCGAAGAAACTGGTGGTAAGTTTTTGAACCTATTCTTCATTTCAGGTTTTAGAAAAGTCGAAACCCCTAAAGGTTAGGGAGGCTGTCGATTTGGGCTCTGAGGCTTTAAGGGTTGTGATAACTATGTTATTTTGATAATAGTGTGATCTAGAGGCTGCTGATCAAAGGCTTGGACAAGTGGAACGACTGGACCTAGACATAGTCGCTAATTTCGGCAAAGGTAGGATCGTTAGTGCCTAAGATGTTAATGGCCGAATTGTTGGTAAGAGATTCTGTATATAAGTGTGATTGGATTCATAGTTAACATGTTAGTGATTGACTGTAGGCAACTCGTGTGTGGAACTCATCAGCGTTTCGTCGCAAATAGGTGTGTAACTGACACCCTCTCATAGACTAGATCGATAAAAGTCGAAAAGTCGAAATACTGAAAAGTTGGTATTTTAGGAACTTGCGAGTGTACGAATGCTCATAAGATAGATGGGTAAATATTTCAGTAATCTAAAGTGATAAAACTACAGTACGTTTGATTTCGTGCATTTTGACATTTTGGGCTTAATGGGCCAAAAATCGGGTTAATGGGCCAAAAGGGCCCAACATGGTAAGTATGCACAGTAAGTGTTTCTGTTAGTACGTAAATGGCTATGATATGCATGAAAACCATAAAAGTAGTTAAATTACTAGAATACCCCTATGTATGTAAAATTACTATTATACTCCTAGGTGCAAAATGACCATTATACCTCTAGGGTTAATTTTGACTGAAAAGCATGATGATCTGATTCTGTATGATGTATGCCATGATTGTATATCTGTTGCATGGGGACATGGGTTATATTTATGGAGGAAGTGTCCTGGTGGCTCTGCCACATTTATTTGTTCTAGTGGCATTGCCACAAATATCTGTATCTGGTGACTCTGTCACATTATCTGTATTTGTCAGCCATGCTACAAATTTCTGTGGCATGTAACGGTTGGGTGGGTCGAGTAGTCTCCCCACATGGTGTAAGGTTGGACGGGGGTGCATATGGTTGGATTTGGGTTGGGTTTCGCATATACATGTGATATCTGCTTACGCTACATTATGGGCCTATGGGCTTATTCTGTAATCTGTTTTGGGCTAAGGCCAACTTAATCTGTTATATGGTTTGAGCTGACTTAGACTATGGTTGGGTTATTTTACACACTGAGTTTCCAAACTCACCCCTTATTTTCATTCATGTAGGAAATCCCCATCCATAGTGGCTTGGAGCCGAGAGGGATTCAGAGGGGCTACACGTTCTGCAAACTTCGGTTTTTCTTTTGGTACATTGGACTTTCTTTTTATTTATTCACTTTTATGATTTGGGGTTTTAAGTTGTAATACGGCCGCTTTTAATTATTTTTAAAGGTTTGGATATGTTTTGTTAGAGTAGGTCTGTTTTATTGTTAACTATTGAAACTGATTAGCTTTAGGGCACGTTTTAAAAAGAACAGTCATTGATTTCTAAATAACATGATAATAAACAAAACTTCTGCTATGAAAACGTTTTCCAAAATTAAGCACTTTTCTTAAAATGAATGTAATCGAATTGGTTCTTAATAATATACCCTAAGTTAAGGTGTGGCAATGGTGGTGTGCATGTCTAGGATTGGATCTGAAGGGAGCTTGGTACTTAAGTAGTCTGATGGACTCACCTCCTCTTTTTCGGTTTCCTACCTGGTGCGTAGCTTCCATTCACTTTAACCTATAATGAAATCATCCTCTAAGCACTAAGTAAGTTTTAGGATTAAAAACATAAAATGTTTTGAACGTTTCGATGTGGCATGTTGTATCCGGTCATAACATTTAGGCCGGGTTTGGGGTGTTACACGGAATATCAAGTGCCTTCGGGATTACTTCAGCCGATCATGATACCCGAATGGAAGTGGGATCCGGTTACGATGCATTTTGTATCTGGGTTGCCATTGTCACCAAGCAAGAGAGATGCGATCTGGGTTGTTGTTGATAGATTGACAAAGTCGGCTCATTTTATTCCCGCACGTACGGATTATTCGCTTGATAATCTAGCCGAATTGTATGTTTCTCAGATTGTAAGGTTACTCGGGGTACCTACCTCTATTGTATCGGATAGAGATCTGAGATTCACATCATGATTTTAGAAGAAATTGAAAGAAGTATTGGGTACTAAGTTACATTTTAGCACCGCTTTTCATCCCCAGACCGATGGTCAATCCGAGCGAATTATTCAGATACTCGAGGACATGTTGAGATGTTGTATCTTTGAGACTAATGCTTTGTGGGAACGATACTTGCCTTTGGTTGAATTCGCATATAATAATAGTTTTCAATCGAGTATCAAGATGGCACCTTACGAAGCTTTATATGGTCGTAAATGTCGTACGCCTTTGTTTTGGACCGAACTCAGTGAAAATAAGATTTACGGAGTTGATTTGATTAAAGAGGTCAAACAAAGTGTTTCTCAAAGTTTCGCCGTGGAAAAAGTACTCAGATTTGGCCGTAAAGGCAAATTAAGCCCAAAATTTATCGAACCATACGAAATTACAGAATGGATTGGGCCGAATGCTTATAGACTACTTTTGCCACCTGAACTTGAAAAGATTCACAACGTTTTTCATGTTTTGGTGCTTCATCGGTATAGATCCGATCCTTCTCATATGATTAGTCCATCAGAGATAGAAATTTAGTATGATTTGAGCTATGAAGAGGAACCGGTTTGTATTTTGTCTCACGAGGTGAAAAAATTACGGAACAAGACAATTTTGTTAGTAAAAGTGTTGTGGGTCAAACACGGGGTTGATGAAGCTACGTGGGAGCTTGAAGACTCCATGAAAGAACGATATCCTAATTTATTCACTGGTAAGATTTTCGGGGATGAAAATTTCTAAGGTGGGGAGAGTTGTGACAGCCCTAATTTGACCCTAGTCGGAAAGTGGTTTCGAGACCACAAAACCAAGTCACAAAAATAATTAACCATTATATTCTATTCTTATTATATGTATAAGTGCATGTGTGAAAGTTTCATGTTTTGATTTTGTCATTTGTATGTGAAATTTATTAACTAGGACTTATGTGAGACATTTTGAAAATGTGATAGGTTAATTTATAATGGTCTATTAATGCATAATATAAAAAGAATGGACTTGCATGTCAAATTATCCATTTTAAAATAGTGGCGGACCATGTTGTTATTTAATATAAAATATATGTATTATCTATTAGTATAATGGCAACTAAATGGCTTTATATTTTATAATATGGTAATTAAAAAAATAAAAAAAGGGTGAAGAAAACAAAGTGTTCATCTTTGTTCTTCTTAGCCGATTTTTAAAGGAAGAAAAAACAGCAAACCATTCGGTCATCTTAAGCTTGAAACAAGCTCAAGAGCATAGAGGGACAATTTCGGATAAAGGAAAAGCTAAAGTAGTTGAGTAGCCGACCCGTAGTTGTTCAGAAAATACTCGAGGTAAGTTTTCAGCTTTTAAACATAAACTATTTATGAATGAATCATGATATGCCACGAGAATTTAGCCATACCTTTAGCATAAACATATATATATACACATACTTGAAGCCAAATAGTATGCATAAGTTTTAAATAACGAAATTTGTTATGATCATCTTGCCGTGAGTTGTATACATTAGATTGAAGATATGTAATGGTAAATTAAGAAGCAATGGTGAATGAAGTCAAAGTGGACTAATGTAATTAACTTGTGTGAAATGCATAAATATAAGAAGTGTACATGTTATGAGTTTGTGAAATTTATATTTGAATTATTATTCGGGCCTATGGCTCAGCAAGCTTTTAGCTGATGAAATTGTTTCGGGCTTTGAGCCCAGCAGGCATAATGCCGGTGAATGAGTTTTAGACTTAATGTCTAGCAGGCCTTGTGTCGGTGTTAAGTTCAGGTTTATACCTAGCAGGCCTCGTGCCTGTGTTAAGTTCAGGATTTTACCTAGTAGGAAAAATTGCTGGTGAAACAATAAAAGTCTATGAATATGAGATTATGCTATACGACACCTAAATTCCTTCGATAGATTAAATTGTCCAGGTACGTATAAGTTGTTATGAATATAAAGAAATGTGAATTAAAGTATGAATTGAAAATAGAAGCATATGAAATGTGGTTGTGTATAGTTATATTCGGCCATTATGAATTTTGGTACACAAAAGTATATGTTATATATATATACAATTATGATCTTTGAAATTATATATAGATGAAATGATTTGAATTAACTTTATAAGGTCGAATCTATGAATTACCACGAATCATTTAGAAGGTGTGCTTATGAAATTCAAACTCTGAAGAAATAATAAGTAGAGGAAATGGAGTTTACATGGTTATGTATTTTCGGTCAATTGGTATTATAATCGAATATGATATAATATGTATAAATAGGTTTTGTTGTTTAAGATACTTGAGACTTACTAAGCTTATTGGCTTACTGTGAATGTTTTGTGTTGTCTTATTTTATAGATCTTGTTGAAAGCTACGAGCTCGGGGATTTCAAGTTGAAAATCATCTACTCTATCGTCACTATTTCGGTACTTTTGATAGTTTATATCTTCAGATATGGCATGTATAGGCTTAACTCTCTTTTGAAGCAAGTTATATTTTGAAAATTGCAAATATTTTAGCCATGCAAAAATGGCTTGCTAATTTCCTATATACGAGTTTTATGGTTCTATGGACTTAGGTGTCAAACATATTGAAATTTATTAGTTATTCTAACTTTGGTTAAAAATTGGTTCATGGTTGAATGATTAAAGAAACTATATTTTGTTATGCATGATTGATTATGAATGGCTAGTCTAATATGTTTTTGATTGGTAATACCTTATGAATCTATTCCGGCGATGGATAAGTGTATAGGGTGTTACACGCACATTCGACAAATTACTGAAGCTCTCAATTAGGTGCTGTTTTGTGAGAAAAGACCTAGTGCAGATGAAGAATTAGTTCGCAAATTTTATATGAATTTGACCTCTAGCAAATTAATAGAAGTTTCTGTCCGAGGAATCAAGGTACCAATAAGCTCAAAAGCTATTAATGAATTATTTGAATTACCTGATTTTGAAGACGACGAATATTCTTCCTTTATGAGAAATATTGAGGCTAAAAGACTGCCTAAAATTCTTGAGGAACTTACAGTTCTGAGTTTTAAGTGCATTGTGTCAAAGCATGAAACTCACACATGTTGTAGAGAATATTTGACACCATTTGCAAAGGTATGGTTCTATTTCATTCGATTCAGCCTTATGCCTATTTCACATGGGACTACAATTTCATTAGAGAGAATGGTCTTGTTATACACGATCTTAATGGCAAAGACCATTGATGTGGGAAAAATCATTCTTAGAGAAATGTGAAATGGTGCCGCTAGATGTTCTAGCCCGCTTACTTTCCCTTTACGATAACAATTTGTGCTTGAAAGCTAAAATTCTTACAAACGTAAAGAAGACAGGGTATAGCCAAGGCATAATTATAGATTGAGACCTCTACTGAATAGCTGGATATTCTGTTCTACAACAAGTTGAAGAGAGAGAGGATCCCAAAGAAGAAGAAGACCCCACAAAGATTGAACCAATACAGTCAACTGAAATCCCTGATAAAGTAGAACCAATGGAACCTATAACGCCTCAAAAATCCCAAAATCCTGAACTTTTTTTGTTTTTGGTTTTGATAAAAATTTGTGCTTAACATTCCTAGCCATGTGTTAATTATAGTAGGTATTAGTTAAGGTTTGAGTTCGAACCTAAAAGGTAAAGAAAATTATGGGTTAATTATTAAAAGAACCCTGATAGCAAGTAGGTGGGCTTTTGAATAAATGAAGGAAGAATTGGACACAAGGAAGCCTTGTGGTAGAGTGGCAAGTGGCGTCACATGCAAGGCAAGGAGGTAAGGGGTTCGAATCCTTCCTTGCTCAAAAGGGGGATTTATTTTTGCTTAAGAAATGGACAGAGGTGGCGTTGGATATGAACTCTGTAGGAGTGATAAGAGGAGAAATTTGAGGAGGGGATTAAGGAGTTATCAGGGAGAAAAACTAGGAGATAAGGAGTGAATAAGTGGTGGAGCCAAAATGGGAATTTAGGCATAGGAAATTGGGTATAGAGGCTATATATAGGTGCCGAATGTGTGGTTGCCAGGCTAATGCTGAATTATTCTTCACCTGGTTGCTAGAAACCCTTTTTTCTCTTTAAGATTTAAAAGCCGAAAACCCTTATTTTTCTTTCCTTCTCTTTGTGTCGATTTTCCCTTCTTCCTTCACTCAATTCTCTTTGATTCACTTTTAGTCTAGCTGAAATCTTCTTCTCTTTTCCTTGGGTGCCGAATAACCCCTTTTTTGCCATGCAAATCGCAAGGGCCAAACACCTCTTGGCCGAATACCCTTGGAGCTGCCACTACTCTTTCTAATCGGTCAGTCCTAGTGTAAGTGTTTTGGATTTTCGAATCAGTTTTGCTAAGTATCGATTAATCTATTCCTCACTTCTTTGAATCAGTTTTGGTAGGATTAGTATCGAATTCTAGTCTTTTGGATCCCTGCCGATTTGCTCCTCAAGTGAGAGACTTGGGTAAGTGTTCTTCATTTGATAAGGGTTGGCCGAATAGGCTTTAGTGAAAAGGGTGACATATGTTGGATACAAATCACCCATTATGTTTAAACGATAAAGGTTAATGTAGATCTGAGAAGTACACGTGATTAGTGTTCAAAGGAAAAGTTATTAGGGCTTGGCGTTTCAGGTAAAGTGAAGGTGAGACTTCGACTTTTGGGTAAAGTATTCGATAGGTTTATGTAATTAATCATTGAGTGATATTGCTTGTAGGTTCGTGGCTAAGGGGGATCGCAGCACACTTTATTAGCAGGTGTGTACATACACTGCACACACAAGTAGATCGGCAAAAGCCGAAATGTCAAAAAGCCGAAAAGCTGAAAGTTTGGCTACGGTAGTCTTGCAAGTGCGCAAACACTCGTAAGGGGGAAATCGATAGGTTGTCTGAGGCCCCATGGGCGATTCCATGGACTTGGGCTGTGAATTGGCCAACCAGGCCAGAATGGGCTATATGGGCCCGATGGGCCGTTAGGCCCATAATAGGCAAAAATTGATAATTGATCCTATGTGATGGAATATTGTATGTGAACATGACTATAAATGTGAATTGGGCCTAATGGCCATAGGAATGTGATTTGGGCCTAATGGGCCACATAAATGTGATTGGGCCTAATGGGTCATATTAAAGAGATTGGGCTTGGTAGGCCATATACAGGTATATGGATTTGTCTGGGCTTCGTAAGAGGTTTTAGGCCTAGTATATGATGACTGCATAAAACTTAATTAATTTATTGATACCGTGGACAAGTCATAGGGTTAAGGTGTGGCAACGGGTATATGCATGTCTAGGATTGGATCTAGAGAGAGCTTGGTACTTAAGCGGTCTTAATGACTCACCTCCTCTTCTCTGGAATCCTACCTGGTGCATAGTATTTGTTCATCTTAGCTCACGAGATTTGTTAACGGGCCAAGGTAAGTAAAAACTCATAATAAAGGAAAATTATCGAAATGCCCCTAAGGGCGAAAATGACTAAAATACCCCTATGTGTTGAATGTAGGATTTATGGATGTTACATGTATACCTACTGCATTCATATGATATCATGTTTAGGTTGCATATGGGTTGGGAATTATGGAATGGAGGAAGTATACGAGGGTCGCATAGTTGCTTGACAACCGTGGATCCACCGACAGCTTTTAAGCCCAATATGTGATTGGCAGCTTGCTGCAACGAAGGTAGTTCTGCAACTGGGCTACCATTGATGTGTATCGGTTGGGTGGGTCGATATTTATATCCCCACAAGATGTGTATCGAGGGACGGAGCAGAAGTGTATCGGTTGGATTATTGGGGTGGGTTGCACTGCATTGCATTGCATGTATGTTGTATAGTGATTGATGAATGCTTGTTTCTCATCGAGGGTTGTACACACTGAGTTTTCGTAAACTCACCCCCTCTTTTATTTTTCTCAGGTGATGCTCAGTAGGAGGTTTGATGCTTGGACGGACTCTGAGGTGGCTGGCTAGCAAGAAAACTTGGACTTGTTTTTCTTTTAAAACATATAAGTTTCTTAAGTGATTTTCAGTTTGGATTGTAATAAGGCCTTCTCTTTTGATTATTTGGATTATTATTGTTATGCGTTGTAATAACGAGAAATTGAACACAATTTTCTAAGTCATAATAAGTTTTCTACGTTTCCGCGACTAAATTTTTAAATGATAAGTTTTCTTAAATCAAATATTTTAAACAAAGCTTTCGCAACTGAAAAGAGATTTTACAAAGTAACTGAGATGTATGTTTTTAAGGAAGGGTTTCAATGGAAACAAGGTTTTTGCTAAAACACTTCAATGTGACATGCTGGATTCGGCCATAACGTTTGGGCTGGGTTTGGGGTGTTACATTTAGTTGTATCAGAGCCCTGTTACAAAACTCGGGCTGTGAAGTTGGCCTTCTTACTTGGTTTGTTTTAATGTTTTCGAAAAAAAGATAAGTCTTGTTGAGCGGCACAACGAGTCTCCGACGTCGAGCTAAGTAAGTTCTTTTGCTCTTAAACCTGTTTAATTTGATATATAGTAGATAGTTAGAAGGTTATTTTAGATGATTATGTTAGAATGGAACTAAAGCCCGTAGAATCTTAAAACTGTAGAGAATTATCAAAAACAATCTTCTCTTTAAATACTTTCATAAAACATCGGTTTAATCATGGAAACTAACTAAAACTTCATAAAAATTTTAATCCAGAAAATACGTGAATTGACAATGAGTGCTAGGAGAGGTACAAGAGGCCGTGGCTGAGGCCGCGGAAGTGTTAGGGCTAAATCGTCGACATCGGGCCATATGCCCAATGTTGGAGTAGAAGAGGCTCCGGCCTTACCTGTTACTGGGAATGGACCATATGATCAGGCCACGGAGGAAGATGTGTAACACCCTATACACTTATCTATCGCCGGAATAGATTCATAAGGTATTACCAATCAGAAACAGATTAGACTAGCCATTCATAATCAATCATGCATAACAAAATATAGTTTCTTTAATCATTCAACCATGAACCAATTTTTAACCAAAATTAGAATAACTAATAAATTTCAAGATGTTTGACACATAAGTCCATAGAACCATAAAACTCGTATATAGGAAATTAGCAAGCCATTTTTGCATGGCTAAAATATTTACAATTTTAAAAATATAACTTGCTTCAAAAGAGAGTGAAGCCTATACATGCCATATCTCAAGATATAAACTATCAAAAGTACCGAAATAGTGACGATAGTGTAGATGATTTTGAACTTGAAATCCCCAAGCTCGTAGCTTTCAACAAGATCTATAAAATAAGACAACACAAAACATTCACAGTAAGCCAATAAGCTTAGTAAGTCTCAAGTATCTTAAACAACAAAACCTATTTATACGTATTATATCATATTTGATTATAATACCAATTGACCGAAAATACATAACCATGTAAACTGCATTTCCTCTACTTATTATTTCTTCAGAGTTTGAATTTCATAAGCACACCTTCTAAATGATTCGTAGTAATTCATCGATCCGACCTTATAAAGTTAATTCAAATAATTTCATCCATATATAATTTCAAAGATCATAATTGTATATATATATATATATATAACATATACTTTCATGTACCAAAATTCATAATAGCCGAATATAACTATACACAACCACATTTCATATGATTCTATTTTCAATTCATACATTAATTCACATTTCTTTATATGCATAACAACTTATACTTACCTAGACAATTTAATCTATCGAAGGAATTTAGGTGTCGTATAGCATAATCTCATATTCATAGACTTTTATTGTTTCACCGGTAATTTTGCCTGCTAGGTAAAATCCTGAACTTAACACCGGCATGAGGCCTGCTAGGTTTAAACCTGAACTTAACACCGGCACAAGGCCTGCTAGACATTAAGTCTGAAACTCATTCACCGGAATTATGCCTGCTGGGCTCAAAGCCCAAAACAATTTCACCAGCTAAAAGCTTGCTGAGCCATAGGCCCGAATAATAATTCAAATATAAATTTCACAAATTCATAACATGTACACTTCTTGTATTTATGCATTTCACACAAGTTAATTACATTAATCCACTTTGACCTCATTCACGTATAATCACTTGATAACTATCGCACCATTGCTTCTTAATTTACCATTACATATCTTCAATCTAATGTATACAACTCACGGCAAGATGATCATAACAAATTTCTTATTTAAAACTCATGCATACTATTTGGCTTCAAGTATGTGTATATATATATGTTTATGCTAAAGGTATGACTAAATTCTCGTGACATATCATGATTCATTCATAAATAGTTTATGTTTAAAAGCTAAAAACTTACCTCGAGTATTTTCTAAACAACTACGGGTCAGCTACTCAACTACTTTAGCTTTTCCTTTATCCGAAATTGTTCCTCTATGCTCTTGAGCTTAATTGAAAAATTTAAACTAATCATTATTCGATTATTCAAGCATTACTTCAAATTATAATATATATATTCGACTTTCACATATACAAATCATAGTAAACAAAATAAAATACATTATAGGTCATCTTTGACCTTTCTATTTTCATCAATTTGTATCATTCCTCGGCCAAACATTTTATTCGGCATTAAGATACAAACAAGTTAGAATTTTCTTTATACACACCCTCAAGACCACATGCATAATTCATTTATTTTAAAGCACATATCACACAATAGCTTAACTAAATTTTCATTCATTCACAACATATAAACTCTATTCAGCTCATACACTGTACATACCAAACTGAATTTAAGTGGAGAAATTATCACAACTAAGACACATTCCAAAAACCAACTTAACCATTTAGCCACATGATAGGGTAAGTTACACTCACAATTGTAAACACCTTGCACACATTCGAGACACATAGTAATATACAAAATTAAACAAACAGAAAGATCAAGTGCGCATGTCTTAATATAAATACCATAATTCATATTAACTTTGTGACATACATAAAAATCCATATGACCGAATGTACATGTATTCATGATAAATGTGTATATTATGACTGCATCCTTAATATAAGCTTAATATAAAATTTATATTCAGCCAAATCAATACATACGCAACCTTCTCATATACCAAAGACATACGTAACCTTAATGAAACAAAACACATTGCTTAGTCATTAAAACAAATCACAAACCACATACGACATTTGCCACTTAATAATCATATTTATTTAACCAATACACTTCTACTTATTATTGTTTATCACTTTATATAATAATATCAAAACGGATTAATTATACTTTAATATACCATCATAGCCGAACATAATTTATAATACATGTAACAAAATCAACCCAATGCCCATTTCCAATACATATATATATTATACTCATGCAAAAACCATGACCGAATCACCTATAGATACTACCTAAGCCATCAATTACTTTAACACACAAATATTACTCAAAGATTACCCTAGTTCACATTTGACAATTTCACAAATACACAAGCCGAATTTTCATATCATCTAAACTACTAATATGAACATTAAACTATATCAAACATAACCCATTTGCAATTACTCATTAAAATTTGAAAACAACAATCATTCCCTTCAAAAATCATCCATAGCCGTATGCTCATTTCATTACTAAATTCCAAAATTTTGACATGGGCTAAGTAAGGAACTTAGTAACTAACTTAAAATAAGCTAAAATTTCAAAATCTAACATGAATTACTAACCTTGTTTCAAGCTTAAGATGACCGAATGGTTTGCTCCTTTTTCTTCCTTTAAAAATCGGCTAAGAAGAACAAAGATGAACACTTTGTTTTCTTCACCCTTTTTCTATTTTTTTATTACTATTATTATAAAATATAAAGCCATTTAGTTGCCATTATACTAATAGATAATACATATATTTTATATTAAATAACAACATGGCTAGCCACTATTTTAAAATGGATAATTTGACATGCAAGTCCATTCTTTTTATATTATGCATTAATAGACCATTATAAATTAACCTATCACATTTTCAAAATGTCTCACATAAGTTCTATTTAATAAATTTTACATACAAATTACAAAATCAAACATGAAACTTTCACACATGCACTTATACATATAATAAGTAACACCCCTATCCCGTAACCATCGCCGGAATAAGTAAGGGGCATTACCGGACTTGTAACTCATGACAGAACGGTAAAACTTTTTTTTTTTAGATCATTCATTTGGATAAACACTAAACACAGCCAGAGATAAAATGTAAACTTCTATAAGTAAACGTTCAAAAGATGTCATTTTCGAATGGCTTATATACAATAACCAAATTATTCTTTCCTTACTAGTCTATTCTATACATGCCATAAGATAATCCAATCTCATGGCTACCGTAATGGTAGATAGTGTGATGAAGTGCTGACGATCCCCAAGCTAGTAGTCAGAATCCACAACCTCTGGACCAAAAACATGAGCGAGCAGAGTAAGCTTTACGTAAGCTTAGTAAGTTTTAAGCAAAGCGATAATTTTGTTGAATCAATGACGTTTTTCACATATACTTAATCTAGATAAAATCTCATTTGACCCAATATACCTAACCAAAATTTCACATAATTTAATTCGCCTTTCTTTAGCCCCAGAGCTTTAAGTCGCAAAGTGTTTTCATTCAATATCTTTGGTCATTCATTTCAAGCTGTTCGATGAAGTTAATCTAGAGCTTCATCTCGAACTATAATATCAATAAACGCATCACTTAACTCTCACATATATATACTTTCGTACAATAGTGATCTAGATGGTCGAATATTTCCAAAGCACATTCTTCATCAACTGAAGATGGATTCACATGGTAAGCACATTCTTCACCAATTTACAACTTTCAATAATCCTTTCCACTTGTTCATAATCACATCCATATTTTCAAGTATTTCAACATGACAAGTACTAAATTTCTGTAGGCACCTAAAGAACCAAACATATTCCTTATTACATATCGTAAGTTTGAGAATATGATCCTTACCTTATCTTGGCACATCTAGCTGAACCCAACCCGTACTCAAATCATAAGGCCTTTGGGCAGAATATGCACTAATATATAGGAATATTTCATCCCATACTTCATTATACAAGCATACCATTACCAATTAGATCATTCTCATATTTGAAGTTATAATATTGATCACATTTACATACCTTTTTGATACTAATAATTCACTTTGAAATCAATCCACCGACGAGTAAGTAATGTCGTATCGAACATCTTTAAATACGTAATACTTATTTGATGGTAACTTCATCATGGATACTCAATATCAAAGTCTTACTTGAATCTTCGGGTCTTCAAAACCCGGATATAGTACGAGCACGAAGCATACGGACATTAATTCAGAATAATATTCCCGCATAAAGCCTGCGGGATCTTAACCCGAATATAGTACTGTCACAAAGGCCCTTCGGGACTTATCACATTTATACACTTTCACATCCATCACATTGGCCATTCGGCCTTATCACATATATACACCTTCACATCCATCACATCAGCCATTAGGTCTTATCTCATATATACACTTTCACATTCATCACATTGGCCATTCGGCCTTATCACATATATACACTTTCACATTCATCACATTGGCCATTCGGCCTTATCACATATACATATCTTGTACATCAATTTCATCATAACAAAATTGACTAGGTATACTAGTCATTTACGGCTTATAGCTTACTTTAATACGGATTTGGTACTTTGATTACCAATATTTAATCGATAGCTTATAAGCAACTCAAATAGTTTTATTAAGGTTTACAACATAATCACAAATTCAGCACAAGCTGTTTTTCCTGAGCAACAGTCATTAAATTATTCGTAAATGGAGCTACGAAACTCCAAATGAAGTGCCGTTAATTTTCCTGAAAATAGACTCATACATGTTTTATCCAACAAATTTTCAGAATTTTTGGTTTGGCCAATCAATACCAGATTTTTCTTAAAGTTTCCCCTATTTCACTGTTTGAATATTCTGACCATTCTTCACTACGAATCAAATTTCTCATTGTACAAAATTAAAAATATGTTCTAGTTTATTTCATTTGAAACTAGACTCACTAAGGCATCCAGCATATAAATTTTGTCTTTTAAAAATTTTTGTACAATTTATAATGATTTTCTAAAAACAGAACAGAGGATTACAGTGTCATTCTGCACTGTCTCACACAACTTTAAATATCTCATTATCGGAAATTCCTTTGCTTACACGGTTTCTTTTATAAGAAACTAGACTCATTAAGCTTGAATTTAATGTTTTATTCAGCCTCTAATTCAAGTCCATAAATTTATGGTGATTTTCTAAAGTCACGTTACTGCTGCTGTCCTACGCAGATTATTTCAAATTACACTTAAATTTCCAAGCTCAAACACTTAAGAACTTACCATTTGAGCTTAGAACATATCATGGCCCATCATATCTTATTAAATCAACTCAATATGTTCTATTATGATTGAATTTACTCAATGTTTAATCACTTAAAACTTACCTCGAAAGTGGTCGACGACTAGATATCCACGGCTATTCGTTTACTTTCTCTTTTCCTTTATCCGACTTTGATCCTCTGTGCTCTTAAGCTTAAGTGAAACAATAGATTGGCTTAGGTACTTAACTAATATTATTCACTTGACAATCACATTTGGCAATCACATATCATTTTCAATATGTATTAATTAATAAAACATGCCATGACTCGATTTCATGCTTATTTAATCTATATCTAATTCACATTCACAAGCAAAGAGTCACTTAATTTATCATTCTTTCTTATACAAGAATTTAATCATATTGCCAAATGTCCTTATGTGTACATGGTACATACATAAGGCATACATATGCATAATTCATATTCATTCCATTTAAGTACTTAAAACTTACAAAGGAATCAAACTCAAATACTTAAGAACCTACTTTTCAAACACACCTATAGCCGAAACATATGTATATGAATATAAGATTTTCCCTCATTTGAAGAAAGCACAAATACATAATTCACTCTCTCACATACCCTTTTTGCACTTCACATTATCATATCCATTCAACACTTTCACTAAGTGTAGCCCAATATCTTATTCAACAACTAATTCGGATAACACATAAAGAACATCTCAATTTATATTCATTCAAAATCAAGCTAAAACTAAATTTAATTACTCAACTTAATATGCGGCATTTATCTACCAATTCAAATGACAAGTTGAATTCATGGTCGAATGCAACAATCAACCCAATTACATAATCAATTTATCACTTAGGTGCTAATTTGAATAATTCTCATACAACTATTATCAATACACATTAATTTTTGTATAAGCCCCCACATTGCCGATTTTCACAATCAACATAGTCACAAGGGCTCACCCTATCCACTCAAAGTTCAATTCACCAATTAAGCAAATGCTATTAATGCTAAGAAATTTTTTTTTTTACAATTTATCCTAGTTTGCCGAAAGAAATTATGCCCTAATTCATGAACTTAAACAACATTGGCCAACTTTCCAAGCTCATTTGAGCCATCAAGCACATTTAGTTTGTTCATACTCAACTAGAATCAATTATCCTCCCAAAATCATCAAACATACAAAATATACCCCATTAAGCTCATGACCGATTGCTACATGCTTCATGAACACAAAAATTTTCACACATGGTCTTGTTGCAAGCTTCAAAACCAACCAAAATTCACAAATTTTCAAAAAAAATAACATGAACCTTACCTTATTTGAAGCCTTCTTTTGCCGAATGCCCTAAGCTCAAAGGTTTCTATTTTCTTTCTCAACTCACGGCAAGAAGAAGAAGAAGAAATGGCCTTGTTATTTTCAACTCAAACATATTTTATTCATTTATTTTATTAACTTTTATTATTTCTATTTTATGAAACCATTTTCTTTAATATAAACAAATATATTATTAACATTATTTACTAACATACAAAGCACAAAATGCCAAAACAAAGTCATCATTACTTTCCACTAACATTAAAAGGGGAAATTTGACATGCAACTCCACTATTTTGCATGCATGAATCAACTAGTCATCACACATTTCCCCATCATACTTTCAAAGTTTACTACTAAGCCCTTTTTAGTGAAATTCACATTTATAACTCTAAGTTAAAACATCAAAAATGTCACACATGAATTAACACATATTATAGGCATCAAAATGAATATTAAATTATTATTATGTCTCGATTTTGTGGTCCGGAAACCACTTTCTGACTAGGGTCAAATTAGGGATGTCACAACTCTCCCCCTCTTTAAGGATTTTCATCCCTGAAAATCTTACTAGCGACTACGTTAGGATAACATCCTCTTGTTTTAATACAAATACATAACATCAACTCAGATATTCATAACCCACATTTTCATTCATATATATATATATAAGCCGTAACATGGCCGAAAGTATACATGTTCTTAAACATCCTAATGAATATCCTTTATAACATTATCATATCTAAATATTCGACTTAAGTTATTTCCAAAAGAAGATTAACTTCCACGTACCTGAACATTTAGTTCATTCAATACATCCATTCATATTTAAAGTTACCCGTATACAGTCGAATAGGCATAAAGCTTAACACAAGTGATGCTAGTGTACTAAACACGGTCTTACACACTATCACAAATCAATGCCGTCGTCCTAGACGAGAACTTACATGAAACGAAATCCGCACACACAGTGCCCACTGACCGATCTCGCACACATAGTGCTCGGTTAAAGAATTCGCACACACAGTGTCCACTGACCGATCTCGCACACATAGTGCTCGGTTAAAGAATTCGTAGACACAGTGTCTCAATTCATTCGCACACATAGTGCCTATATTCATTCGTTATTACACATTGAAATAACTTAACCAAGTCTATAAAACATCATATAAGTACACTTTAAACGTGTCCTTTCATTTAATTTTGAATTCATATAGTAATGAACACTTAAACTTTGCTCGAATCACGGCATTAAGCACGCGCTGGGCATGAAGGCACGATTACATCATCGCACGAATGCCCTTCGGGACTTAGCCCGGATGTAACACCAAAGACGAATGCTCTTCGGGACTTAGCCCGGATGTAACACCAGCACGAATGCTCTTCGGGACTTAGCCCGGATGTAACACCAGCACGAATGCTCTTCGGGACTTAACCCGGATGTAACACTAGCACGAATGCTCTCGGGACTTAGCCCGGATGTAACACCAGCACGAATGCTCTTCGGGACTTAGCCCGGATGTAATACCAGCACGAATGCTCTGCGGGACTTAACCCGGATCATCGTCGAGACCTTCAGCTCGGATGAAATCTCCACACAAAGCCAACGAATTTTAATCCGGACATAATCTCTGCATATAGCTATCGGATCTTTACCCGGGCATAATCTCCACATATAGTCATCGGGTCTTTACCCGGACACAATCTCTACTTATAATCATCGGGTCTTTAAGCCCGGATTCACATCACTGAGTCTCATACATATTTATTCACATGTTATCACGTTTCACATAGCACAAATCACATTTATAATTTAATCAATTCATTCACATGTAAACATATAACATGATTCTTGACTTTAAGTCGTAAATATCATTCAAATCTAATACATGTATACTTCTTTTACTAAACTTTCAGCTCAATAAGCAATCACACAAAAGCATATATCCCCAATCTCTTTCTTTGTTCATTTCTCTAATAACCATTCGGCTACATAACATGTATAATGTTTCTTTCTCAATAACCTTATTATGATAAGGACAATGAGACATCATTCATCTATCATACATGTATATCATGGCATTTTAAATTAAATACCAAATTCAATTACTCAAAACTTACTTATATTATACCCTTCTCAATATTGACACATCATAAGCATGTCTCAGTCAACTTAATACCATCTGCTACAGCTCGATCGGGATCGGGATTCATTACAATAAAATAAAAAAAACACACTTTAACTATTAGAAATCATCACACCATCATATTATCACTCTATGGCATGTATAACTAGACTCACATGTGCTACGTTAGTCCTAGAATCGACTAAACTGTAGCTCTGATACCAATAAAATGTAACACCCCTATCCAGTAACCATCACCGGAATAAGTAAGGGGCATTACCGGACTTGTAACTCATGACAGAACGGTAAAACTTTTTTTTTTTTAGATCATTCATTTGGATAAACACTAAACACAGCCAGAGATAAAATGTAAACTTCTATAAGTAAACGTTCAAAAGATGTCATTTTCGCATGGCTTATATACAATAACCAAAATATTCTTTCCTTACTAGTCTATTCTATACATGCCATAAGATAATCCAATCTCATGGCTACCGTAATGGTAGATAGTGTGATGAAGTCTTGACGATCCCTAGCTAGTAGTCGAATCCACAACCTCTGGACCAAAAACATGAGCGAGCAGTAAGCTTTCGTAAGCTTAGTAAGTTTTAAGCAAAACGATAATTTTGTTGAATCAATGACGTTTTTCACATATACTTAATCTAGATAAAATCTCATTTGACCCAATATACCTAACCAAAATTTCACATAATTTAATTCGCCTTTCTTTAGCCCCCGAGCTTTAAGTCGCAAAGTGTTTTCATTCAATATCTTTGGTCATTCATTTCAACTGTTCGATGAAGTTAATCTAGAGCTTCATCTCGAACTATAATATCAATAAACGCATCACTTAACTCTCACATATATATACTTTCGTACAATAGTGATCTAGATGGTCGAATATTTCCAAAGCACATTCTTCATCAACTGAAGATGGATTCACATGGTAAGCACATTCTTCACCAATTTACAACTTTCAATAATCCTTTCCACTTGTTCATAATCACATCCATATTTTCAAGTATTTCAACATGACAAGTACTAAATTTACAGTAGGCACCTAAAGAACCAAACATATTCCTTATTACATATCACGTAAGTTTACTGAATATGATCCTTACCTTGTACTGGCACATCTAGCTGAACCCAACCCGTACTCAAATCATAAGGCCTTTGGGCAGAATATGCACTAATATATAGGAATATTTCATCCCATACTTCATGATACAAGCATACCATTACCAATTAGATCATTCTCATATTTGAAGTTATAATATTGATCACATTTACATACCTTTTGATACTAATAATTCACTTTGAAATCAATCCACCGACGAGTAAGTAATGTCGTATCTGAACATCTTTAAATACGTAATACTTATTTGATGGTAACTTACTCATGGATACTCAATATCAAAGTCTTACTTGAATCTTCGGTCTTCAAAACCCGATATAGTACGAGCACGAAGCATCTGGACATTAATTCGAGAATAATATTCCATATAAAGCCTGCGGGATCTTAACCCGAATATAGTATCACATCACAAAAAGGCCCTTGGGACTTATCACATTTATACACTTTCACATCCATCACATTGGCCATTCGGCCTTATCACATATATACACCTTCACATCCATCACATCAGCCATTAGGTCTTATCTCATATATACACTTTCACATTCATCACATTGGCCATTCGGCCTTATCACATATATACACTTTCACATTCATCACATTGGCCATTCGGCCTTATCACATATACATATCTTGTACATCAATTTCATCATAACAAAATTGACTAGGTATACTAGTCATTTACGGCTTATAGCTTCACTTTAATACGGATTTGGTACTTTGATTACCAATATTTAATCGATAGCTTATAAGCAACTCAAATAGTTTTATTAAGGTTTACAACATAATCACAAATTCAGCACAAGCTGTTTTTCCTGAGCAACAGTCATTAAATTATTCGTAAATGGAGCTACGAAACTCCAAATGAAGTGCCGTTAATTTTCCCTGAAAATAGACTCATACATGTTTTATCCAACAAATTTTCAGAATTTTTGGTTTGGCCAATCAATACCAGATTTTTCTTAAAGTTTCCCCTATTTCACTGTTTGAATATTCTGACCATTCTTCACTACGAATCAAATTTCTCATTGTACAAAATTAAAAATATGTTCTAGTTTATTTCATTTGAAACTAGACTCACTAAGGCATCCAGCATATAAATTTTGTCTTTTAAAAATTTTTGTACAATTTATAATGATTTTCTAAAAACAGAACAGAGGATTACAGTGTCATTCTGCACTGTCTCACACAACTTTAAATATCTCATTATCGGAAATTCCTTTGCTTACATGGTTTCTTTTATAAGAAACTAGACTCATTAAGCTTGAATTTAATGTTTTATTCAGCCTCTAATTCAAGTCCATAAATTTAAGGTGATTTTCTAAAGTCACGTTACTGCTGCTGTCCTCATGAGATTATTTCAAATTACACTTAAATTTCCAAGCTCAAACACTTAAGAACTTACCATTTGAGCTTAGAACATATCATGGCCCATCATATCTTATTAAATCAACTCAATATGTTCTATTATGATTGAATTTACTCAACGTTTAATCACTTAAAACTTACCTCGAAAGTGGTCGACGACTAGATATCCACGGCTATTCGTTTACTTTCTCTTTTCCTTTATCCGACTTTGATCCTCTGTGCTCTTAAGCTTAAGTGAAACAATAGATTGGCTTAGGTACTTAACTAATATTATTCACTTGACAATCACATTTGGCAATCACATATCATTTTCAATATGTATTAATTAATAAAACATGCCATGACTCGATTTCATGCTTATTTAATCTATATCTAATTCACATTCACAAGCAAAGAGTCACTTAATTTATCATTCTTTCTTATACAAGAATTTAATCATATTGCCAAATGTCCTTATGTGTACATGGTACATACATAAGGCATACATATATATAATTCATATTCATTCCATTTAAGTACTTAAAACTTACAATGGAATCAAACTCAAATACTTAAGAACCTACTTTTCAAACACACCTATAGTAAAACATATGTATATGAATATAAGATTTTCCCTCATTTGAAGAAAGCACAAATACATAATTCACTCTCTCACATACCCTTTTGCACTTCACATTATCATATCCATTCAACACTTTCACTAAGTGTAGCCCAATATCTTATTCAACAACTAATTCGGATAACACATAAAGAACATCTCAATTTATATTCATTCAAAATCAAGCTAAAACTAAATTTAATTACTCAACTTAATATGCGGCATTTATCTACCAATTCAAATGACAAGTTGAATTCATGGTCGAATGCAACAATCAACCCAATTACATAATCAATTTATCACTTAGGTGCTAATTTGAATAATTCTCATACAACTATTATCAATACACATTAATTTTTGTATAAGCCCCCACATTGCCAATTTTCACAATCAACATAGTCACAAGGGCTCACCCTATCCACTCAAAGTTCAATTCACCAATTAAGCAAATGCTATTAATGCTAAGAAATTTTTTTTTTACAATTTATCCTAGTTTGCCAAAAGAAATTATGCCTTAATTCATGAACTTAAACAACATTGGCCAACTTTCCAAGCTCATTTGAGCCATCAAGCACATTTAGTTTGTTCATACTCAACTAGAATCAATTATCCTCCCAAAATCATCAAACATACAAAATATACCCCATTAAGCTCATGACCGATTGCTACATGCTTCATGAACACAAAAATTTTCACATGGGTCTTGTTGCAAGCTTCAAAACCAACCAAAATTCACAAATTTTCAAAAAAAATAACATGAACCTTACCTTATTTGAAGCCTTCTTTTGCCGAATGCCCTAAGCTCAAAGGTTTCTATTTTCTTTCTCAACTCACTAACAGAAGAAGAAGAAGAAATGGCCTTGTTATTTTCACCTCAAACATATTTTATTCATTTATTTTATTAACTTTTATTATTTCTATTTTATGAAACCATTTTCTTTAATATAAACAAATATATTATTAACATTATTTACTAACATACAAAGCACAAAATGCCAAAACAAAGTCATCATTACCTTCCACTAACATTAAAAGGGGAAATTTGACATGCAACTCCACTATTTTGCATGCATGAATCAACTAGTCATCACACATTTCCCCATCATACTTTCAAAGTTTACTACTAAGCCCTTTTTAGTGAAATTCACATTTATAACTCTAAGTTAAAACATCAAAAATGTCACACATGAATTAACACATATTATAGGCATCAAAATGAATATTAAATTATTATTATGTCTCGATTTTGTGGTCCGGAAACCACTTTTTGACTAGGGTCAAATTAGGGATGTCACATAATAAGCATGTAATATAACGGTTAATTATTTTTGTGACTCGGTTTTGTGGTCCCGAAACCACTTTCTGACTAGGGTCAAGTTAGGGCTGTCACCACTCTCCCCACCTTAGAAATTTTTGTCCCCGAAAATCTTACCAGCGAATAAATTAGGATATCGTTCTTTCATGGAGTCTTCAAGCTCCCACGTAGCTTCTTCAACTCCATGTTTGACCCACAACACTTTTACTAATGAAATTGTCTTGTTTCACAATTCTTTCACCTCATAAGCCAAAATACAAACCGGTTCCTCTTCATAGCTCAAATCAGACTGAATTTCTATCTCTGATGGACTAATCACATGAGAAGGATCGGATCTGTACCGACGAAGCATCGAAACATGAAAAACATTGTGAATCTTTTCAAATTCAGGCGGCAAAAGTAGTCTATAAGCAACTGGCCCAATCCGTTCTGTAATTTTGTATGGTTCGATAAATCTTGGGCTCAATTTGCCTTTACGGCCAAATTTGAGTACCTTTTTCCATGGCGAAACTTTGAGAAACACTTTGTCTCTGACTTGATACTCAATATCTTTTCGTTTCAAGTCCGTATACGATTTCTAACGATCTGATGCTGCTTTCAGGCTTTCACGGATCACTTTAACTTTTTGCTCAACCTCTTTAATCAAATCAACTCCATAAATCTTATTTTCACTAAGTTCGGTCTAAAACAAAGGCGTACGACATTTTCGACCATATAAAGCTTCGTAAGGTGCCATCTTGATACTCGATTAAAAACTATTATTATATGAGAATTCAACCAAAGGCAAGTATCGTTCCCACGAAGCATTAAACTCAAGGATACAACATCTCAACATGTCCTCGAGTATCTGAATAATTCACTCGGATTGACCATCGGTCTGGGGATGAAAAGCGGTGCTAAAATGCAACTTAGTACCCAATGCTTCTTGCAATTTCTTCCAAAATCGTGATGTGAATCTCGGATCTCTATCCAACAAAATAGAAGTAGGTACCCTGTGTAACTTTACAATCTGAGAAACATACAATTCGGCTAGCTTATCAAGCGAACAATCCGTACGTACGGGAATAAAATGAGCCGACTTTGTCAATCTATCAACAACAACCCAGATTGCATCTTTCTTGCTTGGTGACAATGGCAACCCAGATACAAAATCCATCGTAACCCGATCCCACTTCCATTCGGGTATCATGATCGGCTGAAGTAATCCCGAAGGCACTTGATGTTCCACTCTCACTTGTTGACATATCAAACACTTCGAAACAAAGTCAGAAATGTCTCGTTTCATACCATGCCACCAGTATTGTTGTTTCAGATCGTTGTACATTTTTGTACTACCTGGGTGAACTAACATTCGACTGCTATGAGCCTCACCCAAAATTATCAGAATAAGCTCTAAATTTCTCGGGACACATAATCGATTTCTGAACCTCAAACAATTATTACTATAAATAAAAAATTCTGAATCCTGTTTCGATACACATAGTGCTCGTTTTGCAACTAATTCAACATCAACCTTTTGAGCTTCACGGATTTGTTGCATCAATAACGGTTTTGCTTTTAACTCTGCTACTAACACACCATCAGCGAACACAGAAAGGTGCACATTCATTGCTTGCAATGCAAACAGTGACTTACGACTTAAAGCATCAGCGACCACATTGGCTTTTCCCGGATGGTAATCAGTGACAAGCTTGTAATCTTTCAATAATTCTAGCCACCATCTTTGTCTTAAATTCAAATCTCTCTGAGTCATCAAGTACTTGAGACTTTTGTGATCAGAATACACATGGCATTTTTCCCTGAACAAGTAGTGGTGCCAAATTTTTAAAGCGAAAACGATAGCAGCTAACTTGAGATCATGAGTCGGATATTTCTTCTCGTGAGGCTTCAATTGTCTCGAAGCGTACGCTACTACTCTACCTTCTTGCATCAATACACAACCCAAACCATTCAGAGATGCATCATTGTAAATTACAAATTCTTTACCGGATTCTGGCTAAACTAACACCGGGGCTTTGATCAAAAGAGTTTTCAATTGATCAAAACTTTTCTGGTACTTTTCTGACCATTCAAATTTAGTATCTTTTTGAAGCAACTTTGTCATCGGTGTTGCTATCATCGAGAAACCTTTCACAAAACCTCTGTAGTACCCGGTAAGTCCCAAAAAACTTTAAATTTCTGAAACATTCCTCGGAGGCTTCCAATTGAGTATAGCTGAAATTTTACTAGGATCAACTCGGATACCTGATGCAGATATAACATGTCCCAAAAAGCTAACTTCCCTCAACCAAAACTCACATTTACTAAACTTCGCATATAATTTCTTGTCTCGCAAAATCTGCAATACTAACTTCGAGTGTTTGGCATGCTCGATTTCATCTCGCGAATAGATCAAAATGTCATCTATAAACATGACTACAAATCGATCCAAATACTATCTGAAAATTCGATTCATTAAATCCATAAAAACTGCAGGGGCATTAGTGAGCCCAAACGGCATCACTAGGAACTCATAGTGTCCATGCCTTATTCTGAAAGCAGTTTTAGGCAAATCAGAGTCTCTAACTCGCAACTGATAATAACCCGATCTCAAGTCTATCTTTAAAAATATGGAGGCTCCTTTTAGTTGATCGAACAAATCGTCAATTCACGGCAACGAATTTTTATTCTTTATCATTACCTTATTAAGCTGACGATAATCGATACACATTCTCATAGTTCCGTCTTTCTTTTTCACAAACAGCACTGGTGCACCCTAGGGAGAAAAACTAGGTCGAGCAAAACCTTTATCTGTCAATTCTTGTAACTAAGATTTCAATTCCTTTAGTTCAGTCGGTGCCATACGATACGGAGCTATCGAAATAGGTGTAGTCCCTGGCACTAGTTCAATGCCAAACTCTACCTCCCGAATAGGTGGTAATCCCGGTAATTCTTCTGGGAATACATCCGGAAACTCACAAACTACTGACACTGTCTCAAGTTTCTTTTCGAACTCTTTACTATCCAGAACATACGCAAGATAAGCTTCATACCCCTTTTTCACATATTTTTGATCTAACATCAAAGATATCACTGCCGGTAATCCATTTAAATCAGTAGACTCAACTCGGATTATCTCATCTTTTGAACACCTCCAGTCAATTGTCTTTTACATACAATTCACTACTGCATCATGCTCAATTAACTAGTCCATACCGATAATGACATCAAACTCGTCAAATGGTAACAGCATTAGATCAACCGAAAAGCAAAAATCTCGGATCTTCAAGGGACATTTCTTACACACTTTATCAACTAACACATAACGGCCCAAAGGATTTGACACCCAACTCACAAACTCAGTAGACTCAACAGGTAGAGTCTTACTGGATGCCAAAGTTTCACACACATATGAATGAGTAGAATCAAGGTCAATCAAAGTAGTAATATCAGTATCAAAAAGAGTGAAAGTACCGGTAATAACATCTGGCGAAGAAGCATCCTCACGCGCTCGTATAGCATAGGCTCTGGCAGGGGCACGAGCCTCAGAACGTACAGCAGAATTTTTAGTCCCTCTCTAATTTCCACTAGCATTACCCGCAGGTCTAGGTGGTCTACCACGCGTTGCAGTGTTACTAGGTCTCCCACTCGGATCGATGTTACGCTTCATTAATTTCTGACGATCTCGGATAAAATGATCAGCTGATCCACATTTGAAACAGGAGCAGTCACGAAATCTACAGCTTCCTAAATGCCATTTGCCACAATGCTTGCACTTAGATCTGTCCTGATGATCGTTGCCAACACTGGCAACAGAGGTGGCTCGTGTACTCACAGGGGGTCGATCACGGTCCTGTCTGGAAAAACCCAAAGTATTCTTAGATCAGCCTGAATCATCTCTAAATTTCTTCGATGACTGATGAAAGGATTTTTCTAAAGATCTTTTACGGAACTCTCTAGCTCCATCATCAGCTTTTCTTTTCTCGTTACTGAGCTATTCGGCTTTACAAGCTCGCTTGACAAGCACTACAAACTCTTTGATTTCCAGAATACCCACCAACAGTTTGATGTCTTCATTCAACCCATCCTCGAAGCGTTTACACATGATAGCCTTAGACGAGACACATTCCCGAGCATATCTACTAAGTCTGACAAACTTTTGCTCGTAATCAGTAGCTGACATAGAGCCCTGTTTGAGCTCGAGAAATTCTTTCAGTTTCTGATCGATAAATCTTTGACTAATATATTTCTTGCTTAACTCTGTTTGAAAGAATTCCCAACACGTTCTCTCGGTACAACAGAAATCAAAGTATTCCACCAATAGTAGGCAGAATCACACAACAGAGATATAGCACATTTTAAACACTCATCGGTTGTGCACGATAATTCATCAAACACTCGTATGGTGTTATCTAGCCAAAACTCATCCTGCTCAGCATCATCACTGTCAGTAGCTTTGAATTCAGTAGCCCCGTGCTTTCGAATTCTATCAACCGGGGGCTTGCTTAATCTCAATGGGTCAACTATCGAAGGTACCACAGGTGTAGGGTTTGTATTAGTCGGGGGTAGGGGTTTTGCCACAGCCGGATTAGTTCGAACATATTGGGTAAACCAATCATTCATCATAGCATAGAAGGCTTGTTTTGCCTCATCATTTTGATTGCTTGCATTTAGTTGAGAGTCAATCGGCGCTGTTCCGTGCACGGGAGCAGGCACTACACTCTCGACATCGTCAGCTACTGCTCGGCCAGGATCAGAATTCATTACTATACGAAAAACACATTTCAACTGTCAGAAATCATCACACTATCGTATTAACACTATATGGCATTTATAGCTAGACTCACACACGCTACGTTAGTCCTCGAATCGACTAAACCATAGCTCGATACCAATAAAATGTAACACCCTATACACTTATCCATCATCGGAATAGATTCATAAGGTATTACCAATCAGAAACAGATCAGACTACCAATTCATAATCAATCATGCATAACAAAATATAGTTTCTTTAATCATTCAACCATGAACCAATTTTTAACCAAAGTTAGAATAACTAACAAATTTCAATATGTTTGACACATAAGTCCATAGAACCATAAAACTCGTATATAGGAAATTAGCAAGCCATTTTCGCATGGCTAAAATATTTACAATTTTCAAAATATAACTTGCTTCAAAAGAGAGTTAAGCCTATACATGCCATATCTCCAGATATAAACTATCAAAAGTACCGAGATAGTGACGATAGTGTAGATAATTTTGAACCTGAAATCCCCGAGCTCGTAGCTTTCAACAAGATCTATAAAATAAGACAACACAAAACATTCACAGTAAGCCAATAAGCTTAGTAAGTCTCAAGTATCTTAAACAACAAAACCTATTTATACATATTATATCATATTTGATTATAATACCAATTGATCGAAAATAGATAACCATGTGAACTCTATTTCCTCTACTTATTATTTCTTCAGAGTTTGAATTTCATAAGCACACCTTCTAAATGATTCGTAGTAATTCATCGATTCGACCTTATAAAGTCAATTCAAATCATTTCATCCATATATAATTTCAAAGATCATAATTGTATATATATATAACATATATTTTCATGTACCAAAATTCATAATGGCCGAATATAACTATACACAACTACATTTCATTTGCTTCTATTTTCAATTCGTACTTTAATTCATATTTCTTTATATGCATAACAACTTATACGTACCTAGACAATTTAATCTATCGAAGGAATTTAGGTGTCGTATAGCATAATCTCATATTCATAGACTTTTATTGTTTAACCAGCAATTTTGCCTGCTAGGTAAAATCCTGAACTAAACACCGGCACGAGGCCTGCTAGGTATAAACCTGATCTTAACACTAGCATAAGGCCTGCTAGACATTAAGTATGAAACTCATTCACCGATATTATGCCTGCTAGGCTCAAAGCCCGAAACAATTTCACTAGCTAAAAGCTTGCTGAGCCATAGGCCCGAATAATAATTCGAATATAAATTTCAAAAATTCATAACATGTACACTTCTTGTATTTATGCATTTCACACAAGTTAATTACATTAGTCCACTTTGACTTCATTCACGTATAATCACTTGATAACTATCGCACCATTGCTTCTTAATTTACCATTACATATCTTCAATCTAATGTATACAACTCGCGGCAAGATTATCATAACAAATTTCCTTATTTAAAACTCATGCATACTATTTGGCTTCAAGTATGTGTATATATATATGTTTAGGCTAAAGGTATGGCTAAATTCTCGTGACATATCATGATTCATTCATAAATAGTTTATGTTTAAAAGCTGAAAGCTTACCTCGAGTATTTTTCGAACAACTACAGGTCGGCTGCTCAACTACTTTAGCTTTTCCTTTATCCGAAATTATCCCTCTATGCTCTTGAGCTTAATTCAAAAATTTAAACTGATCATTATTCGATTATTCAAGCATTACTTCAAATTATAATATATATATAATCGACTTTCACATATATAGATCATAGTAAACAAAATAAAATACATTATAGGTCATCTTTGACCTTTCTATTTTCATCAATTTGTATCATTCCTCGGCCAAACATTTTATTCGGCATTAAGATACAAACAAGTTAGCATTTTCTTTATACACACCCTCAAGACCACATGCAAAATTCATTTATTTTAACGCACATATCACATAACAGCTTAACTAAAGTTTCATTCATTCACAACATATAAACTCTATTCAGCTCATACACTGTACATACCAAACCGAATTTAAGTGGAGAAATTATCACAACTAAGACACATTCCAAAAACCAACTTAACCATTTAGCCACATGATAGGGTAAGTTACACTCACAATTGCAAACACCTTGCACACATTCGAGACACATAGTAATATACAAAATTAAACAAATAGAAAGATCAACTACGCATGTCTTAATATAAATACCATAATTCATATTAACTTAGTGACATACATAAAAATCCATATGACCGAATGTACATGTATTCATGATAAATGTGTATATTATGGCTGCATCCTTAATATAAGCTTAATATAAAATTTACCATTTATATTCAGCCAAATCAATGCATACGCATACATGATATACACCTTCTCATATACCAAAGACATACGTAACCTTAATGAAACAAAACACATTGCTTAGTCATTAAAACAAATCACAAACCACATACGACATTTGCCACTTAATAATCATATTTATTTAACCAATACACTTCTACTCATTATTGTTTATCACTTTATATAATACTATCAAAACGGATTAATTATACTTTAATATACCATCATAGCCGAACATAATTTATAATACATGTAACAAATCAACCCAATCCCAATTTCCAATACATATATATATTATACTCATGCAAAAACCATGACCGAATCACCTATAGATATTACCTAAGCCATCAATTACTTTAACACACAAATATTACTCAAAGATTACCCTAGTTCACATTCGACAATTTCACAAATACACAAGCCAAATTTTCATATCATCTAAACTACTAATATGAACATTAAACTATATCAAACATCACCCATTTGCAATTACTCATTAAAATTTGAAAACAACAATCATTCCCTTGAAAAATCATCCATAGCCGTATGCTCATTTCATTACTAAATTCTAAAATTTTGACATGGGCTAAGTAAGGAACTTAGTAACTAACTTAAAATAAGCTAAAATTTTAAAATCTAACATGAATTACTAACCTTATTTCAAGCTTAAGATGACCGAATGGTTTGCTCCTTTTTCTTCCTTTAAAAATCCGCTAAGAAGAACAAAGATGAACACTTTGTTTTCTTCACCCTTTTTTTATTTTTTTTATTACCATTATTATAAAATATAAAGCCATTTAGTTGCCATTATACTAATAGATAATACATATATTTTATATTAAATAACAACATGGCTGGCCACTATTTTAAAATGGATAATTTGACATGCAAGTCCATTCTTTTTATATTATGCATTAATAGACCATTATAAATTAACCTATCACATTTTCAAAATGTCTCACATAAGTCCTATTTAATAAATTTCACATACAAATGACAAAATCAAACATGAAACTTTCACACATGCACTTATACATATAATAAGCATAGAATATAACGGTTAATTATTTTTGTGACTCGATTTTGTGGTCCCGAAACCACTTTTCGACTAGGGCTGTCACAAGATGCATTGTTGCAGGCAATGCTGAGGATTTTGGAAAGGGTCGCAGGGCCCAATAATGGCACGGGAAATTGGGGGTCCATTCTAGAGTGACTTCATTCAAATGGGGCTGAGATCTTCAAGGACATGGCTGGTGTGGCTCCTAATGTGGCTGAATATTGGTTGGAAGCCACTGAAAGGATAATGGAGGACTTTGTAACACCCCAAACCTGGCCTAGACGTTATGACCAGATCCGACGTACCACATCGAAGCGTTAAAAATATTTTTATATTTTTAATCCAGAAAAACTTTCTTAGTGTTTAAAGATAACTTTATTATAGGTTAAAGTGAATGGAAGCTATGCACCAGGTAGGATACCAGAAAAGAGGACGTGAGTCCATTAGACTACTTAAGTACCAAGCTCCCTTCGGATCTAATCCTAGACATGCACATCACCATTGCCACACCTTAACTTAGTGAGTGTTCTTTGAAAACCAATTTGTTTAAGCCCACTTAAAAGGTTATTAATTTTGGAAAACGTTTTCATTGCGGAAGCTTTGCTTTGTTATCGTGATATTTTCAAATCAAGTAACTATTTTTAAAATTGCGCCCTAAAGGTATTCAAATTTAACGATTTAAAATAATACCATATCTACTCTAATTAAAACATAATAAGAAAATTAAAAATAATTAAAGCGACCTTATTACAACTTAAAACCCAAATCGTTAAAGTAAATGAAAAGATGTCTGAATCACCAGAAGAAAACCAAATTTGCAGAAACGTGTGGCCTCTCTAAATCCCTCACAGCTCCAAGCCCACTATGGTTGGGGATTCCCTGCGTTGATAAAAATGAGGGGTGAGTTTGGGAAATTCAGTGTGTAAAATAACCCAACCATAGTCTATATCAGGTCAAACCACAGAAACAGATTAAGTTGGGCCTTAGCCCAAAACAGAGTTCAGAATGAAGGCCATAGGCCCATAACAGAAACAGAACAGATATTTCATATATATGCAGAAACCCAATCCATATCTATGCACCCCCGTACCAACCTTACACCATGTGGGGAGACTACTCGACCCACCCATCCGCTACACGCCACAGAATTTGTAGCATGGCTGCCAGAAATAGATAATGTGATAGAGTCACTAGATACAGTAAATCGTGGCAGAGCCACCAGAACAGATAAGTGTGGCAGAGCCACCAGATCAGATAGTTGTGGCATAGCCACCAGGACGCTTCCTCCATAATTATAACCCATGTCCCCATGCAACAGATATACAAGTCATGGCATGCAACATACAGAATCAGATCATCATGCATTTCAATCAAAAATTAACCCTAGTGGTATAATGGTCATTTTGCACCTAGGGGTATAATGGTAATTTCCATACTTAGGGGTATTCTAGTAATTTAACTATTTTAGGATTTTCATGCATATTTCAGCCATTTACGTACTAACAGAAACACCTACCGAGTGTTCTTACCGAATTGGGCTCGTTGGCCCATTATCCCGATTTTGGTCCATTAAGCCCAAATATATCGAAGTGCACGTAATCGCGCACTCTGCAGTCTTATCCCCTTAGATTACCAAATATGTTAATCAATCTATCTCACGAGCATTCGCACACTCGCAAGTTCACAAAATACCAGCTTTTCAACATTTCGGCTTTTCAGCTTTTGCCGATCTAGTCTATGAGAGGGTGTCAGTTACACACCTGATTGGTTGTGATTCGATCGTGAGATCTACACACGAGCTGCCTACAATTGGATTACTAACACGTCAATCTAAATATCAAAAACACTACGTACTCATCCCCCTACCATATTCGGCCAACAAAGTCTTAGACCTTAGAGTTCTTACCTTTTTCCAAAATATGGATTAGATCTGGAGAGCCAACCAAATTAGTCTTCGAGCCCTTTGCTGTACGTCCCCTTGTCCATGCTAACGCATACACAGCCAAACAAAAAGAGGCACAAAAACCCTTAGTCCAACTGTTAGCCACCCTTAAGGGTTTTAGCTTTTCTTAATTCTCGAAATAAAGTATAGATCTGAGTACTTACCACAGGTTCTTTCAGCCAAACGATTCCACTCCAGTTTCTATTCAACTCCGATGCAGATCTAGCCCTTAAACACTAGCAAAAATCAAATCTTAGACATCTAAAGATTCGGCTTTATGCCTCTAAGACTATGGTGTTTTTGACTTTTCGAACTGTAAAGAAAAAGATGATTAGATATAGCGGGTCTTGCAATGATATTGTCGATAGAAGTTGGGGTTTAGAGGATGAGAGAATCGGCCAAAAAGATGAAGAAATATAGGAGGGTTTGGCTAGAAGAAATCGACACAAAAAATAAGTTTTCAGGAATTTAGCTTTTATGGCAATCAGTTATAGAGGTTTAGAAAGATTGGGAATGGATGAGTAGAATGGTAGGGATGGGTCGGCTAGAGAGGAAAAAGAAGAAGAAGAGAAAATAGAAGAAGAGAGGAGAAGAGAAGAAGGAAAGGAATTGTCAGGAACGGCACCACACTACCCAAAAAGAAAAATGAATCCTAAAGGCCAAAAATATACGATACTTATTAACTATGGCCGAATGAGTGCATTTCGGCATAAGAATTCTTCCTAAATTCCAACTTCCTGAATTGTTTCTTGATTTTTTGGCCAAATTCAATGTTTAAATTTCATTCAAACTCCTAACCGATCAACCCACCGCTTGCACCGCTTCAGCATGCTGCCAAGAGTCCTGATCAGACCCCAGCTCCTCCCTCACGCGTGCAGGAAAAACCCAACCTTTCGTGCGCGAGATGAGGCTCGAACCCCAGACCTTCGTCTGCCCTTACGCCCTTTCGCCTTCGCCCAAGCTGCTAGCCACTGTACCATGCTTCTCCCTTTACTAATATAGGGTCACAATTAATCTTAATCTATTCCTATTGAAGCCTCAGTTACTTGCGAAATGAAATTTCACCTGCTATACATCTCAAACCTGCGACCTTCTAAGCCCATACACACGCTGCTTGTCACTGCACCGAAGTTCCTTTCATGACATAATCCTCTCACAATTAATTTTAACCTTTACCGCTTCAGTTTCGGCCCGCTAAAAATAAAATAGAATTCGCCTTCCCCAGGAATCGAACCCATAACCTCTCGGCAAGCCTAGCACGCTGCTGTCACTACACTAAAGCTCTTCTCATGATATAATCTACTCACAATTAATTTTGAGACTTATCTGCTGCAGTCTCGGTTCGTTTAAAAATAAAACAAAATATCACTACTTACCAGACTCGAACCCCTACCCTTCAGCTACACCACCCGTACCTTACCACCACGCCACTTGCTCGATTGTGTCACCTTTCCTCCCGAGATAATTATAAGGCCTCCTTGTAGCAATCCCTGGTTGTAAAAAAAACACCATTTGCGCACGCCGTGCCTTGAACCCAGGCACCTCCCACGCCTTCCTAGCGTGCTTAGCCACTGGGCAAGGTGCTCCTTTTATGCTAAAACTCAGCCCAAATTATTAATAAGGCCTACTGCCCAGATTCTCTTAAGAGGCAAAAATTAAGAATTTTGCTAAAGCTATGGGCCGAGCCCGGACTTTTTCCCACACTGTAAGCCCTTTGTATTTATTTAATTACTAAACTAAACATACTAAATAATAATCATAATTAATTAGAACATCTAAATTATTTGGGCCGTCTTCTACCCGAACCCAGACTCAAGGCTCAATACTTTCTAGGCCTAAGTTTTAGAGCGTTATAGACTTGGACTGTTAAACTGAACAAAAGCTAAAAGGGGCAGTGTCACTGCTCAGGGAAGAAGTTTACTAGTGGTGGCTAACAGTGAAAGAGGGCACCCAACCTGAGCAAGTCACTTGGGAGTTCTTCAAAAATGCATTCCAAGGGAAGTATGTAGGTGCGAGTTATGTGGACGCTAGAAGGAAGGAGTTGCTGAACTTGACCCAGGGAAACAAATCTGTGGCGGAGTATGAGGCAGAATTTCTATGCCTTAGTAGGTATGCAAGAGTTATGGTGGCAACGGACTATGAGCGTTGCGTTAGGTTTGAGGATGGACTTAGAGATAGCCTCAGAGTACTGATAGCTTCACAAAGGGAGCGAGTTTTCTCAAAGTTGGTAGAGAAAGCAAAGATAGTGGAAGAGGTAAAGCAGACTGAGTGCCTAAATCGGGAAAAAGAAAGGGGTAAGTACAAAAGGGAGGCTGGGACTCCTGGTGTCGATCAGAGGCTTAGGGCTAGGGCCAAAGTTAATGGACTAGTTAGAGCAGGGCCTCCTGTTGTTAATCCAGGGGTGCCACCTTGTGCTGATTGTGGGAAACGTCATGTAGGTGAGTGTTGGAAGAGTACGGGAGCTTGTTTAGCTTGTGTATCTATGGAGAATAGGATCAAGAGTTGCCCTAGAATGTTAGGTCAGGTGCCAGTCATGGACCGAGGTGGCGTATAGCCACCGAGGGATGGTCAGCAATAGCCGAGAGGCCGTGATCAGGCCAGGGGTGAAAACAGTTTGAGTCGTGGAGCACCGAGCAGAGGTGCTGGTCATGCTGAGGCAAGGCAGCCAGCTTTGGTCTATGTAGCACGTCATCAAGAGGATGGAGACGCTCTAGAGGCAAATAATGGTACGTACTTACCCATGTGTGCTATTTACCTAAGTTGGAATTAGAGTGCGCAGCGGAAATGTGGTGTGGTAGTCAGTGTTAGTAGTTGGAAATTTCGAGGACGAAATTTCTTTTAGGGGGTAGAGTTGTAATGCCCCAAAAATCTCAAAATCCCAAACTTTGTTTTCGATTTTGATAAAAATTTATGCTTAACATTCCTAGCCAAGTGTTAATTATAGTAGGTCTTAGTTAAGGTTTGAGTTCAAACCTAAAGGGTAAAGGAAATTATAGGTTAACTATTAAAAGAACCCTGATAGGAAGTAGGTGGGCTTTTGAATCAATGAAGGAAGAATTGGACACAAGAAAGCCTTGTGGTAGAGTGGCAAGTGGCGTCACATGCAAGGCAAGGACGTAAGGGGTTCGAATCCTTCCTTGCTCAAAAGGGGGATTTATTTTTGCTTAAGAAATGGACAGAGGTAGCGTTGGATATGAACTCTGTAGGGAGTGATAAGAGGAGAAATTTGAGGAGGGGATTAAGGAGTTATTAGGGAGAAAAACTAGGAGATGAGGAGTGAAGAAGTGGTGGAGCCGAAGTGAAAATTTAAGCATAGAAAATTTGACTATAGAGGCTATATATAGGTGTCAAATGTGTGGTTGCCAGGCTAATGCCGAATTCTCTTTCACCTGATTGCTAGAAACCCTTTTTTCTCTTCAAGATTTAAAAGCCGAAAACCCTTGTTTTTCTTTCCTTCTCTTTGTGCCAATTTCTCTTCTTCCTTTACTCAATTCTCTTTGATTCACTTTTAGTCTAGCTGACTTCTTCTTCTCTTTTCCCTTGGTGCTGAATAACCCCTTTTTGCCATGCAAATTGCAAGGGTCGAACACCTCTTGGCTGAATACCCTTAGAGCTGCCACTACTCTTTCTAATCGGTCAGTCCTAGTGTAAGTGTTTTGGTTCTTCCAATCAGTTTTTCTAAGTATCGAATAATCTATTCCTCACTTCTTCGAATTAATTTTGGTAGGATTAGTATCGAATTCTAGTCTTTTGGATCCCTGCCGATTTGCTCCTCAGGTGAGAGACTTTGGTAAGTGTTCTTCATTTGATAAGGGTTGTCCAAATAGGCTTTAGTGAAAAGGGTGACATATGTTGGATACAAATCAGCCATTATGTTTTAACGATAAAGGTTAATGCAGATCTGAGAAGTACACGTGATTAGTGTTCAAAGGAAAAGTTATTAGGGCTTGGCGTTTCAGGTAAAGTTAAAGTGAGACTTCGGCTTTTGGGTAAAGTATTCGATAGGTTTATGTAATTAATCATTGAGTGATATTGGTTGTAGGTTCGTGGCTAAGGGGGATCGCAGAATGCTTTATTACCAGGAGTGTTCACACACTGCACACACAAGTAGATCGACAAAAGCCAAAATACCGAAAAGCTGAAATGCCAAAAAGCTGAAAGTTTTGCTACGGTAGTCTTGCGAGTGCGCGAACACTCGTAAGGGGGAAACCGATAGGTTTTTTGAGGCCCCATGGGTGATTCCATGGACTTGGGCTGTGAATTGGCCAACCGGGCCAGAATGGGTTAAATGGGCCCGCTGGGCCGTTGGGCCCATAATAGGCAAAAATTGATAATTGATCTTATGTGATGGAAAATTATATGTGAACATGAATTTAAATGTGAATTGGGCCTAATGGCCATAGGAATATGATTTGGGCCTAATGGGCCACATAAATGTGAATTGGGCCTAATGGCCATAGAATGTGATTTGGGCCTAATGGGCCACATAAATGTGATTGGGCCTAATGGGCCATATGAAAGAGATTGGGCCTGGTGGGCCATATACAGGTATGTGGATTTTTCTAGGCTTCGTAAGAGGTTTTAGGCCTAGTATATGATGACTACATAAAACCTAATTAATTTATTGTGACCGCGGACGAGTCATAGGGTTAAGGTGTGGCAATGGGTATATGCATGTTTAGGATTGGATCTAGGGAGAGCTTAGTACTTAAGCGGTCTTAATGATTCACCTCCTCTTCTCTGGAATCCTACTTGGTGCATAGTATTCATTCATCATAGCTCACAGGATTTGTTAACGGGTCAAGGTAAGTAAAACTCGTAATAAAAAAAATTACCGAAATGCCCCTAAGGGCAAAAATGACTAAAATACCCCTATGTGTTGAATGTAAGATTTATGGATGTTACATGTACACCTGTTGCATTCATAACCATTCATATGATATCCTGTTTAGGTTGCATATGGGTTAGGAATTATGGAACAGAGGAAGTATATGAGGGTCGCATGGTTGCTTGACAATCGTGGATCCACCGACAGCTTTTAAGCCCAATATGTGATTAGCAGCTTGCTGCAACGAAGGTAGTTCCGCAACCAGGCTACCATTGATGTGTATCGTTTGGGTGGGTCAATATTTATATCCCCACAGGATGTGTATCGGGGGACGGAGCAGAAGTGTACCGGTTGGATTATTGGGGTGGATTGCACTGCATTACATTGCATGTATGTTATATGGTGATTGATGAATGCTTGTTTCTCGTCGAGGGTTGTACACACTGAGTTTTCGTAAACTCACCCCCTCTTTTATTTTTCTCAGGTGATGCTCAATAGGAGGTTTGATGTTTGGAGGGACTCTGAGGTGGCCGGCTAGCAAGACAACTTGGACTTATTTTTCTTTTAAAACATATAAGTTTCTTAAGTGATTTTCAGTTTGGATTGTAATAAGGCCTTCCCTTTTGATTATTTCGATTATTATTGTTATGCGTTGTAATAACGAAAACTTGAACACAGTTTTCTAAGTCATAATATGTTTTCTACGTTTCCGCGACTAAATTTTAAAATGATAAGTTTTCTTAAATCAAATATTTTAAACAAAGCTTTCGCAACTGAAAAGAGATTTTACAAAGTAACTGAGATGTATGTTTTTAAAGAAGGGTTTTCAATGGAAATAAGGTTTTCGCTAAAACACTTCAATGTGACACGCCAGATTCAGCCATAACGTCTGGGCCAGGTTTGTGGTGTTACAGAACCAATAACCGAACCTGACATGGCAACCTCAACATTTAAAAATCAATCACCTCGCCCAAATCTTTGAGATGAGCTATCAAAGTTGATGAACATAATGCAACATATGCAGTGGCAGCAACAAGCTTACTGGAGATATTCAAAGATAGGGTATAACTCAATGAGAAGTGCTCTTACGAAAATATTCAATGACCCATTTATTTTTGTGCTTGAGTTTCTAGATTTTATACTTGAACCATGGAGTCCAATATCAAAGAGGGAATGAAGTGATTCATGCAAAAACAAAGATGGAGCAAAAGATGAGTTTTATTTTGAGGGATCTGCAAATAAATAAAAAGGGGGAATCTTTACTTTTTTATTTTTTTTACTATGTTATTTAATGTTTTAGGGTTAGGTTCTATTTAAGTTTTTATTTCTCATATAATAAAATAGGAGGCGGAAATCATAAATAAAAATGAATAAGTTGCAAAGTACAAAGTGTGGCAATAGATATGTACATGTCTAGGATTCGATCTAGAGAGAGCTTGGAACTTAAGAAGGCAAATTGACTCACCTCCTCTTTTCTAGAATCTTACCTGGTGTATAGTATTTGTTCACTTCTGACAATTAGGACACTGTTCATTTTAAGTAGAGGGACCAAAAAATTGAAATTATTTCCTCTCAGAATAAAATTTTCTTTTAATTATGGTTAGGTTATATTTTGTTCAAAAATTTGTAATTTTGTTAAGTATGCTAAACTTCAATATGAATAAAGTTATATTATTTCAATAAATGTTATGTTAGTTGAATTATGATAAAAATGTATTCTTAATAAAGTATGTAAACCATACCATAAAACTTTTAGTTCCTTAAGAAAGCTAATCATGCATGAAAGTTTAAATCTCTAGAATTGACTTAGTAATTTCTGTAGGCTGAAATCCTAGGAAGCATGAAATATTGAAAATGATTTAGGCAAACTTTTGTTTGGACCATTTGAGCCTTTCAAGCCAAACTTGATGAATTTTTATCCCTTGAAACCCAACTTTTAGACTATATGGCCAAATTTTATTTGAACTTTTACAATTTTTAACCATCACTTTTCTCTTAATTATCTTTAAATTGTCTCAAACACTAGACTCAGTACTAGTCAAAATATTCTTTGAAAATAAGTTTGGGGGAGTTAAAAAGAAGTATCAAATGCTCAAAAAATTTTGTAGTACATACAAAAAAATGCTTGTAAAAAAAAGAGAGAGCATATGTACTCGAAAGAAATAAACGTACAAAAGAGCAAGTAAAAGAAAAATGAGTTGGTATATTATTCCGAAGGTTAAATATAAGCTGAGCCTAGGGTATGTAGCCTAAATTGTGCTAAAACGAGAGACTTATCTAGTCGAGCAATCGAGTTGCCCAAAACCATCCAACATGCTGACCTAATCAACCTAAAATAGCTGATTTATTGACTTTAAAAATTAGTTCTTGAAGTCTCCTTGAAATCACATTCAAACCCTTCAACTTTTTGTGTTTTTACCCAAGCTAAATTTAGCAAGTTTGAAACATTCAAACTTGTCACATGTGTGACCGGCCAAGGGGGTATATGGTTGCGGATTTTTTTTATTTTTAATAGCCAATCCCACCTATAAATACCCTCTTCACCTATTCATTTCCACACACCTTTCATTCCACACATCTTTCTCTTTCACTCACTTTCTCTTCTTTGTTTCCCATTTTTCCCTTTTATTTCCTTTGCCAATTTCCCTCTTGGAAAAGATCCCTTCAACCACCTTGGGTAGCAGCATTGAAGTGCTTATAGAAGTCGTGGAGCAACAAGAATGAGCAGAGAAGGAGAGGAACGCACTAGTTTGGCTTCGGAGAAACATGTGATTTGATTCTAGTTTCTTATCCTTTAAATTTTCTTGTTGTTGTTATGAACATGTCTATGAATACTTGTAATGTTTTTAATCTAAATTTAAATAACATGGCTTAAATTTCATTCGTGTTAGGTTGATTGCATTTTTTCCACTTAAGTTATTAAAATTATGTTTATGTTGTTATAGGTCTTGGTAGATGGTTTGATTAAGTAAAATCATGATTATGTTATACTTGTAACACCCCTTACCCGTATCCAAGGCCGGAACAAAGTACGAGGCATTACCAGACTTAACAATACACATAGACGAAAACCAGGCCATAAAATTTCCTCTAATTCAAAACTTTTCAAACACATGCATAACAAACAAAACTAACTATATCATTACATCAAAACATAGGACATAGCACGATTAATTAAACTTATAAACCTTAATGGATAAGGACTACATCTCATAATCATATACGATAACTCAATGCAGACTGATACGTATGGTCAAAATCATAATAAAAATACATATCACAAACCAACGTCCTATACATGCCACTCACTTGATTTTTCTAATATTTGAATTAATTCTCCCAAAAATGATAGTTTGATAGTGTGATTTTGCCTCCGACGATCTCCAACCCTGAGCTGACCTGCCAATACTATAGAAATAGAGAGGATGGGTAAGCTTTACGCTTAGTAAGTTCATATGAAAATAATAAGCAATTACCACCATGCTTTTCAAGATAAAACACTATAATTGTACAATTACACATATTCAGGTTAAGCTGTGTTATCGAGTTACAGTTATTAAATCATTCATATCTGAAGCTACAAAACTCCAAATTTAGTTTCTTTAATTTTCCTTGAAACTATATTCATATATCTTTCTCCCATAAAATTTCCGGAATTTTTGGTTTAGCCAATTAGTACAGTTTATTAGTTAAATTCTCCCCTGTTTCAGAGTACGACTACTCTGACCTCTATTCACTACGAACCAAATTTCTCCCTGTACAGAATTCCAACGACCATTCCGTTTGTTCCCCTTAAAAATAAACTCAATAAGAAATCCATTCATGTAAGGTATGTCTCTTAATAATTTTTTTACAATTTATGGTGAATTTCTAAAGTCAGAACAGGGGCTCACGTAATCATTCTGAACCAGTCTCACAAAAATATAAATATCTCAAAATATAGAATTCCTTTTCTTGCTCTGTTTCTTTTATATGAAAAGAGACTCATCAATCTTTAATTTCATATCTCATTCAGCCTCTAATTAAATTTTTACTATTTTTAGTGATTTTTCAAAGTCACGTCACTGCTACTGTCCAAAACAATTTTATTGCTAATTCACTCTTTCACACTTTCTTTGTATTAACCTCATTTTAACATACATATCACAAATTATTTTCACCACATTTCATACATCACAAGTATAGGCCCATGATTACAAGGTCACCATAAAATCATCCTCATGTATAACTTACTTGTTTATAACCTTACCACATCCCGGTCACTTAATGAACACATCATTCACATAACCAAGTTCCTGCACTTATTCATCACAAAACTCACAAAGCAGTACATAGCAAGTCTCCCGTTGAACATTTCGGATCAATCCTCGATACTTGGTGGTTTCAGCACATAGCTCCACCCATCATAAAGTTCGGCTCTCTTGTACACATGGTGAACACTTAGTTCGGCTCTCTTGTACACATGGTGAACACTTAGTACCATCCATGTGACCTAGCCAATTTATCTCGTAGCTCTCTTGTCTACATGGTGTCCTTCACCTAGAACCACGCATGCGACCTAGCTACATATATCCCGTAGCTCTCTTGTCTACATGGTGTACACATAGTATCACCCATGCGACCTAGCTACATCATAATGTCTCGTAGCTCTCTTGTACACATGATGTGCACTCAGCACCATACATGTGACCTAGCTACATACCATCTGTATCATCCAATCTTTCCGAAGGTTCAACCGGGATTGCTCTCTCTTTTCCAACAATTTCACCAATCAAGTGATTATCAACAAACACATTTCCAATATTATTATAAAATATCATAATACAAGTAAAATTGATGTATTACTTACATATAAACTTACAGCTCATTTAATATCAAGGCAATAACATTAAATTACACATTGCATTATTATTAAAAATCATATGAACTTACAATTACTCATAATATCCATAATCATAGAAATCACATTTATGTATGATAATTCAATACGCTTCATATACCATAGACATATTTTTAAATCAATTCATAAACTTGGCACCATAACATTTAATTTAACATAATTCAATTAATTCACTAAATTTAACTTTCAAATATGAATTACAACATTATTGCAGTATTATTATCATACCAACTTATCTCGATCCAGAAATGGCAATTTACTATTTTAGTCCACAACCTTGTATTTTCACTATTTAAGCCTGAATCTCGATTTCCTTCATCTGTAATATCACATTTAGCCTAATAATTAGTCACATTATTCATACGGCTCCAAAAATCATATTTTTATAAATTTTCATTTTGACCCCTAAACTTTTGCATATTTGCACTTTTGCCCCAAGGTTCAGAAATTAAACTTCATCCTATTTTCTTATGTTTTATGACATGCTGATCATTTTTCCCTTCTATGGCAACATCAAATTCTCACTCTAACATGTACTTATGACTATTAGGTATTTTTACCGATTAAGCCCTTTACTCGTTTTCACTTAAAACCGAGTAGCACAAGTTGTTTAACATAATTTAAAACCTCATATTCTATCATAAAACACCAAAATACACAAATTTCACCTATGGGTATTTTTCCAAATATGAACCCTAGCTTAAATTATTGCTAAAATAAGCTTAATCAAGTTCTAATGATTCCAAAAACGTAAAAATCATTAAAAACGAGGCTAGAAACGGACTTACAATCTAGCTTGGAAGCTTGAAACCCTAGCCATGGAGTCTCCCTGGTATACACGTCCATGGTGAAGAAGATGAGCAAAATTGGCTTTTAATTTTGTATTTTAATTCATTTTACCCCTAAATGACCAAAATGCCCTTACTACTAAACATTTCAAAAATTCCATCCATGTCCAATTTTTGTCCATAGACTTAGAAATTGGTCAAATTGCTATTTAAGATCTCCTCATTAATATTCTAAAGCAATTTCATACTAAAAACTTCTAGAATTCAAGTTTTGCAAATTATTCGATTTAGTCCCTAATTTCAATTTAAGCACTTTATGCATAAAATTTCTTCACAAAATTTTCACACAATCATGCAATCATATCATAGACCTCAAAATAATCATAAAATAATTATATATCTCAAATTTGTGGTGACGAAACCACTATTCTAATTAGGCCCTAATTCGGGATATTGCAACTCTCCCCCCTTTAAGGATTTTCGTCCCCGAAAATCTTACCAGAAAAGTGGTCTTCACTTAGATTCCTAAATTTCACATTCGGTGTTGAAGAACTTTCACTCAGGCAGTGCCTCCAATATATCACTTTAATTTTCTCATATATTCTGAAAGCTTACGGACTCATCTCTCTCCGTTTCACTTGTCATCTTGGCATAAAATCATATCTCAATTTGGTTAATGGAGACTAGAATTCCAAGAAATCCAACAATCAAAGGGCTCTGTACTTTTTCGAAATAATCATACAGATTTTCATCATCAATAAATCACAATCCAATAACATCTGAATCAAATTACAGTACACGTCATTACTCTCTGAATGAATAGGCAAATTTGCACTGTGAGCTTCATACAATTCTTTCTATATAAGCCTCGAAAATAATCCTTTCTCCTAGTTACAAAACAATTCATCATGCCATCCTATGTTTTCTGGATAGCTTGACTTATCCATTCATCTACTCGAACAAATCATACTCATGACATCATATAAGGGTTAAACAAACATAGATATTTACATCACAATCGCAACTTTCATTTCGTGCATCATCATATACATATCATTACAATCACATAATTCAATCCAAACAATTTAATATAGATAAATTCATTTCATTATAATCATTTATCTCATAAAAAAATATCATTGACATTCATCAACATTCAACGTTCAATCAAGGCAATGACATTTTTATTCATATATTAATATTAGGAACTTTTACTCATACCTCTACGAATTTCTATTTATCCCGTTCATCTTATCAAGTAAGTCAAATACACTACATCATATGAGCATCAAGCATGTATGGATATTTATTACAACATGACCTTTCATCTCACATGTTATCACTTATAACATAAATTTTTATTCATACCTTTCTAAATCGAGACTCATCATAATCGTAATTTTATTCAAACACCTTCGCATCACATTGAACATGGTCAGTGCAACTCGGTTGGAGAGTACCTCTGTCTAAACTAGACGGTGCTGATACGCGTCGGGAGACATCACACTATCACGGATCGCTGGCATGTATAGTCGACTTTTTACACATGCTAGGTTAGTCCGAGAACCGATCGAACCATAGCTCGATACCACTAAATGTAACACCTCTTACCCGTATCCAAGGCCTAACAAAGTACGAGGCATTACTGACTTAACAATATACACATAGACGAAAAACGGGACATAAAATTTCATCTAATTCAAAACTTTTCAAACACATGCATAACAAACAAAACTAACTATATCATTACATCAAAACATAGGACATAGCACGATTAATTAAACTTATAAACCTTAATGGATAAGGACTACATCTCATAATCATATACGATAACTCAATACAGACTGATACGTATGGTCAAAATCATAATAAAAATACATATCACAAACCAACGTCCTATACATGCCACTCACTTGATATTTCTAATATTTGAATTATTTCTCCCAAAAATGATAGTTTGATAGCGTGATTTTGCCTCCGACGATCTCCAACCCCGAGCTGACCTGCCAATACTATAGAAATAGAGAGAATGGTTAAGCTTTACGCTTAGTAAGTTCATATGAAAATAATAAGCAATTACCACCATGCTTTTCAAGATAAAACACTATAATTGTACAATTATACATATTCAGGTTAAGCTGTGTTATCGAGTTAAAGTTATTAAATCATTCATATCTGAAGCTACAAAACTCCAAATTTAGTTTCTTTAATTTTCCTTGAAACTATATTCATTTATCTTTCTCCCATAAAATTTCCGGAATTTTTGGTGTAGCCAATTAGTACAGTTTATTAGTTAAAGTCTCCCCTGTTTCAGAGTATGACTACTCTGACCTCTGTTCAGTACGAACCAAATTTCTCCCTGTACAGAATTCCAACGACCATTCCGTTTGTTTCTCTTAAAAATAGACTCAATAAGAAATCCATGCATGTAAGGTATGTCTCTTAATAATTTTTGTACAATTTATGGTGAATTTCTAAAGTCAGAACAGGGGATCACGTAATCATTCTGAATCAGTCTCACAAAAATATAAATATTTCAAAATATAGAATTCCTTTGCTTGCTCTGTTTCTTTTATATGAAAAGAGACTCATTAATCTTTAATTTCATATCTCATTCAGCCTCTAATTAAATTTTTACTATTTTTAGTGATTTTTCAAAGTCACGTCACTGCTACTGTCCAAAACAATTTTATTGCTAATTCACTCTTTCACACTTTCTTTGTATTAACCTCATTTTAACATACATATCACAAATTATTTTCACCACATTTCATAAATCACAAGTATAGGCCCATGATTACAAGGTCACCATAAAATCATCCTCATGTATAACTTACTTGTTTATAACCTTACCACATCCCGGTCACTTAATGAACACATCATTCACATAACCAACTTCCCGCACTTATTCATCACAAAACTCACAAAGCAAAGACATAGCAAGTCTCCCGTTGAACACTTCGGATCAATCCTCGATACTTGGTGGTTTCAGCACATAGCTCCACCCATCATAAAGTTCGGCTCTCTTGTACACATGGTGAACACTTAGTACCATCCATGTGACCTAGCCAATTTATCTCGTAGCTCTCTTGTCTACATGGTGTCCTTCACCTAGAACCACGCATGCGACCTAGCTACATATATCCCGTAGCTCTCTTGTCTACATGGTGTACACATAGTATCACCCATGCGACCTAGCTACATCATAATGTCTCAGTAGCTCTCTTGACACATGATGTGCACTCAGCACCATACATGTGACCTAGCTACATACCATCTGTAATCATCCAATCTTTCCAAGGTTCAACCGAGATTTCTCTCTTTTCCAACAATTTCACCAATCAAGTGATTATCAACAAACACATTTCCAATATTATTATAAAATATCATAATACAAGTAAAATTGATGTATTACTTACATATAAACTTACATCTCATTTAATATCAAGGAAATAACATTAAATTACACATTGCATTATTATTAAAAATCATATGAACCTACAATTACTCATAATATCCATAATCATAGAAATCACATTTATGTATGATAATTCAATACACTTCATATACCATAGACATATTTTTAAATCAATTCATAAACTTGGCACCATAACATTTAATTTAACATAATTCAATTAATTCACTAAATTTAACTTTCAAATATGAATTACAACATTATTGCAGTATTATTATCATACCAACTTATCTCGATCCAGAAACGACAATTTACTATTTTAGTCCATAACCTTGTATTTTCCCGATTTAAGCCCGAATCTCGATTTCCTTCATCTATAATATCACATTTAGCCTAATAATTAGTCACATTATTCAAACGGCTCCAAAAATCATATTTTTATAAATTTTCATTTTGACCCCTAAATTTTGCATATTTGCACTTTTGCCCAAAGAATCGGAAATTAAACTTCATCCTATTTTCTTATGTTTTATGACATGCTGATCATTTTTCCCTTCTATGGCAACATCAAATTCTCACTCTAACATGTACTTATGACTATTAGGTATTTTTACCGATTAAGCCCTTTTACTCGTTTTCACTTAAAACCGAGTAGCACAAGTTGTTTAACATAATTTAAAACCTCATATTCTATCATAAAACACCAAAATACACAAATTTCACCTATGGGTGTTTTTCCAAATATGAACCCTAGCTTAAATTATTGCTAAAATAAGCTTAATCAAGTTACCGGGATTCCAAAAACGTAAAAATCATTAAAAACGAGGCTAGAACGGACTTACAATCGAGCTTGGAAGCTTGGAAACCTTAGCCATGGAGTCTCCCTTGGTATACACGTCCATGGTGAAGAAGATGAGCAAAATTGGCTTTTAATTTTGTATTTTAATTCATTTTACCCCTAAATGACCAAAATGCCCTTACTACTAAACTTTTCAAAAATTCCATCCATGTCCAATTTCTGTCCATAGACTTAGAAATTGGTCAAATTGATATTTAAGATCTCCTCATTAATATTCCAAAGCAATTTCATACTAAAAACTTCTAGAATTCAAGTTTTGCAAATTATTCGATTTAGTCCCTAATTTCAATTTAAGCACTTTATGCATAAAATTTCTTCACAAAATTTTCACACAATCATGCAATCATATCATAGACCTCAAAATAATCATAAAATAATTATATATCTCAAATTTGTGGTGACGAAACCACTATTCTGATGAGGCCCTAATTCGGGATATTACAATACTTGCATTACAACTGTAAGGTAACTATTGAATTAATTATTAATCGTATTGAAACTGTAATTAATTGACATAACACTTAATCAGAGCATATTTAATCTTCTAAGGTAGCTGAAGGTTAAATTAGTGATGGTATTAAACAGTACATTAGGCTTGCATAACTTGCAAGATGATTGTTATTAAACTGTTTCAATGTAGGGATATATTGTTACTTCACTTAATCTTTTTCTTGCTTACTAAAATTGATTAATTGTTTGAATTAGCATAGTAATATGTTCATAAGATTAGTTAATTTTGTAAGTGTGTATGTGCTATAGTTAACATATTACCAAGTTGGTGTGAATTTATTCGTAACAACATGAACATTGTTTTAGTAATATTAAGTTAAGAAATGTAAACGATAACACAATTATGCCATATTGATTAAACTTGTTTTTTTTAGAAATCGTGCATTGGACTTTTTACCTTTTTAGTTTTCTTTGTTAATTTACTTAGTTAAAATATAATTTTATTATACCCTTTTTCAAAAAAAAATGATTTTCCTTCACCAAAGTGTTTTTAATTGCATTTCATAAATATTTTCTTACACAGTCCCTGTGGGTACAATAACTCGACATTTACTTGTGACTTTATTACTTGTTGCGATTGTGTACACTTGCACATTTCCATCGTTCCAGGATCCTTTGATCTTATTTTTGTCACTTAAAAAGATCGATTATTAAAAGTCTCATCAATGCTTACCCCACAATTTAAGACTCTCGAAACGAGGATTTCCAATTGCGAAGTTAAGGGTCTCCCCTACGAAAATTGTTTGACCCTTCAAAGTCGATATGAAATTGTATTATTATGATAATAATTAAATAACTAAATATTATTTTGACACTATGGCACTATAACTTTCGGCCAAGATATGAAACCTCTAGGTGAAGGATTTTACGATCCAAATAACCACAGTTACACCTGATTCAATATGGAATGGTTGATGAATCGAAGAAGGAATGCGATCGATGATTTGAGTGATCTAAAATGATTGATAGAGTGAAGAGAAAATATGAGTTTAATCAATTAAAGAGTCGACAAGTGAAAGAGGAATAAAAAGAAAGAATCTTGGTCACCGGCAGTGGCGATAATAGTGGTCTAGTGGTGATGATGATGGTGGCTCGATGATGGTATGAAGATGGTGGAGTGGCAGTCTGACGATGGAGGGCTATGGGGTTTCAGCGAAAAAGAGTAGGAAAAAGGAGTAAGAAAAGAAAATAAGGTGGAGGGGAGAAATATCTGTGGTGGCTCGTGACGATGGTCGGCGACAAAAGTGAGGAGGATTAAAGAGGGGCGGTGCTTATGATGGATAAAAAGTATGTTGATGGTGGTACAAGGGTCGGTTGTGGTGGAGGAAGAGTAAAGACTAAAGAAAACGAGTGGTGGTTCTTTTTCTTTTCTTTCAAGTTGAGAGAAAATGGAATTGAAAGAAATGAAAAAAAAAAAGGGAATATGGGAGAATGAAAGAGGTAGGGATGATAATGGAGTGGTAAGCTTGGTGAACTATGAATAGGTTCATTGAATCACAAAAAATAGGCAAGAAGAGAGGTTTTGGCAAGGGAGGGAGACTTGAAGTAAAAAAGGGATCATGTTCTCTAACTTAAGGTAAGTTCAACTCATAAAAGGGGAAGGGAATTTGAGGCAACTAAGGAGGAGAGGGGGATGGGAAGCTTTAAGTGCACATGGAAAAAGTGTGCAAAAAATTTAATAAAAATAAAGGAGTAAGGGGATTCGAACTAGATGCCTCCTTGAAAACTTACGAGCTTTCCACCACTAGGCTACACACTTCCTTATTTTTATTTTTGCACTACAAATCAAAATATGGGACGTGACACTTCCCGTGTTGCAACACAATGACCAGTATTGAGTTTGTATGCCCTCTGATGGTCTCTTGCACACTCAATAAGTACATTAGCTCACCTTTAGGCCTCATTCGACCCCTAAGGTCAACAAAAAACTCAAAATACACTTTTTAATGGATCTAACTAAACTATAAAAACTTAACTAAAACATAATGAAAATGCTTATATTCAAGCTCCTCAAGTGCAAAAACTAGTTTAATGTACTACACCGAATTACGGCAAATCAAACTCCCCTACACTTAAGTCATTACTTGTCCTCAAGCAAAGAAAACACAAACAGCAAATTAAAAGATGACCCTTGAGCTAGTATAGTACAAACATTGGTTTCGAAGTTCATAACTAGGCATTTCATATTTACACATAATATTGACATGATATTGTAACACCCCATACCTGTAACCCACGCTGGGGCAGAGCACAAGGCATTACCTAACTTGATCTCATGCACACCACCAATCTCAAGTCACCAAGACTTGGTCCAAATTAAAACTTTTTCAATTTCTACCTTAATCTCCTCATTATGGGTCTACGAACCCCAAATCGACCATTGGAATATATTCAGGACTATCCTGGGTCTTTAAACTATGTATTAAACTCTTACCTTTAAAATAGGGTACACGTCCATGTAGAAGGGCAACACGCTCGTGTGACCCTCTTGACATGGTCGTGCTGATGGTCCATGTGGCTCACACGGCCTAAGCACATAGGGACACACCCATGTCCTACTCTCGTATGGAATTAATTTCTAATTCGAACCTACAGGGGTTTTCACATGGCCAGACACATGCCCGTGTCCATGGCCTGTGTCCCTTACATGGCCATGACACGCCCGTATCTTAGTCCGTATACAAAAACATGGGTATTCTATTTCTGACGTCAGCATCCCCAAAATGTCACACGGCCAAAGCACACGCCCGTGTACTCGGCCGTGTCCTCCGAATGGCTGAGACACATGACCGTGTCTCTGTGACAGCCCTAATTTGACCCTAGTCGGAAAGTGGTTTTGAGACCACAGAACCGAGTCATAAAAAAATAATTAACCATTAAATTCTATGTTTATTATATGTGTAAATGCAAGAGTGAAAGTTTCATGCTTTGATTTTGTCATTTGAATGTGAAATTTATAAGATAGGACTCATGTGATAAAACTTGAAAATGTGATAGGTAAATTTTAAAGTGCCAAATAATGCATGAATTGTTGACATGAAGGACTTGCATGTCAAATGGACCAATTTTAGTTTAGTGGCCGGCCATAATGATGGTTGATGGATAAAATATGTTTATTTAAGTATTATAATAAGAAATGGCATTATTTTGAAATAAAAATAATTAGTAAAATAAGGAATAGATGATAAAATAATGGATGTTCATCTTTCTTTCTTCATTGCCGAAATTGAGAAAGAAAATATTGAAGAAGAAGCCAAGGCATTCGGCCATGGTTGTCTCAATTTTAAGGTATGTATTGTGATTTTTTTTTTAAAATTGATTATGAAATTAAGTTGATAAGTGCATAGTATAGTTAACCCATGGTTTAAATTCATGAATCCTTGAACATATATCCATTCGGCAAGTTGATAAATTTGTGTTATTTTTATAAGTTTTTGGAAGATGTGATTTATATATTAAAGTAGCTTAAATGATGGTTGAATGAGCTGAAGTCATTGTTGAGAGGTATGAATTGAAGATGCCGTATGTATATATATGCATTTTGGAAAGAAAATTTTGTGTTAATTGAGTTTTTATATATATATGCACATTCGGTCATGGGGGTAATAAGATGAATTTAAAATGTTATGGGTTGTTTTAAAGGTTTGTTAAATTGTTGTGGTCATTGCCGAATACATGTTTAGTTAAAGAGAATTTTTAAAGTGTTTAGTTAATTAGTAGGTTAATGGTGTGTGTGCACAAATTTTTGGAAATAATTCTTGGATTTCATTTATATGTACCCATGTATATTCGGCTATGAAAGTAAATTATGTACATGATCTTATAACGGGATTTTTGAGTTTAGATAAATGTGTATAATTAACTTGTGAATGAGCAGTAAATATATTATAAAAAGCTCTTATGTATATGCGTATGAATGATATGATATATATGCGGTTATATGGTTAACCTATGTATATGAAATTATATTAAGACATATGAGTTTTGCATTTGTGTATGTGAGCTAGGTGTAATAGGAATATTCGGCTTTGATGGTAAAATGATAAAATATTTTGGTTAGTTTTGTTAATTTTGTTAATATCATTAGGGTTATATGTACTTTGGCCATGTGAGTTATGTATTAAGTAAGCTATTTCTTTCAAATGTATAATTGGTCATTGTTTAGCATGGGTGAAACCTATGTGCAATTTGTTACATTTGATCATGAAATAGAATTGTATACGAAAGCTAATTTTTGAGTGGTTAGGGCCGAATGTGGTATATAAGATATTAAGGCATGCTATAATTATATATATGTGTGTATAAGTGGTTGTGCATAAAATGAGTAATCGATTAAATTGTGATAGTCACACATAGGTATATATATATATGCCTTATGTAAGTACCTTGTGACATAGAGACATTCGGTTATACTTATATATATATTATATATAGTTAAATTCGTGTATATGAAAGCATGGTAAGTTATGTAAATCTTAGTTTGTGTATGCGAATTAAATATTGATATAATAAGCATGAAATCGAGTCATGACAGATTTTATTAAACATAATATGCATTGAAATTATATGATTGTCAAATGTGACTATTAAAGAATTAAAGTTGAGTAGGTAATTAAACAAATTCATTTGCTTAAATTTTAAGCTCAAGAGCAAAGAGGAACTAAATCAGATAAGGGAAAGGAGAAAGCAATCGAGTAGCCTATCCGCAACTGTTCAAAATATCCGAGGTAAGTTTTGAGTAATCGCCTTTAGTAGAAAATTAACGATACCTTAATATGTATATATACTAGATGAATTCTGATATTTTTGGTTCTATTTTGAATTAATTTGTGTGCTAAATAATCTAAGTATATGGCCTATAGTTGAATGGTCAATTCGGGTTAAGCTTGATTGATGAAAGATATATGCGATATGTATGTATGAAATTTTAAACCGAAATGAAATGATGGTATTTATATGAAGCTTATATTCGAATGTAGCAAATGGCTATTAATGTGAAATGTTCCATAAGATGTGTTAGTATATGATTAAATAGGCATGATATTTCAGGAATTGTATCCGGGCTTAAAGACCCGCAGGCTATATGCTGGAATTGTATCCGGGCTTAAAGACCCGCAGGCTATATGCTGAAATTGTATCCTGGTTTAAAGACCCGCAAGCTTCTTGCTGGAATGGTAACCGGGTTAAAGACCCGCAGGCTTGTGCTAGAAATGTGTTTCGAGTTCTAAGACTGGTCAGGACCGATGCCAGTAAGTTAAATGAGATAACAACGTTGAATGTCTGAAGTAATCATCGTCGAGTAAGCAACATATATATATTTTACATGATAAGGTACGTATTATGTACTCATATGTGAATTGAATTCAAAGTGAATTATTAGTATCAAAGAACAATATATTTATATCTATGTGTATGGATGAATTCGGTATTTGAGGATAAGACAATGACCTATTCGGCCAATGTAGGTCATTATGTGAAAGTATGTGACTAAAAGTAATTGTATAAGCTATATAGATAGTGAAATATATGCTGGAAATTTCTTGTGTATTCATATATACATATTCGGCCAATAGGTTTTATAATTAGTGTACTTGTGTATATTCGGCCAAGTGAATTACAATTAGAATACGATTTTTGTGATACTCAATGTTCGATTTGAATGACAAGCTTTGATTGTATGAAATGCTTAAAACTTACTAAGCCTCGAAAGTTTACTCTGTTTCTTATTTCTCTGTTTTATAGATTGTTGATTTTGGCCACCGACTCGAGGATTGTCAGTAGTTTATCATATTATCGATCTTGTTGGTACAGTTATATTTTGGTATCGATATGGTATGTATAGGTTTGGTTGTTAACAAAATATGTTTGGTATTTGTAAATATTTCGGCCATATGAAAATGGCATATATATAACTCTAAGATTAGGATGTATTCAGCTCGATTTCTATTTTTGTTGGTAGATTATGCGAATGAAATTAAATGTTTAGCTCGATAATACCTCATAGCCTAAACCGGTGATCAGACCCGGGCTAGAGGTGTTACATTTTATTAGTATCAGAGCTACAGTTTATCGATTCTAGGACTAACATAGAGTGTTTGAGTCTAGCTATACATGCCATATAGTATTAATACGATAGTATGATGAATTCTGATAGTTAAAAATGTGTTTTCGTATAGTAATGGATCCCAATCCCAATCGAGCGGTAGCTGACGATGTTGAGAGTGTAGCGCCTGCTCCCGCGCATGGGACAGTGCCGATGGACTCTCAACCTATTGCAAGCAATCAAAACGATGAGGCTAGACTGGCTTTTTATAGTGTGATGAATGATTGGTTCAACCAATACATTCGAACTAATACAGCTGTTCCACAACCCCCACTCCCAAATAATACACCCCCTGCACCTACAATACCTCCGGTAATTGATCAGACGAGGTCAAATAAGCCCCCAGTTGACAGAATCCGAAAGCACGGGGTTACTGAATTTAAGGCTACAGATAGCGATGATGCTGAGCAAGCTGAATTTTGGTTGGACAACACTATTCGAGTGTTTGATGAACTGTCCTGCACACCCGATGAATGCTTAAAATGTGCTATATCTTTGCTACGTGATTCTGCCTACTATTGGTGGAATACATTGATTTCTGTTGTGCCCAGAGAGTGAGTGACTTGGGAGTTCTTCCAAATCGAGTTTCGAAAAAAGTATATCAGCCAGAGATTCATTGATCAGAAACGGAAAGAATTCCTTGAACTTAAACAAGGTTCCATGTCGGTTACTGATTATGAATGAAAGTTTGTGAGGCTTAGTCGGTATGCTCGAGAATGTGTTTCTTCAGAAGCTATAATGTGTAAACGTTTCGAAAATGGATTGAACGAGGATATAAAACTGTATATTGGCATTCTTGAAATCAGAGAATTTGTAATACTTATTGAGCAAGCTTGCAAAGCCGAAGAGCTCAGTAAAGAGAACCGAAAAAGAGGCGAATGAACTGCCAGATGAACCTTCACGACTAGATTGGACGATAATTGATGCATTCATGAAGGATGGAATTTTTTATCACTCCCTATATTAGAAAAGGAGGCTACAACAGGATCATCTTTGTCTGCCTTTCCTCTCCACCAAACATAGGGAGATCGGGAGAGAAAGAGATGGAGATAAAAGAAAAGCTAAAGTGGGAGCAAGAGAGTTCCGTAAGAAATCTGCGGGGAAGCCCTTTCAGCAGACACCGAAGAAATTTTGAGATGATTCAGGCCGATCTAAAGACACGGGCTTTTCCAGACAAGATCATGATCGACCTCCTGTGAGTACATGAGTCACTTTGGTTGCCAGTGTTGGAAACGATTGTCGGGATAGGACCAGGTGCAAGTATTGTGGTAAATGGCATTCGGGAAGTTGTAGATTTCATAACCGCTCCTGTTATAAGTGTGGATCAGTTGACCACTTTATCAAGGATTGCCCGAGACTGTCTGAACAAAATGTGAATCAGAGTGGGAAACTGGGTACTACTACAGCTCGAGGTAGACCCTCTAAAAATACGAGAAATGCTAGTGGCAGTCAAAGATGGTCTAGAGACGCTACGACTAGATCTGAGGCTCGTGCTCCTGCTAGAGCTTATGCTATACACGCACGCGAGGATGCTTCTTCGCCAGATGTTATTACCGGTACTTTCACTCTCTTTGATACTAATATGATTGCATTGATTGACCCTGGTTCTACTCATTCATATGTATGTGAGACTTTAGCATCCAGTAAGACTCTACCTATTGAGTCTACTGAGTTCGTAATTCGAGTGTCAAATCCCTTGGGTCGATATGTACTTGTCGACAAAGTGTGTAAGAAATGCCCCCTAATAATACGAGGTTTTTGTTTTCCGGCCGATTTGATGCTACCGTTTGATGAATTTAATGTTATTCTCGGTATGGATTGGTTGACCGTACATGATGCAGTTGTGAATTGAAAAAGAAAGATCATTGATTTGAGGTGTGAAAATAATAAGATAGTCCGAGTTGAGTCTACTGACTTGAACGGATTGCCAGCAATAATATCCTCGATGTTTGCTTAGAAATATGTGAGAAAGGGGTGTGAAGCATATCTTGCGTACGTACTTGATAGCAAAGAGTCAGAAAAGAAACTTGAATCAGTGTCAGTGGTTTGTGAGTATTCAGATGTTTTTCCTAAGGAGTTACTGGGATTACCACCCGTTCGAGAGCTAGAATTCGGCATCGAAGTTGTACCTGGTACCACATCAATTTCTATAGCTCCGTATCGTATGGCACCAACGAAATTGAAGGAATTGAAAACTCAGTTACAAGAGTTGACGGATAGAGGTTTTGCTTGACCGAGTTTCTCACCTTGGGGTGCACCAGTATTATTCGTGAAAAAGAAAGACAGAACCATGAGGATGTGCATCTACTATCGTTAATTAAATAAAGTGACAATAAAGAATAAATATCCGTTACCGCGTATTGATGATTTGTTTGATCAGCTGAAGGGAGCCTTAGTGTTTTCAAAGATCGATTTGAGATCAGGTTATTATCAGTTGCGAGTTCGAGACTCAAATATACCTAAAACTGCTTTCAGAATGAGATACGGTCACTATGAAGTCTTAGTGATGCCGTTTGGGCTCACTAATGCCCCTGCAATACTTATGGACTTGATGAATCGAATCTTTAGACAGTATTTGGACCGGTTTGTAGTGGTGTTTATAGATGACATCTTAATTTATTCGCGCGATGAATCTGAACATGCCGAGCACCTAAAATTGGTATTACAAATTTTATGAGACAAGCAGTTATACGCGAAATTCAGTAGATGTGAGTTCTGGTTGAGAGAAGTTAGCTTTTTGGGACATGTGGTATCAGCATCGCATATTCGAGTTGATCCGAGCAAGATTTCGGCCATACTCGATTGGAAGCCTCTGAGAAATGTTACTGAAGTTCGAAGCTTTTTGGGACTTGTCGGATACTACAGACGATTTGTAAAGGGTTTCTCGATGATAGCCACACCAATGAAGAAACTACTTCAAAAGATGTTAAGTTTGAATGGTCAGAAAAATGTCAGAAAAGTTTCGATCAATTGAAAACTTATCTGACTAAAGCTCCAGTGCTAGTGCAGCCCAAATCCGGTAAAGAGTTTGTCATTTACAGTGATGCATCCTTACTTGGACTGGGTTGTGTGTTGATACAAGAAGGTCGAGTTGTAGCTTACGCGTCAAGGCAATTGAAGCCGCATGAGAAAAACTATCCGACCTATGATCTCGAATTAGCTGCCATCGTATTCGCTTTGAAAACATGGCGACACTACTTGTTTGGAGAGAGGTGTCATGTATATTCAGATCACAAAAGCCTCAAATATTTGATGACTCAAAGAGATTTGAATCTGCGACAAAGACATTGGCTTCAGTTGTTGAAAGATTATGAGCTCGTCATTGACTATCACCCGGGAAAGGCTAACGTGGTTGCCGATGCTTTAAGTCATAAATCACTGTTTACTTTGCGGACAATGAATGTACACCTGTCCGTTTCATCCGACAATGTGCTAGTAGCAGAATTAAAGACCAAACCATTATTGATTCATCAAATACGTGAATCTCAGAAAGTCGACGATGAATTGGTTGCTAAACGAGCTGAATGTGCTTCTAATGTGGAATCAGAGTTTCTAATAGACGATGATGATTTTTTGAGGTTCAGAAGTCGATTGTGTGTTCCAAGAAATTGGGAACTTATTTCGATGATTTTGAGCAAGGCTCATGGTAGCCGAATGTCAGTCCACCCAGGTAGTATGAAAATGTACAATGATCTGAAACATCAGTTTTGGTGGCCTGGTATGAAACAAGACATTTCTGACTTTGTTTCGAAGTGTTTGATATGTCAACAAGTGAAAGTGGAACATCAAGTGCCTTCAGGGTTACTTCAGCCGATCATGATACCCGAATAGAAATGGGATCGAGTAACGATGGATTTTGTATCCTGGTTACTATTGTCATCAAGCAAGAAAAATGCGATTTGGGTTATTATTGATAGATTGACAAAGTCGGCTCATTTTATTCCCGTACGTACAGATTATTCACTTGACAAGTTAGCTGAGTTGTATGTTTCTCAGATTGTAAGGTTACACGGGGCACCTACTTCTATTATGTCGAATAGAGATCCGAGATTTACATCGCGATTTTGGAAGAAATTTCAAGAAGCATTGGGTACCAAGTTGCATTTTAGCACCGCTTTTCATCCACAGACTAATGGTCAATCCGAGCGGATAATTTAGATACTCGAGGATATGTTGAGATGTTGCATCCTTGAGTTTAGTAGTTCTTGGGAACTGTGTTTGCCTTTGATTGAATTCGCTTACAACAATAGTTTTCAATCAAGCATTAAGATGGCACCTTACGAGGCTTTGTACGGTCATAAATGCCGTACACCGTTGTTTTGGACTGAGCTTAGTGAAAGTAAAATCTTCGGGGTTGATTTGATTAAAGATGCTGAGCAGAAAGTAAAAGTGATCTGTGAAAGTCTGAAAGCAGCTTCAGATCGTCAGAGGTCATATGCGAATTTAAAACGAAAAGACATTGAATATCAGGTTGGAGACAAAGTGTTACTTAAAGTTTCACCTTGGAAAAAGGTGCTCAGATTTGGCAGTAAGGGAAAGTTGAGTTCGAGGTTCATCAGGCCGTATGAAATATCCGAACGATTTGGGCCAGTCGCATATAGATTGATTTTACCCCTGAGCTTGAAAAGATTCACAATGTTTTTCATGTTTCGATGCTTCGACGTTATAGATTCGATCCATCGCACATAATTAATCCATCTGAGGTTGAAATTCAATCTGATTTGAGTTATGAAGAAGAACCAGTTCGTATTTTGGCTCGTAAAGTAAAAGAACTACGAAATAAGAAAATTTCATTAGTGAAGGTACTGTGGCTTAAGCATGGGGTTGAAGAAGCTGCATGGGAACCTGAAGACTCTATGAAAGATCGATATCCTAACTTATTCACTGGTAAGATTTTCTGGGACGAAAATTTCTTATGTGGGGGAGAGTTGTGACAGCCCTAATTTGACCCTAGTCGGAAAGTGGTTTCGGGACCACAGAACCGAGTCATAAAAAAATAATTAACCGTTAAATTCTATGTTTATTATATGTGTAAATGCATGAGTGAAAGTTTCATGCTTTGATTTTATCATTTGAATGTGAAATTTATAAGATAGAACTCAAGTGATAAAACTTGAAAATGTGATAGATAAATTTTAAAGTGCCAAATAATGCATGAATTGTTGACATGGGGGACTTGCATGTCAAATGGACCAATTTTAGTTTAGTGGCCGGCCATAATGATTGTTGATGGATAAAATATGTTTATTTAAGTATTACAATAAGAAATGGCATTATTTTGAAATAAAAATAATTAGTAAAATAAGGAATAGATGATAAAATAATGGATGTTCCTCTTTCTTTCTTCATTGCCGAAATTGAGAAAGAAAATATTAAAGAAGAAGCCAAGGCATTCGGCCATGGATGTCTCAATTTTAAGGTATGTATTGTGATTTTTTTTTAAATTGATTATGAAATTAAGTTGATAAGTGCATAGTATAGTTAACCCATCGTTTAAATTCATGAATCCTTGAACATATATCCATTCGGCAAGTTGATAAATTTGTGTTATTTTGATAAGATTTTGGAAGATGTGATTTATATGTTAAAGTAGCTTAAATGATGGTTGAATGAGTTCAAGTCATTGTTGAGAGGTATGAATTGAAGATGCTGTATGTATATATATGCATTTTGGAAAGAAAATTTTGTGTTAATTGAGTTTTTATATATATATGCACATTCGGTCATGGGGGTGATAAGATGAATTTAAAATGTTATGGGTTGTTTTTAAGGTTTGTTAAATTGTTGTGGTCATTGCCGAATACATGTTTAGTTAAAGAGAATTTTTAAAGTGTTTAGTTAATTAGTAGGTTAATGGTGTGTGTGTGCACAAATTTTTGGAAATAATTCTTGGATTTCATTTATATGTACCCATGTATATTCGGCTATGAAAGTAAATTATGTACATGATCTTATAACGGGATTTTTGAGTTTAGATAAATGTGTATAATTAACTTGTGAATCAGCAGTAAATATATTATAAAAAGCTCTTATTTGTATGCGTATGAATGATATGATATATATGCGGTTATATGGTTAACATATGTATATGAAATTATATTAAGACATATGAGTTTTGCATTTGTGTATGTGAGCTAGGTGTAATAGGAATATTCGGCTTTGATGGTAAAATGATAAAATATTTTGGTTAGTTTTGTTAATTTTGTTAATATCATTAGGGTTATATGTACTTTGGCCATGTGAGTTACGTATTAAGTAAGCTATTTCTTTGAAATGTATAATCTATCATTGTTTAGCATGGGTGAAACCTATGTGCAATTTGCTACATTTGATCATGAAATAGAATTGTATATGAAAGCTAAGTTTGAGTGGTTAGGGCCGAATGTGGTATATAAGATATTAAGGCATGCTATAATTATATATATGTGTGTATAAGTGGTTATGCATAAAATGAGTAATCGATTAAATTATGATAGTCACACATAGGTATATATATATATGCCTTATGTAAGTACCTTATGACATAGAGACATTCGGTTATACTTATATATATATTATATATAGTTAAATTCGTGTCTATGAAAGCATGGTAAGTTATGTAAATCTTAGTTTGTGTATGCAAATTAAATATTGATATAATAAGCATGAAATCCAGTCATGACAGATTTTATTAAACATAATATGCATTGAAATTATATGACTGTCAAATGTGACTATTAAAGAATTAAAGTTGAGTAGGAAATTAAACAAATTCATTTGCTTAAATTTTAAGCTTAAGAGCAAAGAGGAACTAAATCAGATAAGGGAAAGGAGAAAGGAATCGAGTAGCCTATCCGCAACTGTTCAAAATATCCGAGGTAAGTTTTGAGTAATCGCCTTTAGTAGAAAATTAATGATACCTTAATATGTATATATACTAGCTGAATTTTGATCTTTTTGGTTCTATTTTGAATTAATTTGTGTGGTAAATAATCTAAGTATATGGCCTATAGTTGAATGGTCAATTCGGGTTAAGCTTGATTGATGAAAGATATATGCGATATGTATGTATGAAATTTTAAACCGAAATGAAATGATGGTATTTATATGAAGCTTATATTCAAATGTAGCAAATGGCTATTAATGTGAAATGTTCCATAAGATGTGTTAGTATATGATTAAATAGGCATGATATTTGAGGAATTGTATCCAGGCTTAAAAACCCGTAGGCTATATGCTGGAATTGTATCCGGGCTTAAAGACCCGCAGGCTATATGCTGGAATTGTATCCAGATTTAAAGACCCGCAGGCTTCGTGCTGGAATGGTATCCGGGTTAAAGACCCGCAGGCTTGTGCTAGAAATGTGTTTCGAGTTCTTAGACTGGTCAGGACTGATGCCAGTAAGTTAAGTGAGATTACGACATTGAATGTCTGAAGTAATCATCGTCGAGTAAGCAACATATATATATTTTACATGATAAGGTACGGATTATGTACTCATATGTGAATTGAATTCAAAGTGAATTATTAGAATCAAAGAACAATATATTTATATCTATGTGTATGGATGAATTCGGTATTTGAGGATAAGACAATGACCTATTCGGTCAATGTAGGTCATTATATGAAAGTATGTGACTAAAAGTAATTGTATAAGCTATATAGATAGTAAAATATGTGCTGGAAATTTCTTGTGTATTCATATATACATATTCGGCCAATAGGTTTTATAACTAGTGTACTTGTGTATATTCAGCCAAGTGAATTACAATTAGAATACGATTTTTGTGATACTCAATGTTCGATTTTAATGACAAGCTTTGATTGTATGAAATGATTAAAACTTACTAAGCCTCGAAAGCTTACTCTGTTTCTTATTTCTCTGTTTTATAGATTGTTGATTTTGGCCACCGACTCGGGGATCGTCAGCAGTTCATCATATTATCGATCTTGTTGGTACAGTTATATTTTGGTCTCGATATGGCATGTATAGGTTTGGCTGTTGACAAAATATGTTTGGTATTTGTAAATATTTCAGCCATATGAAAACGGCATATATATAACTCTAAGATTAGTATGTATTCAGCTCGATTTCTGTTTTTGTTGGTAGATTATGTGAATGAAATTAAATGTTTAGCTCGGTAATACCTCATAGCCTAAACCGGCGATCGGACCCGGGCTAGGGGTGTTACAGTCTCTGCACGTGTGTTTATTACCATGCATACTGACTTGGAATTTTTACGTGCATGGGACACACGGCCGGACCACACACCCATGGGGCTAGCCGTGTGTCGCGCACGGCCTAGACACACGCCCGTCTGTCTACCCGTGTGGACAATATGAAGCTATTCACCAAGCCTCATTTCCACCCTTACATACAAATTTCCATACAAAATCAACCAATATCAAAACAAGCATAATTCATACAACTAAATCAGCCATAATAGACATTAATTCAACAATGAAAATGCATCTTTTATAAAATCAAAATGAATGTTAGCCATCGTTCAAGGCTTAATATAAAATGAAGGGTTACCAACCCAAGCCCACACATATGGCCAATTAATAATAACCCAAAATACAAGTCTAGTTCCCTATACATGCCATATTCAAAAATATAAATCCAACTATACCAAATGTTTTGGTTGATAGTGTGATCGATATCTCTAACTTTCAATGATCCTGGAGCTAGTTAGGCGGCACTATAAGAAAAATGGAAAGGAAAAGGGGGTAAGCATATAGCTTAGTAAATTGCACATAAATAAATATATGACAACAACTTTGCCATTTATCAACAAGTTTATGATACAAAAGTGGGCATAAGCATAACTTACTCATCACTATCCATACAAGTCACATAATATATATATTGAGATCATATCTCATACGTACCAAATAAGTACATGTACCACTCAACACAAGGTTATACTTTTCTTCATAAACTTAAAATCATAACTTTTACCGTTGAACCATTTGAAGTACTACGGATATTCATTAAGTCTCAAACATAGGGTAAGGTGCTGATGCCATGTCCTAGAAATGGTCTTACACCAGCTATCATCATCGAGGCTGATGCCATGTCCCAAACATGGTCTTACACTAGCTCTCGCATATCTGTGCCAATGCCATGTCCCAGACATGGTCTTACAGTGACACATCTCGTAGCCGATGCATGTCCCAAGCATGTCTTACACTAGCACTCGTCTCAATGCCGATGCCATGTCCTAGACAAGGTCTCACATTGGCTCTCATAATGTGGCCAATGCATGTCCTAGACATGTCTTACACTAGCTCACACAAGCGACCCAAATGTCATGGCATGAATATCCGATTTACTTCCTAAGGTTTCAAGGGAATTCTACTATCTCAATTATCATTATACATTCTCAATTCCACAATCAAGCAATTCATTCTATATCAATTCAATGACAATTCAAACATATATATTAACAATGTAGTTGTATTATTTACATACAACTTACCTCGGATTATAAAATGTACACGACTAGTCGATTTAGTCAATTTGCTAGGCTTTCCCCCATTCTAGTTTCAGATTTGGTAATTCTTGATCTATAATGGCAAAATGCACTCATTTAGTCACTAAATGCAATTAGGCAATTGAAAATTCACATATTCGATAAAATGACCATTTTGCCCCTAGACTTTGACAAAATGACCATTTTACCCCTATGCTCGAAAATCGATTTTTATCAAATTTATTCGCATCTTAAGCCTAGCCAAACTCTTTTTACTCTTATAGCAACTCCAAATTCACACTATTTCACACATTCATCACTTATTTTACAATTTATGCAAAATGGTCCCTTTAGGTGTTTTCATGCTAACACCTTTCACAAAAGTTGTTTATTACACAACTAAGACTCATATTCTTCCATAAAATTTCAGAAAACACCATAAATGCTCTCATGGCAAAACCGTAGACTTTCAACCATTTTGCAAGATAGTCCCCTCATTTGAAAGCTCATGCTTTAAGGGTCTTAAAAATGCTAAAATCATCAACAAAGGGTATGGAAATCGCTTACTTGTGAGTGCTTCAAGTTGCTAAAAATTTTAAGCTTTCAAAGCCCCTTCAATGGCTGATTTTTGGTACAGAAAGAAGATGAAAAAGGGATTATATCATCCTTCCTTTATTTATTTCTATTTTAGTCAAAAAATAAGCTACCTAACTCACCAAATTTTAAAGTTTTGTCTCCTCTTTGACTCTATGGCCGGCTATGCTCCTTTAAAAGGGTCTAACTGCCCTTTAAAATCTCCCAATTTTGATTCTCTAATAAAATAAAACAACACAACATGACATACCATGCCAAAATCCTAAAAACAACCAACCAATGTGCCATTCATAGACACTACAATTATACCCAACACCAACAACCAAAACATGTAAACTTTGATCCATTTCTAGCATAACACTTCATTCATTCACAAGCCAAAACAAGCCACAATGATCAATTCCAAATATTTCTAATTGTACTAAAAAGATACCTATTTACAATCTTAATAAAGTACCTAACATCTAAGTTTAGTATTTTTTTCCTAATGTACCATAAAAAACTACGTAGCCATATGTTCATGCCATAACCCTAAAGAGAACAAGAACTACCAACATCGATGGATAGTGTGAGCTGTAGATTTGATCCATCCAAAAGTCAGCAATAACGATCTACAAAATAATACACAAAAACATATAAGCTTATAGAGCATAGTAAGAACATAGTAAATCTTTTAACTTAACAACAATTGAATGCAACTCTTATTGTACTCAATTTGAAGTTACTGGAGTGTAAACAAGGGCACATATTTATAATTTAAGGGTACCAAAGTACAAACAGGGACATGTATATGCAATTCAGGGGTACTGAAGTACAAACAGGTGCACGTATGTGCAATTCAAGAGTACCGAAGTACAGACGGGGGCACATATGAGAAATTCATGGGTACCAATGTAACACCCCTTACCCGTATTCGACGCTGAAATAGGGTACTAGGCGTTACTGGACATAAACTCACACAATCATACAAAATCGAGACATGAATTTTTGTCCAATTTAAAATTTTTTATTCACGTGTATATCGTCCCTTATACGGGCCCTCGAGGCCTAAAACATACATTGGGTGTGGTTCAGGACTAAACCGAAAACTTTCAGAACTTTTACAACACTTAGAAAATTTTCTTATTTTGGGGAGTTACACGCCTGTATGGTTAGGCCGTGTGGTCACACACGCCCGTGTGGCTTGGGACACGTCCGTGTCCTCAGCCTGTGTAACTCTCTGTTTATGACATCATCAGTAAAATAGGGGCAAACGACCAAGTCACATGATCGTGTCTCTACCCGTGTGTTTACTAGTGGGCATTCTGTTTTACCTAATTAGGGTGTAAGGGACACACGGCCGGATCACATGACCATGGGGCTAACCGTGTGTCACACACGGCCTAGACACATGCCCGTGTGTCTACCCGTGTAGAGAAATACACGGCTATTTTCCAAGACAATTGCCACCCTTATTTGCACAAACACATACAAGACTTCAAGGGCACTAAACATGGCAAAATTGAGCACTTAAAACATACAAAAACAAGACATGATCATGATCATTCCATCTTTACTAATACATGCATAAAACTTCATACTTAGTCAAGAAAGATTTATCAATTTGCATGCATTAAGAGTTGAAGTTCCATTTAACATACTCATGTCTTAGTTATTATCCTACCACTCACTCACAATTCCATCATCAAACATCCATAGTCACATCCACAATTTATCCATGCCAAACAATTTTAACCACATCATGTATGACCTTGGCACATGCATGCATATATGAATAGCTTTACAACCAAATAATCAATATAAACCATATTTCATGGCCATATACAAAATGAATCACCAAATGACTATAAGCCAACACACTTGGCCAAATTAATAATGACATAATTAATCAAAAGACGAAGTCCCTATACATGCCATAAACTTAAAATACTTGTGTTCACTTATACCCAAATGATAACTTGATAGTGTGATGGCATCTTTGGCGGTCTCCAACCCGAGCTAGCTAAATTAACCTATAAGACATGGGAAAGGAAGGGGGTAAGCTATATTGCTTAATAAGTCCATATGAAAATAATGAGCAACACATGCTAGTTATATATTATGCTTGACAATATAAGCACAAGTTAATATAAAAATAGCTATAAATCTCAAGGTTGTAATATAACCTATTCACGTGTTTACTCTCTTTTGATTTATCAAAATAATTTAACATTACTTGACTTTCAGTCTAGCAGCCATAATTTCTCCATTGTAGCATGTTTCATAATTACCAAATCATTTTAAACATCTTAGTAAAAGTACACATTACTTATGTACATTCATGTTTTCATGCATATAGCTCAACATATTTCAAATTGTAATAACTATTTCTTTCCATAATTTCTTAACCGTTTTAATAGGCAATTATGCCAATATTTCTTTTCACTCATAACCGATAAATCACAACTCAAGTGAACAACATTTACTATCTCACCAATCAATTAGGCCTCAAAGGCTTAACATATAGTCATCAATCGTGTTTCCATGCATTTATACATCATGACCATAAATTAACAATCATAGGGCTATCTCAAAGTCACTTTCATAGTGATCATAACTCACAATAACATGAAGTCAATACTTAAAATCTTTACGTACATACCTGTACCAACTCGTAACATAACCACTTACTTTCTCATCTTTGGCACACCCGTTGAACACTTGGAATACTAATTGGATGCACTAGAAGTCTTCGCACATAAGTGCCACATGTGTAGCTAAAGCTACCTCATACCTCATACCACATGAATGCTCACTCTCGAGCAAATCTCGGGCCTACTCATACAAGTGTGGTCAAGACGTAACTCACGCAGTCTGTCTCCACACAAGTCGTCAGTATCCGCAACACGTGTTTGGACTACCCACCACCGGTAAACGCATCTGACCACCATGCGGATCACATAATCACACATATATCACAAATATCCTTAGTGACATGTCACTTGTATCCTATTCTATTCCTAATGTTCAAACAGGATTTTTCTCACTTATCCGAATTTCGTCAAATACAACCATAGAACCAATCATTTATTTCATATATTATCAAAGCATTTAGAATATTTAAAATACAAACATAACATAGCAATATTTACATACGAACTTACCTCGACACCAAAATGGCAAAGAGGGACCTAACCATCAATTACTCATTTTCCCTCGTTCTAGGCCCGAAATTTAATTTTCTTGATCTAAAACATCACATTTAACTTTTTAATCATTATACTAATCAATTCAGCCAAAAAATCATACTTAGAAAAAAATACATTTTGCCCCTAAACTTTGTCATATTTACACTTTTGCCCCTAAGCTCGTAAAATGATTTTCATTCAATTTCTTTGTATCTTTAAACCTAGTCGAACATTTTCGTAACTATAACTGCCTACAATTTCCATTAAAACACACTTTTATGACATATTTTATAACTTTTACAAATTAGTCCTTTTAGGCATTTTTGCCGAAAATCACTCAGTAAAAGTCGTTTCTCTAACCATAAACATGCATTTTCTACCATTAATAATCAAAATACACACATGTTCATCATGGGTCAAAACCCTAGACTTTAACCATAACTCAGTTTAATGGTAAAAATAGATAGATCTGGTTACGAGGATTTCAAAAACGTAAAAATCATTAAAAATGGGGCTAGAACAGACTTACAATCGAGCTTGGAAGCTTGGAAAACCCTAGCCATGGTTTCTTCATGTAGAATTCGGCCAAGAAAGAAGATGGACAAGAAATTTTGGCTTTTATTTTGTTTATTAAGTCATTTAATTACTAAATGATCAAAATGCCCCTAACTTAAAAATATTCTATTTCACCTATTTCATGTCCATTTTTGTCCAACAAATTATTAAATGGTCTAATTACCATTTAAGGACCTCCAATTTAAAATTTCATATAAATTGGACACCTCTAGCTTCTAGAACTCAAGTTTTGCACACTTTACGATTTAGTCCTTTTGACTAAATTGATTGCCCAAACGTCAAAATTTTCGAACGAAATTTTCACAAAATCATTTAGTGAAATTGTAGACCATAAAAATATAATAAAAATAAATTTTCTTATATCGAATTTGTGGCCCCGAAACCACTGTTCTGACTAGACCTAAAATCGGGCTGTTACAACTCTCCCCCCTTTTGGGATTTTCGTCCCCGAAAATCTTACCAGAAGAAGCTGCTTTCAATTCTCATGAAACACTTTCTCCAATTTTTCAGAATCACAAATTGATTTAACCTCGTATATCTCTTTCCAATAACATTTGAACTTTAGCACACAGTGCCGGAGCACATCGTCAAAAATTTGAATTACTCTCTCCAGAACACATATACTAAATGATCTTTCAGTTAAGAACTCTACGCATACTGAAATGATCATACAGATCTTTTCCAAACAATCAAACATGACCCAAATAACATCTTCCTTTTCGGAGATTATGATAATCCCGATACGAAATTTATGGTAACTCTATCTCATTATTGCTCCCATACCATCACTGACTGTATTTGTCCTGAATACACTTGATTTTCTACTTTTATCTATTAACATATCATCTGAATACAGATTCTAAAATATCATGTAACATACGCAATCACTAGCACATCTACTTATATAACTGCACATTTTATTACTCTTGGATGAACAGATGTGTTGCTACTGAGCCTCGTACAAAAACTTCTGCATAAGTTTTGGATTCGTAAGTATGCAAATTCTATTTAGAAATAAAAATAATAACAGGAATCATGTCCGATATGAAATTCAACATAGATTACCATTCATTATCACATTTCTGAGCTTTTCAGTTTCACAAACAAATCCTCGCTTTAGCATTTAATATAGCTAGAATTAGACCATCATCAAATAAGGTTAATCAAGTAACCAGTACTCACAAAAATAAACAAAGATTTTCCATCCAGACATCTATAGCTATAACTACTTTCTCAGAGATTAAATCAATAACTTACTCGAAATCTTTCCTTATCACAAACCATTGAAATTGTCTTAAATTTCAGGTCTTTCTAGGACGTTCAATACTCTTAAATTTTTTTTGGACCAGGACGCACATGACATTTCTCGTCAAACACACGAAGTCATCCAATTTTCAACTCAGACATAAAAGTGGTCGTCTCTAAATCACCAGTTGAACAGTTCTTTTTGATGTAACTTTAAGCATCTAAAAGTACAAACTACCTCTTTACATTATTGTATTAAGACACATTCCAAATCATTCAATAGTGCATCGCTGAAAATCATGAATTCCATACTCAATTCAAACTGAACTCAGAACTAGAACTTTCGGTTAATAATACCTTCAATTGTTTTCAATTTTGCTAACATGCAACAGACCATTTAAACTTTCACAAATGTGATAACTTTTCCAATCAGAACAACTTTAACTTGTAATAACATCATCAGGTTAGAATAATCCAATAGGCATATCTCTGTATTATGCTTTCTAAAATATAATTTCTTCATTCAGACTATCCGTCTTCATACTCGTGAATACACAGAATTTATTCTCTTAGTTGAGGCATGCTTAAATATATATAACTCAAATCATATATCAACAAATCAGTTCACTCAAAAAAAAATGAGTTGATTTCAATTATCAAATAATAACATATCAATATACTCTTTTCTTCATGTTGAGGATACAGTTCAAACACACAATCTTTCAAAATTCTTTTAGCAAGCAAATCAACGATCTTTTAAATCATATTAGCTCGAGGAAACAAATATCTTGATTGAACTCATTAACTTTAATCAAACTTACCTTAGGAAAGAAAGCTACTATACAATTTAAGCTTGTGCTCTCACCATTAATACTTTTGCTGATGATTATTCCTTTCAAGAAAATTACGAAAAATCCTGATACCAGAATTATCACTGTCCTATGATCAATTCAGAAAACAACCATGATAGACATAGTTATAGAAACCAAAGAACACACTTTAAAGAGGGGTCATGATTGATAATTCACAAAATAAGAATGAGAGAAGAATCGAGATACAGAAGAATAGTCTCACATAAGTTTTCGCCATCAAATTTTATTCCAATCACACTAGAATAGAGTCCCAAAGAAATAGGGTAATGCCAATCATAAAATAAACAAACCATCAGTGCTTCCATCTAACATTAAAGTTGGCTAACATTTTCACTTGATAAGAATTTTATCAGAAAACGGACATTCACATGAACTCCTGAGGACGAATGAATATATATACAGAATATTTAGAAGAAATCATTGTAATCTATTCAACCATAATTGTTACACGCAGACATCTTTATAATTCAAACATTATTTCTCCGACTAATTCTGTTATCATAAACCCCGTATTATTCTATTCACTGATGAAAATTAATTCGAGAGGGATTTCAACAAACACTTACTTTAGACTCCATACCTAATTGAGTCGATTAGCTGAGACTAGCTTCTTCTTTACTTGTGACACTGCATAGTCTGTATAATCTTTAAAACATTCTGATATTTCTTCCAAAGATGTTTCCACTTTCCAAATTATTCTCTTCTCTGTATACTTACTAATTATTCCACCACTGTACTCTTTGGTTTCACCCTTATGAACTTATTCAACATAATTCTCGTGAGTTTTTGTCATAAAGCAACACTGGTAAGAGGGTGAGGTCGTAAAGCCTCTAACTTGACTCTCATTAATATACACATATGACTTAGCATTCATCATTAATGTAAGATCATCATAATCACATAGTTCACTCCAAGAAAATTAACACACTTATTTATTTTACAAATGCTTTCTATCATCCATAATTTCAAACAATGAATTTACTTACTCAAGCTCAATATTAATATCTAATTAAATTCCAACACTTAGCATCAATTTTACTTACCAACATTTGTCAAATTAGAGAACGTCTTACGGTTTTGAGTATGTCGTTTACTTGATGCCATAGTCCAACTATGGTCTTACACGAAGTCTCATATTGATGCCATGTCCCAAACATGGTCTTACACGAAATCACATATCGATGCCAACGTTATATCCCAGATATGGTCTTTCATGGGATCACATATCGTTGCCAATGCCATGTCCCATACATGGTCTTACATGGGATCACATATCAATGCCAATGCCATGTCCCAGACATGGTCTTACATGGAATCACATATTGATGCTGTGACAGCCCTAATTTGACCCTAGTCGGGAAGTGGTTTCGGGACCACAAAACCGAGTCATAAAAATAATTAATTGTTGTACTCTATGCTTATTATATGTGTACATGCAAATGTGAAAGTTTCATGCTTTAATTTTGTCATTTGTATGTGAAATTATTAAATAGGACTTATGTGAAATAATTGTGAAAAGTGATAGGTAATTTTAAAAGGGGTCTATTAATGCATGTCACAAAAATTTTGGACTTGCATGTCAAATATCTAATTTTTGATTATGGTGGCCGGCCATAATGATTGTTGATGGGTAATATATGTTTAATTAAATATTATAATAAGAATTTGCATTATTTTGAAATAAAATAATAATTAGTAAAATAAGGAAAAGAAAAGAAAATTAAAGAATGCTCATCTTTCTTCTTCATTGCCGAAAGTAAGAAAGAAAAGATTGAAAAAGAAACCAAGGCATTCGGCCATGGCTATTCCAATTTAAAGGTATGCATTGTGATTTTTATTTTAATTGATTATGAGATTAAGTTGATAAGTGTATAGTCTAGTTAACCCATAGTTTAGATTCATGAATTCTTGAATATAGAAAACCATTCGGCAAGTAGATAAATTTGTGTTAATTTGATGAGTTTTTGGAAGATGTTTTTATATGTTAAAGTAGCTTAATTGAATAAGTTGAATTCATTGTTGGGAGGTAAGATTGGAAGTTGTCGTATGTATATGTATATATGCACTTTGGAAAGAAGATTTTTGCGTTATTTGAGTTTTTATATATATATATATATGTGTATGTGTATTCGGTCACTAGGGGTAATAAGATGAATTTAAAATGTTGTGGTTTTTTTTTTTAAGGATGGTTAAATGGTTGTTGTTTCATGTTCTTTTGATGAATAATGTTAGATAGGTGAAGTTGAGGTAAACAAATTAAGCATATATGTGCATTGGATGCTAAGTAGGAAATCGGCTAATATGTTGGGTGTACTATGGCCGATTGTGGACTTGGATAAAATTTAGTAATGTATGTGCTTTAAATGTGTTATGAACTATTATAGGTTAAATTAGATTGAAGCTTGGTAAAATTGAATAATTGTGGCTTAATTTCTTAATGGCAATTGGTTATTATGGTGAAATACAAATGTTAATATTTAGTTGCTAGTGTTTATATGTGTGTTAGCCGAAATTGAACTTGAATAATGATTTGAGCACAATGTGTTGTATTGATATACATGCTTAAATAATATGTATGCAAAGAATGTGTGAAAGAGTGAATTGGTAATAATCTGCTTGGGACAGCAGCAGTAAGGTGATTTTGGAAAATCACCATAAATTGTAGGAGTTGAGTTAGAAGCTGAATAAATTATGTAATTAAATCTTGATGAGTCTAGTTTCTTATAAAAGAAACTGTAAAAGCAAAAGAATTACCGATCATGAGATATTTGAAGTAATGTGGGACAGAGTCAAAATGACTTCTAGATCCCCTGTTCTGTTTTTATAAAATCATTATAAAATGTATAAAAATGGTCATATGATAAAATTTATATGCTTAGACTCCTTAATGAGTCTAGTTTCAAATGAAATAAATGATAACATATTTTGAATTCTGTACAATGAGAAATTTATTTCGTAATGAAGAATGGTCAGATTAGTCAAACAGCGAAACAAGGGAAACTTTAGGAAAAATCTGGCATTGATTGGCTAAACTAAAAATTATGAAAATTTTATGGATAATAGAAAAATGAGTATTTTAAATGAAAATTTACGGCAATTATTTGGAGTTTCGTAGCTCTAGTTATAAATAATTTCGTGACTGTTGCTCAGGAAGTCAGCTTATAGTGAAATTGTAATTATATTGTAAACATTGATAAAAATTTGCTAATGAATTGCTTATTGATTTTTATAAGCTTACTATAATCTGTATGTGTGAAATTCGAATACATATGTATTATATTCTGAATGTAATACTTGAATAGTCGAATAATGACTAGTTTAAAATTTTTTGAATTAAAGCTCAAGAGCATAGGGGGCCATTTCGGATAAGGGAGAACAGAAAGTAACCGAGTAGCCATTTCGCAACCGTTCAAGTATATCCGAGGTAAGTCTTTGAGTAATGGAACTTAGCTTATGATTTGATAAAATCATGATATATAAGCATAATAAATAAATTGTGATCTAATGGTTCTACTTGAATTACGTAGTGAGATAAATAGTTTGTACTTATGACTTGTAGCCGAACGGTTATAGAAATCATGTTGGTTAGCAAATCGAAATCGTGCTCTTTGTATGTGGCTATTAAGCCGAAAGTGGAATGGTTGATAAGCATGTTGTGCTTGTGTTCAAGTAATGTAAATGAAATGTCGATGTGTTATGATATGTATATATGTGCATGATAATTTGGGATTATAACCGGGCTAAGACCCGCAGGCCTTCTGTGAGATTTATATCCGGGCTAAGTCCCGAAGGCATTCATGCTGGTATTAAATCTGGGCTAAGTCCCGAAGGCATTCGTGCTTTGGTATTATATCCAGTTAAATCCATGAGCTTAGTGCTTGGTATTATATTCGAGCTTAAAGCCCCGCAGTTTTTGTATCTTGATGATTGGATCTGGGTTTTAAACCCAAAGAACAACGCTGGTGATTCAAGTAAGATTATGAATTTGAGGGTTCGAGATAAACTAATAGTGATTATGTATGATATTGTGAAAGTCAGGTACGTATTATGTACTCGTATGTGAATTGATTTCTAAGGCGAATTACTAGTATCAAAGAACGATATATGCGTGTGAATGATTACTATATCTACGACTAAAGCATGGCTTATTTGGTCGATGTCTGACATTATAAGAAAATCCTTGACTTAAATCAACTGTATGAGCTATGAGTAAAGTAAAGTTATATGCTGAAATTTCTTTGTGTATTCACGTAGATATATATATATATTCGGCCAAGTGATAACTAACTAGAATATTAGTTTTGTGATACTAAATGCCGTTTTAAGTGCAAGTTTTAATTGTTTGTATTGCTTAAAACTTACCAAGCATAGAAATGCTTACTCTGTTGCCCTTAATTCTCTGTTTTATAGATCTCTTTCGTTAGCTACTGTCTCGGGGATCGCAAAGTCGAAGTCGTCCACACTATCTAAGCCCATTCAGTACTCTTGTAGCTAAACTTTGATAATGGCATGTATAGGATTGACTTTTGATGTTAAATAATCTTTTTGGTGATGTATATATGTATAGCCATGCGAAAATGGCTTGTTAAGTTACTATATGTGTTTCACTTAGTTAATGTAAATGTGTGGTTGATATTCGATTTATGTTTTAAATGTTTTAACGTAAATTGAACTTAAGAATGAATCAATGTATCCATTAACTTGAGATGACTCTTTTGAATATAGTCAAATGAAATTTTGTGCTTGTTTGGTAATACTCCTTAACCCATACCGGCGATCGGACTCGGGTTAGGGGTGTTACAGATGCCAATGCCATGTCCCAGACATGGTCTTACATAGGATCACATATCGATGCCAATGCTATGTCCCAGACATGGGAACACATATGGACGCCAATGCCATGTCCCAGACATGGTCTTACATGAGATCACAATGCCATAGCCCAGCTATGGTCTTACATATCATTACGATGCCATAGCCCAGCTATGGTCTTACACGTACTGAAATGTACTGCCATGGTCCAACTATGGTCTTATCCGTCAATTCATCATTAAACGATCGTACTCATCTCCTGTGTTCTACTCAATTTGATCTCCCAGTTCAATTTTCATACCATTATAACATTTAAAGTTCCATAACAAAGTCATAAAACAAAACATTATATATTCTTTAATTTAACAATTAAACATGAGATTCAACTATATGGGCATACTGATTATGCATTATTCAAACAAGTGTACATACATACACATTTTGTCCAAGGGGTAAGTTTACTTATCATATTCACTTGAACAAATAGATTGGGGACATAACGCCATATGAATGCCAACATACATGGACGAGCTTATCACAGCATAAACCTTCGTTTCATTTCATTTTTCCACCTTTCTCAACTTATGGTTATCTCATTTTGTACATTAACACATGCATATTCATGAACAACTATTCATACCTTTCCAAATTTCAATACATCGTAAGCACATTTTAATCATCTCAATATCATTTTCAGCACTATTGAAAATAGCACGGTCGGAAGTCATCTCTGTCTTAACAAAACAATTTTGTTAGAGTTGGGAGATATCACACTATCACGAATAGTAATATGGCATGTATATTTAGACTCACATACGCTAGGTTAGTCCGAGAATCGACTAAACTATAGCTCTGATACCATAAAATGTAACACCCTTTACCCTTATTTGACGCCGGAAAAGGGTACGAGGCATTACCGGACATAAACTCACACAATCATACAAAATCGAGACATGAATTTCTGTCCAATTTAAAAATTTTCATTCACATGTATATTGTCCCTTATATGGGCCCTCGAGGCCCAAAACATACATTGGCTGTGGTTCGGGACTAAACCGAGAACTTTCAGAACTTTTACAACACTTATAAAATTTTCTTATTTTAGGGAGTTACACGCCTATGTAGGTAGGCCGTGTGGTCACACACGCCCGTGTAGCTTGGGACACGCCCGTGTCCCTAGCCCGTGTAACTCTTTGTTTATGACGTAATTAGCAAAATAGGAGCACACGGCCAAGTCACACGCCCGTGTGCTAAAGCCGTGTCCATCACACGGCTGACACACACGACCGTGTCTCTGCCCGTGTGTTTACTACTGGGCATTCTATTTTACCTAATTAGGGTGTAAGGGACACACGGCCGGATCACACGCCCATGGGGCTGACTGTGTGTCACACACGGCCTAGACACATGCCTGTGTGTCTACCCGTGTGGACAAATACAAGGCTATTTTCTAAGCCAATTGCTACCCTTATTTGCACAAACACATACATGACTTCAAGGGCATTTAACATAGCATAATTGAGCACTTAAAACATACACAAACAAGACATGATCATGATCATTCCATCTTTACTAATACATGCATAAAACTTCATACTTTGTTAAGACAGATTTATAAATTTGCATGCACTAATAGTTGAAGTTTACTTCCATTTAACATACTCATGTCTTAGTTATTATCTTGCCACTCACTCACAATTCCATCATCAAACAACCATAGTCACATCGACAATTCTTCCATGCCAAACATTTTTAACCACATCATGTATGACCTTGGCACATGCATGCATATATGAATAGGTTTACAACCAAATAATCAATATGAACCATATCTCATGGCCATATACAAAATGAATCAACAAATCACTATAAGCCAATACACTTGACCAAATTAATAATAACATAATTAATCAAAAGACGAAGTCCCTATACATGCCATAAACTTAAAATACTTGTGTTCACTTATACCTAAATGATAGCTTGATAGTGTGATGGCATCTCCGGCGATCTCCAACCTGAGCTAGCTAAATTAACCTATAAGACATGGGAAAGGAAGGGGGTAAGCTATATTGCTTAGTAAGTCCATATGAAAATAATAAGCAACTCATGCTAGTCATATACTATGCTTGACAATATAAGCACAAGTTAATATAAAAATAGCTAGAAATCTCAAGGTTGTAATATAACCTATTCACATGTTTACTCTCTTTTGATTTATTAAAATAATTTAACATTACTCGACTTCTAGTCTAGCAGCCATAATTTCTCCATTGTAGCATGTTTCACAATTACCAAATCATTTTAAACATCTTAGTAAAAGTACACGTTACTTATGTATATTTATGTTTTCATGCATATAGCTCAACATATTTCAAATTGTAATAACTATTTCTTTCCATACTTTCTTAATCGTTTTAATAGGCAACTAGGACAATATTTCCTTTCACTCATAACCGATAAATCACAACTCAAATGAACAACATTTACTATCTCACCGATCAATTGGGCCTCTAAGGCCTAACATATACTCATCAATCGTGTTTCCATGCATTTATACATCATGACCATAAATCAACAATCATAGAGCTATCTCAAAGTAACTTTCATAGTGATCATAACTCACAATAACATGAAGTCAATACTTTAAAATCTTTACGTACATATATGTACCATCTCGTAACATAACCACTTACTTTTTCATCTTTGGCACACCCGTTGAACACTTGGAATACTAAATGGATGCAATGGAATTCTTTGCACATAAGTGCCACATTTGTAGCTAAAGCTACTTCATATCTCATACCACATGAATGCTCGCTCTCGAGCAAATCTCGGGCCTACTCACACAAGCCGACGGTCAAGACGTAACTACGTAGTGCTGCTCACACAAGCTGTCAGGTATCCGCAACACATGCCGGACTACCCAGCCACTAGTAGACATAAGGGACTAGTACCTAAATCACATAATCACACATATATCACAAATATCCTTAGTGACATGTCACTCGTATCCTATTCTATTCCTAATGTTCAAACAAGATTTTTCTCACTTATCCGAATTTTGTCAAATACAACCCTAGAACCAATCGTTTATTTCATACATTATCAAAGTGTTTAGAATATTTAAAATGCAAACATAACATAGCATTATTTACATACGAATTTACCTCGACACTAAAATGGCAAAGAGGGACCTAACTGTTAACTACTCATTTTCCCTCGTTCTAGGCCCGAACTTCATTTTTCTTTATCTGAAACATCACGTTTAACTTATTTAATCATTATACTAATCAATTCAGCCAAAAAATCATACTTAGAAAAAATTACATTTTGCCCCTAAACTTTGTCATATTTACACTTTTGCCCCTAAGCTCGTAAAATGATTTTCATTCAATTTATTTGTACTTTAAGCCTAGCCAAACCATTTTCATAACCATAACAACCCACTATTTCAATTAAAACAGACTCTTATGACACAATTTATAACTCTTACAAATTAGTCCTTTTAGGCATTTTTATCGAAATCACTTAGTAAAAGTCATTTCTCTAACCATAAACATGCATTTTCTACCAGTAATCATCAAAATACACACATGTTCATCATGTTTCAAAACCCGATACTTTAACCATAACTCTAATAATGGTAAAAATAGATAGATCTTGTTACAAGGATTTTAAAACGTAAAAATCATTAAAAGCAGGGCTAGAATGGACTTACAATCGAGCTTGGAAGCTTGGAAAACCCTAGGCATGGTTTCTTCATGTAAAATTCAGCCAAGGAAGAAGATGGACAAGATGGCTTACAATGGGTTTTATTTTGTTTATTAAGTCATTTAATTACTAAATGACCAAAATGCCCCTAACTTAAAAATATTATATTTAACCTATTTCATGTCCATTTTTGTCCAACAAATTATTAAATGGTCTAATTACCAGTTAAGGACCTCCAATTTAAAATTTCATATCAATTAGATACCTCTAGCTTCTAGAACTCAAGTTTTGCACTCTTTACGATTTAGTCCTTTTCACTAAATTTAGTGCCCAAACGTTGAACTTTTCGAACGAAATTTTTACAAAATCATTCTGTGAAATTGTAGACCATAAAAATATAATAAAAATAAATTTTCTTACATCGAATTTGTGGCCCCAAAAACACTGTTCCGACTAGACCCAAAATCGGGCTGTTACAACCAAAGTACAAATAGGGGCACGTATGTGCAATTCAGGGGTATCGAAGTACAAACAGGGGCACATATGTGCAATTTAGGGGTACCGAAGTACAAACAGGGGCATGTATGTGCAATTCAAGGGTACTAAAGTACAAACAGGTAATCACATAACTATATTGTGAACATACAAGTAGAAATTCAACTACATTCAGAAATGCTATGAACTTACCTTAACAACTAGGATGAAAAAAATACAATCGAGCTAATTCGTGAAATTCGCCTTCCCTCGATTTAGGTCCGGTTGAGATTTATCTTGATCTAAATAAATAATTATATTTAATTAAACATTTTAATCAACCTCAAACATTCAATTTAATCCATAATCTAATTACATTTTGCCCCTAACATTTTAAGTATTCACAGTTTAGTCCTTAAGCTCGTAAAATGATATCTATGCAATCTCATCCACATATCATGCTTGCTGATTTACCTAAGGACTCATATGAACCCATACAAATCATCAATTCACAATTTTATCATCGTATTTTACTATTTTTACAAATAAGTCCTTAAATGATAATTTCATCAAAAATCACTTTACAAAAGTTGTTTATTTAACAACAAAGGCTCATAATCTTTCATCAAAATTCAAGAACCATATAATAGCATCCATGGCAAAGCCCTAAATCTTTAATAATTTTACAAATTAGTCCCTAGGCTAACTAGATTAAGCTACAACGATCCCAAAAATATAAAAATCATTAAAAACGAGATCAAAATACTCACCAAGCAAAACAAAGTAACTGAACCCTAGCTATGGTTTCTCTTGAGATTTTTGGCTAAGTATGAAGATAAGAAGATGATAGATTTTTTTTCTTTTTTTTTTTATTATAATAACCTTTATTTACTTAATTACACTTTTAACCTTTTAAAACATTAATAATTTCAATAAAACCAATCCCATAAATGTCTAGTATCACTTAAATGGTCTAATTACCACCTAAGTACTGTTACATTAAAGTTCTATAGCCATTTGATACATTTAACTACTAGAAATCTACTTTTGCATATATTATGATTTAGTCCTTTTCACTTAATTAAGCATGCAAACGTTAAATTTTGTTAACAAAAATTTTATTCAACACTGCTAACATACTGTACATATTAAAATAATAATAAAATAAATATTTTCACGTCAGATTTGTGGTTCTAAAACCACTGTTTCAATTTCACTAAAAACGAGTTGTTAGAACTCTCCCCTTAAAGGCATTTTTGCCCCTAAAAATCACACTAGAAATGAGGTTCGGGTATTGCACTTTCATAGCTTCTTTCAGTTCCCAGCTGACCTTGTAACGCCCCAAAAATCTCAAAATCCTGAGTTGTCTTTTTTTTTGTTCGGATAAAAAATATGCGTTTAGTATTCCCGATTAAGTGTTAATTATGTGATAGTAGGTCTCGATTAGTTCTGGAGTTAGAACTAAGAAGTGAAGGAAATTATAGTTTAATTATTAAAGGAACCCTGATGGTAAGTAGGTAGGCTTTTCAATAAATGAAGGAAGAATTGGATAGAAAAGAGCTTGCCGGCCCAGGGGATAAGTGGCATGTTTCTAGTGTTAGAAGTCTAGGGTTTGAATCCCTCCTTGCTCAAAAGATGGACAGAGGTGGAGTTGGATATGAACTCTGTAGGGAGTGATAAGAAGAGAAATTTAAGGAGGGGATTAAGGAGTTATCAAGGAGAAAAACTAGGAGATAAGGAGTGAAGAAGCAGTGGAGCCGAAATGGGAATTTAGGCATAGGAAATTCGGCTATAGAGGCTATATATATGCCGAATGTGTGGTTGCCGGGCTAATGCCGAATTCTCCTTCACCTGGTTGCCAAAAACCCTTTTTTCTCTTCAAGATCTAAAAGTCGAAAACCCTTGATCTTCTTTCCTTCTCTTTGTGCCGATTTTCCCTTCTTTCTTTACTCAATTCTCTTTGATTCACTTTTAGTCTAGCCAACTCCTTCTTTTCTTTTCCCTTGGTACCGAATAACCCCTTTTTGCCATGCCAATTGCAAGGGCCGAATACCCTTGGAGCTGCCATTACTCGTTCTAATCGGTTAGTCCTAGTGTAAGTGTTTTGGTTCTTTTAATCGATTTTGCTATGTATTGAATACGCTATTCCTCACTTCTTCTAATCGGTTTTGGTAGGAATAGTATCGAATTCCAATCTTTTGGATCCCTGCTGATTTGCTCCTTAGGTGAGATACTTTGGTTGACATATGTTGGATACAAATCACCCATTATGTTTTAACGATAAGGGTTAATGTAGATCTGAGAAGTATACGTGATTAGTGTTCAAAGGAAAAGTTATTAAGGCTTGGCGTTTCAGGTAAGGTTAAGGTGAGACTTCAGCTTTTGGGTAAAGTATTAGATAGGTTTATGTAATTAATCCTCGAGTGATATCAATTGTAGGTTCGTGGCTAAGGGGATCGCAGCACGCTTTATTACCAGGTGTGTACATAAACTGCACACACACGTAAATTGGCAAAAGTCGAAATGCCGAAAAGCTGAAAGTTTGACTGCGGTAGTCTTGCAAGTGCGCGAACACTCGCAAGGGTGAAACCGATAGGTTGTCTGATGCCCCATGAGCGATTCCATGTACTTGGGCTGTGAATTGGCCAACCGGGCCAGAATGGGCTAAATGGGCCCGATAGGCCGTTGGACCCATAATAGGCAAAAATTGATAATTGATGCTATGTGATGGAAAATTGTATGTGAGCATGACTGTAAATGTGATTTGGGCCTAATGGGCCACATAAATGTGATTGGGCCTAATGGGCCATATGAAGGAGATTGGGCCTAGTGGGCCATATACAGGTATGTGGATTTGTCTGGGCTTCGTAAGAGGTTTTAGGCCTAGTCTATGACGATTGTATAAAACTTAATTAATTTATTGAGATCATGGACAATTCATAGGGTTAAGGTGTGGCAACGGGTATATGCATGTCTAGGATTGGATCTAGGGAGAGCTTGGTACTTAAGCGACCTTAATGACTCACTTCCTCTTCTCTGGAATCCTACCTGGAGTATAGTATTCATTCATCTTAGCTCACAGGATTTGTTAACGGGCCAAGGTAAGTAAAAACTCGTAATAAAGAAAAATTACCGAAAGGCCCCTAAGGGCAAAAATGACAAGAATACCCCTGTGTTGAATGTAAGATTTATGATTGCTACATGCATATTTGATGCATACATTGATATCCTATTTAGGCTGCATATAGGTTGGGATTTACGGAGCGGAGGAAGTATATGAGGGTCGCATGGTTGCGTGGTAACCGTGGATCCACCATGGCTTTTAAGCTCAATATGTGATTGACAGCTTGCTGCAATGAAGGTAGTTCTACTATTGGGCCACCATTGATGTGTATCAGTTGGGTGGGTCAATATTTATATCCCCACATGATGTGTATCGGGGGACGGAGCTGATGTGTACCAGTTGGATTATTGGGGTGGGTTGCACTACGTTGCATTGCATGTATGTTGTATGGTGATTGATGAATGCTTGTTTCTCGTCGAGGGTTGTACACACCGAGTTTTCAAAAACTCACCCCCCTCTTTTATTTTTCTCAGGTGATGCTCAGTAGAAGGTTCGATGTTTGGAGGGACTTTAGGTGGCCAGCTAGAAAGACAACTTGGATTTGATTTAAAAGCATATAAATTATGAGTTTATTAAGTAATTTTAGTCTGGATTGTAATAAGGCCTCCCCTTTCTGCTATTATTTGGATTATTAATTTTATGCGTTGTAATTATGAGAAGTCGAACATGGATTTTCTAAACCATAGTTTTTATATACTATGTTTCCGCAACTAAATTTTTAAATGATAAGTTTTCTTAAATCAAATATTTTAAACAAAGCTTTCGCAACTGAAAGGAGATTTTACAAAGTAATTGAGATGTATGTTTTTAAGGAAGGGTTTTCAATGGAAACAAGGTTTTCGCTAAAACACTTCAATGTGACACGCCGAATTTGGCCATAACATTCGGGCTGAGTTTGGGGTGTTACATTTAGTGGTATTAGAGCCCGATTAAAAAACTCGGGCTATGAAGTGGGCTTTATTACTTGGTTTTTTCAATATTTTGGAAAAAAAGGGAAATCTTGCTGAGCGGCACACCGAGTCTCCGACATCAAACCAAGTGAGTTCTTTTGCTCTTAAGCATATTTAATTTGATATACAGTAGATAGTTACAGGGCTACTTTAGATGATTATGTTAGAATGGACATAAAGCCCGTAGGATCTTGAAACTGTAGAGGATTATCAAAAACAACCTTCTCTTTAAATACTTTCATAAAATATCGATTTAATCATGGAAACTAACTAAAACTTTATAAAAATTTTAATCCAGAAAATACGTGAATTGACGATGAGTGTTAGGAGAGTGCAAGAGGCCGTGGCCGAGGCCGCGGAAGTGTTAGGGTTAAATTGTCGGCATCGGGCCATATGCCCAATGTTGGAGTAGAAAAGGCTCTGGCCTCACTCGTGGTTGGGAATGGACCGTATGGTCAGGCCGCGGGGCAAGATGCATTGCTGCAGGCAACACTGAGGATTTTGGAAAGGGTCGCAGGGCCCAATAATGGCACGAGAAATTGAGGGTCCGGAGCTACTTCGTTCAAATAGGGCTGAGATCTTTAAGGGCGTGGCTGGTGTGGCTCCTAACGTGGCTGAATACTGGTTGGAAGCCACTAAAAGGATAATGGAGGACTTGGACTGTTCACCTGAACAAAAGTTGAAGGAGGCAGTGTCACTTCTTAGGGAAGAAGCTTACCAATAGTATGATATTTACCTAAGTTGGAATTAGAGTGCACATCGGATGTGTGGTGCAGTAGTCTGTGTTAGTAGTTGGAAATTTCGAGGACGAAATTTCTTTTAGGGGCTAGAGTTATAACACCCCAAAAATCTCGATATCCTGAATTGTCTTTTTTTGGTTCTGATAAAAAAATATACGTTTAGTATTCCCGGTTAAGTGTTAATTATGTGATAGTAGGTCTCAGTTAGTTCTGGAGTTAGAACTAAAAAGTGAATAGTTTAATTATTAAAGGAACCCTGATTGCAAGTATGTGGGCTTTTCAATAAATGAAGGAAGAATTGGACAGAAAAGTGCTTGTCGGCCTAGGGGATAAGTGGCGTGTTGCTAGTGTCAGAGGTCTGGGGTTCGAATCCCTCCTTGCTCAAAAGGGGGATTTATTTTTGCTTAAGAGATGGACAGAGGTGGCGTTGAATATGAACTCTGTAGGGAGTGATAAGAGGGGAAATTTGAGGAGGGGATTAAGAAGTTATCAGGGAGAAAAACTAGGAGATGAGGAGTGAAGAAGTGGTAGAGCCGAAATGGGAATTTAGGCATACGAAATTCAGCTAGAGAGGCTATATATAGGTGCCGAATGTGTGGTTGCCATGCTAATGCCGAATTCTCCTTCACCTGGTTGCAAGAAACCCTTTTTTCTCTTCAACATCTAAAAGCAGAAAACCCTTGATCTTCTTTCCTTCTCTTTGTGCTGATTTTCCCTTCTTCCTTTACTCAATTCTCTTTGATTCACTTTTAGTCTAGCTGACTTCTTCTTCTCTTTTGCCTTGGTCCCAAATAACCTCTTTTTGCCATGCAAATCGCAAGGGTCGAACACCTCTTGGCCGAATACCCTTGGAGCTGCCACTACTCTTTCTAATCGGTCATACCTAATGTAAGTGTTTTGGTTCTTCCAATTGATTTTGCTATGTATTGAATACGCTATTCTTCACTTCTTCTAATCGGTTTTGGTAGGAATAGTATCGAATTCCAGTCTTTTGGATCCCTGCCAAATTACTCCTCAGGTGAGAGACTTTGGTAAGTGTTCTTCATTTGATAAGGGTTGGCCGAATAGGCTTTAGTGAGAAGGGTGACATATGTTGGATACAAATCACCCATTATGTTTTAACGATAAAGGTTAATGTAGATCTGAGAAGTACACGTGATTAGTGTTCAAAGGAAAAGTTATTAAGGCTTGCCGTTTCAGGTAAGGTTAAGGTAAGACTTCGACTTTTGGGTAAAGTATTCGATAGGTTTATGTAATTAATCCTTGAATGATATTGATTGTAGGTTTGTGCCTAAGGCGATCGCAACACGCTTTATTACCAGGTGTGTACATACACTGCACATACAAGTAGATCAGCAAAAGCCGAAATGCCGAAAAGCTGAAATGTCAAAATGCTAAAAAGTTGAAAGTTTGGCTACGGTAGTCTTACGAGTGCACGAACTCTTGTAAGGGGGAAACCGATAGGTTTTTTGAGGCCCCATGGGCGATTCCATGGACTTGGGTTGTGAATTGGCCAACCGGGCCAAAATGGGCTAAATGGGCCCGATAGGCCGTTGGGCCCATACTAGGCAAAAATTGATAATTGATGCTATGCGATGGAAAATTGTATGTGAGCATGACTGTAAATGTGATTTGGGCGCAATGGCCATAGGAATGTGATTTGGGCCTATTGGGTCACATAAATGTGATTGGGCCTAATGGGCTATATGAAAGAGATTGGGCCTAGTGGGCCATATACAGGTATGTGGATTTGTCTGGGCTTCGTAAGAGGTTTTAGGCCTAGTATATGTTGACTGCATAAAAATTTATTAATTTATTAAGACCGTGGACAAGTCATAGGGTTAAGGTGTGGCAACGGGTATATGCATGTCTAGGAATATATCTAGGGAGAGCTTGGTACTTAAGCGGTCTTAATGACTCACCTCCTCTTCTTTGGAATCCTACCTGGTGTATAGTATTCGTTCATCTTAGCTCACGATATTTGCTAACGGGCCAAGGTAAGTAAAAACCCGTAATAAAGGAAAATTATCAAATTGCCCCTAAGGGCAAAAATGACAAGAATACCCCTGTGTTGAATGTAAGATTTATGATTGCTACATGCATATTTGCTGCATACATTGATATCCTGTTTAGGCTACATATGGGTTGGGATTTATGGAACGAAGGAAGTATATGAGGGTTGAATGGTTGCATGACAACCGTGGATCCACCGACGGCTTTTAAGCCTAATATGTGATTGGCAGCTTGCTGCAATAAAGGTAGTTCCCCAACCGGGCCACCATTGATGTGCATCGGTTGGGTGGGTCAATATTTATATCCCCACATAATGTGTATCAGGGGACGGAGCTGATGTGTACCGGTTGGATTATTGGGGTGGGTTGCACTGCACTGCATTGCATGTATGTTGTATGGTGATTGATGAATGCTTGTTTCTCGTCGAGGGTTGTACACACTGAGTTTTCGAAAACTCACCCCCCTCTTTTATTTTTCTCAGATGATCCTGAGCAGGAGGTTCAATGTTTGGAGGGACTCTGGGTGGCCAACTAGCAAGACAACTTGGATTTGATTTAAAAGCATATAAGTTATGAGTTTATTAAGTAATTTTAGTCTGGATTGTAATAAGGCCTCCCCTTTCTGTTATTATATGGATTATTAATTTTATGCATTGTAATTATGAGAAGTCGAACATGGATTTTCAAATCCATAGTTTTTATATACTACGTTTCCGCAACTAAATTTTTAAATGATAAGTTTTCTTAAATCAAGTGTTTTAAACAAAGCTTTCGCAACTGAAAAGAGATTTTACAAAGTAACTGAGATGTATTTTTTTCAGGAAGGGTTTTCAATGGAAACAAGGTTTTCACTAAAACACTTCAATGTGACACGCTGGATTTGGCCATAACGTCCGGGCTGGGTTTGGGGTGTTACAGACCTCGTTTTCCATGGCGAGACTTTCAAGAACAAGTTTTTGCCGACTTGAAATTCAATATCTTTTCTTTTTAAATCTGTATAAGATTTCTGTCGGTCTAAAGTTACTTTCAAACTTTTTCAAATTACTTTAACATTTTCTTCAGTTTCTCATATCAAATAAACCCTATGAAGCTTTTTCTCATTGAGCTCAGTCCAATACAATAGAGTTCAAAATTTCTGACCATGCAAAGCTTCGTACGGTGCCATCTTTAAACTCAATTGATAACTGTTGTTGTACGCGAATTCAACCAACGGTAGAAATTTCTCCCAGTTACAGTCAAATTCTAAAACATAGCATCGTAGCATACCTTCAAGTATATGAATCACCTACACAGATTAATCGTCAGTCTACGGATGAAACGTGGTACTAAAATGCAAACGAGTACGTAGCGCCTCATGTAACTTGCTTCAGAATCGAGATGTAAATTGCAGATCTCTATTGGAAATAATGGAATCTGGCACGTAGTGTAATCTAACAATCTCAGCAACATATAACTCTGTTAATCTCTTGAGTTCCGTATGCACTGGAATGAAATGTACAGATTTCATCAAATGATCACTAATGACCCAAACAATATCTTTCTTTCTCAGAGATAAAGGTAATCCTGATACGAAATCCATCGTAACACGCTCCCATTTCCATTCTGGAATCATCATTGGTTGTAACAAACGAGGAGGCACCTGATGTTCAGCTTTAACTTGCTGACATACTAAACATATCAAAACAAATTAAAAAATCTCTCATTTCATACCTGGCACCAGTACATCTATTTCAAATCACCGTACATTTTATTGCTACCAGGATGAATAGACAAGTTACTATTATGAGCTTCTTGTAAAATCTTCTGAATGAGATCTGAATTTCTCTGAATGCAAATTCTGCCTTTGAAATATAAACAATCATCGGATCCAATCTGAAAATCTAAATCAAGAGTCGACTCAATCTATTTTCATTTAGCTGCCAACACAACATCGCATTTCTGAGCTTCATAAATCTATTGTAAACACATCGGTCTATCTTTTAATTTAGCTAAGATCAAACCATCATTAAACAACATCAATTGCGTGTTCAATGCTCACAAAGCAAACAGTGACTTTCTACTCAAAGCATCAGTAACTACATGAGCTTTTCCTGGATGATAATCAATGATCAAATCATAGTCTTTAAATAACTCAAGCCATTTGCGCTGTCTCAAGTTCAAATCTTTCTGCGACATTAAATACTTCAAGCTTTTATGATCTGTAAAGATATGACATTTTTCTCCGTATAAATTATGTCACCAAATATTTAAAGCAAATACAATCACTGCAAGCTCTAAATTATGCGTCGGATAATTCTTTTTGTGCGGTTTTAACTGTCTAGAAGCATAAGCTATTACTTTGCCTTTCTATATCAAAACACAGCCCAAACCATTTAACGAGGCAGCACTATAGATTACAAATTCTTTACTTGTTTTTGGCTGAACTAACACCAGTGCCTCAGTTAAAAATGATTTTAATTGATCGAAGCTTTGTTAACATTTCTCAAACTACTCGAACTTCACATCTTTTTGCAATAGTCTCGTCAATGGTGTAGCAATCATCGAGAATTCATTGACAAATCTTCTGTAATATCCAGCTAAACCCAAAAAACTTCTAATCTCAGATACATTTCTCAGAGGCTTCCAATTTACTACGGCTAAAATCTTGCTCGGATCAACTCTAATGCCTTTGGCTGATACAACATGTCCCAAAAATTTGACTTCGAAAAGCTAGAATTCATATTTGCTAAACTTAGCGAATAATTGCTTTTCGCGCAAAGTTTGCAAAACAATTCTAAAATGCTCAGCATGCTCTGACTCTTTAACACCCTCACACCCAAGACCGTCGCCAGAGTCGAGCTTGAGATGTTACTAAACTTAATTCATTACTTAAACAGCTCAAACAACTTATTTTAAAATTTCCAGACAAAGTCAAGCTAATCGCATCACGATCGCTTAAAAATTCATATCTTGAGTTCCAAAACTCAAAATCAAGATCCATAACATTTTCCTGAAACTATACTCATACATATATCTATTAATTTTTTTCTAGAATTTTTTATCAGACCAATTAGTACAGTTTATTAGTTAAAGTATCCCCTATTTCGTGTCATCGCTCTCGACCTCTGTGAATTACTGAATCGATATCTCCCATGCATGAGTTCCAATGACTATGCTGTTTATTTCTAATAAAACTAGACTCAATAAAAAATCTGTAAATATAAAGCATGACTTCTAATTATCTTTTTAAAATTTATGGTGAATTTCCAAAGTCAGAATAGGGGATCCAAAAATCGCTCTAGCCCTGTTTCACAAAAATTTAAACATCTCATAAAATATAACTCATATACCTCTTTTGTTCCATCCATATGAAAATAGACTCATAATTATTCAATTCTATATTTTATTCATCATTAATTATATCTCTACTATTTTTAATGATTTTTCAAATTCACATCACTGCTGTTGTCTGAATTTATTTTATGGTAAATTTTACCTATTTCATGGTTTCCATGGATTAGCTAGCAATTTAGCATACATAACACCAAATATGATCATGATTAGCCATTCCAATGGCTAATCATTACCAAGCATTTCCATACCACTCAATAACCATATCATAAGACCATATACACAAAATGATTATAATGTTATACATGCCATGCTCGAAATATACAAGCCATTATGCCAAGATGATACACGGATAGTGTGAGCGAGCCTCCGACCGTTCCCGATTTCCAAGCTGGCTTCTCAAAACTACAAGGAATGAAAAGGAGGGAGTAAGCATAAAAGCTTAGTAAGTTCACATGCAAATAGCAAGTAACACAACTATATAAGCAAACATAAAACATCATTTGCATAATCATCACCGAGACATTTATATCACATTTTCATTTATCATCTTACCATATTGTTGTTATATCGAGTTTTCAACCCGGGGGTTAAGTATATACCTGTTCAAAGTATCCATTTCACAACACTTACCAATACGTCCCTTTCATCTCGAGTATTCCTCCATTTGCGTAGAATTTTACCAGTTGAACACATCGGAATATAATTCAGATACATGAAAAGTTTGCACATAACTGCCACATATGTATCCACGCTACCATGTAACCCGCCCATAAGTGAACTCGGACTCAACTCAATGAGCTCGAGCGTTTGCATCCATAAGTGAACTCGGACTGAACTCAACGAGCTCGGATGCCTAGTTACATCTCTCGAACTTAGACTCAACTCAATGAGTTCGGACATTTGCATCTATAAGTGAACTCGGACTCAACTCAACGAGTTCGGATGCCCAAATATCCTAGTGACATGTCACTTGTATCCTAATCCATTCCTATGGTTCAACGGGACCATTTTCCCAATCATGTGTCTCAACCATCTCCTACGGATTACTGATACCGATACTCAGTAGTATTTCACATTTTCCAAGTATATCACATAATTTGACATATTATCAAACAATTATCACGAGTAAAATATTTCATAATAATTATCATATAATTTAAATAACATAAAAACATTTAAAATAATAACTATGTTACCAACATTTACATATGAACTTACCTCGTATGCGAAAATGGCTACTTTTACCATTTCATCCACAACTTGGTATTTTCCCCATTTTAGCCCGAATTTCAGTTTTCCTTGCTCTATCATTTAACATATAGTTTAATTACGACTCAAATTATTCAAATTGACCCAAAATCATATTTTGGAAAAATTACAGTTTTGCCCCTAAATTTTCACATATTTAAACTTTTGCCCCAAAGCTCGTAAATTAAAATTCAGCCTATTTTCTTATGTTTTATGGCATGCTGATCATTTTTCCCTTCTATGGCAACATTAAATTCTCACTCTAACATGTACTTATGACTATTAGGTATTTTTACCGATTAAGCCCTTTTACTCGTTTTCACTTAAAACCGAGTAGCACAAGTTGTCTAACATAATTTAAAACCTCATATTCTATCATAAAACACCAAAATACACAAATTTCACCCATGGGTATTTTTCCAAATATAAACCCTAGGTTAAATTATTGCTAGCATAAGCTAAATCGAGCTACCGGGATTTCAAAAACGTAAAGAACTTGAAAAACGGGGCTAGAATGGATCTACAATCGAGCTTGGAAGCTTGAAAACCCCTAGCCATGGTTTCTCCTTGCTATATTCGGCCATGGGGTTGAAGATGGACACATTTGGGTTTTAAAATTTGTCTTTTAATTCATTTTACCCCTAAATGACCAAAATGCCCTTTTTACTATTCTTTAAATTTTTACCCTTCCAAGCCCATTTTTGTCCAATTATTTTTAGGAATTGGTAAAATTACTCTTTAAGGACCTCTAATTAATAATCTAATTCAATTTTATGCAAAATGCTTCTAGAACACAGGTTTTGCAATTTATTCAATTTAGTCCCTAATTTCAAATTAAACACTTTATGCATAGAATTTCTTCACGAAATTTTCACACAATCATGCAATCATATCATAGACCTCAAAATAATTATAAAAAGAAAAATTATTTCTATCTCAGATTTATGGTCTCGAAACCACTATTCCGACTAGGCCCAAAACTAGGATATTACAACTCTCCCCCCTTTAGGGATTTTCGTCCCCGAAAATCTTACCGGAAAAGTGGTCTTCACTTTTAATCTTATATTTGGAGCCGAAGAACTTTCACTTAGGCTGTACCTCCAATACATCTCTTTAATTTCTCATATGATCTGAAAGCTTACAGTCTCAACTCTCAACTGTTCTTAAATTTTCAACCCTTCTTAGTTTCCCATGATATCATGACATAAAACCCGGATCTCAACTTGATTTAATGGAGACCAGAATTCCAAGAAATCCTACAATCAAAGAGACTTGAGAGAAGTAATCCACCATACCGATTGAAACTCTCACTTTTATCACTTATGCCTTTACTGTTGTCAAACCTTACACGAAAATTAGAAAAACCCCAATACTGAAATCACCACATTACCCAAATCAAATCAGAATTATAGTCATACTTGACATGATTATCAGAAGCTAAAGAACGTACTTCGAACATGAGTCATAATTGACAAATTATGGAACAAAGATAACAAGAAAACCGAATCAAGAAATCCAAGATAGATAAACCCAGCATAAAAAAATCCAGAATAAAGAGATCCAAGATAAAGAAACCCAAGATACGATACTATGCCGAAGAATCGAAAACCAAAATCATAGAGAAAATACAGAATACCTAGATAATTATTCAATGAAAGAAAGTCCAAAAGAAAACATCATTTAATCCCACTGGAATCAAATATAACAAGAACAATATATCTTCCCATACATATATATATCAGATGAAGCATCAAGTAGAAGAAACAGAATCATAATATCAGACGTATTCTCTCATCAATTCTTATCAGACAAAATGAAATAGAATACCCGATGAAATAGAGCAATATAAATTATAAACCAGTCAGACTACTAATGCTTTCATCCAACACCAGGATTAAAAGACATTCCCATATAACAAGAATTTCTTCAGAAGATCAATAGCCATAGAAATATTTTTGAGAACGGGTAAACACATAGAACATCTCAAAAGAGACTGCTAAATCTGTCCAGTCATAACTATCACACTCAGATAGTTCACATTTCAAATATCATTTCCCTAACTAGTTCTGCCGTCACAAATTTCATATTAAACCATTCACTAAAGAAGGCCAGTTCTAAATAAATTTCAATTTACACTTTTCTTGACCTTGCACCTGAGTAATTCGATTTACCAAAGAGAATTCTTTCTCTAACTGGGATAGTGCATAATTCCAAAAATCTTTATATCAATCCGATACTTTACTGGCTCTAACTTTACTTATCAGCTCATTTTCAACCTCTGATCATACTTATAATTATTCTATCACTGAACTCTTTGGGTTCTCAACCGGAAACTTATTCAATACAAATCTCATGAAATTCCATTATAAGTACCACTTCGGTAAGGGGGAGGGGTTGTAGGACTTCTGACTCGACTTTCTTATACATACACATTGACACAACTTCTATCATCATATCAACATCATCAAAATCATGTCATTCATTCAAGCAATGCAACATTCATGTTGGCTTACACAAATTTTCCTACTGTCCCATTTAGACAATATACTTATGCATACATTCTATGTTTTCTAGATAGCTTTACTTATCCATTCATTTAATTAAATACATCATATAAGGCCAAACAAACATAGATATTTGCATCACAATCATAACTTTCATTTCGTGCATCATCATGTACATATCATTACAATCATATAATTCAGTCCAACAATTTAACATAGATAAGTTCATTTCATTATAATCCTTTATCTCATAAAAATTATATATCATTAACATTCATCAACATTCAACGTCAAATCAAGACAAGGACATTTTCATCCGTATCGTGATATTATGACCTTTATTCATACCTCTACTACTTTCTATTTATTCTGTTCATCTTATCAAGTAAGCCACATACACTACATCATATGAGCATTAAGCAAATATGGATATTTATCACAACATGAACTTTCATCTCACATATTATCACATATGTATCATAAAATTTTATTCATACTTTTCTGAACCGAGACTTATCATAATCATAACTTTACTCAAATATATTCACATAACATTGAACATGGTCAGCGCAGCTCGATTGGGGAGTACCCTGTCTAAATAAGACGGTACTTATACGCGTCGAAAGACATCACACTATCACATATCAGTGGCATGTATAGCAAAACTTTTACACATACTAAATTAGTCCGAGAACCAACTAAACCTGGATCTGATACCACAAAATGTAATGCCTTCACGCTCGAGACCGTCGCCAGAGTCGAGCTTGAGGTGTTACTAAACTTAATTCATTACTTAAATAGCTCAAACAACTTATTTTAAAATTTCTAGACAAGTTGGCTAACTACGTCACAGTTGCTTAAAAATTCATATCTTGAGTTTCAAAAATCGAAATTAAGATCCGTAAATTTTCCCTGAAACTAGACTCATATATCTATCTACTAATTTTTTTCTAGAATTTTTTGTCAGACCAATTAGTACAGTTTATTAGTTAAAGTATCCCCTGTTTCAGGGTTTGACTGCTCTGACCTCTGTGAATTACGAATTAGATATCTCCCTGTACAGAGTTCCAATGACTATGCCATTTGTTTCAAATAAAACTAGACTCAATAAGGAATCTGCACATATAAAGCACTTCTAATTATCTTTGTAAAACTTATGGTGAATTTCCAAAGTCAGAATAGGGGATCCAGAAATCGCTCTGGCCCTGTTTCACAAAAATTTAAACATCTCATAAAATATAACTCATATACCTGTTTCTTTCCATCCATATGAAAATAGACTCATAATTCTTCAATTCCATATTTTATTCATCATCTAATTATATCTTTACTATTTTTAATGATTTTTCAAACTCACATCACTGCTGCTGTCTGAATTTATTTTATGGTAAATTTTACCTATTTCATGGTTTCCATGGATTAGCTAGCAATTTAGCATACATAACACCAAATATGATCATGATTAGCCATTCTAATGGCTAATCATTACCAAGGATTTCCATACCACTCAATAACCATATCATAAGACCATATACACAAAATGATTATAATGCTATACATGCCATGCTCGAAATATACAAGCCATTATGCCAAGATGATACACGGATAGTGTGAGCGAGCCTCCGACCATTCCCGATTTCTGAGCTGGCTTGTCAAAACTACAAGGAATGAAAAGGAGGGAGTAAGCATAAAAGCTTAGTAAGTTTACATGCAAATAGCAAGTAACACAACTATATAAGCAAACATAAAACATCATTTGCATAATCATCACCGAGACATTCATATCACATTTTCATTTATCATCTTACCATACTGTTGTTATATTGAGTTTTCAACCCGAGGGTTAAGTACATACCTGTTCAAAGTATCCATTTCACAACACTTACCAATACGTCCCTTTCATCTCGAGTATTCCTCCATTTGCATAGAATTTTACCCGTTGAACACATCAGAATATAATTCGGATACATGGAAAGTTTGCACATAAGTGCCACATATGTAGCCACGCTACCATGTAACCCACCCATAAGTGAACTCGGACTCAACTCAATGAGCTCGGGCGTTCGCATCCATAAGTGAACTCAGACTGAACTCAACGAGCTCGGATGCCTAGTTACATCTCTCGAACTCAGACTCAACTCAACGAGTTCGGACATTCGCATCCATAAGTGAACTCGGACTCAACTCAACGAGTTCGGATGCCCAAATATCCTAGTGACATGTCACTTGTATCCTAATCCATTCCTAAGGTTCAACGGGACCATTTTCCTAATCATGTGTCTCAACCATCTCCTACGGATTACCGATACCGATACTCGGTAGTATTTCACATTTTTCAAGTATATCACATAATTTGACATATTATCAAACAATTATCACGAGTAAAATATTTCATAATAATTATCATATCATTTAAATAACATAAAAATATTTAAAATAATAACTATGTTACCAACATTTACATATGAACTTACCTCGTATGCTAAAATGGCTACTTTTACCATTTCATCCACAACTTGGTATTTTCCCCATTTTAGCCCGAATTTCAATTTTCCTTGCTCTATCATTTAACATATAGTTTAATTGGACTCACATTATTCAAATTGACCCAAAATCATATTTTGGAAAAATTATAGTTTTGCCCTTAAACTTTCACATGTTTACACTTTTGCCCCAAAGCTCGTAAATTAAAATTAAGCCTATTTTCTTATGTTTTATGACATGCTGATAATTTTTCCCTTCTATGGTAGCATCAAATTCTCACTCTAACATGTACTTATGACTATTAGGTATTTTTACCGATTAAGCCCTTTTACTCGTTTCACTTAAAACCGAGTAGCACAAGTTGTCTAAAATAATTTAAAACCTTAAATTCTATCATAAAACACCAAAATACACAAATTTCACCTATGTTTATTTTTCCAAATATAAACCCTAGGTTAATTTATTGCTAGCATAAGCTAAATCGAGCTACTGGGATTCCAAAAACGTAAAGAACTTGAAAAACGGGGCTAGAATGGACTTACAATCGAGCTTGGAAGCTTGAAAAACCCTAGCCATGGTTTCTCCTTGCTATATTCGGCCATGGGGTTGAAGATGGACACATTTGGGGTTTTAAAATTTGTCTTTTAATTCATTTTACCCCTAAATGACCAAAATGCCATTTTTACTATTCTTTAAATTTTTACCCTTCTAAGCCCATTTTTGTCCAATTTTTTTTAGGAATTGGTAAAATTACTCTTTAAGGACCTCTAATTAATAATATAATTCAATTTTATGCAAAATGCTTCTAGAACACAAGTTTTACAATTTATTCAATTTAGTCCCTAATTTCAAATTAAACACTTTATGCATAGAATTTCTTCACGAAATTTTCACACAATCATGCAATCATATCATAGACCTCAAAATAATTATAAAAAGAAAAATTATTTCTATCTCAAATTTGTGGTCTCGAACCACTATTCCGACTAGGCCAAAAACTAGGATATTACAGACTCATCCTAAATCAAAATATCATCAATGAATACGACGAAAAATCTATCTAAATATGGTCTAAACATTCTGTTCATCAAATCCATAATTACTGTAGGTGCATTAGTCAAACCAAACGGCATCACAAGAAATTCATAATGTCTGTACCTAGTCCTAAATGTATTTTTTGGCACATCTGAGTCTTTGACTCGCAACTGATAATAACCAGAACAAAGATCAATCTTTGAAAATATTGTCTCACCTTTCAACTGATGAAACAGATAATCAATACGTGGCAATGGACACTTGTTCTTGATCGTCGCCTTGTTGAGCTATCGGTAATTGATACATAACCACATAGACCCATCTTTCTTCTTAACAAATAACACAGGAGCAACCCAAGGAGAAAAGTTGGGTTGAGCAAAGCCCCTATCTATCAACTCTTGCAACTGTGCTTTCGTAACAGCTCATTTTCAGTGAAATCAGAACAGTGGTTTTGAGACCATAAATTTGACGTCAAAAATTTTATCTTATTATGATTTTATTACCTATAGCACGATAGTAGTACCGTATAAAAAATTCATTAAGAAATTTTACCGTTTACATGCTCAATTTGATAAAAAGGACTGAATCGTGTAAAGTGAAAAAGTTGAGTTCTAATAGCTAAAAGTATTAAATAGCTATAGAACCTTAAAGTAAGAGCCCTTATATAGTAACTAGACCATAAATGTTTTAGTGGATGAGCATGGCTTGGCATTTGTGTAGATTTGAATAATTTTAAAGGTTAATTAAGTAATTAAATGACAAAATAAACAAAACCAAATTAAGGTATCACCTTTTACTTCTTTATTCAACCAAAAATTAAGTGAGAAAGGAAGCCATGGAAGCTTGAAGTTTCAGAAACCCTAATTTCCTTGCATTGTAAGTGATTTTTGTCCCGTTTTTTATGATTTCTATGTTTTTAGGATAGTTTTAGCTTAATCTAGCTAGGCTGGGGACTAATTTGTGAAACTGTTAAACTATTAGGGTTTTTCCATTATTGTATATACATGAGTTTTGATGTTTGATGAGCTACATCGCATAGCTACATTACGACCTACAGCTTGTGAGAGCATACCGATTACAGCTCGTGTGAGCATACATGTACTGGATTTGATGGATTACAGTTATATGAGTTAGCACACTATGTGTAAGCTATCCCAGGTATCCCACAGTATTCTAAATGGTTCAATAGGCAATATTCTGATATGAAATGGTAAGAGTTCAATACGGACTATTATAGGGACATATATGAATAACATGGAAATATTGTTACATGGTATATGAAAAATTGAATTGGATGATACATGTATATGAAACTTAATCAACTGTTGTGCTCATCAATGATTATTGGTTTATATATGTATTTACATGACTAAAATGGTTGATGTATGTGTGCTTAGGCATTTGGCCAAGCTATGTTGGGATGTGCTATATTTACTTATCTATTATGTGACTAATTGGTAAGTGTTATTCTATGTTTTATGAACTTATTAAGCTTATATACTTTGTAACAGTCTGGTTTAGACCCTAGTCAGAATAGTGGTTTCGGGACCACAAATTTGAGTCAGAAAAATATTTAAATATTATTTTCTATGCTTAAAATATTTGAATTGACATGTGTGAAAGTTTCGTATGAAAATTTGATTATTTGTGTGCTTAATTTGATAAAAGGACCTAATCACATAAAATGTAAAAGTTACATGTTGTTTGTTAAAGTGTTTAATTGATTTGTCTTATTAAAAGAGAGGTCCTTATGTTGTTATTAGACCATTGAAAGCATGAGTGAACATTAATAACCTTGATATAATGGCTTATTAATGTTTTAATGTAAGGGTATAATGGTAAAATAATTATTAATGTTAATTAAATGAAATAAAGGTATTATGCTTAGCCTAGCCGAATCCATCAAAAAAAAAAGAAAAAAAGTCTAAGCTAGGGTTCGGCTCCTTTTGATTGTGATTAAGGTATGTTCTTTGATCCGTTTTCGATAATTTCTACGTTTTTGAGATCGTTGTTTTGTGTTTTACTAAGCCCATGCTTCAATTTCTAATTTTGATGATGATTTGGAAATATGTCATGGATGGATTCATGAGTTTTGTATTGTTAAATGATGAAATATGAAAGCTTAGTGTTGAGTTAATATCTTTTGTCTTTGGATTTTTGATGATTTTATGTTAAATGGGCTAAATTGTGAATATGAACAATATGGAAATTCGACTAAGCATATGTGTGAGGAAATTTTGTATATTTTGTGATTTTGTGAAATAGGGACTAAAGTATCAAAATGTGAAAATATGAGGGCTAGTTTGTAAAATGCCCTAAATATGTGTTTTTGGATTGATTTGAATGATTTGGTGAATAAAATGGTTAAATTTGAATTTATATAGATCAAGAATTAAAGAAAACAGATTTAGATCGGGGAAAGTCGAATGTCGTCGAGTAGCCAATTCTGTCTATCTGAATCCGTACAAGGTAAGTCGATATACAAATAAACGTGTTTGAATTGAATTATTATTATTCATATGATATTGAATTGTGATGAATGAATATTTGAGCTAAATATGTGTTATCCGAGAAAGTATCGACAAAGTTCTGACATCCAAAAAGCCCCGTATGAACCTTAGGAATAGTTAGGATACATATGTCATGACATAGGACCCGATATGTGCTATAGTGTAGGACCACGTCTGGGACGTTGGCATCGACTTATGATTTTCGAGTAAGGCCACATCTGGGACGTTGGCATCGCATTTGATTTCGTGTAAGACCATGTCTGGGGTTGGCGTCAATGTTTGATTACATGTAAGACCACATCTGAGACGATGGCATTGTATGCGCTTTTCGAGCTATCCGCGTATCCTTATGATTCTGAATGGTTCAACGGGCATTCTAAGAAACGAATGAATATATGAGGTGTGTATCCAATTCAGGTATGTTGGAAATGTATATTGCGTTTGAGAACAAAGGTAAGTATATGTACAAGTGATGATATGTGTTATAAATATGAGAAAGTATGTTATTTGTGCAAATGAATTGAGTATATGAGAAATGTACATAAATTATGTGAATTGTGATAGTGTTTAACTATGAAGTATATGTATTTAGATGATGTTTATATGTTTTAATTGATAAGTTTATTTGTATATTGCTTATTAAGCTTTTGAAAGCTTACTCTGTGTGTTTTTCAACTATTTTTTTAGATATCGAAGCTACTGGGAGCTCGGAGATTATCGAGGATCGTCACAGCACTATCGAACTATATTTTGGTACCTTTTGAAAATGTATATATTGGAGTATGGCATGTATAGGCTAGAAATACTTCGATTATGTTTTGTGATGTATATATCATGCCATGTGATATGGCTAGCGTGTGTTTGAACTTACAGATGGTAATGATATATGATATGTGATGCAAATGTGTCATTGTGATGTGCTTTTGGTTGGCCAAAGGAAATGGTCAATTTGGTAAGGTTTTGGTATGAGATTTGATTGTATGTTTGGAGATTTTGAATTCATATGTTTTGGTATGTTTTTGGCATATGGAATGACATGAATTGGTATGATTCACAAGCATGAATTTGTTGTTAATGATATGATATAAATGATGTATGTTTTAATATTGAAATTGGCTGAAATTATAATGCAAATGTGCTTGGTTTGATGCTTGTAGGTTTGGCCCAAATTGGGTGGCAAATTGGCTTTTCAAATGGCCTATTTTTCTCTGCATGGGCAGAGACACGAGCGTGTGTCTCAGCCGTGTGCGACACACGGTCATGTTGCATGGTTATGTGTCCCCTAGGGTACCTTACAATTGTAAGTCAGGCTTGAGCACAGCCAAGGCACACGAGCGTGTGGCTAGTCGTGTGACCCAAGTCAGTTTCGACCATGGCCAAGGCACACGAGCGTGTCTTGTGGCCATATGAGCAAGTCAGTATGTATGCCCTGTTTTGACACGGCCTAGACACACGGGTGTGTCTAATGCCGTGTAAGGCACACGACCTGTTCACACAGGTGTGTGACCTGTAAAACCTTGAGAATTGTTTAAGTTTCAAAAATTTTTGTATGAGCTCAATTTAGTCCCAACCCCTTTCTAATGTATGTGTAAGGTCTTGTTTGACCTATATAAGAGACTTTATCATAATGTCTGACTTTGATGCTATGATGTTTGTAAAATGAATGTTAAATGTTTCAATTTGTCCGGTAACGCCTTTAACCCTAGTCTGGCGACAGATACGGGTTAGGGATGTTACATACTTACTCTGTGTTATTTTCTATGTCTTATAGTGAATCGGAAGCTCGTTCGGGTTGAAAGCTTATAGCAGATAAATCACACTATCCATCGACTCTTTTGGTACATTCGGTTGTTTTAATTTTGGTTATAATGGCATGTCTAGGTATTTTGGCTATGTTGACCATATGTTTTGGTCATTTGTCTTGGCTTGTGATTTAGCATTTTGATGATGATATGAGCTTAGTCTATGGCATGTGAATATTAGCGTTATAATGGTTGATGAATGACTTAATATGGTTGAATGATGGAAAATGAAATAATAGTTGAATATGCATATTATATATGGCTTGTGACATGTTAGAAATGTTGAGAATTGGTACTTTGTTTCAATGGAATTTTTGGTACTAATGGATCGGTTATGGTAGGTTAATTCAATAGCTTGAATTGATGCAAACTTGATTGGAAGTTAGTTAATTATTTTGGCCAAATTGATTACATGATTATACATGTTTACATATTATGATTTGAGGTGTCTAAGGACATATTCGTGATTATACCATATGTATATGACTTGTTTATAGCTTGATTTTGCATGGTTTTGGTGCCTTGTTATGGCTTATATATATGTGCATTTTTGGTTGTAGGTATATGCCTTGATGGGTAAGAAAAATGGCTTGTAAAATGACCTATTTTCGTCCACATGGGCATGTGTCTCAACCATGTGTGACGGCCAGGTCACATGGCAGTGTGTCCCCTATAACTTTCAAATGGTTGCAAATCAGGCTGTTACACGGCCTATCACACAGCCTGGCACACGGGAGTGTGAGGTTATTTTGAAGGGTATACAGCCTGGGACATGGGCTTGTGAGGTTATTTCGAAGGGTGTACGGCCTGGCACACGGGCATGTGGGCTTGGCCGTGTGACCAAGTTATGAGTTACACGGGCATAGACATGTGCTGGGACATGACTGTGTGTCCCTATTTCGAATGCCCACACGGCCTGAGACACGGGCATGTCTTTTGACCGTGTGAGTCACATGGCCATGTGACCCCTGCAGTGTTAAAAAATTTCACTATTTTCTGAAAAATTCTGAGTTTCCAATTTAGTCCCGACTTGTTTCTAGTGCATATTTAGGGCTTCGAGGGCTCGTATAAGGGATAATATGTATGTTTTGATCTGGTTTTAATATGTTTATTGATATGATTTGAAAATTTCAAAATTTATGTTCGTTTGATTTGAAAACTCTGGTAATGCTCCGTAACCTTATTCCGACGACAGATACAAGTCAAGGGTGTTGCATTTATTTTTATCAGAGCTATGGTTTAGTCGATTCTTTGACTGAACGTAGCATGTGTGAGTCTTACTATACATGCCATTATATAACCTGTGATAGTGTGATATCTTCTGACTGTTTTAAAACATGTTTTCATATAAAAATGACATCCAACCGAGCTAACTCCAATGAAGTAGAAAGTAACGCTCAAGCCTCCATTCATGAAGTAGCATCGAGCGGTACAAGGCTCGCATCTAAGGGTTGGGGAGGAGAGGCTAGGGAAGCCTTCTTCCAGATGATGAATGAATGGTTTACCGAGCTTGTACGAACGAACCCAGCTGCTCAACAACATCCACCCCCTCTTGCTCCCCAACCGGTTCCCGTTATTTCTCAAGGTTTGGAACCTATATGAGTTAGTAAGCCACCTTTTGATAAGATTAAAAAGTACGGGGCTGAAGATTTCAGAGCTACTACTGAAGATGACCCTGAGAGAGCAGAATTCTGATTAGAGAATACAATCAGGTTTTTTGACGAACTATTCTGTTCACCAGCCAAATGTGTTAAGTGTGTAGTCTCGTTATTGAAAGATTCAGCTTATCAATGGTGGAATACGTTGATTTCTGTTATACAGAGAGAGCGGATCACTTGGGAATTCTTCCAAACTGAGTTTTGAAAGAAATACATTAGTCAAAGATTTTTAGATTAGAAATGTAAAAAATTTTTTGAGCTCAAATAGAGCCGTATGACTGTGTCAGAGTATGCACGAGAATTTGTCATATTGAGTAAATATGCCTAAGAATGTATTTCGGCTGAGACTATTATGTGTAAAAGATTCGAAGAAGGGTTAAATGTAGACATTAAGCTTCTAGTTGGAATTCTTGAGTTGAAAGAATTTGTTGTACTAGTCAATTGAGTACACAAAGCTGAGGAGATGAGTAAAGAGAAAAGAGATGTTGATTTTGAAGCTAGAGACTTGAGAAAGAAATCGACTAGGAAGTCATATCAGTCGGCATCAAAGAGATCAAAGGAACATCAATTTAATTCTACAGTTTCAGTGAGGTACTCTAGTAAAGATAGAGGCAATCGACGTTCGAGTCTAAAACCGCAAGCTACATCTGTAGCAACTGTGGGTAGTGCTAGAGATGTTTGGCCCGAGTGCAAGCATTGTAAAAGACCACATTATGGTTAGTGTCGACTGAAAGAGCATGTTTTAGGTGTGGTTCCCTCGATCACTATCTTAGAGATTGCCCAAAGAAATTCGGGAAAGAGAAAGCTCAGACCACGAGGCCGAGTAATACTGCTGTGATTGGTAGACCACCTCGTAATCCCAAAAATATGATTGGTAGCCATGTTGTAATGAAAGATTCTGTTGTGAGATCCGAAGCACGAGCACCAGATAGGGCTTATGTCATTCATGCATGAGAGGATGCTTCTGCGCTAAATGTTATTACCCGTACTTTCTCTATTTTTTATTCTGATGTCACTACTTTGGTTGATCCATGATCAACCCATTCGTATGTTTGCACGAATTTAATATCTAGTAGGAATTTACCTGTCGAGTCCACTGAATTCATGGTTCAAGTATCGAACCCCCTAGGTTAATATATGCTAGTTGATAAAGTTTGCAAGAATTGTCCTTTGATGACTTGGGGTTACAGTTTTTTGGTCGATTTGATGTTATTACCATTTGATGAATTTGAAGTGATTTTGGGCATGGATTGGCTATCTGTACATGACGCTATTGTAAACTGTAGACGAAAGCTTATTGTATTGAAATGTCAGAGCGGTGAGATGCTTCGTATTGAATCAGATAATCCGAGTGGGTTGCCTATTGTTATATCAGCTATGGCAGCACAAAAATATCTGAGAAAAGGTTGCAATGCTTATCTTGCTTATGTGTTGGACTCTAAAGTGTCTGAATTGAAGCTTGAATCAGTGCCAATGGTTTGTGAGTATCCTGATGTGTTTCCAGAGGAGTTACCTGGATTATCGTTGATCAGAGAGGTTGAGTTTACTATTGAACTTGTACCGGGAACATCACTGGTATCGATAGCACCTTACAGAATGGCTCCTACTGAGTTGAAAGCACAGTTGCAAGAGTTGATAGATAGGAGTTTTGCTCAACCCAGTTTTTCACCTTGGGGTGCACCAGTTTTGTTCGTTAAGAAAAATGACAGATCAATAAGATTGTGTATTGACTACCATTAGCTTAATAAGGTTACAATCAAGAATAAGTATCCACTACCTCGAACTGACAATCTATTTGATCAGTTGAAAGGTGCCATAATATTCTCAAAGGTTGATATTTGTTCTCACTACTATTAGCCACGAGTTAAAGATTCGAATGTGCTGAAAACTACATTCAGAACCAGGTATGGACACTACAAATTTCTTGTAATGCCATTTGGTTTAACTAATGCACCTGCAGTATTTATTGATTTGATGAACAGAATCTTTAGACTGTATTTAGACAGATTCATAGTGATTTTTATTGATGATATTTTGATATATTCCCGAGATAAGTTTGAGCATGCCGAGCATTTGAGAATTGTGTTGCAAACTTTGTGAGATAAACATATTTTTGCTAAATTTAGGAAATGTGAGGTTTGGCTTCAAGAAGTTAGTTTTCTAGGACATATAGTTTCGGCTGAAGGCATCAGAGTGGATCTGAGTAAGATTTCAGTAGTTGTTCATTGGAAACCATTGAGAAGTATCAGAAGTTAGAAGTTTTTTGGGATTAGATGGTTATATCGAAGATTCGTAAAAGGTTTCTCGATGATAGCTACATAGATGACGCAACTATTACAGAAAAATGTGAAATTTGAATGGTCTAAGAAATGTCAACAAAGTTTTAATCAGTTGAAAGCACTGTTGACTAAGGCACCGGTTTTGGTTTAGCCTGAATCAAGTAAAGAATTTGTGATTTTCAATGATGCATCTTTAGATGGTTTAGCTTGTGTCTTGATGTAGGAAGGCAAAGTAATAACTTATTCTTCTAGACAGTTAAAGTCGCACGAAAAGAATTATGAGACAAATGACCTAAAGTTGACAACTATTGTGTTTGCATTGAAAATTTGGCTACACCATTTGTTCAATGAAAAATGTTATATATTTACTAATCATAAGAGTTTGAAGAATCTAATGTTGCAGAAAGATTTGAATCTGAGACATCGTAGATGGCTCGAACTGTTAAAAGACTATGAGTTAATCATTGACAATCATCCGAGTAAAGTGAATGTTATTGCTAATGCTTTGAGTAGAAAGTCTTTATTTTCTTTGCAAGCAATGAATACACGTTCGACATTATCTGACGAGGGTTCAATCTTAGTCGAGTTGAAAGTTAGACTTGTGCTTTTGCAGTAGATCTGTGAAGCTCAGAAGTGTGATGACGAGTTGTTAACTAAACGGACACAAAGTCAGTCAACTTCTAATTCAAAATTTCAAATAGGACCCAATGATTGCTTATTGTTCATAGGTAGGATTTGTGTACTGAAGGTTCATTCAGAGAATCTTGCACTAAGCTCATAGTGGTAGCTCGTCTGTTCATCCGAGAAGTAATAAAATGTACAGTGACTTGAAATAGATGTACTAGTGGCCGGGAATGAAACGCGAGATTTCTAACTTTGTATTTAGATGCTTAGTATGTTAGCAAGTTAAAGTTGAATATCATGTACTTTTTGGATTGTCACAGTCAGGGATGATATTGGAGTGGAAATGAGATCAAGTTACTATAGATTTTGTATTGGGTCTACCCTTATCTCCGAAGAAGAAAGATGTCATTTTGGGTTGTTGTTAGTCGTTTGACAAAATCAGCACATTTTATTCCAGTATGTACAAATTTCTCCCTTGACAGATTAGTTGAGTTATATATATCTAAGATTGTCAAATTACACGGAGTGCTAGTTTCCATCATCTTGGATAGAGATCCGCAGTTCACGTCACGATTCTAGAGAAAGTTGCAGGAAGCTCTAGGTACGCGGTTGCATTTTAGCACTGCATTTCACCCTCAGACTGATGGTCAATCCGAGTGAGTAATACAAATTCTCGAGGATACGCTTCGTTGTTGTGTATTAGAGTTTGAAGGCAACTAGGAAAAATATTTACCATTGGTTCAGTTTGCATATAACAATAGTTTTCAATCGAGCATAAATATGACACCGTATGAAGCTTTGTATGGTCGTAAATGCCAAAATCTATTATACTAGACTGAGCTCAGTGAGAAAAAGATACACGAGGTTGATTTGATTCGAGAGGCTGAAGAGAAAGTAAAAGTGATCCAAGATAGTTTGAAAGCAGCTTCAGATCGTCAGAAATCTTATGCAGATCTTAAACGTAAAGATATAGAATTTTAAGTCAGTGAAAAAGTATTCTTGAAAGTATCGCCCTAGAAGAAAGTTATTTGGTTCAGTCGTAAAGGAAAGCTAAGTCCACGATTTATTAGGCCGTATGAGATTATTGAAAGAATCAAGTCTGTTGCGTATCAATTAGCTTTATCGTCAGAATTAGAAAATTCATAATGTCTTTCATGTGTCTATATTACGACAGTACTGATCTGGCCCGTCACATGTTATCTCCTCGACAGATGTCGAGATTCAGCCTGATATGTCGTACAGTGAGGAACAGATCAGAATTCTGACACGAGAAGTGAAACAATTGAGAAACAAGAACATAGCTTTAGTAAAAGTTCTCTGGAAATGAAATGGAATAGAAGAAGCCACCTAAGAACCCTTGGAAGCTATGAGAAAGTAATATCCCAACCTCTTTTTTGGTAAGATTTTCAGGGACGAAAATCCCTTTAGGGGGGAGAGTTGTAACAGCTCATTTTTAGTGAAATTAGAACAGTGGTTTCAGGGCCACATATCTGACATCAAAAAATTTATTTTATTATTATTTTATTTCCTACAGCATGATAAGTAGTACTGTATAAAAAATTTTTTAAGAAATTTTACCATTTACATATTCAAATTGATAAAAAAGACTGAATCGCGTAAAGTGCAAAAGTTGAATTCTAATAGCTAAAGTATTAAATAACTATAGAACCATAAATTAGGAGTCCTTATATGGAACTTAGACCATAAATGTGTTAGTGGATGAACATGGCCTGACATTTGTGTAAATTTGATTAATTTTAAAGGTTAATTAAGTAATTAAGTAATTAAATGATAAAATAAACAAAACCAAATTAAGGTATCATCTTTTACTTCTTTATTCAACTAAAAATTAAGTGAGAAAAGAAGCCATGGAAGCTTGAAGTTTTGAAAACCCTAATTTCCTTGCATTGTAAGTGATTTTTTTCTTGTTTTTTATGATTTCTATGTTTTCGAGATAGTTGTAGCTTAATCTAGATAGCCCGAGGACTAATTCGTGAAACTGTTAAACTATTAGGGATTTCCCATTGTTAAATATACATGAATTTTGATGTTTGATGATAGAAAATGGATGATTGTTAGATAAACAACTTTTGTAAAGAGATTTTTGAGGAAACTATCAATTAGGGATTAAATTGAAATATAAAACATTTTACATGGTGAAATTGTAAAATAAATTAAATATAAGGCATGCTAGGGACCTAATTGATATTCAACGATAGTGGGTTGTGGTGGAATTTCATGAATTTCCATTTTTATGAGTTAGGGACTAAATTGTAAAGAAATTAAAAGTATAGGGGCAAAATGGTAAATTTTCCAAAATATGATTTTGGGTTAAATTGAATGAAATATATATTGAATTGTGTAACACCCCAAACCCGGCCTAGATGTTACAACCGGATCCGACGTGCCACATCGAAGCGTTCAAAACATTTTGTATTGCTTAGTTTAGAAAACTTACTTGGTGTTTTTAAAAGATACTGTCATTATAGGTTAAAGTGAATGAAAACTATGCACCAGGTAGGAAATTGGAAAAGAGAAGGTGAGTCCATAGGACTGCTTAAGTGCCAAGCTCTCCTCAGAACCAATCCTATACATGCACACTGCCATTGCCACACTTTAACGTCGAGTATATTTTTAGGAAACCAAGTCGATTAAGTCTATTTTAAGAAAAGTGATTAGTTTTGGAAAACATTTTCATTGCGGAAGCTTTACTTGTTGTCATGTTATTTTGAAATCAAATGCTACTTTTGAAAACGCGCCCTAAGCTAATCAATTTTGATAGTTAAGTATAAATTATATCTATCTTAATAAAACCTATCAAAACCATTAAAAATAATTTAAGCGGCTTTATTACAATTAAAAACCCAAAAACCTTAAACGTAAATAAAAGAAGGCCCAGTTCACCAGAAGAAAACCAAATTTGCAGAAACGTGTGGCCACTCCGAATCTCTCACAGCTCCAAGCCCACTATGGTTGGGGATTACCTGCGTGGGTGAAAATAAAGGGGTGAGTTTGGGGAAACTCAAAGGTGTGTAAATTAACCCAACCATAGCCTATATCACCTCAAACCACGAAAAAGCATCAAGTTAGCCTTAGCCCGAATAGATTTTAGAATTAAGCCCATAGGCCGACAACAGTATAGAACAGATATCACATGATTATGCAGAATCTAACCCATATCCAATCATATGCACCCCCATACCAACCTTTCACCATGTGGGGAGACTACTCGACCCACCCAACCGCTACACGCCATTAAATATGCGACATGTCGCGGAAGAGATAGTGTGACAGAGTCACCAGAAACAGATAATCGTGGCAGAGCCACCAGATCAGATAATTTGTGGCATAGCCACCAGGACGGTTCCTCCATAATATAACCCATGTCCCTATGCAACAGATATACAATCATGGCATACATCATACAGAATCAGATCATCATGCTTTTCGGTCAATTTTAACCCTAGGGGTCTAATGGTCATTTTGCACCTAGGGGTATCATGTAATTTTCCACACTTAGGGGTATTCTAGTAATTTAACTGCTTTTAGGGTTTTCATGCATATCATAGACATTTACGCACTAACAGAAACACTTACCGAGGGTTCTTATCGAATTGGGCCCGTTGGCCTATTTTTCTGATTTTGGCCCATTAAGCCCAAAACATCGAAATACACAGAAACGTGCACTCTGCAGTCTTAACACCTTAATTTATCATACACGTCAAAATATTAATCTTACGAGCACTCGCACACTCCCAAGTTCTCAAAATAATAACTTTTCGGTATTTCAGCTTTTCGACTTTTACCGATCTAGTCTATGAGAGGGTGTCAGTTACACACCTGTTTTATGACGATTCGACGACGAGTTCCACGCACGAACTGCCTAAAATTATGTTGCTACCCCGTTAATCTACTATCGAAAATGAACTATGTTATTAACCCCTTACCATATTCGGCCAATAACACCTGAGGCACTAGCGAACCTACCTTTACTGAAAGTAGAGACTAGCTCAAGATCCGATCGTTCCACTTGTCCAAGCCTTTGATCCGCAACCTCTGGATCACACTATTATCAAGATAGAGTAATTATCACAACTCTTAGGGCTATAAGCCCAAATCGATAGCCTCCCTAACCTTTAGGGGTTTCAGCTTTTTCTAAAATACGAAACAAAGATTAGGTTGGAAAGACTTACCACAGATTCCTTCTGTCAGTGATTCCAATTAATTTCTACTCGATTCGGATGCCGACCAAAGCCCTCAGATGAAAACAAAAGTTGAGCCTTCAGTGATTTCAATATTCGGCTAAGTCTCTATGAGTGTAGGGTTTTCGACTTTTTGCAACTGTGTAAAGGAAAATGAAATAGTAGGGTTTTGCTGTGGTCTTGTCGACAGAAACTTGAGGTTTAGAGAACTAGTGAATCGGTCAAGAATGATAAAGAGAAGTAAGAGGGTTTTGGCTATAAGAAATCGGCACAAAAGGAGTAAAGTTTTTAGGATTTTGGGATTTGAGACAATCGACTATAGGCTTAAAAACACTGATAAAAGGTAAAGATGAGCAGAATGGAAGAGAGATTTGGCAAACAAGGAGAAGAAAAGAAAGTAGATGGAGAGAAGAGAAAAGAATAGAAGAGGTACAATGGTCATGAAAACGGCACTACCTACCCCTAATGCCGAATTTATACTTGCACTTAACCTAGCCGAAACTTGCCCACCTAAAGCACCCCTTGGCCGGCCAACTCTTGCTCCTCAATCTCTTAAGCAACTCAAACTCCTCCTGACAGACTTTTACTTCAGTTCCATTACCTCCCTTTTCTGTACATAAAAATTAATACCATACAATTTGCTTACCTTGCGACTCGAACCTTAGTTCTCCTTAGTCATCCCCAAGCCACCTCTAAAGCTCCCAAGTGGCGTCACATGCCAACTTACCATAGGCTTCCTTGTGTTTTATTTTACCCAGTTAATACTTAAAAGCCCAATTAACCAGAACCCCTTTTCGTTATGGATTTAAAGTTAATTAAAATTACCGGGTTTTAACTTAAGCCTGGGCCTTCTAAAGGCCCACTAACATAATTAAACCTACGCCAAGCAGAAAGAACACAGAAATTTTAAATATTTCCAACATTCACAGAATTCCCAAAAATTAGGGCATTACAACTCTACCCTCCTTAAAGAAATTTCGTCCTCGAAATTTACCTGATCCAAACAGATGAGGGTATTGTTGTTACATCGCCTCTTCTGGCTCCCAAGTAGCTTCCTCTCTGCCATGATTATGCCAAAGCACTTTCACTAATGGAACAGATTTCCTTCTTAGAACCTTAACATCTCGATCCAATATTTGCACTAGCTCCTCCTCAATGGTCAAATTAGTTTGTACCTCAATCTCTGCAACTGGCACGACATGAGTAGGGTCAGAACGATAATGCCGTAACATGGAGACGTGGAAAACATCATGAATCCTGTCTAGTTCTGGAGGCAATTCCAATTGATAAGCCACTGGGCTTACTCGCTTCAAAACCTGATAAGGCCCAATGAACCGCGGACTCAACTGGCCCTTCCTACCAAACCTTAGTATCTTCTTCTAAGGAGAAACCTTCAAGAAAACCATATCACCCACTGAGTACTCAACCTCCTTACGTTTCAAATCTGCATACGACTTTTGCCTATCAGCAGCTTCCTTTAACCGGTCCCTAATTATTCTGACCTTATCCTCAGTATCAGCTACCAACTCTGGTCCAAGAACTTGTCGCCCTCCTAGTTCGGTCCAACAACTAGGTGTACGACACCTTCGTCCATACAGTGCTTCATACTGTGCCATTCGAATACTCGCCTGGTAACTGTTATTGTATGCAAATTCTGCCAATGGTAAGTAATCCTCCCAGCTCCCTCGGAAGTCAATAACACATCCCCTCAACATGTCCTCCGGAATCTAAATAACCCTTTCCGACTGACCATCGGCTTGGGGATGGAAAGCGTACTAAATTTCAATCGCGTACCCAATGCCTCATGCAGCTTTTGCCAAAACCGAGATGTGAATCTAAAATCTCGGTCAGAAATAATTGAAACTGGGACACCATGAAGACGCACAATCTCCGCCACATACAACTTGGCTAACTTCTGAAGTGAAAAGTCAGTGCGGACTGGTATAAAATAGGCCGATTTGGTCAACCTATCCATAATCACCCAAATAGATTATCTCTTTGATGGTGTCAAGGTAGCCCACTCACAAAGTCCATGGTTACCCTCTCCCATTTCCAAAGTGGTATCTTCGCTGGCTGCAACAATCCAGAAGGTAATTGATGCTTAGCTTTCACTTGCTGGCATGTCAGACATTTCCCCACAAATTCCGTTACTTCTCGTTTAAGCCCAGGCCATCAGTACAATCTCGTAAGTCGTGATACAACTTATTCCCTCCAGGATGTATAGCACAAAGTCCCCCATGAGCTTCCTTTAATATTGACTGTCTCAAGTCAGAGTCCTTCAGAACACAAATTCTTCCTCAAAAACACAGAACTCATTCGCTATTTAATCCAAACTCAGAAGTTTCCCCTTCCTTAACTTGTTGAAAGTGAGTGACCAAAGACTCATCTTTCAACTGCTTTTCCTTAATCTGATCCACCCAGGTTGGCCTTAGTTGCAATTCTGCCAATAGACTTCCATCATCATACAGACTCAAACGAGCAAACATTGCTCTCAGATCAGATACAGCTCTACGACTCAGAGCATCAGCTACCACATTAGCCTTGCCTGGGTGATATTCGATTGAACAATCATAATCCTTAAGCAACTTGATCCACCTCCTTTGCCTAAGGTTCAGTTCCTTCTGAGTCAGCAAATACTTAAGACTCTTATGGTCTGTATATATAATACACCTTTCTCCATACAAGTAGTGTCTCCAAATCTTAAGTACAAAGATCACTGCTGCCAACTCAAATCATGAGTAGGATAGTTTCCTTCGTGAGGCTTAAGCTGTCGTGATGCATAAGCAACCACCTTACCCTCTTGCATCAACACACAACCCAAACATACGTGTGATGCATCACTATACACGGTAAAATCCTTCCTAGACTCTGGTTGAATTAATACAGGTGCTTCTGTCAGAACTTTCTTCAACTTCTCAAAAGCTTCCTGCTGCTTATCAGTCCACACAAATGGTACTCCTTTCCTTATGAGTTCTGTCAATAATGCTGCCATCACAGAAAAACCTTCCACAAACTTTCTGTAGTATCCTGCCAACCCTAGGAAACTCTGAATTTTCGACACCGTCCTAGGTGGCTTCCACTCCAAAATCGCTTCAATCTTTCGAGGGTCAACCTTAATCCCCTCAGCAGAGACCACATGTCCTAAGAAGGTTACCTCCCTCAACCAGAATCCTCACTTGCTAAACTTCGCATAAAACTCCTTTTCCCTCAACACTTGCAGCACAATACAGAGATGCTCATCATGTTTCGCTTCAGTTTTAGAATATACCAAGATATCGTCAATAAAGACGACTACGAACCGATCCAAGAATGGTTGGAACACATGATTCATCAGATCCATAAATGCTGCAGGAGCATTTTTCAGTCCAAATGGCATAACCAGAAACTCGTAATGACCATACAGAGTCCTAAATGTCATCTTATGAATATCTGCCTCTTTGACCCTTAACTGATGATATCCAGATCGAAGGTCGATCTTGGAAAATACAGAAGCTCCTCTAAGTTGGTCAAACAGATCGTCGATCCTTGGTAGTGGATACTTATTCTTAATCGTCAGTTTGTTCAACTGGCGATAATCTATACACATCCGCATCGTCCCATCCTTCTTCTTTACAAATAGCACTGGTGCTCCCTACGGAAACACACTTGGCCTAATAAAGCCCCTATCCAACAGCTCATGAATTTGAGCTTTCAACTCCACTAACTCCTTCGGTGCCATCCTATACGATGCGATGGACACTGGCGCTGTTCTAGGCAACAAGTCGATTCCAAACTCGACTTCTCGGTTTGGAGGCAATCCCGGAAGCTCCTCCGGAAAAACATCTTGGAACTCTTTTACGGTCTTAACCTTATCCACTGTTAGCCCTCTTCTTTTGACTGACTTACAAATGCCAAAAAGGCCTTACAACCTTTCCGAATCCACCTTTCAGCCCTCAATGCCGACACCACATTGGACAAATAGTCCCTTCGTTCACCTATCATCATAACCTCCTCACCCTCTGGGGTCCTTAGTACCATTCGCTTAGCAGCACAATCCATGGTCGCCTTATGCTTAACAAGCCAGTCCATTCCCAGAATGAGGTCAAACTCTCTGAACAGCAACTCCATCAGATCTCCAGGAAAAGTCCTCCCTTGAGTTTCTAAGGGTACATCCCTATATAGTTTGTCTACCCTGACCAAGTGACCCAAAGGATTTAGCACAGATACCTCACTCACAATCTTCTCAGAGCGTACACCCAACGACCCAGATATGGCACATGCAACATAGGAATGAGTAGATCCAATATCCACTAAAGCAGTATGCGGCATGCTAGAAACCAAAAACGTACCAGTTATGACGTCAGGTGCGTCGCCTCCTCTCGATGACGAGCTGCATACACCAACACCGACTGTCGAGCCTCAGCATTTTCGGTACCCCTGCCAGGCGCCCCTTGACCTCAGCCATTTCCATTTCCGCCCCTACCTTATCCGCATCCCCTCGGTGGTTGTGGTCCACCTCTCACGGGTTGAGCAACCCTCTATTCAGCAACCTGAACTTGATCAGCTCTCTGAGGACAGTCCTTAACTCTATGCTCCATAGATCCGCATCGAAAACAAGCACCAGAATGTTTCTTACACTCGCTCAAGTGTACCTTACCACAGCCTCTACAAATTGGTGGCCTAACAACATTCATCGAAACTGCTCGAACTGTTTCCTCCACTCTTGCTCTCTTAACATTTCGATTTGCACCACTCGAAGGTCCGGAGTCCTTCTGGAAACGGTTCTAATCCTTCTCACGGTTCTGCCTCTCAGTACACTTCACCTCCTCAGCTATCTTAGCTTTTTTCACCAGAACCATGAAATCAGGCTCCTTCTGTGGAGTAATCAGCACCTTAAGTTCATCTCTGAGTCCATCCTTGAAGCGCACACTACGCTCATACTCTGTGGCGACTATTCCCACAGCATACCAGCTTAGCCTCAGAAACTCAGCCTTGTACTCTGCAACCGACTTATTCCCTTCAACCAGATTCAAGAATTCCTTCCTACGGGCGTCCATATAACTTGCCCCAACATACTTCCCTTTAAAAGCCGTCTTAAACAGCTCCCAAGTTACCCTATCAGCTGGGGTTCCATCTCTCACGGTGAGCCACCACTAATAGGCCTTGTCTCACAGCAGCGATACGACTCCCTTCAGCTTCTACTCCACAGAGCAGTTCAAATCGTCCATAATCCATTCTGTGGCCTCCAACCAATATTCTGCCACATTCGGGGCTATTCCAGATACACCCCTAAAGATCTTTGCTCCGTTAGCCCGGAGTCACTCAGAAATGGATCCTCGAATTCCGTTGCCTGTACTTGCCCCGGTAACGCTTTCCAGAACACGAAGCATTGCCTGCGACAGGGCGTCATCCCCGACACCACGATCATGAGACTCCACTTCTGTTGCCGAAGGTACCGGTGCATCTGCCTCCGGCATATATCCCGATGCTGAAGATCCCGCTCGAGCACTTCCTTGGCCACGTCCACGGCCTCTTCCACGAGTGGCTCTTATACTCATATCGTATTATCTGATTATGAATTTTATGCATTAATTCAATATTCCAGTGATTGTTACAGATGTTTTATGAATCAGACAGTAATTCAGAGTTTGTTTTTGCAGAATCGAAGTCTAGCTACAGTTTCAGACTCTTATCAAATTTTTTCTATGATTTCAGTATCATCCTATCTAGAGTACTCTAGTAGAATTTCAGTATAGACAGATAGTTCAGAACATACTTAGGAAAATTCAGAAAACTTACAGACTTGAGCCAGAGATTCGGGTGCCACCTTCTAAAGATCTAAATTTTGAAAACTGAGTTTTGCAATCTTAATAAAATTTTTATTTCTAAAAATCTTTGTTTTTGTAAACCCATTCCACAGTCGAGTTGTTACAACTTGGCTCTGATACCACTAAATGTAACACCCCAAACTCAGCCTAGATGTTACAACCGGATCCGACGTGCCACATCGAAGCGTTCAAAACATTTTGTATTGCTTAGTTTAGAAAACTTACTTGGTGTTTTTAAAAGATACTTTCATTATAGGTTAAAGTGGATGAAAGCTATGCACCAGGTAGGAAACTGAAAAAGAGGAGGCGAGTCCATAGGACTGCTTAAGTACCAAGCTCTCCTCGGAACCAATCCTAGACATGCACACTGCCATTGCCACACTTTAAAGTCGAGTATATTTTTAGGAAACCAAGTCGATTAAGTCTATTTTAAGAAAAGTGATTAGTTTTGGAAAACATTTTCATTGCGGAAGCTTTACTTGTTGTCATGTTATTTTGAAATCAAATGCTACTTTTGAAAACGCGCCCTAAGCTAATCAATTTTGATAGTTAAGTATAAATTATATCTATCTTAACAAAACCTATCAAAACCATTAAAAATAATTTAAGCGGCTTTATTACAATTAAAAACCCAAAAAACTTAAACGTAAATAAAAGAAGGCCCAGTTCACCAGAAGAAAACCAAATTTGCAGAAACGTGTGGCCACTCCGAATCTCTCACAGCTCCAAGCCCACTATGGTTGGGGATTACCTGCGTGGGTGAAAATAAAGGGGTGAGTTTGGGGAAACTCAGTGTGTAAATTAACCCAACCATAGCCTATATCAGCTCAAACCACAGAAACAGATCAAGTTAGCCTTAGCCCAGAATAGATTTTAGAATTAAGCCCATAGGCCGACAACAGTATAGAACAGATATCACATGATTATGCAGAACCTAACCCATATCCAATCATATGCACCCCCATACCAACCTTTCACCATGTGGGGAGACTACTCGACCCACCCAACCGCTACACGCCACAGAAATATGCAGCATGGCTGCCAGAAGAGATAGTGTGACAGAGTCACCAGAAATAGATAATCGTGGCAGAGCCACCAGCATCAGAGCATATATGTGGCGAGCCACCAGATCGGATAATTTGTGGCATAGCCACCAGGACGCTTCCTCCATAATATAACCCATGTCCCCATGCAACAGATATACAATCATGGCAGACATCATACAGAATCAGATCATTATACTTTTCGGTCAATTTTAACCCTAGGGGTCTAATGGTCATTTTGCATCTAGGCGTATCATGTAATTTTCAACACTTAGGGCTATTCTAGTAATTTAATTGCTTTTAGGGTTTTCATGCATATCATAGACATTTACGCACTAAAAGAAACACTTACCGAGTGTTCTTACTGAATTGGGCCCGTTGGCCCATTTTCCTGATTTTGGCCTATTAAGCCCAAAACATCGAAATGCACAGAAACATGCACTCTGCAGTCTTAACACCTTAATTTATCATACACGTCAAACTATTAATCTTACGAGCACTCGCACACTCGCAAGTTCTCAAAATACCGACTTTTTGGTATTTTAGCTTTTCGGCTTTTGTCGATCTAGTCTATGAGAGGGTGTCAGTTACACACCTGTTTTATGACGATTCAACGACGAGATCCATGTACGACCTACCTACAATTATGTTACTACCACGTTAATCTACTATCAAAAATGAACTACGTTATTAACCCTTTACCATATTCAGCCAATAACACCTCAGGCACTAGCGAACCTACCTTTGCTGAAAGTAGTGACTAGCTCATGATCCGAAACCTCTAGATCACACTATTATCAAGATAGAGTAATTATCACAACTCTTAGGGCTATAAGCCCAAATCGACAGCCTCCCTAACTTTTAGGGGTTTCAGCTTTTTCTAAAATACGAAATAAAGATTAGGTTGGTAAGACTTACCACCGATTCCTCCGGTCAATGATTCTAATTAATTTCTACTCGATTCGGATGCCGATCTAAGCCCTCATATGATAACAAAAGTTGAGCCTTCAGTGATTTTAATATTCGGCTAAGTCCCTATGAGTGTGGGGTTTTCGGCTTTTTACAACTGTGTAAAGGAAAATGGAATAGTAGGGTTTTGCTGTGGTCTTGTTGACAGAAACTTGAGGTTTAGAGAACTAGTGAATCAGTCAAGAATGATGAAGGGAAGTAAGAGGGTTTGGCTATAAGAAATCGGCACAAAAGGAGTAAAGCTTTCGGTATTTTGGGATTTGAGACAATTGGCTATAGGCTTAAAAACACTGATAAAAAGTGAAGATGAACAGAATGGAAGAGAGATTCGGCAAACAAGGAGAAGAAAAGAAAGTAGATGGAGAGAAGAGAAAAGAATGGAAGAGGTAAAATGGTCAGGAAAACAGCACAACCTACCCCTAATGCCGAATTTATACTTGCACTTAACCTAGCCGAAACTTGCCCACCTAAAGCACCCCTTGGCCGGCCAACTCTTGCTCCTCAAGAGTCCATTATTCAGCCAACTCTGCTCTCCCTAATCAGCTCCTAAATCCTCTCCCTTATCCCCTCCTTACTCAATCTCTTGAGCAACTCAAACTCTTTCTGACAGACTTTTACTTCAGTTCCATTACCTCCCTTTTTTATACATAAAAACTACTACCAAACAATTTGCTTACTTTACGACTCGAACCTTAGTTCTCCTTAGTCATCCACACGCTACCTCTAAAGCTCCCAAGTGGCATCACATGCCAACTTACCACAGGCTTCCTTGTGTTTTATTTTACCCAATTAATACTTAAAAGCCCAATTAACCAGAACCCCTTTTCCTTATGGATTTAAAGTTAATTAAAATTACCGAGTTTTAACTTAAGCTTGGGCCTTCTAAAGGCCCACTAACATAATTAAACCTACGCCAAGTAGATAGAACACATAAATTTTAAATATTGCCAACATTCACAGAATTCCTAAAAATTGGGGCATTACAAATTGTGTTAAAATTATCCATATAGATAAAGACAAACCTCGTATGGCTTTAGATCAGGGAAAAAAAAGTCTCTAATTAATTACCTCTGTATCTACGTATACTTGTCGAGGTAAGTTCGTGTAATTAAATCATGTTTATATGTTTTAATTGAATTATACATGTGTTTTGAAATGTCAAACACATATACCAATTGTATATGTAACGACGTACGACAATTACCGAGCCCCATTTGAACTTTATGAATTCATAGGATACAAATGACATGTCATTAGGGTTTACATGATTTGAACGTCCTATCGATTGCTAAGGTCCAGCATGTGTTGTGGATACTCCACAGCTCGTGTGAGCAACATCGTGTAGCTACGTTCTGACCTACAGCTAGTGAGAGCATACTGATTACAGCTTGTGAGAGCATACCGATTACAGCTTGTGTGAGCATTCTTGTACAGGATTTGATGCATTACAGTTATATGAGTTAGCACACTATGTGTGAGCTATCATGGGTGTCTCATGGTATTCTAAATTGTTCAACGGGTAATATTCTAATTTGAAATGGTAAGAGTACAATACGGATTATAACAGGGACATATGAATTACATGGAAATATTGTTACATGGTATATGAAAAATTGATTTGGATGATACATGTATATGAAACTTAATCAATTGTTGTGCTCATCCATGATTATTGGTTTATATATGTATTTGCATGGCTAACATGGTTGATGTATATCTGCTTAGGCATTTGGCCAAGTTATGTTGGGATGTGCTATGTTTATTTACCTATTATGTAACTAAATGGTAAGTTTTATTCTATGTTATACGAACTTACTAAACTTATATGCTTTCTCTGTGTTATTTTCTATGTCTTATAGTGAATCGGAAGCTCGTTTAGGTTGGAAGTGTAACAGCCGATTTTGGCCTAGTCAGAACAGTGGTTTCAAAACCACTATTCTAGGGCAGGAGAAATTATTTTTAATGTTATTTTATGTTATAGCATGATTATATAAGTGCATGAAAATTTTGGTGAATAAATTTTAGTGTTTGGGAGCTTAATTGCGAAAAAGAACTAAATCGCATAAAGGGAAAAAGTTTTATTTTACTAGATAGATATACCAAATTCCTAGAGAACTATAATTGGGGGTGTTTAAAGTGCAAATAGACCTTCAATAGGTGCTGGGCCGGCCATAGGGGACAAAGACATTGAAAAGTCAAAATTTGTGGGTATTAGGTGACTTATTTGGTATTAAAAAAAAATAAAAAAAGAAAAAGTTGTTATCCTTTCATCTTTTTTCTTCTTCCACCGAAAATGGCAGCAAGGAGGGGGCTTTGAATTCTCAAAAATATCAGCCACTTATATTCCCTGCAAGTAAGTGATTTAGATAGCCTTCCTTGATGATTTTTGCATTTTTAAGACCCTTGTAGCATGAGCTAACTAATGAAGGGACTATTTTGCAAAATGGTTGAATGTCTAGGGTTTTTCCATGTGAATATTTATGTTGTTTGCTGAAGTTTTATGGAAGAAAATGAGTCATGGTTATGTAATAAACAACTTTTGTGAAAGAAGCTACATGAAAACACCTAGAAAGGGCTATTTTGTAAAGTTGTAAATAGAAATTGTGAGTTGCTATAGTTATAAAAATAATTCGGCTAGGCTTGGTAAAGGAGGAAATTCGATAAAAATCGATTTACGACCCTAAGGGCAAAATCGTAATTTTTGTAAAGTCTAAGGGCAAAACGGTCATTTTTCCAAATTGTGAATTATAGAATGTTTTAATTAATGTAATGCTTAAATGAGTGAATTTCATTATGTTAGATCAAGAAAATTGAGATTTGGGCTTAAATCGAAAAGTACAAGGTTATGGACTAAAATGGCATAATTAGTTGAAATTGCATTTGAGGTAAGTCCATGTGACTAAATAAGCATGTTATCCATGTTATTGTTAATATACTTGAAATCTATCTTGCTTCGGTTATATTGAATTATATGTTGATGATATTGAGTATGATGAAAGTGATGTCAAAAGTTAATAACATTCGTGTGATGGTAGAATGCATTAGAAATTCGAAGGAATATGATATCTCATAGAAACGAGTAAGTTGTTTGTAAATAATGAAACTTAGTCGTATTGATGCATTAAATATTTGATTATGTATATAATGCTTGAATGTATCTATGAGTAATATATGGTGAGATTTAATGCGGTAAAAACTCCCGGTTGAACCTTAGGAGTAGATTAGATATCCTTGCCATGATATTTGGGTGATATGGATGTGTGCTAGTGTAAGACATATCTAGGACAAGCATCGACCACATTATGAGAGCCAGTGTAAGACCATGTCTGGGACATGGCGTCGACATTAAGACGAGAGCTAGTGTTAGACATGTCTGGGACATGCATCGGCCTCGAGATATGCAAGCTAGTGCAAGACCTGTCTGGGACATGGCATTAGCTTGACATGTATCAGTGTAAGACTTATCTGGGACATGGTGGCATTGACATCGACAGATGAGAGCTAGTGTAAGACCATGTTTGGAACATGGCATCGGCATCGTACCCTATGTTTGAGGCTTAGTGATTATCCTGTGGTAATCTAAATGGTTCAACGGGAAATTTAAGGCTTAAGTCACAACGATAGAGCTTATGTCTATGTTGTGAGTGGTACATGTACTTACATGAAATTGATGAGATGTGAACTCAATTCATGTTGTATGATTAGTGGGAAATGAATATGAGCATGTTGAGTAACACACGTATGTATGCCAAGCTCATGAGAAATGATTTTAGTTTATGATGCACATTTGGTGGAGGTGTAAATAGGTAATTCATCCCTATGAGAATGATTTTTGTGATGACCTTGTGATTATAGGTCTATACTTATGATGTATAGATATGTATCTTGACCAATGTGATGAAAATGAATTAATAAGGTGTGACAAACTTAGCATCATTAATTTACACTAAAATAGTTTTGGGCAGTAGCAGCAGTCCGACTTTGAAAATCCACCAAACATTTTTCAAATTGAATTAGAGGCTGAATAAAATATTAAATTAAATCTTATTGAGCCTAGTTTCATATAGAAGAAACGGTGTAAGAAAAAAAGTTCATATTATGAGATATTTGAATTGTTGTGAGATAGAGTCTGAATGATTTTGAAATCCCCTATTCCAATTTTGGAAAATCATTAAAAATTGTACTAAAATAATTATGAGTTATAATTTATATGCTTAGAATCCTTAATGCATCTATTTTTAAAAGAAACAAACAAGAACATCATTCAAATCCCATGTGAGGAGATAATTAATTTTTAGTAAATAAAGGTTGAAGCTATCAAATAGCAGAATAGAGGTGAATTTGAAGAATAAACTGTACTAATTGCCTAAACCAAAAATTCTGAAAATTTTATGGTAGGAATATATGTGAGTCTAGTTTCTAGAAAAATTATCAGATCTTAATTTGGAGTTCTGTAACTCCATATATAAATAATTTAGTAATTGTGACTCGTGAAAATAGCTTAACCTAAACATAGGTAAAAAGGCAATTATGATAGTATTACTTTGAGATCATGTTGCAAGAATTGGTGGAATCATATTGATAAATTGCTTATTATTTTCATATAGACTTACTAAGCGTAAAGCTTACTCCCTCCTTTCCATTTCTTTTATCTTGTCAGGTTAGCTCGGGGTTAGAGATCGTCAGAGGCAGCATCACACTATCAAGTCACTACTTTTGGACTAATGAGGCATATATTAGAAATTACAAGTGAGTGGCATGTATAGGGATCTAGTTTTATGACACGTGTTATTATACTTTGGCCAAATGTATTGGCTTATATTGAGTTTTATGTATATGGTCATGAGATGTAGCTCATATTGATTATGGCTTGTAAACCTAGCTATTCATGTCATGTTTAATGTCTATGATGTGATTATGTTTGTTTTCCATGCATGGTTGGTAATATGACATGCGTGTTGGATATATGCTCTATGACCATTTGAGGTGATCATAGCCATGTAGTAATTGTATGTTATAAAAACAACATGACGATGGTTTTATATGAGTGCTCGAGGGATAAGTTGGTAACTTAGCATGGTAAAAGTGGTCATTAAAATGACTGGTCTTATGAACATGAATTAATGAATCTAGATTTGGTATTTTATGAGTAGGTGCATTACATGTCCTCTTACATGTCAATGTTATAAATGTGTCTTAATAAAAGGTGTTTAATCTGTAACATCTCGAAATAAGGCCTAAATGGAATAGTGGTTGCGAAACCACAAATCTGAGATAAAAAAGTTTATTTCGATTAATTTTATGATTTATCGAGTGATTAGATGCATGTGTTAGAGTATTGATAAGAAATTTTATAGATTGCATGTTTAATTTGCCTATTAGGGCTTATTTGCGAGATTCTTGTAAATGAATTTCGATTTAGGGCCTAAACAGAATGATGGTTTTAGAACCACGAATTCAAAGTCAAAAAATTTATTCCGATTAAGTATTAAGGTTTATTTATTCATTAAAATATTGTGTAAAAATATCGTTAAGAAATTTTACTGATAAAGTGCTTAATTGGACTTTTAGGACTAAATTGCAATAGTTGCAAAATATATGTTCTAAATTATAAGTACTTGATTGAAATGGGAGTTTAAAGAGGAGGTCCTTAAATGGTAATTAGACCATTATATTTCGTTTGGACAAAAATGGGCATGAATAGGACAAAATTTTAAAGAAAGGCCTTAAGGGCATTTTAGTCATTTGGTAATTAAAAGAAATAAAAAGGGAAAATAAAGCCAAACTTGACTCATATTTTTCATGGAGGCTGAAATTAGCATGGGGGAAGCCATGGCTAGGGTTTTCAAGCTTTCCAAGCTCAATAGTAAGTCCGTTCTAGCCCTGTTTTTCAAGTTCTTTACATTTTTGGAATCTCGGTAACTTGAGTAAGCTTATTCTAGCAATAATTTAAGTTAGGGTTCATATTTGGAAAAATACCCATAGGTGAAATGTGTTTATTTTGATGTTTTATGGTAGAATATGAAGGCTGAAATTACGTTAAAAAACTTTTGCTAAGCGATTTTAAGCAAAAATGAGTAAAACTGCTTAATCGGTAAAAGTTGTTATTATTCATTACTATGTGTTAGAGTGAGAATTTGATGTTGCCATAGAAGGGAAAAATGATCAGCATGTCATAAAACATAAGAATAAGGGATGAAGTTTAATTCCTGAGCCTAGGGGCAAAAGTGTAAATATGCAAAAGTTTAAGGGCAAAATTGTAATTTTGCCAAAGTTTGAGTTAAGAACTGTTTTGAATATTAAATTAATTAAATAAGTAAAATATGATGTTTTAGATCCCGAAAAATGATATTTGAACCTAGAATGGGAGAAAAATCGAAAATCGGGAAAGTTGGTAAAATGGCCGTTTTAGTATCGAGGTAAGTTCATATGTATAATAAGCATTAAGTTATGCATGTTTCAATGTAATATTGATATAATTAATATGATTGCCGAGGTGTTGAAAGTAAATATAATTATGATGAATTAAATGTTAAAAATTAATTCGACATGGAAATGAGAAAGCATGTAAGTTTATATGTAAATATTACATTATCTTTATTTACGTTTTTATATTTCAGCATATTTTATGTATTGTAGCTGATTTTTGAATTATAATTGACTATGGGAAGAATGGAATAAAGTATTAGATATTGAGATACTTCCCGTTTGAACCTTCGGAATCGAGAGCTACGGGATATATGTAGCTAGGTCGTATGCGTGGTTCCAGGTGAAGGACACCATGTAGACAAGAGAGCTACGAGATAAACTGGCTAGGTCACATGTGTAATATGGGATGTATACCATGTGTACAAGAGAGCCAAAATTATGTGTACAATTGAGCTAGGTCACATGAGTGGTGCTAAGTGAAGGCCACTATGTGTACAAGAGAGCTTCGATTTTAAAGGTGGGCTGTGTGCGCGATACCATCACAGATTATTATTATTCTGAAGCGCTCAACTGGGAAATTGATTAAATGAAATTGTGTACGACTTTGTGATGATAAGTGTAAGCATATACGTGTGTAATTAGGAGCAATATGCTCGATATGTGATTGGAAATTAGAAAGATTGTTATGGGTAAGTGATGAATACAATTGAAGTGTGAAAGATCAAAATTGACAATAAAACTGTTCGGGATAGTTGCAGTGATGAAAATCTAAAAATTTACCAAAAATATTAGAAATTGAGTCAGAGACTGAATGAGATATCAAATTAGAGCTTAATGAATCTATTTTCATATAACGGAAACAGAGCAAGCAAAGGAATTCTATATTATGAGATATTTAAGTTTTTGAGAGACTGGTTCAGAATGACTACGTGATCCCCTGTTCTGACTTGGAAAAATCATTAAACATTGTAAAAAATAAATTAATGGATATAATTTATATGCTTGAAATCCTTAATGAGTCTAGTTTCAAATTAAATAAACAAGAACGTCCTTTATATTCTGTACGAGGAGAAAATTGATTCGTAGTGAAGAATGATCAGGGCAGTTGAGCAGTGAAATAGGGGTAACTTCAATGAATTAACTGTACTAATTGGCTAGACCAAAAATTCTAAAAATTTTATGGTAAGAATATACGTGAATCTAGTTTTAAGAAAATTAACGGTTTTTAATAGTTAAAAACAGGGGTACTCTGCTAGACAGCTTATTTTGAACCTGTTTATGATTGTAATAGTGAAAGTATGTGTGTTTGTGATGGTAATATTCCGGGAACATGTTGTGACTTTGTTTAAAGTATGATAATGTATTGTTTATTAATATTTACATATTTACTTACTAAGCTATAATGCTTACTCCCTTCCTTTCCTTTTTCCTATAGTGTCACAGATGTTAGCTCAAGTTGGAGGTTGCCGGAGGTTAAATCACACTATCAAACTATTAATCGATATATAAAGGTTTTAAATTTTAATTTTTTTTTAGTATTTGGCATGTATGGGGACTCGTTTAATTGTTATTAAGTTGCTAGGAGCTGGCCTAAAATACTGACCTATGTTAATTGAAGGTCTCTATTGTATAAAGTCATTGAATAAAGATGGTCTTGATTATGTTATTAATTAAATGATGCAATTTATGAATGTGCATGCTTGCCTATGTGTGCGGTTGAATTAAAGCATGATATGGGCCTTGTAAGCTGTTTTCAAGGGACAGCTTGAATGTGTTTGAAAAAGTTTTAAATTAGAGTGAAATTATGAATCAGGTTTTATACGATGATTAGTGATTAAGTCCGGTAATACCTTGTACCCTGTTTCGGCGTCGAACACGGGTAAGGGGTGTTACATAATCACTAAAATGATGCTATGATATGTATCTTTAAAGTGGTTAAGTTCGTGAAAGATTAAGGCAACAAAAAGGCTTGGAAAATAGCCTAAATGCTAGCCACATGGGTAGAGACACGGCCATGTGTCTCAGCCGTGTGGAAGACACGGCCTAGCACACGAGCGTGTGGCCTGGCCGTGTGGTTCAATTTGTTTTGCTGACATCATAAACAGAGAGTTACACGGCCTGAGGACACAAGCGTGTTGAAGACACACGGGCGTGTCCCTGTGTCCACATGGGCGTGTGACCCTGTTTCATGAAAATTTTTTTGAGTTTTCCCAAATCTTTCCAAAGTTCTCGGTTTAGTCCTAAACCGCCTTTAATGCATGTTTAGAGCCTTGGTAGCTCGTGTAAGGGACATTATGCATGTGTATGAAATGTTTTGATACGAATGAAATTTTATGGCCTGGTTTTATGAAATGGTGAACGTTTAAGGCCGGTAACGTCTCGAACGCTGTCCCAGCATCGGATACGGGTAAGGGTGTTACAGGAAGCTTGTCGGAGATAAATCACACTATCCATCTGGTCTTTTGGTACATTCAATTATTTTAATTTTGGTTATAATGACATGTCTAGGTATTCTGGATATGTTGGCCATATGTGTTGGTCATTTGTCTTGGCTTGTGATTTAGCACTTTGATGATGATATGATCTTAGTTTATGGCATGTAAATGTTATCCTTATAATGGTTGATGAATGACTTAATATGGTTGAATGATGGAAGATGAAATAATAGTTGAATATGCATATTATATATGGCTTGTGACATGTTGGAAATGTTGAGAATTGGTACTTTATATGAATTGCATTTTTGTACTAATTGATAAGTTATGGTAAGTTAATTCCATGGCTTGAATTGGTGCAAACTTGATTGGAAGTTAGTTAATTATTTTGTCCAAATTCATTACATGATTATTGTAACACCCCTAACCCGTATTCATACCTGGAATAGGGTTACGAGGCATTACCGATCAATCACAACATAAATCATACATTTTCACATAAACATCAATCAAATATAATCTCAATGTCCCTTATAAGGCTCTACGAGACCTTAAAACATGATTAGAAATGGTTTGGGACTAAACCAATAACATTTGCAAACTTTGGGAAACTTATAAAATTTTCAAACATTAAGTGGTCACACGCCCGTGTGAACAGGCCGTGTACTTCACACGACCACCAGACACACCCGTGTCATAGAACGTGTGAAAACAGGGCATACATATTGACTTGCACCACACGACCGAGGACACGCCCATGTTCTAGGCCGTGTGAAATCTAGAGGGGTTACTGACTTGGGTCACACAGCCAGCCACACGCCCATATACCAGCCCTTATGCCACACACTGCCAGTAGACACGTCCGTGTGTTTATGCCGTGCCAAACCTATAGGGTATACTGACTTAATTCAAAAGGGTACCCCAGGGGATACACGGCCGTGTAGCATGACCGTGTGTTGCACACGGCTGAGGCACACGCCCGTGTCTCTGCCCGTGTGGACAAAAATAGGCCATTTGTAAGGCCAATTTGCCACCTCTTTCTCACGCACACCTAACAAACAAAATGATACCATTTCATCATATAATAAGTAGCCCAAAATCATCATTCGTTGCGTCATTTATACAATATCCAATTCAACCAAATTCAATACTCGATCAATACCAAATAACTATCCAAAGCATAAATCATAAGCATCTATTCAAAAGCACATAACTTCTCAATTTCTTTACTTTAATCATACCATAAAGATCATTTACCAAACTCAAAACATAACCATTTATCAACTATGAAACCTTGGCCATATTTATACCAAAGCATACCAAAATAAGCCATCATTCATGACTATACATACCATTCCGAACATAAACATTTATAAGCCAAATCTCATAGCCATATTCACAACCAAAGTACCTTAACTAGCCTATACATGCCATATACCATATATACATATCTCAAAAGTACCAACTTAGGTGTTTGATAGTGCGATGATGTTCCCAACGACTCCCAGATCCGAGCTAGCTTTTATTATCTATAAAATATAGACAAATAACACACAGTAAGCTTCATAGCTTAGTAATAAATGTAATTTAACTATTTTCACATTACCAAATCAAAATCACATTAACCATAAACCTTTCTCATGTCTCAAAACATGATAAAATACCATCTCAATGAACTTTCTCAATGTAATACTTGAATAGGTTCCGTAGGTACCTGTATCACCTCGTACTGACCTCTTTCTCAACCACGTCATTTCTTTTACCTGTGGAACCATTTGGAATAGAAATTGGATACTCAAGGATCACAATCGATAAGTACCTATACCATGGCCTGTAGCCAAATCAAGGTAACTTATCCTGGAGTACCTATACCATGGCCCGTAGCCAAATCAAGGTAACTCCTCTCTGAATACCTATACCATGGCCTGTATCAAAATCAAGGTATTATTCGCACCCAAAGTGCTGATATCATGGCCCGAAGCCAATACATTAACCTAATGACATGTCACTAGCATCCTAAACTATTCCTAAGGTTCAACCGAAAGTTTCACTTGTCAATTTCATCATCGAACACCTTCATTTAGTCGTATTCGCAATTCAAACATTATCCATAACCTCACAATCACATTTTATGCAATACCAAAGCATATAACATACATTTATAATGAAATTATCACATACGAACTTACCTCATACTCGGAATTGACGAATCGGATCGATTACTCGATAACTTTCGATTTTCCCCAATCTAAATCTAAATTCTTTCTTTCTTGACTATATGTAGTCAAAATTAATCCATTTAGTCAACCACTCATTCAATTTGATCCTTAAACAGATATTTGGGTATTTTTACACTTTAGCCCTAACTTTCAAATTTCTTACAATTTAATCCTCAATTCATAAAAACACAAATTACACAATTTCTTTCTAATTTCATGCTAGTCGAATTCTTCATAGACTCCTAGTAGCCCATTATTTTCATTTATTTCACAATTAAACCCCTCAATTTGCACATTTCACAAATTAATCCTTATTTGACATTTTTGTCAAAAATAACTTTACAAAACATTAAAATCTATCAACAATTATTCATTTTCCATCATTAACATTCAAAAACATCAAGCTATCATCCATGGCAACTCACAAATTCATCAACCAATTTAAAATTTAGGGTGCGGGCTAGCTAGTATACGAAGCAACGATCTCAAAAACGTAAAAATCATCAAAAATTGAGCTCAAAACATACCTTAATCAAAGCTTCAAAGGGCCGAACCCTAAAACACATTCTAAGCTTCCTTTTCTTTTGATTTTCGATTAATGAGAGAAAGACGAACACCAAAATTCCTTTTTGTTTTATTTAATTATCATTAATTAGCCATTTTACAATTTTAACCTTTACTAAATCATTATAAAATCACCTAATATATGCCAATTTATGTCCATTCCCACTATCCATGGTCTAATATCATCATAAGGACATTTCATTTAATAATCCATAGCAATTAGACACTCTTAACTTATAGTATGATACTTTTGCATTTTACGCGATTTAATCCTTTTCCTCAAATTGAGCTATTAAATGATAAAATTAGCTCACGAAATTTTCACACATATATAATTGTAACACCTATATAACCCGTATCCGTCGTCGGAGTGGGTTATGAAGAGTTGCCAATCCAAAACACTACATTTGTACATTCACATTTACATAAGTTCATTGGCAATTATATTCATTGCCAAACACAATCAAAGATCGAAATTCAGACTTGTACCGATATTCAAGAGTTGCCATATTCACATGGCTTTTATACAACAACATCTCAAAATATCATTCACTTAAGTCTATTCTATACATACCATACGAATTCCAAAACATAATAGTACCAAAACGATGATAGTGTGACGAGTTGCTGACGATCCCGGAGCAAGTGGCTGGAGTCAACGATCTATAAAACAGAGAAACATAATGAACGGAGTAAGCTTTTATAAGCTTAGTAAGTTCTAAGCAATGCAAACAAATATACTCAATTATAAATCGATCATTCAATTTATCAAATAACATTTTCTAAATATATTGCCATTTGGCCGAATATACACCAGCACATATTGTACATTTAGCATTTTTATTTTTACTTGAATCTAAACTCATATAACATAGGTAACTCAAATACCATCACATAATTTCACATCTTGACCGGATGTATCATGATCATATATATAGTCATAACTCTTATTCACATCTGCATCACAGTATACACTTATGGTTCATTTCAAGTCAAACTCACATATAAGTACATGATACTTACCTGGGCAACTTAATGTAATAAATGTATTCAATTGTCAGTCTATCACAAAGCATCATAGTCTTAGATTATTATCAAATCACCGACAATTAGCCTGCTAGGTTTTAAACCTGAATTCATCACCAGCACGAAGCCTGCTAGACTTTAAGTCTGAATTCATTCACCGGCATTTCTCCTACTAGGCTCGAAGCTTGATATTATTTCATCGGCATTATAGCCTGCTAGGCTCGAGGCCCGATATTATTTCACCGGCATTATAGCCTGCTAGGCTCGAAGCCTGAATTCATCATACAATAATCAATTCACCAAGTTTTATGCATATCAAATCATATGTTACTTGATTTCACATAGCACAAGCACACTAATAATTTATTTCCTTCATTCGAATAAATGCACATATCACACACCTTATCATCATGTCATAATTCTCCTATTATACATTTTTTTTAATTTTCATATTACATTCGATTATAAACTATGTTTGATTACTCAAAACTTACCTCGAATATTTTCAACAGTCACGGATCGGCTATTTAGTTACTTTAGCATTTCCTTTATCCGAATTTGCCCTTCTATGCTCTTGAGCTAAAATCAACAAATTTAACTTCTTAATCAAACACATACATACGGCAACCATATACATTTCAAAAGCTAATTCATTCGCATTATTTGTCCACTTTAGTCTATCACCATTTCATTTTCAAATTCATGTACTTTGTAATTTACATTCGAACACTCAATTATACCTTAACCTATCAATTTCTTTCATTTAAACAACCCACATAACTCATTCATTCATGAACACATTCGGCACTATGCATCTTTACAAATATTTCATTTAAACAATTTTGGCCACCTTAAAATCAATTCATGCACTCACAGTTTAAATAGATTCACTACTCCACAATCGGTCAATTAATTATACAATTAACCATAGTCGAATACCAATCAAGTAGATATTTGTTCACATTTCTTTAACACATATTTATCAACTAGTCTATGTATTAGCTTTTAGCATATTCGGTCATTAGAGCAACCTATTAAATTTTCATGCATTCTTTTGTAAGGTTACCAAGACCATCCTATGATTAAATATACATCATCTTTCATAATACACGAAATTCCTATTAAAACTCTCATACATATACATTTGGCCTAATATACTTCACAACTATACCCCTAGGCTAAATATTCACAAAGTTCTCAAAACATAATTTACTCAACTTCCAAGCCAAGTTATCTAAATAGACCATCTATACATAAGTACCAAGCCTCAAACTTAATTTATAACTATCTAAATCATTTAAAACATCCAACACCAAATTTTCTTTGCATTTCATACTATAGTTGAATGCCCATTCCAAGCAATTGAGCCACACATAGTTCAAATTTCAAAATTTAAACTTATAAACTTACAATCACATGGATTTTAACATTATAGTCCATCAAACTTTCATTCATCAATTTCTATCATTAAATACAAATTTTTTTGCAATTTCCTATCATGACCGAATGCACAATTAACCAACATGTAAAAAATTAATTCGTGGGTTTAAAGTAGAACCAAGAGAGGAACTCAAAAACATGAATTTTCAACCAAACTACCATGGACTTACCTTGAATTTATCTCCCCAAATGACTGAATATTCAAGAGCTTCTCTTCTTCTTTTTGTTTTCTTTAGTTTCGGCTAAGTGATAAAAATAAAGCTCACTTTGTTTTTCTTTTTTATCATATTTTCTTATTTTAGTTAATTTTTTTATTTCATAATTTAAGCCATTAACTATTATAATATTAATATAAAATGTATATATAGCTAATCAACCATCATCATGGCCGGCCACTAACTTAAAAATGGGAAAGTTGACATGCAAGTCCTCCTTGTAATATACCATGCATTATTCGGCCCTCTAAATTCTACCTATCACATTTTTAAGTTTTATCACACAAGTCCTTTTTAACAATTCCACATCCAAATGACAAAATCAAAGCATGAAATTTTCACACATGTAATTTCACATAGAATAGACATATAATATAACATTTAATTATTTTTGTGACTCGGTTTTGTGGTTCCAAAACCACTTTTCGACTAGGGTCAAATTAGGGCTGTCACAATAATCACATGCTGTAAACACCAAAAATAATATTAAAATAATTTTTTGACCTCAGATTTGTGGTTCCAAAACCACTGCTCTGATTTAGCTAAAATCGGGTTGTTACAATTATACATGCTTACATGTTGTGATTTGAGGTGCCTAAGGGCATATTGGTTGTATGTGATTATACCATATGTATATGACTTGTTTATAGCTTGATTTTGCATGATTTTGGTTCCTTGTTATGGCTTGCATATATGTGCATTTTTAGTTGTAGGTATATGCCATGATGGGTAAGAAAAATGGCTTGTAAAATGGCTTATTTTCATCCACACGGGCATGTGTCTCAGTCGTGTGTGACACAAGGCCAGGTGACACGATCGTGTATCCCTCGTTGCTTTCGAAGGGTTGCAAGTCAGGTTATTACACGACCTAGCACATAGCCTGGCACACTTGCGCGTGAGGTTATTTCGAAGGTTATATATCGTGGCACATGGGCATGTGGCTTGGCCGTGTGGCCAACTCAGTGAGTTACATCGGCACGGGCACGGGCTGGGACACAGTCTTGTGTCCCTATTTCGAATGCCCACATGACCTAAGACATGAGAGTGTCTTTTGACCATGTGAGTCACACGACCATGTGACCCCAACAGTGTTGAAAATTTCACTATTTTCTGAAAAATTCTCTGAGTTTTCGATTTAATCCTGACTTGTTTCTAATGCGTATTTAGGGCCTTGGGGGCTCATATAATGGACAATATGTATGTTTTGAATTGGTTTTAATATTTTTATTAATTTGATTTGAAAAGTTCAAAATTTATGTTCGTTTGATTTGAAAACTTCGGTAATGCTTCGTAACCCTATTCTGGCGACAGATACGGGTTAGGGGTGTTATAGGTTTCAACTCTTTCAATTCTATAGGGGTCATTCTATATGGAGCTATTGATATTGGGGATGTTCCCAACACCAATTCAATACCAAACTCAACTTCTTGGGTCGGAGGTAATCCTGGTAGCTCCTCTAGAAACACATCCGAGAACTCACATACCACCTGAATCGATTCTAGTTTCAATTCTGAAACCTTGGAATCAACTGTATAAGTGAGATATGCTTCAAAACCCTTTTAACATATTTTTGTGCCGTCATAGTTGAGATTATATTAGATGTATCATCCAATCTGTCTAACTCAATTTGAACCCGTTTACCATGCTGGCATTTTAGCACAATATGTTTTCTTCTACAATTCACAGTAGCATCATGCAAAGTCAACCAGTCCATACCTAGAATCACATCAAACTAGTGGGGATATCATAACCTCTAATTTTCAGTGGACATGATCTATATAATTGACTAACTAGAACACACTGACCTAAGGGATTCGTAACTTTGACAGTATATTCAGTTAATTCAACATGTATTTTCTTTTTGTCTACTAATGTAGTGCATATATACGATGAGTTAATCCTAGGTTAATCAATGCATATACATTAATATTAATGAGAGAAAAAGTACCCATAATAACATTTGAAGCAGTAGCTTCCTTTTGAGCTTGGATTGCATAGGCTCTAGCCGGTGTTCTCACATCTAACCATTTTTTTATCTCGCTATTATTTCTTCAACCGGGATTAGTATTTCTAACATTTCCAAATCGTCTACCCCTCTGAAAAGTTGCTTCAAGCTTATTTGATTGACTCTCGAAAACATTTTTCTTCTTCAGACAGTTACGAAGAAAGTGGTCAGTAGACCCATAATGGAAACAAGCTCCCGATTTCGATAGACACTCTCCAAAAAGCCTTTTATTGCATTCATCACACACAAGAATAGTTCTGTCTACATTCCTTACACTTCAAACACTTGCCACTGGAGAATTAACTGATTGGAAATTACTTTGCCTTGGTTTTTCTCTACCAACGAACTCTGTAGGAGCAGCTGATCGACTGGTGTCACTTCTAAATTTCTTCAAGAAAGAAGTTTGAGCTGGCTTTAATGACCCCGTTTTGTTATAGACTCTCAATTTCAGATCTGACTGTCATTTGCTTTTACAAATCTCTTCAACCTTCTGAGCCCGCTTTGAAAGTTCTACTAATTCTCGTAACTTTAATGTTGCTACAGCCATACAGATCTCATCATTCAACCCATCTTCAAATTTGATACACATTTTTTCCTTATTTGATACGATTTTACGAGCATACTTGATTAACTACACAAATTCACGTTCATATTTAGCTACAGACCAGTTTTCTTGTTTTAACTTGAGAAATTCGTTCTTTTTCTGATCAATGAACAACTGGCTAACATACTTTTTCTTGAATTCATTCTGAAAGAAGTCACAATTAACTCTATCATTCAATATCATTGTGCTCAAAGTATCACACCATAAATACGCCTCATCTTTCAACAAGGATACTGTACACCTTAAACAATCTTCAGGAGTACACAACAACTCCGCAAAAACTCTTTTTATGTTTAATAGCCAATACTTGGCTTTTGAAGGGTCATCATCTATCGTACCTTTGAACTCTTCCACTCTATATTTCTTAATTTTATCTACAAATACCCCGTTAACGGTTATAGGTATAGAGTTTGGAACATTCGGGGGTGCCAGAGGAGGCACAACAAGGGGTGGAGGTGGCAAAGTTGCAAGATTTGCGTGTTTAAATTCATTGAACCATTGGTTCATCATTCCTAGAAATACATTTTTCATCTCACCACCCACGAATTGTGGAATACACGCAGTATTGCTTGTCTCAAGATTCGAAGCTTGAACATTACTTTCAGCTTTATTAACTATAACTTAATTTGATTCAACTGACATCTTGAATCTATAAGAAATAAAACATTAGAATGGGTCAAAAGCATCACACTATCATAGGGTATATGTAGCATGTATATACTAAACTCTACTTTTCTATGTTAGTCCTAGAATCGACTAAACCATAACTCTAATATCACTAAATGTAACACCCTTAACCCATATTCGTTGCTGGATTAGGGTTACGGAGCATTACCAAATAAACGCAACTTAAAATCATTAATTTTCAACATTTCAATAAACATAACATAACTTAATAATATACATGCATATCGTCCCTTATTCGAGCCCTTGAGGCCTTAGAAACACTTTAGAAATGAATCGGGAACATTTAAAACATTAAGAAAAAAGTTAGAAAATTTGAGCTGCAAGGGTCACACGGCTAAGACATACGCCCATATCTTAGGCCGTGTAACAATCAAAATAGGAACAAATGACAGTGTCGCAGCCCGTGTTTGTGCTCGTGTAACTCTCTGGCTTGGGTCACACGGCCAAGCCACATGCCCATGTGCCAGGCCGTGTAACTCTTGAAATGGCCTCACACACCCGTGTGCCAAGCCGTGTGCTAGGCCATGGAACTGCCTGACTTGAATACCTTAATAGCCTATAGGGGACACACAGTCGTATCACATGGTCATGTGTCATACACGGCTAAGACACATGCCCGTGTCTTTGGCCGTATGGACAAGAAATTGGCCAAAATCAAGCCATTTCTCTCACCCATTCTAAGAAGTACCTACAAGTTATTTCCACATTTGATCAAGACACTAAAACATACCAAAACATGCTTAATTTAACCAATTCAAATGATCCAAAAATCCATTCAACCAGTATGCCTTATAGGTACCTCAATCACCATTAAACTACCTTACCTAAACATATGCATTACCATACTTAAAACATACACAACTAATTCAATGACATCTTCAAGCATATTACAATTGAGATTACAAACAACACAACATGACATACCATACAAATATCCTAAAAATAACCAACCAATGTGTCATTCATAGACAACACAATTATATCCAACATCAACAACTAAAACATGTAAACTTTGATCCATTTCTAGCATAGCACTTTATTCATTCACAAGCCAAAACAAACCATAAGTGATCAATTCCATAAATTTCTAATTGTACTAAAAAGATACCTATTTTCAATCTTAATAAAGTACCTAACATCTTAGTTTAGTATTTTTGTCCTAATGGACCATAACAACCTATATAGCCACATATACATGCCACGACCCTAAAGAGAACAAGAACTACCAACATCGATGGAGAGTGTGAGTTGTAGATTCAATCCGTCCAAAAGTCTAATGATTTACAAAATAATACACAAAAATGTATAAGCTTAGTAAATCTTTTAACTTAATAACAATTGAATGCAACTCTTATTTTACTCAATTTGAAGTTATCGGAGTGTAAACAGGGGCACATATATGCAATTCAAAGGTATTGAAGTACAAACAGGGGCATGTATATGCAATTTAGGGGTACCAAAGTACAAACAGGTAATCACATAACTATATTGTGAACATACATGTAGAAATTCAACTACATTTAGAAAGGTTATGAACTTACCTTAACAACTAGGATAAAGAAAATACGATCGAGCTAATCCATGACTTTCGCCTTCTTTTGATTTAGGGTTTAGGGTTTCAACTAAGGATGAAGATAGGAAGATGATAGCTTATTTTTTTCTTTTGTTTTTATTATATTAACTTTTATTTACTTAATTACACTTTTAACCTTTTAAAACATTAATAATTTTAATAAACCAATCCCATAAATGTCCACTATCACTTAAATCGTCTAATTACCACCTAATACTCTTCCACGAAAGTTTTATAACCATTTAAGACCTTTAACTACTAGAACTCTACTTTTGCATCTTTTACAATTTAGTCCTTTTCACTTAATTAAGCATGCAAACGTTAAAATTTCTTATCAAATTTTTTGTACGACACTACTAACATATCGTAGATATTAAAATAATAATAAAATAAATATTTTCATGTCAGATTTATTGTCCCAAAACCACTGTTTCGATTTCACTAAAAACGGGCTGTTAACCATGTTAATGGTTAGTTCACCCTTCACTTCTACCTTTACAGTTACATCTTCTGCTACGTCAGTTAGACCAGAGACTACTTCAACTATGTTCAACTCATCCACATGATCTTAAGTTACAATCTCAAGTTGAATCTCACCATGAATCTCATCATGGTCATCGGTGATTCCAAGGTTCTCATGATTTGAGTTGTGCGTGTTAGACATGTCCTCTTTTCTTGGAAGTAGCACTTTGGATACTTCATGCATCATTTTTATCATTTGCGCCATCATGTCTTGTAACAGCCCAGTTTTGGGCCTAGTAGGAATAGTGGTTTTGAGACCACAAACCCAAAGTCAAAAAATTTATTTTATTAATTTATTAAGTTTTACAGTATGATAGAATTTTTATGTGAAAATTTTGTAAAGTAATTTTACCGTTTGAGTGCTTAATTTGATAAAAGGACTTAATCGCATAAAATACAAAAGTTGCATTCTATTTGTTAAAAGTGTTCAATGGCTATTAAAAGGAAGTGTGGAGTACTTGCATGGCAATTAGCCCATTGATATTGTGAGTGGACGGTTAGGCAGAACATGAAATAGTGAATTTTGTTTTTTATGTTTTGATCAAAGGGTATTTTGGTAATTAAGTTAATAAGTATAATAAGACAAAAATAGTAAAAAGGCATCATCATTTTCTCTTTTCTTCTTGAACCAAATGTGAAAGGAAAATGGGCAGCCATGGAGAAAGCTACATTCGGCCAAGCTTTGTGCTTTAATTGGTAAGTCGTTTTTGCTCGGTTTTTAATAATTTCTACATTTTTGAGACCGTTGCATCTTAATCTAGTTAGCCTATATCTTCAATTTCTGAACTGTTAAAGATTTTAAAAGATGCCATTGATGAATAAGCATGTATTGTGAAGTTTCTTGATAGATTATGAATGCTTGTTGATAGATATACAAGTTTTGTTAAATGATTTTTAATGAAAATGTAAATTAGGGGCTAATTTGTGAAATGTGTAAAATTAGTGGTCAAAATGTGAAATAAATTAAAACGTAGGCTGCTATAAGCATGAGAAAGTCTTGAATAGGTATGGGTAGTAAAGAAATTAAATGAATTTCATTTTACGAGCCTAGAGGAAAAAGCGTAAATATGACAAAGTTTAGGGGTAAAAATATAATTTTACCAAAAATGTGAAATTGGGCTAATTTGAGTAGCATGATGAGTAAATAAATTAAATGTGTTGTTATAGATCAAGGAAGACGAGATTCGGACTTAGAATGAAGGAAAAACAAAGAGTGTGACGAATAAGTCATTTTCACCGATTGTGCTACCGAGGTAAGTCTATGTGATTAAATAAACATGATATCCATGTTATTTGTTAATATACTTGAAATCTATCTTGCTATCATTGTATTGAATTATATGTTAATGATATTGTACATGAGAAAGTGATGCCAAATGTTAATAACATTTGGGTGATGATTGAATACATCAGAAATTTAATAGAATATGATATTTCATTGAAACGAGTAAGTTGGGTGAAAATAACGTAACTACATTGTTATCATATGCGATTGAATTGTTATAGCATAAATTGTTGATTGTGAATACGACTATGTATGAACAGAATTTATGTAGTGTAAACCCCCGGTTGAACCTTAGGAATAAATTGGATATTGAAGCCATGACATTTGGGTTAGTTTTGTGCTATTGTAAGACATGTCTCGGACATGCATCGGCCACATTATGAGAGCCAGTGTAAGACTATGTCTGAGACACGGTATTGGCATTAAGACGAGAGCTAGTGTAAGACATGTCTGGGACATGCATCGGCCTCAAAATATGCAAGCTAGTGTAAGACTGGTCTGGGAGACAGCATCGGCTTGACATGTGTCAGTGTAAGACCTATCTAGGACATGGCATCGACACCGATAGATGAGAGCCAGTGTAAGACCTGTCTAGGACATGGCATCGACCTCGAAACATGGAAGTTAGTGTAAGACCTTTCTAGGATATGGCATCGACTTAGAGGTGTAAGCTAGTGTAAGACCATGTTTGGAACATGGCATCAACATCGTACCCTATGTTTGAGGCTTAGTGATTATCTTGTAGTATTCCAAATGGTTCAACATGAAATTTAAGTTTTAAGTCAAAATGATAGAGTTTATGGCTATGTTGTGAGTGGTATAGGTACTTACATGAAATTGATGAAATGTAAATTCAATTCATTTTGTATGATTAGTAAGGAATGAATATGAGCATGTTGAGTAACACAGGTATGTATGCCAAGCTCATGAGAAATGATTTCGGTTCATGATACACATTTTTTGAATATGCAAATAGGTAATTCATGCCAATGAGAATGATTTTGTGATGACCTTATGAGATGTATAAATATGTATCGTTACCAATATGGTGAAAATAAATTAATAAGGTATGATAAACTTAGTATCATTCATTTACACTAAAGTAGTTTTGGACAACAACTGTAGTTTGACTTTGAAAATCCACCAAAAACTGTGGAAATTGAGTTAAAGGCTAAATAAAATATTAACTTGAATTTTAACAAGTCTAGTTTCACATAGAAGAAATGGTGTAAGCAAAAGAGTTTTATATTATGAAATATTTAAATTGTTGTGAGACATAGTGAGAATGATTTCGAAATCCCCTGTTCTGAATTGAGAAAATCATTGAAAATCTTACAAAATAGTTGTGGTTTAAAATTTATAAGATTAGAATCCTTAATAAGTTTATTTTCAAAAAAAAAATAAACGAGAACATCATTTGAATCCCATGTGAGGAGATAATTTATTTTTAGTAAAGAAAGGTTGAAGCTGTCAAACAGCAGAACATGGGTGAATTTGAAGAATAAATTGTACTAATTGACTAAACTAAAAATTCTGAAAATTTTATGGTAAGAACAAATGTGAGTCTAGTTTCATGGAAAATTAGCAAATCTTAATTTGGAGTTCCGTAGCTCAAGATATAAATAATATAGTGACTATAACTTGACAAAATAGCTCGACCTGAACATAAGTAAAAGTGCAAATATGGTTGTATTACCTTGAGAAGCCAGTTGATAAATTGCTTATTATTTTCATACGGTCTTACTAAGCTATAAAGCTTACTCCCTTCCTTTTCTTTTCTCTAGTGTTGGTAGGTTAGCTCGGGGTTGGAGATCGTCGGAGGCAGCATCACACTATCAAATCACTACATTTGGAATAATAAAGCATATATTAGAAATTTCATGTGAGTGGCATGTATAGGGATCTAGTTTATTGACATGTGTTATTATGCTTTGGCCAAATGTATTGGCTTATATTGAGTCATATGTATATAGCCATGAGATGTGGCTCATATTCATTATGGCTTGTAAACCTAGCTATTCATGTCATGTCTATTGTTTATGATGTGATTATGTTTGTTTGCCATGCATGGTTGGTAATATGACATGTGTGTTGGATATATGCTCTATGACCAATTGAGTGGTCATAGCCATGTAGTAATTGCACGTTAGAAAAACAACGTGATAATGGTTGAACATGTGTGCTTGATGGATAAGTTGGTAACCATAATATAATGGTAAAAGTGATCATCAAAATTACAAGTCTTATGAATGTGAATTAAGGAATCTAGACTTGGTTTTGCATGAGTAGATGCATTGCTTATGAGAGGACATGTTAGTTTTATGAATATGTCTTAATAAAGAGTGTTCAATCACTAAAATGATGCCATGATTTGTGGTTTAAATATGTATAAGGTTGTAAGGGTTTATGGGTAATATGAAGGCTTGGGAAATTGCCTAAGTGTTGACTACACGAGCCGAGACACGGTCGTATGTCTCAACTGTATGGGGGACACGGCCTTAGCGCACAAGTGTGTGGCTTGGCCGTGTGGTTCAAATTATTCACTGACATCATAGGCAGAGAGTACACTGCTTGAGGACACGGGCGTTCGAAGGCAGACGTGCGTGTCCCGATGTCCACACGGGCGTGTGACCCTGTCTCATGGAAAGAAATTTTCTAAGTTTTTCCAAAATTTTATAAGGTTTTTGGTTTAGTCCCTAACTACTTTCAATTCATGTTTAGGGCTTCGTAGGCCCGTGTATGGGACATTATGCATGTGTATGAAAAGTTTTGAATTAATAGAAATTTTGTAGCCCAGTTTTTACATGTTTGTAAATGATTAAGTCCGGTAATGCCTCGTACCCTGTTCCGTCGTCAGACACAAGTAAGGGGTGTTACATTTAGTGGTACCAGAGCTATGGTTTAGTCAGTTCTCAGACTAACCTAGCACGTGTAAGAGTCTAGCTATACATGTCGCAGATCTGTGATAGTGTGATGTCTCCCGACGCGAATGAGAACTATCTTGTTTAGATAAAGGTACTCTCCAACTGAGCTACATCCGATCACGTAGATAGTGATACTAAAGTATTTAAATGAAGTGCCGTGGTGATGAGCTGAAAATCGAAAAGGTACGAATAAGGTTCATAATATCATGCTACGGATAAAATGACATTGTTCCGATTGGACATTAAAATTTTGATGGATTGCAATGGTTCCTTGAAATGAGATAAATGACTATATTGTAATGAGTTTATTTATGTCTAGTTGATGATTCTATGAGGTATGTGGCCGATTTACTAGGGCGAAAGCATGTGTTTAGATAACTTATCAAAAATATCGGTGGAATGAATGTTCATATATACTTATTTGAATGGATATGGTTGGCAAATTCACGTAGTCTCAGTTTAAGTGTTAAATTGCTTGGATTGATTTACATTTTTGTAATGATATGCATACAATGATGTGTGAGATGAAAGTATAGATTGGAATATACTTATCCATGTTTGTTGTCTCTCGTATGATGTTATGTACATGACTTGTTTGATTAAATGGATGGGATAAGTAAATTTACTCAGAATTCATAGAGTGCATGCATAAGTATACTTGTCTAAATGAGATAACTGGAAAGCTGGCGTAAAACAAATATGAATGTCAGTTTTTCTGAAATGAATGATATGATTTTGATGATGTTGTTATGATGATGAAAGTTGTGTTACATGTGTATGTATATGAGAGTCGAGTCAGAGGCCCTACGACCTTACCCCCTTACCAGAGTGGTGTATTGTAATGGAATTTCATGAGCTATGCACTGCCACAGTTAGATAAGAAATTTACTTTGGCAAATCGAATTACTCAGGTACGAGGTCGAGAAAATGTAATGATTATGACCTTCTCAGAACTGATCTTCTTTAGTGAAAAGAATAATATGGGATTCATGATGACAAAATTAGTCAGAGAAATGATAATTGAGTAGTAAAAATGTCTGAGTGTTTGTGAAAGTATTACTGTGGTAATAGAACTTCTTGACTTAACTATAAAGAGAAGCTGGTTTTGTGATTATTTAGACTGCAAGAAAATTTTTTTTAAAAAAAGGTAAGACCAGTGACTTCTTTAACTAACTTGGGAAGGTTCATATTGTGCTATATGTATCAATGCTACGACGGTAAAGATCAGACTTTTTGCATAAAATTTCTTCGACCGAGATTGAGAAATAATCTGTTATGTCATAGAGTAAAGTGTAGATCAAAATCTTAGTTTAAAAATTTAAGGAATTATGAGATCTGAAGCTATGTCAGAATTTGAAAGTATTATGTGAAAACAAATCTTTAATCTATTTGCTGATAAGATTTTCGAGGACAAAAATCCCTAAGGGGGGAGAGTTGTAATAGCCCGATTTTGGGTCTAGTCAGAATAGTGGTTTCAGGACCACAAACCCAAAGTCAAAAAATTTATTTTATTAATTTATTAAGGTTTACAGCATGATGGAATTTTTATGTGAAAATTTCGTAAAGTAATTTTACCGTTTGAGTGCTTAATTTGATAAAAGGACTTAATCACGTAAAATACAAAAGCTGCATTCTATTTGTTAAAAGTGTTCAATGACTATTAAAAGGAAGTGTGGAGTACTTGCATGGAAATTAGCCCATTGATATTGTGAGTGGACAGTTAGGCCGAACATGAAATAGTGAATTTTATTTTTTATGTTTTGATCAAAGGGTATTTTGGTAATTAAGTTAATAAGTATAATAAGACAAAAATAGTAAAAAGGCATCATCTTTTTCTCTTTTCTTCTTGAAACGAATGTGAAAAGAAAATGGACAGCCAAGGAGAAAGCTACATTCGGCCAAGCTTTGTGCTTTAATTGGTGAGTCGTTTTTGCTCGGTTTTTAATAATTTTTACGTTTTTGAGAATGTTGCAGCTTAATCTAGTTAGCCTGTATCTTCGATTTCTGAACTGTTAAAGATTTTAAAAGATGCCATTGATGAATAAGCATGTATTGTGAAGTTTCTTGATAGATTATGAATGCTCGTTGATAGATAAACAAGTTTTGTTAAATGATTTTTAATGAAAATGCAAATTAAGGGCTAATTTGTGAAATGTGTAAATTTACTGGTTGAAATGTGAAATAAATGAAAAAGTGGGCTGCTATAAGCATGAAAAAGGTTCGACTAGACATGGGTAGCAAAGAAATTGAATGAATTTCATTTTACGAGCATAGGGGCAAAAGTGTAAATATGACAAAGTTTTGGGTAAAAATATAATTTTACCAAAAATGTGAAATTGGGCTAATTTGAGTAGCATGATGAGTAAATAAATTAAATGTGTTGTTATAGATCAGGGAAGACGAGATTTAGACTTAGAATGGGGGAAAAACAAAGAGTATGATGAATAAGTCCTTTTCACTGATTGTTCTACCGAGGTAAGTCCGTGTGATTAAATAAGCATGATATCCATGTTATTGTTAATATACTTGAAATCTATCTTACTATCATTGTATTGAATTATTTGTTGATGCTATTGTACATGAGAAAGTGATGCCAAATGTTAATAACATTTGGGTGATGATTGAATACATCGAAAATTTGATGGAATATGAGATTTTATTGAAACGAGTAAGTTGGGTGGAAATAACACAACTACATTGTTATCATATACGATTGAATTGTTATAGCATAAATTCTTGATTGTGAATAAGGGTATGTATTTATAGAATTAATGTAGTACAAACTCCCAGTTGAACCTTAGGAATAAATCAGATATTAATGCCATGACATTTGGGTCAGTTGTGTGCTAGTGTAAGACATGTCTAGGACATGCATCGGCCACATTATGAGAGCCAGTGTAAGACCATGTCTGGGACACGGCATCAGTATTAAGATGAGAGCTAGTGTAAGACATGTCTGGGACATGCATCGGCCTCAAGATATGCAAGCTAGTGTAAGACCTGTCTAGGACATGGCATCGGCTTGACATGTGTCAGTGTAAGACCTATCTGGGACATGGCATCTACACCGATAGATGAGAGCCAGTGTAAAACCTGTCTGGGACATGGCATCGGGCTCGATATATGGAAGTCAATGTAAGACCTGTCTAGGACATGGCATCGACTTAGATGTGTAAGCCAGTGTAAGACCATGTTTGGAACATGGCATCGGCATCGTACCTTATGTTTGAGGCTTAGTGATTATCCTGTGGTATTCCAAATGGTTGAACGAGAAATTTAAGGTTTAAGTCGAAATGATAGCGCTTGTGGCTATGTTGTGAGTGGTACAGGTACTTACATGAAATTGATGAAATGTAAATTCAATTCATGTTGTATGATTAGTAAAGAATGAATATGAGCATGTTGAGTAACACAGGTATGTATGCCAAGCTCATGAGAAATGATTTCGGTTCATGATGCACATTTGGTGAAGATGTAAGTAGGTAATTCATGCCTATGAGAATGATTTTGTGATGACCTTGTGATTATAGGTCTATACTTATGATGTATAAATATGTATCTTTACCAATATGGTGAAAATAAATTAATAAGGTGTGATACACTTAGTATCATTAATTTACACTAAAGCAGTTTTGGACAACAACCATAGTCTAAATTTGAAAATCAACCAAAAATTGTGGAAATTGATTTAGAGGCTGAATAAAATATTAAATTAAATCCTAATGAGTTTAGTTTCACATAGAAGAAATGGTGTAAGCAAAAGTGTTTCATATTATGAAATATTTAAATTGTTGTGAGATAGAGTGGAATGATTTCGAAATCCTCTATTCTGATTTGGGAAAATCATTGAAAATCGTACCAAAGTAGTTATGGGTTAAAATTTATATTATTAGAATCCTTAGTGAGTCTATTTTCAAAAAAAATAAATGGGAACATCATTCGAATCCCGTGTGAGGAGATAATTAATTTTTAGTAATAAAAGGTTGAAGCTGTCAAACAGCAGAATAGGGGTGACTTTGAAGAATAAACCGTACTAATTGGCTAAACAAAAAATTCTAAAAATGTTATGGTAAGAACATATGTGAGTCTAGTTTCAGGGGAAATTGGTGGATCTTAATTTTGAGTTCCATATCTCAAGATATAAATAATTTAGTGACTATGACTTGAGAAAACAGCTCGACCTGAACATAAGTAAAAGTGCAAATATGGTTGTATTACCTTGAGAAGAAGTTGATAAATTTCTTATTATTTTCATACGGTCTTACTAAGCTATAAAGCTTACTCCCTTCCTTTCCTTTTCTTTAGTGTTGACAAATTAGTTTAGGGTTGGTGATCTTCGGAGGCAGCATTACACTATCAAGTCACTACCTTTGGAATAATGAAGCATATATTAGAAATTTCAGGTGAGTGGCATGTATAGGGATCTAGTTTATTAACATGTGTTATTATGCTTTGGCCAAATGTATTGGCTTATATTGAGTTAAATGTATATGGCCATGAGATGTGGCTCATATCTATTATGGCTTGTAAACCTAGCTATTCATGTCATGTCTATTGTTTATGATGTGATTATGTTTGTTTGCCATGCATGGTTGGTAATATGACATGTATGTTGGATATATGCTCCATGACTAATTGAGGTGGTCATAGCCATGTAGTAATTGCACGTTATAAAAACAACGTGATAGTGGTTGAGCATGAATGCTCGATGGATAAGTTGGTAACCCTAGTATAATGGTAAAAGTGATCATCAAAATGACAAGTCTTATGAATGTGAATTAAGGAATCTAGACTTGGTATTGCATAAGTGGATGCATTGCTTATGAGAGGACTTGTTAGTTTTATGAAAATGTCTTAATAAAGAGTGTTTAATCACTAAAATGATGCCATGATTTGGGGTTTAAATATGTATAAGGTTGTAAGGGTTTATGGGTAACATGAAGGCTTGGAAAATTGCCTAAGTGTTGACTTCACGGGCCAAGACTCGATTGTGTGTCTCAACCGTGTGGGGGACACGGCCTTAGCACACGGGTGTGTGGCTTGGCCGTGTGGCTCAAATTATTCGCTGATGTCATAGACAAAGAATTACACGACCTGAAGACACGGGCGTGTCGAAGGCACACGGGCGTGTGACCCTGTCTCATGAAAAGAAATTTTCTAAGTTTTCCCAAAATTTGCTAAGGTTCTCGGTTTAGTCCCTAACTATTTTCATTGCATGTTTAAGGCTTTGTAGGCCCGTGTGTGGGACATTATGCACGTGTATGAAAATTTTTGAATTAAAAGAAATTTTGTAGCCCATTTTTTGCATGTTTGTGAACAATTAAGTCGGGTATTGCCTCGTACCCTGTTCTGGCATCGAACACAGGTAAGGGGTGTTACATGTTTGACATGTTTGCTAATACCTCAGAGTTGGTCATCTTCGTGGTTTCACATGAAGGCATTTTATATGAATCATAGGGAGGGTTTTCTAGATATTCGGGCATATCATGATCTTTTTCAATTTGTTCATACAAATTACTAGTGAACTCATGTGGATGTTCAACTATATCAGTACCTTGTTCATTACTTCCCTTATTGGCTTAGCTTAAGCATAATTTCCCATTTTTCATATACTCCCTCATTGTATGTTTCTCCATCAAAAACTATCTCATTGTTAAACCACGTGTAATCAGTTTCATCCATATTTAAATGATTTTGCTGGGATAGTCTCTATGGATCAATGACTAACTAAACACGTGTTCCTCTCCTCTGAGGCATGGATTGAAATTAAAGAAGAAAGAAGTTAGTAAACGTAAATTAATAAAAATAGAATAAAATAAAGTCATATCTATAATTTAAAATTTTCTCAATTATTATATAGAACATAAGAATTAAAATAAATCTAGTAGTGTTGCCTCCCCGGCAACGACGCCTTCAAATTGACTGCCTCTAGACATACTAATGTCCAGAGTGTGAATACTACAACTAAAGATGTGGAATTGAGGCGGTGTTCGCAAGTATATGGGTCAGGTTGTAATATAGTTACAAAAAAATAGGTGAGTAATCTAAGGATCGTACCTAAGGGAGGCAAGTACTAGATGAAAGTTATCCTAAGCGCAAATAGAATTAATTAGTAAACTAGATAAACAATATTACCATAAAATGTAAAGAAGAGATTTTTGGGTTTTTATGGCTGAATAACAAGAATTGCATAAATAAAGTGAACTTCGATTAACTAAAATCTAAACTTAATCCAATCAAAACATGTGTGATTAGCTCGCTTTGATAGTCATAATCAACTGTAGTCTCGGTCTTTCTTGTTCAATCAACTAGTCAATACCCCAATAGAATCTTCTAATTCGCCCACTAAAATACTAAGTCGGTAAGACTATTTATCTTTCGACCTCACAGTTTAGATCAGTTCATGTTTAAGGTGTTCACAGATAGGCCGTACCAAATTTGGGTTAATTCTCATATTGATGACTTCCTAGGGTTTTCAGGCTTAAGGTTTAGATTCTCCCCTTCCTAAACAATTGATCCGTTAAAAAGTTCCTATAAAATAGTTAATTATTCATACCTCCACTAGCTAATCCGCCATAAGAGGATTAGTTCCTCATTGAATCCATAAACACAATAAACTTGATAAATAAGATATGTACAAAGAATAAATCAAGAATAAGGGTTAAAAGAATCATGATTGTATTTGTTTGGTGAAGGCATAGAAATACACAATAGTTTGATTATGTCTACAAATCAAGTTCTCCAAAGAACATGAATGAAAAGAACTGAAAAGAAATATAAACCCATAGAGAAAGAAAAAAAAAATTAAAAGCTAAATTACAAAGAAAAAAACTTAGAATATCAAAAGTTGTCCTTTAACATGTGTTTAAGAGCCAATTGATAGAGTTAGGGTTGTCGTTGTCGTTGTCCTCAATCCTAGGTTAGATAATGCTGTCGTATTTAACTTTTGATTGTGTAGACCAAAATGCCCCTCGCTCGTAAGTGTTTCCTGTACAGGACCGATGTTGTGACACCCTAGTGCCTATGTCGTGACATCAAAGGTAGTATGCTCAAGTCAAGGTAGCTTCAGGGGTGTGTCGTAACATCCAATGGTTGTGTCGCAACACTGAAGGTAGTCTCAAGATTCTTGCATTCTGCTCCCTATGTTGCGACGTCAAACTTCCCGTGTTGCAACGCAATAATGACCAATATTGAGTTTGTACGCCCTTGATGGTCTCTTGCACACTCACTAAGTATATTAGCTCACCTTTAGGCCTCATTCTGCCCCTAAGGTCAACAAAAGACTCAAAATAAATTTTTTATTGGATTTAAGCTAAACTACAAAAACTTAACTAAAACATAATGAAAATGCTTATATTCAGGCTCCTCAAGTTCAAAAACTAATTTAATTTGCTACACCAAATTATGGCAGATCACTCAAACATGTAACTTGACATGTATATATATTCAGCTTGTACAAGAAATCACATGTATCATTTTAAAGGTTTAGCCTAGACTGGTAACCTGACACAAATATATATTCAGCTCGAACAAGCAATTGGTATATCGAAGATACATGTGACACATGTTTATCCTAGACTTGTAACCTGATGTTGTTTTAAAAGTGTAGTCTGGATGGATAACCGGAAATGTATATATATTCAGCTTGAAAAAGAAATTGGTGTATATGAGATACCTATGTATGTGGAAACACGAAAATATATACACTTTTTCATACCCTTTTTAACTCAAATTCATGCAAATTCGTAGTAATTCTTGTCGAAAAATATATAATAATTATAAAGCAATTAAGTTGCACTTAAATTGTTAACATGCTAAATTTTAATTAATTTTGATCATTTTCGACATATTTGCACAAAAGGCGAAAATTCGCCCAGCTGACACTACTAGAAGCACAAAACCAAGAAGCGATTTTTGAAGCATCAAGGCGAATTAAATTTTCACCCAAAGGCGGTCCAAATTATGAATATTAATTCATAATATAATTAATTTTAATTTTAATTCAATTTAATTTAGGTTAAATAATTATTATTAATTAATTATGAAAAGAGGCTCAATTGAGCTGAACCGAGAAAATTGATCCAACCGAGCACTGGGCTTGTAACATCCCGAAATAGGGCCTAAACGTAATAGTGGTTGCGAAACCACAAATCTGAGGTAGAAAACTTTATTTTATTATTATTTTGAGGTTTATGATATAATTGCATGATTGTGTGAAAATTTCGTGATGAAATTCTATGCATAAAGTGCTTAAGTTGAGATTAGGGACTAAATCGAATAATTTGCAAAACTTGCATTCTAGAAGTTTTTAGTATGAAATTGCTTTGGAATATTAATTAGGAGGGTTTAAATAAAAATTTGACCAATTTTAAGTTCATGAAAAAAATTAGGACATGGAAGGAATTTTTGAAAGTTTAGTAAGGAGGGCATTTTGGTCATTTGGTTATTAACATTAATAAAAGGTAAAAGATGACAAAATTGTATCATCTTCTTCAAGTACCAGCCGAATCTTACCTCTCTCCATAGCTAGGGTTTCTTCAACTTTCAAGCTTCATAGTAAGTGATTCTAAGCCACGTTTTTAATGTTCTTTACGTTTTGGAGTCCCAGTGTAGCTCGATTAAGCTTATGCTAGTAATAAGTCAACCTAGGGTTCATATTTGGAAAAATACCCATAGGTGAAATTTGTGTATTTTGGTGTTTTATGATAGAATATGAGGTTTTAAATTATGTTAGACAATTTTTACTACTCGGTTTTAAGCAAAAAGCAGTAAAAGGACTTAACTTAGGTAAAAATACCTAATAGTCATAAGTGCATGTTAGAGTATGAATTTGATGCTGCCATAGAAGGGAAAAATGACCAGCATGTCATAAAACATAAGAAAATAGGCTGAAGTTTAATTTACGAGCTTTGGGGCAAAAGTGTAAATATGCAAAAGTTTAGGGGCAAAAATGTAATTTTGCAAAGTTTGAGTAAAGGACTGTTTTGATAAATTTTGATATTAAATAAGTTAAATTTGCTATTATAGATCAAGAAGAGTGAAATTTGGGAGTAGATCGGGAAAAGAAAAAGTAAAGGACTAAATTGTAATGTTTAGTCACATTTTGTATCGAGGTAAGTTTACATGAAATAAATGCAATATTATTTTATTTTACACTATTATTGTCAATTTCTAACATTTATATACTTATTTTATGAGAATATTTAAAGTCGAATTAAAGGCGAAGTGACAGAGAAAAAGGCATTAGGAAGTCCCGTTTGAACCTTAGGAATGTTAGGATATTAGGGTTGACAGGACAGGACAGGATAGAAATGAGCCATGTAAGTCCATATCAGATATATGGCTTTGGAGACAGGAATGAGTCATGTAAGCCCATATTGTATATATATGGCATTGGAGACAGGAATAATTCATGTAAGTCCATGTCGAAGACATGGCATTGGCAGGATATTGATAGACAGAAACGACCCTAATATCCTTAGTATTCCGAGTGGTTCAACGGGTCAGGATACGAGTTAGATTACAGTGAATTAATAGCAAAGGAAAAGTAGATTATATTTATGAAAAGGAAAGGTCAGATAAGAAAGAAGGTAAAGGAATAAAGAAGAAGATAGAAATTGAGAAGTAAAGAAATTTATGATGTTAGATGATATTATGCATAATTATCCATTATGTTGAATGTTGTGATTTAATTGCTTGTAAGCTTACTAAGCCTAGTGCTTAATCCCTTTATTTTCTTCTTCTTATAGTACTTATCTAGCCACTCGGGGATCGAAGGAAACGTCGGAGGCCGATCACACTATCAAAGAAATAACTCGGTATAATTAGACGTTTTGTTTTGTGTATGGCATGTATAGAAACTTAGCTACTTTTAGTATAATGTGAACAATGAATGGTGTGTAAATACTTGCTAGAGATTAGCTAATAAAAATGACCGATGATATGCATGTTTATTAATATGTATGATTGAATGGTGGTTATCACATGAAAATTATGAAAAATGTGAAAGTAACCTAAAAATAGATTCAAATAACAGAAATGAAGTGACTTTGAAAAATCACTAAAAATTGTATAAACATATTTTTAAGATGAATAATATATTAAATTAAAGCTTATTATGTCTATTTTCTTATGGAATAAGAAAAACAGGTACAGGTATTATATTTTATGAGATATCTGAGTTTTAGTCAAACAGGGTCAGAGAAAATTCTAGATCCCCTGTTTCAAATTTGGAAATTCACCATAAATTGTAAAAAAATAATTAGGTGGTGTAATTTATATGGTTATAATCCTTATTGAATATAGTTTTAATAGAAACAAACAGTATAGTTATATTAATTTTTTGTATGGAGAAAAGTGGTTTGAAGTAAGTAGAGGTCTGTGCAGTCGAATTCTGAAACAGTGGTAACTTTAAATAATAAACTGTACTAATTGGCTAAGTCAAAAATTCTAAAAAAAAATTAGTGGATCGATATATGAGTCTAGTTTCAGAAAAAATTTACGGATCTAAATTTTGAGTTTCGGAACTCAAGATATGAATTTTTAGGCAACTACAACTCAGAATGACAGCACATTCCGAAAAGTTTAAATAAACAATTTTAAAACTATTTAAGTGATAGATTAAGTTTAGTAATGCCTCGTGCTTGATTTTGGCAACAGTCTCGGGTAAGGGGTGTTACATTTATTGGTATCAGAGTAGGTTTAGTCGGTTCTCGGAACAGTTAGTGTGAGTAAAAGTCTAGCTATACATGCTATACCTGTATTTTGATAGTGTGATGACTCCTGACGATTTTTAAATATTTTGTTTTATAGTAATGGATCCCGAGCGAGCTGGTGATGATGATGTAGAAAGTAATGCGCCTGCTCCCTCGGAAGGGGCAACGCCATCCGAGAATAGGCCATGAATCGTTGATCGGGGAGGAGTGACTCGAGAAGCTCTCTTCCAAGCTTTGAATGATTGGTTTGCCGAGTTCATTCGCATGCGAATCCGCAGTTAGACCTCCACCCCCTCATGATTCTCAGGCTACCCATGTAGCTCAAGCTTCCCCAGTCACAGGTACCGTGATAAGAGAAAAGCCACCAGTTGATAGAATCTGGAAACAAGGGGCAGAAGAGTTTCGAGCAACAAAAGATGATGATGCAGAAAAGAGCGAGAATTTTGGTTAGAAAATACTATCAGAGTCTTTGACGAATTATCTTGTACACCCGAGGAATGTATGAAATGTGTAGTATCACTTCTTAGAGACTCAGCCTACTACTGGTGGAAAACACTTATATCAGTTGTACCAAAGGAGAGGGTCACTTGGGATTTCTTTCAGGAGGAATTTCGTAAAGTACATCAATCGAGGTTTATTGACCGTAAGAGAAAAGAATTCTGGAATTGAAACAAGGCAATATGATTTGGTGACCGACATTATGAGCGTGAATTTGTCGGGCTCGAGAAATATGCTCAAGAATGTGTGTCCACAGAGGCTATCATGTGTAAAAGGTTTGAGGATGGGTTAAATGATGATATCCGATCACAAGTGGGTGTTCTAAAAATAAAAGAGCTCGTTATTTTAGTTGAGAGAGCCTGTAAGGCGAGAGGAGTTGTTAAAAGGAAAGGTAAAGTTGAGACAGAGACACAAGATGCAAAGAAGAGGTAGATGAGTAGGTCATTTCGTGGCTACATCCGAGAGGCCCAAAGAGTTTTCTACCGGATCTAGCTTTTCGGCAGGCAAGCTAGTCGAGAATAGAGGTAGCAAATTTAAAGATCCAAAGGCTCGGACCACCTCGATTGCGAGTGTAGGTAATGTCGACAGGGTAGATCGAGGTGTCCACAGGTGTGGTAGACTTCATTATGGTCCTTGTCGGCAAAGCGAAAATGTTTGCTATAAATGTGGTGCTCCAGATCATTTTGTACGAGAATGTCCGTATGCTAGCCAAGAAGTAATCTGAGTGCTAGATCCGGAAATACTCCTACTAGAGGCGAGATCACCGAGGCAACCGAGAGTAGGAGCAGAAATAACAGAGGTACCTTTAGAGATTCGACCGTGTGAGACCGGATGCTAGAGCCCCCGCAAGGACTTATGCTATTCGTACGCGCCAAGAGGCATCCTCCCCGATGTGATTATGGGTACATTTTCTCTACATAATATTAATGTCATGGCTCTGATTGATCCGGTTCGACTCATTCTTATGTTTGTATGAAATTGATGTCTAGTATAAGTATGCCTATAGAATCTACAGAATTTGTGATTAAAGTATCGAACCCATTAGGCAAGCATGTATTAGTAGATAAAGTATGTAGAAATTGTCCTTTGATGATTAGAGGTTACTGCTTTTTCTACCGATCTCATGCTATTGCCATTTGATGAGTTTGATGTGATTCTTGGTATGGATTGGTTGACTACACATGATGTGATAGTGAATTGTAGAAAGAAATTCATTGAGTTGAAGTGTGAAAATGGTGAAATTCTTGGGTTAATTCGGAAGAGTCGATAGTTCATTTCCCATAATTTCAAGTTATGTCCGCTTTCGTAAATGTTTGAGAAAATGGTATGAAGCTTATCTTGCTTTTGTGTTGAACACTAAAACCAAGAATTGAAAATTGAGTCGATGCACTGTGGTATGTGAGTTTCCGATGTGTTTCCTAAGAACTACCAGCTTACCTCCCGTTAGAGAAGTTGAGTTTGGTATTGAGTTGATTCCGTACCACGCCCATTTCTATTGCTCCTTATAGAATGGCTCATTGGAATTGAAAGAATTGAAAGCTCAGATTCATGCGAGAATTGACAGATAAAGGATTTGTAAGACCCAGTAGTTCACTATAGGGTGCACCAGTGCTATTTGTGAAAAAAAAAGACGGATCGATGCGGTTGTGCATAGATTATCGGCAACTTAACAAGGTAACAGTAAAGAACAAGTATCCATTGCCTAGAATTGATGATTTGTTTGATCAATTGAAGGGAGCTACTGTGTTCTCCAAGATAGATTTGAGATCCGGATACTATCAGTTGTGAGTTAAAGAGTCGGATGTCCCAAGACGCTTCCGGACTAGGTATGGTCATTATGAGTTCCTTGTGATGCCATTTGGCTTGACTAATGCTCCTGCCATTTTTATGGACTTAATGAACCTAATTTTCAGACCGTACTTGGATAAGTTTGTAGTTGTGTTCATTGATGATATCTTGATTTATTCTCATGATGAGACTGAGCATGCAGAGCATTTGAGAACAGTTTTACATATTCTGAGAGATAATCAGTTGTATGCCAAGTTCAGCAAAAGTGAATTCTGGTTACGAGAAGTTGGTTTTCTTGGACATATTGTCTCAGGTGAAGGTATTAAGGTTGATTCGAGCAAGATTTCACCATTGTTGATTGGAAGCCTCCTAGAAATGTATCGGTTAGAAGTTTTCTTGGTCTTGCGGATATTATAGACGATTTGTAGAGGGATTTTCCATGATAGCTACCCCACGACAAGATTGCTTGTGAAAGGATATCAAGTTTGAATGGATCGAGAAGTGTCAACGAGTTTTGACAAGTTAAAAACATTATTGACTAAAGCTCTGTTTTAGTACAACTAGAACCGTAAGGAGTTTGTGATTTACAGTGATGCGTCCATGAATGGACTTGGTTGAGTACTTATGCAGGGAAGGGAAGGTAATTGCTTATGCCTCTAGACATTAAAGCCACATGAGAAGAACTATCCAACACATGATTTAGAGCTAGTCGCCATTATTTTTGCGTTGAGAATTTGGAGACATCATTTGTATGGTGAAAGGTGCCGAATATTTACCGATCATAAAAGCTTGAAATACTTGATGACTCAAAAAGATTTGAATTTGAGGCAAAGAAGATGGTTGGAATTGCTTAAAGATTACGAGTTAGTGATTGATTATCACCCAGGTAAGGCAAATGTAGTTGCTGACGCTCTAAGCAGGAAACTTTTATTTACATTGTGAACTTTGAATACCAATTTAGCCATGTCAAATGATGGTTCTATTTTAGCTGAATTTAGAGCTAAACAAGTATTTTTTGAAGAGATTTGTGAAGCTCAGAAAGATGATAATGAGTTACAAGCTAAAAGAGTTCAATGCGAGTCGGCATAGAATCAGATTTCTGGATTGGTTCTGATGGTTGTTTGATGTTTAGAGACAGAATTTGTGTACCAAAGAATGATGAGCTTATTCAAAAGATTTTACAGGAAGCACATAGCAGTTCTTTATCTATTCATCCAGGCAGTACAAAAATGTATAATGATTTGAAGAAATTGTATTGGTGGGTAGGAATGAAAAGAGACATTTCAGAGTTTGTTTCTAGATGCTTGATTTGTCAACAGGTAAAGGCCGAACATCAGGTACCCTCAGGATTATTGCAACCTGTGCTAGTTCCGGAATGGAAATGGGACAGAGTTACTATGGATTTTGTGAACAGGTTGCCGTTAACACTTGAAAAAGAAAGATGCAATATGGGTTGTGATTGATAAGCTAACTAAGTCGGCTCATTTTATCCCAATCCGTATGGATTACTCACTTGACAAGTTGGTGAGTTATACATTTCGAGAGATAGTTAGACTACATGGAGTGCCATTATCGATCATTTCGCATGAGATCCAAGATTTACTTCACAGTTCTCGAAGAAGTTACAAGAGGCTTTAGGTACGGTTGAGTTTTAGTACACGACTTTCCATCCTCAAACCGATGGTCAGTGATCAGAGAGAGTTATTCAGGTACTTGAAGATATGCTTAGATGCTGTGTATTGGAATTTCAAGGCAGTTGGGAAAAATATTTACCATTAGTAGAGTTTGCCTACAATAATAGTTATCAGTCGAGTTTGAAGATGGCACCTTATGAAGCTTTGTATGGACGTAAATGTTGCACACCTTTGTATTGGACAGAGCTTAAGGAAAATCGATTTCTTGAGTTGATCTAGTTAAGAAACAGAAGAGAAAGTAAAAATCATCGAGAGATTACTTAAAAGCGAAATTTCTGCATGGACAAAAGTCGTATGCAGATTTGAAGAGAAAAGAGATTGAGTATCAAGTTGGTGACAAAGTTTTTTTGAAAGTATCCCCGTGGAAGAAAGTTCTTAGATTTGGCAAGAAAGGCAAACTAAGTCCACGTTTTATTGGACCGTTTGAAGTGATCGAGAGAGTCGGACCATTAGCATATCGGTTAGCTTTGCCGATTGAGTTAAAGAAGATTCATAATGTATTTCATGTGTCTATGCTACGTCGTTATCGTTCAGATCCGTCACATATAATTTCTCAGACAGAGGTTGAGATTCAGTCAGACATGACCTACGGTGAAGAACCGGTAAAGATTCTAGCTCGAGAGGTAAAGCAATTAAGGAACAAAAGCATTGTACTTGTGAAAGTACTATGGAATAGGCATGGAGTAGACGAGGCTACATGGGAACCCGAAGAGGCTATGCAAAAAAAAGAGACCCAAATCTTTTCACACTAAGATTTTCTAGGGACGAAAATCCCTAAAGGGGGGGAGAAATGTAACATCCCGAAATAGGGCCTAAACGGAATAGTGGTTGCGAAACCACAAATCTGAGGTAGAAAAATTTATTTTATTATTATTTTGAGGTTTATGATATAATTGCATGATTGTGTGAAAATTTCGTGATGAAATTCTATGCATAAAGTGCTTAAGTTGAGATTAGGGACTAAATCGAATAATTTGCAAAACTTGCATTCTAGAAGTTTTTAGTATGAAATTGCTTTGGAATATTAATTAGGAGGGTTTAAATAAAAATTTGACCAATTTTAAGTTCATGAAAAAAATTAGGACATGGAATGAATTTTTGAAAGTTTAGTAAGGAGGGCATTTTGGTCATTTGGTTATTAACATTAATAAAAAGGTAAAAGATGACAAAATTGTATCATCTTCTTCAAGTACCAGCCGAATCTTACCTCTCTCATAGCTAGGGTTTCTTCAACTTTCAAGCTTCATAGTAAGTGATTCTAAGCCCCGCTTTTAATGTTCTTTACGTTTTGGAGTCCCAGAGTGCTTCGATTAAGCTTATGCTAGTAATAAGTCAACCTAGGGTTCATATTTGGAAAAATACCCATAGGTGAAATTTGTGTATTTTGGTGTTTTATGATAGAATATGAGGTTTTAAATTATGTTAGACAATTTGTACTACTCGGTTTTAAGCAAAAACGAGTAAAAGGACTTAACCTAGAAAAATACCTAATAGTCATAAGTGCATGTTAGAGTATGAATTTGATGCTGCCATAGAAGGGAAAAATGACCAGCATGTCATAAAACATAGGAAAATAGGCTGAAGTTTAATTTACGAGCTTTGGGGCAAAAGTGTAAATATGCAAAAGTTTAGGGGCAAAAATGTAATTTTTGCAAAGTTTGAGTAAATGACTGTTTTGATAAATTTTGATATTAAATAAGTTAAATTTGCTATTATAGATCAAGAAGAGCGAAATTCGGGAGTAGATCGGGAAAAGAAAAAGTAAAGGACTAAATTGTAAAGTTTAGTCACATTTTGTATCGAGGTAAGTTTACAGTAAATAAATGCAATATTATTTTATTTTACACTATTATTGTCAATTTCTAACATTTATATACTTATTTTATGAGAATATTTAAAGTCGAATTAAAGGCGAAGTGACAGATAAAAAGGCATTAGGAAGTCCTGTTTGAACCTTAGGAATGTTAGGATATTAGGGTTGACAGAGACGGACAGGATAGAAAAATGAGCCATGTAAGTCCATATCGATATATGGCTTTGGAGACAGGAATGAGCCATGTAAGCCCATATTATATATATATATGGCATTGGAGACAGGAATAATTCATGTAAGTCCATGTCGAAGACATGGCATTGGCAGGATATTGATAGACAGAAACGACCCTAATATCCTTAGTATTCCGAGTGGTTCAACGGGTTAGGATACGAGTTAGATTACAGTGAATTAACAGCAAAGGAAAAGTAGATTATATTTATGAAAAGGAAAGGTCAGATAAGAAAGAAGGTAAAGGAATAAAGAAGAAGATAGAAATTGAGAAGTAAAGAAATTTATGATGTTAGATGATATTATGCATAATTATCCATTATGTTGAATGTTGTGATCTAATTGCTTGTAAGCTTACTAAGCCTAGTGCTTAATCCCTTTATTTTCTTCTTCTTATAGTACTTATCTAGCCACTCGGGGATCGAAGGAAACGTCGGAGGCGATCACACTATCAAAGAAATAACTCGGTATAATTAGACGTTTTGTTTTGTGTATGGCATGTATAGAAACTTAGCTACTTTTAGTATAATGTGAACAATGAATGATGTGTAAATACTTGCTAGAGATTAGCTAATAAAAATGACCGATGATATGCATGTTTATTAATATGTATGATTGAATGGTGGTTATCACATGAAAATTATGAAAAATGTGAAAGTAACCTAAAAACAGATTCAAATAACAGAAATGACGTGACTTTGAAAAATCACTAAAAATTGTATAAACATATTTCTAAGATTAATAATATATGAAATTAAAGCTTATTATGTCTATTTTCTTATGGAATAAGCAAAATAGGTAAAGGTATTATATTTTATGAGATATATGAGTTTTAGTGAAACAGGGTCAGAGAAAATTCTAGATCCCCTGTTTCAACTTTGGAAATTCACCATAAATTGTACAAAAATAATTAGGTGGTGTAATTTATATGGTTAGAATCCTTATTGAATCTAGTTTTAATAGAAACAGACGGTATAGTTATATTAATTTTTTATAGGGATAAAAGTGGTTCGTAGTAAGTAGAGGTCTGTGCAGTTGAATTCTGAAACAGGGGTAACTTTAACTAATAAACTGTACTAATTGGCTAAGTCAAAAATTCTAGAAAAAAATTAGTGGATAGATATATGAGTCTAGTTTTAGGAAAAATTTACGGATCTAAATTTTGAGTTTCGGAACTCAAGATATGAATTTTTAGGCGACTACAACGCAGAATGATAGCACATTCCGAAAAGTTTAAATAAACAATTTTAAAACTATTTAAGTGATAGATTAAGTTTAGTAATGCCTCGTGCTCGATTTTGGCAACAGTCTCGGGTAAGGGGTGTTACAGGGCTACCCAAAACAGTCCCACATGCTGACCCAATCAGCTTGTTTTGCTGATTATTTGGCTTGCAAAATAGCCCTTGAAGACTCCTTGAATTTGCATTCAAACCCCTCCACTTATCATGCTTTCCTAGATTTGCCCCTACCTTAAAACAACAAGTTTGAAACCTTCAAACTTGCCACATGTGTGGCCGGCCATGGGGGGACTCTATGGCTATTGATTTTTGCTATTTTTAGCAGCCTACTCAACATATAAATACCCCCTTATCTGCTCATTTCAAACATATCTCAAAACCATCCATTTTTCACTTCTCTCTCACTTTTCTCTCTTATTGTTCTTCATTTCCTTCCTCATTCCCTTGCCAATTTCACCTCTTGAAAAATATTTCTTCAACCACCATTTGGACCAGCATTCAAGTCTTCGTGGAAGCCTCATTTCAACAAGAACAAGTGGAGAAGGAGGAGTGGAGCAAACTAGTCAAGCCTCGGAGAAACACCAGATTTGATTCTTCTTTCTTACCCTTTTAATTTATTGTTGTTATGAACATGCCTATGAATATTTGTGATGTTGATAAGTTTAATTTAATTAATATGGCTTAATTTAATTCGTGTTAGGTTGATTGCATTTTGTCCACTTAATTTATTGAAATTGTGTTTGTGTTGTTATATGCCTTGGTAAGATGTTTGATTAAGTAAAACCATGACTAAGTTATTCTTGCATTACAATTGTAAGGTAACTGATGAATTAATTATTTAAACGGATTGAAATTGTAATTAATTGCAACGATACTTAATCAATGCATGTTTAATCATCTAAGGTAGCTGAGGGTTAAATTAGCAATGGTATCTAACGATACATTAGCCTTGCATAACTTGCAAGATTATTGTGATTAAACTCTTTCAAGGTAGAAATACATTGTTACCTCACGTAATCTTTTATGTGCTTATGAGGTTGAATTAATTGTTTAAATTGGCATAGAGATATGTACAAGAGATTATTTTAATTTCATAAGTATGTATGTGCATTAACACATTTGCTTATTAAAATTTGTTTAATCGGTTGAATTGACATAGAGATATAGTCAAGAGATAAATGGAGTTTTGTAGGTGAGTATGTTCATAAGTTAGCAAATTATCGAGTTGCCGTGAACTTATTCGTAACAACATGAAGATGAGTTTAATAATTCTAAGTTAAGAAACGTAATTAATCTAACACAATTATGTCATCTTGATTAAAATCATATTTTGAAATCGTGCATTGGAACTTTTATTTTATTTTTATTTATTTTACTTAGTTAAAATCTTAGTTTTTAATCACCTCCTCAAATCAAAATATTTTTCTTTACCAAAGTGTTTTTAATTGCATTCATAAATAATTCTTTTCACAGTCTCTGTGGGTACAATAACTCAACATTTACTTCTCACTTTATTACTTGTTGCAATTGTGTATACATTTCCGTCGTTCCAAGTTTTTGGCTCTGTTTCCGGGGATTGGTTTAAAAGACATTATTTGTGAAATAGTTAATTTTGCATTTTGGTGTATTTTTTCTGTTAAATTTTATTTCCATTTTTTTTTGTGTTTGTTTTAGGAGTTTATGAGTATTTGTAAAATTATTGAATTACTCCCCATAGACCCTGAAATTGAAAGGACTTTCTAACAAAGGAGAAGACAAGCAAACCAAAGAAAGACCGAAGATATGAATTTCAAAAATCCAAACCAAAATCCAGGAGGAACATTCGCTTATAATACTCACAATCTAATTATTGTTGTCGACAACAGAAACTATGCCATTCAACAATATACCATTCCTCTATTCAACGAGCTCAATCCAAGTATTAGGAGACCCAAAATCAAGGCACAACAATTTGAGTTGAAGCCGGTCATGTTCCAAATGTTGCAAAATATGGGTCAATTTAGTGGGATTCCTACTAAAGATCCATATCTTTATCTTTGGCTATTCATGGAAGTGAGTGACTCATTTAAACTAGTCGGGGTGACTGAGGACGCCTTGAGACTGAGATTATTTTCATACTCCTTAAGAGATAGAGCACGAGTGTGGTTGAATTCCCCCTTCCAATTCCATAACTACATGGCAAGAGTTGGTTGAACGTTTCTTAATGAAATATTTCGCTCCATCTTTAACTGCCAAGATCCGAAATGAAATCACTTCATTTCAGGAACTTGATAAAGAATCTTTATATGATGAATGAGAGTGGCTCATTGAGTTATTACGAAAGTGCCCTCATCACGGCATTCATTGCTGCGTTTAAATGGAGACTTTCTATATTGGTCTCAATATTCATACTAGAATAATGATGGATGCTTGGGCAAATGGAGCCCTTCTTTCTAAGTCTTATAACGATGCTTATGAGACTATTGAAAGAATTGCCAACAATAACTATCAGTGACCAACTAACCAAGCAGCCTTAGAAAGACAAACAACAAGAGTACATGAAGCAGACACACTTGCTTCTTTGGTAGCCCACATATCCTTTATGTCTTCTATGCTTAAGAACATAATTGTTAATGGTTTCAATGGTAATTTTTCAGGTCAGCAACCGAACTAGTTTGAGAATATTTCTTGTGAATATTATGGAGATGGCCATTTCTCTGAAAATTGCCCATCGAATTAAGAGTTAAATTATTACATGGAAAATCAGAATTGGAATGGTCCGCAATCAAATTTTTACAACTCTTCATGGTAGAATCATCCAATTTCTCCATAGAGTAATCAATGGGCGGACCATAGCGGCTCTAATATGCCATTTCGACCAAATTATCCGTTGAAATATTCTCAACAAGTGCAACAACCCCCGCTAACTTAATCTTCAAATGATATTGAGAATTTACTGAAGGCATACATAGCGAAGAATGATACCACTTTAAGAAATCTGGAGAATCAAATGGGTTAGCTAACCAATGAACTTCGAAATAAACCCCAAGGTATTTGGCCGATCAACACAGAAAATCCAAGAATTTTGGGCAAAGAACATTGCAAAGCAGTTTCTTTGCCAAGTAGAAAGACATTGGAGCCTAAGGTGGTTGAGGTTCAAAATAAGCCTTTTGTAGCTTAAGACAAAGAGAAAGTTCAACCAAGTGTTGAAACTCTTGATCACAGGAGTCAGATTCAGTGATCCTTGATGAGGTAAACTTTAAAATAGTTAGTTCTAATTATCTAAGACCCTTGTTGGATGCAGAAAAATTTCCACAGAAGAGTTGTCCGATTAAAGCTAAGATTCCACCATTGCCATATCCTCAACGATTCCAGAAGTAGCAATGGGATACTCAGTTCAAAGAAATTTTTGATGATGAGGTGGCTTTTAATGACTTCGATGCTGCTAAATCCCCAGATGTAGTTGAAGACCGTTCTACTATTTCCAAGATGGAACCGTTGGCTTCTACAGAGCTAGAGCTCAATTCTGTAGATGATCCGTTAGATTGTATTCTGCTAGCAAATTCGCAAAATGATGATGAAGATGAGGAATGTTTGGCTTTGCTAGAAGCTAAAATGAAAGGATTCACTCAAGAAGTTCCACCGAAATTATTAGAGTTATTATCTCGGGAGCATACACAACCAAAAGTGTTTATTGAAGAGCCAGTCGAATAGGAACTGAAGACTTTTCCTGTTCATTTGAAATATGATTATTTGGGTTTATCTCCATTTTACCTATCATGATTTAGTTGAGTTCACCAACAATGTAACGCCCTAAAAATCTTGAAATCCTGAATTTTCTTTTTTTTTTTGGTTCTGATAAAAACAATGTGTGCTTAGTATTCCCGATTAAGTGTTAATCATTTGATAATAGGTCGCAGTTAGTTTTGGAGTTAGAACTAAGAAGTGAAGGAAATTATAGTTTAATTATTAAAGGAACCCTGATGGCAAGTAGGTGGGCTTTTGAATAAATGAAGGAAGAATTCGACAGAAAAGAGATTGTTGGCCCAGTGGATAAGTGGCGTGTTGCTAGTGTTAGAGGTCTGGGGTGCGAATCCTTCTTGCTCAAAAGAGGGATTTATTTTTGCTTGAAAGATGGACAGAGGTGGCGTTGGATATGAACTCTGCAGGAAGTGATAAGAGGAGAAATTTGATGAGGGGATTAAGGAGTTATCAAGGAGAAAAACTAGGAGATGAGGAGTGAAGAAGAGGTGGAGCTGAATTGGGAATGTGGGCATGGGAAATTAGGCAATAGAGGGTATATATAGGTGTAGAATGGGAGGTTACCAGGCTAATGCCATAGTCTCCTTCACCTTGTTGCCAGAAACCATTTTTTCTCTTTAAGATTTAGAAGCCGAAAACCCTTGTTCTTCTTTCCTTCTCTTTGTGCCAATTTTCCATCCTTCCTCTACTCAATTTTCTTTGATTCACTTTTAGTCTAGCCGACTTCTTCTTCTCTTTTCCCTTGGTGTCGAATAATCTTTTGTTTCCCATACAAAACTCAAGGGCCGCACACCTCTTTGGCCGAATACCCTTGGTGCGGCCACTACCCTTTCCACTCAGTCAATTCTAGTGTAAGGGTTTGCTCTCCCAATCGATTTTTGCTAAGTATCGAGTATTTAGTTCCTCACTTCTTCTAATCAATTTTGGTAGGATTAGTGTCAAATTCCAGTCCTTTGGATCCTTGTCGATTTGCTCCTCAGGTGAGAGACTTTGGTAAGTGTTCTTGATCTTAGTTGGCCGAATGGTCATAGTTAATGGAATGGGGACTTGTGTTGGATACAAGTCACCTATTATTTTGGTTTTAATAATTAAGGTTAATGTAGATCTGAGAAGTACACGTGATTAGTGTTCAAAGGAAAAGTTATTAAGGCTTGGCGTTTCAGGTAAGGTTAAGGTGAGACTTCAGCTTTTGGGTAAAGTATTCAATAGGTTTATGTCATTAATCATTAAGTGATATCGGTTGTACATTCATGGAAAGGGGGATCGCAGCACACTTTATTACCAGGTGTGTACATACACTGCACACACAAGTAGATCGACAAAAGTCGAAATGCTGAAAAGGTGAAAGTTTAGCTATGGTAGTCTTGCGAGGGCGCGAACACTCGTAAGAGGGAAACTGATAGGTTGTCTGATGCCCAATGGGAGATTCCATGGACTTGGGCTATGAATTGGCCAACCGAGCCAGAATGGGCTAAATGGGCCCGATGGGCTGTTGGGCCCATAATAGGCAAAAATTGATAATTGATGCTATGTGATGGAAAATTGTATGTGAGCATTACTGTAAATGTGATTTGGGCCTAATGGCCATAGGAATGTGATTTGGGCATAATGGGCCACATATATGTGATTAGGCTTAATGGGCCATATTAAAGAGATTGGGCCTAGTGGGCCATATACAGGTGTGTGGATTTGCCTGGGCTTCGTAAGAAGTTTTAGGCCTAGTATATGACCCTGGACAAGTCATAGGGTTAAGGTGTGGCAACGGGTATATGCATGTCTAGGATTCGATCTAGGGAGAGCTTGGTACTTAAGCAGTCTTAATGACTCACCTCCTCTTCTTTGGAATCTTACCTGGTGCATAGTATTCGTTCATCTTAGCTCACGGGATTTGTTAACGGGCCAAGGTAAGTAAAAACCCGTAATAAAGGAAAATTATCGAAATGCCCCTAAGGGCAAAAAATGACTAAAATACCCTTATGTGTGGAATGTAAGATTTACAAATGTTACATGTATATCTGCTGCATTCATATGCATTCATATGATATCATGTTTACGTTGCATATAGGTTGGGAATTACGGAACGGAGGAAGTATATGAGGATCGCATGGTTGCTTGACAACCGTGGATCCACCGATGGCTTTTAAGCCCAATATGTGATTGGCAGCTTGCTGCAATGAAGGTAGTTCTGCAACCGGGCTACCATTGATATGTATCGGTTGGGTAGGTCGATATTTATATCCCCATAGGATGTGTAACGGGGGACGGAGCAGAAGTGTACCGATTGGATTATTGGGGTGGGTTGCACTGCATTGCATTGCATGTATGTTGTATGGTGATTGATGAATGCTTGTTTCTCATCGAGGGTTGTACACACTGAGTTTTCGTAAACTCACCCCCTCTTTTATTTTTCTCAGGTGATGCTCAGTAGGAGGTTCGATGTTTAGAGGGACTCTGAGGTGGCGGGCTAGCAAGACAACTTGGACTTGTTTTTCTTTTAAAACCTATAAGTTTCTTAAGTGATTTTCAGTTTGGATTGTAATAAGGCCTTCCTTTTGATTATTTGGATTATTATTGTTATGTGTTGTAATAACGAGAAGTTGAACACAATTTTCTAAATCATAATATGTTTTCTACGTTTCCGCAACTAAATTTTTAAATGATAAGTTTTCTTAAATAAAATAATTTAAACAAAGCTTTCGCAACTGAAAAGAGATTTTACAAAGTAATTGAGATTTTCATTTTAAGGAAGGGATTTCAATGAAAACAAGGTTTTCGCTAAAACACTTCAATGTGACATGCTGGATTCGGCCGTAACATCCGGGCCGGGTTTGGGGTGTTACAAAGAATCAAGAAGAATAGTCATTTGTTGTTTTGGAAAAGCACAAAAAGGGTGTCGGATGGATTATTGTAGATATTCGAGTCACGAGTTGGAGGATTTGTAGAAATTATAGGAAGTTAAGCAAGGCAACCAGGAAAGATCATTCTAGGTTTTCTTTCCCTAATAAGATGTTAGATAGATTTGATGGGAAAGAATATGATTTCTTCCTAGATGGTTATTGTTGGTATGACAAATGGCCATTTGACACCACTATGGTCAATGATGATCCTGAATAAAATGGAGGGAGTTCTCTTCACTTTCTCTATCATTATTTTATATCTTTAGTTTTTTTTTCTCAATTGAATAAAATGGTAAACTTAGATAAAATTTTCTTTAGTTCATTACATTAATTAAAACTCTATCTAGGAGATTGGGACTTAAGCAGGACTATCCATGACCCCTCTAGTCTTTCTTGGGACTTTAATTTAATGTAATTTTTTGAAAAATATTTTTCTAAGTAGCCCAAAGAATTTATCTTTTTGTTAAATAAAAGGGTTAACTTTTAACTCAAGCACTAATTTCTTTGAGTTTTTTTTTTTTACTTTATTTTTATTACAGGAGCTTAGGATCCAAAAAGGAGCTACCATTGGGCTTAAGACATTACTAAGAATGGAAATATTCAACCTTTTCCACACAATCCTATAGCCCTCACCTTGCTCCACTGCCACTCCCAAGTAGCCCAATAGTGCATCTCACTTAATCTCTTTAATGTCGCAGCCCTTAACTCCCTGAATCACCACCCTGAACACCTTCATTCGAAGTCACCAACTACCTCTCCTAAACTATCCTTAAAACTGTCACCCTTTTTAACTCTAAACCTTACCATCGGCTACTCAACATCCTAACCAAAATTTAAACCACCCTTAAAATATTTTTTAAGTCCGATGTCGAGAGTCCCTTCATCTAGCACCATTCCATGAAATAAATAGTTTGGTATAATGGCTATGCTGTAACACGTAGTTGCAGGAACAAGATTATTGGAGATACTAAAAAATACGAGATGACTTAATCAGAGATGTATTTAAATATATATTTCATAACCCGTTTATTTTTGTGCCTAAATTTCTAGACTTTATACTCAAACCAAGGACTCCAATGTCGAGGAAGGAAAAAGATGAGTCAGATTTTGAGGGATCTACAAATAAATAAAAAGGGGGGGTCTTTACATTATTTCATTTTCTTTCCTAGGATATTTAATGTTTTAGGATTAGGTTCTATTAGGATTTTTATTTTTCGCATAATAAAACAAGAGGTGGAAATCATAAATAAAAATGAACAAGTTGCAAAGTACAAAGTATAACAATAGATATATACATGTCTAGGATTGGATCTAGAGAGAGCTTGGTACTTAAGTAGTCAAATTGACTCACCTCATCTTTTCTCAAATCTTACCTGGTGTATAGTATCTATTCACTTCTAACAATGAAGACATTGTTCATCTTAAGTAGGGGGACCGAAAAATTGAAATTATTTCCTCTCAGAATAAAATTTTCTTTTAATTATGATTATGATATATTTTGTTCAAAAATTTGAAATTTTGTTAAGTATGCTAAACTTCAATATGAATAAAATTCTATTATTTCAATAATTGCTATGTTGGCTGAATTATGACATAAATGTACTCTTAATAAAGCATGTAAATCATACCATAAAATTTTTAGTTCCTTAAGAATGTTAGGCATGCATGAAAGTTTAAGTCTCTAGAATTGACTTATTAGTTTCTTGAGGTGAAATCCTAGGAAGCATGGAATGTTGAAAATGATTTAGGCAACTTTTTTCTGGACCCATTTGAGCCTTTCAAGCCAACCTTGATGAAATTTTATCCCTTGAAACCCAACTTTGAGACTATACAGCCTAATTTTATTTGAACCCTTGCAATATTTAGCCATCACTTTTCTCTTAATTATCTTTAAATTATCCCAAACACTAGACTCAGTACTATTTAGAACATTCTCTGAAACTAAGTTTGGGGGAGTTGAAAAGAAGTATCAAATGCTCAAAAATTGTAGTACATACAGCAAAATGCTCGTGAAAAAAAAAAGAAAAGAAAAAAGAGAAGAGCATACGTGCTTGAAAGAAAATAAATGTACAAATGAGCATGTGAGAGCAAAATAAATTTGTGTATTGAAGGTAAATATTCTGAAGGTCCGATTGAATCTGAGTTAGGGTTTTAAGCCTAAATTTTTCTATCATTTACCTACCCCTAGCCTAGCCACATTACAACCTATTTAAAAGACCTATTGATTCAAGTTTCTATGCTACCTACATTAGTGGAGAGAAACTGCTATGCTCAACATATTAAGGCATAAATTTAACTTGATGATTACAACGTAATCTTAAATAAGGGAATAAAATCACATTGGTAGGGATTTAACATGTCTTTATTGAGTAAGCATTTAGTCTATTTTTGCTATTATAATAATAATTGAGATTAATTTGAATGATATGTCTATTTAAGTAGCGTAAATCTAAAAATTCTTGTTCTTGAGCATAAGTAAACTAAATTCATAATTTTGGGAAGAATGTTGTCCTGAAGGAATTTTTCAAAGGTGTTTTTGAGAAATTCTTTTCAATTTTTGCATTACTTGGGATGAGAAATGAAATAATTTTGGGGGGGTATGGAAACCCAAAAATATACACATATTTTCATGCCTTTTTTAACTCAGATTCATCCAAATTCGTAGTAATTCTTGTTGAAAAATATATAATAATTATAAAATAATTAAATTTTAATTAAATTATTAAAATGTTAAATTTTAATTAATTTTATAATAAATTTTTATTAATTTTGATCATTTTCGACAGATTTGCACAAAGGACGAAAATTGGCTCAACAGACACTGCTAGAAACGTAAAACCGAAAAGCAATTTTTGAAGCATCAAGGCAAATTAATTTTTCAGCCAAATATGGTCCAAATTATGAATATCAATTCATAATATAATTAATTTTTATTTTAATATAATTTATTTTGGGTTAAATAATTATTATTAATTAATTATGAAAAGAGGCTCAGTTGAGCTGAACCGAGAAAACTGATCCAACCGTGCACTGGGCTGCCCAAAACCATCCCACATGCTGACCTAATCAGCTTGTTTTATTGATTATTTGTCCTGTAAAATAGCCCTTGAAGATTCCTTGAATTTTCATTCATACCCCTCCACTTATCATGCCTTCCTAGATTTGCCCATACCTTAAAATAACAAGTTTGAAACCTTCAAACTTGCCACATGTGTAGCCGGCCATGGGGGGACTCTATGGCTGCTGATTTTTTCTATTTTTAGCAGCCTACTCAACCTATAAACACCCCCTTGGCTGCTCATTTCAAATACATCTCTAAACCATCCATTCTTCACTTCTCTCTCACTTTTCTCTCTTCATTGTTCTTCATTTCCTTCCCCATTTCCTTATCGATTTCATCTATTGAAAAAGATTCCTTCAACCACCATTTGGAGCAGCATTCAAGAGTTACTGTGAATTTATTCGTAACAACATGAACATGACTTTAATAATTCTAAGTTAAGAAATGTAATTAATCTAACGCAATTATGTCATCTTGATTAAAATCATCTTTTGAAATCGTGCATTGGAACTTTTATTTCCTTTTTATTTATTTTACTTAGTTAAAATCTTAGTTTTTAACACCCAAAATTTTGGGCCTAGGAGTATTAGGGCTTGAGGGTGGGAACAGTTAGGAGGCTGTACATAAATGTTTAATTGCGTAAGGAAGTGACACAACTGTGTGTCTGCTTCAGTGGTTAAATGTTCTGGGAAGAGTCTGAGAAGTCCTGGGTTCAAGCCTTGGCTTATGCAAAAGTTTTGTTTTTTAAGGAATAAATCCTTTCCTTTAGTTAGTAGGTTTTTAAATAAATGTGAGCCTACTGTTCTAGGGGATAAGGGCATGTGGAGTGTTCCAAGAGGTCTGAGGTTCAAGTCCTGCTTGACGCAAGGGAGTGTTTATTTTGTTGTTGATGCTATGGAGGTGTTGTGGTTTGACCGAAACACTGAGGTGGTGGAGTGGATTTCAAACTGAGTAGTTGAGGGAGGAATGATTAGTTGAGGGATTTGAGGAGTGATTTTAGGAGAGATTAGGTGAGGAAAAAGTGGGATTTGAAATATGGGAGAGTTGTGCTGAAATGCGTACTCTGACCACTCAAATTTCGGCTATCTTTCTGTGTTGTGCTGAAATATGGGAGTAGTAGGATTTTCTCTTCTCATTATTGGTTCTGACTTGAACATTTTTGCTCTTTTTCCTTCATTTGGTACCGAAGTTTGCTTCTTTTCATTTTTTATTAAGGTCGAATATTATGTTGACAGCTCGGGTATTTGTCATTTGAGGTCTATTTTGGTTTTGCTTATCTTTGTAGTGCCCTTTTTGATCGATTCCTTTTCTCCCTTATTCATTTAGCAACCGTTCTCCCTCGTGCTCTCTCTTTGTTCTTAAACGAATTCTCCACTCTCCTCATCTCTATTCTTTTGGCTTTTGTCAAGTGTTCCCTCTCGCATTGGTTAAATTGAATACTTCTACCCTTCCCCCTAATTTCTGTATTTCGGTTCACTTCTCCTTCCATGTTTTTAGGTTAACCGAATACTCCACACCCCTTTACTCATTTATTTTGTTTTCTGCTAGTAAAGGTTCTCTGACGAATCGGTAAGTGGACATGATTCATTCTTATTTCTCTCTACTGTTGTGATCTTTCTCCTAACATCTTCTTTCCTCTGCCGATTATCTGCTACAGGCGCAGTTGTTCCACTTTGCCTCTATCTTTCTGTGTACTTTCAGCTTTTGTGTGGGAGTGGGTCGATTGTCCTTTTCTCCTAATCTGGACTCTACATTTTCGATAAGTGAATTTTTGTCTAGTTCAAACTTTTCGTTTGATTGATGGTTGATAAGGTTTGGTTAAAATGCAGGTAACCCCTAAGGCCTAATGATTAGTCTCTTGTGAACAGATTAGTGGGCAAGCCACAAACGGTGGATTTAATCAAGTGGTAGGTAAACTTTCGAACAAGTATTTTGGTGGGGGTTTTTGATGATTCGATTAGGATGCGATTAATCGAAGGTTGTGATTGAATGTAGGTTGGAGTACTCGTGGACTATTCGTACGTTTTTGTGAACAAGGTGTGTAACACACTACCCCTACTCGCAAATTGGTAAAAGCCGGAATAAGTGACCGACAACGCTACACGAGTGTGTGCTCGCTCGTGTGGTAAATCAAATGCCTAAACATGGGCGTAAGATTGTTGGGGCCGGCCATGAACGATTTTATGGGCCGAGTCCATTTTGGGCCATTTCGGGCCGAACTGGGTTGTGTGGGCCCCACGAGCTCGTCGGTGCCACATGGGTAAACCACGCGGACGTGTGGAGATAATTGGGCCAGGCTGTATATTCCACACGGCCAAGGCCATTTTTGGGCTTAGTGGGCTTACATGGGCCCGCAATGTGGGCCTTGGGCCCATTTTCACTGTTTCACTATTAAGGTTGCACGGGTCGCTCGAAACGACTATGGACCTACTGTTGGGTCAGTAAGTATACCTATACCCCAAATTGATAAAGTGACTATTTTGCCTTTATGTGGTAAAATGACTATTTTGCCCTTATGTGATAAAATGACTATTTTGCCCTTACATAGTAAAATGACTATTTTGGCCTTATGTGGTAAAATGATTGTTTTTCCCTTATGTGGTAAAATGACTGTTTTGCCCTTATGTGGTAAAATGACTGAACTGCCCTTACATGGTAAATTGACTATTTTGCCCCTATGTGGTATATGTTTAGATTTTAGCATGGTATTGTAACTGTGTTGAGTACATGTATAATATTATGATATGACATGACATGTGGCATGATGCATTGCATGGCGGTGGATTTTGATATGATTGGAGGAAGTGTACTGTACTGGCAGCTCTGCTGCAAATCACTAATGGCTCTAAGGTTGTTATACTGGCAACTCTGCTGCAAATACTATTTAGTGCCGCAATCGGTGCTATATTTTTGGTGTGTAAGGAAGGGGGGTTGATTTTATCCCCACATAGTGTGTAGGGCTGGACGAACATGGAATATAGAGGCTGGATGGGTAGGACTTGCAGACTGTTTACTGTTTCTGCACTGTTTACTATTACTGTAAAGGGCCAAGGCCCAAACATATGACTGTTTTTGTATTGAGATGGGCTAAAGCCCAAACTGATATTTTCACTGTTACTAAAAAGGTCTTAGGCCCAGATTGTATTTGCTCACTGTATGTTTGACTGTCTGTTTATTAAGGGATTACACACTGAGTTTTCGTAAACTCACCCTTCTGTTAATCTACGTAGGTAATCATTAGACGGATTGGTGCTGCGAGGGACTTGACGGTGGCCACACAATCGCGCATGCTTCTATTTTTTACTTTTAAACTATAAGTATTTCAATTTGGGTATTTTCTATAATAAGGCCTCTTTAAACTTTTTAACGTTTAATTTGGGGTTTTATTTAAATTGATTTATAACTGCTAGCAGTAGGACACGGGTTTTCAAAAGATAAATGTTTTTCAAAAATACCATGAATGCATAAACGGTTTTAAGAGCTACCGCAAGAAAACCATGATTTACAAGTAAACGCTAGTACGTAACTGTTTTAAAAAGCTTCCGCTACAAACGAGATTTTGAAATTAATAAAGTTTTAAAGTAAATACTTTATGATATTAACACAGGTTTTAAAACCATTTTTTAGATCACACAAAGAGGCTAATTAAAGAATGCGCTTTTCAAATGATATCACGCTTTACGGAAAACACTTCTTTGTGACATTCCCAGATTCAGCCATAACGTCTAGGCTGGGTTTGCGATGTTACATAGTTTTTAATCATCTTCTCAAATCAAAATAATTTTATTCACCAAAGTGTTTTTTAATTGCATTCATCACAGTATCTATGGGTACGATAACTCAACATTTATTTGTCACTTTATTACTTGTTGCAATTGTGTACACTTGCACATTATCGTCGTTCCAGTATGATATGAGTTTGATGTTTAAATTGATAAATGTTGAATTGATTGTGATCATGGTATTGAAATGTTGATTTTAAAATTAATTAGATTGATATACGTTGGAGATATCATGTCGTTTGATTATACGTTAAACTCACCTTATTCATGATATGTTTTGTCATGTCTAACTAATCATGCCAAAGTATGGTAGCATGTTGTACTTCCTAATAAGATAAGGTAAGTTTTTTTTAATGCCTATGAACTTACTAAGAATTGTATATGCTTACCCCATTTGCTTCCCTTTCCCTTGTAGAGCATCACCTTGTAGAACGCGTAAAGTTAGATAATTTGAAGCTTACACTACCCTATCACTGAATCGGTAGATGTTTGATCGATTTGAGCATTAGGGTTGTGGGATGTATATAAGTGTCTTGATGTACATAAGAGTTTTGGTATATGCCTTGAAGTATATGATGTTTTGATGATTTGGTTACATGTAACATCCTTAGCCTGTATCCGTCGCCAGATTAGGGCTATGAAGTATTACCGGAGCACAATATCATATAATGAACATTTTATCATCACAAATAAATCACAACATAAATCGTAGCAACATCGTATAAAATCATACATACGGTCCCTTTAACGAACCTCGAGTTCCTAAAAAGACATTAAAAATGAATCGGGACTAAATTAGAATCATATAGAATTTTTTGGAAAAAGGCAAAATAGTTCAAACTACAAGGGTCACACGACCGTATGGGTATTCGAAATAAGGACACATGGCCAAGTCACAGGCCATGTGCTAGGCCGTGTAACAGCCTGACTTGCAACGCTTAGAAAGCTACAGGGGACACACAACCATGTCACCTGGCCGTGTGTCACACACAACTGAGACACATACCTATGTCTCTGCCTGTGTGGACAAAAAATAGGTCATTTCAAGCCATTTTTCTCACCCAAACTCAAACTACCAAATCAATCCATTAGCATCATTCATGGACTATCTCTATTCACACCATTCACCATTTGATAAAATACCATTACCATACCATTTCCCTACCATTATTTTAACCAACACAACAACAAAATAACAACCACACCAAAATACTATATAATTACAGTATCCTACCAACTAGATCATAAGCCATAATGTTATATATACAAGCCACACATAATGGCTAAAATTTATCAAACAAGACACGTATACATTCCATTATAACTATGACTCAAAATCATCAAAATCTACCAATTTAGCCGATGGATAGTGTGATCGATCTTTGACAACCTTCCAACCCAAACAAGCTTCTGATTATCTAAAAACACGAAAGAAATAACACAGAGTAAGCATATAATGCTAAGTAAGTTCGTAATTCAAAAACAAAGCTTACCATTTCAATTTATAAGTATAAAAACAATTTGTGATAATCTAACATGACTTGGCATTAGCCTAAACAACAACAACCTTTCAAGTTAGATAATCAATAGCTTAGCAAATCATCTAAAAACATCATAGCTTTTATACACACTACTTACAAACATTCATACTTTCAAGCATATGGCTAAGAGTATTTCAAACTTCATCAACTCATACTATTTCATACCTTCATAGCATCACATATTGAGGCATGCATCGAACCTTCCTTTTTTCATACCCGTTGAACCACTAGAATAATATCGGATACTCGAGAATCTCGTACACTATGTGCTAACACGTGGTCGAAAACACTACTATCTCATATCTCATATAGATGCTCTCTCTCAAGCCATAAGTGGGTCTGCTTACACAAGCTATCAGTCAGGACGTAGCTACAAGGTGCTGCTTACACAAGCTACCAAGTAACCGCAACACATGCCGAAAACTCACCCACCGGTAGGACGTACAAGACCAGCATCCGAAACACGATATTTAAATGACATGTCATTTGTATCCTATATATTTCTAAGGCTCAAACAGGATCCGAAAGTTGTCGTGTAACGCCCCAATTTTTGGGATTTTTGAAAATTTTAGCAAATTTTAGGATTAATGTGTTCTGACTACTTGATGTAGGTCTGAGTATGTTAGTGGAACTTTAGAAGGCCCAAGTCTAAGTTAAAAACCAGTAGATTTAACTAATCTTAAGTCTAAAGGAAAAAGGGGTTCTGGTAGTTTGGGCTTTTAAAATTTAATGGGTAAAATAAGCCACGAGGAGGCATGTGGAAAAGTGGAATGTGACGCCACTAGGGTGCTTAAAAAGTGGCGTGTGGATGATTAGGGAGAGCTAAGGTTCAAGTCACAAGGTAAGCAGATTGTGGTATTATTTTTGTGAACAGAAAGGGGATGTGATGGAATTTAAGTGAAACTCTGTCAGGAAAAGTTTGAGGGATTCAGGAGATTGAGTAAGGATGGGATAAGGGAGAAGATTTAGGAGCTGATTAGGGAGTGTAGTGTTGGCCAAATGGTGGACTCTTGAGGAGCAAGAGTTAGCCGGCCAAGGGATTCTGTAAGGGCAAAAATTCGGCTAGGTCTCCTAATGGTTGTAAATCCGGCATTTGGAGGAGTGTAGTGCCGTTTCTGACCATTCTCTTTTCTTCTTCTTTTCTCCTCTCTTCTTCTATTTTCTTTTTTTCTTCCTTTCTTCTCTAGCCGAAACCTTCCTACCATTCTATCTTTCCATTCCATTCGTTTCTAAGCCCTTATAGCCAATTGCCATAAAAGCCAAAATCCCGAAAACCTGTTGCTTGTGTCGATTTCTCCTAGCCAACCTCTACTAATTTTCTTTCATCTTCCCCGGCCAATTTTTACACTCTCTAAACCCCAACCTCTGTCGACTACAACATTGCAAAAACCTCCTTATCAAATCATCTTTTATTTCACAGTTTCAAAAGCTGAAAACACCATAGTCTTAGGGGCATAGCTGAATCTTTAGACCTTTAGAGATTCGATTTCTGCCAATATTTGAGGGATTGATTTGCATCAAAATTTCATAGGAACTAAAGTGGAATCGTTGACTAAGAGAAACGGTGGTAAGTACTCAAATCTATTTCTTATTTTGGGATTTAGAAAAGCCAAAATCCCTAAAGGCTTAGGAAGGCTGTCGATTGGAGCTTAAGGCTCTAAGGGTTGTGACAATTGTTTTGTTTTGGTGTTAGTGTGATCTAGAGGTTGCTGATCAAAGGCTTGGACAAGCAGAATGACTGAATCTTGATCTAGTCACTAGATTCGGCAAAGGTAGGACCTCTAGTGCCTGAAGTGTTAATGGCCGATTTTGGTAAGGGGTTCTGCATATAAGTTGCGATTAGATTCATAGTTAACATATTAGTGATTGACTGTAGGCAACTCATGTGTGTGGAACTCGTCAGCATTTCATCGCCAAACAGGTGTGTAACTGACACCCTCTCATAGACTAGATCGGCAAAAGCCGAAGAGCCAAAATGCCAAAAAGCTGGTATTTTGTGAACTTGCGAGTGTGCGAATGCTCGTAAGTTAGGTGGATTAACATATTCGGTAATTTAAAGTGAGCAGGCTGCTGTACGTGCGATTTCGTGCATTTCGATATTTTTGGGCTTAATGGGCTAAAATCGGGTTAATGGGCCAACGGGCCTAATACGATAAGAACGCTCGGTAAGTGCTTTTGTTAGTAGGTAAATGGTGAAAATATGCATGAAAACCCTAAAATAGTTAAATTACTAGAATACCCCTAAGTATGAAAAATTACCATTATACCCCTAGGTGCAAAATGACCATTATACCTCTAGGGTTAATTTTGACTAAAATGCATGATGATCTGATTCTGTATGCCATGATTTGTATATCTGTTGCATGGGGACATGAGTTATATTATGGAGGAAGCGTCCTGGTGGCTATGCCACAATTATCTGGTCTAGTGGCTTTGCCATAAATATCTATTCTGGTGGCTCTGCCACAAATATCTGTATCTGGTGACTCTGTCACATTATCTGTTCTGGCAGCCATGCTGCAAATTCTGTGGCGTGTAGCGATTGGGTGGGTCGAGTAGTCTCCCCACCAGGTGTAAGGTTGGACGGGGGTGCATATGGTTGGATTTGGGTTGGGTTTCTGCATAAACATGTAATATCTGATTTGTTCTGTTATGGGCCTATGGGCTTCACTCTGAAATCTGTTCTGGGCTAAGGCCAACTTAATCTGTTTTTGTGGTTTGAGCTAATATAGACTATGGTTGGGTTATGTTACACACTGAGTTTCCAAACTCACCGCATCTTTCCATCCACGTAGGTAATCCCCAACCATAGTGGGCTTGGAGCTGTGAGGGATTCGGAGTGGCCACACGTTCTGCAAATTTCAGTTTTCCGCTGCTGAATTGGAAATCTTTTTATTTACTCTTATGGTCTGGGTTTTTAATTGTAATAAGGCCGCTTTAATTATTTGTAATGGTTTTGATATGTTTTGTTAGAATAGATATGTTTTATTTTTAACTGTTGAAATTGAGTAACTTTAGGGTACGTTTTCAAAAACAGTAGTTGGTTTCAAAACATCACGACAACAAAGCAAAACTTTTGCAATGAAAACGTTTTCCAAAATTAATCAATTTTCTTAAAATGGACTTAGTCGAATTGGTTTCCTAAGAATAGACACTAAGTTAAGGTGTGGCAATGGTAGTGTGCATGTCTAGGATTGGATCCGAAGGGAGCTTGGTACTTAAGCAGTCCGATGGACTCACCTCCTCTTTTTCGGTTTCCTACCTGGTGCACAGCTTCCATTCACTTTAACCTATAATGAGATTAACCTTTAAAACACTAAGTAAGTTTTTCTAGATCAATAATATAAAATGTTTTTAACGCTTCGATGTGGCACGTCGGATTCGGTCATAACGTCTAGGCCGGGTTTGGGGTGTTACATGTCAAACTTTGTTGGATATTTTTGTAGGATTGTAGTATCAATATTTATAGCATAAAAACATTTAAATCAAACATAATTCAATGTTATTTAAATTAGCGAACTTACCTCAAACACGAACGGAGAAATACGACTAGTTAATCCAATACTTTTTCTTTTTCCTGATCTAAATCTGTACGTTACTTTTCTTGATCTATATATTCAAATTTAGCTCTTTCAATTTTTGCTCTATTCAATTTAATCCACAAATCATAATCTGGTAAAATTATTCTTTTGCCCCTAATATTTTGAATTTATTCCAATTTAGTCCCTAATTAATAAAAATGTAAATTCAGGCAATTTAGTCCAAACCAATGCTAGTCGAATATTAATTTAGTCCCTAGCAAGCTCCATATTCCATTTATTTCACATTTTTACCATAAACATTTTTCTATTTTTCAATTAAATCCTTAAATGACAAATTCATCAAAAATTCCTTTCCAAAAGTTGCTCAACTATCATCAAACATTCATTTTCATGCATCAGAAATAAAAAAAAATAGCACATATTCATGGTAAAACCCTAGACTTTTAATAGTTTTGCAAAGTAGTCCCCGAGCTAGCTAGATTAAGCTACAACGACTTCAAAAACATAGAAATCATTAAAAACGGGATGAAAAATACTCTCATGCATAAGGGTAAAGATTGGCTGAATGTTTGAATGTTCAACAATGGTGAATTTCTTCCTTGGAATTTCGGCAAGGAGAGATGGGCAAGGTAAATTTGGTTTTTGTTTTATTTATTTTGTTATTTAATTACTTAATTACTTATATAACCTTGTTAAATCCCATTAATGATGTCCAATCCTGACCACTAATTAAATTAATGGTCTAATAACCATTTAAGGCCACTCATGTTTCAATTTCATAGTAAATTGACACATTTTTGTAATAGAACACAAGTTTTACACTTTACGCAATTTAGTCCTTTTTATCAAATTAAGCATGCAAACGATAAAATTTCTTCACGAATTTTTTATACGACACTAATAACATGTTGTAAACATTAAAATGATATTAAAATAAAATTTTCAACATCAGATTTGTGGTCCCAAAACCATTGTTCGAATTTCACTGAAAACGGTTTGTTACAACTCTCCCCCTAAGAAATTTTCATCCCCGAAAATCTTACCAGAAAATAGATTCGGATATTGCTTTATCATAGCTTACTCAGGCTCCCAGGCGGCTTCCTCTATCCTATGACTTTGCCAAAGAACCTTTACTAAAGCTATGCTTTTACTTAACTCTTTAACCTTTCGTGCCAAAATTCTAATCGGTTCTTCACTATACGACATATCAGACTAAATTTCAACATCTATCGGTGAAATGATATGCGAAGGGTCTGACTGGTATCGTCACAACATGGATACATGAAACACATTATGAATCCTTTCTAACTCTGACGATAAAGCTAGCCAATACGCCACTGGCCTTATTCTTTCAATAATCTTATACGGCTCGATAAATCGTGGACTAAGCTTCCCTTTGCGACCGAAATGAAAAACTCTCTTCCAAGGAAATACTTTCAGAAATACTTTGTTATTGATCTGAAATTCAATATACTTACGTTTCAAATCTACATATGACTTTTATCGATCTGAAACTGCTTTTAAACTGTCACAGATTACTTTTACTTTTTCTTCAGTCTCACGAATCAAATTGACCCCATGTATCTTTTTCTCATTAAGCTTAGTCCAATGCAAAAGAGTTTGGCATTTTTGGCCATACAAAGCTTCGTACGATGCCATCTTTATACTTGACTGATGACTGTTATTGTACACGAACTTAACCAATGGTAAATTTTTCTCCCAGTTGCCTTCGAATTCTAATACACAACAACAAAGCATATCTCCGAGTATTTGAATTACTCGCTCATACTGACCATCTATCTGGGATTAAGTGCAGTACTAAAATGTAACAGCATATCTAGAGCTTCTTGCAACTTACTATAAAATCATGACATAAACTGAGGATCTCTATTTGAAATAATAGAAACTAGTACCCAGTGCAATCTAATAATCTCAGATATGTATAACTCAACTAATCTCTCAAGGGAGTAATTTGCATGTACTAGAATAAAATGTGCTAACTTCACCAAATGATAAAAAACAACATAAATAATATCTTTCTTTCTTGGAGATAGGGGAAAACCCAATACGAAATCCATAGTAACTCGCTCCCATTTCCACTCTAGTATCATTAACTGCAACAAACCAGAAGGTACCTGATGTTCAACTTTTACTTGCTGACATACTAAACATCTCGATACAAAATTTGAAATCTCATGCTTCATTCTCGGCTACCAGTATATTTGTTTTAAATTATTGTACATTTTAGTGCTACCAAGATGAATGGACAATCTACCACAATGAGCTCGTACAAAATCTTCCGAATCAACTCTAAATCCCTCAGTACACAAAATCAGCCTCTAAAAAGTAAGCAATCAACGAACCCAATCTCAAAATCTGAATCAGGAGTCGTCTCACATAAATTCCATTTAGCTATCAACGCATCATCGCATTTCTGAACTTCACAAATCTTGTAACACCCCTCACCTATATTCAACGCCGAAATAGGGTTACGGAGCATTACCAGACTTATTATACAATTAAACATACATTTCTCATCTATTTTCAAAATTCATGTAATGATCATTCAACATCATCACATTATCCTTAATACGAGCCTACGAGGCCTCAAACATGCATTTGAAGTGGTTCGAGACTAAACCGATAACTCAGGAAAATTTTACAAAACTTAGAAAATTTTTCAAAATACAGGGGACACACACCCGTGTGGCCCGACCGTGTGACTCACACGGCCAAAGACATGCCTGTGTCACAGGCCATTTAGACATTCGAAATGGGATCACATGGCCATGTCCCAGCCCGTGTCTGACCCCATGTAACTCTCTGAATTGGGTGACACGGCCAACCACATGCCTGTGTGACCAGTCCGTGTGCCCTTCGAAATGGCCACACACGCTCGCGTGCCAGGCCATGTGCTAGGGCGTGCCAAACCTGTAGGTTATACTGACTTATGCCACACAGCCAAGTCACACACCCGTGTGCTAGACCGTGTGAAGCATACTGACTTGATTTCTAATTCAACACTAGAGGGCACACGACATGTAACCTGACCGTGTGTCATACACGGATGAGACGCACGCCCGTGTCTCTGTTCGTGTGGACAAAAATAGGCTATTTACCAAGCCATTTTGCCACCCAAATTTCCATACACCTACCCCAAACCAAATGACACCAAACATGACATAAATAGGCATTCATCCAATCTCAAATAAGCTTAATTCATGCCATTTCCATACCAACATATACAAGGTATACAAATACCACAATATGCCATTCAATTTCATACTAAACCTCACTTTCACAAACCATCAATATGGATACTTCGAATTATGCATCATTTTGCCTAAACTCATAAGCATACAATTCTCAAATATCAACCATTTACCACAATCATTTGCATAGCAATTATCAACACAAGACAAAGGCCATTTGCATATATATACACAACCATATCAACCAAAAAAAAAGCCAACTTACATGGCTATATACAAAACTAAACATTAACCATTTAAAAGCCAATCCAAATGGCTAAATTCATTACCAAACTATATACTAAGATGACCATAATTCCTATAGATGTCATATATCCCAAAAACATAGATTCAAAACTACCAAAGTAATAGCTTTGATTCAAAAGTACCAAAGTGTGATGAGGTCTCCGACGATTCCTAAATCTGAGCTAGCTTTGATTTTCACTATAAAACATGGATAAAAAAACAATGTAAGCTATAAAGCTGAGTAAGCTCATATAAAATAAAAAACAAAGCTCACCATTTAATTACCATTCAAGAATATGTACATAACAAGCTATAAAACATTTAATCACAATGTTAACATCTATCCAATCACACAATTAACCATGAATTCACAACTTCCATAGATTCAATGCTTATATAGTTTTCGTGCATACCTATATTGATACGTATCTATTTCTCACCATTTCATTTCTTCGATATTGTAATAGCCTATTTTTCAGTGAAATCGGAACAGTGGTTTCGGGACCACAAATTTGACCCAAAAATAAAATTTATTTTTATTTTATTAGATGGTTCATATTATGATAGACATCTCATGTGAAATTTTGATACAAAAATTTTATCGATTAAGTGCTTAATTATGAGGACTAAATCGCGTAAAATTTAAAAGTTGAATTCTAGTAGCTATAAAGATTAAATAGCTATGGAATTCAAAACTAAAGGTACCTATATGGAAATTAGACCATTAAAGAAAAGTATATAGATTTTTGGTGACTCATCTATGGAAAAATTAGAAAATGGCAAGGACTAAATTGGAATTAAAATAATTTAATTAATTAAATGATGATAAAAAGAAATATCATCTTATTTTTCTCATCTTCTTCCTCAAAATTATATGGAAACCTTAGGAGAGAGAGAAAAAACTTTCAAGGCTTAATTGGGTAAGTTTCCTTGTCCCATTTTTAGTAATTTTGATATTTTTGAAACTGGGATAGTATAATCTATCTATTTGGGGGATTTATTTGAAAAGTTATCAAGGTATGAAATTTGGGTCATGGATGAATACGCTAAAAATTAGAAATTTATGGTAGAAGATGAAAGGTTGTTGATAGATAAATAACTTTTACAAAGTGATTTTTGATGAAAACATAATTTAGGGACTAAAATGTAAAGTTGTGAAATTTGATGAAAAATTATGAATTTTTATGAATACATGTGCTGTAAATTTTGTGATGGGATTTTGGTTAGGCTTGGAATAGGAAGTAAATTGCACAAGTTTCATTTTCCGAGCCTAGGGACAAAATGGGAATTTATGGAAAAGTTAAGGGAAAAATGGTAATTTTGCCTAGGATGTAAATTGAGTCCAAATAAATATGAAATATGTGAAATTGATGATTAAAGCTATTTATATAGATCCAAACAACATAAATTCGAGGTTAGATCGAGGAAAAAAAGTTTCGGATTAATAGATTTTATACACGAACAAGTGTTGAGGTAAGTTCGTGTAACTTAATCGAGCATGTAAATATGTTTAATTGAATATTGTGCTTGTATGGAATGTTACTTATATTGATGTACATTATTTGAATGCTATAATGAAAAATTGAATAGATGCTTGAAATAGTGAAAAAGGGTTAAGTCCCGATTGAATATTGAGCTTACGTTATATAAAAGATTTAGCTTGGACTGGTAATCCTGTTATACGATATGTGGCTCGAGAGTGTGTTCCTTGATTAAATGCCCTAATAGGTTGTAACAGCTCGATTTTGGGTCTAGTCAGAATAGTGGTTTCGGGACCACAAATCTGACACAGAAAAACTTATTTTTATCAGATTTTTATGGTCTATAGTTTTATGGAATGATTTCGTGAAAATTTCGCTCAAAAATTTTGACGTTTGTGCACTCACAATTTGGTCAAATTGTAATAAGTGCAAAACATGAGTTCTATAGGTTAATGGTGTCTAATTGTTATGAAATTTTAAATTAGAGGCCCTTAAATGGTAATCATACCATTGGTTAATTTGGTGGACAAAAATGGACATGGTTAGGTATGTTTCTAAAGTTTTTCATTAAGGGTATTTTAGTAATTTGGTAATTAAATGGATTAAAAAGCCAAAATAAAGCCAAAATTTGTCCATCTTCTTCCTCCCATGGCCGAATATTCCAAGAAGCCATAGCTAGGGTTTTGGCTAAGCTTCCAAGCTTGATTGTAAGTCCGTTCTAGCTCCGTTTTTAATGTTTTCATGTTTTTGATATCCTAGTAACCTAATCTAGCATTTCTAAGGACTATTTTGACGTATTGTTAAAGTTTAAAAATTTACCCATGATAGATATTTGTGTATTTTGGTGACTAATGGTAGAAAATGCATGTTTGGTGTTAGATAAACAACTTTTACTAAGTGATTTTCGGTAAAAATGTCAAAAAGGACCTATTTGTAAAAGTTATAAAATAAGTAGTAAAAGTGTGATTAAGTGGAAAATGTGGGCTGCTATAAGCATGTATAAGGTGCGGATAGGCATGGGTATTGAAGAATTTGAGTACATTTTATTTTACGAGCCTAGGGACTAAAATGTAAAAATGTCAAACTTTAGGGGCAAAAATGTAATTTTTTCCATAATGTGATTTTGGGCTGATTTGAATAGGATAAAGATTAAATAAGTTAAATGTGATATTATAGATCAAGAAAAATGAGGTTTGGAATTAGAACGGGGGAAAATTAAATATTTGACGGTTAGGCCCTTTTCGCCATTTTTATGTCAAGGTAAGTTCGTATGTTAATAATGCAATATTATATTCTATTTTAAATGCTTTATTATTGCACAAAATGTATGTTTGAATCTATGGACAGGCTCGACAAAGTTTCAATAAGCGAGAAAAAAATCCCAGTTGAACCCTAGGAATAGATTAGGATACAAGTGACATGTCACTAGGAAACTATGAGATTATATGATTTATGTGATTCTGGTTGCTGGTCCTGTATGTCCTACCGGTGGTTGGGTATATCGGCATTTGTTATTGGATACCTGACAGCTTGTGTGAGTAGGCCTGTGGATAGCTCGAGAGCTAGCCTATATGTGTTATGAGATATGAGGTAGCATTGGCTACATATGTGGCACTTTTGTGCAAGATTTTTCATGTTTCCGATAGTATTCCAAGTGGTTCAATGGGAAATTCAATGGGTATGTCAAAGAACAGAAAGTGTATGTAAGTATTACGAATTGGTACAGGTATGTACGTAAAGTTTATAAGCATTGGCTTCATGAAGTTGTGAGTTCATGGTTTCCACGAAAATGATTTTGTGAAAACCTTGTGATTATTGGACTATACTTGTGATGTTTGAAATTCATGGTAAATTCGGTTGAAGATTATATGGTTGGCTTTTGAGCCAAATTGAGTTATCATATAATGTGTTTTATTCACTTAAATTGCAATTTATTGGATATGAGATAAAAGAAAGATTGGTATAATTGCCTATTAAAAATGCTTATGAAAGCAAGGGAAAATAAAAGTTTAGGCAATTGAAAGATATTAAGATATATGCTTAGAAACATGAGTAAACATAATTGATATGCATGTTTACTATGAGGTTTGAAATGTTTTGTTAATTGTTGTAATATGTTACAAATGAGAGATTACAGTTGTTAGGCTAATGCCAGGATATGTTAAATTATGTTTATAAGTTGATAGAGTAAACACTGTGACTGAATAAAATTATAACTGTAAGATTCATAACAATTTGTATTATCTTATGTTTAAATTGTTGGACTTGATAAAATATTGGTAAGAGTTGCTTTTTATTGTCGTACAGACTTACTAAGCTATATAACTTACCCCCTTATTTTTCCCATATCTTATAGGGTTATTAAGCTAGCTCGGGTTGGAGATAGCCGGAGATCCTATCACACTATCAAGCCATCATTTTGGGTATAAATGAATTCAAGTATTTTGAGTTTATGGCATGTATAGGGACTTGGTGTTTGGCCATATGAATCGACTTATAATGGTTCATGGTTCATTTTGTATATAGCTGTAACACCCCAAAAATCTCGAAATCTTGAATTTTTCATTTTATGCTTAGCAATCCCGGTTAAGTGTTAATTACGCGTTGGTAGGTCTTGGTCAAGGTTTGAGTTCGAATCTAGGGGTAGAAGAAATTATAGTTTAATAATTAAAAGCGCCTTTTTGGCAAGTAGTTGGGCTTTTAAATAAAGATAGGGGAAAATGACATCAAAAAGCCTTGTGGTGGAGTGGCTAAGGGACGCCACTTAGAGTGTAGGGAGGTGGCGTTAGTGGCTAGCAAGGAGATCCTAGGTTCAAATCCTAGCTTAGTATTTTTAGGAGTTTAATTTTGGCCTTCTAGAAGGTTGGAAGTGGCGTGAAGATGGACTCTAAGGGGAGTGTTCAGGGGAGAAAATTAAGGAAAGGATCAAGGGGTTATCAGGGAGAAAACCGAGGAGATGAGAAGGGGGAACTGATAGAAATAACAGAGACAACACGCACTGAGGGTACCCCTATTCGAGCAACAACAAAATAAGAAGGTGTTAACGGAATAAGACCCTTTCGAAGAGAAAAGCAAGACGAGCATCGATAAAGAGAAAAAGAGAAGAACCCAACATCGAAGAAACACTTACTAGTAATATTTAGCCAACAAAAAAACTGACTTAGAAAACGGAGAACAAAGTACTTAGTCAAGAGGAGAATCAAAATTGAGTGATCGGGCAAGGATTGAAATAGAAAAGAAAGAGACTTGGGCAAAACAACACAAGACTTCGATACTTTGACAATTAAAGGTTTCAACACATTTGTTGAATAGTTGCAGAAAAATAGAATCTCAATAAAAAGAAAAGGCACGAATGGTTACTTGCAATTTTGGCACTAGAGAGAAAAGAGAGAAAAGGAGATTAGGAACTCAAAAATTCAAAAATAAAGAAAATGACCAAAAGTGAAAGAGAACCTACCTAGCCAAATTCCAATGTTTTTCCCCTTACCAAATTGACACTAAGTCAAAACCAAATAGGCACCCATAGACTCCCAAATTCGGCCAACTCCACCCCTTGTCAAACTCTACGATTTTCTCCACCAAAATCTTCTCTATATCTATAACAACCATCATCCAAACCCATAATTCTCTTCTTTTGACCAAGTTCATAACCACCTCAGTAGAATTTCAATCCAACTCTACCTCTCTCACCCCATGGCAATAAAATAAATACACCTTGTATGCCATGGGATATGAACCCAGGTTCTCCTAGTTACCAAGTCACGCCACTTGCCACCAAGCCACAAGGCTCTTTTTTCTGACACATTTTACCCACAAATATTTATAAAGCCTACCAGCTAAAGCCAAGGTTCACTTAAGGGGAAAAACTAAAATTTTTACAAAAGCCTAGACTTGAACCCAGGCTTCTCAAACACTCCCAAGCACACCTAAATCGCTTAACCATTAAAGCATACATGCAATTTGTGTCACTTCCTTGCTTAACTAAAATATTTATGAGCAGTCTCCTAACCACTCCCATGCTCAAGGCCCAATACTTCTAGGCCCAATTTTAGGGCGTTACAGTCATTATTCCGGTTGAATATTGTATTTCGATGGATTATGGTGATTTTATGAAATGGATAAAATGTTATAAGTGTTATGAAATGGATTTAGCCCGGACGGGTAATCCAGAGTAAGCCCTTTAGAGCATACGTTACTGAAAGGATTTAGCCTGGACTGGCAATCCTGTTATATCATATGCAGCTCGAGAGCGTGCTGTATGAATATGTGCCAAAAGGGCAGTTTCGAATATGAATTGACGGATTGTGGACATGCATACCTTGAGTATACTACCCGAATATCCATCAAAATTTCAATAGTTCAATGGGAATTATCCTTGAAATATGGAAAAGTGAAACAAAATGAAATTTTATATTGTGATAAGCTCATCCATGTTTGTTTGGCATTCATATGATGTTATGTGCATAACTTGTTTGATTAAGTGAATGCGATAAGTAAACTTACTCAAATTTTATGGAATGTATGTATAAGTGCACTTGTTTGAATAAGATAATCAGAAAGTTCATGTAACATAAATATGTATGCTAATTTGCCTGAAGTGAATTATATAACTATGATGATATTATGATGATGATGATGAATGTTAAGTCACATGTGTGTTATATGAGATTTGAGTTAGAGGCTTTACGATCTCACCCTGTTACCAATTTGGTATTTTATAACGAAATTTCATGAGATTTATGTTGAATGAGCTCACAAGTGAGGGACTAAAGAGAGTTCAGTAGTGAAATAACTAATAATGTGGTTAGAGTTGAGAATAGTTTGGCAAGAGAATACAATTTTGGAAAAGATGCTAGGTTATTCTAAAGATCATTCGGATTTTGCAATGTCACGGTTAAAGAAAAAGTTAATCTTGGCTAATCGACCCATTCAGGTATGATGTCTAAAGTTGTATTTGCTGGAATTTCTTCTGGATTGATTCTCCTTAGTGAATGGAATAATACAGGATTAGTGATGAAAAAATTAGTCAGAGAAATGATGTTTGAATCGTAAAGATGTCTTAGTGTAACAGTTGTAATTGAATAGATTATGATGATCTCTCTTGGGTATTTTATATATTCATTTATCCTCAGAGATATATGTGATTGTTTGTTTTCTGTGAAATTCTTATCGTATGAGAATGCTAACTGATTATAATGTTAGATGAAAGCACTGTTGGTCTGGTTTGTAAAACCCTTAACCCGTAACCGTCATCGGAATAGGTTAAGAGGCATTACCAGACCTGTAACTCAATTCAAAACAATCATTTATCTCAAAAACATCTTATTTTAGTCAATAACATTCATTCACATTTAATATGTACTTAAATTAAGCTTACAAAGCTTTAAATATGCATTCGGGACTAAATCGATAACATTTTAAAATTTTGGAAACTGAGAAAAATTTTAACATTTCAAGTACCACACGTCAGTGTGAACAGGCAGAGTTCCTCAAACGTCTAGTAGACACGCTCGTGTCTTAAACCATGTGAAAATAGAGTATACATACTGACTTGTATCACACGGCCGAGGACATGCCCGGATGCCAGGCTGTGTGAAAACTAGTGAGGATACTATCTTGGGTCACACGGCTAACCACACGCTCGTGTGCCCTTCGAAATGGCCACACACGCCCGTGTGAATAGGCCATGCCAAAATTGTAGGGTATACTGACTTAATTTGAAAGGGTATCGCAAGGGACACACGACCGTGTAGCATGATTGTATGTCACACAGGGCTAAGACACACGCCCGTGTCTCTGCCGGTGTGGACAAAAATAGGCTATTTGCAAAGCCATTTTGCCACCCTACAACACAAACTTTCACAAGCATAGATAACCACATTTTTACAACTCAATAGGCAGCCAAAATAACCATTTTAATACACATCATCTGCCATATCAAAACCTAACAATTTCATACCCAAATATCTATTTAACATCATGTATAATTCATTCATTTAACAACTACATATCAAGACTTCATTTGTATATATTCATTCCATCAATACCTTGCCAAAACATACCATAATTGAACATTGAATTCAACCAAAACATAGTACCAAAATAAGCGAAATCACATGGCTAAACTTATACACAAAAACATACCAAAGGCATGATATTAAATAACATAACTATCATCAAAGGCATGATATTAAGTAACATAACTATCATCTCTTAAACTAGCCTATACATGCCATATTTACAAATATCCATAAGCTCAAAAGTACTAATTGGAAATTGGATAATGTGATGTCCAACTCTGACTTGTCCGAAATGAGCGAGCTAACGAACCTCTATAAAACATAGAAAAAGAAATAGAGTAAGCTTTATAGCTTAGTAAGCCCGTATAATACAGAATTAAACTTACCATTTGCCCATAATCAAAGCAACATTAAAAATGCCAACAATTTGATTAAGTAACTCCTAATCACAAATATACATTACATGTTAGTCATGTTACAATTTCATGAAACCATCCATTAATACTATAGCTTGTATCATTCTAAATTCATACATCATACTTATAACATTAATAGCACTTATAACTCGTAGCTTATTCATATAAACAATATTTAAGCCTGTTGAACCTATTAGAAATTCAAAGAATACTCGAGTGAACAATGTTAGTAATCCATCAATTCATTATCATACATACTCTTTCGAGCCATGCTCGGTAAGCTCCTCCTGAGCTGATGAATAGTAAGCTATATTGAGCTAAAACAGTAAGCTCTATTAAGCTGAAACGGTAATCTCTATTAAGCAAAAATGGTAAGCTCATACGAACTAAAACAGTAAACTTCAATGAGCTGAAAACAATAAGCTCTTTCAATCTGATATATCAGTAAGCTCATATGAGATGTGGTGAGTGCGCAACAAATGCAAGAGCTCGACCAAAACAGTAATCTCAGTATCATGTTACTCGTATCTAATGAATTCATATAGTTCAAACAGGGCTCGGTAACATATACATTATATCAATAAAGCATTCATATCTCATGTATATCAATCATTCAATTATACACATTCATTTTGATAATTACAAGTATTCAAAGTTTGATTCTAATTATACGAACTTACCTTGAGTTTGCTCAGACGGAAATTATCGTCTATTCGCTAACCTTTCTTTTTCCTCGATCTAATTTCGATATTTGCTTATCTTGACCTATAATATATAAAATTAACTCATTCAAACTTTCATTCAATTCAATTTAGCCTAAAACATTCATTTTGGCTAAATTGCAATTTTACCCCTAGACTTTTGACTACTTTGCAATTTACTCCTTAATATATAAAAATGCAAAATTACACAATTAAACCATAATCCCATGGTAGCTAACTTTCATAGAGACTTCTAGCAGCCCATTTCTTTCATTAATTTCACATTTTTAACTACCACATTTTATATTTTCACAATTTAGTCCCTATTTTGAAATTTTGTCAAAAATCACTTTATAAAACTAGTTTAACTATCATCAAACTTCCATAATCTATTTTTAAACATCAAAAAACTCAAGTATTCTTCAATAGAACTTTGTAAAATTATAAGCAAATTCAAAAATTAAGGTGCGGGCTAGCTAGATTACAAAATAACGATATCAAAAACGTAAAAATCATCAAAAACGGGTTAAAAATCATTTACCAAATGGCTATTTAAAGCTTAACCGAATCCTAGCCATATTTTCTTTAGAGAATCGGTTATGTGCTCTCTTTTTGGAGAAGATGATACAAATTATGCATTTGTTTTTCATTTAATTTTCATTTTAATCATCAATTACCATAATAACCTTAGTAAAAAAAACATAAACATCAATTAAAAAATGTCCAAGAATGTCCACTTACATAATAAATGGACTAATTACATCATAAGGACTTCCATATTAATAATCTATAGCTATTGAATACTTTTAACTAGTAGAACATGCATTTTACACTTTACGCGATTTAGTCCTTTTTACCGAATTAAACATTCAAACATTAAGATTTCTTTACGAAACTTTCACATAATTAATCTATCATACTGTAGACCTTATTAAAAAAATAAAATAAATATTTTGACTTCAGATTAATGGTCTCGAAACCACTATTTTGATTTGACCTAAAAATGGGATGTTACAACTCTCCCCCCTTAGGGATTTTCGTCCCCAAAAATCTTACTTGTAAATAGGTTAGGGTATTGTTTCCACATAGCTTCCTCGAGTTCTTACATAGCTTCCTCGATCCCATGTTTATGCTAAAGAATCTTCACTCAAGCTATACGTTTATTTTTCAACTCTTTGATTTCACAAGCCAGAATCTTGATCGGTTCTTCGTTATATGACACATCGGTTTGAATTTCAACATATATTAGAGAGATCACATGCGACGGATCGGATCTGTAATGACGTAGCGTGGAAACATGAAAGATATTATGTATCTTTTCAAGTTCTAACAGTAGAGCAAGTCGATATGCTACTGGTCCTATTCTTTCAATGATCTCATACGACCCGATGAATCTCGGACTTAACTTTCCTTTACGTCCAAAATGGAGAATCTTATTCCACGGTGACACCTTTAGAAACACTCTGTCTCCGACATGAAATTCAGTTTCTCTACATTTAAAACCTATATAAGATTTCTGTCGATCTGAAGCAGCTTTTAAATTGTCACGAATTGTTTTCACTTTTTCTTCAGTTTCTCTGATCAATTCAACCCGTGTGTAACAGACCAATTTACACCCTAGTCGAAATAGTTGTTTTGGGACCAAAAATCTAAGTCTGAAAAATATTTTAATATTATTTTTCATGCTTATTATATGTGAATTAGTATGTATGAAAATTTCATATGAAAATTTGATCGTTTCTGTGCTTAATTTGATAAAAGGACCTAATCGCGTAAAATGCAAAAGATGTGTTCTATTTGTGAAAGTGTCAAATTACTATGTCTTTATATATGTGGGGTCCTTATGATGCAATTATACCATTGAATTAAGGCATGGACATATTTGGTCATGAGTTAGTGGATTTCTAATGATATTGTTAAGGTTAAAAATGGTATTTGATTATTAAATGAATTATAATTAAAACAAAACATCAAATTAGTTCATTATTTGTTTGTTTTTGCCCAAAATATCAAAGAAAAAGAAAATAAAAACTCAAGCTAGGGTTCGGTTAAGTAAATTTATGATTAAGGTATGTGATTTGACCGTTTTTGATAATTTCTACGTTTTTGTGATCGTTGCTTAGTGTTCTATCAAGCCCATGTTTGAATTTTTGGAAATTGTTGATGATTTTGAATTATGCCATTGATGCTTTTGTGAGCTTTGTAAAGTTAGTTGATGGAAAATAAAAGATATGTATTGGGTTAACATATTTTGTCTTTGAATATTTAGTGAATTTGAGTAATTTGAGCTAAATTTTGATAATGAGATTTTGAGGGACTAAAATGTGAAATAAATGAAACATATGGGCTTATATGAATACTATGAAAATTTGGCTAAGCATCGGTATATGAAATTTTTGTGTATTTTGTAATTTTATGAATTAAGGACTAAAATGTAAAAAAGTGTAAATGAGAGGGCCAATTTGTACAATTACCTAAATATGTATATACGGATTGATTTGAATGAGTATGTGATTGAATAAATCAAATTTGAATTTATATAGATCAAGAACAAAAGAAAAAGAAAATAGATAGGGGAAAGTCGAAGGTTGTTGAGTAGTCGACTTCATTCGTTCAAATCTGTATGAGGTAAGTCGATATACAAATAAATTTGTTTGAATCAATTTATTTATGCTTATATGCTATTAAAATGAAATGAATGACTTTGGAAGATGAGTATGTGAAATTGTGAAAGCATCGACAGTGTTTTGACGTTCGAAAAGCCCCGTACGAACCATAGGAATAGTTAAGATACATATGTCATGACATAGGATCCGATATGTGATTTCGTGTAAGACCACATCTGGCACGTTGGCATTGACTTATGATTTATGTGTAACACCATGTCTGGGACATTGGCATCATATTTGATATCGTGTAAGACCCTGTTTGGGACAGTGGAATCGGTATTTGATTGCATGTAAGACCTCGTCTGGGACGCGGGCATTGTATGAGTTTTTTGAGCTATCTGAGTATCCTAATTGATTCTGAAAGGTTCAACAGGTATTCCAAGAAAATGGATGACTATGTGAATTTGTATTCGATCCAGGTACGTTTGAATTGTATACCAAGTTTGAGAATGAAAGATAAGTATATGTACCTTGGTGAACATATGTTATAAGTATGAGTTGCTATGAGAATGAGTTATGATATGTATATGTGAATCATGTTCAAATGAACTATAAGAGATATATGGTTATGTGAATGTATTTTGCATTAAATTATATGAATAAATTGATCTAGATGTTTATTATTTGTTAAGTTTATTTGTATATGACTTACTAAGCTTTTGAAAGCTTACTTTGTGTGTGTTTGCATTCTTTTATAGATATCAAAGCTACTGGGAGCTCCGTGATCATCGAGGATCATCACCACACTATCAAACCCTATTTTGGTACATTTTAAAAGTGTAAATATTGGAGTATGGCATGTATAGGTTAGAGGTATTTGAATATGTTTTGTGAAGTGTATATTTAGCCATGTGATATGGCTTAATTATGGTTGAAATTATGCTTTGATTTTGGTATATAATATGTGATGCAAATTATGCCTATGTGATGTGTTCATTAATGGCCAAGTGAATTTGTCAATTTAGTAAGTCTTGGTGTATGCTTGTTTAAGGATTTGGTATGAGAATGAATGAATTGAAATGAGGTTATGAAACAAATGTTTAGATATGATTTTGTCTTATGATTTAGCATAATTTGGTATGGTTATTAAGCATGGAATTGGTTGAAAATGATATAGTATGATTGTTGTATATTTTAGTTGTGAATTGGTTGAGAAATTGGTAGGAAATGTGCTTGGTTTTATTTTTGTATGGATGACCCAATGAGGGTGGCAAAATTGGCCTTGTAAATGGACTATTTTTGCCCATACGGGCAGGGACACGGGCGTGTGTCTTAGCCGTGTTGCTCAATGGCCATTTCAAAGTGAGCCTGGGTAAACCACACGGTTGCACACACGGGCATGTGCTGGGCCATGTGACCAAGTCAGCTGACTAACCTTGTGACCCAAGTCAGTAGTCTCCTTAATTTTTACACGGCCTGGCATACGGGCGTGTCATGTGGCCGTGTAGACAAATCAATATATATGCCTTGGTTTGCCACGATCTAGACACACGGGCGTGTCTATTGTCGTGTAAGGCATACGGGCTGCTCACACGGGCGTGTGACCTTTATAACTTTGAAAAATGTTTAAGTTTCAAAAAATTTTGTATGAGTTCAGTTTATTCCTGACACCTTTCTAAAACATGTTTAAGGTCTCGTTGACCTATATAAGGGACAATTGTGAATGATTATTATATGTTTTGATTATGTTATGCTTAAATATATGTGAAATTTCTTAAATGTTTGGTAATGCTTTTAACCCTATTTTGGAAATGGATACAGGTTAGGGGTGTTACATTTGGTTGGTATCAGAGCTATGGTTTAGTCGGTTCTAGGACTACAATAGTGTATATGAATCTAGCTATACATGCCATATTTATGAACTGTGATAGTGTGATGAATCCTCACAATGAAAATGTGTTTTTATATAGCAAATGGATCCCGAATGAGCCATAGTTAACGATTTAGAAATCAATGTGCCTACTCCCGCTTAAGGGACAACGCCATCTGACTCTAGACTATCTACGTGTAGCCATGATGGAGAGGCTAAACAATCTTTCTATCAAATGATGAATGATTGGTTCACCTAATATATCCATACTGATCCGGCTGTGCCACAACCTTCACACCCACCTAATCTTTCGCAAGTCGCTGTTATGCCACAAGCTAATCTGTAACACCCCAAACTCGGCCTAGACGTTTGACCAAATTTGATGTGCCACATCGAAGCATAAAAAAAAATTTTATATTTTTTATCTAGAAAAACTTACTTAGTGTTTTAAAGGATAATTTCGTTATAGGTTAAAGTGAATGGAAGCTGTGCACCAGGTAGGAAACTGGAAAAGAGGAGGTGTGTCCATCGGACTACTTAAGTACCAAGCTCCCTTCGGATCCAATCTTAGACATGCACACCACCGTTTCCACACCTCAACTTAGTGTATATTCTTAGGAAACCTATTGATTAAGTCCATTTTAAGAAAAATGATTAATTTTGAAAAACGTTTTCATTGCGAAAGTTTTGCTTTATTGTCGTGATATTTTGAAAACAATTACTGTTTTTGAAAACGCGCCTTAAAGCTAATCAGTTTCATCGATTAAGATAATATCATATCTATTCTAGTAAAACATATTAAAACAATTCAAAATCATTAAAGCGCCCTTATTACAACTTAAAACCCAAATCATAAAAGTAAATGAAAAGATGTCCAATTCACCAGAAGAAAACCAAATTTGCAGCACGTGTGGCCACTCCGAATCCCTCACAGCTCCAAGCCTACTATGGTTGGGGATTACCTGCGTGGATGAAAATAAGGGGTGAGTTTGGAAACTCAGTGTGTAAAATAACCCAACCATAGTCTATATCAGCTCAAACCACAGAAACAGATTAAGTTGGCCTTAGCCCATAATAGATTTCAGACTGAAGCCCATAGGCCCATAACAGAACAAAGAAGATATTACATGTTTATGCAGAAACCCAACCATATCCAACCGTATACACCCCCGTACCAACCTTACACCATGTGGGGAGACTACTCGACCGACCTAACCGCTACACGCCATAGAATTTACAGCATGGCTGCCAGAAACAGATAATGTGAGAGAGTCACTAGATACAGATAATCGTGGCAGAGCTACCAGAACAGATAATTGTGGCAGAGCCACCAGATCAGATAATTGTGGCACAGCCACCAAGACGCTTCCTCCATAAATATAACCCATGTCCCCATGAAACAGATATACATATCATGGCATACATCATACAGAATCAAATCATCATGCTTTTCAGTCAAAATTAACCCTAGGGGTATAATGGTCATTTTGCACCTAGGGGTATAATGGTAATTTTTCATACTTAGGGTATTCTAGTAATTTAACTATTTTAGGGCTTTCACGCATATTTCTACCATTTACGTGTTAACAGAAACACTTACTGAGCATCCTTACCGTATTGGGCCCGTTGGCCCATTAACCCAATTTTGGCCCATTAAGCCCAAATATATCGAAGTGCACGAAACGGCGCGCACTGCAGTCTTATCACTTTAGATTACCGAATATGTTACTCAATCTATCTCACGAGCATTCGCACACTCGTAAGTTCACAAAATACCGATTTTTTGGCAATTCAGCTTTTCAGCTTTTGCCGATCTAGTCTATGAGAAGGTGTCAGTTACACACCTGTTTGTGACGAAACACTGACGCGTTCCACACACGAGTTGCCTACAGTTAATTACTAATACGTTAACGATGGATCCATAGCAACTTATATACAAATCTCCTTACCATAAGTCGGCCATTAACACTTTAGGCACTAGAGATCCTACATTTGCCGAAACTAGCGTCTAGATCTAGATCCAGTCGTTCCGCTTGTCCAAGTCTTCGATCAGAAGCCTCTAGATCACATTAACATCATAACAAAACTATTGTCACAACCCTTAGAGCCATAAGGCCCAATCGACAGCCTCCCTATGCCTTTAGGGATTTCGGCTTTTCTAAATCCCGTAATAAAAATAGATTTGAGTACTTACCACCGGTTCTTTCAATCAACGATTCCACCTTAGTTCCTATTCAAATCTGATGCAGATCAATCCCTCAAATATTAACAAAAATTAAATCTTTAATGGTCTAAAGATTCGGCTATGCCTCTGTGACTATGGTGTTTTCAGCTTTTTGAAACAGTGAAGAAAAAATGATTAGATATGGGGGTTTTTGCAATATTGATGTCGGCAGAGGTTGCGATTTAGAGGGTGTGAAAATTGGCCAGGAAAGATGAAAGAAAAATAGGATAAGTTGACTAGGAGAAATCGACAGAAGCAACAGGTTTTCGGGATTTCGGCTTTTATGGCAATCGACTATAAGGGCTTAGAAACAAATGGAATGGAAAGGTAGAATGGTAGAAAGGTTCGGCTAGGGAGAAAAGAAAAAAAAAGAAGAAAAGAGAATAGGAGAAGAGAGGAGAAAGAAAAGGAAAAAAGAATTGTCAGAACAAATGCCGAATTTTCCCCCTTACTAGCCGAATTTCCCCTATACTAGAAACCCTTGGCTGGCCAACTCTTGCTTCTCAAGAGTCCACCATTCAGCCAATTCTGCACTCCCTAATTAGCTCTTAAATCTTCTCCCTTATCCCCTCCTTACTCAATCTCTTGAGTAGCTTAAACTCTTCCTAATAGAGTTCCACTTGAGTTCCATTACATCCTTTTTCTATACATAAAAGTAATACTATAACTTGCTTACCTGGTGACTTGAACCCTAGCTCCCCCTAATCATCCACATGCCACTTTTTTAGCCCCCTAGTGGCGTCACATGCCACTTTGCCACATGCCTTCTTGTGGCCTATTTTACCTATTAATTTTCAAAAGCCCAAATTACCAGAACCCCTTTTCCTTTTTGAATTAAAATTAGTTAAATCTAACGGTTTTTAACTTAGACTTGGGCCTTCTAGAGGCCCACTAACATACTCCGACCTACATCAAGCAGTCAAAACACAAGAATCCTAAAATTTTCCAAAAATCATAGAAATCCCGAAAATCCCAAAAATTAGGGCGTTACAACTCTACCCTCCTTAAAGAAATTTCGTCCTCGAAATTTACCTGATGAGGGTATTGTTGCTGCATCGCCTCTTCTGGCTCCCAAGTAGCTTCCTCTCTGCCATGATTACGCCAAAGCACTTTTACTAAAGGAACAGATTTCCTTCTTAACACCTTGACATCTCGGTCCAATATCTACACAGGCTCTTCCTCGAAAGTCAAATAAGGCTGCACCTCAATCTCTGCAACCGGCACGACATGAGTAGGGTCAGAACGATAACCCCTTAACATGGAGACGTGAAAAACATCGTGAATCCTGTCTAACTCTGGAGGTAATTCCAATTGATATGCCACTGATCTTACTCGCTTCAAAACCCGATAAGGCCCAATGAATCGCGGACTCAACTTGCCCTTCTTACCAAACCTTAATATCTTCTTTTAATCGATCTTTGATTACTTTGACGTTATCTTTAGTATCAGCTACCAGCTCAGGTCCAAGAACCTGTCGCTCTCCCAGTCCGGTCCAACAACTAGGTGTTCGACACCTTCGTCTATACAGCGCTTCATACAATGACATTCGAATACTCGCCTGATAGCTATTGTTGTATGCAAACTCTGCCAATGGCAAGTAATCCTCCCAACTACCTCGGAAGTCAATAACGCATCCGCTCAACATGTCCTCTAGAATCTGAATAACCCTTTTTGATTGATCATTAGTCTAGGGATGGAAAGCTGTACTAAAGTTCAATCGTGTCCCCAACGCTTCATGTAACTTTTGCCAAAATCGAGATGTAAATCTGGGGTCCTGGTCAGAAATAATTAAAACTGGGACACCATTAAGTCGCACGATATCCGCCACATACAACTTGGCTAACTTTTGAAGTGAATAGTTAGTGCGGACAGGTATGAAATGAGCTGATTTGGTCAACCTATCCATAATCACCCAAACCGAGTCTTTCTTTGTTGGTATCAAGGGTAACCCACTCACAAAGTCCATGGTTACCCTCTTCCACTTCCAAAGTGGTATCTTCACTGGTTGCAAAAGTCCAGAAGGTAGTTGATGCTCAGCTTTCACTTGCTGACATGTTAGACATTTCCCCACAAACTCTGTTACTTCTCGTTTAAGCCCAGGCCACCAATACAATTCTCGCAAGTCATGATACAACTTATTCCCTCCAAGATGCATAACACAATATCCCCCATGAGCTTCCTTCAATATTGACTGCCTCAAGTCAGAGTCCTTCGGAATGCAAATTCTCCTCCAAAACACAGAACTCCTTCACTATCCAACCCAAATTCAAAAGTTTCCCCTTCTTTAACTTGTTGGAAACGAGCAACCAAAGACTCATCTCTCAACTGCTTTTCCTTAATCTGATCCACCCAGGTTGGCCTTACTTGCAACTCAGCCAACAGACTACCATCATCATACGGACTCAGACGAGCAAACATTACTCTCAAATCAGATACATCTCTTCGACTTAGAGCATCGGCTACCACATTAGCCTTGCCTGGGTGGTACTCAATCGAACAATCATAATCCTTAAGTAACTCTATCCATCTCCTTTGCCTAAGATTCAGCTCCTTCTGAGTCAACAAATACTTGAGACTCTTATGGTCTATGTATATAACACACCTTTCTCCGTACAAGTAGTGTCTCCAAATCTTAAGTGCAAAGATCACTGCTGCCAACTCCAAATCGTGAGTAGGATAGTTTTCTTTGTGAGGCTTAAGCTGTTGAGATGCATAAGCAACCACCTTACCCTCTTGCATCAATACGCAGCCCAAACCCACATTTGATGCGTTACTGTACACAGTAAAATCCTTCCAGACTCCGACTAAATTAATACAGGTGCTTCAATAAAGCTTCCTGCTGCTTCTCTATCCAAACAAACGGTACTCCTTTCCTTATGAGTTTTGTCAATGGCACTGCCATCACAGAAAAACCTTCCACAAACCTTCTGTAGTATCCTGCCAACCCTAAGAAACTCTAAATTTTCGACACCGACCTAGGTGGCTTCCATTCCAAAATTGCTTCAATCTTTCGAGGGTCCACCTTAATCCCCTCAGTAGAGACAACATGCCTTAAGAAGGTTACCTCCCTCAACCAGAATTCACACTTGCTGAATTTCGCATAGAGTTCCTTCTCCTTCAACACTTGTAGCATAATGCGAAGATGCTCATCATGCTTTTCCTCAGTTTCAGAGTATATCAGAATATCATCAATAAAGACGACTACGAATCGACCCAAGAATGGTTGGAATACACGATTCATCAGATCCATAAACACTGCAGGAGCGTTCGTCAGTCCAAATGGCATAACCAAGAACTTGTAATGACCATACCGAGTCCTAAATGTCGTCTTATGAATATCTGCCTCTTTGACCCTTAACTGATGATATCCATATCGAAGATCAATCTTGGAAAATACAGAAGCTCCTCTAAGCTGGTCAAACAGATCATCAATTCTTGGCAGAGGGTATTTATTCTTAATCGTCAGTTTGTTCAACTGGAGATAATCAATACACATCTGCATCGTCTCTTCGTTCTTTTTCATGAATAGCACCGGTGCTCCCCATGGAGACATACTTGGCCTAATAAAGCCCCTATCCAACAACTCTTGAATTTGTGCTTTTAACTCCACTAACTCCTTCGATGCCATCCTATACGGTGCGATGGACACTGGTGTCATTCCAGGCAGCAAGTCGATTCCAAACTCAGCTTCTCAGTTCGGAGGCAATCCCGGAAGCTCCTCTGGAAAGACATCTTGGAACTCATTAATGGTTTTAGCCTTATCCACCATCAGTCCCTCAGCTTTCGACTGACTTACAAATGTGAAATAGGCCTCACAACCCTTACGGATCCACTTTTCAGCTCTCAATGCTGATACCACATTGGACAAATAATCCCTTCGTTCACCTATCACCATAACCTCCTCACCCTCTGTGGTCCTTAACACCATTTGCTTAGCAGCACAATCTAGAGTCGCCCTATGCTTAACCAGCCAGTCTATTCCCAGAATAAGGTCGAATTCTCCGAAGGTAACTCCATCAAGTCTCCAGAGAAAATATTACCTTGGGTTTCTAAGGGCACATCCCTATACAGTTTGTCTACCCTAACCGAGTTACCCAAAGGCCTTAGTACAGATGGCCCACTCACAATCTTCTCAGAGTGCACACCCAACGAAACAGATATGGCACATGCAACATATGAATGAGTGGATCCAATATCAACCAAGGCAGTATACGGCATGCTAGAAACCAAGAATGTACCAGTTATGACGTCAGGTGCATCACCCTCCTCTCGACGACGAGCTGCATACACTAACACTGGCTGTCGAGCCTCAGTATTTCTGACACCCCTGCCAGGTGCCCCTCAACCTCGACCATTTCCAATTTTTCCCCTACCTTGTCCACGTCTTCTCGGTGGTTGTGGTCCACCTCTCACTGGTTGAGCATCCCTCTGTTCAGCAACTTGAACCTGATCTATTTTCTAAGGACAGTCTTTGACTTTATGCTCCATAGATCCGCATAAAAAATAAGCACCGAAACATTTCCTACAATCGCCTAGATGTACCTTGCCACAGTCCCCACAGATTGGTGGCCTAACAACATTCATCGGAACTGCTCAAACTGGCTCCTCCACTCTTGCTCTCTTGACATTCCTATTTGCACCACCCGAAGGTCATGAATCCTTCCGGAAATGGTTCCAATCCTTCTCACAATTCTACCTCTCCGAATGCTTCACTTCTTTAGCTATCTTAGCTTTCTCCACCAAAATCGCGAAGTCACACTCCCTCTGTGGAGCAATCAGTAGCTTAAGTTCATCTCTAAGACCATCCTCGAAGTGCACACTACACTTATACTCCGTAGCGACTATCCCCAAAGCATATCGGCTCAGTCTCAAAAACTTCGCCTCGTACTCCGCAACCGTCTTACCTCCTTGAACCAAATTCAAGAATTCTTTCCTACGGGCATCCACATAAGTCACCCCAACATATTTCCCCTTAAAGGTTGTCTTAAATAGCTCCCATGTTACCTTATCAGTTGGGGTCCCATCTCTCACAGCGAGCCACCACTGATAAGCCTCGTCTCGAAGCAACGATACAGCTCCCTTCAGCTTCTGCTCCACAGAGTAGTCCAAATCATCCATAATCCATTCTGTGGCCTCTAACCAATATTCTGCTACACTCGGGGCTACACCAGATACACCCCTAAAGATTTCTGCTCTGTTAGCCCGAAGTCGCTCAGAAATAGATCCTCGAATTCCATTACCCATACTTGCCCCGGCAATCCTTTCCAGAACACGAAGCATTGCCTGAGATAGAGCGTCATCCCTGTCACCACGATCATGAGACTCCAGTTCCGTTGCCTGTGGTACCGGTGCCTTTGCCGTCGGCATATGCCCTGAAGACGAAGTTCCCGCTCGAGCACTACCTCGGCCCTGTCCACAGCCTCTTCCACGAGCTGCTTTCGTACTTATATCGTATTATCTGATTACAAATTTTTATGCATCAATTAAATATTTTAGTGTTTATTACAGATGTTTTATGAACAGACAGTAATTCAGAGTTTGTTTTCCGCAAAATCGAAGTCTAGCTACAGTCTCAGTCTATTACCAAAATTTCTTATAGTTTCAGTTTCATCCTACTAGATTATCCTAATAGGGTTTCAGTACAGACAGATAATTCAAAGAAATATTCAGAAAAGTTAAGAATAATACTTACAGACTTGGGCCAGAGATTTGGGTGCCACCTTCCTGGAATCTAAATTTTAGATACCGAGTTTTGCAATCTTTATAAAATTTTTATTTTCGAAAATATTTATTTTTGTAAACCCATTCCACAGCCGAGTTGTTGCAACTGGGCTCTGATACCACAAAATGTAACACCCCAAGCCCAGTCTAGACGTTTCACAGAATTCGACGTGCCACATCGAAGCGTAAAAAAAACATTTTATATTTTTGATCTAGAAAAGTTTACTTAGTGTTTTAAAGGATAATTTCATTATAGGTTAAAGTGAATGGAAGTTGTGCACCAGGTAAGAAACCGGGAAAGAGGAGGTGAGTCCATTGGACTGCTTAAGTACCAAGCTCCCTTTGGATCCAATCTTAGACATGCACACCACCGTTGCCACACCTTAACTTAGTGTATATTCTTAGGAAACCTATTCGATTAAGTCTATTTTAAGAAAAATGATTAATTTTGAAAAACATTTTCGTTGCGGAAGTTTTGCATTGTTGTCGTGATATTTTGAAAACAATTCTTCGCTTTTTGAAAAAGCGCCTAAAAGCTAATCGGGCCAAACAATTAAGATAATATCATATCTATTCTAGTAAAACATATTAAAATAATTCAAAATCATTAAAGCGCCCTTATTACAACTTAAAACCCAATTCATAAAAGTAAATGAAAAGATGTCCAATTCACCAGAAGAAAACCAAATTTGTAGCACGTGTGGCCACTCCAAATCCCTCACAGCTCCAAGCCCACTATGGTTGGGGATTACCTGCGTGGATGAAAATAAGAGGTGAGTTTGGAAACTCAGTTTTTAAAATAACCCAACCATAGTCTTTATCAGCTCAAACCATAGAAATAGATTAATTTGGCCTTAGCCTAGAACAAATTTCAGAATGAAGCCCATAGGCCCATAACAGAACAGAATAGATATTACATGTTTATGCAGAAACCCAACCATATCCAACCGTATACACCTCTGTACCAACCTTACACCATGTGGGGAGACTACTCGACCCACCCAACCGCTACACGCCACAGAATTTGCAGCATGGCTGCCAGAAATAGATAATGTGACAGAGTCACTAGATACAGATAATCGTGGCAGAGCCACCAAAACAGATAATTGTGGCAGAGCCACCAGATCAGATAATTGTGGCATAGCCACCAGGATGCTTCGTCCATAAATATAACTGATGTCTCCATGCAATAGATATACATATCATGGCATACATCATACAGAATCAGATCATTATGCTTTTCTGTCAAAATTAATCCTAGGGGTATAATGGTCATTTTACACCTAGGGGTATAATGGTAATTTTTCATACTTAGGGTATTCTAGTAATTTAACTATTTTAGGGTTTTCATGCATATTTCTACCATTTACGTGTTAACAGAAACACTTACCGAGCGTCCTTACCGTATTGGGCCCGTTGGCCCATTAACCCGATTTTGGCCATTAAGCCTAAATATATCGAAGTGCACGAAATTACGCGCACTGCAGTCTTATCACTTCAGATTACTGAATATGTTACTCAATCTATCTCACGAGCATTCGCACACTCGCATGTTCACAAAATACCAGTTTTTCGGCATTTCAGCTTTTCAGCTTTTGCCGATCTAGTCTATGAGAAGGTGTCAGTTACACACCTATTTGCGATGAAACACTGACAATTTCCACACACGAGTTGCCTACAGTCAATTACTAATACGTTAACGATGGATCCATCACAACTTATATACAAATCTCCTTACCATAAGTCGGCCATTAACACTTTAGGCACTAGAGATCCTACATTTGCCGAAACTAGCGTCTAGATCTAGATCTAGTCGTTCCGCTTATCCAAGTCTTCGATCAGAAGCCTCTATATCATACTAACATCATAACAAAACAACTGTCACAACCCTTAGAGCCATAAGGCCCAATCGACAGCCTCCCTATTCCTTTAGAGATTTCAACTTTTCTAAATCCTGTAATAAAAATAGATTTGAGTGCTTACCACCGGTTCTTTCAATCAATGATTCCACCTTAGTTCCTATTCAAATCTGACACAGATCAATCCCTCAAATATTAACAAAAATCAAATCTTTAATGGTCTAAAGATTCCGCTATGCCCCTGTGACTATGGTGTTTTCGACTTTTTGAAACAGTGAAGAAAAGATGATTAGATATGGGGATTTTTGCAATGTTGATGTCGACAGAGGTTGGGATTTAGAGGGTGTGAAAATTGGCCAGAAAAGATGAAAGAAAAATAGGAGAAGTTGGCTAGGAGAAATCGACACAAGCAATAGGTTTTCAGGATTTCGGCTTTTATGGCAATCAGCTATAAGGGCTTAGAAACGAATGGAATGGAAAGGTAGAATGGCAGGAAGGATCTGCTAGGGAGAAAAAGAAAAAAAAAGAAAAGAGAATAGGAGAAGAGAGGAGAAAGAAAAAGAGAAAAGAATTGTCAGAATAAAAGCCGAATTTTCCCTCCTTACTAGTCGAATTTCCCCTATACTAGAAACCCTTGGCCGGCCAACTCGTTCTCCTCAAGAGTCCACCATTCGGCCAATTCTGCACAGCTCTTAAATCTTCTCCCTTATCCCCTCCTTACTCAATCTCTTGAGCAGCTTAAACTCTTCCTAACAGAGTTCTACTTGAGTTCCATACATCCCTTTTCTGTACATAAAAATAATACTATAACTTGCTTACCTTGTGACTTGAACCCTAGCTCCCACTAATCATCCACATGCCACTTTTTTAGCCCCCTAGTGGCGTCACATGCCACTTTGCCACATGCCTTCTTGTGGCTTATGTTACCCATTAAATTTTAAAAGGCCAAATTACTAGAACCACTTTTCCCTTTTGAATTAAAATTAGTTAAATCTACCGGTTTTTAACTTATACTTGGACCTTTTAGAGGCCCACTAACATACTCAGACCTACATCAAGCAGTCAAAACACACGAATCCTAAAATTTGCCAAAAATCACAAAAATCCCGAAAATCTCAAAAATTGGGGCGTTACAACTCTACCCTATTCAGTTGAATAAGCCTCCAATCGAAAAAATTAAAAAATATAGGGCCAAAGAATTTCGTTCTACTACTAATGATGATGCCGAAAGAGTTAAATTATGGTTAGAGAATATGATACGAGTGTTCGATGAATTATCATTGACTTCGGACGAATGCATAAAATATGTTGTGTCACTTATGAGAGATACGGCATATCATTGGTGGAAGACATTGATATCCGTAGTTCTGGGAGAATGAATTACTTGGGATTTCTTTCAAGTTGAATTCCGGAAGAAATACATCAGTCCAAGGTTCATCGATTAGAAACGCAAAGACTTTCTTCAGTTGAAACAAGGCCGTATGTGTGTTATAGAATACGAGCGAGAATTTGTGAGACTGAGTCAGTATGATCGAGAATGTGTTTCAACCAAAGCAATCATGTGCAAGAGATTCGAGGATGGTTTGAATGAAGATATCCGTTTGTTAGTCAGGATTTTAGAAATAAAAGAATTTGTTGTGCTTCTTGAATGAGCATGTAAAGCTGAAGAGCTCGGGAAAGAGAAAAGAAAAGCTGATTCAAAAGCTAGAGAAGTGCAAAAAAGATCGTCGAGTAAGTCATTTCATTCAGCAATGAAAAAATTTTGAGATGATAATAGCCGTTCAAAAGCTAATGTGGGACATTCGAGTAGAGATCGTGTTAGATCGCATTTGAGCTTCAGAGCTCCAGCTACTTCTATTACTAGTGTTGGAAACACTGATGTTATTACCTTTTAATGAGTTTGATATAATTCTGGGTATATATTGGTTAACTTTGCATGATGCTATTGTGAACTACAGACAGAAAACTATTGATTTGAGATGCAAGAATGATAAAATAGTCCAAATTGAATCTAATGATTTGAATGGGTTACCGGCTATGATATCTTCAATGAATGCTCTGAGTATTGCGAGAAAGGGGTGTGAAGCTTACTTTGCTTATGTAATTGATTTGAAAGTAACAAAAAAGAAAGTGGAATCAGTGCCTGTTGTCTGTGAAGTCCTTGATGTGTTTCCTGAAGAACTTTGAAGATTACCTCTGATCCGATCGAGTTAAAAGAATTAAAGTCTCAGTTACAAGAATTGACTGATAGAGGATTCGCAAAACCGAGTTTCTCACCTTAAGGTGCTCCTGTTTTGTTTGTGAAAAAGAAAGACGGCATGATGAGAATGTGTATTGATTATCGTCAGTTGAACAAAGTGACTATCAAGAACAAATATCCTCTGCCCAGAATTGACGATCTATTTGATCAATTGAAAGGAGAAACCGTATTTTTGAAGATAGATCTCAGATCGGGTTATTATCAGTTGAGAGTAAAAGATTCAGACATTACGAAAATTATTTTCTGAACGAGGTAAGGACACTATGAGTTTTTAATTATGCCTTTCGGATTAACGAATGCACCTGCTATCTTTATGGATTTGATGAACATGATTTTCAGACCATATTTAGATCAATTTGTCATTGTATTCATTGATGACATTTTGATTTATTCGCGCGATGAATCTGAGCATGCGGAACATCTAAGAATAGTGTTACAGACTTTACGTGATAAGCAGTTGTATGCGAAGTTCAGTAAATGTGCATTCTAGTTACGCGAAGTGAGATTTCTAGGACATATTGTATCAGCATTAGGTATCTAAGTTAATCCGAGTAAGATTTCAGCTATTCTAGATTGAAAGCCTCCGAGAAATGTTTCTAAAGTCTACAATTTTCTAGGACTTGCCAGTTATTATAGATGTAACACACCTAACTCGTATCTGTAGCCATATTAGGGTTAAAGGCATTACCAGACATATCAAAACAATATGCAAACAATTCAATATCATCATCTACAAACATATTCAAACATCAATATTAAGTCCCTTACATAGGTCATCGAAACATTAAACATGCTTTAATAAGGGGTCGGGACTAAACCGAGCTCATACAAAATTTTTTAAAATTTAAACATATTTCAGAGTTGTATAGGTCACACGCCCATGTGAACAGGCCATGTACCTTACACGGCATTAGACACGCCCATGTGTCTAGGCCATGCCAAAACAGGGCATACAAACTGACTTGCTCACACGGCCACAAGACACGCCCATGTGCCTTGGTCATGGTCGAAACTGACTTGGGCCACATGGTTAGCCACATGCCCATGTACCTTGGCCGTGCTCAAGCCTAACTTAAAATCTTAGGGTACCATAGGGGACACACGGCCTTGCAACATGACTGTGTGTCGCACACGGCTGAGACACACGCCCGTGTCTCTGCTCATGTGGACAAAAATAGGCCAATTGAAAAGCCAATTTGCCACCCAATTTGGGTCAAACCTACAAACACCAAAACAAGCACAATTGCATAACAATTTCAGCCAATTTGCAATACCAAAACTTACATCATTCATGCCATATTATTGACAATAAATTTCCTGCTTGTAACACACATCAAAACATGTCATCCTATAAGTCGCAAAATCATACCAAAACATATGGTTTCATAATCTCCAACATACAACCAAATCTCATACCAAAACCTTACCAATTTTCATAATAGACACATTCCAAAAACTTACCAAATTGACCAATTATAACGCCCTAAAAATCCTAAAACCCAAAAGTCCCAAAATTGTGAATTTTTCTTTTTGTGCTTAGCAATCCCAGTTAAGTGTTAATTACGCAAAGGTAGGTCTTGGACAAGGTTTGAGTTTGAATTAGGAGGTAGAAGAAATTATAATTTTATTATTAAAAGAATTAGGGTTGTCAAGTAGTTAGGGTTTTAACTAAAGATAGGGGAAAATAACATCAAAAAGCCTTATGGAGAATGGCTAAGTGACGCCATTTAGAGTGTAGGGAGGTGGAGTTAATAGCTAGCAGGAGGTCCAAGGTTCGAATCCTAGCTTAGTGTTTTTAGAAGTTTAATTTTAGCCTTCTAAAAGGTTGGAAGTGGCGTGAAGATGGACTCTAAGGGGAGTGTTCAGGAGAGAAAATTAAGGAAAGGATCAAGGGGTTATCAGGGAGAAAAATGAGGAGATGAGAGGGGGGGAAGTGATGGAGTCAAATGGGGAACTGAGGGCCAGGCAATTTGGCTATAGGGTTATAAATAGGTACCGAATACAAGGGTATGAGGCTAATGCTGAAATCATTTTCTCACCTTGTTGCCAGAAACCCTCTTTTTTAAAAGCTAAAAACCCTTATTCTCTTTTTTATATTTCTTGTGTCGATTTCTTTGTTTACTTTTGGGTTTAGCCGATTCTTCTTCCTCTCTCCCTTGGTGCCGAATAAGCAAATTTGCCCTTTAGATCTCTAGAGTCGAATACTCTTTGACTGAATCTAGTGTAAGTGTTACTCTTCCAATCAGTTTTCTTTGCTAAGTATCGAATATTGTCCCTTACTCTTTCTAATCAAATATGGTAGGGAATTAGTATCGGATCTCTAATCTTAACTCTCTGCGAAAATTGTTTTTTAGGTGTTGCGATTTTGGTAAGTTTTCCTCTCTCGTTGGCTAAGGTGGCTGAATGTTCATAGTTAAGGTAAGAGGACTTGTATTGGATACGAGTCACCTATTATTCTGTTTTAGTAGTTAAGATTAGTGCAAATCTAGGAGTTGATCGTGGTTAGGGATTTAAGAAGGGGCTATTATACTTATCGCGCAAGGTTTGGGGCTAAGGAGATTGCATCACGCTTGCTTACCGGGTGTGTACATATACTGCACACGCCCTACGAATCGACAAAAGCCGAAATGTCGAAATGCCGAAATGCCAAAATGTCGAAAAGCCAAAAGTGTAGCTACGGTAGTCTTGCGAGTGCGCGATCACTCGTAAGGGAGAGACTGATAGGTTGCCTGAGACCCACGGGCGATTCTGTGGACCTGGGTTGTGATTTGGCCATAAGGGCCAGAATGGGCTAAACGGGCCCGGTGGGCTATTGGGCCCATAATAGGCAAAGACTGAATATTGATGTTATGTGATAAGAATCTGTATGTGAGCATGGATATGAATGTGACTGGGCCTAATAGGCCATATACAGGTGATTTGGGCCTAATGGGCCATATGAATATGATTGGGCTTAATGGGCCAGATACAGGTATGTGACTTTGTTTGGGCTTTGTAAAGGGTTTTGGGCCTAGTATATGATAACTACATAAGACTTAATTAATATTTTGCGACTGTGGACAGGTCAAAGGGTTAAGGTGTGGCAACGGGTATATGCATGTCTAGGATTGGATTTAGGAAGAGCTTGGTACTTAAGCGGTCTTAATGACCCACCTCCTCTTATCTGGAATCCTACCTGGTGCATAGTATTTGTTCACCTTAGCTCGCGGAACTTGTTAACGGGCCAAGGTAAGTGGGAACCATAATTAAGAAAAAATTATCGAAATGCCCCTAAGGGTAAAAATGACCAAAATACCCCTAGGTATTGAATGTAAGTTTTATAGATGTGACATGCATACTTATGATGTTCTGCTTAGGTTGCATGTGGGTTGGGGACTATGGAACGGAGGAAGTATATGAGGACCGCATGGTTGCCTGACAATCATGGATCTACCGACGGCTTTTAAAGCCCAATATGCAAATGAGGGCAGTACCGCAACCGGGCTACTATTGGTGTGTGGCTGGGTGGGTCGATATTTATATCCCCACATGGTGTGACAGGGGACGGAGCTGGTGTGCAGTGGATGGATAAATTGGATGGGATTGCATTTCATGTTTGATTATTCTTCTTTGAATGCTTGTTTTTCATCGAGGGTAGTATACACTGAGTTTAAGAAAACTCACCCCCTCTTTTATTTTATTTTCAGGTGATGCTCAGTAGAAGGTTCGATGTCAGGAGGGACTCTGGGTGGCCGACTAGCAAGATAATTCGGACTTTGTTTTTTTTTTAAGCATTTAAGTTTTTATTTCTTTTTAAGTATGCTCAGACTAGATTGTAATAAGTTTTTCATTATGTTATTATTACTTGAATTATTACTATTATTTTCGTTGTAACTACGAGAAGTTGAACATGGATTTCTTAAATTATAGTATGTTTTCTACGCTTCCGCAACTAAATTTCTATGTGCTTTATTTTCATCCAATCTTATGTTTGAACAATTTTTTTTTATAGTTAAGGTTTCTTTTATTTTAAGAAGGGTTTTCAATGAAAACACGGTTTTCGCTAAAACACTTCAATGAGATGCGCCAGATTCGGCCATAACGTCCAGGCCGAGTTTAGGGTGTTACACCAATTCTCCTGGCCATTCAAAGCACTTCATATAAGCACAATTTGCATCACATATCATATACCAAATCAAACCATAAGTTCAACCACAAACCAACCATATCACATGGCATGATATTGACATTACAAAACATGTAACACCCTCAACCCGGCCCAGACGTTACGGCCAAATTCAGCTTGTCACATGGAGAGGTTTCAAAATCATGTGTTTATCTAAAATCTTTGCTTAGTGTTCAGCAAAAATGTTCTTGTTTTAAGTTAAAGTGAATGGAAGCAGTGCACCAGGTAGGAAGCCAGGAAAGAGGAGGTGAGTCTATTGGACTGCTTAAGTACCAAGCTCTTCCCGGATCCAATCCTAGACATGCACACATCCATTGCCACACTTTAAGCATGTTATATGTCTACGATAAACAAATCAAGTTTAAGTCTGGTTTAGATATTTATTTTCTTTGAAAACATTTATATTGCGGAAGCTTTGCACGCTATCATGATATTTTGAAAACATATAGTCTTTATAAAATGCATCCTAGTGCTAACCAGTCTAATAATCCCCAAATCAAGTAATTATAAGAGAGCGGCCTTATTACAAATTTAAGCGAAATGAAAATAACCGAAAGTGAAATGTGAATTTAATTAAAAACCAGAAATTAATCTTCATGGCCACTCTGAATCCCGCCCAGCTCCAAGTCCACCAATTAGGGCTCACCTGCAAGGATGGAAGAGAAAGGGGTGAGTTTGGGGAAAACTCAGTGTGTACAAAAACCCATCCAAAGCCCAAGTCAGCTCAAGCCCATTGGGCCTAAGCCCATTCAGACTATTAGTATACAGCGGACCGAAGCCCTTTTTAGAATACAGTAATAAGACCTTAGCCCCTTTTAGCATAACAGTGCGGCCCAGAGGCCCAATACCAGAACAGAACAGATATATATATACATGTATGCAACCCAACCAGCCTATAACCGACCGCTACACTCCACCCGATCCAGCCCTACACTCCATGTGGGGAATATCTCAACCCACCCAACCCTACACTCCACAGTTGCAGCAATGCTGCTCAAATATCAGTAAGTTGAGGCAAAGCCTCCAGTACGTGGGTAAACCACTTTCGATATTTCCCCATCAATATCCCACCCCATGCAATGATATTAATAATAACATGACATGCGAATCTGATGTCGATCAATCAAGCATTTTAGTCTCTTTAAGCCTTAGGGGTATATCGGTAATTTTGTTCCTGGTAAATCAGTAAACTTCCCCACTTATAAAATATTTCATAATTTATCGTTTTAAGCGGTTTTGAGTCCACAGTCTAATGAACATATTTATTTGCCCATTTTTATTATATTACCCATATGGACTATGGCCGTTGGGCCCAATTTTTAGCCCATCGAGGCCCATTTTTCGAAGTACACGAATTATCGCATGAGACCAACTTACCAATTTTCGATGCTAGATCTAACAATTTCTATACGTCTTGTGAGCACTCGCACACTCACAAGCCCATGAAATGCCAGAATTTCGGCATTTCGGCTTTTGCCGAATTGTACTATGAAAAGGTGTTCGATACACACTTGTTTCGCGACGACTGCTACTGAGATCCATTTCGATGTCCTAAAATTGATTAGCACAGTTCTTAGATTGCAAATCACAACCACTAACCCAAAACTTACTTATCCATGCTCGAACCATGTCCCTAAAAGCCTTTTCAAACCTTACCTTTTTGCGAAAACCGATAGCTAGCTCCGAATCTGATCGCTCCAACGAACCATGCCTTCAATCCAACACTTAAGAAGACACTAGTCATCGAAAGAAAACATCAGTTAAAGACCCTTAGAGCCATATTCCCAAATCGACAGCCTCCCTAGATTTTAAGGACTTCGGCTTTTCCTAACTTTGTAAAATAGGACCAGATCTGAGATGATGAGCACTTACCCCTTACTCCTTTTTGATTTTTACGTAATCTGATGCAGATTTACCCTTTAACTGATGGTAGAACTCGAATCCAGGAGTTTTGAAGTTTCGGCTATAAGCCCCTAAATCTCTGGTATTTTCGACTTTTGGGGGATGAAGAAGATGATGATGTGAGGCTATAACCTTGAAGTAAAATTGCCGACTGGTATCTAGGGTTTAGAAAAGATGATTGTTGATTAATAAAAACAAAAATATTGAAAGGTTTGACTTTGAAAAAATCGGCATAAGTAGTATATTTTTTGGGGTTTCAGCTTTTGTGGTTTCGGCAAAAGTGTTGATGAACAGCAGGATTGATGGACGGTTTTGGAGAAGAAAATAGAGAAAGAAGAATAGGAAGGATGGTGGTTTCGGCTAGAGAGGAAAAAGAGAGGAAAGAACAACCCTAAGGTGTCTGAGCAGAAGAAAATGGCACCACTCAATACCCTAAGTGCCAAAATATTAACCTAAAGCCCCTCTGCCGAATTCCCCTCTCCAATTCCCAAAGTTCGGCCAACTTTTAGCCTCTCCCCCAATCCCTTAAATCTCTCCCCTTATCACTCCTTAATCCATGTGTTTGACTGTCCTCCAACTCTCCCCATCAGAGTTCCACTCTGCTTCCAACTCCTGTCTGCTCAAGTCATAAAAAAAACACCTCCAAATGCCAACTCCAAGAATCGAACCTTGGCCCTCCCACATCACTGACACGCCACCTTTTTAGGTCCCTAGTGGCGTCACTTAGCCACTCTGCCAAAGGTTCTTTTGTGTCATAACCTACACAGTTCTTCCTAAAAGCCCACTTAACCAAATTCCCCCTTTTCACTTAAAGACAACCTTGATATTCTACCGTGTTTAACTTGAGCTTGGGTCTTCTAAAGGCCCTCTTCCACAATTAAACATGATACCAACATTCAAAACATGAAAATTTTTAAAAAATTACTACAAACATGACAAAAAACCTTAAAAATCCCAAAAATTAGGGTTTTACAACTCTACCCCCTTAAAGAAATTTCGGCCTCGAAATTTACCTGATCCAAATAACTGAGGGTATTGCTGATGCATGATCTCTTCTGACTCCCAAGTAGCTTCTTCCCTTCCATGATTGCGCCACAGTACCTTTACTAGCGGAACCGATTTCCTTCTCAAAACTTTAACCTCTAAGTCTAGAATTTGCACGGGTTCCTCCTCAAAAGTCAAATCAGTCTTTACGTAAATCTCCTCCACCGGCACTACATGTGAAGGATCTGATCGATATCGTCTCAACATGGACACATGGAAGACGTCATGGATTCTATCCAACTCCGGTGGTAACTCTAACTAGTATGCTATTGGCCCTACCCGTTTAAGAATCTGATAAGGCCCTATAAACCGCGGACTCAGTTTGCCTTTCCTGCCGAATCTCAAAATCTTCTTCCGAGGAGAAACCTTCAAGAAAATCATATCCCCAACAGCGAACTCAATCTCTTTGCGCTTCAGATCTGCATATGACTTCTGTCTATCAGATGCCTCCTTTAGTCGATCTCTTATTAACCTAACCTTACTTTCAGTATCTGCCACCAATTTCGGTCCAAGCACTTGTCGTTCACCTAATTCTGTCCAACACGTCGGCGTACGACATCTTCGCCCATAAAGTGCTTCATATAGAGCCATCCGAATACTTGCTTGATAGCTGTTATTGTATGCAAACTCTGCCAATGGCAAGTAGTCCTCCCAACTACTATGAAAATCGATGATACAACCTCTCAGCATATCCTCCAGAACTTGAATAACCCTTTCCGACTGTCCATCTGTCTGTGGGTGAAAAGCGGTGCTAAAATCCAATCGTGTACCCAACGCTTCTTGCAACTTTTGCCAAAATCGAGATGTAAACCTAGGGTCTCGATCAGAAATTATCGACACTAGCACCCCATGCAGTCGCACTATCTCCGCCACATATAACTTGGCCAACTTTTGCAGTGAGTAATCGGTACGAATAGGTATGAAATGGGCAGATTTCGTTAACCTATCTACAACCACCCACACCGAATCTTTCTTGGTGGGTGTCAAAGGTAACCCACTCACAAAGTCCATAGTTACTCTTTCCCACTTCCATAACGGAATTTTCACCGGTTGTAGTAATCCAGAAGGCACTTGGTGCTCAGCCTTAACCTGCTGGCATGTCAGACATTTCCTAACAAATTCAGTCACCTCTCGCTTTAATCCGGGCCACCAGTACACCTCTCGCAAGTCTCGATATAACTTATTCCCTCCAGGATGCATGGCACAAAGTCCTCCATGAGTCTCTTTTAAAATTAACTACCTCAATTCAGGGTCCTTCGGAATACAAACTCTTTTACGAAAGCACAGAACTCCTTCTGTATTCAGTCTAAAATCCTTATTCTCACAATTCCTAACTTGTTCAAACCGAAGAGCTAATGAATCGTCCTTCAACTGTTTTTCTCTAATCCTCTCAGTCCAAGTAGGCCTCACTTGTAATTCTACCAACAAGCTTCCATCGTCGAACAGATTCAAACGTGCAAACAAGGCTCTCAAATCAGTAACAACCCTTCGACTCAACGCATCCGCCACCACGTTAGCCTTTCCTGGGTGGTACTCAATCGAACAGTCGTAATCCTTAAGCAACTCCACCCATCTACGTTGCCTAAGGTTCAACTCCTTCTGAGTCAACAAATACTTTAGGCTCTTATGATCTGTGTATATGATACACTTTTCCCCGTATAAATAGTGTCTCCAAATTTTTAACGCAAAAATCACTGCTGCTAGCTCCAAATCATGCATAGGGTAATTTACTTCATGAGTCTTAAGCTGTCGCGATGCATAAGCGAGCACCTTACCCTCCTGCATCAGTATGCAACCTAACCCAACATGCAACGCATCACTGTACAGTGAAGTCCTTCCCAGACACCGGTTGAATCAACACTGGCGCTTCAGTCAATACCCTTTTCAACTAGTCAAAAGCTTTTTGTTGTTTCTCGGTCCAGACAAATGGCTTGCAGCACAATGCGTAGATGCTCATCATGTTTTGTTTTTGTTTCAGAATATACCAGGATATCGTCGATAAAGACGACTACAAACTGATCCAAGTAAGGTTGGAATACTCGATTCATCAGATCCATGAAAGCTACAGGTGTGTTCGTCAGCCCAAACGACATGACCAAAAACTCGTAGTGTCCATACCGAGTTCTGAATACTGTCTTATGAATATCCCCTTCCTTTACCCTTAGCTGATGGTATCCAGAACGAAGATCAATTTTTGAGAATACTGAAGCTCCCCTAAGTTGATCTAACAGATCATCAATCCTGGCAAGGTGATGGATTTATTCTTAATCGTCCGCTTTGTTCAATCATGGCGATAATCGATGCACATGCGCATCGTTCCGTCCTTTTCTTCACAAAGCAGACCGGTGCTCCTCCCTAAGGAGACACACTTGGTCTAATGAAGCCTCTATCTAACAACTCTTGGATTTGAGCCTTCAATTCCACCAACTCCTTCGGTGCCATCTTATAGGGTGCAATGGATACTGGAGCTGTTCCAGGCAATAAATCGATTCCAAACTCAACTTCCCGATTCGGAGGAAATCTAGGAAGCTCTTCCGAAAAAACATCCCGAAATTCCCTAATAGTTCTGATGGTCTCCACAGTTAGATCCTCAGTTTCAGCTTGGCTTACCAAAGCCAAATATGCCTCGCATCCCTTGCGCATCAGTTTCTCAGCCCTCAACGCCGATACTACATTGGACAAGTAATCGCTTCGTTCTCCAATAATCATTACCTCTTCATCATTGACAGTCCTTAACACCATCCTCTTAGCTGCACAATCTAAAGTTGCCTTATGCTTGGTTAACCAATCCATCCCTAGAATCAAATCGAATTCTTTAAACGGTAACTCCATCAAATCTCCACAGAAAACCCTATCTTGAATCTCTAAAGGCACCTCCCTGAAGAGTTTCTCTACCTTAACTGAATGACCCAAAGGACTTATCACAGTTACCCCACATACAGTCTTCTCAAAGTGCACACTAGTGCCCCAGAAATGTTATATACAACATATGAATGAGTTGATCCCACATCAATCAGAGTAGTATAAGGTACACCATAGATAAAAAATGTACCAGTTATGACATCAGGTGCGTCACCCTCCTCGCGGCGACGAGCAGCATATACCAAAGCTGGCTGAGAGCATCAGCATTAACAATACCCCTGCTAGGTGCCCTACGTCCACGGCCATTACCACCGCGACCTTGTCCACGACCTATTGGCGCGCAGTGGGTCCATCTCTCATCGGTTGAGCGGTCGCCTGACCCCTTGTTTCACCACTTGAGCACGAGCCGCCTCCTAGGACAATCCCTAATCCTATGCTCCTTTAACCCACAACGAAGACAAGCCTCAGAACGCTTCCAGCACTCTCCTTGATGCATTCTACCATAATCTCCACAAGCTTGCGGTCTAATTGCGTTCACCGAAACTGTTCGAACTGGTTCCTCCATCCTAGCTCTCTTAACATTTCAGTTTGCAGCACCAGCTGGTCCAGTATCCCTCCTGAACCGATTACGATCCCTATCGTGGTTCTTCCGTTCAGCTTGTTTCACCTCCTCGGCTATCTTAGCCTTCTCAACCAGTATAGCAAAATCGCGCTCTCTCTGCGGAGCTATGAGCACCCTTAGCTCATCCCTGAGGCCATCCTCAAAATGAACACTGCACTCATATTTAGTGGAGACGATGCCACTAGAATACGGCTTAATCGCAGAAACTCTGCCTCATATTCAGCAACGGTCTTACTACCTTGGGTCAGGTTCAGGAATTCCTTTCTGCGTGCATCCACATAGCTAGCTCCAACATATTTTTCCTTAAAAGTCTGCTTGAACAGCTCCCATGTTACCCTCTCCGCTAAGGTACCCTCTCTCACAGTGATCCGCCACTGATATGCTTCGTCCCGGAGCAACGACACCGCCCCTTTAAACTTCTGTTCCACTGAGCAGTCCAGGTCATCCATAATCCGCTCTGTGGCTTCCAACCAAGATTTCGGCCATTTTTGGGGCTACTCAAGATACGCCCCTAAAAACCTCAGCTCCGTTGGCCCGAAGTCGTTCAGAAATAGACCCCCTATTCATGGGTCCGACATTAGCTCCGGCCACCCTTTCCAAAACCCTCAACATGGCCTGGAACAAAGCGTTGTCCCCTGCGGCCCGATCATACGGCCCATTTTCATTAACCGGTGGTGGTTGTGCCTCGCCAGCTGGTAAGTGTTCAGAGGATGCAGATCCAACTTGAGTACTACCTCGGCCTCGACCACGGCCTCTTCCCCGAGCAGCCCTCGCACTCATATCGATTTATCTGATTACGAATTTTATGTCGTTAGTTTACTATTTCCACTGTTTATTACAAAATGTCTTATGAACGGATAGAGTTTCAGAGTTATTTTCGCGCAACCGCATTTTAGCTACGGTCTCAGTTTGTAGCCTTAACACTATCTTATCTATAATACTATATCTAAGGCTCAATACTATCTATAGTATTATTTCCAGTTCAGCTCCATATAAATATTTAAAGTAGAAAAATAATACTTACAGACTTGGTGCTGGGGATTCAGTGTGCCACTTCTTTATCAGCCCATTTTTTAAAAAATTCAAGAAACCATGTTTTTGGTTCACCAAAAATAAAAAAAAAATTTGATTTGAAAACACCCCTGTTTTGAAACTATTAATTTAACCCCGTTTAAAACTAGAAAACCCTGAACATCTCTTTAGAAAAAACTTACCATTTCCAAAATACCCTTCTTAGGCCTAAGTTTTCGAAAAAAAATTTTAGACCCGATCCACAGCAGAGTTGTTGCAATCTGGCTCTGATACCATTAAATCTAATACCCTAAACCCGGCCCAGACGTTACGGCCAAATTCAGCATGTCACATGGAGAGGTTTCAAAATCATGTGTTTATCTAAAATCTTTGCCTAGTGTTCAGCAAAAATGTTCTTGTTTTAAGTTAAAGTGAATGGAAGCTGTGCACCAGGTAGGAAGCTAGGAAAGAAGAGGTGAGTCTATTGGACTGCTTAAGTACCAAGCTATTCCCGGATCCAATCCTAGACATGCACACATCCATTGCCACACTTTAAGCATGTTATATGTCTACGAAAAACAAATCAAGTTTAAGCCTGGTTTAGATATTTATTTTCTTTGAAAACATTTATATTGCGGAAGCTTTGCGCGCTATCATGATAGTTTGAAAACATATAGTCTTTATAAAACGCATCCTAGTGCTAACCAGTCTAATAATCCCCAAATCAAGTAATTATAAGAGAGCGGCCTTATACAACTTTAAGCGAAATGAAAATAACCGAAAGTGAAATGTGAATTTAATTAAAAACCAGAAATTAATCTTCATGGCCACTCTGAATCCCGCCCAACTCCAAGTCCACCAATTAGGGCTCACCTGCAAGGATGGAAGAGAAAGGGGTGAGTTTGGGGAAAACTCAGTGTGTACAAAAACCCATCCAAAGCCCAAGTCAGCTCAAGCCCATTGGGCCTAAGCCCATTCAGATTATCAGTATACAGTGGGCCGAAGCCCTTTTCAGAATACAGTAACAAGGCCTTAGCCCCTTTTAGCATAACAGTGCGGCCCATAGGCCCAATACTAGAACAGAATAGATATATATATACATGTATGCAACCCAACCAGCCTATAACCAATCGCTACACTCCACCCGATCCAGCCCTACACTCCATGTGGGGAATATCTCAACCCACCCAACCCTACACTCCACAGTTGCAGCAATGCTGCTCAAATATCAGTAAGTTGCGGCAAAGCCTCCAGTACGTGGATAAACCACTTTCAGTACTTCCCCCATCAATATCCCAGTCCCATGCAATAGATATTAATAATAACATGACATGCAGAATACAGTATCAGTCAATCATGCATTTTAGTCTCTTTAAGCCCTAGGGGTATATCGGTAATTTTGTTCCTAGGGTAAATCCGTAAACTTCCCCACTTATAAAATATTTCAGTAATTTATCAGTTTTAAGCAGTTTGAGCCCACAGTCTAACAGAACATATTTATTTGTCCAATTTTTATTATATTACCCATATGGACCAGTAAGCCCGTTGGGCCCAATTTTTAGCCCATCGAGGCCCATTTTCCGAAGTACACGAATTATCGCATGAGACCAACTTACCACTTTGCGATGCCAGATCTAACAATTTCTATACGTCTTGTGAGCACTCGCACACTCACAAGCCCATGAAATGCCGAAATTTTGGCATTTCAGCTTTTGCCGAATTGTACTATGAAAGGGTGTTCGATACATACCTGTTTCGCGACGACAACTACTGAGATCCCTTTCGATGTCCTACAATTGATTAGCACAGTTCTTAGATTGCAAATCACAACCACTAACCCAAAACTTACTTATCCATGCTCGAACCATGTCCCTAAAAGCCTTTTCAAACCTTAACTTTTTGCCAAAACCGATAGCTAGCTCCGAATCTGATCGCTCCAATGAATCACGCCTTCAATCCAACACTTAAGAAGACACTAGTCATCGAAAGAAAACATCAGTTAAAGACCCTTAGAGCCATATGCCCAAATCGACAGCCTCCCTAGATTTTAGGGACTTCGGCTTTTCCTAACTTTGTAAAATAGGACCAGATCTCGAGATGATGAGCACTTACCCTAACTCCTTTTGATTTCCACGTGTCTCTGATTTACCCTTTAAATGAGGGAGAACTCAAATCCGGGAGTTTTGAAGTTCTTATAAGCCCCTAAATCTTGAGCACTTACCCCTTTACCCTTTTGATTTCCATAATTTGGGGAGTTTTGAAGTTTCGGTTATAAGCCCCTAAATTTATGGTATTTTTGGCTTTTGGGGGATGAAGAAGATGATGATGTGAGGCTATAACCTTGAAGTAAAATTGTCGACTGGTATCTAGGGTTTAGAAAAAATGATTGTTGATTAATAAAAACAAAAATATTGAAAGGTTTGACTTTGAAGAAATCGGCACAAGTAGTATGTTTTTCGGGGTTTCGGCTTTTGTGGTTTCGACAAAAGTGTTGATGAACAGCAGGATTGATAGACGATTTTGGAGAAGAAAATAGAGAAAGAAGAATAAGGCGGATGGTGGTTTCAGCTAGAGAGGAAAAAGAAAGGAAAGAACAACCCTAAGGTGTCTGAGCAGAAGAAAACGGCACCACTCAATACCCTAAGTGCCTAAATATTAACCTAAAGCCCCTCTGCCGAATTCCCCTCTCCAATTCCCAAAGTTCGGCCAACTCTTAGCCTCTCTCCCAATCCCTTAAATCTCTCCCCTTATCACTCCTTAATCCATGCGTTTGACTATCCTCCAACTCTCCCATCGAGTTCCACTCTTCTTCCAACTCCCCATCTGCTCAAGTCATAAAAATAACACCTCAAATGCCAACTCCAGAATCGATCCTTGGCCTCCCACATCACCGACACACGTGACCTTTTAGCCCTAGTGGCGTCACTCACCCACTCTGCCAAAGGTTCTTTTGTGTCATAACCTACATAGTTCTTCCTAAAAGCCCACTTAACCAAATTCCCCCTTTTCACTTAAAAACAACCTTGATATTCTACCGTGTTTAACTTGAGCTTGGGTCTTCTAAAGGTCCTATTCCACAATTAAACATGATACCAACATTAAAAACATGAAAATTTTTAAAAAATTACTACAAACATGAAAAAAAAACCCGAAAAATCTCAAAAATCAGGGCGTTACAAAACATATCCAAAAACTCCTAGCCTATACATGCCATACTTCAATATATACATTTTCAAATGGTACCAAAATATATTTCAATAGTGTGGTGATGATCCTTGACGATCCCTGAGCTACCAGTAGCTTTGATATCTATAAAATAGTTGAAAAACACATAGAGTAAGCTTTCAAAAGCTTAGTAAGCCATATACAAATAAACTTATCATTCTAGACATGTAAACATCATCAAATTACATATACTTTGTGGCCAATAACCAAAAAGAACCTCTTGTTCATATACATATCACATATTCTCAAATCATTTGCACATATAACATATATTCACATGCTTAGATTATAAATCATCATTTGAATATATACATACCTTTCATTCTCAAACATAGTATACAATTCAAACGTACCTGAATCGGATACACATCTCATTTAATCATTCATTTTCTCGGAATGCCCGTTGAACCGTTTGAAATCATAAGGATATGCGGATAGCTCAGAAAGCTCGTACAATGCCAACGTCCTAGATGTGGTCTTACATGTAATCAAATATCGATGCCACTATCCTAGACGGGGTCTTACATGAAATCAAATACGATGCCGATGTCCTGGACATAGTCTTACACGTAAATTATAAGTCCTTGCCAACATCCCAGATGTGGTCTTACACGATAACACATATCGGATCCTATGTCATGACATATGTATCCTAACTATTCTTATGGTTCGTACGGGGCTTTTCGGACATCAAAACTTTGTCGATACTTTCTCGGATATCTCATTCTTGACACATATAATCATTCAACATTGTTCACAAGCATATAATCAATAGTAATTCAATTCAAAATACATTTATTTGTGTATCGACTTACCTCGTATGGATTCAAATGAACAGAGTCGACTATTCAACGACTTTTGACTTTCCCCAATCTAATTTCATTTTCTTTGGTTCTTGATCTAAACATATCCACATTTAACCATTTTATTCACCAAATCATTCAAATTAATCCAAAAACACATATTTAGGGCATTTTACAAATTAGCCCTCCCATTTTCACATTTTGACAATTTAGTCCCTAATTACAAAAATCACAAAATACACCAAATTGTTTAGACATAGGCTTGGCCGAATTCTCTTAGTACTCATACAAGTCCACATATTTCATTTATGTCACATTTTAGCCCTTCAATTTATAATTTTTACAATTTAGCCCAAATTACTCGAATTTATAAAAAATTCAATTACAAAATATACTAACCCAAGACATATCTTTCATTTTCCATCAACTAACTTCACAAAGATTACAAAACCAACAATGGAATAAATCAAAATCATCATCAAAATCAGAAATTTAGGCATGGGCTTTATAGTATACTAAGCAACGATCACAAAAATGTAGAAATTATCGAAAACGGATCAAAAACAATACCTTAATCACCAAAATAAGTAGTTGAACCCTAGTTTCTATTTTCTTTTCTTTTCCTTTTGTATTTTTGCTAATTACATGAACAAATGGATAATTTTCATGCTTTTTATTTTATTAATATGGCTTTAATTACCAAATACCAAATTTTCCCTTAATAATAAACATTTATAACATTAATATAAAGGCCCATAATTGTCCACTTAAGCTTACAATGGTCAAATATCAATATAAGGACTTTTCATTTACAAAGACACGTCAATTAAGCACTTTAACAAATAGAAGGTCAATTTTACATTTTACGCGATTAGGTCCTTTGATGAAATTGAGCATACAACAAATTAAATTTTCATACAAAACTTTCACACATGCTAATTCATATATCATAAGCATAGAAAATAATATTTGAATATTTTTCTAACTCAGATTTGTGGTCTCGAAACCACTATTCTGACTAGGGTCTAAACCGGACTGTTACAATAGACGCTTTGTAAAAGGCTTTTCTATGATCGCGACTCCATTGACGAAACTACTTCAAAAAGAAGTGAAATTTGATTGGTCTAAAAAGTGTCAGAAAAGCTTTGATCAGTTGAAAGCCCTATTGACTGAAGCTCTAGTGTTAGTACAACCAGAATCGGGTAAAAAATTTATGATTTACAGTGATGCTTCGTTCAATGGTCTGGGTTGTGTTTTGATGCAGGAAGGCAAAGTCATAGCTTATGCCTCAAGACATTTGAAGCCTCACGAAAAGAACTATCCAACACATGATCTGGAATTGGCGGCTATTGTGTTTACTTTGAAGATTTGGCGTCATTATCTATTTGGTGAGAAATGTCACGTTTATTCTGATCATAAAAGTTTGAAATATCTAATGACTCAGAAAGATTTGAACCTGCGACAGAAAAGATGGCCAGAACTGCTAAAAGACTACGAACTTGTGATTGATTATCATCCAGGAAAAGCAAATGTTGTTGCTGATGCTTTAAGTAGGAAATCAGTGTTTGCATTACGTGCCATGAATGCTCATTTAGCTTTGTTTGATGATGGTTCGATTTTAGCTGAATTGAAAGCAAGACTTTTGTTCTTACAGCAGATTATTGATATTCAGAAAGTTGATAATAAGATTTTAACAAAACGAGCTTAGTGTGATTTGAATTTTGATTCTGAATTTTGAGTTGATAATGATGATTGTTTGAGATTTCGAGATCAGATTTGTGTTTCGAGAAATCCAGAGTTGATTCAGATGATTTTGAGCTAAGCCCACAATAGTCGTTTATCTATGCATCCGGGTAGTACGAAAATGTATACTGATTTGAAACAACATTACTGGTGGTCTGAAATGAAAAGAGATATTTCTAACTTTATTTCAAAATGTTTAATCTGTCAGCAAGTTAAAGCTAAACATCAGGTGCCATCTGTTTTGTTACAGCCGATTATACCTCTAGAGTGGAAATGAGATAAAGTGATGATGGATTTTGTTTCGGGTTTGCCCCTATCTCTGAGAAAGAAAGAAACGATATGGGTTGTAGTTGATCGATTGACGAAATCAGCTCATTTTATTTCAGTACGATCTGATTACTCACTTGATGAATTAGCTGAGTTGTACATTTCTAATATTGTGAGATTGCATGGGGTGCCATATTCTATTGTGTTAGGTAGATATCCGAGATTTACATCACAGCTTTGGAAGAAACTACAAGAGGCATTAGGTACGAAATTACATTTTAGTGCTGCTTTTCACCCGCAGACAGATAGTTAATCCGAGTGGATTATTTAGATTTTCAAGGATATGTTGAGATGTTGCATTCTTGAGTTTAAAGGTACTTGGGAACAAAATTTTCCATTGATTGAATTTGCGTACAATAATAGTTTTCAATCGAGCATCAAAATGGCACCATATGAAGCCTTATATGGTAGAAAATGTCGTACACCCTTGTATTGGTCAAAGCTTAGTGAGAATAAGATTCATGGGGTTGATTTTATAAAAGAGACTGAATAGAAAGTAAAAGTGATCCAAGATAGTTTGAAAGCAACTTCCGATCGTCAAAAATCTTAAGTAAATTTGAAATGAAAAGATATTGAATTTGAGATCGGTGACAAAGTGTTTTTGAAAGTATCTCCATGGAAAAAAGTACTCCGATTTGGCAGAAAAGGCAAATAGAGTCTGAGGTTCATTGGGCCGGTTGCTTACAGATTATTGTTGCCACCAGAGTTAGAAAAGATTTATAATGTGTTTCACGTATCGATGATTTTACAATACAGATCCAATCCTTCACATGTAATTCCTCCTTCTGAGATTGAGATTCAGTCTAATATGACTTATGAAGAAGAACCGGTCCATATATTAGCTCGCGAGGTTAAAAAATTACGAAACAAGAAAATTCCATTAGTAAAAGTAATGTGGCATCGACACGGTGTTGAAGAGGCTACGTGGGAGCCCGAAGATGCTATGAGACAGCAATATCCTAATCTTTTCAACGGTAAGATTTTCGGGGAAGAAAATCTCTAAGGGGGAGAGTTGTAACAGCCCGATTTAGACCCTAGTCAGAATAGTGGTTTTGGGAACACAAATTCGAGTTTGAAAAATATTTTAATATTATTTTCCATGCTTATTATATGTGAATTAGTATGTGTGAAAATTTCGTATGAAAATTATTATATGTGAATTAAGGCATGGACATATCTAGTCATGTGTTAGTGGATTTCTAATGATATTGTTAAGGTTAAAAATGGTATTTGATTATTAAATGAATAACAATTAAAACAAAACATCAAATTAGTTCATTATTTGTTTGTTCTTGCCCAAAATATCAAAGAAAAAGAAAAGAATAGCTCAATCTAAGGTTCAGCTAAGGAAATTTATGATTAAGGTATGTGTTTTGATCCGTTTTTGATAATTTCTACGTTTTTGTGATCGTTGCTTAGTGTTCTATCAAGCCCATGTTTGAATTTTTGGAAATTGTTGATGATTTTGAATTATGCCATTGATGCTTTTGTGAGCTTTGTGAAGTTAGTTGATGGAAAATAAATGATATGTATTGGGTTAACATATTTTGTCTTTGAATTTTTGGTGAATTTGAGTAATTTGGGCTAAATTGTGAAAATGAGATTTTGAGGGACTAAAATGTGAAATAAATTAAACATATGGGCTTACATGAATACTATGAAAATTTTGGTAAGCATGGGTATATGAAATTTTTTTGTATTTTCTGATTTTATGAATTAGGGACTAAAATGTAAAATTATGTAAATGTGAGGGCCAGTTTGTAAAATACCCTAAATATGTATATATGGATTGATTTGAATGAGTATGTGATTGAATAAGTCAAATTTGAATTTATATAGATCAAGAACAAAAGAAAACAAAATTAGATCGGGGGAAGTCGAAAGTCGTTGAGTAGTTGACTCCATTCGTTCAAATCCGTACGAGGTAAGTCGATATACAAATAAATTTGTTTGAATCAATTTATTTATGCTTATATGCTATTAAAATGAAATGAATGACTTTGGAAGATGAATATGTGAAATTTTGAAAGCATCGACAGTGCTTTGACGTCCGAAAAGCCCCGTACGAACCATAGGAATAGTTAGGATACATATGTCATGACATAGGATCTGATATATGATTTCGTGTAAGACCACATCTGGGACATTGGCATCAACTTATGATTTATGTGTAAGACCATGTCTGGGACGTTGGCATCGTATTTGATGTCATGTAAGACCCTGTCTGGGACAGTGGCATCAATATTTGATTACATGTAAGACCACGTCTGGGACGCTGGCATTGTACGAGTTTTCTGAGCTATCCGAGTATCCTTATTGATTCCGAAAGGTTCAACGGGCATTCCAAGAAAATGGATGACTATGTGAATTTGTATCTGATCCTGGTATGTTTGAATTATATACCATGTTTGAGAATGAAAGGTAAGTATATGTACCTTGGTGAACATTAATTATAAGTATGAGTTGCTATGAAAATGAGTTATGATATGTAAATGTGAATCATGTTCAAATGAACTATAAGAGATGTATGGTTATGTGAATGTATTTTGCATTGAGTTATATGAATGAATTGATCTAGATTGTTATTATTTGTTAAGTTTATTTGTATATGACTTAGTAAGCTTTTGAAAGCTTACTTTGTGTCTATTTGTATTGTTTTATAGATATCGAAGCTATTAGGAGCTCGGGGATCGTCGAGGATCATCACCACACTATCAAACCCTATTTTGGCACAGTTTGAAGGTTTAAATATTGGAGTATGGCATGTATAGGCTAGAGGTATTTGAATATGTTTTGTGAACTGTATATTTAGCCAAGTGATATGGCTTAATTATGGTTGAACTTCTACTTTGATTTTGGTATATAATATGTGATGAAAATTATGCCTATGTGATGTGTTCATGAGTGGCCAAGTGAATTGGTCAATTTGGTAAGTTTTGGTGTGTGCTTATTTAAGGGTTTGGTATGAGAATGAATGAATTGAAATGAGGTTATGAAACATATGTTTAGATATTATTTTGTCTTATGATTTAGCATAATTTGGTATGGTTATTAAGCATGGAATTGGTTGAAAATGATATGGTATGATTGTTGTATATTTTAGTTGTGAATTGGTTAAGAAATTGGTATGAAATGTGCTTGGTTTTATTTTTGTATGGATGACCCAATGAGGGTGGAAAAATTGGCCTTGTAAATGGCCTATTTTTGCCCACACGGGTAGGGACATGGGCGTGTGTCTCAGTCGTGTTGCTCAATGGCCATTTCGAAATGAACTTGGGCAGACAACACGGTTGCACACACGGGCGTGTGCTAGGCTATGTGGCCAAGTCAATTTCGAGCACGGGCTAGACACACGGGCTTGTGACTGACCGTGTGACCCAAGTCAGTAGCCTAATTAATTTTCACACGACCTGGCACACGGGCGTGTCATGTTGCCGTGTGGACAAGTCAGTATGTATGCCCTATTTTGTCACGGCCTAGACAGACGGGCATGTCTATTGCCGTGTGAGGCACATAGCTGCTCACACAGGCATGTGACCTTTATCAGTTTGAAAAATGTTTAGGTTTCGAAAAATTTTGTCTGAGTTCGGTTTATTCCCGACACCTTTCTAAAACATGTTTAAGGTTTCGTTGACCTATATAAGGGACAATTGTGAATGGTTATTATATGTTTTTATTATGTTATGCTTAAGTATATGTGAATGTTCTGAAATGTTTGGTAACGCCTTTAACCCTATTTCGGTGACGGATACGTATTAGGGGTGTTAAGCCGTGAATCTTTTTCTCACTCAATTCAGTCTAGTATAGCGGAGTTTGACATTTACAGCCATATAAAGCTTCATACGGTGCCATCTTTATACTCGTTTAGAAACTATTTTTATACGCGAATTCAATCAACGGTAAGTATTTTTCCCAACTGCCCTCAAACTCTAAAATACAACATCTCAACATGTCTTCGAGAATCTGAATGACTCTCTTGGTCTGACCATCAGTTTGAGGATGAAAAGTGGTACTGAAATTCAACTTTGTTCCCAAAGCCTCTTGTAGTTTCTTCTAGAATTGTGACGTAAATCATGGGTCTCTATCAGAAATAATAGATAATGGCACTCTGTGTAACTGAACAATCTCAGAAATGTACAATTCTGCTAATCTATCAAGTGAGTAATCTGTACGTACAGGTATGAAATGAGCAGATTTCGTTAGTCGATCAACAACAACCCAGACAGAGTCTTTCTTTTTCAGAGTTAGTGGCAATCCTAACACAAAATCCATTATAACTCTATCCCATTTCCATTCAAGAATTATCACAGGTTGTAGTAAACCCGATGGTACTTGATGTTTAGCTTTGACTTGCTGACAAATCAGACATTTCAATTCAAACTCTGGGATATCCCGTTTTATACCCGACCACCAATATAGTTGTTTTAGATCATTATACATTTTGGTACTACCCGGATGAATAGAAAAACGACTACGGTGTGCTTCATACAGGATTTTCTGAATAAGCTCGGTATTTTTTGGTACACAAATTCTATTTCGAAACATTAAACAGTCATCAGTTCCAATATGAAATTCTGAATCACAAATAGATTCACATTGAATTTGTTTAGCTTGCAATTCACGGTCATCTTTCTGAGCTTTACAAATTTGTTGAAGAAATACTGATTTAGCTTTTAATTTAGCTAAAATAGACCCATCATCACAAATCATCAACTGGTGTTCATTGCTCGTAATGCAATCAAAGATTTTCGGCTCAAGGCATCATCAACAACATTAGCTTTTCCTCGGTGATAATCAATCACAAAGTCATAATCTTTCAATAATTCGAGCCCTCTTCGTTGTTGAAAATTCAAATCCTTCTGTGACATCAGATATTTTAAGCTCTTGTGATCCGTATAAATGTGGCATTTTGCACCATATAAGTAGTGTCGCCAAATCTTCAATGTGAATACAATCGCAGCCAGCTCTAAATCATGCATCGGATAATTCTTTTTGTGTGGTTTCAACTGTCGAGAAGCATAAGCTATAACCTTTCCTTCATGCATCAAAACACATCCCAGGCCATTTAACGACGCATCACTATAGATCACAAACTCTTTATCCGATTCAGGTTGTACTAAAACTGGTGTTTCAGTTAACAGTACTTTCAATTGTTCAAAACTCTGCTGACATTTTTCTGACCATTTGAACTTCACATCTTTTTGTAGCAGTCGTGTTATTGGTGTAGAAATCATCGAGAATCTTTTCACAAATCTTCAGTAATATCCCACTAAACCTAGAAAACTATGGACTTCAGATACATTTCTCAGAGGTTTCCAATCAACAATAGCAGAAATCTTGATCAGATCAACTCTAATATCGTCAGCTATGTCCTAAAAATCCAACTTTTTTAAGCCAAAACTCACATCTACTAAACTTTACAAATAAATTTTTTATCACGTAGTGTTTGTAACACAATTCTCAAGTGCCCTGCATGCTCAGGTTCATCTCGTGAATAGATCAGAATGTCATAAATGTACAACAACAACTCTGCCTAAATACGGTCTGAATATTTGATTCATTAAGTCCATACAAATGGCAGGAGCATTAGTTAAACTGAAAGGCATAACAAGGAATTCATAATGTCCATACCTCGTTCTGAACACGGTTTTTAGCACATTTGACTCTTTGACCCGCAACTGATAATAACCTGATCTCAAAACCTGATCTCAAATCAATCTTTGAAAATATTATAGCCCCTTTCAACTAATCAAATAAATCATCAATCTGCGGTAGAGGGTATTTGTTCTTTATAGTCACTTATTCAACTGTCTGTAGTCGATACACATTCTCATCGTGCCATCTTTCTTTTTCACGAACAATACTGGTGCACCCCAAGGACAATAAGTTGGTTGTACAAAACCTCTGTCTGTTAATTCTTGTAACTGAGCTTTCAACTCTTTTAATTCTGTTGGAGTCATTCTGTATAGAACTATCGATATTGGTGTTATTCAAGCACTAATTCAATACCAAATTCAACTTCTCTAATCGGAGGTAAACCCAATAATTCTTCTGGAAATACATCTGAAAACTCAAAAACAACAGGTACAGATTCAATCTTTGATTTTGACACATTTGTATCCAGTACGTAGGCATAATATGCATCATAACCCTTTTTTAAATACTTCTGAGCTAACATAGACAATATCACAATAGGTAATTCATTCGAATCATCAGACTTAATCCAAAGAATCTCACCATTTTGACGTTTCAATTTGATAGTCTTCTGTCTACAATTCACAACCGCATTATGCGTAGTTAACCAGTCCATACCAAAAATCACATCAAACTCATCGAATGGTAGAAACATCAAGTCAGCCTAAAAATAGTAACCCCGAATCATCAGAGGACAATTCTTACAAATTTTATCAACTAAAATAGATTAGCATAAGGGATTTGATACTTTAATTACAAACTCTATAGACTCAACATGTAAACTCTTTTTAAATACTAAATTCATACAGATATAAGAATGGGTTGATCCAGGATCTAGCAACGCAACTATATCAATATCAGAAAGAGAAAAAGTACAGGTAATAACGTCTAGCGATGATGCCTCCTCCCGTGCACGTATAACATAAGCTCTATCAGGTGCTCATGCCTTAGATTTTACAATCAAAACTCTCGTAGCACCTCGGTTACCACTTATATTTCCAGTTTTTCGGGGCAGTTTCCCTATAATAGCTGTGTTACTTACTTTCGCTGATTGTTCTCTTTCAGCTGTAAACTTTTCTGGACAGTCTCAAAGGTAATGATCAAGCGATCCACATTTCAAGCAAGCTCCGCTCACTAATCTACATTCTCTATAATGCTTCTTATTGCAGTGTTTACATTCAGGTCCAACATTTTTAACGCTTCCCACACTAGTAATGGATGTCGCTTGAGGTTTAGAACTAAATTGTCTCGCATCTCTGTCTCTAATCAAAATTCCCGTAGAAGCCACAAAACGAGGATGATATTCTCTAAATTTCTTTGATACTGACTAATGAGATTTACTTGCAAATCTCTTTCTAGCATCTCTAGCCATAGAATCAGCTTTTCTTTTCTCTTTGCAAAGCTCTTCAACTTTACAAGCTCAATCAAACAAAACAACAAACTCCTTCAGCTCAAGAATTTTGATTAACACTCTAATTTCTTCATTCAATCCGTCTTCGAATCTTTTACACATTATAGCTTCAAAAGATACACATTCACGAGCATATTTACTGACTCGTTTAAACTCTCTTTCATACTCTGTTACTAACATACGACCTTGCTTCAATTCAAGAAATTCTTTTCCTTTCTGATCGATGAATCTTTGGCTGATGTATTTCTTTCTAAATTCAACTTGAAAGAAATCCCAAGTGACTCGTTCTTGCGAAACTACAGATATCAAGGTATTCCACCACTGATACGCGGTGTCTCTCAACAGGGATACAACACACTTTAAACATTCTTCAAGTGTGCAAGATAATTCGCCGAATACTCGAATCGTGTTCTCAAGCCAAAACTCGGCCCTTTCAAGGTCATCATTAATAGTGGCTCTGAATTCCTCAGCTCCGTGTTTCCGTATCTTATCAACAGGTGGTTTATTTAATCGTAGAGGATCAATACCTTGAGCAACCAAAGGGGTCGATTGGGGAACAGGCAAGGGTAGAGGTTGCAGAATAGCTAGGTTCGTACGAATGTACTATGTGAACCACTCATTTAATATCTGAAAGAAGACTTCTTTAGCCTCACTCTCGTGACTACTAGACAGGGGTCTAGATTTTGTAAGCGCTATCCCTTGAGTGGGAGCTGGTGCGTTACTTTCTACGTCATCCGCTATAACTCGTTTGGGATCTATTACTAAAAAAAACACATTTGAAAATGTCAGGAGTCATCACACTATCACAATTTTATATATGGCATGTATAGTTAGACTCAGATACACTACGTTAGTCCTAGAATCGACTAAACCGTAGCTTTCATACCAACAAACGTAACACCCCTAACCCGTAACCATACTGGAATAGGTTAAGAGGCATTACTGGACTTGTAACTCAATTTGGAACAATCATTTATCCCAAAAACATCTTATTTCAGTCAATAATATTCATTCATATTCAATATGTACTTAAATTGAGCTTGCAAAGCTTTAAATATGCATTCGGGACTAAATCAATAACAATTTAAAATTTTGGAAACTTAGAAAAATTTCAAAATTTCAAGTACCACACGCCCATGTGAACAGGCCGTGTGCCTCACACGGCTAGTAGACACGCTCGTGTCTTAAACCGTGTGAAAATAGGGCATACATACTGACTTGTATCGCAAGGCTGAGGACACGTCTGGGTGCCAGGCTGTGTGAAAACTGGAGAGGATACTGACTTGGGTCACATGGCCAACCACACGCCCATGTGTCTAGCCTATATGCCCTTCGAAATGGCCACACATGCCAGCGTGAACAGGCCGTGCCAAAACTGTAGGGTATACCGACTTAATTCGAAAGGGTACCCTGGGGAACACACGACCGTGCAGCATGACCATATCTCGCACATGACTAAGACACATGCCCGTGTGCACAAATAGGCTATTTACAAAGCCATTTTGCCACCCTACAACACAAACTGTCACACGCATAAATAACCACATTTTTACAACTCAATAGGCAGCCAAAATAATCATTTCAATACACATCATTTGCCATATCAAAACCTAACAATTTCATACCCAAATACCTATTTAACATCATGTATAATTTAGTCATTTAACAACTACAAAACAAAAATTCATTTGTATATATTCATTCCATCAATACCTTACCAAAACATACCATAATTGAACATTGAATTTAACCAAAACATAGTACCAAAATAAGCCAAATCACATGGCTAAACTTATACACAAAAACATACCAAAGTCATGATATTAAGTAACATAACTATCATCTCTTAAACTAGCCTACACATGCCATATTTACAAATATCCACAAGCCTAAAAGTACCAATTTGAAATTGGATAGTGTGATGTGCAACTCTGACTTGTCCGAAACAAGCGAACTAACAAACCTCTATAAAACATAGAAAAAGAAACAGAGTAAGCTTTACAACTTAGTAAGCCCGTATAATACAAAATTAAACTTACCATTTGCCCATAATCAAAGCAACATTAAAAATGCCAACAATTTGATTAAGTAACTCCTAATCACAAATATACATCACATGTTAGTAATGTTACAATTTCACGAAACCATCCATTAATACTATACCTTGTATCATTTTAAATTCACATATCATACTTATAACATTAGTAGCACTTATAACTCGTAGCTTATTCATATAAACAATATTTAAGACCGTTGAACCTATTAAAACTTCAAAGGATACTCAAGTGAACAATGCCGATAATCCGTCAATTCATTACCATACATGCTCTTTCGAGCCATGGTCGGTAAGCTCCTCCTGAGTTGATGAACAGTAAGCTATATTGAGCTGAAACGATAAGCTCATATGAGCTGAAACAGTAAGCTTCAATGAGCTGAAAACAATAAGCTCTTTCGAGCTGATATATCAATAAGCTCATACGAGCTGTGGTGAGTCCGCAACAAATGCAAGAGCTCGACCAAAACGGTAATCTCAATATCATGTCACTCGTATCTAATGAATTCATATAGTTCAAACAGGGCTTGGTAACATATACATTATATCAATAAAGCATTCATATCTCATGTATATCAATCATTCCATTATACACATTCATGTTGATAATTACAAGTATTTAAAGTTTGATTCTAATTATACGAACTTACCTTGAGTTTGCTCGGACGGAAACTATCGTCTATTCGCCAACCTTTCTTTTTCCTCGATCTAATTCTGATATTTGCTTATCTTGATCTATAATATATCAAATTAACTCATTCAAACTTTTGTTCAATTCAATTTAGCCTAAAAATTTTATGTTGGCTAAATTATAATTTTACCCCTAGACTTTTGACTACTTTGCAATTTAGTCCTTAACACATAAAAATGAAAAATTACACAATTAAATCATAATCCCATGGTAGCCGAATTTCATAGGGACTTCTAGCAGCCCATTTCTTTCATTAATTTCACATTTTTAACTACCACATTTTACACTTTCACAATTTAGTCCCTATTTTGCATTTTTGTCAAAAATCACATTATAAAACTAGTTTAACTATCATCAAACTTCCATAATCTATTTTTAAACATCAAAGGACTCAAGTATTCATCAATGTCACTTTGCAAAATTATAAGCAAATTCAAAAATTAAGGTATAGGCTAGCTAGATTACAAAATAACGATCTCAAAAACGTAAAAATCATCAAAAACGGATTAAAAATCACTTACCAAATGGCTATTTGAAGCTTAATCGAATCCTAGCCCTATTTTCTTTAGAGAATCGATTTTGTGTTCTCTTTTTGGAGAAGATGATACAAATTATGCATTTGTTTTCATTTAATTTTCATTTTAATCATCAATTACCATAATAACCTTAGTAAAAAAAACGTAAACATCATTTAAACAATGTCCGCGAATGTCCACTTACATAATAAATGGACTAATTACATCATAAGAACTTCCATATTAATAATCTATAGCTATTGAATACTTTTAACTAATAGAACATGCATTTTACGCTTTACGCGATTTAGTCCTTTGTACCGAATTAAGCATTCAAACAGTAAAATTTCTTTATGAAAATTTCACATAATTAATCTATCATGCTGTAGACCTTATTAAAATAATAAAATAAATATTTTTGGTTGTTACATGGTTGTTACATGGTTGGTTGATGATTAACATATCTTATCTCTATCTTTGGGGTTCTATTCAATTATGTTTGGAATAAAAGTTGACGGTGAAAATTTATGTGAGGTTATTCTCCTGTTTCTACTGGATGTTTATATATATATATATATATTTAGAAAATATATTATCTCTGTTACAATTGATTCCAAAGCGTGTAAGCATTGTTTTTCTTCTAGTTTTCTCTGAGAATTCATCAAGATCTTTATTATTTTCTTATGAGTTATGTTCTTGGACTTCCAATATGGTATCGCATCTTAGATTTCTTTATCTCGATCTTTTTATCATCCTTATTTCATAAATTATCAATCATGACTCATCTTTAAAGTGTGTTCTTTGACTTGTGATAACTATGTCTATTATGGGTGTATTTCTGGTTCGATCATAGGAACATAGGGATTTTGGTATCAGGATTTCATTAATTTTTGTGAAAGGAATTGACATCGGCAAAGGTATAGATAGTGGAAGCTCAAGCTCAAATTGTATGATGGTTTTCTTTTCTTAGGTAAGTTTGATTAAGGTCACTGAGTTCAATCAGGATATTTTGTTTCCTTAAGCTAATGCATTTGTAAAGATCTTTGATTAGGATGTTAAGGGAATTATAAAAGATTGTATGTTTGAGTTGTTTAACAGTAGGAAGAAAGAAGTATTTTGCTATGTGATTATTTGATAGTTGAGATTGACGCAGTTGTCTTTATCTGAGCGAGCTGGTCAATTGAAAAGTAATTTGAGTTATATGCATTTAAGTTTATCCTCAGGTAAGAAAATAAAATCTTGTACATTCCTGGATGAATAGGCAGACAATTTGAAGGAAGAATTCATATTCTAGAAAGTATGATACCGAGATATAGTTATTAGATTTGTTCTAATCGAATGATGTCGTTATGAGTTAAAGCTGTTTCGATTGATAAAGTTATCACATTTGTGAAAGTTTGAATGGTCTGTTGCATGTTAGCAAAGTTGAAAACAATCGAAGGTGTTATTAATCGAAGCAATGGTTCTGGGTTCTGTTTGAATGGAGTAAAGAATTTGTGAATTTTCAGCAATGCACTATCGAATGGATTGGAATGTGTTTTTATACAGGCATGTAAAGTGACAGTTTATGCTTTCAGACTGTTAAAATCTCATTAAAAGAATTATTCGACAAGTAACTTAGAGCTAGCCGCTAGTATGTTTGTGTTGAGAAATTGATGACATCGTTTGTTCGACGAAAAATGTCACATGTTTCTTGACTCCAAGAGTATAAAGTATCTAATGTTACAAAAAATCAGGAATTAAGACAACGTTGATGGCTTGAACAATTGAAAGATTGTGAATAGTTAACGATTAACCTTTGGGGAAGTAGACATAGTTGTAGATGCTTGAATGGAAAGCCTTTGTTCATTTTGTGAGTGTTGGTTACATGATTAATATTATTTGATGGAAGTCTGAATCTAGATAAATTAAAAAGCTAAAGCGATGTTTTCTTTGCAAGATTGAGAACCTCGAGAATGTGATAGTGAGTGGTAAACTAAACGAGTACAATATGAGATAACTTTTGATTTTGATTTCTGTTATTATTACTTCGAGATAGATTTCGCGTAATGAATTATCCAGAGCTTATGCAGAAAATGTTGTACGATACTCAATAGTAGCTCATTTGTTCATTCAGAGAGTAATTCAGATATTTGATGAAATGCTTTGACACTGTGTTTCAAGGTTCAAACATGATTGGAAAGAGATATACGAGGTGGAATTGATTTGTGGTTCTGAGGAAAAAGGTGAAAGTGATTCATGAAAGTTGAAAGCAACTTCAGACTGACATAAGTAGTATACAGATTTGAAAATTTAAGATATTGGATTCCAGATCGATGACAGAGTGCTTCTAGAACTATTGCCTTCGAAGAGGACTTTTTGATGTGGTAGAGGAAACTACGAAAATGTTACCCTAATCTCTTTTCTAGTAAGATTCTCAGGGACGAAAATCCCTAAAAGGGAGAGTTGTAACAGCCCGATTTTGGGTCTAGTTAGAATAGTGGTTTTGGAACCACAAATCTGACGCAGAAAAAATTATTTTTATTATATTTTTATGGTCAATAGTTTTATGGAATGATTTTGTGAAAATTTCGTTCAAATATTTTGACATTTGGGCACTCAATTTGGTCAAAAGGACTAAATTGTAATAAGTGCAAAATGTGAGTTCTATAGGTTAAAGGTGTCTAATTGTTATGAAATTTTAAATTAGTGGTCCTTAAATGGTAATTAAACCATTGGTTAAGTTGGTGGACAAAAATGGACATGGTTAGGTATGTTTCTAAAGTTTTTCATTAAGGGTAATTTAGTAATTTGGTAATTAAATAGATTAAAAAGCCAAAATAAAGCCAAATTTTGTCCATCTTCTTCCTTCCATGGCTGAATATACCAAGAAGCCATAGCTAGGGTTTTGGCTAAGCTTCCAAGCTCGATTGTAAGTTCGTTCTAGCTCCGTTTTTAATGATGTTCATGTTTTTGAGATCCTTATAACCTAATCTAGCATTTCTAAGGACTATTTGAAGTATTGTCAAAGTTTAAAATTTTACCCATGATAGATATCTGTGTATTTTGATGCCTAATGGTAGAAAATGCATGTTTGGTGTTAGATAACCAACTTTTACTAAGTGATTTTCGATAAAAATGTCAAAAAGGACTTAAATGTAAAAGTTATAAAATAAGAAGTAAAATTCTGATTAAGTGGAAAATTTGGGCTACTATAAGCATGTATAAGGTACAGATAGGCACGGGTATTAGTGAAATTGAGTACATTTCATTTTACGGGCCTAGGGACTAAAATGTAAAAATGTTAAACTTTAAGGGCAAAAATGTAATTTTTTCCATAATGTGATTTTGGGTTTGATTTGAGTAGGATAAATATTAAATAAGTTAAATGTGATATTATAGATCAAGAAAAACGAGGTTTGGAATTAGAACGAGGGAAAAACAAATATTTGACGATTAGGCCTTTTCCACCATTTTTATGCCGAAGTAAGTTCGTATGTTAATAATGCAATGTTATATTGTATTTTAAATGCTTTATTATTGCACGAAATGTATGTTTGACTCTATGGACGGGTTCGACAAAGTTTCGATAAGCGAGGAAAAAATAAATCTCGATTGAACCTTAGGAATAGATTAGGATACAAGTGACATGTCACTAGGAAACCATGAGATTATATGATTTATGTGATTCCAGATGCTGGTCCTATACGTCCTACTGGTGGCTGGGTATATCAGCATTTGTTATGAATACGTAACAGCTTGTGTGAGTAGCACCACATAGCTATGTCTCGACTGACAGCTTGTGTGAGCAAGCCCATGGATAGCTCGAGAGTGAGTCTATATGTGTTATGAAATATGAGGTAGCATTGGCTAGATATGTGGCACTTATGTGCAAGATTTTCGGTGTATCCGATAGTATTCCAAATGGTTCAACAGAAAATTCAACGGGTATGTCAAAGAAGAGAAAGAGTATGGAAGTATTACGAATTGGTACATGTATGTACATAAAGTTTATAAGTATTAACTTCATGAAATTATGAGTTCATGATTTCCACGAGAATGATTTTGTGAAAACCTTCTGATTATTGGACTATACTTGTGATGTAAGAAATTCATGGTAAATTCGGTTGAAGATCATGTGGTTGGCTTTCGGGCCAAATTGAGTTATGATATGGCATGTTTTATTCATTTAAATTGCGATTTATTGGATATGAGACAAAGGAATGATTGGCATAATTTCCTATTAAAAATGGTTATGAAAGTAAGGGAATATAAAAGTTTAGGCAATTGAAAGATATTAAGATATATGCTTAGAAATATGAGTACACATAATTAATGTGCATGTTTACTATGAGGTTTGAAATGATTTGTTAATTGTTGTAATATGTTACAAAGGAGAGATTACAATTGTTAGGCTAATGCCAAGATATGTTAAATTATGTTTATAAGTTGATAGAGTAAACATTGTGACTGAATAAAATTATAACTGTAATATTTATAGTAATTTGTATTATCTTATGTTTAAATTGTTGAAATTGATAGAAGATTGGTAAGAGTTGTTTTTTATTTTCGTACGGACTTACTAAGCTATATAGCTTACCCCCTTATTTTTCCCGTATCTAATAGGGTTATTAAGCTAGCTCGGGTTAGAGATCGCCAGAGATCCTATCACACTATCAAGCTATCATTTTGGGTATAAATGAATTCAAGTATTTTGAGTTTATGGCATGTATAGGGACTTGGTGTTTGGCCATATGAGTCGACTTATAATGGTTCATGGTTCATTTTGTATATAGCCTTGGAAGTTGACTAATGTTGGTTATGAGTATATTTATATTAATGTTATATGTGAATGTGGAAATTTGCTTAAATTGATGTGGAAAGGTTGATGTTTTAAGTATGATTAATAATGGTATGAGAATGACATGTTATGGTCATGGTTGCTCTTATATGCTTGAATTTGTGTCATGTGATGTTGTGTAGATGTATGCAAGTGAGGGTGGCAAAATGGCTTAGCAAATAGCCTTGTTTTTGTCCACACGGGCGAGTGTCTAGGTCATGTGTGACACACGGTCAGCCCTATAGGCGTTGATCCGGCCGTGTGTCCCTTGCACCTAAATTGTTGCAAAATAGAATGCTCAGTATCAAGCACACGGCCTAAGCACATGGGCATGTGTCTTGGTCGTGTGACTTCAATTTGCTCTTGGGTGACAAACAGAGAGTTACACGGGTTAGGGACACGGGCGTGCCTCATACTCACACGGCGTGTGACCCCTGTTTAGTGAATATTTTTCTAAGTGTTTCAAAATTTTTTAAAGTTCTCGGTTTAGTCTCGAACCACTTCCAATGCATGTTTTGGGCCTCGTAGGCTCGTATTAGGGACTTTATGATTAAATGCGAATGGTTTTAATTTGGACACAAATGTATAACCTAAAATTGTATGTTTGCTTGTGTTTAAGTCTGGTAATGTCTTGTACCCTGTTCTGACGTGGAATACGAGTAATTGGTGTTACATGGGTCCCCTCGAATAAGAATTGACAGATTATTGAATCGTACGTTCCGAGTGTACTACTTGAGTATCCATCAGAATTTCAATGATTCAACGGACATAAAACTCTTGACATGGCATGAGAATTATGAGATGAAATGATAATATCTTGAAAGAGTATTGAATGATGAGCTCATCTATCCTTACTTGATGTATATGTAAGCTTTGTGACTAACATGTCTGATTGGATGCATGTATTTAGGCAATTTTTCCAAATGGATGGAAAACATGTTATTGTATGCTTAGATCTGATAAACGGGATTGGTAAGTTTTGTTTTCGTTATACAAACTTACTAAGCATGTAATGCTTACTCCATTTTATTTTTCCCTTATTTTATAGTGCTCAGAAGCTCACGAAGTTTGGAGATCATTGGAGCATCATCACATTATCATTTAGCTTATTTTGGTTATAATTAGCAAAATCATTTTGGTATAATGGCATGTATAGGACAATTTAACTATTAGTGGCTTGATAATGATACTTGTAATCTAGCCATTGGAATGGCTAGTAATGGTTGTTTTGATATACTTGTAATGTCATGTTATGGATATATGTTAAGTAGTTGATCAAATTACGTCTAATATATGGATTGAATCAAGGTAAGATTGTGAGCATCTATGCATGTAATGATATGCCACGATGAGTGATGGAAATTGCTTAACTTGAATGCTTAGAAACAGTTGGAATGTGTTTGGTATGTTTTAGTGCAAGAAAATGGTAAATTTCGGTGACAAAAGAAGCTAGGAAATGTCTTTATTTTGTCCACACGAGCAGACACATGGGCTTGTGTCTAGATCGTGTGTCACAAACAGCCTTGTAACATGGGCGTATAGTTACACCGTGTGTACTTTGCACCTTAACTTTGAGAAATAGAATGCTCAGGATTGAGCACACGAGCAGAGACACAGGCGTGTTTCTCAGCCGTGTGTGCTACACGCCCTAGAACACGGACATGTGTCTTGGTTGTGTGAAACTTGCACCTATTTTCAAATTGAATTAATTAACAACAAGGCGTAGCACACGGGCATGTGGCATGGCCGTGTGCTCAAGTTAGAGAGTTACACGAGGTCAAACACAACCACTAGCACGGTTGTGTCCCAAGGTCACATGGGAGTGTCCCTTGGACTACACGGATGTGCGAGCCCTGTACCTTGAAAATTTTAATAATTTCACGATAAATTCTTAGAGCTTCTAATTAAGTTTCGACTCGATTCTAATGCTCGTATTGGGCTTCGAGGGTCTAATTAAGGGACATTTTGAGTGATCTCGATTAATAAATAGTAATTTACATAAATTATTTGTAAAATGTTCTAAAAGTTTTGATAATGCTTTGAAACCCTATTCTAACGATGGATATGAGTTAGAGGTGTTACATTTAGTGGTATCAGAACTACGATTTAGCCAATTCTTAGATTTAATGTAGCAAACACAAGTTTATCTATACATGCCATTATATAATTAGTGATAGTGCGATGACTCCTAATCATTTTAAATGTGTTTTTCATATAGTAATGTCATCCAACCGAGCTAGAGCTGAATCTGAGAAAGCTTAAAGCAATACTTCAGCTTCAGTTCAAATAGTTGCGTCAACGTCTGGTAGTGAAAGGCCCATGTCTGAGGGCTGAGGTGAGGAGGCAAAATGGGCCTTCTTTCAATTGGTGAATGAGTGGTTTATCGAATACTTAAGAACAACCCCCGCTGTACAACGACCTCCCCCACCTGCTCCTCAACCAGTTTGTAACACCCCAAACCCGTCCTGTGACGTTATGGCTGAATCTAGCAATGTCACATTTAAGTGTTTTTCAAAAAGGGTGATATCATTGAAAAACCTTTTCCTTATTTTCCTTTGCAGTGAGCTCTTAATGATAATTTTAAAACACTTTATTTAGTTTGCCAAAAAAAAATGGGTCGTTTGTTGAAATATTCATCTTATTAGATTGTTATTGATTTTAAAACAATAACCCTTGCAGAAGCTTCTAAAACATGTTGCGTAAACGTGATGTTTTGAAAAGCATTTATCTTTTGAAAACCCATGTCCTACTGCTAGGAGATATAAATAAATATAAATAAAACCCCAAATTAAAGATTTAAAAATTTAAAGAGGCCTTATTACATAAAAATATCCAAATAAAGCTTCTTATAAATTAAAAGTCAAATATGGAAGCGTAAGCTACTGTGTGGCCACCTTCGAGTCCCTCGCAGCACCAATCCGCCTAAGGATTACCTATGTAGATAAGCAGAAGGGTGAGTTTACGAAAACTCAGTGCATAATCCCATATAAGCAAACAATCAGAAAACAGGCACAGTCTAGCATAATCCCTTTTTAGTAATAGTGACAATATCAGTTTAGGCTTTAGCCCATCTCAATATAGAAACTATAACACCTCTTACCCGTACCAGAGACCGGGATGAGGTACGGGGCATTACCATACACAACTTGACATTTCTAAAAAAATACAGGCTATAAAATCTCATTAAAATTTAAAACCAATCAAACAAGATCATATTGACCCTAATATTGCCCTACGAGGCCCAAGACATAAATTAAAACCATCCCGGGACTAAATCGAGAACTCAAGAAAATCTTAAGAAATTTTCTAGGTTTAAGCCTCACACGCTCGTGTGAAGGCAATGCACACGCCCTTGTACCTGGGACACGCCCATGTCCTTTACCCGTGTGGAATTATTTGAATTTATTTTCCATTTCAAACCTACAGGGGTTTTCACACAACCGAATACACGCTCGTGTCCTTCACACGGCCTAGACATGCCTGTGTTGTCCATCGTTTCCAAAAACCTGAGCTTTCTGTTTATGACATCATCATGCATTTAGGGGCACACGGCCAAGACACATGCCCGTGTGCTAGGCCATGACCTCCCCCACCTGCTCCTCAACCGGTTTGTAACACCCTAAACCCAGCCTAAACGTTATGGCCAAATCTGGCAATGTCACATTGAAGTGTTTTTCGAAAAGGGTGATATCGTCAAAAAACTTTTACCTAATTTCCCTTTGAAGTGAGTTCTTAATGATAATTTTAAAACACTTTATTTAGTTTCCCAAAAAAATGGGTCGTTTGTCGAAATATTCATCTTATTAGATTGTTATTGATTTTAAAATAATATCCCTTGTGGAGGCTTTTAAAACATGTTGCGTAAACGTGATGTTTTGAAAAACATTTATCTTTTGAAAACCCGTGTCCTACTACTAGCAGATATAAATCAATATAAATAAAACCCCAAATTAAAGATTTAAAAATTTAAAGAGGCCTTATTACGTAAAAATATCCAAATAATACTGCTTATAAATTAAAAGTCAAATATGGAAGCGTAATCTATTGTGTGCCCACCTTCGAGTCCCTCACAGCACTGATTCGCCTAAGGATTACCTGTGCAGATAAGCTGAAAGGTGGGTTTACGAAAACTTAGTGTGTAATCCCATATAAGCAAATAGTCAGAAAACAGGCACAGTCTGGCCTAAGCCCTTTTTAGTAATAGTGAAAATATCAGTTTGGGCTTTAGCCCATCTCAATACAGAAACTGTAACACCCCTTACTTGTACCCGAGACCAGGACGAGGTACGGGGCATTACCTTACACAACTTGACATTTCCAGAAAAATACGGGCTATAAAATTTCATTAAAATTTAAAACCAATCAAAGAAGATCATATTGACCCTAATATGGCCCTACGAGGCCCAAAACAGAAGTTAAAACCATCCCGGGACTAAATCGAGAACTCAAGAAAATATTAAGAAAATTTCTAGGTTTAAGCCTCACATGCTCGTGTGGAGCAAAGCACACGCCCGTGTGCCTGGGACATGCCCGTGTCCCTTACCCGTGTGGAATTATTTGCATTTATTTTCCATTTTGAACCTACAGGGGGTTTCACATAGCCGAATACACGCCAATGTCCCTTGCTCGTGTCTTTCACATGGCCTAGACATGCTCTGTCGTGTCTAAAAACCTGAGCATTCTTGTAACATCCTGATTTTTGGGATTTTTGTAATTTTTGAGAATTTGGTAAAATTTTTAAAATTAGGTATTTGGTGGTGAAATTCATAAATGGAGTGTGTAAATGGGTCTATGGAAGGCCCATGTGTTGGCCAAAACCCGGTAGAATTTTTGAATTTTGGACTTAAGGAGTTAGGGGCATTGGATAGGTGGCCTTATTGAAAGATGTGGGTAAAATATAACGCAAGAGACCCCCTGGCAAAGTGGCTAAGTGATGAAACTAAGGAGCTAAAAAAAGTGGCGTGTAAGTGGTTGGGGGAAGGCTAAGGTTCGATTCACTATGCTGGTAATTGTGTTGTTATTTTTATGTCTTGGGCATGCAGGAGTTGGAAGTAGAATGGAACTCTGTTGGAGAGAGTTTGAATCAGTCAAATGCATGAATTAAGGAGTGATAAGGGGAGAGATTTAGGGGATTTGAAGGGAGGCTTAGAGTTGACCGAATAGTGGGAATTAGGGAGAGAAATCGACTTAGGGGTTTTAGGTTAGTATTTTGACATTAGGGGCTTTAGTTGTGCCGTTTTTCTTCTGTTTAAACATCATAGGGTTATTCTTTTCTTCCCTTTTCTTCTCTAGCCGAAATCACCACTCTTTTCATCCAGTTTTCTTTCTCTTTTATTGCTAAAACCTAACCACTACTCCCTTTCTTTTCATCTACTACTTCCTTTCTTTTCTTCACCCTTGCTGAATAGCCATAGGAGCTGAAACCTTTGAAGATTGGTTGTGCCGATTGCATTTAGACTAGCACCTTTCCTGTTCTCTTTATTTGTGGTGACTGATCCCTTCATCTGGTAAGTACTCGTTTTTCTAAATCGATTCAGTAGTGTAAATTTTAAGTGAAGCCGAACCCCCTATAGTTTAGGAAGGTTATCGATTTGTGGTTTAAGCCTCACTGGGCCTTTTTCTTTTGACTTTTATGATTTGTGTAGTGATATAGACAACTTTGGAGGAGCAGCAAGGCTTGGAGTATCAGTACTTGGATTGAATCGTCGGACCCTATGAAGGTAAGTGATCTATGGCTATTAGCGGTTCTTTGGCCGATTATGGTAACGTGGCTGAATATTGGCTAGAGGTAACAGAGCAGATTATGGACGACCTAGATTGCTCTGTGGAGCAAAAGCTAAAGGGGGTCGTGTCATTGCTACGAGATGAGGCATACCAGTAGTGGATCACTGTAAGGGAGAGTACCCCGATCGAACGAGTAACCTGGGAACTATTTGAGACTGCTTTTAAGGGGAGGTATGTTGGAGCTAGTTACGTGGATGCCCGTCGAAAGAAATTTTTGAATCTGGCTTAGGGTAATAAGATTATTTCGGAGTATGAAGCAGAATTCTTGAGGCTGAGTCGATATGCTAGCGGGATAGTTGCGACCAAATATGAGCGCAGTGTTCGATTTAAGGATGGCCTCCGCGTTGAGCTTAGGGTGCTAATAGCTCCACAGAGGGAGCGTGATTTCACTGTGTTGGTAGAGAAGGCTAAGATAGCCGAGGAAGTAAAACGAACTGAATGGTAGAATTGTGAGAGGGATCGACCTAGATTTAGGAGGGATTCTAGACCCTCGGGTGCTACATATAGGAATACTAAAAGAGCAAGAATGGAGGAACTGGTTCGATCAGTTCCAGTGAATACCTTTAGACCGCAAGCTTGCAAGGACTGTGGCAAAGCGCATATGGTAGAGTGCTGGAAATAAACTGGAGCATGTTTCCGATATGGGTCAAAGGAACATAAGTTCAGAGAGTGTCCTCAGAGAGCAGCTCAGGATCAAGTTGCAGAGCAAAGAGGTGTCCAACTGCAGCGAGGAGGACCACCACCACAGAGAGGCCATAGGCAAGGTAGAGGTGGCAATGGTACGTGGGGCACCTAGCAGTGGTGCTAGACATGCTGAAGCTCGACAGCCGGTGTTGGTCTATGTTGCACAGCGTCGTGAGGAGGGTGATGCTCCTGATGTTATAACCGATACGTTCTTCATTCATAGCACGCCTTACACTGCTTTGATTGATGTGGGCTCCACTCACTCGTATGTTACCTGTAATGTATCTGGGGCGTTGGGTGTGCTTCCTGAAGAGACTGTGAGTGGGGTATCAGGGATGAGTCCTTTGGGACACTCAGTTAAGGTAGGTAAACTCTTTAAGGAGGTGCCTTTAGAGACACAAAATAAGATATTTGTAGGAGATTTAATGGAGCTGCCATTTGGGGAATTTGACCTTATTTTTGGAATGGACTGGATAAATAAGCATAGGGCGACGTTGGATTGTGCTGTTAAGAGAATGGTGCTAAGAACTGCCAAGGATGAGGAGATAATGGTCATAGGGGAGTGAAGGAACTATTTGTCCAATGTTGTCTCAGCTTTAAGGGCTGAAAAGTTGATTCGGAAAGGTTGTAAGGCATTTTTAGCATTTGTGAGTCAAGCTAAACCTGAGGTGATGGCTGTGGAGTCAGTTAAGACCATCAAAGAATTTTAAGATGTATTTTCGGAGGAACTTCCTGGACTACCTCCGAACAGAGAAGTCGAGTTCAGAATCGACTTGCTACCTGGAATAGCTTCAATGTCCATTGCACCTTACCGGATGGCACCAAAGGAGTTGGTGGAACTGAAAGCTCAAATTCAAGAACTATTGGATAGGGGGTTTATAAGACCAAATGTTTCTCTATGGGGTGCACCAGTGTTGTTCGTAAAGAAGAAAGATGGGACCATGCGGATGTGTATTGATTATCGGCAGTTGAACAAATTGACGATCAAGAACAAGTATCCTTTGCTAAGAATCGACGATCTGTTCAACCAACTGAGAGGGGCTTCAGTATTTTCTATGATCGACCTTCGGTCGGGACATCATCAGTTAAGAGTCAAAGAAGAGGATGTTTATAAGACGGCATTCAGAACTCAATATGGTCATTACGAGTTTCTGGTTATGCCCTTTGGTTTGACTAATGCATCGACAGCATTCATGGATATGATGAATCGTGTATTTCAGCCGTACTTGGATTGGTTCGTAGTCATTTTTATCGATGATATCTTGGTGTACTCAGAAACGAAAGAGAAGCATGATAAGCATCTTCAGATTGCGTTGCAAGTGCTAAGGGAAAAACAACTCTATGCAAAGTTTAGTAAGTGCGAGTTTTGGTTGAGTGAAGTAACTTTCCTGGGGGCATGTTGTGTCTGCTGAGGGGATCAAGGTAGACCCTCAGAAGATTGAGGCGATTCTGGAGTGGAAGCCGCTGAAGTCAGTATTAGAAATCTAAAGTTTTTTGGGGTTGGCAGGTTATTATCGAAGATTCGTTAAAGGATTTTCTGTGTTGGCAGCACCGTTAACAAAACTTATAAGGAAAGGAGCACCGTTTGTTTGGACAAATAGGCAGCAAGAGGCTTTTGAGAAGTTAAAGAAGGTTCTGACTGAGGCACCAGTGTTGATTTAGCCAGAGCCTGGTAAGGATTTCACTATGTACAGTGATGCGTCACATGTAGGTTTGGGCTGTGTGTTGATGCAGAGGGTAAAGTGGTTGCTTATGCTTCACGACAGCTTAAGCCTCATGAGGTAAACTATCCTACCCATGACTTGGAGTTGGCAGCGGTGATCTTTACGCTTAAGATATGGAGCCACTACTTGTATGGGGAGAGATGCGTTATCTATACAGATCATAAGAGTCTTAAGTACTTACTGACTCAAAAGAAGCTGAATCCTAGACAACGAAGGTGGATAGAGTTGTTAAAGGACTATAACTGTTCGATTGGGTACCATCCAGGTAAGGCAAATGTCTTGGCTAATGCGTTGAGTCGAAGGAATGTATGAAATTGAAGGCAATGTTTGCTCGTTTAAGCTTGTATGACGATGGAAGCTTATTGGTAGAGTTACAAGTGAGACCGACTTGGGTGGAACAGATTAAGAAGCAGCAGTTGGTGGATGAGTCGTTGGTTTCTTGGTTTCAGCAAGCTGAGAAGAGGGAGAATCCAGACTTTGGATTAAATGGTGATGGGGTTCTTTATTTTCGAGAGAGAATTTGTATGCCGAAGGACTCTGATTTAAGATTGATGATTTTGAGAGAGGTACATGGTAGACCTTGTGCTATGCATCCAGGAGGGAGTAAGTTGTATCGAGACTTGCGAGAGCTATATTGGTGGCCTGGGCTTAAGCAAGAAGTGACCGAATTTGTAGGGAAATGTTTGACGTGTCAACAAGTAAAGGCCGAGCATCAATTGCCTTCAGGATTGTTACAGCCAGTGAAGATACCACTTTTGAAATGGGAAAGGGTAACCATGGATTTTGTGAGTGGTCTGCCATTGACACCTTCCAAGAAGGACTCAGTTTGGGTGATGGTGGATAGGCTGACGAAATCTGCCCATTTCATACCTGTCCGAACCGATTCTCACTTCAGAGATTGGCCAAGTTGTATGTGGCAGAATAGTGCGGTTGCATAGGGTGCCAGTATCAATAATTTCTTACCGAGACCCAAGGTTTACATCTTAGTTTTGGCAGAATTTACATGAGGCATTGGGAACGCGATTGTATTTTAGTACGGCTTTTCACCCTCAGTCGGATGGGCAGTCAGAGAGGGTCATTCAGATTTTAGAAGACATGTTGAGAGGTTGTGTTATTGACTTTAGGGGCAGTTGGGAGGATTACATTCCATTGGCGGAGTTCGCGTATAACAACAGTTACCAAGCAAGTATTCAGACGGCTCCTTACGAGGCACTATATGGGCGAAGGTGTCGTTCGCCTACTTGTTGGGCAGAGTTGGGGGAAAGGCAAGTACTTGGACCGGAGTTAGTAGCGGATACTGAAGAGAAAGTTAAGATGATCAAGAATCGGTTAAAGGAGGCAGCGGATCGACAAAAGTCTAATGCTGATCTGAAGCGTAAAGATATCGAGTATGCTGTAGGAGACATGGTCTTTTTGAAGGTTTCACCTTGGAAGAGGATATTGAGGTTTGGTAAGAAGGGAAAGTTAAGTCCACAGTTCATTGGGCCTTATCAGATCCTTAAGCGGATAGGGCCGGTGGCTTATCAGCTAGAGTTACCTCCAGAGCTGGATCGTATTCATGACATCTTTCATGTGTCCATGCTAAGGCGATATCGTTCTGACCCTACTCATATCGTGCCAGTTACAAAAATTGAGGTACAGTTGGATTTGACTTTCGAAGAAGAACCTGTGCAGATACTTGATCGTGACGTCAGGGTGTTGAGAAGAAAGTCAGTCCCATTGGTGAAGGTACTTTGGAGAAACCATGGCAAAGAAGAAGCTACTTAGGAGTCAGAGGAGGCGATGTGTCAACAATACTCTCAACTGTTTGGATCAGGTAAAATTTCGAGGCTAAAATTTCTTTAAAGAGGGTAGAGTTGTAACACCCTGATTTTTGGGATTTTCGTAATTTTTGATAATTTGGTAAAATTTTTAAAATTAGGTATTTGGTGGTGAAATTCATAATTGGAGTGTGTAAATGGGTCTACGAAAGGCCCATGTGTTGGCCAAAACCCAGTAGAATTTTTGAATTTTCGACTTAAGGAGTTAGGGGCATTGGATAGGTGGCCTTATTAAAAGATGTGGGTAAAATATAACGCAAGAGAGCCCCTGGCAAAGTGGCTAAGTGACGCCACTAAGGAGCTAAAAAAGTGGCGTGTAAGTGGTTAGGAGAAGGCCAAGGTTCGATTCACTAAGCTAGCAATTGTGTTGTTATTTTTATGTCTTGGGCATGCAGGAGTTGGCAGTCGAATGGAACTCTGTTAGAGAGAGTTTGAATCAGTCAAATGCATGGATTAAGGAGTGATAAGGGGAGAGATTTAGGGGATTTGAAGGGAGGCTTAGAGTTGGCCGAATAGTGGGAATTAGGGAGGAGAAATCAGCTTAGGGGTTTTAGGTTAGTATTTCAACATTAGGGGCTTTAGTTGTGCCGTTTTTCTTCTGTTTAAACATCATAGGGTTATTATTTTCTTCTCTTTTCTTCTCTAGCCGAAATCACCACTCTTTTCATCCAGTTTTCTTTCTCTTTTATTGTCAAAACCTAACCACAACTCCCTTTCTTTTCATCTACTACTTCCTTTCTTTTCTTCACCCTTGTTGAATAGCCACAAGAGCCGAAACCTTTGAAGATTGGTTGTGCTGATTGCATTTAGACTAGCACCTTTCTTGTTCTCTTTATTTGTGGTGACCGATCCCTTCATCTGGTAAGTACTTGTTTTTCCAAATCGATTCAGTAGTGTAAATATTAAGTGAAGCCGAACCCCCTATGGTTTAGGGGGGTTATCGATTTGTGGTTTAGGCCACACTGGGCCTTTTTCTTTCGACTTTTATGATTTGTGTAGTGATATAGACAACTTTGGAGGAGCAGCAAGGCTTGGGGTATCAGTTTTGGATAAACTTGGATCGAATCGTCAGACCTTGTAAAGGTAAGTGATCTATGGCTATTAGGGGTTCTTTGGCCGATTATGGTATGGTGGACTTTGGGTTTGATTAGCATGAATTGTAAACTAAGAATAATGGTTTTTAATTGTAGGTTGTCGTGGGAGACTTTGTTAGCGAACGTCACAAAACAGGTGTGTAACAACCCTCATAGTAGCTTAGGCTAATATTCGCTGAAAAGCCGAAATGCTAAAATTCTGGCATTTCAGGAACTTGAGATTTTGCATGTGGTTTAGATGCGATAAATACGATATGATCGGTGTTTGCATCCATGGTAAGGTAAGCGCAATTTTGTGCACGATGGTAAGTTGGGCCAATGGGCTTCCGGGCCCATTTGGGTAAAATTGATAGAAAATGGAACTTGGAAAAGTTGCATGTTAACACGGTTAGTACTGTTGTAAAATTTGGGTTAAGTGGGCTTAATGGGCTAAATCGGCATTCGTAGGGCCCTTAGGGTTTTTGGGCCCAAAAGCCCGAATTTGTTAAAGTGCGTTAAAATCATTTTTTAGACACTTGGAAATATTGATAATTGTTAATGAATGTGGAAAACCCATAATATTAGTTAAATTTACGAAATTACCCTTAAAATATGAAAAATGACAGTTTTGCCCCTAGGAAAAATGACCATTATACCGCTAGGGTTTAATTATGAATGTGATGCATGGGATTTTGATATACATGATATGCACATGATATGTTATGAGATGCACATGGTATACTCATTATATGCATGGGTTGGGTTTGATACAATAGAGGAAGTGCGAAAAGGGCTTTGCCCCAGTTATTAAAAGAGGCTAGGCCTCTAGTTATATGATAAAGCAGCTATGCTGCCAGTGGAGAATTTGGTTGGGTGGGTTGAGTTATTCCCCACATAGAGAGCTTGGTTGGTACGGGTGGAGAGTAGCGGATGGTGGGTTGAGTAGTCCCCCCAAATGGGCTTGCATACATCCATTGATATTACATGGGATATCGAAATGGGCCTATGGGCCATACCGTTTATAGTAAAGGCTTCGGCCCAGTGATATGATTTATGAAAAGGCTTCAGCCTAGTATGCTGATATTAGTAGGGCTCTGAAAGAGGCTTGTTGCACACTGAGTTTCCAAACTCACCCCCTTCCCTTAACCATGCAGGTGAGCCTTGATGTGGAGACTTGGAGCCGGAGGGGATTCAAAGTAGCCGTGGTGATCGCTTTCGAACTTTACATTAAGTAACCAGTTTTTTTAATTATTATTACTATTTGGTTTTGGGTTGTAATAAGGCCATTTTAATTTTTTTTGGAATTATTTTAATTTATCTTATACTTTATATTTTTCTGATAATAATACAAAATGGGCTAGACTTAGGGCGCGTTTTCAAAATGATACTCGTTTTCAAAATAACGCAACAATACAACTAATCAGTTTATCAAAGGCATCTACATAAATGAATTTCAACTCGTTTACCAAAGTGTGGCAATGGCTGTGGGCATGTCAAGGATTGGGTCCATTCGAGAGCTTGGTACTTAAGCAGCCTTCATGGTTCACCTCCTCTATTTCAGATACCTACCTGGTGCACAGCTTCTATTCACTTTGTTTTTTAGCAAAGACTATCTATTAAAACATTAAGAAGGATTTTGAGAAAGGCATGAGTTTTCTTAAATACTCCACTATGACGCGTCGATAGTAACCGGCTAAGCCCAAACTTCTTCTAACCTCAGTTACGTTCTTTGGCGGCTTCCACTTGACAATAGCAGATATCTTATTTGGATCAACTCGGATGCCATCACCCGACACAATGTGATCGAGGAATCCAACCTCTCGGAGCCAAAACTGACTCTTGTTAAATTTAGCATACAACTGTTTGTCCCGTAAGATCTGTAAAGCTGTCCTTAAATGCTCCGCATGCTCAGTCTCATCCTTAGAATAAATCAGGATGTCATCAATAAATGCAACAACAAACTTGTCTAAGTATGGCTGAAATATTCTATTCATCAAGTCCATAAACACAACCGGTGTATTTGTCAACCCAAAAGGCATCACAAAAAATTCATAATGGTCATACCTCGTTCTGAAAGTAGTCATAGATACATCTGACTCTTGTGCTCACAACTGGTAGTAGCCAGATCTCAGATCTATCTTAGAAAACCCAATGGCTCCCCTTAATTCATCAAACAAGTCATCGATCCTTGGCAACGGATACTTGTTCTTGATGGTCACCTTATTGAGTTGTCGGTTGTAACACCCTGATTTTGGGCCTAGTCGGAATAGTGATTTTGGGACCACAAATTCGAGATAGAAATAATTATTTTATGATTATTTTGAGGTTTATGATATGATTGCATGATTGAGTGAAAATTTCGTGAAGAAATTCTATGCATAAAGTGCTTAATTTGAAGTTAGGGACTAAATTGAATAAGTTGCAAAACTTGCATTCTAGAAGTTTCTAGCATGAAATTGCTTTAAAATATTAATAAGGAGGTCTTAAATAGTAATTTGATCAATTCCTAAGTTATGGACAAAAGTGGGACATGGAGGGAATTTTTGGAAAGTTTAGTAGTAAGGGCATTTTGGTCATTTGTATATTAAATGAAATAAAATGGGAAAAATAACACAAAATTGGCCATCATCTTCATTAGTTGCTGCCGAAATTTTCTCTCCTCCATAGATAGGGTTTCTTCAACTTTCAAGCTTCATAGTAAGTGATTTCAAGCCCCCGTTTTTAATGTTCTTTATATTTTTGAAATCCTCGTAGCTCGGTTTACCTATTTCTACCATTATTTCGAGTTAGGGTTTATGTTTAAAAATTTACCCATGAATGATATGCATGAATTTTGATGTTTTATGGTAGAATATGAAGTTTCAGATTGTGTTAAACAACTTTTGCTAAGTGATTTTTCGTAAAAACGAGTAAAACGACATAATCGGTAAAAATATCTATTGTTCATAACTATGTGTTAGAGTGAGAATTTGATGTTTCCATAGAAGAGAAAAATGATCAGCATGTCATTAAACATAAGAATAAGGGCTGAAATTAAATTTCCGAGCCTTGGGGCAAAAGTGCAAATATGTAAAAGTTTAGGGGTCAAAATGTAAATTTGTAAAAATATGATTTTTAGACCCATATGAATAGTGTGATTAATTATTAGGCTAAATTTGATATTATAGATCAAGAAAGGTGTGGAATCGATCTCGAACGGGGGAAGGAAAATGTTTTGGATTAAATTGCAAAATTTCCATATTTTGCACCGAGGTAAGTTTGTATGTAAATAATACATTAACTTCATTTACATTTTTATATTTCAGCCTATTATATATATTTTAGCCGATTTTGAAGCATAAATTGATTATTGGAAGAATGGAAATAAGTAATAGAGAGAGAAATCCCGGTTGAACATTCGGAAGAATTGAATAATATAGATGGAGTGTAGCTAGGTCACATGTATGATGCTGAGCGCACATCATGTGTACAAGAAACCTACACGATACTATGTAGTATCTAGGTCACATGTGTGATACAGGAAGTATCCCATGTAGACAAGAGAGCTACGGGAGAGATAAATGTAGCTAGGTCGCATGTGTGATTCCAAGTGTGGGACACCATGTGGACAAGAGAGCTACGTAATAAATTGGCTAGGTCACATGGGTGGTACTAAGTGTTCACCATGTGTACAAGAGAGCCGAATTATATGAAATATGATGGTGGAGCTGTGTGCTGAAACCATCAAGTATCGGGAATTGATCCGAATTGTTCAACGGGATGGCTTTATGGTGACATTGTAATTATAGACCTATACTTGTGATGTATGAAATGTGGTGAAAATGAATTGTGATATATATATATAAGTTAAAATGAGGTTAATGCAAAGAAAGTGTGAAAGAGTGAAATAGCACTAAAACTGTTGTGGGACAGTAGCAGTGACGTGATTTTGAAAAATCACCAAAAATAGTAATAATTTAATTAGAGGCTGAATGAGATGTGAAATTAAAGCTTAATGAGCCTATTTTCATATTAAAGAAACGGAGCAAGCAAAGGAATTCTATATCTTGAGATATTTATAATTGTGTGTGACTTGCTCAGAATGACTATGTGATCCCCTATTCCAACTTTGAAAAATCATTAAAAATTGTACAAAACAAATTAAGAAATATAGTTTATATGCATAAATTCCTTATTTAGTATAGTTTTGAATGAAACAGGTTTCATGGTCATTTGAATTGTGTACTGGGAGAAATTCAATTCGAAGTGAACAGAGGTCAGATCAGTTGAGCTGTGTAATAGGGGAAATTTTAATTAATAAACTGTGCTAATTTGCTTGACCAAAAATTCTATAAATAAATTAGTGAATAGATATATGAGTCTAGTTTCAAGTAAAATTTACGGAATTTGATTTCGAGTTTCGTAACTCGAGTTATGATTTATTGAGTGAACATGACGCAGGAGAGACAGCTTGACCAAAGTGGAATAAATAGTGAAATTAAAAGTAGATACACTTGAGTTATTATGTACTCATACTAAATTCTTTATCCATTATTTATATACTTGCTTACTAAGCGTAAAGCTTACTTCCTTCTTTCCATTTTTTTAGTTTGTCAGGTCAGCTCAGGGGTTGGAGATCGTCGGAGGCAGCATCACACTATTAAGCCATTATCCTTGGAGTATTGGCTAATATATGTTAAATATTTTCATGTGAGTAGCATGCATAGGAAGTTTGTTTTATATCATGTATTATTATTATGATTTGGCTTACGTATTGGCCTACATTGAGCTTTTGTATATGGCCATGAGATGTTGTCTTTATTCATTGTGGTTTGTAAGTTTTAATTTTGGGCAGAACTTGGTGACCCGATTTTATATGTTTGTGAATGTTTAAGTCCGGTAACACCTCGAACCCTGTCCCGGAGTCGGATACGGGTGAAGGATATTACATCGGTAATCTATACATAGTCTCATCGAACCATCTTTCTTCTTAACAAATAATACGAGAGCACCCAACGGAGAAAAGCTTGGTCTTGCGAATCCTTTATCGATCAGTTCTTGTAACTGTGCTTTTAACTCTTTCAATTCAGTTGGTGCCATCCTATACAGGGCAATAGAAATAAGTGTTGTTCCAGGCACTAGTTCAATACTAAATTCTACCTTTCTAATAGGAGGTAAACCAAGCAACTCTTCTAGAAACACATTTGGTACTCGCATACTATTGGTACTGACTCAATCCTCAATTCAGATTCCTTAGAGTTCAATACAAAAGCAAGGTAAGCTTCATACCCTTTTCTTATATAAGCTTCATACCCTTTTCTTACATACCTTTGAGCCTTCATTGAAGAAATCACAATCGGTGGTGTATTTAACTCACTTGGAGAACTTCACCATTTGAACATTTCAATTCAATATATTTGTTACCATAATTAACTATCACATTGTGGAGGGGCAACCAATCCATGCCAAGTATTATGTCAAACTCATCAAAGGGCAAAAGCATAAGGTTAGCCGAAAAATAATGACCTTGGATCATCAAAGGACAATTCATACAAACCTTAACTACTTAGATAGACTTGCCTAGAGGGTTCGACACCTTAATCACAAACTCCGTAGGTTCTACAAACATATTCATGCTAGACACCAATTTCATGCAAATATACAAATGGGTCGGTCCTAAGTCAATCAACGCAATAACATGTACATCATGAAGAAATAATGTACGCATAATGACATCGGGTGTAGAGGCTTCCTCTCAAGCTCGTATCGTGTACGTTCTAACCGGGGCTTGAGCCTCTAATTTTGCAGTAGAATCCTTCACAACAGCTCAATTACCGCTAGCACTTCCAGGATGTCGTGGTGGTCTGCCTCGGGAACTAGGAGCGTTTTGCTTCGTGGCCACTTCACCCTCTTTATTCGCTCGCTCCGGGCAACTTCTAAGGAAGTGGTCAAGAGAACCACATCTATAGCATGCACCACTCCTCTTTTGACACTCTCCAAAGTGGAATTTGTTGCAGCTTTCACACCTTGGCTTTTGATCATCCACACTTCCCACACTAGTTACCTTAGAGGAGGAAGATTTCGGGTTGTGACGCTTAGAGCTTCTTGTTCTACCCAAATATCCCATCGATGTAGTGAAGCGCTCTTGTTGACTCTTCAGTTTCTTTGTGGAAAAAGAGTGCGCTCTACTGCTAGATCTCTTATTTGAAATTTGAGCTTCTCTCTTTGCTTGCTTTCTTTCATTATTTAGCTTTTCGGCCTTCTTGGCTCGATCAGCTAGTGCTACAAATTCTCGTATCTCCAGGATCCCGATCAATAACTTAATTTCCTTATTCAAGCCTTCCTCGAAGCACTTACACATTTCTGTCTCTGATTGGACCCATACTGACTTAACCTTACTAATTCCCTCTCATATTCTGACACGGTCTTATTTCCTTGCCTGAGTTCCAGAAACTCTTTTCGCTTCAAGTCTAAGAATCTTTGACTAATATATTTCTTTTTAAACTCAGCTTGGAAGAACTCCTATGTAATATCTTCCTTTGGGGCTACTGAAGATATAGTCTTCCACCAGTAATATGCAGTATCTTTTAGAAGAGACACAACACACTTTAAACATTCCTTAGGTGTAGATGACAATTCATCCAAAACTCACATAGTGTTCTCGAGCTACAACTCGGCTCATTCAACATCATCATCAACCTTAGTTCTAAACTCTTTAGCCCCATATTTTCTAAGTTTGTCCACTGGGGCCTTACCAATTCTCACGGGTGCCATACCTTGTGGCACTTTTCCCCCAGGTCGAGCAGGGGGTGGAGGAGGTTGTGGTATATTGGGGCAGTTTCTAAAATAATCTCCAAACTATTCATCCATCATCTCAAAAAAGATAGCTCTTGCCTCTTCCCGGCCTTCAGACATGGGCTTTCTACTACTATTAGTAGTAGCTTGTTGAACATAAGCTGGAACATGGCTCTCGGCTCCCTCGGACTCATCATGGGCTTGATTGGAAGACATTAACTATATTCAAATACAATTAAAAATGGTTAGGAGATGTTGAACAATCATAACTTGTTTAATGGCATGTATAGCTAGACTCGTTACATGCTACGTTAGTCCTAGAACTGACTAAACCGTAGCTTTGATACCACTAAATGTAACACCTTTTACCAGTACTCGAGACCTAGACGAGGTATGGGGCATTACCATGCACAACTTGACATTTCTAGAAAAATACGGGCTATAAAATTTCATTAAAATTTAAAACCAATCAAACAAGATCATATTGACCCTAATATGGCCCTACGAGGCCCAAAACATAAATTAAAACCATCCCGGGACTAAATTGAGAACTTAAGAAAATTTTAAAAAAATTTCTAAGTTTAAGCCTCACACGCCTTGTATGGAGGCAATGCACACGCCCATGTCCCTTACCTATGTGGAGTTATTTGAATTTATTTTGCATTTCGAACCTACATGGGTTTTCCCATGGCTGATATGGGTTAGATGTGTTACATTTAGTGGTATCAGAGCTACAGTTTAGCCAATTCTCAGATTTGATGTAGCAAACACAAGTTTATCTATACATGCCATTATATAATTAGTGATAGTGTGATGACTCTTAATCATTTTAAATGTGTTTTTCATATAGTAATGTCATCCAACCGAGCTAGAACTGAATCTTTGAAAGCTCAGAGCAATGCCTCAGCTTCAGTTCAAAGAGTTACGTCAACGTTTGGTAGTGAAAGGCCCATGTCTGAGGGTTGAGGTGTGGAGGCAAAACGGGCCTTCTTTCAATTGATGAATGAGTGGTTTACCGAATACTTAAGAACAACCCCCAATGTACAACGACCTCCTCCACCTGCTCCTCAACCGGTTTGTAACACCCCAAACCCGGCCTGGACGTTATGGCCGAATCTGGCAATGTCACATTGAAGTGTTTTTCAAAAAGGGTGATATTGCTGAAAAGCCTTTTCCTTATTTCCCTTTGAAGTGAGTTCTTAATGATAATTTTAAAACACTTTATTTAGTTTATCGAAATATTCATCTTATTAGATTATTATTGATTTTAAAACAATAACCCTTGCAGAAGCTTCTAAAACATGTTGCGTAAACATGATGTTTTGAAAAGCATTTATCTTTTGAAAACCCATGTCCTACTACTAGGAGATATAAATAAATATAAATAAAACCCCAAATTAAAGATTTAAAAATTTAAAGAGGCCTTATTACATAAAAATATCCAAATAAAATTGCTTATAAATTAAAAGTCAAATCTGGAAGCGTAAGCTATTGTGTGGCCACCTTCGAGTCCCTCGCAGCACCGATCCGCCTAAGGATTACCTATGCAGATAAGCAGAAGGGTGAGTTTATGAAAACTCAGTGTGTAATCCCATATAAGCAAACAATCAGAAAACAGGCATAGTCTGGCCTAAGCCCCTTTTAGTAATAGTGACAATATCAGTTTAGGCTTTTGCCCATCTCAATACAGAAACTGTAACACCCATTACCCGTACTCGAGACCGAGATGAGGTACGGGGCATTACCATACACAACTTGACATTTCTAGAAAAATACGGGCTATAAAATCTCATTAATATTTAAAACCGATCAAACAAGATCATATTGACCCTAATATGGCCTTACGAGGCCCAAGACATAAATTAAAGCCATCTCGGGACTAAATCGAGAACTCAAGAAAATCTTAAGAAAATTTCTAGGCTTAAGCCTTACACGCTCATGTGGAGGCAATGCACATACCCGTGTGCCTAGGACACGCCCGTGTTCCTTACCCGTGTGGAATTATTTGAATTTATTTTCCATTTCAAACCTATAGGGGTTTTCACACGGCCGAATACAAGCTCGTGTCCCTTGCCCGTGTCTTTCACACGGCCTAGACATGTTCGTGTTGTCGCCCGTGTCCAAAAACCTGAGGATTCTGTTTATGATGTCATCATGCATTTAAGGGCACACGACCAAGACACACGCCCGTGTCCTAGGCCGTGCCCTTTACACGGTTGAGACATACGGCCGTGTCTCTACCTGTGTGTTTACTATCATGCATACTAACCTAAAAATTTTAGGTACAGGGGACACACGACCATACCACACGCTCATGGGGTTGACCATGTGTCTCACACGGCCTAGACACATGCTCGTGTGTCTACCCATGTGGACTGTTTTAAAGGCTATATTACAAGCCAATGATCACCCTCCACATCCACACTCATTTATAAACCTCAATGATATCTAACTTGGTATATTTATATCTGTAATAAGGATTACCATCTCATCCAACACATTTAGACTTGGCTCATTTTATAACTCATTGCCAATTATGGCCTAACCATCTCCAAGTGATTTGGCCACATTTTATATGTCCATTCATAATATACCACATTTGTAACCATCACATGAACAATTAAACACAAACATGCACAATTAGTAGGTTAGAACCTATATCAAAATGAGTCATGTCTTATGGCCATATACAAAATGAATAGGTATATCATTTAAGACCTTACATTGGCTAACCAATGACACATATATCAAAACAACCAAAAACCTATACATGCCATTGTAACAAAATAAAAGTGTCTATATACCAAAACAAGGCAAGTTGATAGTGTTGACAATACTCTGATCGTATTCCAATCTTCACGAGTCCACCAGCTCTGTTAAACAAGGAAAGGAAAGGGGGTAAGCATTAACATACTTAGTAAGTCCAGATAACAGGAAGGTAAACTTACCGGTTAAATTTAGCATACATCCATAATAGATATTCATGCCAATCATGCATATTGTAAATTCCCAATCACATACACTCAACATCAAGTTAGTCTCATGCCAACACATTATATCATTTTCTTAGATGAGCTCATCAATTCAAATATTTCCATTCTCATTTCTCATTATAGTCCCATTGAATTTCTTGAAATCTCGATGGATATCCTATTTACCATCAAATCATGCTAGTGACCATTTTAAATACACACTCCCGTGAACCTCACTCTTACAGCAGGATTACCAGTCCAGGCTAAATCCCTCATACATAAATTCAAGGAGTATTATCGGGATTACCCTTCCAGGCTAAATCCCTTACAACAACAATTACTTCAATAAGCTCAGATCTGAATTGCCAGTCCAGGCTAATTTCAGTCCTTAATCGTATCACCCATTCAGGTTAAATCCATAATGCACATATATTCATCGGGAGGTTTGATCACTTAAGGAACACCCATCCAGGCTGGATCCTTAATATGCTGAGATCATCGGATTGCCCGTCCGGGCTAAATCCCTTACTGCAACACATGCAGTATCTCATGTCATGTAAGCAGGACTTTATCCATCAGATCTCCCTTTATGTTCAACCGGGACAATTTGTCATCCTTTTTATTTTACACTACCACATTCTATGGATTATCATGCAATCAACATCTAAATTAACATACAATTAAAAATATGCATTTTCAAGTATATTTAAAGTTTATTTCGAGTTACACGAACTCACTTGGTAATTGTTTCGGGTTTGTGTTTCGATTATTCCAAACATTTTATTTTCCACTGTCGACCTCCGAAATTGCTTCCTCGGGGTCTATATCAGTAAAAATAAATTATTAATACTCCACACTATTCATTTCAGACCAAAATTTTATCCCCAGGCAAAATGACCATTTTGCCCCTAATATTTCACATTTTTACAAATTACTCCCTAGACTCGTATAATAAAATGCATGTAATTTCTTGACTACCCAAGCCTAGTCAAATGTTTTTCATACTTATAACAGCCCACATTTCCTTTCATTTCACATTTTTCCACCCATTTTCGCAACTTTTACAAATTGATCCCTTAGGCCATTTCCATGAAAAACTACTTAGTAAAAGTTGTTTACCATCCTTTAAACTCTCATATTCCTTCATAAATAAGAAAAATACAAGCATCTCATACACAGGTAATTTTCTAAACAAGAACCCTAGCTTGAAATATGGGTAGAAATAGAGAGAGCATGTTACGAGGATTTCAAAAATACAAAGAACATCAAAAATGGGGCTAGGGAGCACTTACTATTGAGCTTCAAAATGTCAAAAGCCTAGCTTATGGAGCTCTAGGAATTTTGGTAGCCACAAGGAAGAAGATGGCTGATTTTGGCTTTCCTTTTCCCCTTTTTATTAAGTTTATTACCAAATGACCAAAATGCCCCTCCTTACAAAACTTACAAATTTTTCTATGCATGCCCTTTTTTTCTAAAAACTTAGAAATTGAGCAAATTGCTATTTAAAACCTTCTAATTAATAATCCAAAGCAATTTCATACAAATTACTTCTAGAACCCCAGTTTTGTAATTTATTTAATTTGGTCCCTAGTTTCCAATTGGACACCTTATACTTAGAATTTCTTCATGAAACTTTAACACATGCTTACTTTCATATTCTAGACCTTATAAAAATCATGAAATAAATATTTTAATGTCAGATTGGTGGTCCTGAAACCACTATTCTGACTTGGCCCTATTTTGGGATGTTACAGAAACAGTCATGTGTTTTGGCCTTGGCCCGTTACAATAACAATAGTCAGTGCAACAACAGTTTAAACAGTATATAAGTCCTACCCATCCAGCCTCTACACTCTAACTCCGTCCAAGCCTTCACTCCATGTGGGCATATAATCAATCCACCCATCCCTACACTTTAGAGTTAGCACCGGTTACGGCACTATACAGTAATATGCAGTTGGGCTGCTAGTAATTTAGGCTCGATGCCTTTCAGTACACTTCCTCCGATCAGTATAAACCCATCCCCATGCAATACATCATACAATCATGTCATGTCATATCATAGAATCATACATGTATCCATTACAGTTTAAATAGCATGCTAAAATTACGGTCATACATGCACAAATATATATATACATCAATTAGGGGCAAAACAGTCATCTTACCATATAAGGGCAAAATTGTCATTTTATCATATATAGGGGTCTAGGTAAACTTACCGACCCAATAGTAGGTCCATAGTCATCTCGAGCGACCCGTGCAACCTTAACAGTTAAACAGTAAAAATGGGCCCAAGGCCCAAATGTAACACCCCAAACCCGACGTGGACGTTATGGCTGAATCTGGTGATGTCACATTGAAGGGTTTTTCGAAAAGTGTGATATCGATAAAAACTTTTTTTTCTATTTAACCTCTTTGTGTGATCTTAAAGATGATTCTAACACGTGGCGTTCATTTTCGAAATGTGAGTCATTATTGAAAAGTTATTAACATTAAAACGTTATTAATTTTTAAAACGTCATTTATTTCGGAAGCTCTTAAAACAGGTTGCGTATTTATGGTATCTTTGATAAAACATTCCTTTTTTTTTAAACCTGTGTCTTTTCTTACTGCTAGCAGTTATAAACCAAAACAAATAAAAATCCAAAAAAAAATCCAAAGAAGCCATTATTACAGTAAAATACCCCAAAAATTAAATCGAAATCATAAAATACTATTTAAAATTAGATACATCGTGTGGCCACCGCTGAGTCCTCAGTTGCACCGATCCGCCCAAGTTTGAGGATTACTTGTATAGTTAAAACATGAGGGTAAACGACAAGAAGAGAAAAAGTAAAGAGATGGTGCTCAGCAAAGTGAAAAGCTGAAAGGGGGAAAGAAATGAGGCAAGGGCTTACCTACCAATGTTCGGCTAACGAAAAATCAATTGAGAGAGAGATATGAAGCAATCAACCAAAGTAACAAGGTGAAAAGGGGAAAGAATCGAGAGGGAAAGAAAAGGGAGTAGAGATAGGAATCGGCTAAAACAAAAGATGTAGAAGAGGGGAGTTGTTAGTCCTAAAAGAAATGTGAGAAGAGAAAATAGAGCATTCGGCCAAGGAGAAAAGGCGAAGAGTACAAAATGCAAACCCGAAACAAGATACTGCCAAAATTCCCAAGCACACTTCGGCCTCCAAAGAAAGAAAAAAACACCAAAATGCTCACAGTAGTCGAAATGGAGAGCTAAAACTAACCAAAATTGAAATTCTTGAGTGCCATAATTCAAATTTGGCATACCACTCCCTCTCACCTCAACTTCCCATAATTTCCTCCCCAAATCTCTCAACCATCCAATTTGAACTCCCACCAAACTCTTAATTCAAATTTCACTCAAACACTATAGTGTTTTAGTCAAGCACAACTCTTCCACGACATCAGCAGCAAAATAAAACACCCATTGCACAAAACAGGACTCGAACCTCAGACCTCTGATAACCATAGCATGCCATTTATCCCCTAGGCCAGTAGGCACTTTCTGACATAAAATACCCACATTTATTTAAAAGTCTATTGACCAAAGACAGAGGTTTATCCATTTGAAACAAAACTTTTGCACAAGCCAAGTCTTGAACCTAAGACTTCTCAAACACTTTCCAGAACACTTACCCACTCAAGTAGATACACAGTTATGTCACTTTCTTGCACGACTAAACATTTATATGCAGCCTCCTAATTGTTCCCAAGCTCAAGACCTAATACTTCTAGGCCCAAAATTCGGGGCGTTACAATTCACCCCTCCTTAAAGAAATTTCATCCCCGAAATTTCCAACTATTAGATCAGTCGTATAACACAGACTACACTACTACGCTCCCGCTGCGTACTCTAGTTCCAAAACACTACCACCTTTAACTTGAATGGCCTTTTGTGGTGCTCATTGTCTATTCACGTTTTATCTGTATTAATAGTTTTATGCAGATCGGTTTACAGTTCAGTTCTTTATTAGAGATATTTTATGGAGACAATATCAATAGTATAGAGTTTTATTTTCACACAACGCAGTGTCTATCGGTGTCTACCGATTTTACTATAGTTCCAGTATACACTACTAAAGAGTTTGCAGTATAATATACTACCTACAATAATCTCAGTAATCCTACCTATGGCAGTTTCAGTCAAAATCAAAATATAGTTTTCAGAGAGAACTTACAGGATCAGCGCGGAGATTCAGTGTACCACACATTCGGTAAATCAAAACACAGAAATTCTAAAATTGGTCAAAAATCACAGAAATCCCAAAAATTAGGGTGTTACACAGAGGGAGTATGTGAGGGTCGCATGGTTGCTTGACAGCAGTGGATCCACCGACAGGTTTTAAGCCCAATATGTGATTGACAGCTTGCTGTAACTTGGGTAGTTCCGTAACTGGGCTAGTATTGATGTGTATCCGTTGGGTGGGTCGATATTTATATCCCCACAGGTTGTGAAAAGGGGGATGGAGCAGAAGTGTACCGGTTGAATTATTGGGGTGAGTTACACTGCATTGCATTGTTGTTTAATGTATGATGACTTTTGAATGCTTGTTTTCGTCGAGGGTTGTACACACTAAGTTTACGAAAACTCACCCCCTCTTTTATTTTATTTTTAGGTGATGCTCAGTAGAAGGTTCGATATTTAGAGGGACTTTGGGTGGCCAGCTAGCAAGATAATTTGGACTTGTTTTTCTTTTTAAAGCTTATCAATTTCTATGTTATTAAGTACTTTTCAAATAAGATTGTTGTAGGGCTTCCACTTTATTGTTATTTGGATTATTTTTATGTGATGTAATTATAAGAAGTTGAACATGGTTTCTTAAACTATAGTATGACTCTTCTACGTTTCCGCAACTACATGTTTTCATAAAATTATATATTCTAAACAAATGATTGAAAGGAGTTTTTTTTTTAAGGATAGTTAAGGTTTCTTCTATTTTAAGAAGGGTTTTTAATGAAAACACGATTTTCGCTAAAACATTTCAATGTGATGCACTAGATTCGGCCATAACGTCCAGGCTGGGTTTGGAGTGTTACATTTAGTTGTATCAGAGCCAGGTTACAAAATGCAGGCTGTGAATTGGGGCTTATTACTTGGTTTTTTTTTGTGTTTAAAAAAAATTTGATTCAATCACAATGTTTTGTGAAAAGGGAAGTCTTACTGAGCGGCACACCGAGTCTCTGAATTCAAACCAAGTAAGTATTCTTATTGTTAAATTTGTTTAAATTGTTATACAGTAGTTAGCTAGAGGGCTACTTTAGGTGATCTTGTTAGAATGGAACCAAAGCCCACAGGAACTTGAACCTGTAGAGGATTTTCGAAAATAATCTTCTCTTTAATAATTTTCATAAAACATCGGGTTAATTATTAGACTAACTAAAACTTTATAAAGTTTTTAATCCAGATAATATGTGAATCAACGATGAGTTCTAGAAGAGGTACAAGAGGCTATGGCTGACGCCGCGGAAGTGTTAGGGCTGAATCATCGGCATCGAGCCATACGCCTGATGCTAGAGTAGAAGAGGCTCCGGCCTCAACTGTGACTGGGAATAGACCGTATAATTAGGCTGCGAGAGAAGATACGTTGTCGCAGGCAATGCTGAGGATTTTGGAAAGGGTCGTTGGGCCAAATAATGGTAGTAGGAATCGGTGGTCCATTCCGGAGTAACTTCGTTTGAACGGGGCCGAGATCTTCAAGGGTTTGTCTGGCGTGGCTCCTAACGTGGCGTAATATTGTTTGGAGGCCACTGAAAGGATAATAGAGGACCTGGACTATTCATCAGAACAAAAGTTAAAAGGAGTCGTGTCATTACTTAAAGAAGAAGCCTACCAATGGTGGCTGACGGTGAAAGAGGGCACCAAACCAGAGCGAGTCACTTGGGAGTTTTTCAAAGCTTCATTCCAAGGGAAGTATGTAGGTGCAAGCTATTTGGATGCTAGAAGGAAGGAGTTCCTGAACTTGACCTAAAGAAATAAATCGGTGGCAGAGTATGAGGCAGAGTTTCTACGCCTTAGTAGGTATGCAATAGTTATGGTGACAACGGACTATGAGTGTAACACGAAGTTTGAGGATGGACTTAGAGATATCTTCAGAGTATTAATAGCCCCACAAAGGGAACAAGTTTTCTCAGAGTTAGTAGAGAAAGCAAAGATTGCGGAGGAGGTAAAGTGCACTGAGTGCCTAAATCGAGAGAAAGAAAGGGGTAAGAACAAGAGGAAGGTTGAAACCCCTGGTGTTGAATAGAGGCCTAGGGCTAGGGCCAGAGTTAATGAGCCAGTTAGAGCAGGGCCCTCTGCTATTAATCCAGGGGTGCCACCTTGTGCTGATTGTGGGAAAAGGCATGTAGGCGAGTGTTGGAAGAGGACGGAAGCTTGTTTAGCTTGTGGATCTAAGGAGCATAGGGTTAGGAATTGCCCTAGAATGCTGAGACAGGTGCCAGCCACCGAGGGGTGGTGAGTAACCACCGAGAGGCTGTGATCAGGTCAGGGGTGGAAACGGTTTGGGTCATGGAGCACCGGGTAGAGGTGCTGGTCATGCTGAGGTGAGGCAGCCAGCTTTGGTCTATGCAGCATGTCGTCAAGAGGATGGAGACACTCCAGAGGCGAATAATGGTACGTACTTACCCATCGGGTGCTATTTACCTAAGTTGGAATTAGAGTGTGCAGCGGAAGTGTGGTGTGGTAGTCTGTGTTAGTAGCTGGGAATTTTCAGGACAATATTTCTTTTAGGGGGTAGATTTGTAACAGCCCAAAAATTCCAAAACCCAAAAATCTCAAAATCGTGAATCTTTTTGTGCTTAGCAATTCCAGTTAAGTGTTAATTACACAAAGGTAGGTCTTGGATAAGGTTTGAGTTCGAATTAGGAGGTAGAAGAAATTATAATTTAATTATTAAAAGAATCTGGGTTGGTAAGTAGTTGGGGTTTTAAATAAAGATAGGGGAAAATAGCATGAAAAGCCTTGTAGAGGAATGGCTAAGTGACGCCACTTAGAGTGTAGGGAGGTGGCGTTAATAGCTAGCAATGAGGTCCTAGGTTCGAATCCTAGCTTAGTATTTTTAGAAGTTTAATTTTGGCCTTCTAGTAGGTTGGAAGTGGCATGAAGATGGACTCTAAGGGGAGTGTTCAGGAGACAAAATTAAAGAAAGGATCAAGGGGTTATTAGGGAGAAAAATAAGGAGATAAGAAGGGGGAAGTGATGGAGCCAAATGGAGAACTGAGGGCTAGGTAATTCAGCTATAAGGGCTATAAATAAGTGCCGAATGCAGGGTTGCCAGGCTAGTGCCAAATTTCCTTCACCCTGTTACCGGAAACCCTTTTCTCTAAAAGTTGAAAACCCTTTTGTTTTCTTCCTTTTCTTTCTGCCAATTTCTCCAAAAGCCAAAAACCTTTGTTCTCCTTTTATTTTTCTTGTGCCGATTTCTTTGTTTCACTTTTGGGTTTAGCTGATTCTTCTTCCTCTCTCTCTTGGTGCCAAATAAGTAATTGTGCCATTTAAATCTCTAGAACCGAATACTCTTTGACCGAATCTAGTGTAAGTGTTACTCTTCCAATCGGTTTTCTTTGCTAAGTATCGAATATTGTCCCTTACTCTTTCTAATCTACTGTGGTAGGGAATTGGTATTGGATCTTGGATCTTAGCTCTCTGTCAAAACTGCTCTTTAAATGTTCGTGATCTTGGTAAGTATTCCTCTCCCATTGGCTAAGGTGGTCGATTGTTTATAGTTAAGGTAAGGGGACTTGTGTTGGATACGAGTCACCTATTATTCTGTTTTAATAGTTAAGATTGGTGCAAATCTGGGAGTTGATCGTGGTTAGCAATTTAAGAAGGGGTTGTTATAGTTATCGCACAAGGTTTGGGGCTAAGGAAATCACATCACGCTTGTTTACCAGGTGTGTACATACACTGCACACACACTATGAACCCGCAAAAGCTGAAATGCCGAAAAATTGAAATGCCGAAAAGCCAAGAGTGTGGCTACGGTAGTCTTGTGAGTGCACAAATACTCGTAAGGGGGAGACTAATAGGTTGCCTGAGGCCCATAGGCAATTCCATGGACTTGGGTTGTGAATAAGCCAATTGGCCAGAATGGGCTAAATAGGCCCAATGGGCTGTTGAGCCCATAATAGGCAAAATTTGATAAGCGATGCTATGTGATAGGAAATTTGTATGTGAGCATGAATATATAGTGATTTGGGCCGAATGGGCCATATAAATGAAATTGGGCCGAATGGGCCATATAAATGTGAATTGGGCCTGATGGGCCATAAGTGGGCCATATGCATGTATGTAGGGGTTTTGGGCCTAGTATATGATAACCACATAAAACTTAATTAATATATTGCAACCATGGACAAGTCATAGAGTTAAGGTGTGGCAACGGGTATATGCATGTCTAGGATTGGATCTAGGGAGAGCTTGGTACTTAAGCAGTCTTAATGACTCACCTCCTCTTCTCTGGAATCCTACCTGGTGCATAGTGTTCGTTCATCTTAGCTCACGGGATTTGTTAAAGGGCCAAGGTAAGTAAAAACCCGTAATAAAAGAAAATTATAGAAATGCCCCTAAAGGTAAAAATGACTAAAATATCCCCAAGTGTTGTGTGTAAGATTTATGATTGCTACATGCATTCATATGTATTCATGTGATATCCTGTTTAGGTTGCATATGGGTTGGAAATTATGGAACAGAGGCAGTATATGAGGGTTGCATGGTTGCTTGACAACCGTGGATCCACAGACAGCTTTTAAGCCCAATATCTGATTGGTAGCTTACTGTAACTTGGGTAGTTTCGCAACCGGGCTACCATTGATGTGTATCAGTTCAGTGGGTCAATATTTATATCCCCACAGGTTGTGAAAAGGGGGACGAAGCAGAAGTGTACCGGTTGGATTATTGGGGTGGGTTGCACTGCATTGCATTGCATGTTTGATGTATGATGACTTTCGAATGCTTGTTTTCGTCGAGGGTTGTACACATTGAGTTTGCGAAAACTCACCCCCTCTTTTATTTTATTTTTAGGTGATGCTTAGTAAAAGGTTCGATGTTTGGAGGGACTCTGAGCGGCCAGCTAGCAAGATAATTTGGACTTGTTTTTCTTTTTAAAGCTTATTAGATTCTATGTTATAAAGTACTTTTCAAATCAAATTGTAATAGGGCTTCCACTTTATTGTTATTTGGATTATTTTTATGTGATGTAATTATAACAAGTTGAACATGGTTTCTTAAACTATAGTATGACTCTTCTACATTTCTGCAACTACATGTTTTCATAAAATCATATATTCTAAACAAGTGATTGAAAGGAGTTTTTTTTTTTTAAGGACAGTTAAGGTTTCTTTTATTTTAAGAAGGGTTTTCAATGAAAACACAGTTTTCGCTAAAACACTTCAATGTGATGCGCCAGATTCAGCCATAATGTCCAGGCCGGGTTTAGGGTGTTACACCAAGTAACTCTTCTATAAACACATCTGGATATTCACAGGCTACTGGTACTGATTCAATCTTCGATTCAGATACTTTTGTATCCAGTACATATGCAAGGTAAGCATCACAATCTTTTCTCACATATCTCTGAGCTAACATTGATGATATCACAATAGGCAATCCACTCTACTCATCAGATTTAATTCGAAGGATTTCACTATTCTGACATTTCAATTTAGCAGTCTTTCGTCTACAATTCACAGCAGCATCATGTAGAGTCAACCATTCTATACCCAGAATCACATCGAATTCATCAAATGGTAATAACATCAAATTTGTCGGAAAATAGTAACCCTGAGTCATCAAAGGACAGTTCTTGCAAACTTTATCAACTAGGACATACTTGCCAAAGGGGTTCGATACTTTAATCATAAACTCAGTAAACTCAACAAGAAAACTCTTACTAGACACTAATTTCATGCATATATATGAATTAGTCGATCTAGGATCAATCAAGGCAATTACATTAGTGTTATAAAGAGAAAATGTACCGGTGATAACATTTGGTGATGACGCATCTTTGTGAGCGCGAATAGCATAAGCTCTGGCAGGTGCTCTAGCCTCGGATCTCACAGAAGAGTCCTTTGTCGCTCCTTTGCTAATAGTCACATTTCCCATATTTCTAGGTGGCCTCCCTCTAGCAGCAGTATTGCTTGGTCTTGCATTTTGAAATTCATCTTTCTCGGCTAATTCAGGGTAATCTTGAATAAAGTGATCTAACGAACCACATTTGAAACAAGCTTTATTATTCATCCAACAGTCTCCAAAATGTCATCTTCCGCATTGTTGACACTCAGGTTTATTATTTCTCACACTACCAACACTTGACACTGAAGTACTCTAAGCTTAAGGACTCGTTTATTTCTTCCCACGATCTTTATTAGCAAATCCCACTGAAGTATTTAGACAACTATACGAATCTTGTGATTTCTTTGACGAGGATTGATAGGGTTTATTCATCGATCTCTTTCTCGAATCTCTAGCTTCGAAACCAACTTTTCTCTTTTCTTTTCCAAGTTCTTTGACTTTATAAGCTCAGTCAACTAGCACCACAAATTCTTTCAACCCTAGAATCCCGACTAGCAATCTGATATCTTCGTTCAATCCATCTTCAAATCGTTTACACATAATTGCTTCAGTTGAAACACATTACTGAGCATATTTACTGAGTCTCACAAACTCTCTTTCATACTCAATCACAGATATTTGACCCTGTTTCAGCTCTAGAAACTCTTTTCGCTTCTGATCAATAAACCATTGACTGATGTGTTTGTTTCTTAATTTGGCTTGGAAGAATTCCCAGGTGACCCATTCTCTCAGTACCACAGATATTAAAGTATTCCACCATTGATATGCTGTGTCTCTCAGAAGTGATACGACATATTTTACACATTCAGTTGGTGTGTAGGATAGTTCACTAAATACTCTGATAGTATTCTCAAGCCAAAACTCAGTTCTCTCAGGGTCATCATCAACAGTAGCTCTGAAGAATTCTTCAGCCCCGTATTTTTAGATTTTATCAACAGGTGGCTTATTCAATCATAGAGGATCCAAACCTTGAGTAGCTACAAGAACTGGTTAGGAATTAGGTGGGGGTGGAGGTTGTTGAGCAGCCGGATCTGTTCGAACATACTCAGTAAACCACTCATTCATCATCTAGAATAAGGCTTCTTTAGCCTTTCCTCCCTGACTATCTGATAGGGATCTCGACTTAAATTGCACTACCCTATGAATGGAGGCTAGCGCATTACTTTCTACATCATTAGCTACAGCTCAATTTGGATCAATTTACTATATGAAAACACGTTTTAAATTGTCAAGGAATATCACATTATCACAGGTTATAGATGGCATGTATAGCTAGATTCTCACATACGCTACGTTAGTCTTCGAATCAACTAAACCGTAGTTCTGATACCAATAAATGTAACACCCCTCACCCATATTCAATGCTGGAATAGGGTTACAGAGCATTACCAGACTTATTATACAATTAAACATAATTTTCTCATACATTTTTAAAATTCATGTAATCATCATTCAGCATCATCACATTGTCCTTAAAACGAGCCTACGAGGCCCCAAACATGCATTTGAAGTGGTTCGGGACTAAACTAATAACTCAGGAAAATTTCAAAAAACTAAGAAAATTTTTCAAAATACAGAGGACACACGCCTGTGTGGCCCAGTTGTGTGTCTCACATGGCCAAAGACACGCCCGTGTCACAAGCCATGTTTACATTCGAAATGGGATCACATGGCTGTGTCCCAGCCTGTGTCTGACCCTATGTAACTCTTTGACTTGGGTTACATGGCCAACCACACGCCCGTGTGACCAGCCCGTGTGCCCTTCGAAATGGTTACACACGCCCGTGTGCCAGGCCGTCTGTTAGGCCGTACCAAACCTGTAGGGTATACTGACTTATGCCACACGGGCAAGTCACATGCCCGTGTGCCACGTAGAATATACTGACTTGATTTCTAATTCAACACCAGGAGACACACGGTCATGTAACCTGACCGTGTGTCACACATGGCTAAGATACAAGCTCGTGTCTCTGCCCATGTGGATAAAAATAGGCTATTCACTAAGCCATTTTGCCACCCAAATTTGTATACACCTACCTCAAACCAAATGACACCAAAGGCATTCATCCAATCTCAAATAAGCTTAATTCATGCCATTTTCATACCAACATACAAAAGGCACTCAAATACTACAATATGCCATTCAATCTCATAGCAAACCTCAGTTTCACAAACCATCAATATGGACACTTCCAATTATGCATCATTTTGCCTAAACTCATAAGCATACAATTCTCAAATATCAACCATTTACCACAACCATTTTCATAGCAATTATCAACACAAGATAAAGGCCATTTGCATATATATACACAACCATATCAACCAAAAATAAGCCAACTAACATGGCTATATACAAAACCAAACATTAAACATTTACAAACCAATCCAAATAGCTAAATTCATTACCAAACTATATACTAAGATGGCCATAATTCCTATACATGCCATATATCCCAAAAATATATATTCAAAAGTACCAAAGTGATAGCTTGATAGTGTGATGAAGTCTCCGAGAATTCCTGAATCTGAGCTAACTTTGATTTTCACTATAAAACATGGAAAAATAAACAATGTAAGCTACAAAGCTTAGTAAGCTCGTATGAAACAATAAACAAAGCTCACCATTTAATTACCATTGAAGAATATGTACATAACAAGCTATAAAACATTTAATCACAATGTTAACATTTATCCAATCACACAATTAACCACGAATTCATAACTTCTATAGATTCAATGCTTATATAGTTTCTGTACGTACCTATATTGATACGTATCTATTTCTTACCATTTCATATCTTTGATATACCTGTTGAACCATTTAGAATATTATCGGATACCCAAGAAACTCACACCCTAAGTGTCACATATATATAGCTGAAGCTTTCTCAATTTCATATCACATATAATGCTCTCTCTCGAGTTATCAACGGGTCTATTCACATAAGATGACGATCATGACGAACCTACATAGTGCTACTCACACAAGCTGATGAGTATCCACAACACATGCTAGATAACTCAGCCATTTGTAGGACATACGGACCAGCACCCAAATCACATAATCCCTAATGACATGTCAATCGTATCCTAACCTAATCCTAAGGTTCAACCGAGATTTCTCGTTGTCGAATCATCGTTAAACATATCTGTAATGTCGTATACACAATATACTCAACATTAAAGCATTTAAAACACAATTATAATAATGTTATTAAACATATGAACTTACCTCGATCAGTAAAACGACGGAACTAATCGACTAGTCAAAAACTTTGTTTTTCTTGTTTTTCCCCCGATCTAAATCTGAATTTCACTTTTCTTGATCTATATAATATCAAATTTAACTCATTTAATTATCATTCTATTCAATTTAGTCCAAAATATACATTAAAGTAACTTTACACTTTTGCCCCTAATATTTCAACATTTTTACAATTTAGTCCTTAACTCATAAAAATACAAACTCATGCAATTCAACCTATACCCATACTAGCTGAATTTCAATTCAATCCCTAGAAACCCATATTTTACATTTATTTCACATTTTAACCACAAAATTTCAATAATTCTTAATTAATTCCCTAAATGACAATTTTGTCAAAAATCACTTTACAAATGTTGTTTATCTAACAACAAGCATATATTTTCTACCACAAAACATCAAAATACACCTATATTCATCAATGGAAAAACCCTAAACATTTAACATTTTTGCAAAATAGTCCTTGGGCTAGCTAGATTAAGCTGCAATGATATCAAAAACATATAAATCATTAAAAACGGGGCAAAAACCACTTACCAATTAAGCACCAAATTGACCAAACCCTAGAAAGCTCCCATGGAGGTTTCTTTCTTTTTATTTTTGGTGGTAGAGACTAGAGAAAGATGATAGCTTTGTTGTTTTATTATTTTACTTATTTATTTTACTAAATTACCTTTTAAACCTTGTTAATAAACCATTAAAATCACCTAATTAATGGCCATATTTGTCCACTCATATTAAATATGGGTTAATTATTTTATAAGGACCTCCACTTGAAGGTTCCATAACTATTAGACACCTTTATCTAATAGAACACAAGTTTTACACTTTACGCGATTTAGTCCTTTTTATCAAATTAAGCATTTAAACAATAAAATTTCTTAACGAAATTTTCACACAATTATTCTATCATGCTATAGACCTCAAAATAATAATAAAATAATTATTTTGACTTCAGATTTATGGTCCCAAAACTACTATTTTGATTTGACTAAAAACGGGTTATTACAAATCTATTGTAAGAACAACGATTTAGCTTTTAACTCAACTAAAATTGAACCGTTAACGGACAATGACAACCACGTATTCAAAGCTCGCAAAGCAAACATAGATTTTCTACTCAGAGCATCAACTACTACATTTGCTTTTCCTGGATGATAATCAATAATCAAATCAGTCTTTCAACAATTGAGCCATTTACGCTGTCTCAAGTTCAAAGCTTTCTACATCATTAAATACTTCAAACTCTTATGATCGGTATAAACATGAAATTTTTCTCCATATAAATGATGTCGCCAAATCTTCAATGCAAATACAATCGCTACCAACTCTATGTCATGTGTTAGGTAATTCTTTTCATGTAGCTTTAACTGTCTGGAGGTATAACCTATCACTTTACCTTCTACATCAAAACACAACCTAAACCATTCGAAGATGCATTGCTGGAAATTACAAATCCTTTACCCGATTCAGGCTGAACTAGAATTGGTGCCTTAGTCAATAGTGCTTTCAACTGATTGAAACTTTGCTGACCTTTTTCTGACCATTCGAACTTCACATCTTTCTGTAAAAGTCGCATCATCGGAGTAGCTATCATCGAGAATCCTTTAACAAATCTTCAGAAAACTTCTAACTTTCGATATGTCTTTCGGAGGTTTCCAGTTAATAGCAGCTGAAATTTTACTCCGATCAACCCTGATGCCTTCAGCTGATACTATACGTCCCAGAAAACCAACTTCTAGAAGCCAAAACTCACATTTACTAAATTTGGCAAATAGTTTTTTATCACACAGGGTTTCCAGCACAACTCTCAAATGTTCATCATGCTCAGTCTCGTCTTGGGAATAAATCAAAATATCATCAATAAAACCCATGACAAATCTTTCTAAATATGGTCTGAAGCTTCTTTTCATCAAATCCATAAATATTGTAGATGCGTTAGTTAGATCAAATAGCATCATAAGAAATTCATAATGTCTATACCTGGTATTGAATGTAGTTTTTGGCACATCTGAATCTTTTACGCACAACTGATAATAACCAGAACGTAGATCAATCTTCAAGAATACACGTTGTACCTTTCACCTAATCAAACAAATCATTAATTCGCGGCAATGGATACTTATTTTTAATCATAAATTTATTGAGTTGTCGATAATCTATACACATTCTCATTAACCCATCTTTTTTCTTAACGAACAGAACTGGTGCACCCCAAGGTGAAAAGCTAAGTCATGCAAAACCTTTATCTATTAACTTTTGCAACTGAGCTTTCAACTCATTCAACTCTGTAGGAGCCATTTTGTATAAAGCTATTAATATCGGTGATGTTCCGGTACTAACTCAATAGCAAATTTGACCTCTCTGATCGGTGGTAACCCGGGTAATTCTTCTAGAAACACATCTGGATATTCACAAACCACAGGCACTGATTCAAGTTTCAACTCAGACACTTTAGAATCTAGAACATATGCAAGGTATGCTTCGCAACCTTTTCTCACGTATTTCTGTGCTGACATAGCTAAAATAACAATAGGCAACTTGCTCGACTCACCTGATTCAATCCGAAGTGTCTCACCATTTTGACATTTTAGTATAATAAGCTTTCGTCTACAATTCACTATAGCATCATGAAGAGTTAGCCAATCCATAGCTAGAATCACATTAAACTCATCAAATGGTAATAGCATTAAATTGGCCAAAAAGTTATAACCCCGAGTCATCAAGGGACAGTTCTTGCAAACTTTATCAACTAACACATGCTGACCTAGGGGGTTCGATAATTTAACCACGAATTTAGTGGACTCAATAGATAAACTTTTATTTGACACTAGATCCGTGCATACATACGAATGAGTTGATCTAGGGTCAATCAAAGCAGTAACTTTAGTGTCAAAGATAGAAAAGGTACCAGTAATAACATCTGGAGTAGTAACTTTCGGGTCAATCAACTAACATAAGCTCTATTTGGTGCTAGTGTCTCAAACCTCATAGCTGAGTCCTTAGTCGCGCTTCGGCTATTATCCACATTTCTGGGGTTCCTTAGTGGTCTCCCTCTCGCAACTGTATTACGCAGTCGAACAGTCTGAATCTTGTCTTTCTCAGGTAACTCAGGAAAATCCAGAATAAAATGCTCCTGCGAACCACATCTGAAATAGACTCCGTCTTTTATTCCACATTCACCAAAATGTCATCGTCCACAACATTGACAATCAGGCTTGTTGGCTTTAATACTACCAACGTTCACTACTGAAGTAGCTTGAGCTTTAGAACTTGTGTGTTGCTTACCACAATCTCTGTTAGCATATCCCACAGAAGCTGTTGAACGATTATGGTAATCTTTTGATCCTTTGACAATAAATGATATGATTTCCCAGTTGATCTCTTTCTTGAATCTCTAGCTTCAGAATCAGCTTTTCTTTTCTCTTTACTAAGCTCATCGGCTTTGTGTGCTTTATCAACCAAAGCAAAAAATTCTTTCAGCTCGAGAATCCTGACTAAAAGCTTTATGTCTTCATTCAACCTATCTTCAAACTATTTTAACATAGCAACTTCGGTTGGAATGTATTCTCGAGCATACTTAATCTGGCGGATTCTCTTTCATACTCAATTACTGACATACGACCCTATTTAAGCTCTAGAAATTATTTTTGCTTCTGATCGAGTTTGACTTATATATTTCTTCTTGAACTCAGTTTGAAAGAATTCCCATGTAATTCACTCTCTCGGCATTACAGAAATCAATGTTTTCCACCACTGATATGTTGGATCTTTCAGTAGAGATACTACACATTTAACACATTCGGCTGGTGAACAAGATAACTCATCAAAGACTCAGATCATATTTTCTAACCAAAACTCAGCTCTCTCAGGATCATCATCTTCTGTAGCCCTGAATTCTTCGGCCCCATATTTGCGAATTTTATCAACAAGTGGCTTACTCATGCGTAAAGGTTCCAAACCTTGAGGAACTACGGGAACCAGTTAGGGAACAGGTGGGGGTGGAGGTCGTTGAGCAGTCAAATTTGTCCGGACAAACTCTATGAACCACTCGTTCATCATTTGGAAGGAGGCTTCTATAGCCTCTCCTTCCTGGCCTTCAGATACAGGCCTCAAACCAGATGACGTTGCTCTGTGAACAGAGGCTTGCGCATTACTTTCTACATCAACAGAGTCGACTCTGTTGGAATCCATTACTATACAAAAATATAATTCAAAACGAGTCAGGAGTTATCACACTATCACAGGTTATATAATGGCATGTATATCTAGACTCACATACACTATGTTCAGTTCGAGAATCGGCTAAACCATAATTCTGATACCAATAAATATAACACCCCTAGCCCGTATTTGTCATTGAATCAGGGCTATAGAGTATTTTCGGAGCATAACATCATATAATGAACATTTTATCATCACAAACAAGTCACAGCATAAATCATAGCAATATCATATAAAATCATACAAACGGTCCCTTTTACAAGCCCTCGAGGCCCTAAAAGGACATTAAAAATGAATCAGGACTAAATCGAAAACATATGAATTTTTTTCAAAAAAGGAAAATATTTTCAAACTGCAGGGGTCACATGGAAGTATGGCCAGGCCATGTGGGTATTCGAAATAGGGACACACAGTCATGTCCCAACCCATATCCGTACCCTTGTAACTCACTGACTTGGGTCACACGGCCAAGCCTCACGCCCATGTGTCAGGTCGTGTACCCTTTGTAATAACCCCACATGCCCATGTGTCAAGCCGTGTGCCAGGCCATGTGCTAGGTCGTGTAACAACCTGACTTGCAACCCTTAGAAATCTATAGGGAACACATGACCGTGTCACCTAGCCGTGTGTGACACACGGCTGAGACACACGCCCGTGTTTTTCCCGTGTGGATGAAAAATAGGCCATTTCAAGCCATTTATCTCACTGAAACTCAACTTCATCCACAAGCCATATGTTCCTATAATTCTTGCATTCAAAACACAATTTACATATACATATTCAAGCTTACACAATATAGAAACTATCAATTCAACCAATATGCCAAAATGGCACCTCAATTTCAATAATCAAACTTACATAAACACCTAACCATTTCATTCACTAAATAACTACCAATTGAACAATTCCAAAGCCACATTTATCCATATGTTCATATACCCAAAATGCATGCACAACCAATACCAAATGACCATTTTCACAACTAACATGTACCATACCAATTTGACCAAAAGATGATCACTTTCAAACTACCAAATCAATAAACTAGCAACATTCATAGAAAATCTCTCTTCACACCATTCACCATTTCATAAAATACCATTAGCATATCATTTCCCTACCATTATTTTAACCAACACAACATCAAAATAACAACCACACCAAAATACCATATAATTACAATATCATACCGGCTAGATCATCAACCATAATGTCATATATACAAGCCACACATAATGGCTAAATTTTATCAAACAAGACACTTGTACATGCCATTATAACCATGACTAAAAATCGTTAAAATCTATCGATTTAGCCAATGGATAGTGTGATGGATATCTGAAAACCTTCCAACCTGAATGAGCTTCTGATTATTTAGAAACACAAAGGAAATAACACGGAGTAAACATATAAAGCTTAGTAAGTTCGTAATTCATAACAAGGCTTACCATTTCAATTTATAAGCATAAAAATAATTTGAGATAATCCAACATGACTTGGCATTAGGCTAGCAACATAGCTTAGCAAATCATCTCATAACAACATCATAGCTTTTATACACACTACTCACAAACATTCATACTTTCTGTAACATCCCAAATTAGGGCCTAGCCAAAATAGTGGTTTTTAGACCACAAATATAAAGTAAAAATAATTATTTTATGATTCTTTTGAGGTTTATGATATGATTGCATGCTTGTGTGAAAATTTTATGAAGAAATTCTATTGATAAAGTGTCCAATTTGACATTTAGGACTAAATTGTAAAAGTTGCAAAATGTGAGTTCTAGAAGCTTTAAGCATGAAATTTCCATGGATTATTAAATAGAGGTCCTTAAATAGTAATTTTCCCAATTGCTATTTTTATGGACAAAAATAGGCATGAATAGGAAATGTTTGAAAGAAAGGCCTTAAGGGCATTTTTGTCATTTGGTTAATAAAATAATAAAAAGGGAAAATAAGTAAAAAATTATGTCAATCTTCTCCCACCTTGGCCAAAAATCTCAAGGAGCCATATCTAGGGTTTTGTTCAACTTTCAAGCTCAATAGTAAGTGCATCCTAGCCCCGTTTTTAATGTTCTTTACATTTTTGAAACCCTTGTAACCCGATTTACCTATTTCTAGCCAAATTTTGAAGTAGGGTTCATGTTTGAAATTTTACCCATGTGTGACTTGCATGTATTTTGATGTTTAATGGAGGAATATGAAAGTTTGATGTGTGTTTAACATCTTTTACTAAGTGATTTTTTGTGAAAATGTATGAAAAGGACCTATTTGTAAAAGATTCAAATGAGTAGTAAGATGTATGTTTTAATGAGAAATGTGGGATGCTATGAGCACGTTATAAGTTTGACTAGGCTTGGGTAACCAAGAAAATGAACATATTTCATTTTACGAGCCTAGGGGCTAACTTGTAAATATGTGAAAGTTTATGGGCAAAATTGTAATTTTGGCAAAGTATGATTTATAGACTGATTTGAGTAATGTGATAATTAAATAAGTGAAATTTGCTATTATAGTTCAAGAAAAATTGAGTCCGGACCTAAACAGAGGAAAGAACAAGGTTCTGGACTAAATCGAATAGTTAGCCATATTTTGGTACCGAGGTAAGTTCGTGTGTAAATAATACAACGTTATATTATTATGTTTTTAATGCTTTAATATTGCAAGAATTGTGTAATTGTCTCTGTGGATTTAATTAATGATGACTCGATGACGATTCGACGAAGTTTGATATTTCGAAACCCCGGTTGAACCTTAGGAATAATTAGGATACAAATGTCATGACATTAGGGTTACGTGCAATCCCATGTAAGACCATGTCTGGGACATGGCTTTGGCAATGATAAGTAATTTTGTGTGAGACCATAGCTAGGCTATTGGCATCGATATGTGATCCCATGTAAGACCATGACTGTGACATGGTATTGGCATCGATCTACGATCCCATATAAGACCATGTCTGGGATATGGCATTGGCATAAATATGTGCCCATGTAAGACCATATCCAAGATATGGCATTGTCATCCTACCATGTGTATGAGAGTTCCCGAGTATCCTTTAGTATTTTAAGTGGTTCAACGGGTAATTCAACGATCATGTCAAAGAGATGACAAGGTATGATCATGTTGAAAGGGTACAGGTACGTACACAAAGCTCATAAACACTGAGATTACGAATCAATAAGATATTGGAAGAAGTGAATGAATGAATTATGATCATGAGTTTTATTATATATTGTGTAAATGGCATGACTTAAAATGCAACTATGATACTTGATGACATTATGATAAATATTATTGTGTTATGTGTATAATAATGCATAGTTAATGTTGTTAATTATTTACATGCAAACTTACTAACCCTTATGCTTACTCCCTTTTCCTTTGCATTTTCTTATAGTATAGCAAAGCTAGCTCGAGGATTGAAGGACGTCGGAGCTCGATTCACATTATCAAACTAATCTTTTGGGTATAGTGAATTTAAGAATTTTGAGTATGGCATGTATAGGGACTGTAACACCCTGAATTTGGGCCTAAAAGTTTTGGGCCTTGAGCATGGGAGCGGTTGAAGGCAGATTTTAATATTTTGTTGTGCATGTAAATTTCGTTAATGAAGGGTTGTGTTAGTGGTTAAGTGTGCTGAGAAGTGTTGGAGAAGTCTTGGGTTCAAACCTGGACTCTAGTAAAAATTTAAGGTAGATCAAACCCTGGGTGTAGTAGGTAGGCTTTAAGAATATTGTTGGAGAAATTGTGATACAAAAAGGAGTGTGGTGTAGTGGCAAGGTGACGCCACTTAGGGGACAAGGAAGTGACGCCATAGAGGAAGCAAGGGGTCCAAGGTTCAAGTCTTGGCTCTTGCAATATATTTTGGTTTTTCTTTTCAATAAATCTAGAAGCAAGTAGGTGCGCTTTAAGGTTTAATGTGTTGGATTTATGACACAAATGAGTTGGTGGCCTAGTGGTGATGGCGTGAGTTGGCATATAGGAGGACTTTGGTTCGGACTTTGGTTCGAATCCCTTGGCATGCAAAGGTTGATTATTTTGCTATGTTGGGATGGCAAGAGTTGGTGTTGAATTTAAACTCTGATGATGGAGGGATCCCACATCGGTAAGCTAACATAAGAGTGGATACTGGTCGCTTTAAATAGAGGGAACCATGAGGAGAGCAAAGGTACCTTTCTTGGCTGATCCCTTTCGCGTTATGGCGTGCTCGTTTGGGTTGGGCATCGGCTAGAAGTGCTCAGAGTGCGGATTAACTCCAGTCTCCTATCAGGTGTGTATTTCTCAAAACTCTAGCTGTAGGATGGCTATTTCGGGCCGCGATGGGCCCAAAGGGGCCATGTGGGCCAATGGGCCTACGGGCCCAATTGGATAAGTTGTTTGATTGTGTAGTAAATACTGGACTAGGCTAGGTGAATCTTATATCTGTGGCTAGATTTGGGCTAAAAGGCCACACGAGTGTGGGCCCATTTGGGCCAGAATAGGCTTTAGGCCCATTTGTATTGTTATCCCTGTTTAGAATACTTTAGTTTACCAAATTACTGAAAAACCCTCGATTTATAAAATTACCATTTTACCCTCGATTTATAGATTTACCGTTTTACCCTCGAATTACAGAATTACCAAAATACCACTGGTTTGTGAAATTACCGAAATACCTTTAATTTGTAAAATTACCAAAATACCCCTGAATTACAAAAATACCCTTGACTTTCTAAAAATTATAGAAATACCATTGGTTTACAAAATTACTAAAATACCCTTAGTTTGTAAATTTACTAAAATACCCCTATTAGGTAAAAAGACCGTAAAGCCCTATAGGGTAAAGTGACCGAAATACCCCTGTAGGGTAAAGTTACCATTTCGCCCTTAGGGTGTTAAATGACTGTTTTGCCCTTGTGGGCAAGTGACTGACTTGGACTGTGTGATATAGACAACTTTGGAGGAGCAGCGAGGCTTAGAGTATCGACTTGGATAAGATTGAACCGTATTATTGGACCCTGTGAAGGTAAGCAACTTATGGTCAATAAGGGTTCTTTGGCCAAATAAGGTAAGGTGGATTTTGAGTTTGTTAAGCATAACTTGTACGCTAAAAATGGTGATGAATAATTGTAGGACATTGTAAAGGATCTCAGTAGCAGTCGTCGCGAAATAGGTGTGTACCGAACACCCTTTCTCTGTTCAAGTCGGCAAAAGCCGAAAAGCTGAAATCCGGTATTTCATGGGCTTGTGAGTACGCGAATGCTCTCAAGTCATAGACTAATGGTTAGATTCAGCATCGCAAAGTGGTAAGTTGTTTGTGTGCAAAAATACGTGAACATCGGTAAATGGGCCTCGATGGGCCAAAACTGGGCCCAATGGGCTTACGAACCAATATGGGTAAGAGATGGGCAAATCAGCCTGTTAGTTAGTTGGTAGACTCGAATTGCTTTTAACTGTTAAAAGTTACTGAAATAACCTGTGTAGATGAGTAAGTTTACGAATGTACCCCTAAAGGGCAAAAATTACCGATATACCCCTAGGGTTTATATTGACTAATATGCATGATTGATAAATACTGTATTTTGCATGATATGCTTTCATTAATGTCTGTTGCATGGGATTGGGATATTGATGGAGGAAGTGTTTAAAGTGGTTCATCCACATACTGGAGGCTTTGCCTCACTTTATCGATAAGCGAGCGGCAAATGCCGCAATTGTGGAGTGTAGGGTTGGGTGGGTTGAGATATTCCCCACATGGAGTGTAGGGCTGGTACGGGGGAGTGTAGCGGTTGGTGGGTTGAGTAGTCTCCCCAAATGGGATTGCATCCATTGTTATTACTGTTACATGTATTACTGAATTGGGCCTATGGGCCGCACTATTATTAAAAGAGGCTAAGGCCTTGTTAGAAAAGGGCTTCGGTCCACTGTGTACTGTTATCTGAGTAGGGCTTAGGCCCACTGGGCTCGAGCTGATTTGGGCTTTGGATGGGTTTCTGTATACACTGAGTTTCCCCAAACTCACCCTTTTTCTTTCCATCCTTGCAGGTGAGCCCTAATTGGTGGACTTGGAGCTGGGCGGGATTCGGAGTGGCCATGAAGAACAAATTCTGGTTTTTTTCAAATAGATCACACTTCTTTTATTTTTAATTATTCTCGTTTTGTTTCAAGGTTGTAATAAGGCCGCTCATTAAATTATTTCAATTATGGATTTATTGAATCAAGTTAGCACTAGGGCGCGCGTTTTATAAAGACTATATGTTTTCAAAATATTTTGGTGTCGTGTAAAGTTTCCGCAATATAAATGTTTTCAAAGGAAATAAATATCTAAACCAGACTTTAACATGATTTATTTTTCATAGACACATAACATGCTTTAAGTGTGGCAATGGATGTGTGCATGTCTAGGATTGGATCCGGGAAGAGCTTGGTACTTAAGCAGTCCAACAGACTCACCTCCTCTTTCCTGGCTTCCTACCTGGTGCACAGCTTCCATTCACTTAAACTTATAACATTAACATCTTTAAACCCTAAGAAAGAGATTCTTAATGAAACGAATAGCAACTTTTTCCATGTGGCATGCTGAATTCAGCCGTAACGTCTGGGCCGGGTTTAGGGCGTTACAGGGACTTTGTCTTTTTGTTATATGTCATATTGATTTAGCCGAATGTGTTGGCTTATAACGATTTGATGATTCATTTTGTATATGGCCATGAGATATGGCTCATATTAATTCTGGGGATGTAATCCTACTGATATATGCATGCATGCACTATGTTCATTCATTTGTGGTTAAATTCATTTGGCATGGGTGAATTGTGGATATGATCATAGATGTTTGATGATGGAAATGTGAGTAAATAGCATAATAACAACTAAGGCATGAATGTATGAGATGGAAGGAAATTGATATTTCATATTGCATGTGAATTTGGTAAGCTTGGTCTAAATAAAATATGAAGTTTTAAGCAAGTATAAATTGATAAGAACTTGACTTGCATGAGCCATGTTTATGAATGTGTAAGTGTGCATCTATCATTAATGGTGACAAAAGGCTTGGAATATAGCCTTAAAGTTGTCCACACAAACGTGTGTGACACTCGGTCTGCCCTATGGACGTGTGCTCTGGCCGTGTGTCCCCTGCAGTCTATTAAATGCAAAACAAAATACTGAGTAGTAAACAAATGGGCAGAGACACGACCGTGTGTCTCAATCATGTGAAGGACATGGCCTCAGGATATGGGCATGTGTCCAGGCCGTGTGAAGTCTGCACTTGATTTTTGGAATTTAATTCACCACACGGCCTAAGCATACGGGCGCATGACTTGGCTGTGTAACCCTAATTGTGTTGATGATGTCATAAACAAAGAGTTACATGGGTTGAGGACACGGGCGTGTCCCAAGCCACACAGGCATGTGTGACCACACGGCCTACCCGCACGGACGTGTGACCCTGTTTCATGAAAATTTTTCTAAGTTTTCCTAAAGCTTTCTAAAGTTCTTAGATTAGTCTCAAACTACTCCTGAGGTATGTTTTGGGCCTCGTAGGCCCAAATAAGGGACAATTTGCATATGTATGAATAAATTTAATTTGAACTAAATTTTATGGCCCTGTTTTGTATGTTTACTTGCGTTTAAGTCTAGTAATGCCTCGTATCCTTTACTTGCGTTTAAGTCTAGCAATGCCTCGTATCCTGTCCCGGTGTTGGACGCGGTTAAGGGGTGTTACATTTAGTGGTATCAAAGCTATGGTTTAGTCGATTCTCGGACTAACGTAGCCTGTGTATAAGTCTAGCTATACATGCTGTAAATGAATTATGATAGTGTAATGACTTCTGACCTTTTTAAATTGTGTTTTCATATAGTAATGGATCCCAATCGAGTTGAAGCTGATGATGTAGAAAGTAATGCGCCAGCTCCCGCTCAAAGGGCAACGCTAGTTGAGAGTAGACCCGTGACCGTGAATCAGGGAGGAGGAGGTGAGGCTAGGGAAGCCTTTCTCCATATGATGAATGCTTTGTAATGCCCCTACACCCGAGACCGACGCCGGAATCGAGCTTGAGGTGTTACCGAACATAATTTATCAATTTAAGTACTTCGAATCATTTGTTTCTACATTCACAGCTTTCTAGCTATCTGTGTCACAGTTATAAGAAAAATCATATCTCGAGTTACGAAACTAGAAATCAAGATCTGTAAATTTTCCATAAATATATACTCATATATCTATTTACTAATTTTTTTCTAGAATTTTTGGTTGGGCCAATTAGTACAGTTATTAGTTAAAGTCTCCCCTATTTCAGGGTTCAACTGCTCTGACCTCTGTGTATTACAAATCAGATATATCTCTATATAAAATTTCAATGACCATGAGGTTTGTTTCTCTTAAAACTATACTTAATAAGGAATATGTAAATGTAAATAAAAACTTATAATTAGTTTTGTAAAATATATTATAAATTTTTAAATTCAGAATAGGGGATCCAGAAATTATTCTGACCCTGTTTCACAAAAATTAAATATCTCATAAAATATAATTTATATGCCTATTTTGTTCAATCCACATGAAAATATACTCATTAAGATTCAATTTCATAACTTACTCATCATTTAGTTCCACTTATACTATTTTTAGTGATTTTTCAAATTCATGTCATTGCTGTAGTAATATTCTGTTTTAAGGCAAGTTTCATCTTTCCATGAATTTTTTTATGAACTAGATAACCTATTAAACTTTCATGATATCAAACATGATCTAATTAGCCATCTCCATGACTTATCAATATCAAACATTTTCTCAACCAAACATGGCCATATCATAAAATTATTTACACAAAATAGGTACATTGCTATACATGCCATACTTAAGTTTTACAAGCCATTTACCAATAGAAATCCTTCGGATAGTGTGATCGAAACTTCGACCTGTCCCGATTCCCGAGCTGACTTGTTCAAAACTACAATGAATGAAAAGGAAGGAGTAAGCATAAATGCTTAGTAAGTTCATATGCAAATAACAAGTAACATAACAATACAATTATACCAAACAACCTTAGCATGGCATCACCAAAACATATATCACATTTCTAAACATCATTCATCATCTTACCACTTTATCGTTGTTGTATCTATTTTCAACCCGAGGGTTAAGTACATACCTATCCAAAGTGCCCATTTCACAACACTTACTAAAACGTCACTTGCATCTTAAGTGTTCTTCCATTTCATAGAAATTTTCACCCGTTGAACACATCAGAATATAACTCAGATACACGGATAATTTGCACATAAGTGCCACATATGTAATCAAGCAATCATGTAACCCGCCCATAAGTGAACTCGGACTCAACTCAACGAGCTCGGGCGTTCGCATTCATAAGTGAACTCGGACTCAACTCAACGAGTTCGGATGCCTAGTTACATCTCACGAACTCAGACTCAACTCAACGAGTTCGAACATTCGCATCCATAAGTGAACTCGGACTCAACTCAACGAGTTCAGATGCTCAACCATCCTAGTGACATGTCACTTGTATCCTAATCTATTCCTAAGGTTCAAACGGGCTTTTTCCCTCTATCTGACATTAGCCGTCTTCCACGAAATATCGGAACTGATACTTGGTAGCAATTCATATTTATCAAATAGTAAACATAATTTGCATATTATTCAATATTAACCACAAAGCATAATATTTCACGATAAAAAAAAAATCAACATATCATAAAATTAACATCAATAACTTAAAAATAACAATTATGCTACATTATTTACACATGAACTTACCTTGGTACCAAAATATAAAGATTTTGCAATTTAGTCTACAATCTTTTCTTTTCCTCGATTGCGACTTGATTCCCGTTTCTCTTGATCTATAATACCAAATTAATCTTATTTAATACATACATTCATCAAAACATCATTTAATATGAACTTTGGAAAATTACACTTTTGCCCCTAGGCTCGGGAATTAAACTTTATCCCTTATTCTTATGTTTTATGACATGCTGATCATTTTTCCCTTCTATGACAATATCAGATTCACACTCTAACATGTACTTATGACTATTAGGTATTTTTACCGATTAAGCCCTTTTACTCGTTTTCACTCAAAACCGAGTGGCACAAGTTGTCTAACATAATTTAAAACCTCATATTCTACCATAAAACATCAAAATACACAAATTTCACCTATGGGTATTTTTCCAAATATAAACCCTAGGTTGAATTATTGCTAGCATAAGCTTAATCGAGCTACCGGGATTCCAAAAACGTAAAGAACATTAAAAACGGGGCTTGGAATCACTTACTATGGAGCTTGGAAGCTTGAAACAAACCCTAGCTATGAAGAATCCTTGAAATTTCGGTCTAATGAAGAAGATTGACAAAAATTGGCTTTTAATTTTGTTTTTAATTCATTTTAATAACTAAATGACCAAAATGCCCTTACTACTAAACTTTCAAAAATTCTTTCCATGTCCTAATTTTGTCCATGAATTTAAAATTGGTCAAATTGCTATTTAAGACCTCCTAATTAATATTTCAATGCAATTTCATACTAAAAACTTCTAGAATGCAAATTTTGCAACTTATTCGGTTTAGTCCCTACTTTCAATTTAAACACTTTAGGCATAGAATTTCATCACGAAATTTTCACACAATCATGCAATCATATCATAATCATCAAAATAATTATAAAATAATTATTCCTATCTCAGATTTGTGGTCACGATACTACTATTCCGATTAAGCCCTAATTCAGGATATTACAACTCTCCCCCCTTTTTAAGGATTTTCGTCCTCGAAAATCTTACCGGTAAACAGGTGTGGGTATTGGTTTCTCATAGTTTCTTCAGGTTCCCATGTAGTCTATTCTACCCCATGCTTTTGCCACAATACTTTCACGAGAGCGACACTTTTATTTCTTAGTTTCTTGACCTCTCGAGCTAAGATCTTAATCGGTTCTTCTTCGTAAGTCATATCCGGTCGTAGTTCAATTTCTGTAGGTGAAATTATATGTGAAGGATCTGAACGATACCGACGTAGCATAGATACGTGGAACACATCATGAATCCTCTCTAATTCAGTGGTAATGCTAGCCGATATGCTACCGGTCCAACTTTTTCAATTATTTCATATGGCCCAATAAAACGCGGACTTAACTTGCCCTTCCGTCCAAATCTAAGCACTTTCTTCCATGGAGACACTTCCAAAAATACCTTATCACCAACTTGAAACTCGATTTCTTTTCGTTTCAAATCCGCATAAGATTTCTGTCTATCTGAAGCAGTTTTCAAACAATCTCGAATCACTTTCACCTTTTCTTCGGTTTCTTTTATTAGATCAACTCCATAAATCGATTTTCCTTGAGTTCACCCAATACAAAGGTGTTCGACACTTACGACCATATAATGCTTCATAAGGTGCCATTTTCAAACTCGTCTGATAACTATTATTATAAGCAAATTCTACCAACGGTAAGTACCTTTCCCAACTGCCTTGAAATTCCAATACGCAACATCTGAGCATGTCTTCAAGAATCGAATTACTCTCTCGATTGCCCATCGGTTTGTGGATGAAAGCGATCTTGAAAATTTAACTTTGTACCTAATGCCTCTTGCAACTTTTGCCAAAACCGTGAAGTAAATCTCGGATCTCTATCCGAAATGATTGACAAAGGTATTCCATGAAGTCTAACAATCTCACGGATATACAATTCAGCCAACTTATTAAGAGAATAATCCATACGTACCGGAATAAAATGAGCCGATTTAGTCAGTCTGTCAACTATTACCTAGGTGGCATCTTTCTTTCCTAGAGTCAATGGCAACCCTAAAACAAAATCCATAGTAATCCGATCCCATTTCCATTCAGGAACCATAATAGGCTGAACTAATCCTGAAGGCACTTGGTGTTCAGCTTTCACCTGTTGACAAATTAAGCACTTTGATACAAACTCGAAAATTTCTCTTTTCATTTCACTCCATCAATACATTTTCTTCAAGTCATTATACATTTTCGTACTGCTCGGATGGACCGCCAAACAGCCATTATGTGCTTCATGCAAAATATTTTGAATCAACTCATCATTTTTCGGTACACAAATCTAATTTTTAAACATCAAGCTACCATCAGAACCGATTCTGAAATCTGGTCCCGTATCAGCTTCACACTGTCTTCTCTTGGCTAGCAAATCTTGATCATTTTTCTGAGCTTCAAAAATCTCTTGTAAAAACATCGGTCTAGCTCTTATCTCTGCTAGAATTGAACTATCATCTGACATTTTCAATTGAGTGTTCATAACTCTCAAAGCAAACAACAACTTTCTGCTGAAAGCATCGGCAACCACATTCGCTTTTCTCGGATGATAATCAATAACAAGCTCATAATCTTTCAATAACTCCAACCATCTACGCTGTCTCAAATTTAAGTCTTTTTGTGACATCAAGTATTTAAGACTTTTGTGATCAGTATATACTCGGCACTTTTCACCATACAAATAATGTCTCCAAATCTTCAAAGCAAATACCACCGCAGCCAATTCCAAATCGTGAGTAGGATAATTCCTCTCATGAGGTTTTAACTGCCTCGAAGCATAAGCCACCACTTTTCTTTCTTGCATGAGTACACACCCCAAGCCATTTAGAGAAGCATCATTATACACCACAAATTCTTTACCTAATTCGGGTTGTACTAACACTGGTGCTTCAGTTAATAACTTTTTCAATTCTTCGAAACTTTGTTGACATTCTTCCGTCCATTCAAATTTAACATCCTTTCGGAGTAGTCTAGTCATAGGAGCAGTAGTTATAGAAAATCCGTTTACAAACCGCCGATAATACCCAGCTAGCCCCTAGAAACTTCTAACTTTAGTTACGTTTTTCGGTGGTTTCCAATCAATAATGGCTGAAATTTTACTAGGATCAACCCGTATACCATCCCCTGAAACAATATGACCCAAAAATCCAACTTCTCAGAGCCAAAATTCACTTTTACTAAACTTGGCATATAACTGCTTATTTCTCAAAGTTTGCAAAACTATCCTCAAATGCTCAGCATGCTCTGTCTCATCTTTTGAATAAATTAAAATATCATCTATAAATACCACAACAAATTTGTCCAAGTATGGCGAAATATGCGATTCATTAAATCCATAAACACAATGAGAGCATTTGTCAACCCAATGGCATAACTAAAAATTCATAATGACCGTACCTTGTTCTAAAAGCAGCTTTTAGGCACATCGACTCTTTTACTCATGATTGATAATACCAGATCTCAAGTCAATCTTTGAAAACCATGTCACTCCTTTTAGCTGATCAAACAAATCATCAATTCTCGGTAATGGATACTTGTTTTTGATTGTCACCTTGTTTAACTGCCGATAATCAACACATAATCTCATAGAACCATCCTTCTTTTTCACAAATAACATAGGAGCACCCCAAGGTGAAAAACTTGGTCTTACAAATCCTTTATCAGTCAACTCTTGCAACTGTGACTTTAATTCTTTCAACTCTGTTGGTGCCATTCTATATGGAGCAATCGAGATCGGAGCTGCATTCGGTATCAAATCAATACCAAATTCTACTTCCTCGACGAGGCAAACCAAACGACAATTCTTCCGAAATATATCCGCAAATTCACACACAACCGGCACTAATTAAACTTTCTTTTCAACTTTTTTTGTATTAATTACATACGCCAAATAAGCTTCATAACCCTTTCTCACATATCTCTGAGCCGACATCGAAGAAATCACACTAGACAATGCCTCTGATTTATCTGATTCAACCCGTAGAGTTTCACCGTTTTCACACTTTAATTCTATAACCTTTTCTTTGCAATTTACTATAGCATAATGCAATGTCAACCAATCCATACCCAAAATAACATCAGATTCATCAAACTGCAACAACATCAAGTCGGCCAGAAAGTAATGACCCCGAATCGTTAAAGGACATTTCTTGCATGCTTTATCAACTATCACACATTTACCTAACGGATTCGACACTCTAACCATAAATTCTGTGTTCTCAACAGGTATATTCATACTAGACACCAGCTTCATGCATACATATAAATGAGTAGAACCGGGATCAATCAAAGCAATAACATTAATATCATAAAGAGAAAATGTACCGGTAATCACATCGGGTGAGGAAGCATCTTCACGCGCTTTAATAGCATAAGTTCTAGCCGGAGCTCTTCCTTCAGATCTAACTGCTGCATCCTGGCTACATTCTTCTTCGCTTGTTTCACTTCCACTTTTCTCGGATACCTTCCCCAAGTCTGCACCACTAGCTTTTACATTCTGAAATTTTTCTTTCTCAGCTCTCTCTGGGTAGTCTCTAATAAAATGATCCGGAGAACCACATCGAAAACATTCATTTGCTCTGCACGGACCAAAATGATTTCTACCACACCGCTGGCACTCGGGTTTAACAAATCTCGAGCTCCCTACACTAGCTATAGAAGTATTCTGAGATTTAGGACCCACATTCTGCTTCTTAAAATTTCCATATGATTGCCCAGCTGAAACTTGGGAACGAGGATTCATATTTCTTGACTTTCCGGGTTGCTGTGAAGGTGCCTTACTCATTGGCCTTTTCTTCCATTTTCGTGTCTTAGCCTCTACCTTTCTCTTCTCTTTAAGTAGTTCTTCAGCCTTGCAAGCTCGATCAACCAGTACTACCATTTCTTTCAGTTCAAGGATCCCGACAAATACCTTAATATCTTCGTTGAGCCCGTCTTCAAATCGTCGGCACATCTTGGCTTCTGTAGAAACATATTCCCTGGCATACTTACTCAATCGAACAAACTCTCTTTCATATTCTGAGACTATCATATTACCTTGCTTCAGCTCAAGAAACTCTTCACATTTCTGATCAATAAATCTTTCACTAATATATTTCTTCCAAAACTCTTCTTGAAAGAATTCCCAGGTTACCCTCTCTTTCGGTACCACCGAAATTAAAGTCTTCCACCAATTATAGGCTGAATCTCTCAACAAATATGTAGCACATTTCAAACATTCTTGGTGTACAAGATAATTCATCAAATACCGGATAGAATTTTCAAGCCGAAACTCTGCTTTCTCTGCATCATCATCAATATTTGCTCTAAATTCTTCACCCCTTGTTTACTTAATTCTATCAACGGGGTTTACATGAAATTTTATTATATCCACTCCTTGAGGCATCGGAGGCACAAGGTTGAGGAATGGAGGAGGTGGGGAGCTCGTACATTTGGGTTCGTCACGAATGAACTCGATGTACCATGCACTCATCATTTGGAGAAAGGCTTCCCGATCCCTTTCTCCTCCTCCTGACCAACAGAGGAGGTGGGTTTTGATCGCACACGCCCCTTCAGCCGAGTCATGCATTACTCTCTACTTCATCTGCCACAGCTGGATCGGGATCCATTTACTATATAAAAATCATTTAAAAAGGTCAGAAGTCGTCACACTATCACAATTTATACATATGGCATGTATAGCAAAAATCTGTACATACAACACGTAGTCCGAGAACTGACTAAACCTACTCTGATACCACCAAATGTAATGCCCCCACACCTGATACCGACGCTGGAATTGAGCTTGAGGTCTTACCGAACATAATTTATCAATTTAAGTACTTCGAATCATTTGTTTCTACATTCACAGCTTTCTAGCTATCTGCGTCACAGTTATAAGAAAAATCATATCTCGAGTTAAGAAACTCAAAATCAAGATTCGTAAATTTTCCATAAATCTAGACTCATATATCTATTTACTAATTGTTTTCTAGAATTTTTGGTTGGGCCAGTTAGTACAGTTTATTAGTTAAAGTCTCCCCTATTTCAGGGTTTGACTTCTCTGACCTCTGTGTAATTCGAATCAAATATCTCTCTATAAAAAATTTCAATGACCATGAGGTTTGTTTCTCTTAAAACTAGACTCAATAAGGAATCTATACATGCAAAGAAAAACTTATAATTAGTTTTGTAAAATATATTATAAATTTTTAAAGTCAGAACAGGGGATCCAGAAATCATTCTGGCCCTGTTTCACAAAAGTTTAAATATCTCATAAAATATAATTTATATGCCTATTTTGTTCAATTCACATGAAAATAGACTCATTAAGCTTCAATTTTATAATTTAATCATCATTTAGTTCCACTTATACTATTTTTAGTGATTTTTCAAATTCATGTCATTGCTGCAGCAATATTCTAGTTTAAGGCAAGTTTCATCTTTCCATGAATTTTTTTATGAACTAGATAACCTATTAAACTTCCATGATATCAAACATGATCTAATTAGCCATCTCCATGACTTATCAATATCAAACATTTTCTCAACCAAACATGGCCATATCATAAAATTATTTACACAAAATAGGTACATTGCTATACATGCCATACTTAAGTTTTACAAGCCATTTACCAATAGAAATCCTTCAGATAGTGTGATCGAAACTTCGACCTGTCCCGATTCCCGAGCTGACTTGTTCAAAACTACAATGAATGAAAAGGAAGGAGTAAGCATAAATGCTTAGTAAGTTCATATGCAAATAACAAGTAACATAACAATACAATTATACCAAACAACCTTAGCATGGCATCACCAAAACATATATCACATTTCTAAACATCATTCATCATCTTACCACTTTATCGTTGTTGTATCTATTTTCAACCCGAGGGTTAAGTACATACCTGTCCAAAGTGCCCATTTCACAACACTTACCAAAACGTCACTTGCATCTTAAGTGTTCTTCCTTTTCATAGAAATTTTCACCTGTTGAACACATCGGAATATAACTCGGATACACGGATAATTTGCACATAAGTGCCACATATGTAATCAAGCAATCATGTAACCCGCCCATAAGTGAACTCAGACTCAACTCAACGAGCTCGGGCGTTCGCATCCATAAGTGAACTCGCACTCAACTCAACGAGTTCGGATGCCTAGTTACATCTCACGAACTCGGACTCAACTCAACGAGTTCGAACATTCGCATCCATAAGTGAACTCGGACTCAACTCAACGAGTTCGGATGCTCAACCATCCTAGTGACATTTCACTTGTATCCTAATCTATTCCTAAGGTTCAAATGGGCTTTTTCCCTCAATCTGACATTAGCCGTCTTCCACGAAATATCGGAACCGATACTCGGTAGCAATTCATATTTATCAAGTAGTAAACATAATTTGCATATTACTCAATATTAACCACAAAGCATAATATTTCACGATAAAAAAAATCAACATATCATAAAATTAACATCAATAACTTAAAAATAACAATTATGCTACATTATTTACACATGAACTTACCTTGGTACCAAAATATAAAGATTTTGCAATTTAGTCCACAATCTTTTCTTTTCCTCGATCGCGACTTGATTCCCGTTTCTCTTGATCTATAATACCAAATTAATCTTATTTAATACATACATTCATCAAAACAGCATTTAATATGAACTTTGGAAAATTACACTTTTGCCCCTAGGCTCGGGAATTAAACTTTATCCCTTATTCTTATGTTTTATGACATGCTGATCATTTTTCCCTTCTATGACAATATCAAATTCATACTCTAACATGTACTTATGACTATTAGGTATTTTTACCGATTAAGCCCTTTTACTTGTTTTCACTCATAACCGAGTAGCACAAGTTGTCTAACATAATTTAAAACCTCATATTCTATCATAAAACATCAAAATACACAAATTTCACCTATAGGTATTTTTCCAAATATAAACCCTAGGTTGAATTATTGCTAGCATAAGCTTAATCGAGCTACCGGGATTCCAAAAACGTAAAGAACATTAAAAACGGGGCTTGAAATCACTTACTATGGAGCTTGGAAGCTTGAAAACCCTAGCTATGGAGAATCCTTGAAATTTCGGCCTAATGAAGAAGATGGACACAAATTGGCTTTTAATTTTGTTTTTAATTCATTTTAATAACTAAATGACCAAAATGCCCTTACTACTAAACTTTCAAAAATTCCTTCCATGTCCTAATTTTGTCCATGAACTTAAAATTGGTCAAATTGCTATTTAAGACCTCCTAATTAATATTTCAATGCAATTTCATACTAAAAACTTCTAGAATGCAAATTTTGCAATTTATTCGATTTAGTCCCTACTTTCAATTTAAACACTTTAGGCATAGAATTTCATCACGAAATTTTCACACAATCATGCAATCATATCACAATCATCAAAATAATTATAAAATAATTATTTCTATCTCAGATTTGTGGTCACGAAACCACTATTCTGATTAAGCCCTAATTCAGGATATTACATGCTTGGTATACGGAGTTTGTTCGAACGAACCCAAATGATCAACCCCCTCCACCCCCACCTATCCCTCAGCCTGCTCCTGTAGCACCTCAAGGTATGGATTTTATGAGGCTGAATAGACCTCCAGTGGATAAAATTCAAAAGCAAGGAGCCGAAGAGTTTTGAGCTAGTATAGATGATGATCCCAAAAGGCGGAGTTCTGGCTCAAGAATAACATCAGGGTATTTGATGAGTTATCATGCACACTTGACGAATGCATGAAGTGTGTAGCATCACTCTTGAGAGACTCGGCTTATCAGTGGTGGAACACCCTTGTGTCGGTTGCACCAAGGGAGAGAGTTAATTGGGAATTTTTCCCAGAGGAGTTTTGTAAGAAGTACATAAGTCAGAGGTTTATTGACTAGAAACAAAAGGAATTTCTTGAGTTAAAACAGGGTCGAATGTCTATAACGGAATATGAATGTGAGTCTGTGAGACTTAGCAAGTACGCTCGAGAGTGTGTATCGACTGAGGCCATCATGTGTAAGGGGTTTGAGAATGGATTAAATGAAGACATCCGACTGCTGGTTGGCATCGTAGAATTAAAAGAGTTTGTTGTACTGGTTGAGAGAGCTTGCAAGGCCGAGGAATTGGCTAAAGAGAAAAGAAAAGTTGAGTTTGAATCTCGAGATTCAAAGAAAGAGATAGATGAGTAAGTCACTGCAGTCCTCATCTAAAAAACTGAGAGAGTTTAACACTCGATCGAGTGCTTTAGTTGGGTTCTCAAATAGAAATAAGGGTAAGCAGTACTCGATTTCAAAAGCTCAGACTACTTCAATTGCTAGTGTTGGTAACACCCGACCGAGTAGACCAGAGTGTTCACTTTTTGGTAGACGTCACCTCAGCGAGTGACGAGCTAATGATGGAACTTGTTTTAAGTGTGGTTCCTAGGATCATTTCATTAGAGATTGCCTTGAGATGGTTGAAAGGGAGAGAATACAGAGTGCAAGATCAGGCAATGCTACTTCTAGAGGGAGACCACAGAGAAATTCAGGAAATGAAGCAAGTAGTAAGAGTGTACCCAGGGATCCAGCTATGAGACCTGACCGTAGGGCACCTACGAGGACTTATGCCATTAGCACTCGCGAAGAGGCTACATCTTTTGATGTGATTACGGGTTCTTTTTCTCTCTATCATACTCATGTTGTTGCTTTGATTGATCCGGGATCTACCCATTCGTATGTTTTTGTGAAATTGGTGTCTAGCATTAATATGTCTGTTGAGTCTATAGAATTTATGATAAAAGTGTCAAACCCGCTAGGCAAGCATGTGCTAGTTGACAAAGTATGTAAGAATTGCCCTTTGATAATTAGAGGTCATTGTTTCCCGGCTAATCTTATGCTTTTGATATAATACTTGATATAGATTGGTTGACCTTGCATTGTGTAATAGTAAATTGTGGAAGGAAAATCATTAAATTAAAATGTGAAAGTGGTGATATTATTCGGGTTGAACTAGATGAATCAGATAGCTTGCCTGTAGTGATTTCTTCTATGACTGCTCAGAAATGTGTAAGAAAACGTTATGAAGCTTATCTTGCCTTTGTACTTAATACAAAAGAGTCTAAGTTGAAAATTGAATCAGTGCCGGTAGTATGTGAGTATCCGGATGTGTTTTCGAAAGAGTTGTCCGGATTGCCTCCGATTAGGGAAATTGAGTTTGGTATTGAGTTAATTCCTGGTATTACACCTATTTTGATTGCTCCGTATAGTATGGCTCCGACAGAATTAAAGTAGTTGAAAGTTTAGCTACAAGAATTAACAGATAAAAGTTTTGCAAAACCTAGTCATTCTTCGTGGGGCGCACCAGTGCTATTTGTGAAAAAGAAAGAAGGTTCAATGAGATTGTGCATTGACTACCAACAGAAGTAACCATAAATAACAAGTACCCCTTTCCAAGAATTGATGACTTGTTTTACCAATTGAAGGGAGCCACAGTATTTTCCAAGATTGACTTGAGATCCAGTTACTACCAGTTGAGAGTTAAGGAGTTTGATGTGTCGAAAACTGCATTTCGGAAGAGGTATGGTCACTATAAATTTTTGGTTATGCCTTTTGGTTTAACGAATGCTCCTACAGTATTTATAGACTTAATGAACCATATTTTTCGATCATACTTGGATAAATTTGTAGTTGTTTTTATCTATGATATCTTGATTTATTCTCGTGATGAATCCGAGCATGCTGAGCACTTGAGAACTATTTTGCAAACCTTGAGAGAAAAGCAGTTGTATGCAAAGTTTAGTAAAAATGAATTTTGGCTTAAAGAAGTTTGATTTTTAGGTCACATTGTTTTGGGTGATGCCATTCGAGTAAACCCAGGAAAGATTTCGGCTATTGTTGAATGGAAACCATCGAGGAACGTAACTGAGGTTAGAAACTTTCTAGGCTTGGTCGGTTATTACAGATAGTTTGTTAAAGGATTTTCCATGATTGCTACTCTAATGACAAGGTTGTTACAGAAAGATGTCAAGTTTGAATGCACAAAAAAGTGCCAACATAGTTTTGAGAAAGTAAAGGCATTGTTGACAGAGGTACTGGTTTTAGTACAACCTGAACCGGGAAAAGAATTTGTAGTTTATAATTATGCATCCTTGAATGGATTGGGTTGTGTACTTATGCAAGAAGGCAAGGTGATAGCTTATGCCTCAAGGCAACTTAAACCGCATGAGAAGAACTATCCGACCCATGATTTGGAGCTAGCCGTCATTGTGTTTGCATTAAAGATTTGGAGAAACCATTTGTATGGCGAGAAATGTCGAGTGTTCACTGACCATAAAAGTCTAAAGTACTTGATGACTCCAAAAGATTTGAACCTACATCAAAGGAGATGGTTGGAGTTGTTAAAAGATTACGAGCTAGTTATTGACTACCACCCGAGAAAGGCGAATGTGGTCGCCGATGCCTTGAGTAGGAAATCCTTGTTTGCATTGAGGGATATGAATACACGATTGGCTTTATTGTACCGATCATTCACTTGATAAGTTAGTCGAGTTGTATATTTCCAAAATAGTGAGATTGCACAGAGTACCTTTGTCGATTATATCGGATAGAGATTCGAGGTTCACTTCATGGTTTGGAAAATGTTACAAGAAGCGTTGGGTACGAAATTGAATTTTAGTACCGCTTTCCATCCGCAAACTGACGGTCAATTTGATAGGGTAATTCAGAATCTTGAAGATATGTTACGGCGCTGTGTCTTGAGTTCCAAGGTAGTTGGGAAAAGTACTTACCAGTGGTAGAATTTGCCTACAACAACAGTTCTCAGTCGAGTTTGAAAATGGCAGCGTATGAAGCATTGTATGGGCATAAGTGCTGAACATCCTTGTATTGGACCAAACTCAGAGAGAATCAGACTCACGGAGTTGATTTAGTCAAAGAAATTGAAGAAAAGGTAAAGATAATACGTGATTGCTTGAAAGCCGCTCCGGATAGACAAAAATCCTATGCGGATGTGAAACGGAAAGAGATTGAGTTTCAAGTCAGTGATAAGGTATTCTTAAAAGTATCTCCGTGGAAGAAAGTTTTGAGGTTTGGCCGGAAAGGCAAATTATGTCCACGCTTTATTGGACTGTATGAGATTACCAAAAGAATAGGGCCAGTAGCGTATCAGTTAGCTTTGTCGTCTGAGTTGGAAAGGATTCATGATGTATTCCATGTGTCTATGTTGCGCAGATACCGAACTGATCCTTCGCATGTGATTTCACCAATAGAGGTTGAGATTCGACCGAATAACTTATGGTGAAGAGCCGGTTAAGATTTTGGCTTGGGAAGTCAAACAATTAAGGAACAAAAGTATTACCCTTGTGAAAGTATTATGGGAAAGACATGGGGTTGAAGAGGCTGCATGGGAGATCGAGGAAGACATGAGAAACCAATACCCAAACTTCTTTAGCGGTAAGATTTTCGGGGACAAAAATCCCTAAGTGGGAGAGTTGTAACATCCCGAACTAGGGCCTAGTCAGAACAGAGTTTTTGAGACCATAAATTCGAAGTAAAAATAATTATTTTATGATTCTTATGAGGTCTATGATATGATTGCATGCTTGTGTGGAAATTTCATGAAGAATATCTATTGAGAAAGTGTCCAATTTGACATTTAGGACTAAATTGCAAAACTTGCAAAATGTGAGTTCTAGAAGCTTTAAGCATGAAATTGCCATGGATTATTAATTAGAGGTCCTTAAATAGTAATTTTCCCAATTTCTATTTTTATGGACAAAAATGGGCATGAATAGGAAAATTTTGAAAGAAAGGCCTTGAGGGCATTTTTGTCATTTGGTTAATAAAAGAATAAAAAGGGAAAATAAGTAAAAAATTGTGTCCATCTTCTCCCATCTTGGCTGAAAATCTTAAGGAGCCATAGCTAGAGTTTTGTTCAACTTTCAAGCTCAACAGTAAGTGCATCCTAGCCCCCTTTTTAATGCTCTTAACATTTTTGAAACCCTCGTAACCTGATTTACCTATTTCTTGTAACACCCTAAACCCGACCTAGACATTATGGCCGAATCTGCGATGTCACATTGAAGTGTTTTTCGAAAAAACATAACTCCGTTGAATAATCTATTTTATATTAATAACCTCTTTGTGATCTTTTAGGATATCTTGTTCTTTGTTAAAACTCAAGTCGATTTAGCAAAATGTTAATCATGTTAGATTGTTGTTACACTTAATAACAATGTTTATTGCGGAAGCTTTTAAAATATGTTGCGTGAAGGTGGTATTTTGAAAAGCATTTATCTTTTTAAAAATCTGCGGCCTACTACCAACAGATATGAATCAAGTAAATAAATCTCAATTTAAAATAAAAACTTAAAGAGTTACAAAACAAATACCCAAATTAAATTACTTATAAATTAAAAGTTAAAAATGGAAGCAATTGAGGTTGTGTGGCCACCACCGAGTCCCTCGCAGCACCGATCCGCCTATAGATTACCCACGCAGAAAAGTAGAAGGGTGAGTTTATGTAAACTCAGTGTGTAATCCCTTAATGAGTAACAGTCATCATACAAGACACACATATACTGATGCAGGCCTAAGCCCGATCCAATGAATGATTCGATTTTAGTTAGGGCCTTAGCCCATTACAGTATCAGTATCAGTGTGGGCCTTAGCCCAATTCAGTAGTGGTCACAGTACGGATATGCAATCAGAAATCCTACCCAACCAGCCTCTACACACCACTCTGTCCAGCCCTACACACTATATGGGGATAAAATCAATCCACCCATCCCTACACACCAAAAATAGCACCGGTTGCGGCACTAACAGTATTTGTAGCAGAGTTGCCAATACAGTACACTTCCTCCAAATATAGTAAAGCCATCCCCATGCAATATGTAATGTCATAATATCATACGTGTATGCAACAATGTCATGCTCAGTTACAGTCATACATATCATAGAGGCATATTAGTCATTTTACCTCAAGGGTATAACAGTAATTTACCTCATAGGGGTATAACAGTCATTTCATCATATTGGGGTCTGGGTATATTTACTGACCCAACATTAGGTCCACAGTCGTCTCGGGTGACTTGTGCAACTGTAGCAGTCAAATAGTGAGAATGGGCCCAAGGCCCATATGTAAGCCCATATGGGCCCACACGCCCGTGTAGCCCAGTAAGCCCAAAAATGGCCTTAGCCGTGTGATTTACACAGCCTAGCCCATTAATCTCTACACATTCGTGTGATTTACCATTGTGGGGCCCACGAGCCCGTGGGGCCCACACGACCCATTTCAGCCGACCATGGCCCAAATCGACCTCAAACCATGAAATCACTCAGGGTCGGCCCTTAATGATCTTACGCCCACGTTTAGGCATTTGGGTTACCATACAAGCAAGTACACGCTCGTGAAATGTCGACAGTCACCTATTTCAGATTTTACCGATTTAATATTGCAGTAGTGTGATTACACACCTGTTTGCGAAAATGCGCAGAATCCCACGAGCACCAAATCTATATTCAATTACAAAACTCAGTCAGTTTCTTAATCACTAGGGTTAAACACGCTCTTACTAACACTTAATGTCAAAATGGTAATTGTTACTTGCCTTGATTGAACGAATGTGGTTTATTCACGTTAAATCGCTAACCAAGATTAACTTCAAGATCCTTGGAAAAAATCTGCATTACCGTCGAATCTCGTTAACCATTACCATAAACGCAATTAACTTGAACTAAGTGAAACAACTTACAGAAACGTGGAACTAAGAATGGTAGATAAAAGTATTCAGCCTACCCCCTAGAAGCACCCTTTCTAACTGAGGCTCAAGATGTAACAATCGCACCTCTATTCGAGACAACAATAAAGGAAAAAGAAGAATTCGGCCAAGAGAGAATTGATTAAGGGAGACTAAATATTCGGCCAAGGTGCAAGGTGAAAAGGGGGCAGAATTGAGAGAGAAATGAAAGGGGTATTTGGTCACAATAGCACAATGAAAAAAAAAGGAAATCTGTTAACACCAAAAAGAATCGAATGAGGGGAATAGGTGTATTTGGCTAATCCTTGGATGAGGGAGTGGGGTGTAGAGATTTGGCCAAGGCAAAACTTATTGAGAAGGGAAAAAGAGGGAAGCAATCGGTCAAAGAATCAAGAACAAAAACTTGAAAGTAATGAAAGAGAGGGAGAGGAGACAGTCGATCAGTAAGGGCTCTGTTATGGAGAGAAAAATCAAAATAGGCAGGCCCGAAAGGTGCCCGAATGGTCTATTGTAGTATTTGGCCTCAAAGCAAAAAAAAAAATGCAACAAAACCGCAAAATGCACAGCAAAACTAGGAACACATTCGGTACCAAAGAACAAAAAAGTCCTATGACCGATTTTGCCAAAATGGGACTCTCACGTTCGGCACAACACTCCCACTCTTCCCATACTCCCTTAATTCCCTCCTCAAATCACTCCAACCGATCACTATCCACATCCCAACATTCCCTCCTACAATACCTCCATGACCATTCAAACTCCACTCTACTCAGTAGTGTTTTAGTCAACCTCTACTACCCATACAGTAAGTGCAGCAAAATAAAACACTCGACTGCTTAAAGTAGGATTCGAACCTTAGACCTCATGTAACCATAGCACGCCACTTATCCCTTAGACCAGTAGGCCCTTTCCGTCATGTTTTACCCATATTTATTCAAAAAGCCTACAGTCTAAATACAAGGGTTTAACTAATTAAAATAAAATTTTTGCACATGCCCAAACTTGAACCCAAGACTTTTCAGACACTTCCCAGTGCTTTTAACCACTGAAGCAGATACACAGTTGTGTGTCACTTTCTTGCATAACTAAACATTTATGTGCTGCCTCCTAACTGTTCCCATACTCAATACCTAATACTTCTTGGCCCAAATTCGGGGTGTTACATTTCTAACCATATTTTGGAGTAGGGTTCATGTTTGAAATTTGAACCATATGTGACAAGCATGTATTTTGATGTTTAATGGAGGAATATGAAAGTTTGATGTGTGTTTAACATCTTTTACTAAGTGATTTTTTATGGAAATGCATAAAAAGGACCTATTTGTAAAAGATGCAAAATGAGTAGTAAGATGTATGTTTTAATGAGAAATGTGGGTTGCTATGAGCATGTTATAAGTTTGGCTAGGCTTAGGTAATAAAGAAAATGAACACATTTCATTTTACAAGCCTAGGGGCTAACTTGTAAATATGTAAAAGTTTAGGGGCAAAATTGTAATTTTTCCAAAGTATGATTTATAGACTAATTTGAACAATGTAATAATTAAATAAGTGAAATTTGCTATTATAGATCAAGAAAAATAGAGTCCGGACCTAAACAGAGGAAAGAACAAGGTTGTGGACTAAATCAAATAGTTAGCCATATTTTGGTACCGAGGTAAGTTCGTGTGTAAATAATGAAACGTTATAGTATTATGTTTTTAATGCTTTAATATTACATGAATTGTGTAATTGTCTCTGTGGATTTAATTAATGATGACTCAATAACGATTCGACGAAGTTTGATATCTCAAAACCCCAGTTGAACCGTAGGAATAGTTAGGATGCAAATGTCATGACATTAGGGTTACATGTGATCCCATGTAAGACCATGTCTGGGACATGGCTTTGGCATCGATAAGTAATTTCATGTAAGACCATAGCAGGGCTATCGGCATCGATATGTGATCCCATGTAAGACCATGTCTAGGATATGGCATTGGCATTGATCTACGATCCCATGTAAGATCATGTCTGTGACATGGCATTGGCATCGATCTACGATCCCATGTAAGACCTTGTCTGGGACATGGCTTTGGCATCGATAAGTAATTTCATGTAAGACCATAGCAGGGCTATCGGCATCGATATGTGATCCCATGTAAGATCATGTCTGTGACATGGCATTGGCATCGATCTACGATCCCATGTAAGACCATGTCTGGGACATGGCATTGGCATCGATATGTGATCCCATGTAAGTGTAACAACTTGGTTTTAGCTAAATCAAAATAGTGGTTTTGGAACCACAAATTTGAGCTCGTAAAATTATTTTTATATCATTTTTGGTGTTTATAGCATGTGAATATCTATGTGTGAAAATATCATATGCTAATTTCGTCGTTTAAGTGATTAACTTGAGAAAAGGACTTAATTGCGTAAAATGCAAAAGTAGCATGTTATAAGTTAAAAGTGTCTAATTGATATGGTTTATAAAATGTAAGGTCCTTATGATGTAATTAGACCATTGATAGTGGAATTTGACATAAATGGTCATTTATTAAGTGAATTTTGATGTTTATTAACTAAGGTTAATTATGTAAAATGTTAAATAGAATAAGATAAATAATAGAAAAATAGTAAATGGTGTTCATTTTCCTTTCCATAACCGATTATTGAAGAGAAAAGAAAGCTTTTACACTCATTTTAGGGTTCGACACTTAGAAGCTTGATTAAGGTACGATTTTAGCTCAATTTTTTATGATATTTACGTTTTTGTGATCGTTGCTTTGAGTACTAGCTAGGCCGTACCCTAATTTCTGAATTGTTTGATGAATTTGTGAGTTTCCATTGATGATACCTTGATATTTTTGAATGTTGATGATGGAAAATGAATATTTGTTGATAGTTACACAAGTTTTGTAAAGTGATTTTTGACAAAAATGTCAAATAGGGATTTATTTGTGAAAATCTATGGTTAAATGTACGAATAAATGATAAATATAGGCTAATATATACATTAGGAAAATTTGGCTAGCATGAAATTAGAAAGAAATTGTGTAATTTGTGTTTTTATGAGATAAGGACCAAATTGTTTGAAATGTGAAAGTTTAAGGCCAAAGTGTAAATTGGCTTAAATATGTGTTTGTGGATGAAATTGAATGTGTTAATGAATAAAAGAGTTAATTTTGAATGTATTTAGATCAAGAACGAAAGAAATTGGATTTAGATCGGGGGAAGTAAAAAGTTATCGAATAGTCGATCCAATTCCTCTATACTGACTACGAGGTAAGTTCATATGCAAATAAATGTCTTTAAATTACATTATATATGTTTACTTTCCATTGAATTGTTATGAATGAGGAACGAGCAAATACGAGCAAGAAACAATGAAGTTTCGATATCCAAAAATCCCGTACGAACCTTAGGAATAGTATAGGATACAAATGTCATGACATTAGGTTATTGAGATGTGATTCACTATAAGACCATGTTTGGGACATTGGCATTGTATTGAGATTATGTGTAAGACCATGTCTGGGACATTGGCATCGTTAATCTATTTCGTGTAAGACCTTGTCAGGGATAGTGGCATCGATATGTGATAACATGTAAGACCATATCCGGGATATGGCATTGTATGAGCTATATGTGATTTCTGAGTATCCTTAACGATTTTGAACAATTCAATAGGCAAAGTCAAGTCGAGAAAGAATTGTGAATGAGTTAAATGTCTCAGGTACATATGAGATTTATATGAGTATTGAAAGGTGAAGTAATTGATGAATTTGATTAAGATGTAGAATATGTATTCAAGGAGAAAGGTTTGTGAAATTGTATATGATTTGTTATGCTTAGCATATTTGAATTGATATCCAAATGTTCATATGATAGCTTTATTTGTATATGGCTTACTAAGCTTTTGAAGCTTACTTTGTGTGTTTTTTCTCTGTTTTATAGATTATCGAAGCTAGCTCAGATTCAGGAATCGTCATGAAACGCCATCACACTATCGATCATCTCGTTGGTACTTTTGAGAGTTTTGTATTTATGGTAAATGGCATGTATAGGCTAGTGTCATATTGGTATGTTTTGAGTTATGATTATAGCCATGAGATTTGGCTTGTAAATAGTGGTGTGTTTGGCCATTTAAGTTGGCTTGAATTGTGTTTGGCAAGTGATATATATATGATGTATATAATGCTTTATATGTTGGCTTGTTTTGGTATGGTTATGAGTTGGCTATTTTGGATAGTTGTAAGTTGGTGTATTAATGCTTGAGAAATGGTATATTATAGTATGTTTTGTATATGATGAATTGATATGTTTGGGAGGCATGATTTAGTTGAAGGAAAGGTGATGAAAATACATTTAAAAGTTATGTGAGATTTGATGATTGTGGCACATTGATTTGGTATGTTTTTTATTATGGAATTAAGTAGTTGAAATGGTTGATGATAGTTGGTATGATATGTGTATAAATTGACACGTTTTGGCTGCTTATAAGTGTAATGAAATGGTATCAATTTTGTTTCTATATGTGCATGAAGGTAGGGTGGCAAATTTGCTTTTCAAATTGCCTATTTTTATCCACAAGGGCAGAGACACGAGCGTGTGTCTCAGCCGTGTGTGACACACGGTCATGCTACATGGCCGTGTGTCCCCTACGGTAACCCTTCGAATTAAAGTCAGTATACCTTACAGGTTTGGCATGGCCTAGACACACGGGCGTGTCTACTGGCCGTGTGTGGCACACGGGCTGGCACATGGGCGTGTGGCCAACCGTGTGACCCAAGTCAGTAACCCCTCTAGTTTTCCCACGACTATGGCACATGGACGTGTCTCCGGCCGTGTGGTACAAGTCAGTATGTATGGCCTGTTTTCAAACGACCTGTGACACGGGCGTGTCTTGTAATATCCCAAATTAGGGCCTAATTGGAATAGTGGTTTCATGACCACAAATCTGAGATAGAGATAATTATTTTATAATTATTTTGATGTTTATGATATGATTGCATGATTGTGTGAAAATTTCGTGATGAAATCCTATGCCTAAAGTGCTTAGATTGAAATTAGGGACTAAATCGAATAATTTGTAAAACTTGCATTCTAGGAGTTTTTAGTATGAAAATGTTTTGGAATATTAATAAGGAGGTCTTAAATAGCAATTTGACCAATTTCTAAGTCTATGGACAAAAGTTGGACATGGATGGAATTTTTGGAAAGTTTAGTAGTAAGGGCATTTTGGTCATTTAGTTATTAAAATGAATTAAAAACAAAATTAAAGCCAATTTTTGTCCATCTTCTTCATTAGGTCGAAATTTCAAGGGTTCTCCATAGCTAGGGTTTGTTTCAAGCTTCCAAGCTCCATAGTAAGTGATTCCAAGCCCTGTTTTTAATGTTCTTTACGTTTTTGGAATCCCGGTAGCTCGATTAAGCTTATGCTAGCAATAATTCAACCTAGGGTTCATATTTGGAAAAATACCCATAGGTGAAAGTTGTGTATTTTGGTGTTTTATGATAGAAAATGAGGTTTTAAATTATGTTAGACAACTTGTACTACTAGGTTTTAAGCAAAAACGAGTAAAAGGGCTTAATCGGTAAAAATATCTAATAGTCATAAGTACATGTTAGAGTGTGAATTTGATGTTACCATAGAAGGGAAAAATTATCAACATGTCATAAAACATAAGAATAAGGGATGAATTTTAATTCTCGAGCCTAGGGGCAAAAGTGTAATTATGCAAAAGTTTAGGGGCAAAAATGTAATTTTGCCAAAGTTTGTATTAAATGCTGTTTTGATGAATGTATGTATTAAATAAGATTAATTTGGCATTATAGATCAAGAGAAACGAGATTCAAGTCGCGATCGAGGGAAAAACAAAGTTTACGAAGAATAGGCTCGATTGCTAATAATTTTGTACCGAGGTAAGTTCATGTGTAAATGTGGTAACATAATTTTAAATTTAAGTAATATAATGTTATTTATATGATATGATGATTTTTATCATTAAAGTTATTTATATGATATATCATGAAATATTATGCTTTGTGGTTATTATTGAGTAATATGCATACTATGTTTACTACTTGATAAATATGAATTTCTACCGAGTGTCGGTTTCGATATTCCATGGAAGACGACAAAGATATGTGATCGAGGAAAAAGCCCGTTTGAACCTTGGGAATAGATTAAAATACAAGTGACATGTCACTAGGATGGTTGAGTTCTAAACTCGTTGAGTTGAGTCCGAGTTCGTGAGATGTAACTAGGCATCCGAGCTCGTTGAGTTGAGTCCGAGTTCACTTATGGATGCGAACGCCCGAGCTCGTTGAGTTGAGTCTGAGTTCACTTATGGGCAGGTTACATGGTAGCTTGGCTACATAAGTTCCGCAGGCTATTGAGTTTGTCTAGCTGCGGATATGGCTCTTATGTTCATGAGATCCGCATATTCGAATTATATTCTGATATGTTCAACGGGTGAATCTTAAGTGAATAAAAAGAAGGCCTAAAATGAAGGTGACGTGTTGGTAAGTATGGTAAATGAGAAAATTTGACAAGTATGTGCTTAAACCCTCGGGTTGAGAACTTGGTATGATGAAATCGTAGAAAGATATTAAATACAAATGAAACATGAATGTCTTGGTGTTGTTTATGCAAATAATGTTTTTGTGGGATTGTGTGATTATGTTACTTGCTATTTGCATGTGAACTTACTAAGCATTTGTGCTTACTCTCTCCTTTTCTTTCATTGTAGTTTTGACAAGCCGGCTTGAGAATCGGGATAGGTCGAAGACTCATTCACACTATCCGAAGGCCTAAATTGGTAAAATGGCTTGTGTGTTTTGAATGTGGCATGTATGGCAAAATACTCACTTTGTGTAAATGATCTTATGATATGGCTATGGTTTGGCAAGAAAAGGGTTTGTAAATCATTAGCCATAGGAATGGCCAATCTAAGTCATATTTGATGTTATGTATGTTTAAAATGATATTTAGTCCATGAAAATCCTTAGTAAAGTGAAATTTGCCATAAAATAGAATCTGGCAGCAGCAGTGATGTAAATTTGAAAAATCACTAAAAATAGTAGAAATGTAATTAAATGATGAGTAAGTTATGAAATTGAAGATTTAAGAGTCTATTTTCATATGGATTGAACAAAACAGGTATATGAATTATATTTTATGAGATATTTGAATTTTTGTGAAACAGGGCCAGAGTGATTTCTGGATCCCCTGTTCTGACTTTAAAAATTCATAATAAATTGTAAAAAAATAATTAGAAGTCATGCTTTATATTTACATGTTTCTTATTTATTCTAGTTTTAATAGAAACAAACATCATAGACATTGAAATTCTGTATAGACAGATATTTGATTCGTAATACACAGAGGTCAGAGCAGTCGAACCCTGAAATAGGGGAGACTTTAACTAATAAACTGTACTAATTGGCTTGACCAAAAATTTTAGAAAAAAATTAGTAAATAGATATATGAGTCTAGTTTCAGGTAAACTTTACTTAATTGGATTTTGAGTTTCAGAACTTGAGATATGAATTTTTAAGTGACTATGATGCAGATTGCTAGCTTGACTAGAAATTTAAAAAAAATAAATTGTTTGAGCGGTTTAAGTAATGAATTAAGTCTGTTAACACCTCGTGTTCAAATCCGGCGACAGTCTTGGGTACGGGGCGTTACATGTCTGGTAGCTGTGTGAGGCACACGTCCTATTCACACGGGCGTGTGACCCTTAAATGTTTGAAAATTTTTTAAGTTTCCCAAATTTTGCAAATGTTATCGGTTTAGTTTCGAACCACTTCTAAGCATGTTTTAAGGTCTCGTAGACCCTAGTTATCGGTAAATGTTATTGGTAACAGCCCGGTTTAGTCCGGAACCAAAGTTTGTAAATATTACCGGTAACAACCCAGTTTAGACCCTAATTGGAATAGTGGTTCCAAGACCACAAATCTGAGTCAGAAAAATATTTTAATATTATTTTTTGTGTTTATATCATGTGAGTTGTTATGTGTGAAAATTTCGTATGAAAATTTTATCGTATGTGTGTTCGATTTCATAAAAGGACCTAATTGTAAAAAATGAAAAAGATGTGTTCTATTTGTTAAAGTGTCGAATTGCTTTCTCTTTGTATATGTGAGGTCCTTATGATGCAAATAGACTATGGTTATAATTAAATGGCATTTATGGACATTAGTTAGTGGATTTGTAATGATTTTATAAAGGTTAATTAAGTAATTGCATAGATCAATGTTATTAATTATAACAAAACATGCATTTTGTGTCCATCTTTTCTTTGTTTTGCCGAAATTAAAGAAAGAAAGGTTATGGTATTGTGTTTTAACATTCGACCATTGAAGGACTTGATTAAGGTATGAGTTTTGTTCAGTTTTTGATAATTTTTATGTTTTTGAGAACGTTGCTATGTGTTCTAGCTAGCCATGTCATGATTTATGAAATTGTTGAAGATTTCATGAGATGCCATTGATGAATATATGACTTTTGTGATGTTAAATGGTGATATATTAAAGCTTGGTGATAGATGAACATGTTTTGTATAGTAATTTTTTATGAAATGGCCTATTTTGGATTATTGTGAAATGAGAAATTGAGGGGATAAAATGTAAAATATATGAAAGATATGGGCTTATATGAACTATATGAATATTCGGCCAAGCATGGGAAATATGAAATTACGTATATTTTGTGTATTTGTGAAATAGGGACTTAAATGTTAAAATGTGAAAATGTGAGAGCTAATCTGTAAAATGCCCTAAATTTGTGTTTATGGGTTGATTTGGATGATGTGAGATTGAATAAGTCAAATTTGAATGATTTTAGATCAAGAACCAAAGAAAACGAAATTAGATCGGGGAAAGTCGAAAGTAGTTGAATAGCCAAATGTTTCCGTTTATTCTCGTAAGAGTTAAGTCAATATACAAATAAATATGCTTGAATTGAATTTTTATTGCTTATATGTTAATGAATGATGATGAATGGCTATTTTAAGTTGAATATGAGAAATCCAAGAAAGTTTCGATAATGTCACGACATCCAAAAAGTCCCGTACGAACCATAGGAATAGTGAGGATACATACATCATGACATAGGATTTCAATATGTGTTATCGTGTAAGACCATGTCTGGGATGTTGGCATCGATTTGAAATTTACGTGTAAGACCATGTCTAGGACATCAGTATCGTATTTGATTTCGTGTAAGTCCCTGTCTGGGATAGTGGCATCAATATATATTACATGTAAGACCACGTCTGGGACGTTGGCATTGTACGAGCTTTTCGAGCGATCTGCGTATTCTATTTGATTCTGAAAGGTTCAACGGGCATTCCGAGAAATATGTGATTGAATGAATGAATATCCGATTCAGGTACGTTGAAATATGTTCAACATTTGTTAATGTGAAGTAAGTATATGTGGAAGTGATGATATGTGATTCAAATATGAGAAAATATGCCATATGTGCAAATGAATTGAGAATATATGAAATGCATATGAACTATGAGGTTTGTGATAGTATTTGACTATAGAGTATATGTATCATAAGATGCTTATATGCTTAAAATGATAAGTTTATTTGTATATGTCTTACTAAGCTTTTGAAAGCTTACTTTGTGTGTGTTTTCATTATTTTATAGATATCGAAGCTATTGGAATCTAGGGGATCGTTGAGGAATATTATCACACTATCAAACATTATTTTGGTACCTTTTGAATATGTATATATCAAAGTATGGCATGTATAGGCTAGGACTAATGTGGTATGTTTTGAGATGTGTATATCTAGCCATGTGATATGGCTTGATTATAGATGAGATTATGAATGAATTTTGGTATATGCTTTGTGTTTAAAAATAGTATGTTTTAATGCGTTTATGAATGGCCAAATGAAATGGTCAATTTTGGTAAGTTTTATGATTGATTTTGGGAAGTTGAAATGATGAGAAATGCTATAAAATGAAATGGATTAATATAATGTATGAATCATATGTTTTTGATATGAAGTTAGTACTTTGAATTGGTATGTTTGAATTGGATTTGTATATGAGAATGAATGATGATATTATGGGTCAATTAGCACATGATTTGGTATGTTTTTGAATGCCTTTGGGACATGAAATATGCTTGTTTTGATTCTTGTCGGGATGACCCAAATTGGGTGGCAAAGTGGTCTTATGAATGGCTTATTTTTGTCCACACGGGCAGAGACACGGGCGTGTGTCTCAGCCGTGTATGACACACGGTCATGCTATATGGCTGTGTGTCCCCTGGGGTACCCTTTTGAATTAAGGTAGTATACCCTATAGTTTTGACACGGCCTAGATTCATGGGCGTGTTTAGTGGCCGTGCGAGGCACACAGCCTTGGTACATGGGCGTGTGTGGCCATTTCGAAAGGTACACGGGCGTGTGGTCAGCCGTGTGACCCAAGTCAGTTTCGACCATGGCCAAGGCACATGGGCATTTCTCTGGCCGTGTGGTACAAGTCAGTATGTATGCCCTATTTTCACACGGTCTATGACACGGGCGTGTCTGGTAACCATGTGAGGCACACGGCCTGTTCACACGGGTGTGTTACCTCTAGAATTTAGAAAAATTGTTTAGTTTCAAGCAATTTTGTATGAGATCAGTTTAGTACCAAACCTTCTCCAAAGTATGTTTAAGGTTTCATAGACCTTCTAAGTTGACTATATGTGTATGACTTGCTATGAAATGATGATATATGATTGATGTTTGTGAATTGATCGTAAAATGTTCTGAAATGTTCGGTAATGCCTCTTAACTGTAGTCCGACAATGCATATGGGTTAAGGGTATTACATTACAAGGGACATTGTAAATGTTTTGAGTAGATTTTGAGTATGAATGTATAAATGTATGTGAATGAGGTGAGTTTTTTGGTAATGCCTCGTAACCCTATTCTGACAACGGATACGGGTAGGGGTGTTATAGTAAGACCATATTTGGGATATGGCATTGGCATCCTACCATGTGTATAAGAGTTCCCGAGTATCCTTTAGTATTCCAAGTGGTTCAACGGGTAATTCAACGATCATGTCAAAGAGATGACAAGATATGATCATGTTGAAAGGGTACAGGTACATACACAAAGCTCATAAACATTGAGATTGCGAATCGATGAGATCTCAGAAGAAATGAATGAATGAATTATGATCATGAGTTTTATTGTACATTGTGTAAATGGCCTGACTTAAAATGCACCTATGATACTTGATGACATTGTGATAAATATTATTGTGTTATGTTTATAATAATGCATGGTTAATATTGTTAATTATTTACATGCAAACTTACTAAGCCTTATGCTTACTTCCCTTTCCTTTTCATTTTCTTATAGTATTGCCAAGCTAGCTCAGGGATCGAATGACGTCAGAGTTCGATTCACACTATCGGGTATAGTGAATTTAAGTATTTTGAGTATGGCATGTATAGGGACTTGGTCTTTTTGTTATATGTCATATTGGCTTAGCCAAATGTGTTGGCTTATAATGATTTGATGATTCATTTTGTATATGGCCATGAGATATGGGTCATATTAATTATGGGGATGTAATCCTATTCATATATGCATGCATGTGCTATGTTCACTCATGTTGTGGTTAAATTCATTTGGCATGGGTGAATTGTGGATATGATCATGGATGTTTGATGATAGAAATGTGAGTAAGTGGCATAATAACAACTAAGCCATGAATGTATGAGATGGAAGGAAATTGATATTTCATATTGCATATGACTTTGGTAAGCTTGGTCTAAATAAAATATGAAGTCTTAAGCAAGTATAAATTGATAAGAAGTTGACTTGCATGAGCCATGTTTATGAATGTGTAAGTGTGCATCTGTCATTAAGGGGGACAAAAGGCTTGGAATATAGCCTCAAAGTTCTCCACACGGGTAGGCACACGGGCGTGTGTCTATGCCGTGTGTGACACACGGTTTGCCCTATGGGCTTGTGCTCTAGCCATATGTCCCTGCACTCTATTAAATGCAAAACAGAATGCTCAGTAGTAAACACACGGGTGCCATGTGTCTCAGCTGTGTAAAGGACATGGCCTCAGGATATGGGCGTGTGTCCAGGCCGTGTGAAGTCTGCACTTGATTTTTGGAATTTAATTCGCCATATAGCTTAAGCACACGGGTGTGTGACTTGGCCGTGTCACCCTAATTGTGTTGATGATGTCATCAACAAAGAGTTACACGGGCTGAGGACACGGGAGTGTCCCAAGCCACACTGGCGTGTGTGACCACACGGCCTACCCGCACAGGCGTGTGACCTTATTTCATGAAAATTTTTGTAAGTTTTCCTAAAGTTTTCTAAAGTTCTCGGATTAGTCCAGAACTACTCCCGAGGTATGTTTTGGGCCTCGTAGGCCCAAATAAGGGACAATTTGCATATGTATGAATGAATTTAATTTGAACTAAATTTTATGGCCCGGTTTTGTATGTTTGCTTGCGTTTAAGTCCAGTAATGCCTCGTATCCTATCCCGGTGTCGGACACGGGTAAGGGGTGTTACACTTTCAAGCATAAGGTTAAGCATATTTCAAACCTCATCAACTCATACATTTTCATACTTTCATAGCATCACCTATTGAGGCATTTATCGAACCTTCCCTTTTTCGTACCCGTTGAACCACTAGAATAATATCGGATACTCGGGAATCTCGCACACTATGTGGTAACACGTGGTTGAAACCACTACTATCTCATATCTCATATACATGGTCTCTCTCGAGCCATAAGTGGGTCTGCTCACACAAGTTGTCAATCAGGACGTAGCTACACGATGCTGCTCACACAAGCTATCAAGTAACCGCAACAGATGCCGGAAAATCAGCTACCGGTAGGACATACAAGACCAACACCCGAAACATAGTAACCCCTAATGGCATATCATTTGTTTCCTATATATTTCTATGGCTCAAACGGAATCCGAAAGTTGTCAAACTTTGTTGGATATTTCCGTAGGGTCATGATATCAATATTTATAACATAAAAACATTTAAATCAAACATAATTCAATGTTATTTAAATTAACGAACTTACCTTAAACACGAATGGAGAAATATGATCGGTTAATCCAATATTTTTTCTTTTCCTCTATCTAAATCCACACGTTGCTTTTCTTGATCTATATAATCAAATTTAGCTCATTCAATTTTCACTCTATTCAATTTAATCCACAAATCATAATTTGGCAAAATTATGCTTTTGCCCCTAATATTTTGAATTTGTTCCAATTTAGTCCCTAATTAATAAAAATGTAAATTCATGCAATTTAGTCCAAACTCATGCTAGCCGAATATTAATTTAGTCCCTAGCAAGCTCTATATTCCATTTATTTCACATTTTTACAATTAACAATTTTCTATTTTTCACTTAAATTCTTAAATGAAAAATTCATCAAAAATTCCTTTACAAAAGTTGCTAAACTATCATCAATATTCATTTTCATCCATCAAACATCAAAAGCTACTAGAATATATTCATGGTAAAACACTAGAATTTTAACAGTGTTGCAAATTAGTCCCCGAGATAGCTAGATTAAGCTATAACGACTTCAAAAACATAGAAATCATTAAAAACGGGATGAAAAATACTCACATGCATAAGGTTAAAGATTGGCCGAATGTTTGAGTGTTCAAAAATGGTGATTTCTTCTTTGGAATTTTTGCTAGGAGAGATGGACAAGGTAAATTTGGTTTTTCTTTTTTTTTGGTATTTAATTACTTAATTACTTAAACAACCTTGCTAAATCCCATTAATGATGTCCAATCTTCTCCACTAATTAAATTAATGGTCTAATTACAATTTAAGGCCACTTATGTTTCAATTTCATAGCAAATTGACACCTTTTTCTAATAGAACACTAGTTTTGCACTTTACGTGATTTAGTCATTTTTATCAAATTAAGCATGCAAACGATAAAATTTCTTCACAAAATTTTTATATGACACTACTAACATGCTATAAACATTAAAATAATATTAAAAAAAATTCTAAACATCAAATTTGTGGTCCTAAAACCACTGTTTCGATTTCACTGTAAATGGGTTGTTACATCACATGTGATGATTTAGTATCATGATCCATAGATGGAAATGGATACATATGCATCTCATGCTTAGTGATGTGATCAATTATAACTTTATAAATGGCATATAAAAAGGAATTGAACTTGGTTTATAGTGAATTGGACTTTTGGTTTTGATTTATGGTTTAAAAATGCATGATTTGGCATTTGTGATACCCAGTTGAATGGTATACTTTAATCTTATAAGCTAGAAATTTGTATAGAACTTGAGATGGCATGTATTAAAGTGAAATGGTAAGTTTGAAGGTTCTCTAGCATAGGTAATATTTAGTAAATGAAATGACATGTTTTGAGTTTGATTCATGGCATGAAATGTTAAGTTTACTTGATATATAGATATAAATTATGTTGAAGAGATGAAAACATGAAAGTTGCACTTAATTAGCATGTATTTGGCATGTTTTGAATCAATTGAATTGGTGTTTGGAGTATATGTTGTTAGTTTTGGTTAAGAACTTGAAATAGATACCAAATGGCTCAAATTTTATAAAAAAACAGAGTTCTTGTCCCAACAACCATTCTTCCTTACCACAATGCCGGCCGACAGTAAATGATTGTCGTGATGTCAAGTGCCCTAACGTCATGCCATGAAAAACTATTTGGCGATGTCATGATGTGGAAGTGATGAAAACACGAAGTCTGCCCTGAAATTTTGAAACTTTACAATTTGATCCTATTTCGTGCTCAAGTCTGCAACATAGCTTTCATAAGCTTGATTAAGAATCGATTTAGTTTTTATAACTATAAATGAATGTGTTTGACATGGAATTTCTTGTGTTTATAAATATTTGACTGTAGTTGTTCCGAAAATGATAAACCGTAATTTATACATATTTTTACCCCATGCTTGACACATTTATGAATGATTTTTCCTTGGTTTTAGTGAATTTGATGCTCCTAATCCTTTAATTTCATGTTTTATAATTACGAGAGCTTAGGATAGAAAAAAGAGAGAGAAAAGAGCCAAAAACGAACAAATTGGGCTTAAAACAGTGTGTCACACAGCCTAGACACTTCCACATGGTTGATCCACATGCCAGTGTGAGGCACACGGGCAGACCACACGCCGATGTGACATGCCCGTGTTGACATTAATCCAAGTCATAATCACACACGGTTTAAGTACTTGCACACGGGTGTGGCACACGACCGTGTCCCTATCGAGCCCAAGTCTAATTCTATTCAGAAAAGGCTAATTTTGGGCTATTTTGGGCATTCAAAAGTCTATATAAACACCCCAGAAGAGGATTAAGGGGACACACAGAGAGTGGGAAGTAGAAAATACCTAAGGATCACCATCGGAATTCGTTCAAGAGGCAGGATTTACATCAAGACTAAAGACTTCCATTCAATTCCCGAGGAGTTCTTTGGGTTTCTTTATGTTTTGTTATTTTGCAAAATTTGATTGTTTTCCATTATTATTATGAACTAAACTCCCTAAATACCTAAGGGAGATGAAACCTAAGATGAATCTTATTATCCTTTGATTTATATGATAAATACTTGCTCTTATTCTTAATTGTGAGTTTAACTCTTGTTTTAATATTCCAGGGTATTAATTCAGGTTTTGATGTGCTTATTCAGTGGAGCAAAAGTCATTGTTTAAGAGTAGATCATTCATAATTAAGCGGAGTTGAATGCAATCCTAGAGATAGGACGACATAAATCTATCAGATTAGAGTCAAATCTAATAAGGGAATCCATAGATCGAGTTAATGCGACAATAGGGGTTTTAATTAGAAAGAGATTTCAATTAATCAACCTAGAGTCCGTTGTTCTTAGTCTCAAGAGAGATATTAACATAAATTAGGGATTTCTACAAAATAAGTCAAGTGAATAAATCGTCTAATTCAAAAGTAATAAGTAACGTCTAGGTGGATTCTTTCTTGGGTATTTTCTTCTCAATCGGTTTTCCTAAAGTATTTTCCAATTTTCATCTCTGTCGTAATCTTAGTTAATTAGGTAATTAGTTTTAGTTTAAAAACACTATTTAATTCTTAGGCTAGATAATAAAAAAATAGTAATTACTAGTACTTTTAGTCCTCGTGGATATGATATTTCCGATCTCACCAGAACTATACTACCGTTCGATAGGTGCACTTGCCTTAGTCGAATTTTTAGTTAGTTTCACGACCATCAAGTTTTTGGCACCGTTGTCGGGGACTAAGATATTAGGAACACTTAAATTTTTTTACTTTAGCCATTTATTTTTATTGCAATTTAATTTAAATTTAAATTTTGCTTAAATTTCTAAATTTTCTTTTATTTACTTCTGACAGGTTTTTATAGTTTATGACTAGAAGAAACTCGTCAGGACCTCTACTTTTTGATAGTGAGATCGAAAGCACAGCTTGCAGAAATTGAATGGAAATAAGGCGAAGCCTACAATACATAGAGGAAGGGCAAGTGGACGATATCCATAATACAACCGAGGAGATGGCTGAAAATGAAGATAATCTGCTACCTCCTGCGATTGTTGCGGATCCAGTAAATTAGAATCCTACTCCTTGTACTATGTAAGATAATGCTAAACCTAATTTAACAGGAACTGAATCGAGTATAGTTAGGTCTGCTGTTGCTGCAAATAATTTTAAACTAAAACCTAACACAATTCAAATGATACAATAGTTTGTTCAGTTTGATGGTTTGCAAGACGAGGATCCAAACACTCATTTAGCAAATTTTCTAGAACTCTGCAACACCTTTAAGATCAATGGCATTTCTGATGATGCCATTTGCCTTCGGTTATTTCCCTTTTCATTAAGGAATAAGGCTAAACAGTGGTTGAACTCGTTACCACGAGGGTCAATCACTACTTGGGAACAAATGACCGAAAAATTTTTACTTAAATATTTTTCGCCAGCTAAAACGGCTAAATTCAGGAATGATATCTCTTCTTTTGTGTAGATGGATCTGGAAACTCTTTATGATGCATGGGAGAGATACAAGGATTTATTAAGAAGGTGTCCTCACCATGGGCTACCTTTATGGCTACAGGTTTAGACTTTTTACAATGGTGTGAACCCCTCAACAAGGCAACTTATCGACGCAGCCACCAGTGGAACTTTAAACAACAAAACACCTGAAGAGCCTTGTAAATTTATTGAAGAGATGTCACTGAATAACTATCAATGGCAAGTTATGAGAACAAAGCCAACAAAAATAGCCAGTGTTTTCAACCTCGACGCGGTCACTATGCTGTCTAACCAGGTAGAACTTTTGAATAAAAAGATTGATGGTTTGTATGGTTCTACTCAGGTACATCCAGTGATGAGGTGTGATTCAAATGAAGAAGCGTACAACACAGATTATCCGTCCTTCAACCCTAGCACCGAGGAGGAACAAATCCACTATATGGGTAATAATTTTAGACCTCAAAATAACCCGTATAGTAACACTTATAATGTAGGGTGGAGGAACCATCCCAATTTCTCGTGGGGTGGTCAAGGAACTCAAAGACCACAACATTATCTAGGCTTTCAACAACCACCTTACCAGCAGGAAAAGAAGCCAAACCTTGAGGAGATGCTAAAAAAATTCATCGCGGTATCTGAAACACGTTTCCAAAACACTAAGACAGCTCTTAAAAATCAGCAAGTGATCGTGATTTTCCCGTGATAAGGTTTATAAATTTATAATAAATCGTTCTTGAAACTAACTATTATCACGACGTAGGCAAGTGTACCTATCGAACAGTAGTATAGCTTTAGCAAGACTGGATTATCGAACCCAAAGGACTAGGATTACTAGTAATGACTGTCTTCTTATTATCTAGCCGAAGAAAAGAGATTTGTTTTAACTGACTAATTAATTAAACTAAGAACTTGCAGAAAATAGAAGTTGGGAAATTACTTTTGGAGAAGCGATTGATTGAGACAATACCTAAGGAAAAATCCACCTAGACTTTTACTTGTTATTCTGGCTCCGAACAGGATGATTTATTCATTTAACTTGTTCCGTATAAATCCCTATTGTATATTATTATCCCTCTCGAGACTAACAACGTCTAATCCCTAGGTTGAATAACCGAGAGTTATCTCTAATTAACACCCTAAGGTTGCATTAACTCGATCTATTGATTCCCTTATTAGGTTTCACCCTAATCTGGTAAAATCTTGTCACCCTATCTCTAGGCGCGCAATCATCTCCGCTTAATTATGACAAAGTTACTCCTAGTCAGGGTCTATTCCTCCTCCAACTAAGAGTAGTAACTTGAAGTGATATCCTGAAATACCAAAACAAGAATTAAGAACACATAATTAAGAACAAGTCAAATATTTATCATACGATTCTGTAAATAATAACAAGGTTTCACATATAGGTTTCATCCCCCTTAGGTATTTAGGGGTTTAGTTCATAACTAAACAAGAAAACATCTCAGAATAATAATAAATACAAAACAATAAGAAAACCCAAAACTCCTGAAAGGGAAGTTGAGGAGAGATCTTCAGTCTTGATAATGGCTCCGGCTTCTAAGATGGATCAATTGGCTTCCTTGGAGTAATTCCTCACTCCCTATTCTCCGTCTCCGTTTTCTTCCTCTTCTAGGGTGTATTTATAGGCTTTTGAGTGCCTAAGAACCCTCAAAAGTGGCCTTTTCCAAATTGGACTAAACTTGGGCTCGGCAGGGACACACCTGTGTGACACACTCGTGTGCGATAACTTTAGGCCGTGTTCGAGGTACACGGCCGTGTGTTATACCCGTGTGAATCGTGCTTCAATTTTTCCAAATTGACACGATCGTGTGATCTACCCGTGTGAGGAGCTCCAGGCCGTGTTGATTTCGTGCTTTGACCCATTTCTCTGTTTTCGGTCCATTTCTCATTTCTTTCATTTTCCTATGCCTAACTGAGAATAAAACATGAAATTAAGACATTAGGAGTATCGAATTCACCAAATCTAAGGAGAAATCATTCATAAAAGGCGTTAAGCATGGGTTATAAATATGTATAAATTATGGTTTATCAAATACCCCCACACTTAAGCATTTGCTTGTCCTCAAGCAAAATTCTCGAATCATAATTAAAATTTCCTTTTTCTCAACTTATAATTCCTATCAATATTATCTCAAACCATCTCATAAGTAATCATACATTGTGAATTCAACTAAAAGAACATTAGATCTTCAAACATTCTAAATTGAGCTTTTTAATCATGAAAAACTTAGGAATCTCCCCTCCTCCAAGTAGTTATCATTGGTTCGGAACCTCACAGAGTTTAACATCCTCACTAAAGATTCACTCAAATCACTCGAAGTGTTTAAGGACAATGAAATTAGCACTCATCAGTCAATATGAAAAGTTATTACCATAGGCTTGCATAAAAACCAAATCTCCACCACTATAAATCGAGATGATACATCAATCCAAAGGTCTTTAAAGGGTTGTAACGAGGTTTGGTTAGGGGGTGTGGTCATAGGCTGAAAGAAAAGGTCAAAATCGAGATTGGCTTGAAAAATTTCTTAACTAGAAAAAGATTTAATCATCACTTGTGTACAACAAAGCTTTCTTCTTTGACTATGGAATGAGACTTACAAGAAAAAGATAACTATTGACATGTATACAGGTTTTTTTTTTAAGAACAAGTCAAATATCATAGATTACTATTAAGAACAAGACATAGTGAAGCAATTTATTCAAATCAATTCTCAAAAAAAATGGGCATCAAATTAATTTAAGGGGATTTCAACAATAATGGGTTAATGGTTAATATCGAGGGTGGTACAAGGAATGGCTTGTTAGGCTCAAAGGGTTTACTAAGGGTTAATCGTGGAGGTAGGCTTTTCATGGCATGAGTGGGTTAATCCTAAGTGCCTCTATCATCTTGATATATCAAATCAAATAGTGTGGTCTTGACATGTACAATCAGGCAAGTTCAAGAATAACAATTCAATATTGGCACACTAAAAGCAATAATAAAAGTGAGCATGAAATAATTAATAAATGCTCAAAAGGCTCAAAAATCTCACAAAAAAATTATGGATTTTTGATGTTTAAATCTATGGGATTTGATTCAAGATAATACTTAAATTTGGGGAAACAACCTAAAATTTTAAATTCTTAAAAATCAACTTATCATGCTTGATTTTCTAGTATCTTAGAGTTTAACAATCAATGCATGAATGCCTATGTTTTAATTCAAGATATATCAATCAAAATTATCAGTCAATCAAAATTCATCTTAAATATGAGAGATTCACAAGAGAACAATACAATATCCAGGGATTTTCAAATAATGATATAGTTACCCCCCACACTTAAGATGTACATTGCCCTCAATGTACAAGGTTAGATATATAAGAAAATATAAGATCATAAGATAGGGAAAGAATTGAAACTTCCTGAGTACTGAATGAATGTCCTAGTTTGGCGAAAGCAAGAATTGACAATAGAACTGAAGATAGGGCCTGATTCGAAGGAAGAAATAACTTGATCATAATCATAAAGGTAAGCCATGTTTTAAGAATACGTGAATCAATTAAAAGGAACTAAGAATAACAATAAAGATAAGGGAAATAGTCTAATCTCACACGCCCGTGTGGGTCGTATCTAGCTCGTGTTTGTCGCGAGTTGAAAGTTCATCGCACGGCCTTGAGACACGCCTGTGCGTCTTGGCCGTGTGGCTTTATGATCGTAACACATGACCGTGTGCGATGTGGCTCGCTTCACCCATGCCCGTGTACCTATGCGACGCCCGTGTTGTTTTGGCAGTGTCGACCACGGGTGATAGGCACTGGTGTGCCGCACACCCATGTTGATTGGATAGGTTGGCCCATGGCCTTCTCACATGGTCGTCGGAATTTATCGTATCCCGTGTTTTGTTAAAATTTGTACTCTATTTTCTGACGACCGTATCGCATGGCCGTGTCTATTCTCGTGTCACGAGCAGGGCCTAACGCACACTCGTGTGGATGGCCGTGTGAGTTTTGTGGACCTGTGTTCAAAGATTCAGTTAGTGGTCTAAATATTAAGAATTTTGAAATTTAAATAAAATTTAAATAAATGAAAATTGTTAGTACTCGGGTTGCCTCCCGAGAAGCGCTTGTTTATTGTCTCAGCTCGACTTTCCCTTGCTGATGAATTTAGGAAGGTTCGTGGAGTTGTAGCTCCTCTCCATCGTCCTTAAAATTCTTGCCGTTATAAAGTTTGAGACGATGACCATTTACCTTGAAAGTTCCTTGTGATGGGTGACTTACCTCTACTGTGCCATATGGAAAAACAGATTGAACTACGAAAGGTCCTGACCATTGTGATTTAAGTTTTCTAGGAAACAATTTGAGTCTTGAATTATAGAGCAAGACAAATCTCCGACTTCGACTTCGCATCGTTTTGTTACTTCCTTGTATAGTCGTGAATTTTCGTATGCATTGGCTCACCATTCATCTAACTCGTTCAATTGTATCAACCTATTTTGGCCTGCAAGTTTAGGATCAAGGTTCAGAAATTTAATTGCCCAAAAAGCTTTGTGCTCTAGTTCGAATGGTAGATGACAACTTTTCCCATAAACGAGTCTGTACGGTGATGTTCCTATGGGAGTCTTAAAAGTAGTTCCATAAGCCCATAAAGCATCATCTACTTTCATCGCCCAGTCTTTCCTTTTTAATTCTACTGTCTTTTTGAGAATTTGTTTGATTTATCAGTTTGCCACTTCGACTTGTCCACTAGTTTGAGGATGGTATGGGGTGGCTGTTCTGTGATAAACTCCGTATTTCTTAAGAGTTTTCTCAAATTAGGTGTTACAGAAATGAGTGCCCTGTCACTAATAATTGCTCTAGGTGTTCCGAATCTTGAGAAGAGTTTCTTAAGGAAACGTGCTACTACTCTAGCATCATTAGTAGGTAAAGCTTGGGCTTCTACCCATTTGGACGTATAATCAACAGCTACTAAGATGTAGTTATTCCCAAACGAACTAGGGAATGGACCCATGAAGTCAATACCCCAATGTCAAATATTTTACATGGAAGCACATAGTTTTGAGGCATTTCATCACGTTTGGAGAGGTTACCTGTCCGTTGGCATTTGTCGCAAGAAGTTACATACTTGTTAGCATCTTTGAATAACGAGGGCCAATAAAAACCTGATTCAAGTATTTTATGTGCGGACTTAGTTCCACTATAGTGTCCTCCAGTTGGTCCTGAGTGGAAATGTTCCAGTATCTTTGATGTTTCTATCCTTGTAACACATCTTCGAATGACTTGATCTGCACGTATGCGAAAAAGAAAAGGGTCGTCTCAAAAGTAGTGTTTCACATCACTAAAGAATCTCTTCTTTTGCTGGTGTGTCAACCCTTTTGGGATAATATTAGCAGCCAAAAAATTTGCGATGTCTGTAAACCAAGGTACCTCAGAATCAGATATAGTGAAGAATTGTTCGTCAGGAAACGAATCATTAATTTCAGCTTCATCTAGTTTTTTGATATTTGAGTTTTCAAGCCTGAACAGATGATCCACCGCGAGATTTTCAGCTCCTTTCTTGTCCTGAATTTCTAAGTCGAATTCCTGCAATAACAAAATCCATCGAATGAGTCGAGGTTTTGCATCAGTTTTAGTTAGGAGGTATCGAAGGGCAGAATGATCAGTGTAGACAAAAACTTTAGACAATATGAGATATGATCGAAATTTATCAAATGCAAAAACCACAGCTAGCAATTCTTTTTCGGTGGTGGTGTAGTTTTCTTGTGCGGCTGTCAACGTCTTGCTAGCATAATAGATAGGTTGGAAGTGCTTGTCTCTTCACTGTCCCAAAACTGCACCTATTGCATAGTCACTCGCATCACATATTAATTTAAAAGGTAAGTTCCAGTCAGGTGCAATTATAATTGGAGCATCAATTAATTTATCTTTTAAGGTGCTAAATGCTTCCAAGCATTCCTGATCGAAATTAAAAGGCATATCTTTTTCTATTAATTTAGTCAAAGGCTTAGCTATTTTAGAAAAATCTTTAATAAATCTTCTATAAAAATTGGCATGTCCTAAAAAGCTTCTAATAGCCTTGACTGAACTAGGAGGGGGTAATTTTTCGATTGTTTCAATTTTAGATTTATCCACTTCAATCCCTTTAATAGAAATTTTATGTAACGCCCCGTACCGAGACCGTCACCGGATTCAAACACGAGGTGTTAACAGACTTAATTCATTACTTAAACCACTCAAACAATTTTTTTTTAAAATTTCCAGTCAAGCTAGCAATCTGCGTCACTGTCACTTAAAAATTCATATCTTGAGTTCCGAAACTAAAAATCCAATTCCGTAAATTTTATCTGAAACTAGACTCATATATATATTTAATAATGTTTTTTCTATAATTTTTAGTCAAGCCAATTAGTATAGTTTATTAGTTAAATTCTCCCTTGTTTTAGGGTTCGATTGCTCTGACCTCTGTGTATTACGAATCAGATATCTCTCTGTAAAGAATTTCAATGTCTATGAAGTTTATTTCTCTTAAAACTAGACTCAATAAGAAATCTGTACATATAAAGCATGACTTCTAATTATGTGTTTAAAATTTATTATGAATTTTTACACTCAGAACAGGGGATCCAGAAATCACTCAGGCTCTGTTTCACAGAAATGCAAATATCTCATAAAATATAATTCAGATACCTGTTTTGTTCAATCCATATGAAAATAGGCTCATTAATGTTCAATTTCATAACTTATTCATCATTTAACTCCATTTATACTATTTTTAGTCATTTTTCAAATTTACATCACTGCTGCTGCTAGATTCTGTTTTATGGCAAATTTCACTTTACTAAGGATTTTCATGGACTAAATATCATTTTAAACATACATAACATCAAATATGACTTAGATTGGTCATTCCAATAGCTAATCATTTACAAACCCTTTTCTTGCCAAACCATAGCCATATCATAAGATCATTTACACAAAGTGAGTATTTTGCCATACATGCCACATTCAAAACACATAAGCCATTTTACCAATTTAGGCCTTCGGGTAGTGTGAACGAGTCTTCGACCTATCCCGATTCTCAAGCCGGCTTGTCAAAACTACAATGAAAGAAAAGGAGGGAGTAAGCACAAATGCTTAGTAAGTTCACATGCAAATAGCAAGTAACATAATCACACAATCCCACAAAAACATTATTTGCATAAACAACACCAAGACATTCATATTTCATTTGTATTTAATATCTTTCTACGATTTCATCATACCAAGTTCTCAACCTGAGGGTTTAAGCACATACCTGTCAAATTTTCTCATTATCACACTTACCAACATGTCACCTTCATTTTAGGCCTTCTTCTTATTCACTTAAGATTCACCCGTTGAACACATCGGAATATAATTCGAATACGCGGATCTCATGAACACAAGAGCCATAACCGCAGCTAGACAAACTCAATAGCCTACGGAACTTATGTAGCCAAGCTACCATGTAACCTGCCCATAAGTGAAGTCAGACTCAACTCAACGAGCTCGGGTATTCGCATCCATAAGTGAACTCGGACTCAACTCAACGAGCTCGGATGCCTAGTTACATCTCACGAACTCGGACTCAACTCAACGAGTTCGGAACTCAACCATCCTAGTGACATGTCACTTGTATTCTAATCTATTCCCAAGGTTCAAATGGGCTTTTTCCTCGATCACATATCTTTGCCGTTTTCCATGGAATATCGAAACCGACACTCGATAGAAATTCATATTTATCAAGTAGTAAACATAATTTGCATATTACTCAATAACAACCACAAAACATAATATTTCATGATAAAAATCTTCATATCATATAAATATCATTAAGTTAATTAAAATGATAATTATGTTACTACATTTACACATGAACTTACCTCTAAGATAAAATTATTAGCAATCGAGCCTATTCTTCGTAAACTTTGTTTTTCCCTCGATCGCGACTTGAATCTCTTTTCTCTTGATCTATAATGCCAAATTAATCTTATTTAATACATACATTCATCAAAACAGCATTTAATACAAACTTAGGCAAAATTACATTTTTGCCCTTAAACTTTTGCATAATTACACTTTTGCCCCTAGGCTCGGGAATTGAACTTCATCCCTTATTCTTATGTTTTATGACATGCTGATCATTTTTCCCTTCTATGGTAACATCAATTTCACACTCTAACATGTACTTATGACTATTAGGTATTTTTACCTATTAAGCCCTTTTACTCGTTTTCGCTTAAAACCGAGTAGTACAAGTTGTCTAACATAATTTAAAACCTCATTTTATATCATAAAACACCAAAATACACAAATTTCCCTTATGGGTATTTTTCCAAATATGAACCCTAGGTTGAATTATTGCTAGCATAAGCTTAATCGAGCTACCGGGATTCTAAAAACATAAAGAACATTAAAAACGGGGCTTGGAATCACTTACTATGGAGCTTGGAAGCTTGAAACAAACCCTAGCTATGGAGAACCCTTGAAATTTTGGCTTAATGAAGAAGATGGACAAAAATTGGCTTTTAATTTTGTTTTTAATTCATTTTAATAACTAAATGACCAAAATGCCCTTACTACTAAAATTTCCAAAAATTCCATCCATGTCCAATTTTTGTCCATAGACTTAGAAATTGGTCAAATTGCTATTTAAGACCTCTTTATTAATATTCCAAAACGATTTCATACTAAAAACTCCTAGAATGCAAGTTTTACAAATTATTCGATTTAGTCCCTAATTTCAATCTAAGTACTTTAGGCATAGGATTTCATCACGAAATTTTCACACAATCATGCAATCATATCATAGACATCAAAATAATTATAAAAGAATTATCTCTATCTCGAATTTGTGGTTACGAAACCACTATTCTGATTAGGCCCTAATTCGGGATATTACAACTCTCCCCCCTTTAAGGATTTTCGTCCTCGAAAATCTTACAGGTAAATAGGTGTGGGTATTGGTTTCTCATAGTTTCTTCAGGTTCCCATGTAGTCTCTTCTACCCTGTGCTTTTGCCACAATACTTTCACGAGAGCGACACTTTTATTTCTTAGTTGTTTGACTTCTCGAGCTAAAATCTTAATCGGTTCTTCTTCGTAAGTCATATCCGGTCATAGTTCAATTTCTGTCGGTGAAATTATATATGAAGGATCTGAACGATATCGACGTAACATAGATACGTGGAACACATCATGAATCTTCTCTAATTCAGGTGGTAATGCTAGCAGATATGCTACCGGTCCAACTTTTTTAATTATTTCATACAGTCCAATAAAACGCAAACTTAACTTGCCCTTCCGTCCAAATCTAAGGACTTTCTTCCATGGAGACACTTTCAAAAATACCTTATCATCAACTTGAAACTCGATTTCCCTTCATTTCAAATCCACATAACATTTCTGTCTATTTGAAGCAGCTTTCAAACAATCTCGAATCACTTTCACCTTTTCTTCGGTTTCTTTTATTAGGTCAACTCCATAAATCTGATTTTCCTTGAGTTCAGTCCAATACAATGGCGTCCGACATTTACGACCATACAATGCTTCATAAGGTGCCATCTTCAAACTCGTCTGATAACTATTATTATAAGCAAATTCTACCAACGGTAAATACCTTTCCCAACTACCTTGAAATTCCAATACGCAACATCCGAGCATGTCTTCAAGAATGAATTACTCTCTCGATTGTCCATCGGTTTGTGGATTAAAGGCGATCTTTGAAATTTAACTTTGTACCTAATGCCTCTTGCAACTTTTGCCAAAACCGTGAAGTAAATCTCGGATCTCTATCCAAATGATTGACAAAGGTATTCCATGAAGTCTAACAATCTCACGGATATACAATTCAGCCAACTTATTAAGAGAATAATCCATACGTCTTCGGAGTAAAATGAGCCGATTTAGTCGATCATCAACTATTACCCGGATGGCATTTTTCTTCCCGAGAGTTAACGGCAACCCCGATATAAAATCCATAGTAATCCGATCCCATTTCCATTCAGAACCATGATAGGTCGGAGAGTAATCTCGAAGGTACTTGGTGTTCAAATTTCACTTGTTGACAAATTAAGCACTTTGATACAAACTCTGAGATATCTCTTTTCATTCCATTTCACCAATACATTTTTTCAAGTCATTATACATTTTCGCATCGCCTCGGGTGAATCGCCAAAACAACCATTATGTGCTTCATGCAAAATCTTTTGAATCAACTCATCATTTTTCGTAAAAATCCAATTTTTAAACATCAAGCAACCATCGAAACCGACTTTGAAATCTGATCCCATATCAGCATCACACTGTTTTCTCTTGGCTTGCAAATCTTGGTCAATTTTTTGAGCTTCACAAATCTCTTGTAAAAACATCGGTCTTGCTCTTAACTTTGCTAGAATCGAACCATCATCTGATACCTTTAATCGAGTGTTCATAGCTCTCAAAGCAAACAGTAACTGTCTGCTCAAAGCATCAACAACCACATTTACTTTTCCCGGATGGTAGTCAATAACAAGCTCGTAATCTTTCAATAACTCAAACCATCTTCGCTGTCTCAAATTCAAATCTTTTTGTGACATTAAGTATTTAAGACTTTTGGGGCCGGTATATACTCGGCACTTTTCGCTATACAAATAATGTCGCCAAATCTTCAAAGCAAACACAGCAGCTACTTCCAAATCATGAGTCGGATAATTTCTTTCGTGAGGTTTTAACTGCCTCGAAGCATAAGCCACCACTTTTCCTTCTTGCATAAGTACACATTCTAAGCCATTTTGAGAAGCATCACTATACACCACAAATTCTTTACCTTATTTGGGTTGTACCAACACTGGTGCTTCAGTTAATAACTTTTTCAATTCTTCAAAACTTAGTTGACATTCTTCCGTCCATTCAAATTTAACATTCTTTCGGGGTAGTCTAGTCATAGGAGCAGCAATTATAGAAAATTCATTTACAAACCGCGATAATACCCAGCTAGCCCCAAGAAACTTCTAACCTCGGTTATATTTTTCGGTGGTTTCCAATCAACAATGGCTGAAATCTTACTAGGATCAACCCGTATACCATCACCTGAAACAATATGACCCAAAAATCCAACTTCCCGAAGCCAAAATTCACTTTTACTAAACTTGGCATATAACTGCTTATTTCTCAAAGTTTGCAAAACTATCCTCAAATGCTCAGCATGCTCTTAAAATATCATCTATAAATACCACAACAAATTTGTCCAAGTATAGCCGAAATATGCGATTCATTAAATCCATAAACACAGCAGGAGCATTTGTCAACCCGAATGGCATAACTAGAAATTCATAATGACCGTACCTTGTTCTAAAAGCAGTTTTAGGCACATCCGACTCTTTTACTCATAACTGGTAGTACCCAGATCTCAAGTCAATCTTTGAAAACCATGTCGCTCCTTTTAGCTGATCAAATAAATCATCAATTCTTGGCAACAGATACTTGTTTTTGATTGTCACCTTGTTTAACTATCGATAGTCAACACATAACCTCATAGAACCATCCTTCTTTTTCACAAATAACACAGGAGCACCCCAAGGTGAAAAACTCGGTCTTACAAAGCCATTATTAGTCAACTCATGCAACTGCGACTTTAATTCTTTCAACTCTGCTGGTGCCATTCTATATGGAGCAATTGAGATCGGAGCTGTTCCCGGTATCAAATCAATACCAAATTCTACTTCCCTGACTGGAGGCAAACCCGGCAATTCTTCTAGAAATACATCCGTGAATTCACACACAATTGGCACTGATTCAACTTTCTTTTCAATTTCTTTTGTATTAATTACATACGCCAAATAAGCTTCATAACCCTTCCTCAAATATCTCTGAGCCGACATCAAAGAAATCACACTAGATAATACCTCTGATTTGCCTGGTTCAACCCGCAGAATTTTACCACTTTCACACTTTAATTATATAACCTTCTCTTTGCAATTTACTATAGCATCATGCAATGTCAACCAATCCATACCCAAAATAACATCAAATTCATCAAACGACAGCAACATCAAGTCAGCCGGAAAGTAATGACCCCGAATCATTAAAGGGCATTTCTTGCATACTTTATCAACTATCACACATTTGCCTAACGGATTCGACACTCTAATCATAAATTTTGTGTTCTCAACAGGTATATTCATACTAAACACCAGTTTCATGCATACATATGTATGAGTAGAACCGGGATCAATCAAAGCAATAACATTAACATCATAAAGAGAAAATATACCAGTAATCACATCGGGTGATGAAGCATCTTCACGTGCCTTTATAGCATAAGTTCTAGCTAGAGCCCTTACTTGATTTAGTCGCTTTGATTTCTCACTACATTTTTCTGCTTGCTTCATTTCAAGCTTTTCTCGAATATCTTCCCCTCGAGTCTGCACCACTAGCTTTTACATTCTGAGATTTTTCTTTCTCAGCTCTCTCTGGGCAGTCTCTAATAAAATGATCCGGAGAACCACACCGAAAACAGTCATTCGCTCTACATGGGCCAAAATGATTTCTACCACACCACTGGCACTCGGGCTTAACAAATCTCGTATTTCCCACACTAGCTGCAGAAGTAGTCTGAGATTTAGGACCCACATTTTGCTTCTTAAAATTTCCATATGATTGTCCAGTCGAAACCTGTGAACGAGGATTCATATTTCTAGATTTTCTGGATTGCTGTGAGAATGAACTGCTCGTCGGTCTTTTCTTCCAATTTCTAGTCTCAGCCTCTACCTTTCTTCTCTTTAAGTAGTTCTTTAGCCTTGCAAGCTCGATCAACCAGTACTACCATTTCTTTTAATTCAAGAATCCCAACAAATACTTTGATGTCTTCATTGAGTCCGTCTTCAAATCATTTGCACATTTTAGCTTCTGTAGGAATATGTTCTCTAGTATACTTACTCAACCTGACAAACTCCCTTTTGTATTCAGTAACTGTCGTGTTCCTCTGCTTTAATTCAAGAGACTCTTTACGCTTCTGATCAATAAATCTTTCACTGATATATTTCTTCCGAAATTCTTATTGAAAGAACTCCCAAGTTACTTTCACTTTCGGTACTACTGAAGTCAATGTCTTCTACCAATGATAAGCTGAATCCCTCAACAATGATATAGCACATTTCAAACATTCTTCAGGTGTACAAAACAATTCGTCAAATACTCGAATAGAATTCTCAAGCCAAAACTCTGCTTTCTCAGCATCATCATCAATATTTGCCCTGAATTCTTTGGCCCCTTGTTTACGGATTTTGTTAACTGGAGTTCTTTGAAATTTCATCAGATCTACACCTTGAGGCATCGGGGGTACAGGTTAAGGAATCGAGGGAGGTGGGGGAGGTTGTGCATTCGGGTTCGTACGAACAAACTCAGTATACCAGGAACTCATCGTCTGGAGAAAGGCTTCCCGAGCCCCTTCTCCTCCTCCTTGACTGACAGTAGGAGGTGGATTTTCAGTTGGCACCGCCCCTTCAGCTGGAGCTGGTGCATTACTCTCTACATCAACAGCCGCAACTAGATCGGGATCCATTTACTATAAAAAAAAATCATTTAAAAGGTCAGAAGTCGTCACACTATCATAATTTATATATATGGCATGTATAGCAAAACCCATACATACAACACATTAGTCCGAGAACTGACTAAACCTACTCTGATACCACCAAATGTAACGCCCCGTACCTGATACCGTCGCCGGATTCGAACACGAGGTGTTAACAGAATTAATTCATTACTTAAACTGCTCAAACAATTTATTTTTTTTTAAATTTCCAATCAAGCTAGCAATCTGCGTCACTATCGCTTAAAAATTCATATCTCGAGTTTCGAAACTCGAAATCCAATTCCGTAAATTTTACCTGAAACTAGGCTCATATATCTATTTACTAATTTTTTTCTATAATTTTTGGTCAAGGCAATTAGTACAGTTTATTAGTTAAATTCTCCACTGTTTCAGGGTTCGACTGCTCTGACCTCTGTGTATTACGAATCGGATATCTCTCTGTACAAAATTTCAATGTCTATGACGTTATCTATACATATAAAGCATGACTTTCTAATTATATTTTTAGAATTTATTATGAATTTTTACAGTCAGAACAATGGATCCAGAAATCACTCTGGCTCTGTTTCACAAAAATTCAAATATCTCATAAAATATAATTCATATACCTGTTTTGTTCAATCCATATGAAAATAGACTCATTAATCTTCAATTTCATAACTTACTCATAATTTAATTCCATTTATACTATTTTTAGTTATTTTTCAAATTTACATCACTGCTGCTGCCAGATTCTATTTTATGGCAAATTTCACTTTACTAAGGATTTTCATGGACTAAATATCATTTTAAACATACATAACATCAAATATGACTTAGATTGGCCATTCCAATGGCTAATCATTTACAAACCCTTTTCTTGCCAAACCATAGCCATATCATAAGATCATTTACACAAAGTGAGTATTTTGCCATACATGCCACATTCAAAACACACAAGCCATTTTAGCAATTTAGGCCTTCGGGTAGTGTGAACGAGTCTTCGACCTATCTCGATTCTCAAGCCGGCTTGTCAAAACTACAATTAAAGAAAAGGAGGGAGTAAGCACAAATGCTTAGTAAGTTCACATGCAAATAGCAAGTAACATAAACACACAATCCCACAAAAACATTATTTGCATAAACAACACCAAGACATTCATATTTCATTTGTATTTAATATCTTTCTACGATTTCATCATACCAAGTTCTCAACCCGAGAGTTTAAGCACATACCTGTCAAATTTTCTCTTTACCACACTTACCAATATGTCACCTTCATTTTAAGCCTTTTTCTTATTCACTTAATATTCACCCGTTGAACACATCGGAATATAATTCGAATACGCGGATCTCATGGACACAAGAGCCAAACCCGCAGCTAGACAAACTCAATAGCCTGCGAAACTTATGTAGCTAAGCTAGCATGTAACCCGCCCATAAGTGAACTCGGATTCAACTCAACGAGCTCGGGCGTTCGCATCCATAAGTGAACTCGAACTCAACTCAACGAGCTCGGATGCCTAGTTACATCTCACGAACTCGGACTCAACTCCACGAGTTTGGAACTCAACCATCCTAGTGACATGTCACTTGTATTCTAATCATTCCCAAGGTTCAAACGGGCTTTTTCCTCAATCACATATCTTTGCCGTTTTCCATGGAATATCGAAACCGACACTTGATAGAAATTCATATTTATCAAGTAGTAAACATAATTTGCATATTACTCAATAATAACCACAAAACATAATATTTCATGATAAAAATATTCATATCATATAAATATCATTAAGTTAATTAAAATGACAATTATGTTACTACATTTACACATGAACTTACCTCGGTACAAAATTATTAGCAATCGAGCCTATTTTTCGTAAACTTTATTTTCCCCTCGATCGTGACTTGAATGTCGTTTCTTTTGATCTATAATGCCAAATTAATCTTATTTAATACATACATTCATCAAAACAGCATTTAATACAAACTTTGGCAACATTACATTTTTGCCCCTAAACTTTTGCATAATTATACTTTTGCCCCTAGGCTCGGGAATTAAAATTCATCCCTTATTCTTATGTTTTATGACATGCTGATCATTTTTCCCTTCTATGGTAACATAAATTTCACACTCTAACATGTACTTATGACTATTAGGTATTTTTACCGATTAAGCCCTTTTACTCGTTTTCGCTTAAAACCGAGTAGTACAAGTTGTCTAACATAATTTAAAACCTTATTTTATATCATAAAACACCAAAATACATAAATTTCACCTATGGGTATTTTTCCAAATATGAACCCTAGGTTGAATTATTGCTAGCATAAGCTTAATCGAGCTACCAGGATTCTAAAAACGTAAAGAACATTAAAAACGGGGCTTGGAATCACTTACTATGGAGCTTGGAAGCTTGAAACAAACCCTAGCTATGGAGAACCCTTGAAATTTTAGCCTAATGAAGAAGATGGACAAAAATTGGCTTTTAATTTTGTTTTTAATTCATTTTAATAACTAAATGACCAAAATGCCCTTACTACTAAACTTTCCAAAAATTCCATCCATGTCCAATTTTTGTCCATAGACTTAGAAATTGGTCAAATTGCTATTTAAGACCTCCTCATTAATATTCCAAAACAATTTCATACTAAAAACTCCTAGAATGCAAGTTTTACAAATTATTCGATTTAGTCCCTAATTTCAATCTAAGCACTTTAGGCATAGGATTTCATCACGAAATTTTCACACAATCATGCAATCATATCATAAACATCAAAATAATTATAAAATAATTATCTCTATCTCAGATTTGTGGTCACAAAACCACTATTCCGATTAGGCCCTAATTCGGGATATTACATTTTATGCCCTAATACTATATCCTCTTGAACCATGAAGTGACACTTTTCCCAATTAAGCACAAGGTTTGTTTCCTCACATCTTATTAAAACTGATTTTAAATTTTTAAGACAAAGATGGAAAGAGTTACTGAATACCGAGAAATTATCTATAAATACCTCCATGATGTCTTTCACGAGTTCGTCAAAGATGGCTATCATGTAGCGCTGAAATGTGGTAGGGGCATTACATAATCCAAAAGGCATTCTACGATAAGCGAACGTACCGTATGGGCATGTGAATGTTGTCTTTTCTTGATCTTCAAGAGCTATTGGGATTTGGAAGTAACCAGAGAGTCCGTCTAAAAAACAGTAGTACGTGTGTCCGGATAATCTTTCCAACATTTGGTCAATGAATGGTAATGGAAAGTGATCTTTCCTTGTGGCATCATTCAACTTCCTATAATCAATACAAACTCTCCAACCTGCGACTGTCCTTGCTGGGATTAATTCATTCTTCTCATTAGCCACGACCATCATGCCTCCTTTCTTAGGAATAACCTGCACTGGCCCAAGAACTGTCAGAAATAGGATAAATAATTCCAGCATCTAGAAGTTTAATTACCTCAGCTTTAACAACTTCTTTCATATTGGGGTACAGTTATCTTTGAGCTTCTACACAAGGCTTATATTCATCTTCTATTAAAATTTTATGGGTGCAAAAAGAGGGGCTGATCCCTTTGATGTCAGAAATTTTCCAAGCTATGGTCTTTTTATGTTCTTTTAGTACTTGTATTAATTCCTCATTTTCCTTAGGTTGCAAGTTAGAAGCAATAATCACTGGTAATGTAGAATTATTTCCAAGGTATGCATATTCCAAGTGATTTGGCAATTGTTTAAGTTCCAGTTTGGGAGGTTCTTCAATAGAGGGTTTTTGTTTAAGTTTATTTGTTCATCTTAATACCCTCATACTCTGCTTGTCTTAAGGAACATTCATTAGGGTCATCATCTGCCTCCTCCACTTGAGCTAGACACAGTTTTGTCGTGTCCTTTCGTATAATTTCCTGAAAAGAGTCTTGAGTAGCATGATCAATAGAGTCAATAAAATAACATGAATCATCCTGTTCCCTAGAAAATCTCATAGCATTATAAATTTTAAAGATAATCTCCTCGTCACCTACTCTAAGTACCAATTTACCATCACCCACATCGATTCATGACCTAGCAAGGCTAAAAATGGACGCCCTAAAATTAAAGGTACTTCCACATCTTCGTCCATATCAAGCACAACGAAGTCAACAGGGAATATGAATTTATCTACTTTCACAAGTACATCTTCTATAATATCCCTAGGATATTTAACAGATCTATCAGCTAGTTGAATACTCATCCTAGTGGGTTTGGGTTCCCCAAGACCAAGTTGTTTGAACATTTTATATGGCATCAAATTAGTGCTAGCGCCTAAATTGGCCAGTGCTTTCTCAACATTCAAACTCCTAATTAAGCAAGGGATGGTAAAACTTCCTGGATCTTTCAGTTTGGTTGGTAGTTTATTTTGGAGTATAGCTGAGCACTCCTCGTTGAGTTCCACTGTAGACAGGTCTTCAAATTTCATTTTATTTGTTAGGAGCTCCTTCAAAAATTTTACGTCTGTAGGCATCTGCGAGATAGCTTCAACAAAATTCAAGTTGATATGTAATTGTTTAAAAAGTTAAAGAAACTTACTGAATTATGCATCCATGCGGTCTTTTTCCAATTTTGATGGGTATAGAACTGATGGTTTATACTCCTTCGGCACTGGTTTGTCACTATTTTTGGGTCTTTCCTCCTTCCTTTCGCTTGTCACGGCTTCTTGTGTTATCTTCTTTTCAGATTCAGCTAATACTTTCCCACTCCTCAGTGTAACTATTTTCACATGTTCTTTTGGTTTACTGTTACTATGTAAACCACCTTGTGGTTGTTCGGAGATTAGCTTGGACAGCTGACCTATCTGGATTTCGAGTCCTTGAATTGATGCTTGTTGATTTTTGAGTGCTGTCTCGGTATTCTGGAAACGATTTTCTGACACCGAGATGAATTTGGATAGCATCTCCTCAAGGTTCAGCTTCTTTTCTTGTTAATAAGGTGGCTGTTGAAAACCCTCAGGATTCTGTGGCCTTTGATTTCCTTGACCGCCCCAAGAGAAATTTGGATGGTTCTTCCAACCTGCATTATAAGTATTACTATATGGGTTATTTTGAGATCTAAAATTATTGTTACCTATATAGTTGACTTGTTCCTCTTCAGTTGTAGGATTGAATGTTGGGTATTCTGTAAGCACACCTCCTCCACTTGAAGCACACCTCATCGCTGGATGTACCTACGTAGAACCAAGTAAACCATTAATTTTCTTATTCAGAAGTTCTACCTGATTTGACAACATAGTGACTGAATTGACGTTATAAATGCCTGCTTTTTTCGTTGGCTTAGTCCTCATGACTTGCCACTGATAGTTATTTAGTGAAATCTCTTCAATAAATTCAGAAGCCTCTTCAGGTGTTTTGTTATTAATGGTCCCACTAGCAGTTGCATTAATCATTTGTCTTGTCGAAGGGTTCACACCGTTGTAGAATGTTTGAACTTACAGCCATAGAGGTAATCCATAGTGTGGGCACCTTCACAAAAGGTCTCTGTATCTCTCCCATGCATCGTAAAGTGTTTCTAAGTCCATCTGCACAAAAGAAGATATATCATTACGCAACTTAGCTATTTTTGCCAGTGGAAAATATTTTAATAAAATTTTTTGGTCATTTGTTCCCAAGTGGTAATGGACCCTCGTGGTAGAGAGTTCAACCATTGTTTAGCTTTATTCCTCAGTGAAAGGTGAATGGCATCATCAGAAACACCATTAATTTTGAAAGTGTCGCACAGTTCTAGGGAATTTGCCAAGTGAGTGTTGGGGTTCTCATCCTGCAAACCATCAAATTGAACAAATTGCTGTATCATCTGAATCGTGTTAGGTTTTAGTTTAAAATTATTTACAGCAATAGCAGGCCTAACTATACTTGACTCAGTTCCTGTAAAATTAGGTTTAGCATAATCATACATAGTACGAGGAGTAGGATTCTGATTTGCTAATTCAAATATATGGTTTGGAGGTAGTGGATTGTCCTGATTTTCAGCCATCTACTTGGTTGTAGTTGAGATATCATCCTCTTGCTCTTCTTCTGTGTATCTTAAGTTGTGCCTGATTTCTCGTCCGTTTCTACGAGCTGTACAATCAATTTCCTTGTCAAAAAGCAATGGTCCTGACGGGTTTCTTCTAGTCATAAACTACAAGAACCTGTCAGGAGAAAAAGAAGGAAAATTAGTAAAATTAAAGTTAAATTGCAAGAAAATAAATGGCTAAAGTAATAAAAATTGAGCGTTCCTAATATCTTAGTCCCCGACAACGGCGCCAAAAACTTGATCGTGATTTTCCCGTGATAAGTTTTATAAATTTATAATGAATCATTCTTGAAACTAACTATTATCACGACGTAGGCAAGTGTACCTATCGAACAGTAGTATAGCTTTAGCAAGACCGGATTATCGAACCCAAAGGACTAGGATTACTAGTAATGACTGTCTTCTTATTATCTAGCCGAAGAAAAGAGATTTTTTTTAACTGACTAATTAATTAAACTAAGAACTTGCAGAAAATAGAAGTTGGGAAATTACTTTTGGAAAAGCGATTGATTGAGACAATACCTAAGGAAAAATCCACCTAGACTTTTACTTGTTATTCTGGCTCCGAACCGGATGATTTATTCATTTAACTTGTTCCGTATAAATCCCTACTGTATATTATTATCCCTTTCGAGACTAACAACGTCTAATCCCTAGGTTGAATAACCGAGAGTTATCTCTAATTAACACCCTAAGGTTGCATTAACTCGATCTATTGATTCCCTTATTAGGTTTCACCCTAATCCGGTAAAATCTTATCACCCTATATCTAGGTGCGCAATCAACTCCGCTTAATTATGATAAAGTTACTCCTAGTCAGGGTCTATTCCTCCTCCAACTAAGAGTAGTAACTTGAAGTGATATCCTGAAATACCAAAACAAGAATTAAGAACACATAATTAAGAACAAGTCAAATATTTATCATACGATTCAGAAATAATAACAAGGTTTCGTCATAGGTTTCACCCCCTTAGGTATTTAGGGGTTTAGTTCATAACTAAACAAGAAAACATCTCAGAATAATAATAAATACAAAACAATAAGAAAACCCAAAACTCCTGAAAGGGAAGTTGAGGAGAGATCTTCAGTCTTGATAACGGCTCCAGCTTCTGAGATGGATCAATCGGCTTCCTTGGAGTAATTCCTTACTCCCTATTCTCCGTCTCCATTTTTTTCCTCTTCTAGGGTGTATTTATAGGCTTTGGAGTGCCTAAGAACCCTCAAAGTGGCCTTTTTCGAATTGGACTAAACTTGGGCTCGACAGGGACACGCCTGTGTGACACGCCCGTGTGCGATAACTTTAGGCCGTGTTCGAGGTACACGGGCGTGTATTATACCCGTGTGAATCGTGCTTCAATTTTTCCAAATTGACACGGCCGTGTGATCTGCCCGTGTGAAGAGCTCCAGGCCGTGTTAATTTCATGCTTTGGCCCATTTTCTCCATTTTCAGCCCGTTTCTCGTTCCTTTCATTCTCCTATGCCTACCTGAGAATAAAACATGAAATTAAGACATTAGGAGTATCAAATTCACCAAATCTAAGGAGAAATCATTCATAAAAGGCATTAAGCATAGGTTATAAATATGTATAAATTACGGTTTATCAGCAAGCATCAATTCAAGGGCTCGAGAATCAAATAGGCCAGTTGGCAAAGATGATTTCCGAACAACCACAAGGTAGCTTACCGAGCAATACTATAACTAACCTAAGGGAGCAGCTTAATGCGATTACTGTTTGAGATGAAGAAGGGTTAGTCGAACCTGAACCAGAATCGAGGCAAGGAATTGTGGTAAGTAAAGGTAAGGGTGAGGTGGACCATATTGAGCAAAAACCAGTAAGTAGAGAATATGAACCTCGTGTGCCATACCCCAGTGCGATAAGGAAAGACCACATGGACAAACAATTTGGTAAATTCCTTAAATTATTAAAGAAATTACACATTAACTTACTGTTTATTGAAGTTCTTTTGCAGATGCCAAACGTAGTAAAATTTTTAAAGGAGCTTTTAGCAAATAAGCAAAAGTTGGATAATGCGTCGCATGTAGAGTTCAACGCAGTTTGCTCAGCTATTCTACAGAATAAGCAACCCAATAAGTTGAAAGATCCAAGGAGTTTTACGGTTCCTTGTTTAATTGATAGTTTAAACGTTAACAATGCTTTGGCTGATTTAGGGGCAAGTATTAATGTCATGCCTTATAAAATGTTTAAACAACTAGGCCTTGGGAAACCCAAACAAACTAGGATGAGCATTCAATTAGCAAATAAAACAATTAGATTTCCTAGGGGTATTATTCAAGACATGTAGGTCAAAATTGATAAATTTATATTCCCAATTGATTCTGTTGTTCTAGACATGGAAGAGGATAGTGACGTCCTTTAATTTTAAGAAGGCCCTTTTTAGCAACTGCTAGAACTATCATTGATATTGGCGCAGGTGAATTGAAACTTCGTGTAGGTGATGACATGATTAAACTCCAAGCTCGTGATTCTGCTAAAATATCTAGTAATCGAGATGATTGTTTAAGTTTTGATAATGTAAGTAATGTTACAACTAAAACTTCTTTGCAGGAGTCTCCTAGGAAGAACGTGATGGAGTCGCATTCTAATCCATGCCACAAAAACAGAGCGACTCATGAAGAACGAAGGCTTCAGATCGATGAACTAGATGAATGGTAGACACATATCAAGGAGAAACCAAAAACACACGATAAACCAAAACCGCGCCATGACGTACTCAAAGTTTTATCGAATCAATTTAAGGTTGGGGACAATACTATTAGATGCAGTAGAGCCTCGTGGTACCACTTCTGAACCTAATTGAGCAATCCCATTTACGGTACTCAACATTTTCCTATACGGTATAGTCGAGGTAACTCATTCCAAATTTGGCACTTTTAAGGTAAAAAGTACTCGTTTAAAACCTTATTTTGATAATATTGATAGCAAGAATGAGGAGTTTAAACTCCTTGAACCACCATGACTATGCAACGGAGAGGAAAGTCAAGCTTAGACTCTAAATAAGCGCTTCTCGGGAGGCAACCCGAGCACTAACACCACTAACTAGTTTAATTTTTGCTATTTTTAATGTTTTTTGTGCAGGTACAGTAGCCCACACAGCCTGGACACACGGGCGTGTCCTTGGCCGTGTGGAAATAGGGCTAAAAATTCCCCAAGCATCGAGCCATACAGCCATAAATTTGATCTACACGGCCGTGTAAAAACTGGAGCCAAACTTTTAAATTTTAAATAAGTTAGGGGGCTACACAGGCGTGTGGGATATCACACGGGCGTGGGAGAAGCGAACAACATCGCACACGGACGTGCGATACGACCGTGTGAACCACACGACCGAGACACATGGGCGTGTCCCCAGGCCGTGTGATGACAGAACAATAATTTTTCGCGATAAACACGGGTTAGACATGATTCATACGGGCGTGTGACATGGCCGTGTGGACCAATACGTATCACACACGGCCGTGCCCATTTCAAAACCCCCAAACCCTAAATTTTATTTTCTTCCTCTTTTTCCCTAAAATTACCCCCACCGCCACCACCGTGTCACCGACCTCCTGTTGCCACTTTGACAGACTTATGTGAGCAATTCACTCGTTTTAAGCAGCAATGCTTCGAGCGATTCGACATCATCGATGCCACCTCCGACAGATTTGCCACCACCTCCATATCTCTTCTCTAGCGCCACCGGCTCACGACTCTAATGATGAGGACTTTTGAGTCCCTTTATTTTACTATTATTTTTATTTTTATTTTTATTTTATTTAAATTTTATTGTCTCTTATTTATTTTTAAAGACTTATGTTTTATATTTTAAACTCTGCTTATTTTTATGGTTATTATCGAATTATCCCTTAATTCTCTTCCACAGTGGTGTTTATTTTCTTATTAGTACCTCAGAATCATGCCTTTTATTCAGCTTTCTCTACAATTCTCGCTCTCGCTACTCCAAGGATATCATCCAAATTTCAGGGCAGTTTCGCTGCTCTCCTCTCTTCTGATATTATACTTATCTTATTATTATTTATCTTTGCACATTGAGGACAATGTACATCTTAAGTGTGGGGAGGTTATTTATGTGATTATCAGAAAATCCTTGAATTTTTATATTGTTCTCAGAGAATTTTCTCATATGATTCTTAGAGTAAATTTTGATTGATTTATGATTTTTATTAATATGTTTGGAATTAAATCATAGGTAATTGTGCATTGATTGTTTAAACTTTAAGACATTAGAGAATCGAGTATGACAAGTTGAAACTTTTTTTGAGAATTAAAATTACTAGGTTGTTTCCCTGAATTGAGGTATTATCTTGAAGTTTTGAATTTACAGGTTTGACATCAAATACCCATAATTTTCGTGAGATTTTAAGCCTTTTAGAGCATATATCTTTCTTGCTCACTGATTTTATTGGTTATGAGTGTGTCAACATTGATTTGTTATTCTAGAACTTGCATCGATTATACATGTCGAGACCACACCTTTGATTTGATATACAAAAATGATAACGGTATTTAGGTTTTAACCCATTTACCCTATAAAAAGCCTACCCACATAATTGACCCCTAGTGAACCCCTTTGGGCCTTAACTATTTTTTCTTAATTTTACCCTTAATAATAACCCACAACTTAACCATTTTTAATTCATTGAGAATTTTTTCTATTTTATTGATTCCTTTTTTTTCAAGATTTGATTTGGTTAATTGCCTAACTATGTTCTTTCATTCGAATTATATAATTCTCTCTTATGTTTATTCCTAGTCTTAAAAAAAACACATGCATACATATTGGTAGTAATTCTTTGTTTTTGAGCTTAAATATTTAATTCCATATTCTGAGAAGAAGCTCATGTTTATTCAATTGATGTTAGTGATTTTTCCAGTTAGGTAATTTATCAATTTAATCTTGATTCTAACTATCTTTTTCAGCCAGTATCCACACCTTTAACCCAAATCCCCGTTACAACCTTTCAAAGACCTTTTGATTTGTGTATCATCTCATTTATAGTGGTGGAGATTTGATTTTCATGCAAGCCTACGGTAATAAATTTTCATGTTCGACTAATGAGTGCTTATTCATTGAACCTTAAACACATTGAGTGATTTGAGTGAACCTTTGGTGAGGATGTCAAACATTGTCAATTTAGAATCAAAGATAATTACCTAGATAAAGGGGGATGCCTATAATTTTTTGATTAAAATGCTCAACTTTGACTATTTGAAACGTTAATGTTCTTTTAGTTAAATTTTCAATGTATGACTACTTATGGAGTATTTTGAAACATTGTTGATGAGAATTATAAGTTGAGAAGAATTTATTTTGATTATGAGTTGAGGATTTTGCTTGAGAACAAGAAAATGCTTAAGTATGGGGATATTTGATAAACCATAATTTATACATATTTTTATCCCATGCTTGGTACATTTATGAATGATTTTTCCTTGGTTTTAGTGAATTTAATGCTCCTAATCCTTTAATTTCATGTTTTATACTTAGGAGAGCTTAGGATAGCAAAAAGAGTGAGAAATGGGCCAAAAACGGACAAATTAGGCTTAAAACAGTGTGTCACACGGCCTAGACACTTCCATACGAGTGATCCACACGCCTGTGTAAGGCACACGGGCAGACCACACGCTCGTGTGTCATGGCCGTGTCGACAATAATCCAAGTCAAAATCACACACGATTTGAGCACTTGCATACGGGCGTGGTACACGGCCGTGTCCCTATCGAGCCCAAGTCTAATTCTATTTGGAAAAGGCTAATTTTGGGCTATTTTGGGCATTCAAAAGTCTATATAAACACCCCAAAAGAGGATTAAGGGGACACAAAGAGAGTGGGAAGCAGAAAATACCTAAGGATCGCCATCGGAATTGGTTCAAGAGGCAGGATTTACATCAAGACTGAAGACTTCCATTCAATTCCCGAGGAGTACTTTGGGTTTCTTTATGTTTTGTTGTTTTCCAAACTTTGATATGTTTTCCATTATTATTATGAACTAAAATACCTAAATACCTAAGGGAGATGAAACCTAAGAAGAATCTTATTATCCTTTGATTTATATGATAAATACTTGCTCTTATTCTTAATTGTGAGTTTAACTCTTGTTTTAATATTCCAGGGTATTAATTCAGGTTTTGATGTGCTTATTCAGTGGAGCAAAAGTCCCTGTTTAAGAGTAGATCAGTCATAATTAAGCGGAGTTGAATGCAATGCTAGAGATAGGACGACATAAATTTGTCAGATTAGAGTCAAATCCAATAAGGGAATCCATACATCGAGTTAATGCGACAATATGGGTTTTAATTAGAAAAAGATTTCAATTAATCAACCTAAAGTCAGTTGTTCTTAGTCTCGAGAGAGATATTAGCATAAATTAGGGATTTCTACGGAATAAGTCAAGTGAATAAATCGTCTAATTCAAAAGTAATAAGTAAAATCTAGGTGGATTCTTTCTTGGGTATTGTCTTCTCAATCGGTTTTCCTAAAGTATTTTCCAATTTTCATCTCTGTCGTAATCTTAGTTAATTAGGTAATTAGTTTTAGTTTAAAAACACCATTTAATTCTTAGGCTAGATAATTAAAAAGATAGTAATTACTAGTACTTTTAGTCATCGTGGATACGATATTTTCGGTCTCACCAGAACTATACTACCGTTCGATAGGTGCGTTTGCCTTAGTCGAATTTTTAGTTAGTTTCATGACCATCAAGCAACGAATATGACCTCTTGTAGCTCAGACTTGGTGATCAAGTTGGGTGAGGGACGTTACAATAAGCTTGGCATTGATGACTTGGGTATGGTTCACAATAATGCTGGTATTAATAAGGTTGAAAGTAATATTTGTAAGAACCATAGTGATGGTTTCCAAAATTTTAATGTGTTTAAGTTTGGTTGGTGTTGTAAGATTGATCTTGGGTTTGACCGGTAGGGATGCTGGTCCTTGGGATTGCCATCAGAAGAATGTTAATGTAACACCCCTAACCCCTATCCATCCTCAGAACAGGGTCATGGAGCAGTATCAAAATTTATAGATCAATTACAGAAAATTTATGTCATTTACTATTCATATTCGAAATCAATCATATCGTCCCTTAATTGGGTCCTCAAGGCCCCAAATACACATTAGAACCAAATCAGGACTAAAGTTGAATCTCAAAAAAAATTTCGCAAAATTTTAAAATTTTTCTTAAGTGCAAGGGACACACCCGTGTGGTCAGTCCGTGTGGCTCACATGGCCTAGTGACACGCCAGTGTCTTAGGTCACGTGGGCATTCGATGTGAGGCACATAGCCGTGTCCCAGCCTGTGTTCAAATTAGGGTAGCTATTGACTTGGGTCACACAGGCAGCCACACGCCTATGTTGTAACAACCCGATTTTGGGCCTAGTCAGAACAGTGGTTTTGGGACCACAAATCTGACACAGTGAAACTTGTTTTTATCATATTTTTAAGGTCTACAGTTTTATGGAATGATTTCGTGAAAATTTCATTCGAAAATTTTGACGTTTGAGCACTCAATTCAGCAAAAAGGACTAAATTGTAAAAAGTGTAAAAGTTGAGTTCTACATGCTAGAGGTGTCAAATTATTATGAAATTTTAAATTGAAGGTCCTTAGATGGTAATTAGACCATTTTACTTTAATTTGGATAAAAATAGACATGAGGTAAGAGAATTTTAGTGTTTTAAGAAAAGAACATTTTGGTCATTTAGTAATTAAATTAATTAAAAAGAAAAAATCAAGCAAAAATTTAGTCCATCTTCTTCATGCTTGTGCCAAAATTTAGAAGGGAAGCCATAGCTAGGGTTTGGCCACTTTCAAGCTCGATTGTAAGTCCGTTCTTGCCCCGTTTTTAATGCTCTTTACATTTTTAAAGCTGTTATCACTCGATCTATCTTTTTCTACCATTAATTTGAGAAATGATTAAGGTCTAGGGTTTGACCCATGTTAGATATGTGCGTATTTTGATGTCTAATGGTAGGAAATGTGTGTTTGGTGTGTGATAAATAACTTTTCCTAGGTGATTTTTGATGAAAATGTCAAAAGGACCTATTTGTAAAAAGGTTATAAAATGTGTGTAAAAGTGTGATTAAATGAAAAATGTGGGTTGTATAAGCGTAAAAGAGGTTCGGCTAGCCTTGGGAATCGAAGAAATTGAATCTATTTCATTTTATGAGCCTAGGGACCAAATTATAAAAATGTCAAAGTTTAGGGACAAAAATGTAATTTTACCATAATGTATTTTTTGGGATGAATTGAATAATTTGAATAATAAATGAGTTAAATTTGCTATTATAGATCAAAAGAAATGAGGTTCGAACCTAGATCGAGGGGAAAATAAGGTGTTTGACGATTAGGTCCTATTTCTACTAATTTTGTACTGAGGTAAGTTCTTATGTAATTAATGCATTGCTTTAAATTATGTTTTAAATGCTTTATTATTGTATGAATTGTGATTGACTCATGGACGTATTCGACAAAGTGACGACAAGAGTGAAATCCCGGTTGAACCTTAGGAATAGATAGGATACAAATGTCATGACATTAGGGTTACTGAGACTATGTGTAAGACCATATCTGGGATATAGAATCAATATGGACTTCGTGTAAGACCATATCTAGAATATGGTATCGATGTGAGATTTCGTGAAAGACCATAACTGGGCTATTGGCATCAATACGAATTACATGTAAGACCATATCTAGGATATGGCATTGGTATGGTACCATGTGTACGAAACTCCTGAGTATCCATTAGTATTCCATGTGGTTCAACGAGTAATTTAATGAGTATGTCAAAGATGAATTGTGTGTAAATCCAATTTGAGATAATTCAGGTATGTACGTAAAACTCATACGAAATGAGCTCGTTATGTGATGAACCCTCGGTAAGGTTATGATTGAGTAAGTAATAATTATAAGATCTTAGTAATATTTATGCCAATTATCATCATGTTGATTTTATGTTAAATGTGTGTTTATGATGCCTATTATCTGCATGGGAACTTACTAAGCTATATAGCTTACTCCTCTTTTCTTTTCCATTGTCTTATAGTGTCGCCAAGCTAGCTCAGATTTTGGGATCGTCGGAGGCTCCATTACACTATCAACTTATTATTTTGGGTACCAAAGAATTTAACATTTTGAGTTATGGCATGTATAGGGACTTGGTTAATTCTGTTATGTGTCATAATTGATTTGGCCAAATGTATTGGCTTTTGTTGGTTATAATTCATTTTGTAAATGGCCATTAAATTTGGCTAATATTGGTTTAAGTATATATATGCATGTGATGATGTTTTCATGGATGTGGAAGTTTGCATGATTGAATTTGATAAGTTTGTGATGTTGTATGTAAGAAATGGTAACATGTGAATGATGTGTAGATGTCTTGAATTGGCTGAATTGGTTGAATATAATTTCTTGGATTGGTGCTATATTTTGTTGTGTAGGTGTGTGCATGAAAGGGATGACAAAATGGCTTGGTAGAGAGCCTTGTTTTTGTCCACACAGGTAGACGCACAGGCGTGGGTCTAGGCCGTGTGTGACACACGGGTTGCCCCACAGGCGTGTGTTCTGACTGTGTGTCCCCTGCACCTTAATTGTTGCAAAATAGAATACTCAAAATTGAGCACACGGGCGTGTGTCTTACCTGTGTGGATGACACGGCCTCAGGCACGGGCGTGTGCCCTGGGCGTGTGCCCTGGGCGTGTGAAGTCTACACCTATTTCATGAAAAATTAAAATTATTAAATAGACCACCTGGCCTAGCATACAGGCGTGTGACTTGGTCATGTGCCTTTAATTTGTTCTTGGGTGACAAACTGAGAGTTACACGGGTTAGGCACATGGGTGTGTGTGACCACACGACCTGCCCACATGGGCGTGTCCCAAGCCACATAGGCGTGTGGCTCTTAAAACATGAAAAATTTTCTAAGTGTTGTGAAATTTTATAAAGTTCTCAGTTTAGTCCCGAACCGCTTCCAATATATGTTTTGGGCCTTGTAGGTTCGTTTTAGGGACGACATGAATGTATACGAAAAGTTTAAAATTTGAGTGTAAATTTATGTCCCGATTTTGTATGGTTACTTATGTATAAGTTCGGTAATGCCTAGTACCCTGTTCCAACGTCGAATACGGGTAAGGGGTGTTACATTTAATGGTATCAGAGCTACGGTTTAGTCGATTCTCAGACTAACGTAGCGTGTGTAAGAGTTTAACTATACATGCCATAAATGAACTATGATAGTGTAATGACTACTGACAATTTTAAATTGTATTTTCATATAGTAAATGGATCCCAATTGAGCTGAGCCTGATGACGTTGAAAGTAATGCGTTGGCTCCCGCTCAAGGGGCAGTGTCGTCTGATAGTAGACCCCCAACGGTTGGTCAAGGAGAAGGGGCTAGGGAAGCTTTTCTCCACATGTTAAATGAGTGGTATACGGAGTTTGTTCGACCAAACCCGAATGCCCAACCTCCTCCACCCCCACCTATTCCTTGACTGGTTTCTGTAGCTCCACAAGGTATGGAATTTGTAAGAATGAATAAGCCCCGGGTTGATAAGATTTGAAAGCATGGGGCTGAATATTTCAGAGCTAATGTGGATGATGATCCCGAGAGAGCCTAGTTTTGGCTCGAAAACTCCATCAAGGTATTTGATTAGCTGTCTTGCACACCGGATGAGTGTTTAAAGTGTGCCATCTCACTTTTGAGAGATTCAGTATATCACTGGTAGAATACAATGGTATCCGTGGTACCAAGAGAGAGGGTTACATGGAAATTCTTTCAAGAAGAGTTCTGAAAGAAATATATTAGTCAGCGATTCATCGATCAGAAACGTAAGGAATTTGTTGAGCTGAAACAGGATCAAATGTTAGTGACCGAATATAAGCAAGAATTTGTCAGACTTAGTAAATATGCTCGAGAGTGTGTTTCCATTGAGGCTATCATGTGCAAGAGATTTGAGGATGGATTGAATGAGGATATTTGTGTTTAGTTGGGATCTTAGAACTAAAAGAATTTATGGTACTGGTCGAACGAGCCTGTAAGGCCAAAGAGTTGAATAAATAAAAGAGGAAAGCTGATCTTGAAGCTAGAGATTTGAGGAAAAGACCTAAGAGTAAGTTATTTCCATCTCAGTCAAAGAAGTCTAAAGAAATGTATTCCCGTTCGAATGTTTCAGCTGGGTATTCACACAGAGATCGTGGAAAGCAATACTCCAGTTCTAAATCTCAAGCCACTTTAATGGCAAGTATGGGTAATGTGAGGCCTAACAAACCTAAATGTTAGCATTGTGGCAGACGTCATCCAGGTGAGTGTAGAATGAATGACTGGGGTTGTTTCAAGTGTGGCTCTCAAGAACATTTTATCTGAGATTGCCCTGAAATGGCTGAGAAAGAAAAATTTCAGAGTGCGAGGCTGAGTAATACTACTAATAGGGGTAGGCCACCGAGGAATACCAAAAATGGAGCTAGTAGTAAAGGCGTGACAAAAGATAAAGCTGTAAGATCCGAAGCTCGAGCACCCGCTAGAGCCTATGCCATCTGTGTTCGTGAAGAAGCGACATCTCCCGATGTTATCACTGGTACTTTTTCTCTATATAATACTAATGTAGTTGAATTGATTGATCTTGGATCGACCCATTCTTATGTTTGTGTGATATCGGTAACTAGTAAGATCTTGCCTGTTGAGTTTACTGAGTTTGTGATTAGAGTGTCAAACCCTTAAGCAAACATGTATTAGTTGATAGAGTTTGCAAGAATTGTCCCTTGATGATTCAAGGTCACTATTTTTCGGCTGATTTAATATTATTGCCATTTGATGAATTCGATGTTATTTTGCGTATGGATTGGTTGACACTGGATGATGCCGTAGTGAACTGTAAAAGAAAGGCTATTGAACTAAAATGTGAAAATGGTGAAACTCTTCTGGATTGATTCGGATGAGTCGGATGAGTTACTGTTGTGATTTCTTCGATGTCCGCTTGAAAAATATATAGGAATGGTTGTGAAGCTTATCTTGCTTATGTGTTGAATACAAAAGTGTCCAAATTGAAGATTAAGTTAGTACCGATAGTTTGTGAATATCCGGATGTGTTCCCTAAGAGTTGCCAGGTTACCACTAGTTAAAGAAGTCGAGTTTGGTATTGATTTAGTACCAGGGACCTCGGTGATATCTATTGCTCTGTATAGGATGGCCCCAACCGAATCGAAAGAATTGAAAGCTCAGTTGCAAGAGTTAACGGATAAGGGTTTTGCAAGACCAGGTTTTTCTCCCTAGGGTGCACCCGTATTATTTCCAAAGAAGAAAGATGGATCCATGAGGCTTTGTATTGACTACCGTCAGCTCAACAAGGTGACTATAAAGAACAAGTATCATTTACCAAGGATTGATGACTTGTTAGATCAATACAGAGGTGTAACACCCCTTACCCATGTCCGACACTGGAACAGGGTGTGAGGCATTATCGGACATAAACATAAGCAATCATTCCAAACCGGGACATGAATTTCAACTCAAAATTAAAACTTTTCATTAACATTCATCTCGTCCCTGAAACGTGTGACAACCCTAATGTGACCCTAGTCAGAAAATGGTCTCGAGACCATAAAACCGAGTCATAAAAATAATTAACTGTTAAATTCTGTGTTTATTATATGTGTACATGCAATTGTGAAAATCTTATGTTTTGATTTTGTCATTTGTATGTGAAAATCTTAAATAGGACTTAAGTGAGACATTGTGAAATGTATGGGTAATTTCTAAGATGACCTATTTATGCATGTTATTAAAAAGGTGGACTTGCATGTCTAATTAACCTTTTTAAAGATAATGGCCGGCCATGATAATGACTAACTTATAATATGTGCATTTTATTTTAATTACTTAATTTGTTTATTAACATTTTAATATACAAAATGAATTAATGGAAAAAGAATTAAGTGAAAATTGGGTGAAAAAAACAAAGCTTCACCTTTGTTTCTTCTTGGCCGAATTGAAGGGAAGAAAAGGGAGAAAATTTTCTACAATTGAAGCTAAGAAAGGTTAGTGAATGGTGTTAAATTTTCTTGAAATCTAAGCTTGTTTTATGTAATCATCTTGTTTACTACTTAGCCCATGCTAAAATTTTTAAGTTGTGGAGGATAGAGGAGCATTCTGCTATGGGTATTAAAGAAAGAATTTGATAATTTCCTTTAAGTTTTGATGATGAATGTGTTGAGAAAAGAAATGGATCTTGTTAAAAATATGAATTTTAATACTCATATATGTTCTAGCCGAAAATAAAAAATATGTACATTTGATGTCATGAACAAATGTTATTATGATGTTTTTGAATTGAGTAAACTGGACATTGGAACAATTGAAGATTCGGCATTGCTCATGATGCTTTATTTAGAATGTGATTTTTAAAGATTATGATTATTGGAATGTAAGAATATGTGTGCTTAGTCATAGGAGTTTGATATGAAACTTTGTTAGGATTGAGTAAGGAATAGCCGAATAAGCTATAGGCTATGCAAGGATAAATTTTGTATATAAGTTGTGTATGTGACTTTAATAGTTAATAGCATTCAAAGCATTATTATTGTATATATATATATATATTTCGGTCTTTAAAGAAATAGATGAAATTGAAATGTTTCTAAGACTTATCAAGTCGTTGTAGCCATTGCCGAATGTAGGTTGATTAAAGGAAATTTTCAAATACGGATTATGTATATGTATGTGAATAGGATATTTAATAAAAATTTCGGCAAAATGGGTTAAAGGGTTAAGTTATAAGAATTTTAGGTACCATACACATTTAGACATTAAGGTTATATGAACTTGGACTATGTGAAATAGGTGTTAAGTAATCTAATTAATTGATATGCAATAGGTGTTAAGTAATCTAATTAATTGATATGCAAAATCGGTCATTGTTTGGCAATATGGTAACCTAGGTGTAACTAGCTACATTTGATCATGAGATAGAATTTGAATATGAAAGTTAATTGTTAGAAGCTAAGGCCGAATGGGATATATAAGATATTAAAGCATGCTATAAGTAACTCATTGGTATGCATGTATTTCTATTCATTGTGACTGAGCTTGTGAAATGGATGTATGATAGATAAATTGTGTGCTTAAAGTGAGGTGTTAAAATAATTAGATAAATGGGTTGATTTCATTATTGAGTAGAAAAGTTAGGAGCTTTAAATTTTCCTTTGATGTTCGAAATGATCAAATAAATTTATTTGTTTAAATTTAAGCTCAAGAGCTAAAGGGATCAAAATCAGATAAAGGAAAGGAGAAAGCAACCAAGTAGTCTATCCGTAATTATCCAAGCATACCCGAGGTAAGTCTTTGAGTAATGGAATTTAGCTTATGTTTAGATACAGAAATTATATAATTATGAGTGCGATAAATATAATTATGACCTAGTGGTTCTCGCTTATGTTACATGACCAAATAAATAAGTAGAGTATTCGTTTGTAGCCGTATGATAATAGAAAGCTTCTGGGATAATGAAACGGGATCATGTTATTTGTTTATGATTAGTGAACTGATCGCGATATAGTTAGTAAGAATGCTGAAATTGTATTCGAGTATCAAAGTGATATTTAAATGTGCATATATGTGTGAATGTTAATCGAGGTTTAAATCCGAGCTTGGTCTCGAAGGGCTTTGAGCCAGTGTTATAACTGGACTTAGTTTCGAAGGGCTTTAAGCCAACGTCATAGCCGGACTTAGTTCCGAAGGGCTTTGAGCCAGAGTTATAACCGAACTTAGTTTCGAAGGGCCTTCAAGTCAGCAGCATAAACCGAGCTTGGTCTCGAAGGGCTTCTGAGCCAGTGCTAAGATTCGAGTTTAGTTCAGAAGGACGTCTATGCCGGCCTAATAATTGGGTTGATAAACTGTAAGTATGCGTAAGAGAAATTATATAATATATGTCAAATTAATTTCAAACACATGTGCGACTTACCGTGAAACGATCAAGTAAGTAACTTACTCTCGTTGAGAATATGATTAATTGTTTAATTTAGTATTACGAAAGTCGGTAAGTATGCTTAGACCATTGTTTTAAATCCTTTGAACGTTTATGATTTGATTAGAATGTATGAGTACTGAATTAGACAAATCCAACATCACTAGTATGATATGTATGTATATATATATTCATGAGATTTGCATGAAAATTTGAGACGAATGTATTCGGCTATAAATGAAAATAGATGGATGTATTGATTTCACCTTTATGATATGATCGATAAAGAAGTACTTTAGTTATGTTTAGATTCGGCCAAGGGTTTATTCATATAGACTTGACATTATTATGCTAATCTTCTAGATGATTTCATTACTTAAAGCTTACTAAGCATAGAAATGCTTATTTTTTTGCTTTGATTCTCTGTTTTATAGATTTTTGCTCGTCATCCATCGGATTCGGGAGTTTCAAAGTCAAAGTCGACCACACTATCTAAGCTTTTTGGTACACTTTTGATGAAATTTTGATAATGGCATGTATAGGATTGACTTTGTAAATTGACCTGGTATCTTTTGGTGATGTATATATGTATAGCCATGCGCAAATGGCTTATTAAGTTAACATGTGTTTTTCATAAGTAATGTAGGTGTTTATGGATGTGATCGATAATACTTGAATGTTTTATTTATATGGATGATATTTAGAAAAGAAATTAAGGCTTATTTAGCAACATTCCTTACCCCTCCGGCGACGGATATGGGCGAGGGGTGTTACATTTTAATTGGTATCAGAGCTACGGTTTAGTCGATTCTAGGACTACCGTAATGCGAATGGGTCTAGCTATAAATGCCATTATGTGTTTATTTGATAGTGTGGTGATTTCTGACAGTTAAAAATGCGTTTATGTATAGTGATGGATCCCGATCCCAATCGAGCGATAGTTGATGATGTTGAGAGTGTGGCACCTGCTCCCGCGCAAGGGATAGCCCCGGTGAACTCTCAACCTATGGCTAGTAATCAGAATGATGAAGCTAGGAAAGCTTTTTATAGCGTGATGAATGATTGGTTCAATCAGTACATTCGAACTAACACGGCTATTCCACAACCCCCACTCCCGACCAATACACCCCCTGCATTAGCAGTACCTCCGGTAACCGATCAGATAAGGTTAAATAAGCCCCGATTGATGAATCCAAAAGCACGGCTCTCGAATTTAAAGCAACGGACAGCGATGATGCCGAACAAGCTGAGTTTTGGTTGGATAACACCATCCGGTACTTGATGAACTTTCTTGCACACCCGATGAATGCCTGAAGTGTGCTATCTCTTTGTTACGTGATTCTTGCCTATTATTGGTGGAATACGTTGATTTCGATTGTACCAGAGAGCGAGTAACTTGGGAGTTTTTCCAAACCGAGTTTGAAGAAGTATATCACCAGAGATTTATTGATCAAAACGGAAAGAATTTCTTGAACTTAAACAAGGTTCCATGTCGGTTCATCGATTATGAACGAAAGTTTGTGAGGCTCACCCGGTATGCTCGAGAATGCGTTTCTTGAAGATGTAATGTAAAAGCGTTTGAAGAGGGATTGAACGAAGATATAAAGCGCTTTGTTGGCATTCTAGAAATCGGAGAATTTGTAGTACTTGTTGAGCGAGCTTGCAAAGTCAAGAGCTCGATAAAGAGAAAAGAAAAGGCGATATGGGAGCAAGAGAGTTTCGTAAAAGATCTTGAGAAAGCCCTTTCATCAATCATCGAAGAAGTTTAGAGATGATCCAAGCGGATCTAAGAATACTTGGGTTTTTCGACGGGATCGTGTCGACCTCCTATAAGTACACGAGCTACTTACATTGCGCCGGTGTTGACAATGATCGTCGGGACGGATCCGAGTGCGCATTGTTGTGGCAAGTGGCATTCGGAAGTCTGTAGAGTTCGTGGACCGCTCTGTTTCAAATGTGGATCGATGATCATTTTATCAAAGATTGCCCGAGATTGTCAGAACAAAATGTGAATCAGAGTGAGAAATGAATAATACTACAAAGAAGAGGTAGGCCCCTAGAAACCCGGGGAACGCTAGTGGCGGTCAGAGAGGGCCTAAAGATGCTACCACCAAATCGGAGGCTCGTGCTCTCTGCTAGAGCTTATGCTATACGCGCATGCATGCGAGGATGCTTCTTCGCGACGTTATTACCGGTACTTTTTCTCTCTTTGATCATCGATGTAATTGCTTTGATTGACCACTGGTTCTACTCATTCATATATATGTGAGACTTTAGTATCCAATGAAGACTCTACCATCGAGTCCATCGAGTTTGTAATCCGAGTGTCAAATCCCTTGGGTCGTTATGTACTTGTGGACAAGGTGTGTAAGAAATGTCCCCTATTAATCAGAGGTTCCTGCTTTCCAGCCGATTTGATGCTTTTATCGTTTGATGAATTTGATGTTATCCTTGGTATGGATTGGTTGACTGTCCATGATGCAGTTGTGAATTGCAAAAGAAAGACTATTGATTTGAGATGCGCAAACGATGAGATAATCCGAGTTGAGTCTACTGATAGGATTGGGTTACCAGCAGTTATATCCTCGATGTTGGCTCAAAAACATGTAAGAAAGGGGTGTGAGGTATACCTGGCGTACGTATTTGATGACAAAGAGTTAGAAAAGAAGCTTGAATCAGTGCCAGTGGTCTGTGATTATCTGGATGTTTTTCCCGAGGAATTACCGGGGTTACCACCTCTTCGGGAGGTAGAGTTTGGCATTGAACTTGTACCTGGGACTACACCGATTTCTACAGCTCCGTATCGTATGGCACCAACGGAATTGAAAGAATTGAAAACTCAGTTGCAAGAGTTGATGGATAGAGGTTTCGCTCGACCAAGTTTCTCACCTTGGGGTGCACCAGTATTGTTTGTGAAAAAGAAGGATGAAACCATGAGATTATGCATCGACTATCGTCAATTGAATAAAGTGACAATAAAGAATAAATATTCGTTACCGCGTATTGATGATTTGTTCGATCAACTGAAAGGGGCCTCTGTATTTTCGAAGATAGATTTGAGATCGGGTTATTATCAGTTGCGAGTTAGAGACTCAGATATACCCAAAACTGCTTTCAGAACGAGATATGGTCACTATGAGTTCTTAGTGATGCCGTTTGGGCTTACTAATGCCCCTGCGGTATTTATGGATTTGATGAATCGAATTTTCAGGCCATATCTGGATCGGTTTGTAGTTGTGTTTATCGATGACATTTTGGTCTATTCGAGAAATGAAACCAACATCTTGAGCACACGAGATTAGTGTTACTGATTTTTGCGGGATAAGCGATTATATGCTAAGTTCAGTAAATGTGAGTTCTGGTTGAGAGAAGTTAGTTTTTTAGGTCATGTGGTGTCTGCATCGGGTATTCGAGTTGATCCGAGTAAAATTACAGCCATACTTAACTGGAAGCCTCCGAGAAATATTACTAAAGTTCGGAGCTTTTTAGGACTTACCGGTTATTACAGACATTTTGTAAAGGGTTTTTCGACGATAGCCACACCAATGACAAGACTACTTCAGAAGGATGTTAAGTTTGATTGGTCAGAAAAATGTCAGAGAAGTTTCGATCAACTGAAAACTCATTTAACTGAAGCTCCAGTGCTAGTGCAACCCAAATCCGGTAAAGAGTTTGTCATTTACAGTGATGCATCTTTGCTTGGGCTGGGTTGTGTGTTGATGCAAGAAGGTCGAGTGGTAGCATATGCATCAAGACAGCTGAAGCCGCATGAGAAAAACTATTCGACTCATGATCTCGAATTAGCTGCAATTGTTTTCGCTTTGAAAATATGGCGACATTACTTGTTTGGAGAGAGGTGTCATGTATACTCGGATCATAAAAGCCTCAAATATTTGATGACTCAGAGAGAATTGAATTTGCGACAAAGACGTTGGCTCGAGTTGTTGAAAGATTATGAGCTGGTCATCGACTATCACCCGGGAAAGGCTAACGTAGTTGCTGATGCTTTAAGTCGTAAATCACTGTTCGCCCTTCGCGTGATGAATGTATATCTGTCTGTTGTATCTGATGATGTGTTAGTAGCAGAATTGAAGGCTAAACCATTGTTGATTCATCAAATTCGATAATGTGTTAGTAGCTCAGAAAGTCGATGATGAATTGGTTGCAAAAAGAGCTGAGTGTATTTCGAACATGGAATCAGAATTTCAAATTGATGATGATGATTGTTTGAGGTTCAAAAGTCGTTTGTGTATTCCAAGAAATTCAGAACTCATTTCGATGATTTTGAATGAGGCTCATAGTAGTCGAATGTCAATTCACCTGGGAAGTACAAAAATGTACAACGACCTGAGGCGTCAGTTTTTGTGGCATGGTATGAAACGAGACATTTCTGATTTTGTTTCGAAGTGTTTAATATGTCAACAAGTGAAAGCGGAACATCAAGTGCCCTCGGGATTACTTTAGCCGATCATGATACCAGAATGGAAGTGGGATCGAGTCACAATGGACTTTGTGTCTAGATTGCCCTTGTCGTCAAGTAAGAAAGATGCGATATGGGTTGTTGTTGATAGATTGACAAAGTCGGCCCATTTTATCCCTGTACGTACGGATTTTTCCCTTGTCAGGTTAGCTGAAATGTATGTATCCCAGAAAGATCCGAGGTTCACATCGCGATTTTGGAAGAAATTGCAAGAAGCTTTGGGTACCAAATTACATTTTAGCACCGCTTTTCATCCTCAGACTGATGGTCAATCCGAACGAACAATTCAGATACTCGAGGATATGTTGAGATGTTGCATCCTTGAGTTTGGTGGTTCGTGGGAACGGTATTTACCTTTAATTGAATTCGCTTACAACAATAGCTTTCAATCAAGCATTAAGATGGCACCTTACGAGGCTTTGTATGGTCGTAAATGTTGTACACCGTTGTTTTGGACCGAACTTAGTGAAAGTAAAATTTTCGGAGTCGATTTGATTAAAGATGCTGAACAGAAAGTAAAAGTAATCAGTGAAAGTCTGAAAGCGACTACATCATCATCGTCGTAGTCGTGACGCAGATTTGAAACGAAAAGACATTGATCAAGTCGGTGACAAAGTGTTTCTTAAGGTTTCACCTTGGAAAAAGGTGCTCAGATTTGGCCGTAAAGGCAAATTGAGTCCGAGGTTTATCGGGCCGTATGAGATATCCGAACGAATTGGACCAGTTGCTTACAGGTTGATTTTACCCCCTGAACTTGAGAAGATTCACAATGTTTTTCATGTCTCGATGCTTCGACGTTATAGATCTGACCCTTCACACATAATTAGTCCATCAGAGGTTGAAATTCAATCTGATTTGAGTTATGAAGAAGAACCAATTCGTATCTTAACACGTAAGGTGAAAGAGTTGCGAAACAAAAAGATTCCTTTAGTAAAGGTGTTATGGCTCAAACACGGGATCGAGAAAGCTACTTGGGAAACTGAAAACTCTATGAAAGAGATATACCCAAATTTATTCACTGGTAAGATTTTCAGGGATGAAAATTCTTTTATGTGGGGGAGAGTTGTGACAACCCTAATGTGACCCTAGTCAGAAAATGGTCTCGAGACCATAAAATCGAGTCATAAAAATAATTAACTGTTAAATTATGTGTTTATTATATGTGTACATGCAATTGTGAAAATCTTATGTTTTGATTTTGTCATTTGTATGTGAAAATCTTAAATAGGACTTAAATGAGACATTGTGAAATGTGATGGGTAATTTCTAAGATGACCTATTTATGCATGTTATTAAAAAGGTGGACTTGCATGTCTAATTAACCTTTTTAAAGATAGTGGCCGGCCATGATAATGACTAACTCATAATATGTGCATTTTATTTTAATTATTTAATTTGTTTATTAACATTTTAATATACAAAATGAATTAATGGAAACATAATTAAGTGAAAATTGGGTGAAAAAAACAAAGCTTCACCTTTGTTTCTTCTTGGCCGAATTGAAGGGAAGAAAAGGGAGAAAATTTTCGGTCAATTGAAGCTAAGAAAGGTTAGTGAATGGTGTTAAATTTTCTTGAAATCTAAGCTTGTTTTATGTAATCATCTTGTTTACTACTTAGCCCATGCTAAAATTTTTAAGTTGTGGAGGATAGAGGGAGCATTCGGCTATGGGTATTAAAGAAAGAATTTGATAATTTCCTTTAAGTTTTGATGATGAATGTGTTGAGAAAAGAAATGGATCTTGTTAAAAATATGAATTTTAATACTCATATATGTTCTAGCCGAAAAAAAAAATATGTACATTTGATGTCATGAACAAATGTTATTATGATGTTTTTGAATTGAGTAAACTGGACATTGGAACAATTGAAGATTCGGCATTGCTCATGATGCTTTATTTAGAATGTGATTTTTAAAGATTATGATTATTGGAATGTAAGAATATGTGTGCTTAGTCATAGGAGTTTGATATGAAACTTTGTTAGGATTGAGTAAGGAATAGCCGAATAAGCTATAGGCTATGCAAGGATAAATTTTGTATATAAGTTGTGTATGTGACTTTAATAGTTAATAGCATTCAGCATTATTATTGTATATATATATATATATATTCGGTCTTTAAAGAAATAGATGAAATTGAAATGTTTCTAAGACTTATCAAGTCGTTGTAGCCATTGCCGAATGTAGGTTGATTAAAGGAAATTTTCAAATACGGATTATGTATATGTATGTGAATAGGATATTTAATAAAAATTTCGGCAAAATGGGTTAAAGGGTTAAGTTATAAGAATTTTAGGTACCATACACATTTAGACATTAAGGTTATATGAACTTGGACTATGTGAAATAGGTGTTAAGTAATCTAATTAATTGATATGCAATAGGTGTTAAGTAATCTAATTAATTGATATGCAAAATCGGTCATTGTTTGGCAATATGGTAACCTAGGTGTAACTAGCTACATTTGATCATGAGATAGAATTTGAATATGAAAGTTAATTGTTAGAAGCTAAGGCCGAATGGGTAATGTGAGGCCTAACAAACCTAAATGTTAGCATTGTGGCAGACGTCATCCAGGTGAGTGTAGAATGAATGACTGGGGTTGTTTCAAGTGTGGCTCTCAAGAACATTTTATCTGAGATTGCCCTGAAATGGCTGAGAAAGAAAAATTTCAGAGTGCGAGGCTGAGTAATACTACTAATAGGGGTAGGCCACCGAGGAATACCAAAAATGGAGCTAGTAGTAAAGGCGTGACAAAAGATAAAGCTGTAAGATCCGAAGCTCGAGCACCCGCTAGAGCCTATGCCATCTGTGTTCGTGAAGAAGCGACATCTCCCGATGTTATCACTGGTACTTTTTCTCTATATAATACTAATGTAGTTGAATTGATTGATCTTGGATCGACCCATTCTTATGTTTGTGTGATATCGGTAACTAGTAAGATCTTGCCTGTTGAGTTTACTGAGTTTGTGATTAGAGTGTCAAACCCCTTAAGCAAACATGTATTAGTTGATAGAGTTTGCAAGAATTGTCCCTTGATGATTCAAGGTCACTATTTTTCGGCTGATTTAATATTATTGCCATTTGATGAATTCGATGTTATTTTGCGTATGGATTGGTTGACACTGGATGATGCCGTAGTGAACTGTAAAAGAAAGGCTATTGAACTAAAATGTGAAAATGGTGAAACTCTTCGGATTGATTCAGATGAGTCGGATGAGTTACCTGTTGTGATTTCTTCGATGTCTGCCCAGAAAAATATAAGGAATGGTTGTGAAGCTTATCTTGCTTATGTGTTGAATACAAAAGTGTCCAAATTGAAGATTAAGTTAGTACCGATAGTTTGTGAATATCTGGATGTGTTCCCGGAAGAGTTGCCTGGGTTACCACTAGTTAAAGAAGTCGAGTTTGGTATTGATTTAGTACCAGGGACCTCGGTGATATCTATTGCTCTGTATAGGATGGCCCCAACTGAACTGAAAGAATTGAAAGCTCTGTTGCAAGAGTTAACGGATAAGGGTTTTGCAAGACCAGGTTTTTCTCCCTAGGGTGCACCCGTATTATTTCCAAAGAAGAAAGATGGATCCATGAGGCTTTGTATTGACTACCGTCAGCTCAACAAGGTGACTATAAAGAACAAGTATCATTTACCAAGGATTGATGACTTGTTAGATCAATACAGAGGTGTAACACCCCTTACCCATGTCCGACACTGGAACAGGGTATGAGGCATTATCGGACATAAACATAAGCAATCATTCCAAACCGGGACATGAATTTCAACTCAAAATTAAAACTTTTCATTAACATTCATCTCGTCCCTCAAACGTGTGACAACCCTAATGTGACCCTAGTCGAAAAATGGTCTCGAGACCATAAAACCGAGTCATAAAAATAATTAATCTGTTAAATTACATGTTTATTATATGTGTACATGCAATTGTGAAAATCTTATGTTTTGATTTTGTCATTTGTATGTGAAAATCTTAAATAGGACTTAAGTGAGACATTGTGAAATGTATGGGTAATTTCTAAGATGACCTATTTATGCATGTTATTAAAAAGGTGGACTTGCATGTCTAATTAACCTTTTTAAAGATAATGGCCGGCCATGATAATGACTAACTTATAATATGTGCATTTTATTTTAATTACTTAATTTGTTTATTAACATTTTAATATACAAAATGAATTAATGGAAAAAGAATTAAGTGAAAATTGGGTGAAAAAAACAAAGCTTCACCTTTGTTTCTTCTTGGCCGAATTGAAGGGAAGAAAAGGGAGAAAATTTTCGGTCAATTGAAGCTAAGAAAGGTTAGTGAATGGTGTTAAATTTTCTTGAAATCTAAGCTTGTTTTATGTAATCATCTTGTTTACTACTTAGCCCATGCTAAAATTTTTAAGTTGTGGAGGATAGAGGGAGCATTCGGCTATGGGTATTAAAGAAAGAATTTGATAATTTCCTTTAAGTTTTGATGATGAATGTGTTGAGAAAAGAAATGGATCTTGTTAAAAATATGAATTTTAATACTCATATATGTTCTAGCCGAAAAAAAATATGTATATTTGATGTCATAAACAAATGTTATTATGATGCTTTTGAATTGAGTAAACTAGACATTGGAACAATTAAAGATTCGGCATTGCTCATGATGCTTTATTTAGAATGTGATTTTTAAAGATTATGATTATTGGAATGTAAGAATATGTGTGCTTAGTCATAGGAGTTTGATATGAAACTTTGTTAGGATTGAGTAAGGAATAGCCGAATAAGCTATAGGCTATGCAAGGATAAATTTTGTATATAAGTTGTGTATGTGACTTTAATAGTTAATAGCATTCAGCATTATTATTGTATATATATATATATATTCGGTCTTTAAAGAAATAGATGAAATTGAAATGTTTCTAAGACTTATCAAGTCGTTGTAGCCATTGCCGAATGTAGGTTGATTAAAGGAAATTTTCAAATACGGATTATGTATATGTATGTGAATAGGATATTTAATAAAAATTTCGGCAAAATGGGTTAAAGGGTTAAGTTATAAGAATTTTAGGTACCATACACATTTAGACATTAAGGTTATATGAACTTGGACTATGTGAGATAGGTGTTAAGTAATCTAATTAATTGATATGCAAAATCGGTCATTGTTTGGCAATATGGTAACCTAGGTGTAACTAGCTACATTTGATCATGAAATGGAATTTGAATATGAAAGTTATTGTTAGAAGCTAAGGCCGAATGGGATATATAAGATATTAAAGCATGCTATAAGTAACTCATTGGTATGCATGTATTTCTATTCATTGTGACTGAGCTTGTGAGATGGATGTATGATAGATAAATTGTGTGCTTAAAGTGAGGTGTTAAAATAATTAGATAAATGGTTGATTTCATTATTGAGTATAAAAGTTAGGAGCTTTAAATTTTCCTTTGATGTTCGAAAAGATTAAATAAATTTATTTGTTTAAATTTAAGCTCAAGAGCTAAAGGGATCAAAATCAGATAAAGGAAAGGAGAAAGCAACCGAGTAGTCTATTCGTAATTATCCAAGCATACCCGAGGCAAGTCTTTGACTAATGGAATTTAGCTTATGTTTAGATACAGAAATTATATAATTATGAGTGCGATAAATAATTTATGACCTAGTGGTTCTACTTGCGTTACATGACCAAATAAATAAGTAGAGTATTTGTTTGTAGCCGTATGATAATAGAAAGCTTCTAGGATAATGAAACGGGATCATGTTATTTGTTTATGATTAGTGAACTGATCGCGATATAGTTAGTAAGAATGCTGAAATTGTATTCGAGTATCAAAGTGATATTTAAATGTGCATATATGTGTGAATGTTAATCGAGGTTTAAATCCGAGCTTGGTCTCGAAGGGCTTTGAGCCAGTGTTATAACTGGACTTAGTTCCGAAGGGCTTTAAGCCAGCGTCATAACCGGACTTAGTTCCGAAGGGCTTTAAGCCAGCGTCATAACCGGACTTAGTTCCGAAGGGCTTTGAGCCAGCGTTATAACCGAACTTAGTTTCGAAGGGCCTTCAAGTCAGCGGCATAAACCGAGCTTGGTCTCGAAGGGCTTCGAGCGATTGCTAAGATTCGGTTTAGTTCGAAGGACGCCTATGCCGCCTAATAATTGGGTTGATAAACTGTAAGTATGCGTAAGAGAAATTATATAATATATGTCAAATTAATTTCAAACACATGTGCGACTTACCGTGAAACGATCAAGTAAGTAACTTACTCTCGTTGAGAATATGATTAATTGTTTAATTTAGTATTACGAAAGTAGGTAAGTATGCTTAGACCATTGTTTTAAATCCTTTGAACGTTTATGATTTGATTAGAATGTATGAGTACCGAATTAGACAAATCCAACATCACTAGTATGATATGTATGTATATATATATTCATGAGATTTGCATGAAAATTTGAGACGAATGTATTCGGCTATAAATGAAAATAGATGGATGTATTGATTTCACCTTTATGAAATGATCGATAAAGAAGTACTTTAGTTATGTTTAGATTCGGCCAAGGGTTGATTCATATAGACTTGACATTATTATGCTAATCTTCTAGATGATTTCATTACTTAAAGCTTACTAAGCATAGAAATGCTTATTCTTTTGCTTTGATTCTCTATTTTATAGATTTTTGCTCGTCATCCATCGGATTCGGGAGTTTCAAAGTCGAAGTCGACCACACTATCTAAGCTTTTTGGTACACTTTTGATGAAATTTTGATAATGGCATGTATAGGATTGACTTTGTAAATTGACACGTATCTTTTGGTGATGTATATATGTATAGCCATGCATAAAATGGCTTATTAAGTTAACATGTGTTTTTCATAAGTAATGTAGGTGTTTATGGATGTGATCGATAATACTTGAATGTTTTATTTATATGGATGATATTTAGAAAAGAAATTAAGGCTTATTTAGCAACATTCCTTACCCTTCCGGCAACGGATACGGGCGAGGGGTGTTACAAAACGAGCCTACGAGGCTCAAAACATACATCGGGGGTGGTTCGGGACTAAACCGAGAATTTTTGGTATTTTTACAACACTTAAAAAAATTTCATGCTTTGGAGGGTCACACGCCCGTGTGGCCAGGCCGTGTGGCTTGGGACACGCCCAGGTCCACAGCCTGTGTAACTCTCTGTTTATGACATCATCAATAAATTAGGGTCACACGGCCAAGGCACATGCCCATGTCCTAGGCTGTGTGGGCGATTTAATTTTCATAAATTTTCACAAAATAGGTGCAGACTTCACGCTCCCATATCCTTAGGTCGTGTCCTTCACATGGCTGAGACACACGGCTGTGTTTCTGCCCGTGTGGCCAATTTGAAGCTAAAATTCAAAAATACGGGGGACACACGGCCGGATCACACACCTAATAAACAAGCCGTGTGTCACACATGGCCTAGACACACACCCGTGTCTACCTGTGTGGACAAAAATAAGGCTATTTACCAAGCCTTTTTGCCACCCTTACTTGTACCAGCCTACACAACATCAAACAACACCAATCCAAGCATATATACATAACCAATTCAGCCACAACCAAGACATCCACACATCAATTACATGTTATTTTCTATCACATACAACATTTCATAATTATCATCACAAACCATGCAATAACTCCATCCATGAAAAGCATCTCTATATGTATAAATACTTAACCAATATTAGCCAAGACCAAATGGTCATTTACAAAATGAATCAAATACCATTACAAGCGAACACATTTGGCCAAATCAATAATGACACGTATCACAAAAAGACCAAGTCCCTATACATGCCATACTCAAAATATCAAAACTAACTATACCCAGATGACTAAATTGATAGTGTGATCGATGCTCTGACTGCTTCCGATCCCCGAGCTAGCTTGGCGACACTATAAGAAAAGAAAAGAAAGGGGGTTAGTATGTAAATAATAGTCAACTTTAAACATACAATAACATAATGTAAATTAGCACAAAATCATCAAGTGATCATAGACATATCTTACTCTTTTGCACCCTTACCAATAATGCATCGTAAACTGAGATCATTTTTCATGAGATTTGCGTGCCTGTACCACTTCATAACATAATCATAACCTTTCACATCTTTGACATAAACTTTAAATTACCCGTTGAACCACTTGGAATACTATAGGATACTCGGGAATTGCATACACATAGAATCATATCAATGCCATATCCTAGATATGGTCTTACATGGGATCTCATAGCGATGCCAATAGCCCAGCTATGGTCTTACATGATTCTCATATCGATGTCATGTCCTAGACATGGTCTTACACGAAATCTCATAATGATGTCATATCCCAGATATAGTCTTACATGTAAATTCATAACCCTAATGTCATGACATTTGCATCCTAACTATTCCTAAGGTTCAACTGGAAATTTCTCTATATCGAATCTTTGCTGAACAAATCCATAATGATAATTGTACAAGTCATACAATAATAAAATATTAAATACATAATATAAGTTGCATTATTTACACACGAACTTACCTCGGTACAAAATATAGCTAACTATTTTGATTTAGTCCACAACTTTGTTCTTTGTTTTTCTCGATAATCAAGCTTGAAAGTTGAAGAAACCTTATCTATGGTGACCTTAGGAATTTCGGCTATGGCATGGAGAAGATGAGCAAATTTTGACTTAATTTTCCCTTTTTATTCTTTTATTAATCAAATGACCGAAATGCCATTTTTACTAAACTTTCAAATTTTACTTATTCATGCCCATTTTTGCCCATAAAAATAGAAATTGGTCAAATTTCTATTTAAGGACCTCTAATTAATAATCCATAGCTATTTCATGCTTAAAGATTCTAGAATCACTTATTTTGTAACTTTTGCAATCTAGTCCTAAAAATCAAATTGGACACTCTAACAACAAAATTTCTTAACGAAACTTTTACACAATCATGCAAACATATCATAGACCTCAACACATTCATAAAATAATTATTTCTACTTCAAATTTATGGCCTCAAAACCACTATTCCGACTAGGCCCAAAATTGGGATGTTACATGAGGAGCAATAGTATTCTCGAAGATTGATTTAAGATCTGGCTACTATCAGTTGAGAGTTAAAGAGGCAGATGTGCCAAAAACCACTCTCAAGACAAGGTATGGGCACTATGAATTTCTTGTTATGCCTTTCAGACTAACTAATGCACCTGTTGTTTTCATGGACCTGATGAATAGAATTTTTGTCTGTATTTAGATAAGTTTGTGGTTGTGTTTATCAATGACATTCTGATTTATTCTAGAGATAAGTTTGAGCATGCCGAGCACTTGAAAACCGTATTACTGACTTTAAGAGATAAGAAATTATTTGCTAAATTTAGTAAAAGTGAGTTTTGGCTATGAAAAGTCAGATTTTTGGGACATATTGTTTCAGGTGATGGTACTGGGTTGATCCAAGTAAGATTTCGGCTATTATTTTTTAGAAACCGCCGAAGAATGTATCTGAAGTTAGAAGCTTTTTGGGCTTAACTGGATATTACCGACATTTTGTCAAAGGATTTTCGATGATTGCTACTACTATGACCAAGCTATCGCAAAAAGATGTTAAGTTTTAATGGTCTAAAAAATGTCAGTAAAGTTTCGAGAAGATGAAAGCATTATTGACTGAGGTGCAAGTTTTAGTACAACCTGAAATGGGAAAAGAATTCGTAATTTATAGTGACGTGTCACTGAATGGATTAGGATGTGTGTTGATGCAAGAGGCCAAAGTGATAGCTTATGCCTCGAGACAGTTGAAACCGCACGAGAAGAATTATCTGACGCATGATTTGGAGTTTGCCGCCATTGTGTTCCCTTTGAAAATTTGGTGTCATCATTTGTACGGTGAGAAATGCTATATCTTTACTAATCATAAGAGTTTAAAATACTTGATGACTCAGAAATATTTGAATTTGTGGCAGCGGAGATGGCTCGAGTTACTGAAAGATTATGAGCTAGTAATTGATTACCACCCGGGTAAGGCAAATGTAGTTTCCGATACGTTGAGTAAAAAGACTTTGTTTGCTTTGAGAGCGATGAATACACAGTTGACTTTGTTCGATAATGGTTCGATTCTAGCTGAGTTGAGAGCTAGACCGTTATTTCTTCAACAAATTTGTGAAGCTCAGAAATGTGATAGTGATTTGCAAGCCAAAAGAGTTCTTTGTGAATCAGGTAGTGATTCAGATTTTCTTATCAAATCCGGTGATTGTTTGATGTTTCGAAGTGATAAACCATAATTTATACATATTTTTGTCCTGTACTTAACACATTTATGAATGATTTCTCCTTAGATTTGGTGAATTTGATGCTCCTAATCCTTTAATTTCATGTTTTATACTTAGGTGAACATAGGAGAGCAAAAAGAACAAGAAACGGGCCGAAAACGGAGAAAATGGGCCGACGTGGGAAAACAACACGGCCTGGACTTCCTCACACGAGTAGCACACACGCCCGTGGCATTCTAACAGGCTTGAACACAGCTTAAAACAACCTCAACACAGGCATGTTGATTTCTCAGCCTTGACCACGGCCTGAAGCAATTGCACATGGGCGTCTCACACGGGCGTGTCCCTGTCGAGCACAAGTTAAGTTCTATTTGGAAAAGAGCGATTTTGAGGGCTTTTAGGCATTCTAAAGCATATTTAAACACCCTAGAGGAGGACTAAAGAGGACATGCAGAGTAGGAAGCAAGGAATCGCTCAAGGAAAGCCGATTGATCCATCTCAGAAGCCGGATTATTCATTAAGACTAAAGATCTCTCCTCAATTTCCCTTCAGGAGTTTTGGGTTTTCTTTATGTTTTGTATTCATTATTCTTCTGAGATGTTTTCCTTTTTAGTTATGAACTAAATCCCCTAAATACCTAAGGGGAATGAAACCTAAGATGAATCTTGTTATTATTATATGAATTGTATGATAAATATTTAACTTGTTCTTAATTATGTGTTCTTAATTCTTGTTTCGGTATTTCAGGATATTGATTCAAGTTAATGCGCTTATTCGGAGGATGAATAGTCCCTTTCTAAGAGTAACTTTGTCATAATTAAGTGGAGTTGATTGCGTGCGTAGAGATAGGGTGACAAGATTTTGCCGGATTAGGGTGAAACCTAATAAGGGGACCCATAGATCGAGTTAATGCAACCCTAGAGTGTTAATTAGAAAGAGATTTCAATTATTCAATCTAGGGTTAGATGTTATTAGTCTTGAATAGGGATAATAACATAACTTAGGGATTTCTACGAAACAAGTTGAATGAATAAATCGTCTGATTCAAAGTCAAATAACAAGTGAAGTCTAGGTGGATTTTTCCTTCGGTATTGTCTTAATCAATCGAATTTTCTAAAAAGTATTTGCCCAATTTCCTTTCTGTGAATTCTTAGTTTAGTTAATTAGTTTAGATAAACAAACCTTTTTATTTTTTAGGCTAGATAATAAAAAGACAGTTAATACTAGTACTTTTAGTTCCTTTGGGTTCGACAATCCGGTCTTGCTAAAGCTATACTACTGTTCGATAGGTACACTTGCCTTCATCATGATAATAGCTAGTTTCAAGAACGATTAATTATAAATTTATAAAACTTATCACGAATAATCACGATCAAGTTTTTGGCGCCGTTGCCGGGGAACTAAGATATTAGAAACACTCAATTTTTGTTACTTTAGCCATTTACTTTTACTGCAATTTAAATTTTTGTTTAATTTTCGTTACTAAATTTTCTTTTTCTCTTTTTTGGCAGGTTCTTACAGTTTATAACTAGAAGAAACTTGTCAGGACCATTACTTTTTGACGAAGAAACTGATCGCACAGCTCACAGAAACTGAAGAGAAATAAGGCGAAGCCTAAGATACACAGAGGAAGAGCAAAAGGACGATATCTCAACTACAACCGAGGAGATGCCTGAAAATCAGGAAAATCCACTACCTCTGACAATTTCCGCTGATCAAGTAAATCAGAATCAAGCTGCACGCACTATGTATGATTATGCTATGCCAAATTTAACAGGAACTGAGTCAAGTATAGTTAGGCCTGGTATTGCTGCAAATAATTTTGAACTGAAACCTAACACGATTCAAATGATACAGCAATTTGTTCAGTTTGATGGTTTGTTGGACGAGGATCCCAACACTCACTTGGCAAATTTTCTGGAATTCTGCAACACATTTAAAAACAATAGCGTTTCTGATGATGCCATTCGCCTTCGGTTATTCCCTTTTTCATTGAGAAACAAAGCTAAACAGTGGTTAAACTCGTTACCACGAGGGTCAATCACTACTTGGGAACAAATGACCGAAAATTTTTTATTAAAGTATTTTTCGCCAAGTAAAACAGCTAAATTACGTAATGATATCTCTTCTTTTGTGCGGATGGATTTAGAAACACTTTACGGTGCATGGGAGAGATACAAGGAGCTAGTGCGAAGGTGTCCTTACCATGGGCTACCTCTATGGCTACAAGTTCAAACATTTTACAATGGTGTGAACCCCTCGACAAGATAGATGATTGATGCAGCAACTGGTGGAACCATCAACAACAAAACACCTGAAGCAGCTTACGAATTTATTGAGGAGATGTCACGAATAACTATCAGTGGCAAGTCATGAGGACTAAGCCAACCAAAACAGCAGGTGTTTATAACGTCAATGCGGTTAATATGTAATCAAATCAGGCCGAACTTCTAAATAAAAAGATTGATGGTTTACTTGGTTCTACGCAGGTACATCCAGTGATGAGGTGTGATTCAAGTAGAGGAGGCACACATACCGAGTATCAACCTTTCAATCGTACAACCGAAGAGGAACAAGTCCACTATATGGGTAACAATAAGTCTAGACCTCAAAATAACCCATATAGTAATACTTATAATGTAGGTTGGAGGAATCACCTAAATTTTTCATGGGGTGGTTAAGGATATCAAAGGCTACAAAATCCTCTGGGTTTTCAACAACCACCTTATCAACAGGAAAAGAAATTGAACCTTGAGGAGATGCTATCCAAATTCATCTCGGTGTTAGAAACTTGTTTCCAGAATACCGAGACAGCACTTAAGAATCAACAAGCGTCGATCCAAGGGCTCGAAACTCAGATAGGACAGCTGTCCAAACTAATTTTTGAACGACCACAAGGTAGCTTGCCAAGCAATACTGAACCTAACCTAAGGGAACAACTCAATGCAATCAACGTTAGAAATGAGGAAGGGTCAGTTGCACCTGAACCAGAACCAAAGAATGAAACTATGGCAAGCAAAGGTAAAGGTGAGGTAGGTCACAATGAGGAAAAATTTGTAAGTGTAGAATATAAACCTCGTGTGCCATACCCTAATGCGACAAGGAAAGACTGCTCAGATGAACAATTTGGTAAATTTCTTAAACTTTTAAAGAAAGTACATATCAACTTACCGTTTATTGAAGCTCTCTCACAGATGCCGAACGCAATGAAGTTTTTAAAGAAGCTCTTAGCAAATAAGCGGAAGTTGGACGAGGCGTCACATGTAGAGCTAAATGCAGTTTGCTCAGCTATTCTACAGAATAAGCTACCCAATAAATTAAAAGATCCAGGGAGTTTTACAATTCCTTGCTTAATTGGTAGCTTAGATTTTAATAATGCATTGGCTGATTTAGGGGCTAGCATCAACGTCATGCCTTACAAAATGTTTAAGCAACTAGGTCTTGGAAAACTGAAGCAAACTAAGATGAGCATTCCATTAGCAGATAAAACTATCAGATTTTCTAGGGGTATTATTGAAGATGTATTCGTTAAAATTGACAACTTTATATTCCCAGTTGATTTCGTTGTTCTAGACATAGAGGAAGATAGTAACACTCCTTTGATTTTAGGAAGGCCCTTTTTAGAAACTACTAGAACAATTATTGACGTTGGCACAGGTGAACTCACACTTCGTGTGGGAGACGAAACAATCACCCTTCAAGCTCACAATTCGAGTAACATATCAAAAGTTGAAGGTGGTTGTATAAATCATTCTACTAAAACTGACCATATGTTGCAACCTACATTGCAGGAAATGAGTTCAAAGGATATACATGAGCCATGTTCAAACAACAATAAAGGACCTATTCATAAAGAACGAAGGCTACAAATCGAGGAGCTAGATGAATGGTGGACACATAAACTGAGAACACACGATAAACTAAAACTACGTCAGGACAAGCTCAATACCTCCCCAAATCAACTTAAGGTTGGAGATAAAGCCTTATTAGATACCGTAGATCCTCGCATTACCACTGCCAAACTGAATAAAGAAATTCCTCTTACGGTACTTAGCATTTTCCCATTCGGTACAATCGAGGTAATCCATCCCACATTCGGCACTTTTAAGGTAAACAATACCCGTCTAAAACCTTATTTTGATGAAATTGATAGAAGGAATTAGGAGCGTAAACTCCTCGAACCACCATGATCATTCAATGGAGAGGTAAGTTGAGCTTAGATTATAAATAAGAGCTTTTCGAGAGGCAACCTGAGCACTAACGGTATTAACTTCTTTAAATTTTAGTTTTTAACACCTAACTTACTAACTGAGCTCTCAAATACAGGTTTTCCACACCCACACGGCCAGGCACACAGGCGTACTGTAGACCGTGTGAAAACAGGGCAAAGATTTTTCCTAACACAGGCTGCGATAAATTGCTATGGCCGTGCGACATGGCCATGGGCGATCCTGCCAAAATAACACGAGCGTGGACCTAAATACACAGGCGTGGGAGAAGCGAACGAAGCCAGGCACGGCCGCGTGACACGACCGTATGCATCAATACGCCCAAGGTACATGGGCATGGGCTGTATGTTAGGGGCGCTGAAATTTGAAAAAACCCGAAACACATAGGCTAAAATTAGGGCACACGGGCGTGCCCCCTGGCCGTGTGCCCCAAAATCTATAAAAGCCCCTCACTATTCATCATCTCCCTCACCTAAAATCCCTAACCCTAACCGCTACAACTCCACACGCCCTCTCTGCCACGCCCGTGCGCCACTTTCTTTGATGCCCAAACTTCTCTTTTTAGCCTTTTTTTACTCTTTTCTCTTTTATTTTACTTATTTCTAATGCTATTTATCATAATAATCTTCATTTATCTCAAACTATTCCTATTTTACTATAATTCAAATTTTATTTTTAGCGTAGTTATCATCTATTTCATGTTGAATTTTTTTTACTTATTTCATGATTAATCAAGCTCTATTTACCTATTCTAAGTTAATATTCATAGTTCTCACTTGCTTATTATTCTTTTCCATTATAATCCATGTATTGTGATACATTCATACTTTTTACGTTTCCATAGAGTTCTTTGCCATTTTTATATTCATACTATTACCATACCAATTCCATGAAATTACGCCATCAAATTGATTACTTTGGTTAGGTTTGTTAGTGTTAGTAGTTGTGGCTGAATAATGGTTTACATTTTTAATTTATGATCTTTTTTCTTTTTCGAATTTGTTTACATTTTACCTTATCCATTCATCAAGACGGAATAATGGTTTTGCTTGCAGGTATATAATGTCGAGTTCACCTGGTGAAAAGGCCACCGTCCTCGCTTCAAAGAAAAGGAAGGGAGCGTCATCTTCCCTAGATCCTACCGCTGAAATTTGCCACCCCTTCCTTCAGTTTCTCTATAGACCACAGGAAGAACTCTATCAAATACTTCGAGGCTGACCCTTAGGTGTGGGCCGCTGCATCGATTGGGCCGTGCTAGAACAAGTCCAACTGGCTTATGCGATTTGGGCCCTCCTCACCACCGACCCATGCGACCTTTTCTTTGGGATCATATTTTTTTCTTATTATTTTCACTTTTAACTTTTATTTTATTTCCTTATGATAACTATTTTCTTTTTAGGTTTTATAAACAAAATCTAATCTCGGCTAATTCTTCTTCTTTATATCCCCTAAAAAGTTCCTGATTTTATCACAGTTATAAAGAGCTACAAAGCTCACAATTACTTAGGAACTTCAAACTCCATTGGAAAAGGTTCTCCACGACTGACATGCCTTGCTCAACCACGAGATATAATATTCTTTTTGCACAGTACTTGTAGAACCCAACCTCTACCACCACTGGAGTATCCTCATCCACTTTACATAACTCCGAACTAGGGAGTTCATTCATTTAACATTCAGGAAGTTTCACTTCTCTCCCTATCTTATGATCTTATATCTATAATTGCCACTAACTTTATCTTTGTACATTGAGGGCAATGTACATCTTAAGTGTGGGGGTAAATTATATCACTATCCAGAAAAATCCCTGAATTTTGTCTTGTTCTCTTGTAAATCTCTCATATCATTTTTAGGATGAATTTTGATTAATTTATGATTTTTATTGATATATCTTGAATTAAAACAAAGGCATTCATGCATTGATTATTTAAACTTTAAGACATTAGAGAATTAAGCATGATAAGTTTATTTTTGAGAATTTAAAATTTTAGGTTATTTTCCCAAGTTTAGGTATTATCTTGAATTGAAATCCACAGGTTTAAACATCAAAAAGCCATAATTTTTGTGAGATTTTGAGCCTTTAAAAGCATATATTATTTCTTTCATGCTCACTTTTATTATTGCTTGAGTGCGTCAATATCGAATTATTATTCTAGGACTTGTTTGATTATGCATGTCAAGACCACACCATTTGATTTGATATGTCAAGATGATGGAGGCTCTTAGGTTTAACCCATTCATGCCATGAAAAGCCTACCTTCACAACTAACCCTTAGTAAACCCCTTTGAGCCTAACAAGCCATTCCTTGATTTATCCCCAATATTAACCCTTAACTTATTATTGTTGAAATCCCTTCAATTAATTTGATCCCTATTTTTGTCAAGATTTGATTTGAATAAATTGCTTAGCTATGTCTTGTCCTTAATAGTTAGTCTATGTTACTTAACTTGTTCTTAAAAAAAATACATATTTACATATTAGTAGTGATCTTTTGTTTTTGAGCTTAAGTATTTAAATTTCATATTCTGAGAAGAAGCTCTGTTGTATGCAAGTGATGATTAAATTTTTTCTAGTTAAGTAATTTTTCAATTCAATCTCGATTCTAACCTTTTCTTTCAGCTTGTGACCACACCCCCAAGCCTCGTTACAACCCTCTAAAGACCTTTTGATTGATGTATCATCTCAATTTATAGTGGTGGAGATTTGATTTTCATGCAAGCCTATGGTAATAACTTTTCATATTGACTGATGAGTGCTAATTTCATTGTCCTTAAACACTTTGAGTGATTTGAGTGAATCTTTAGTGAGGATGTTAAACTCTGTAAGATTTTGAATCAATGGTGACTACTTAGATGAGGGGAGATGCCTATGTTTTCCATGATTAAATGCTCAACTTGGAATGTTTGAGACTTTAATGTTCTTTTGGTTGAATTCTCAATGTATGATCACTTATGGATTAGTTTGAGATAATATTGATAGGAATTATAAGTTGAGAAAAAGGAATTCTTAATTGTGAATTGAGGATTTTGCTTGAGGACAAGCAAATGCTTAAGTGTGAGGGTATTTGATAAACTGTAATTTATACATATTTTTATGCCATACTTAACACATTTATGAATGATTTCTCCTTAGGTTTGGTGAATTTGATGCTCCTAATCCTTTAATTTCATGTTTTATACTTAGGTGAACATAGGAGAGCAAAAAGAACAAGAAACGAGCTAAAACAGAGAAAATGGGCTGACATGGGAAAACAACACAGCCTGGATTTCCTCAGACAGGTAGCACACATGCCCGTGCCATTCTAACAAGCTCGAACATGGCCTAAAACAACCTCAACACGGGCGTGTTGATTTCTCAGCCTTGACCACGGCCTGAAGCAGGCGTGTTGATTTCTCAGCCTTGACCATAGCCTGAAGCAATCGCACACGGGCGTGTCACATGGACATGTCCCTATCGAGCCCAATTTAAGTTCTATTAAAAAAGGGTAATTTTTAGGGCTTTTAGGCATTCTAAAGCCTATTTAAACACCCTAGTGGAGGACTAAAGAGGACATGCAGAGTAGGAAGCAAGGAATTGCTCAAGGAAAGTCGATTGATCCATCTCAGAAGCTGGATTATTCATCAAGACTAAAGATCTCTCCTCAATTTCCCTTCAGGAGTTTTGGGTTTTCTTTATGTTTTGTATTCATTATTCTTCTGAGATGTTTTCCTTTTTAGTTATGAACTAAATCCCCTAAATACCTAAGGGGAATGAAACCTAAGACGAATCTTGTTATTATTATCTGAATTGTATGATAAATATTTAACTTGTTCTTAATTATGTGTTCTTAATTCTTGTTTCGGTATTTCAGGATATTGATTCAAGTTAATGCGCTTATTCGGAGGATGAATAGTCCCTATCTAAGAGTAACTTTGTCATAATTAAGCGGAGTTGATTGCGCGTCTAGAGATAGGGTGACAAGATTTTGCCAGATTAGGGTGAAACCTAATAAGGGGATCTATAGATCGAGTTAATGCAACCCTAGAGTGTTAATTAGAAAGAGATTTCAATTATTCAATCTAGGGTTAGACGTTATTAGTCTCTGATCGCGTGATTTGTAACAAGTGATAAATATTTATAATGAAGATCAAACCTAGACTAGCTATTATCACGGCAAAAAGGCAAGCGCACCTATCGAACAATAGTATAGTAATGGCAAGACCGGGATATCGTACCTAAGGGAACCAAAAGTACTAGTAATAACTATCTTTTTATTATCTAGCCTGGGAATAAAAAGGGTTTGTTTATTAAACTAATTATCTAAAGTAATTAACTAATTTAATTAAATCGAAGAGAAGATCTGGAAAAGACTTGAAGAAAAGAAATTGATAAAGACGACACCCAATGAGGAATCCACCTAGATTTCACTTGTTATCTGACTCTGAACCAGATGATTGATTCACTTGACTTGATTCGTGAGACTCTCTAACCTACATTATTATCTCCTTTGAGACGAATAACGTCTAACCCTCAGTAGAATTAATTAAAATCTCTTTCTAATTAAAACCCCTAGGGAAGCAATAAATCGATCTATGGACTCCCATATTATGTTTCAACCTAATCTGGCAAAATCTCGTAACCCTATCTCTAGGCGTTCGATCAACTCCGCTTAATTATGTAAAATCTACTCTTAGGCAGCGTCTAATCCTCCTCTGTATAAGCACATTAAATCAAGAGTCAATACCCAGAATATTAAATCAAGCATTAGAAACACATAATTAAGAACAAATCAAGTATTTATCATATAGTTCAGATAATAACAACAAGATTCATCATAGGTTTCATCCCCCTTAGGTATCTAAGGGGTTTAGTTCATAATGAAATAAGAGTACATCTCAAAAGTATAAAAATAGCAAACCTTAAAGAAAACTCTTAAAAACTCCTGAAGGGATTCTGAGAGAGATCTTCAGTCTTGGAGTAGCCTCGGCTTTTGGGATGGATCATCTGACTTCCTTCAAGTAAGTCTTGACGTGTGGTTCTGTGTTCCAAAAAAGTTCTAGAAGCCCCCGGGAAAGTCCCCTTAGTAGGTCATACTTAGGGTGTTTATATAGGCTTTGGATTGGCTTTCTTCTTCCCTAAGTATCCTTTTTCCATGTAAAATACAACTCTTTGAAAAAGGGGCACGCCTGTGTGCCACGACCGTGTGACGTGTTTGCCAGGCCGTGTTCGTTCCGCTAAATTTCACACGGCCGTGTGGGTCAATGGCCAGGCCGTGTGAATCGTGAAATCGTTGGACGACACCCTCGACAGACATGGGCGTGTGAGCAGCCCATGTGGCAAGGCTTAGGCCGTGTGATCTTCTTGATTTGGTCCTTTTTGTCTCTTTTAAGCTCGTTTTTGGCTCCTGTTGACTCTTGGTGCTCTCCTGAGTACAAAACATGAAACAACCGGATTAAGAACACCAAAATTCATAAATATAATAGTAAATATCCATAAATATGCTAAGTATTTGGGGTAACAATATGTATAATTTGGCATTTATCAAATACCCCCACACTTAAGCATTTTCTTGTCCTCAAGCAAAACTCTCATTTACTGCTAGAATTCATTCCTTTCAATCACATAATCATTACCGATAATGTTACAAATTATTCCATGGAGAATCATACAGTGAGAATTCAACCATAGGGGCATTAAAAACCTCAAACAATCTAAATCAAATATTTTGATAATAAAATTATAGGCAATCTCCTTCCTCTAAGTAATTAGCTTTAGTCCTAAATATACAAGGGATGACATCCTCACTAAGGATTCACTCAAATCACTCAAAGTGTTTAAGGTTCAAAATTAAGCACTTGATTGTCTAACATGAGATGTTATCACTATAGGCTTGCATGAAAATCAAATCTCCACCACTTGTAAATGATATGATACTAAATTCAAAAGGTCTTTGCATGGTTGTAACGGGGTTTAGGTCACGGGTATGCATACAAGCTGAATAAACAAAGGTTAGAATCGAAATTATTTCAATATATCACCCCACTATCAAAAACTTAATTACTGAGTGACAACAAAAATCTAGAACTATATTACATGAGCTCTTTTTTTTTTTCATGACAACTTTAGCTTGCTAAGAATTACAATAATGACACTGAGGTTAGTTTTTTTTTTTAAGAACAAATCAAGTTATTACAATATAGTAGTTATACTCTATGATTCAGTAACAAAAATTGGTGATCATAGTGAGGTAACAATATTAAATTCAATCTCGATAAAAAGGGTCAAATTAAGTAAGGGGATTTCAATAATAATGGGTTTAATGGGTTAATGATGAGGGTTAATCAATAAAGAAAAAGGGTTAGTAGGCTCAAAAGGGGTTCACTAAGGGTTTAATTATGTGGGAAGGCTTTTTATGGAGTAAGTGGGTTAAATCCTAAATGCGTTTATCATCTCAGTATATCAAATCATACGTGTGATATCGATATGTATAATCGAAGCAAGTTCTAGAATAACAGTTCAATGTTGACACACTCAAACCACAAAAGAAGTGAGCAAGAAAGAAAGCTACATGCTCAAAAAGGCTCAAAAAATCTCACCAAAAAATTTGGGTTCTTGATGTCATTCCTGTATACTTAAGATTTCAAGATAATACCTCAATTTAGGAAAAAAATCTAAAAATTTTAGTTCTCAAAATATCAACTTATCATGCTTGATTCTTTAAGGTCCTACAATCAAATACTCATGCATAATCCCCTTGGTCTAATTCATGACATATCAACAATAATTATAGATTAATCAGAATTCATTCTATCAATATTATGAGAAAATCACTAAAGCACAAGACTACATTCAGGGATTTGAGAATAATGCAAAAAGTTAGGTTTCATGTTTATGTTCACCCCCCACACTTAAGATGTACATTGCCCTCAATGTACAAAGATAGACTATTCAAAATAAAGAAAATCATAAGAGGGAAGGAGGTGAAACTCCTTGTTATATAGATGCAGAGCTTGATTCAGAGGCTGTAGTGTTTGGGGAAAGTAGTAGCTACCATTGTTCTTAGCTAGATGAAGAAATTGGGTCGTTGAGCATGGCATTGGTTTTGTATTGTTCCCTGTTTGTTTCCTCATTCCGTAAAATATTCCTAGCAGCTTGCTTAGAAATCTGTAGAATCATGAAGAGCTTATTAAGAGTTGGTGTGGAAGAGAGTGTAATGGGATTACTTGTTAGAAATACCAGAAAAAAATAAAGCAAGTAAAATTTACTAATATAGATATGTGTTTTATAAGAAAATAATAAAATTGAAATGAAATTAAAAATTAAGAATAAAAATAATAATAAAGATAAGAATAACTATAAAAATAAAAAGATAGGAGGATTCAATGATCCTCGTCAGTGGGGGCCTCTGGTGGTGGTGCTGGAGTGGCGATGTGAAAGCGCTGGCGTGGCGATGTGAAATTGAGGGTGGTTTGGGGATTGGGGAAGTGAGAATCTGGGTAATGGTGGATGGAATAGGGATTAGGGGTTGGGGATTTGGCTAGGGTTTTGAAAGAGGGGAGAAGATGAACAGTGGTTTGTTTATATAGGGGAGGGTCACACGGCCTATGGCCACGCCTGTGTACTCTGAGAGTGAGCCCTTATTTTTTTGAATTTTTTTTTTAATTTGGGTCTTGCCCGGCTACTATCCCAAGGCCGTGTGTCTTGGACGTGTGTCAAACATGGCCGTATCGCACGACCGTGCTTAGCTTCATTCGCTTCTCCCACGCCCGTGTCTTGTTGTCACGGTTTAATGGCACGGGTGTGTCGCAAGCCCGTGTTAGAGAAACAGAATCGAGCCTTGCCCCTGGCATGCCCGTGTTTTTCTGTTCCTACGCCCATGTTCATCTATTAACCTCACCCACGGCCATGTCGCACGGCCGTGGGGATTTATCGCATCCCGTGTTTTGGGGAAATCTCTGCCCTGTTTCCACACGGCCATATCGTACGGCCGTGTCGCTTCCTTAATTTTTCCACGGCTTTAGGCACGCCCATGTGAGTGGTCGTGTGTTCTGAAAGATTGTGCAATTCCAGAAATTCAATTATTTAAAATGTTAGAAGTAAGAAATAAAAATATGTTAGTACTCGGGTTGCCTCCCGAGAAGTGCTTGTTTATAGTCTAAGCTCGACTTTCCTCTCTGTTAATTTATCATGCTGGTTTGATGAGTTCATACTCCTCGTTCCTGCTGTTAATCTTAAAATAAGGTTTTAACCGGGTGTTGTTTACCTTAAAAGTGCCGAACTTGGGATGACTCACCTCAACCGTACCGAATGGGAAAATACTGAGTACCGTAAGAGGGATCTCCTTATTTGGTGTGGTACTGACAATGTGGGGATCTATGGCATCTAGTAAGACTTTATCGCCTACCTTAAGTTGATTAGGAGAGGTATCGGGCTTGTTTTGGTGAAGTTTCGATTTATCATGTGTTCTCGGTTTGTGTTCTCCCCATTCGTCTAGCTCCTCTATCCGTAGCCTTCGTTCTTCATGGACGTCTTTGTTTTCTTCATGATACTAGCGCACTGTCTTTATTATCTTGGTTCGAAGAGGTTCCTGTAAAAATGACTGAATATTAGTTTTATCATCGACAGGTTTTATAGCATCTTCTTGAGTCTTAAAGGGTTTGACTGAGTTGCGTGCTTGAAGTGTTACTGCGTCGTCACCTATACGAAGTGTTAGGTCTCCTGTGCCGACATTAATAATTGTTCTGGCAGTTGCTAAAAAGGATCATCCTAAAATTAAAGGTACCTCGTTATCCTCATCCATATCTAGGACGACAAAGTCTACTGGGTAAATAAACTTATCAATTTTAACGAGAACATCTTCAATAATACCCTTAGGAAATCTAACTGTTTTGTCAGCCAATTGTATGCTCATCCTAGTCTTTTTGGGTTTACCGAGACCTAGTTGTTTAAACATTTTATAAGGCATAACATTTATACTTGCCCTTAAATCAGCTAAAGCATTATTAATAGATAAACTACCAATTAAGCAAGGAATTGTAAAACTCTCTGGATCTTTCAATTTGTTAGGTAGCTTATTCTTTAGAATAGCTGAGCAGACTGCATTGAGTTCCACGTGTGATGTAGCATCTAATTTTCTTTTATTGGTCAGAAGTTCCTTTAAGAATTTTGCTGAGTTGGACATTTGCGAAAGAACTTCAATAAAAGGTAAGTTAATATGTAATTTCTTTAAGAGTTTGACGAACTTACCGAATTGTTCTTCTGTTCTGTCTTTCGTCATCACTTTAGGATTGGCACACGAGATTTATAATTCGTACTTACCATTTTATTATGACTTATCTCACCGTCACCTTTGCTTTCCACATTTTCTTGCCTTGGTTCTGGCTCAGTCTGATCGCATCCTTCTTGAATATCAATTGCATTAAGCTATTCCCTTGGGTTTATTTCAGTATTAATTGGTAGGCTACCTTGTGGTCATTCAGAGATTAGTTTGGATAGCTAGCCTATCTGAGTTTCGAGTCCTTGAATTGATGCTTGTTGATTTTTTAGTGCTGTCTCGGTATTTTGGAAACGAGTTTCTGACACCGAGATGAATTTGGATAACATCTCCTCAAGGTTCGGCTTCTTTTCCTGTTGATACGGTGGCTGTTGAAAATTTTGAGGATTCTGTGGCCTCTAATTCTATTGACCACCCCAAGAGAAATTTGGGTGGTTCTTCCAACCTGCATTATAAGTATTACTATATGGGTTATTTTGAGATCTAAAATTATTGTTACCCATATAGTTGACTTGTTCCTCTTCTACAGCGTGGATTGAATGGTGGGTATTCTGTAGGCACACCTCCTCCACTTGAATCGCACCTCATCATTTGGATGTACCAAGTAGAACTAAGTAAACCATCAATTTTCTTATTTAGAAGTTCTACCTGATTAGAGAGCATAGTGACCAAATCGATGTTATAAACACCGACTGTTTTTGTTGGCTTTGTCCTCATAACTTACCACTGATAGTTATTCAGTGACATCTCCTCTATAAATTCATAGGCATCTTCCGGTGTTTTATTGTTGATGGTTCCATCAGCAGCTGCGTCAATTATTTATCTTATCGAGGGATTCACACCATTGTAGAACGTTTGAACTAGCAGCCATAGAGGTAATCCATGATGTGGGCACCTTCACAAAAGGTCATTGGATCTCTCCCATGCATCGTAAAGTGTCTCTAAATACATCTGCACAAAAGAAGAAATTCATTACGTAACTTAGCTATTTTTCCCGGTGGAAAATATTTTAATAGAATTTTTTGGTCATTTGCTCCCAAGTGGTAATGGATCCTCGTGGTAGTGAGTTCAACCACTGTTTAGCTTTATTTCTTAGTGAAAAAGGGAATAACTGAAGGCGAATGGCATCATCAGAAACGCTGTTAATTTTGAAAGTGTCACACAGTTCTAGGAAATTTGCCTAGTACGTGTTGGGGTTCTCATCTTGCAAACCATCAAACTGAACAAATTGTTGTATCATCTGAATCGTGTTAGGTTTCAATTTAAAATTGTTAGCAGAAATAGTAGGTCTAACTATACTTGACTCAGTTCCTGTAAAATTAGGTTTAGCATAATCATACATAGTACGAGGAGAAGGATTCAGATTTGCTAATTCAGCGGGTATGGCTGGCAGTAGCGGATTATCTTGATTTTCAGCCATCTCTTCAGTAGTAGTTGAGATATCATCCTCTTGCTCTTCTTCTGTGTATCTTAAGCTGCGCCTGATTTCTCGTCGGTTTCTACAAGCTGTACAATCAATTTCCTCGTCAAAAAGCAATGGTCCTGACGGGTTTCTTCTAGTCATACACTACAAGAACCTGCCAGGAGAAAGAAGAAGAAAGTTAGTAAAATAAAAATAGAAATAAAGTTAAATTGCAAGGAAATAAATGGCTAAAGTAATAAAAATTAAATGTTCGTAATATTTCAGTTTCCCCAGCAACGGCGCCAAAAACTTGATCGCGTGATTCTTAACAAGTAATAAATATTTATAATGAAGATTAAACCTAGACTAACTATTATCACAACGAAAAGGCAAGCACACCTATCGAACAATAGTATAGTAATGGTAAGATCGGGATATCATACCCAAGGGAACCAAAAGTACTAGTAATAACTATCTTTTTATTATCTAGCCTAGAAATAAAAAAGGTTTGTTTATTAAAATAATTATCTAAACTAATTAACTAGTTTAATTAAAGCGAAGAGAAGATTTAGAAAAGACTTGAAGAAAAGCAATTGATAAAGACGACACCCAAGGAGGAATCCATCTAGATTTCACTTGTTATCTGACTCTGAACCAGACGATTTATTCACTTGACTTGATTCGTGAGACTCCCTAACCTACATTATTATCTTTTTTGAGACGAATAACGCCTAATCCTCAGTTGAATTAATTGAAATCTCTTTCTAATTAAAACCCCTAAGGAAGCAGTAAATCGATCTATGGATTCCCATATTAGGTTTCACCCTAATCTGGCAAAATCTCATAACCCTATCTCTATGCGTTCGATCAACTTCCCTTAATTATGCCAAATCTACTCTTAGGCAGCGTCTATTCCTCCTCTGTATAAGAACATTAAATCAAGAGTCAATACCCGGAATATTAACTCAAGCATTAGAAACACATAATTAAGAACAAATCAAGTATTTATCATATAGTTCAGATAATAATAACAAGATCCATCATAGGTTTCATCCCCCTTAGGTATCTATTAGTTCATAATGAAATAAGAGTACATCTCAAAAGTATAAAAATAGCAAAACTTGAAGAAAACTCTTAAAAACTCCTAAAGGGATTCTGAGAGAGATCTTTAGTCTTGGAATAGCTCCGGCTTTTGGGACGGATCGTCTGGCTTCTTTCAAGTAATTCCTGGCGTGTGGTTCTGTGTTCCAGAAAAGTTCTAGAAGCCCCCAGGAAAGTCCCCTTAGTAGGTCATACTTAGGGTGTTTATATAGGCTTTGGATTGGCTTTTTTCTTCCCTAAGTATACTTTTTCTGTGTAAAATACAACTCTTTGAAAAAGGGGCACGCCCGTGTGCCACGGCCGTGTGACATGTTTGCCAGGCCGTGTTCGTTCCGCTAAATTTCACACGACCGTATGGGTCAATGGCCTGGCCGTGTGAATCGTGAAATCCTTGGATGACACCCTTGATAGACACAGGCATGTGAGCAGCCCGTGTGGCAAGGCTTAGGCCGTGTGCTCTTCTTGATTTGGTCATTTTTGTCTCTTTTAAGGTCGTTTTTGGCTTCTTTTGACTCTTGATGCTCTCCTGAGTACAAAACATGAAATAACCAGATTAAGAGCACCAAAATTCACAAATCTATTAGTAAATATCCATAAATATGCTAAGGATTTGGGGTAACAATATGTATAATTTGGTGTTTATCAGTCTTAAATAGGGATAATAACATAACTTAGGGATTTCTACGAAACAAGTTGAATGAATAAATTGTCCGATTTAGAGTCAAATAACAAGTGAAGTCTAGGTGGATTTTTCCTTAGGTATTGTCTTAATCAATCAAGTTTTCTAAAAAGTATTTTCCCCAATTTCCTTTCTGTGAATTCTTAGTTTAGTTAATTAGTTTAGATAAACAAACCCTTTTATTTTTTAGGCTAGATAATAAAAAGACAGTTAATACTAGTACTTTTAGTTCCTTTGGGTTCGACAATCCAATCTTCCTAAAGCTATACTACTGTTCGATAAGTACACTTGCCTTCATCGTGATAATAGCTAGTTTCAAGAATGATTAATTATAAATTTATAAAACTTATCACGAATAATCACGATCACGAAGCAGAATTTTGTGTATCGAAAAATGATGAACTTATTAAGAAAATTCTTCATAAGGCACATAATGGTTGTTTATCCGTATATCTGGGTAGTACAAAAATGTATAATGATTTGAAGAAATTGTATTGGTGGTCAGGTATGAAACAAGATATCTCAGAGTTTGTTTTGAAGTGTTTGATTTTTCAAGAAGTGAAAGCTGAACACCAAGTGCCTTCGGGTTTACTTCAGCCAGTGGCGGTACCTGAGTGGAAGTGGGATAGGATTACTATGGACTTTGTAACGGGTTTTCCTTTGACCCCAAAAAAGAAAGATGTCATTTGGGTCGTTGTTGATAGATTGACGAAATCGGCTCATTTTATTTCGGTACGTACTGACTACTCACTTAATAAGTTAGCCGAATTGTACATTTCAGAGATTGTGAGATTATAGAGTGACAATGTCTATTATTTCGGATAGAGATTCGAGGTTTATTTTGAGGTTTTGGAAGAAGTTACAAGAGGTTTTGGGTACAAAGTTAAACTTTAATACCCCATTTCATCCGCAAACCGACAGTCAGTCTGAAAGAATGATTCAGGTACTCAAAGATATGCTCCGATGTAATGTTCTATAATTCGAGGGTAGTTGGGAAAAATATCTGCCATTGGTCAAATTTTCTTATAACAATAGCTTTCAGTCGAGTATTAAGATGGCACCTTTTGAGGCATTGTATGGCCACAAGTGCCAAACACTCTTGTATTGGATCGAGCTTAGTGAGAAACAGATTCACAGGGTTGACTTGGTGAGAGAAACCAAAAAAAAAGTAAAGGTAATCTGTGATTGCTTGAAAGCCGCTTCAGATTAGCAAAAGTTATACGCAGATTAGAAAAGAAATGAGATTGAATTTCAGATCAGTGATAAAGTATTTTTGAAAATATCTCCGTGGAAGAAAATTATGAGATTTGGCCATAAAGGCAAGTTGAGTCCCCATTTCATTGGGCCATATGAGGTTATCGAAAGAATAGGGCTAGTGGCATGTCGGTTAGCTTTACCGACAGAGTTGGAAAGGATTCATAATGTGTTTCATGTGTCGATGTTGCACCGTTATCGATCAGATCCCTCACATGTGATTTCACCGATAGAAATCGAGATTCGACCTGATATGACTGATTGTGAAGAACCGATTGAGATCTTAGCTCGGGAAGTTGAACAGTTAAAAAATAAGAGTACAGCCCTAGTGAAAGTTTTATGGCAACGACATGGGGTCGAAGAGGATACATGGGAACCCGAGGAGGCCATGAGAAAGTAGTACCCAAACCTATTTTCTGGTAAGATTTTTGAGAACGAAAATCCCTTAAGGGGGAGAGTTGTAACAACCCGATTTTGGGCCTAGTCGAAACAGTAGTTTCGGGACCACAAATCTTATGCAGTGAGATTGTTTTTATCACATTTTTAAGGTCTACAGTTTTATGGAATGATTTCGTGAAAATTTTGTTAAAAAATTTTGACGTTTGAGCACTCAATTTAGCAAAAAGGACTAAACTGTAAAAAGTGCAAAAGTTGAGTTCTACATGCTAGAGGTGTCAAATTGTTATAAAATTTTAATTTTAAGGTCCTTATATGGTAATTAGACCATTTTACTTTAATTTCGACAAAAATAGACATGAAGTAAAAGAATTTTAGTGTTTTAAGAAAAGGGCATTTTGGTCATTTAATAATTAAATGAATTAAAAAGCAAAACTCAAACCAAAATTTAGGTCATCTTTTTCATGCTTGTGCTAAAGTTTGGAAGGGAAGCCATAGCTAGGGTTTGGCCACTTTCAAGCTCGATTGTAAGTCCGTTCTTGCCCTATTTTTAATACTCTTTACATTTTTGAAGTCATTATCACTCGATCTATCTATTTTTACCATTAATTTGAGAAATGATTAAGGTATAAGGTTTTACCCATGTTAGATATGTGTGTATTTTAATGTATAATGGTAGGAAAAGTGTGTTTGGTGTGTGATAAACAACTTTTACCAGGTGATTTTTGATGAAAATGTTAAAATGGCCTATTTGTAAAAAGGTTATAAAATGTGTGTAAAAGTGTGATTAAATGAAAAATGTGGGCTGTTATAAGCATAAAAGAGGTTTGACTAGGCTTGGAAATCGAAGAAATTGAATCTATTTCATTTTACGAGCCTAGGGACCAAATTGTAAAAATCTTAAGGTTTAAGGGTAAAAATGTAATTTTGCCATAATATAATTTTTGGGCTGAATTGAATAATGTGAATAATAAATGAGTTAAATTTGCTATTATAGATCAAGAGAAATGAGGTTCAGACCTAGATCGGGGGAAAAACAAGGTGTTTGACGAATAGGTCCTATTTCTACTATTTTTGTACCGAGGTAAGTTCTTATGTAAATAATGCATTGTTTTAAATTATGTTAGCCTGGCTCATGAATTGCCATGGCCTGCTTCGCCGATCACAGCCTGTGTTCGAACACACGTCCTACCACACGGGCAGCCGCATGCCCATGTGGCGTCGACAATTCGCATTTTTGACTTTTTTTCTATTTCAGTTTGCGAGGTTGTGTTTTCACACACCTGGTTACCAAAAGTGCGCACACCGTTCTTGAGCACTCCAAACCTATATTCAATCATAACACACAATTAATCACTTAACAATAGGATTAAAACAACCCCTCTTATAACACTTATCCAAAAGATCGATTGCCACTTGCCTTGTTTGAACAACTGAGGCCTTGCACAACTAAACCATTGATAAGAAGTGATCACTATCTCCATGATTAGAACCTGCATTCCAATCGAACCTCTATTAATAAGTATTCACATGTCTAACTTGAAGCGAAATGAAAATCAGCTTACCGAAAACACAAACCCAAGTATAGGGAATGAAACTATTGGCCTACACCCAAAAAAAAAGGCCAAAATTACCACGATTCCACAGAGACAAAAGATGGAACAACCGTGCCCCTAGCAGTAATCAGCAACTTAATCCACAAGAATAAATAAGAAGAATGAAATCGAAGATAGTGATTGTAGGTAGCAAAATTGATAGTAAAAGGGAGGTGTTTGGTGAAGCAACTACTACAGCAGAGAGGGAGGAAACTACCGCAGCACCAAAACCGATTGGTCGAAGAACAAAGAGAGAACAGCGAGAAGGGGCAGGTTTTGGCTACAAGAAAAGAAGTCGGTAGCTAGAAGAAATAAAGGGTGCAAAAGGGCAGGAAGCAAACAAGATGAAAAGAGAGAAAATTGCCAAACCCGAAAGAATTGAAAGAGGGAGAGGAACGATTGCCAAAAGGAAGAACAAAGTTGACATAGATGAAAAAGAAAGATGCCTGAAAGAATCCTTAGCAATATTCAGCCTCCAAGAAGTGAAAAAACATTGATAGAAACCGAAATGAAAAGAAAATACCAACCAAAGCCAAAATCTTGTGTTACCAGAGTTCAAATTCGGTACCAACTCTCCCACTATCTTCAAATTCTCATATTTTCCTCCCTATATCCCTTAAAACCATCCACTCCTCCCTCAACCAATTAATTTAAATTCCAGTACAACTCTTCAGTAGTTCGGTTTGACTAGAACACCCATACGGCACTAGCAGCAAAATAAAACACTCCACAGCGCCCACCAGGACTCGAACTCAAGTCCCCCAGCACTTTGCCACACTACTTAACCATCAGACCAGCAGGCCCATTCTACCATGTTATACCCATATTTATTTATAAACCTACTGACTAGAGACAAGGGTTTATCCATTTAAAACAAAACTTTTGCACAAGCCAAGGCTTGAACCCAAAACTTCTCAAACTCTTCCCAAGACACTTAACCACTGAAGCAGACACTCAATTATGTAACACAAACATACAAAAATAAATATTAAGGATTTTTGGGGTGTTACATAGAAGCTAAAGCGATGTTTTCTTTATAGGGACAATATGATTAATTGCAAAAATTTTTAATTTGGTGCCAAATTTATGACTCAAAATTTTATGTTTGCTTGTGTTTAAGTCCAGTAATGCCTCGTACCCTGTTCCGGTGTCAAATACAGGTAAGAGGTATTACATTTACTGGTATCGGAGCTATGGTTTAGTCGATTCTCAGACTAACCTAGCATGTGTGAGAGTCTAGCTACAGATGCCATATATAATCTGTGATAGTGTGATATCTCTTGACTCTGATGAAAATGTTTTGTTGAGACGGAGATGCTTTCCAATCGAGCTACTTTTGAAAACGCTAAAAGTGATACTAAGATAATTGGAAATGTGTTTGTGATGAGTCGAAACTTGGAATGGTATGAATAAGAGTCCATGATATGTATGTGATGATCTACAAAATGGAATAACCATAAGTTGAGAAATATGGATAAAATGTCATTGTTCCGGTTGAATGTTGTATTTCGATGGATTTTGGTGATTTTATGAAACGGATAAAATGTTTTAAATGTTTCAAAAAGGATTTAGCCCTGAAGGGTAATCCTGAATTAAAAACCTCTCGAGCATATGTTATGAAATGGATTTAGCCTGGACAGGTAATCCAGAGTAAGCCCTTTAGAGCATATGTTACCGAAAGGATTTAGCCTAGACTGACAATCCTGTTATGTCACATGTGGCTCTAGAGTCTACTCTATGAATATGTGCCAAAAGGGCACTTTTGAATATGAATTGATGGATTGTTGACATGTAACATCCCGAAATAGGGCCTAAACGGAACAGTGGTTGCGAAACCACAAATCTGAGGTAGAAAAATTTATTTTATTATTATTTTGAGGTCTATGATATGTTTGCATGATTGTGTGAAAAGTTCGTGAAGAAATTCTATGCATAAAGTAGTTAATTTGAAATTAGGGACTAAATTGAATAAATTGCAAAACTTGTGTTCTAGAAGTATTTTGCATAAAATTGAATTAGAATATTAATTAGGAGGTCTTAAATAGCAATTTGACCAATTTTAAGTTCATGGACAAAATTAGGACATGGAAGGAATTTTTGAAAGTTTAGTAGTAAGGGCATTTTGGTCATTTAGGGGTAAAATGAATTAAAATACAAAATTAAAAGCCAATTTTGCTCATCTTCTTCATTAGGACGAAAATTCAAGGGTTCTCCATAGCTAGGGTTTGTTTCAAGCTTTCAAGCTCCATAATCAAGAAGAGCGAAATTCGGGAGTAGATCGGGAAAAGAAAAGTAAAGGACTAAATTGTAAAGTTTAGTCACATTTTGTATCGAGGTAAGTTTACAAAGAAATAAATGCAATGTTCTTTTATTTCACATTATTATTGTTAATTTCCAGAATTTATATACTTATTTTATGAGGATATTTAAAGTCGAATTAAAGGCGAAGTGACAGAGAAAAAGCATTAGGAAGCCCTGTTTGAACCTTAGGAATATTAGGATATTGGGGTTGACAGGACAGACAGACAGACAGAAATGAGCCATGTAAGTCCATATCGCTTATATGGCTTTGGAGATAGGAATGAGCCATGTAAGCCCATATTATATATATATGGCATTGGAGATGAATAATTCATGTAAGTCCATGTCGAAGACATGGCATTGGAGATATTGATAGACAGAACGACCCGATATCCTTAGTATTCCGAGTGGTTCAATGGGTCATTGTACACGTTAAATTACAGTGAATTATCAGCAAAAGGGAAGGTAGATTATATTTATGAATAGTGAAAGGTCGTAAGAAAGAAGGTAAGTAAGTAAAGAAGAAGGTAGAAAATGAGAAGTAAAGAAAGTTTATGAGGCTAGGTGACATTATGTATAATCATTCATTATGTTGAATGTTGTAATTTATTTGCTTGTAAGCTTACTAAGCCTAGTGCTTACTCTCTTTATTTTCTTTTTCTTATAGTTTTATCAAGCCACTCGGGGATCGAAGGAAACGTCGAGACCCAATCACACTATCGAAGGAATCACATTGGTATAGTTAGACGTTAGTTTTGTGTATGGCATGTATAGAAACTTAGCTATCTTTGGTATAATATGAAAATGAATGATGTGTAAATGCTTGCTAGAGACTAGCTAATAAAATGGCCGATGATATGCATGTTTATTAATATGTATGATTGAATGGTGGTTATCACATGAAAATTATGAAAAATGTGAAAGTAACCTAAAAACAGATTCAAATAACAGAAATGACGTGACTTTGAAAAATCACTAAAATTTGTGTAAACATATTATTAAGATGAATAATATATGAAATTAAAGCTTATTATGTCTATTTTCTTATGGAATAAGCAAAATAGGTAAAGGTATTATATTTTATGAGATATCTGAGTTTTAGTGAAACAGGGTCAGAGCAATTTCTATATCCCCTATTTCAACTTTTGAAATTCACCATAAATTGTAAAAAAATAATTATGTGGTGTAATTTATATGGTTAGAATCCTTATTGAATCTAGTTTTAATAGAAACAAACAGAATAGTTGTATTAATTTTTTATAGGGAGAAAAGTGGTTCGTAGTAAGTAGAGGTCAGTACAGTCAACTTCTGAAACAGGGGTAACTTTAACTAATAAACTGTACAAATTGGCTAAGTCAAAAATTCTAGAAAAAAAATAGTGGATGGATATATGAGTCTAGTTTCAGGAAAAATTTACGGATCTAAATTTTGAGTTTCGAAACTCAAGATATGAATTTTTAAGCGACTACAACGCAGAATAACAGCATATTCTGAAAAGTTTAAATAAAGATCTTAAAATTATTTAAGTGATAGATTAAGTTTAGTAATGCCTCGTGCTCGATTTTGGCAACAATCTCGGGTAAGGGGTGTTACATGACATGCATACCTTGAGTATATTACCTGAGTATCCATCGAAATTACAATAGTCCAATGGAAATTATTCTTGAAATATGGAAAGGTGAAATGAAATGTGTAACACCCCAAACCCGGCCTAGAAGTTAGGCCCGAATTTGACGTGTCATATTGAAGTGTTTTTTGAAAACCATGTTTTCATTGAAAACCCTTCTTATTTGAAAACTTGAGTAAAGTCCCAGTTACGCTAGTTTATTTTATAAAATGGTACATTGAAAAGTTATTAATTCTATTCCCAAATTTCCTTTAAGTTGCGGAAGCTAATTTTAAAAGTAACTGATTTACAAAAATGTGATGTTCAAAACTAAGTTACGAAACTGTTCCGAGAATGTTGCGAAAATGTAGTGTTGTTTAAAAACAATTATAAATCGAAGTAAATAAAGCCAAAGTTAAGATCCAGAAATTTTAAGAGGCCTTATTACAAAAGTTGAAAACCCAAAACTGAATCTAAAATATAAATAAAGCCCAAAGGCAGTCGTGCGGCCATCTCCGAGTCTCTCACAGCACCGATCCTCCTAATGCTGAGGATTACCTACACAATTAATAAACGGGGTGAGTTTATGAAAACTCAGTGTGTAATCCCCTTATTAGAGTAGCAGTCAGTATACCAAAACAGAAACAGTCTGGGCCAGAGCCCTTTGATAGTAACAGAACATTCCAATTCAAAATATATGTGAGCCAAAGCCTGATTCATTAACATTTGGGTCTCAACCCATCACAGTATCAATTGGGCCTAGCCCATCTCAAAATCAATACCAGTTGGGCTTAGGCCATATCAGAACCAATATCAGTTGGGCCTAGCCCATTTCAATATCAAACCCATATGAATAATGCATGATAACCCATCCAACCCTGCACTTGGCTCCGTCCAACCCTGCACTACTTGTGGGGAATAAATCACCCACGCCATCCCTACACTTACAGTGTTAGTACCGGTTGCGGCACTAACTAGAATCGCAGTAAAGCTACTAATATCAGAATATGTGGCACAGCCACCAATAAAGTTTCTTCCTCCATCAATATCCCAATCCCAAGCAGTATGTCATGTATGCAAAATGTCATGCACAAAATCAGTCATACAAATCACCGACAAATCAGTCAAATTCATAGTCTAAGTCGGTCATTTACCCACAAGGGCAAAATAGTCATTTTACCTTACAGGGGTTTTGCGGTAATTTTACACTACAAGGGTATTTTGGTAACTTTACAGTCTAGGGTATTTCGGTAATTTTACAAAATGAGGGTATTTTGGTAATTTTACAAAATGAGGGTATTTTGGTAATTTTACAAACTAGAGGTATTTTGGTAATTTTACAAACTGGGGTCTTAATGACACAACAGATGGTCCACCGTCGCCACGAGTGGCTTAAGTAACCTAAATAGACATAACGGCGCAAGTGGGCCTAAGGCCCATTACTCGGCCCAAGTGGGCCCATTAGCCCTGAAGCAGCCACAGCTATCCAAACATCACAGTCCAAACAACACTTACCGTACCACATACATTTATCTGTGTGGGCCCACACAGCCCACTTTAGCCCAACGAGGCCCAGCACAGCCCAAGACCACGAGAACGCTCCTGGCAACCTCTATAGTCTATCGCCCCTGATCTGTGGGCTCGATTTACAACACGAGTGATCGTACGCTCGTGAGGCCCTAAATGCCGAAGTTTCAGCTTGTCAACCTTTCGACTTTTGCCGATCTACAGTTTGTTCAGTGTGACTACACACATTTTTGGCTTTCCTGCCGATTATCAAAACAAGGCATACGGTTACACACCTGATCACGTAGAGTACTAAGAATTCCCGAGCGCCGGAACCCATTCAAACACAACAATGGTTAATCACTTATCAACAAAGTTAAAAGAACAATAACCAAACCCCTTGCCGAAGGATCGACTACCACTTACCTTGACTCGAACGGTCAACTGTGATTTGCCTACTTAATCCAATGTTTGGTACAGTCACCCTTCTGCAACCTGGCAGAAAATCCCAAACCGCCAACACCTTACGTTGCTTAAACTTGGGGGCAGAGGCTACGCGACCACTTCTAGTCGGCACCACTGTCATCACTTTATTACTAGAACCCCCTTTGCTCATCGAGAGCTCTAGAAACCAAAAGAGACATCACACGAAAAGGGAGAAAGTGAGAATCGGTAGTAAGAAAGGAAGAGCTAGTCGATTTCAACAGAGAAAAGAAGAATAAAATCGGGAAAGAAATGTTCAGCTTCAAAGAAGAGGAGGAGAAGAAGAAAAAGGGGAAGAGAATGGTGATGGGAGAAGAGAAAGACTTGAAGAGAAGCACCTCGAAGTAAGCCTTACAATATTCGGCCAGAATATGAGAAAGGCAGAGAAAAGAAATGGTCGAACAATCCAGAAGCAAACAAAACCGAACAACTGAGGGGATTGAAGGGAGAAAAATAGTAAAGCAAATTTGGCAAAGGACTTCAATGAATTCGATAAATGGGAATTGACCAAAATGAGCAAAACCCGAAGGAAGTAGTATTTCGGCACCAATGAATGAAAGAAAAGAAAGAAAATTCTAGAGTCAGCAACCGAAAGTGAGAAGAAAGGAAACATTAGCCTTTTGCCGAATTTTTGAGCGCCTAAAGTTCAATTTCAGCACAACTCTTCCACTCTATTCAAATTCGAATCTTCCTCAATTTTCTCCTTAAATTTCTCCCGTCCATCTCTTCAAATTCGGCTAACAACAACTCCAACCAAATATGTTCAAACCCTTGGTGTTTCAGACAAACACAACTTCCTCCCAAAGCCACCAGCAAAAATAATCCTTATTTGCACAAGTAGGGATTCGAACCTCAAACCAATAGCACACTCCACACGCTACTATCCACTAGACCAGTAGTTTTTTTTATATCATACTTTACCAAATTTTATTTATAACCCTACTGACCAAAGATAGGGGTTTTATCCTTAAAAACCAAAAATTTTGTGGAAGCCAGGATTTGAACCCATGACTTCCCGGACACTTCCAGAGCACACAACCACTAAGCCAAACACTCAATTGTGCCACTTTCTTGCACAATTAAATATTTATGTCAAGCCTTCTCACTGTTCCCTTGCTCAAGGCCTATCCCTTCTAGGCCCAAATTCGAGGCGTTACAAAATGTAAGTTTATATTGTGATAAGTTCATTCATGTTTTTTTGGCATTCATATGATGTTATGTGCCTAACTTTTTTGCTTGAGTGAATGCGATAAGTAAACTTGCTTGAATAAGAAAATCGAAAAGTTCATGTAGCTTAAATATGTACGTTAATTTGCTTGACATGAATTATATGATTGTGATAATATTATGATGGTGCTGAATGTTAAGTTACATGCGTGCATAAATGAGAGACAAGTTAGAGGCTTTACGACCTCACCCCCTTACCAACGTGGTATTTTAAACAAAATTTCACGAGATTTATGTTGAATGAGACCACAAGTGAGAGACTAAAGAGTTCAATAGCGAAATAACTAATAATGTGGTCAGAGTTGGAATAGTTTGGTAAGTGAATACAGTTTTAGAAAAGATGCCAGGGTATTCTAAAGATCATTCAAATTTCACGATGTCACAGCTAAAGAAAAAGTTAATCTCGACTAATCGGCTCATTTAGGTATGATGTCTAAAGTATGTATTTGCTAGAATTTCTTTCGGATTGGTTTTTGTTAGTGAATGGAATAATACGGGATTATTGATGACAGAATTAGTCAGAGAAATGATGTTTGAATCGTAAAGATATCTGAGTATAACAGTAGTAATTGAATAGATTATGACAATCTCTCATGGGTATTTTACATATTCATTTGTCCTAAAAGATATATGTGATTGCTCGTTTTCTGATGAAATTCTTATCGTATGAGAATGCTAGCTAATTATAGTGTTAGATGAAAGCACTGTTGGTCTGGTTGGTTGATGAGCAACATTTCTTATCTCTCTCTTTGGGATTCTATTCTATTATGTTTGGAATAAAAGTTGATGGTGAAAATTTATGTGAGGCTATTTTTCTGTTTCTACTGGATATTGTTTTGTTTTATATGTATTTTTGGAAAATATATTATCTCTGTTACAATTGATTCCAGAGCGTAATAGCAGTGGACACACGGCTGGATCACACGCCCATGGGGATGACCGTGTGTCACACACGGCCTAGACACATACCCGTGTGTCTACCCGTGTGGACAACTTTGAGACTATTTCCAAGCCATTTGCCACCCTCAAATGCTCACTCACTTATACATTTTTGATGGCATGCAACATAGCATATTTAGTTACTCAAATACTCACAATCATGATTAATCCATGACTTTGTAAGGTTAACATATCACATGCTCAAACCATCATGCTTTCATATGGCATTCCATACCAATTTCATGTTTATTCATCCTTATAAACCTACCTTCAATGTACTCAATTATACCATAGCTATGGTCATACCTATTAGTCCCAATTCATTCATTAAGCATATGTGCCATTTACCACATCCATTACCAACAAGCAACCACCAACCACATCACAAAGCATAAACACATTGCATGCATGCATAAATAATTAGGGTTACAACCTAAGAAGTAAATATAAGCCACATCTCATGGCCTTATACAAAATGAATCATAATACTATCATAAGCCAACTCATTTGGCTAATCAATATGACACATAACAAAATGACCAAGTCCCCTATACATGCCATACTCGAAATGTTGAGACTAACTATACCCAAATGTCCAATTGATAGTATGATCGAGTCTCCTACGTCCTTCGATCCCCAAGCTAGCTTGGCGACACTATAAAAGAAGGAAAGGAAGGGGGTAACCATTAAAGCTTAGTAAGTCCATATGTAAATAATATGCTATCTAAACAAGTATTTAACATACATTTAACATAATGAACATAAATTTTTATTTCATCAAATCACTTAAACTTACTCATTACATAAATAACCTTGTCATAAGTTTATCACATACCAAGGCGTTACTCATGAGTTCGATATACATACCTGTATCAACTCATAACATAATCTCTTACTCATTTTTCTCATTGACTTACCCCTTGGGTCTTCTGTCAAGTTACTCGATAATTTACCCGTTGAACACTCAGAATACTGTTGGATACATGAAAGGCTCACACATAAGTGCCACATACGTAGCTAAAGCTACCTCATATCACATAACACATAAAAGCTCATTCTCGAGCTACTCATGGATCTACTCACACAAGCTGTCGGTCAACACATATCTACACAAGCTGCTCACACAAGCTGTCAGGTATCTACAACACATGCTAGACTACCTAGCCACCGGTAGGACGTACAAGACTATCACCCGGAACCACATAAACATATATCTCATATCTCATGGGCTCATAAATCACATGGTTCCTAGTGACATGTCACTTGTACCCTAAACTATTCCTAAGGTTCAAACGGGATTCTTCGATATCACATCTCTGTCAAGCTTGCTCGTAATGTCAATCTAAATATCCATAATGCCAATCACTTACACATGGAACAATCAAAGCATAACTCATAATAGCATTAAAGAATTTAAATTCACATAATAATCAAGCATCGAGAATATATAACATAACATCACATTATTTGTATATGAATTTACCTCGATTAATGTATATGAATTTATCTCGATACAAAATGATAAAAACGAGCCTATTCTTCGTAAACCTTGTTTTCCCCCCAATCAAAACCCGAATCACATTTTTCTTGTTCTATAATGCCAAATTTAACTTGTTTAATATATACATAGCTTGAATCGATCCATAACACATACTTTGGTAAGATTACCTTTTTACCCCTAATTTTTCTCTTATTTACAAATTGGTCGTTAGGCTCATAAAACGAAATGCATGCATTTTCTTTGTTACTGAAGCCTAGTCAATTCATATTCCTACTCTTAGCAGCCCACATTTTTCTTTATTTCACATACTTACTACCCATTTTACAACTTTTACAAATAGGTCCTTTCTAGGTGTTTTCATGCAAAATCACTTTGTAAAAGATGTTTATCACACATGAAACTTTCATATTCTTACATTAAACATCAAAATATATTCATTTCATACATGGGTAAATTTTTGAACATAAAACCTACTTCAAAATAAGGGTAGAAATGGATAGATCATGTTTTAAAGATCTCAAAAATGTAAATAACATTAAAAAGGGGCTTAGAGGTACTTACAATCAAGCTTGAAAAGTTGAAAAACCCTAGCTATGGAGAGCACAAAAATTTCGGCACTGAGGAAAGAAGATGGTCCCTTTTTATTCATTTAATTACTAAATGACCAAAATGCCCTTAAGGCTTTTCTTTCAAATTTTTTCTATTCATGACCATTTTTGTCCAAAATTTTAGAAATTGGTTTAATTGTTATTTAAGACCTTCTAATTTATAATCCATAGCAATTTTATGCTTAAAGCTTCTAGAACTCAAGTTTTGTAACTTATTCAATTTAGTCCTTAACTTCAAATTTGACACTTTAGGCAAAAATTTCTTCATGAAAATTTCACACAAACATGCAATCATATCATGGATCATCAAATAATCATAAAATTATTTTTTTTACTTTGGATTTGTGGTCTCAAAACCACTATTCTGACTAGACCCTAATTAAGGATGTTACATGTGTGACCACATGGCCTACCCACACAAGCGTGTCCCAAAACCACACGGGCGTGTGACCCTTGTTATAGCAAAAAAATTTTAAAGTTCTCGATTTAGTCTCGAATCACTTCCAAGTAGGCTTGTTGTAGGGACGTAATGATTGATTGAAAAAAGTTTTAATTTGGTGCCAAATTTATGACTCAAAATTTTATGTTTGCTTGTGGTTAAGTCCGATAATGCCTCGTACCCTGTTCTGGCGTCGAATACGGGTAATGGGTGTTACAAGTAATATGGTAAGTTATGATTAAAACATTTGAACGGTTAAATGTGTTTGTACAATGGTAATAATGTGATGAGAATGGTACCTAATTGTTTGATAGTTTGTTTTGATTCAAATGATCTTTGTGCATTGGTGTCATTGAGGCATATCAGTTAGTTGATTAGGAGGTTGATATGTGATATGTTTAAGTGCATGATGAATATTTTGAGTCTTAGTAAGTCTATGAGATTACATGGATATGGTAGCTTTAAGCTTGGATAATGCTTGCATTTGGATGGTTTTAGATAATGAATTTGAATGTGCATTAATGGTATTGTAACATCCCAAAATAAGGCCTAAACAAAAAAGTGGTTGCAAAATAATGAATTTGAGATAGAAAAGTTTATTGCGATTAATTTTATGATTTACCGAATGATTAGATGCATGTGTTAGAATACCGATAAGAAATTTCAGTGATTGCATGTCCGATTTGCATATTAGGGCTTAATTGCAAAAATTGATAAATATGAGTTCTAAATGCTAAGGGATTAAATTGAAGAGTATAATTGAAGTAGGAGTCTTTAAATGGTAATTAGACCATTAGGTTTTCATGGACAAAAATGGACATACATAGGTAAAAATAACTAAAGTTTTAATGAAAGGTATTTTAGTCATTTGGAAATTAAAAGATTAAAAAAGGGAAAAAGATGGCAAAATGTTGTCCGTCTTCTTCATTAGGTCGAAATTTCAAGGGTTTTCCATAGCTAGGGTTTGTTTCAAGCTTCCAAGCTCCATAGTAAGTGATTCCAAGCCCCGTTTTTAATGTTCTTTATGTTTTTGGAGTCCCAGAACTTGATTAAGTTTATTCTAGCAATAATTTAACCTAGAGTTTATATTTGGAAAACTACCCATAGGTGAAATGTGTTTATTTTGATGTTTTATGATAGAATATAAAGCTTTAAATTGTGTTAAACAACTTTTGCTAAGCGATTTTATGTGAAAATGAGTAAAACAACATAATCGGTAAAAATACCTAATGCTCATAAGTACATGTTAGAGTGAGAATTTGATGTTGCCATAGAAGGGAAAAATGATCAGAATGTCATAAAACATAAGAAAATAGGATGAAGTTTAATTTCTGAGCCTTGGGGCAAAAGTGTAAACATGTAAAAGTTTAGGGGAAAAAGTGTAATTTTGCTAAAGTTTGAGTTAAGTACTGTTTTAATAAATGTGAGTATTAAATAAGCTAAATTTGTTATTATATATCATGAAGAACGAAATTTGAAGTTAGACCGGGGAAAGAAAAAGATAGTGGACTAAATGATATAGTTGATCGTATTTTGTTTCGAGGTAAGTTTGCGGTAAATAAATGCAATATTCTATTATTTTATGTTAATGTTGTTAATTTTCGGCATGTGTATATTTATTTCATGAAATTATTCAAAGAAGACGGTGTACCAAGGCCATATGTCACATGCGGTTGAGCCACACGCCCGTGTGCTTAGCCGTGTGGAGTGATAATAGGCTTGGTAAAAGCCACATTTTTCACCCTCCACAAGCATACCTAAACCACATCATATTTGCACCATTTTATACTTATATAAGCAACCAAAGCATGTTATTTCATACACATTTCATGCCATCTATCCTCAACCATTTCAATTACTAAATTCCACATTTAAAACATACCAAATCATTATGCCAAAATCATCGAAGCTTACATAAGTACCAATTGCATTTTCTTATCAACTTATCAACTATTTCATGTCATAAAACATACCATATCACTATCTCCAGATCAAAACACAATATACCAACTTCCAAGCAATAATATTCCAACTTACAACTATCCAAAATAGCCAACACATAACCACACCAGACAAGCCAACACATAAGGCCACACCAAAAAAGCGAACATATAAGGCATTATATACATCACATATATATCACTTACCAAACACATAATTCAAGCCAACTTACATGGCCATACACACCACCATTTACAAGCCAAATCTCATGGCTAATATCATAACTCAAAACATACCAAAATGAAACTAGCCTATACATGCCATATACTATATATACAAAGCTCCAAAAGTACCAACGAGATGATCGATAGTGTGATAATGTTTCCCAACGATCCCCGAGTTTGAGTTAGCTTCGATAATCTATAAAATAGTGAAAATTAAACACAGTAAGCTTTAAAAGCTTAGTAAGCCATATATAAATAAACCATCTCATGAATTAATATTATTTCCATCAATTAAGCAAGATATGAATAAAAACATCTAAATATACATTTAAGTTCACAAACCTTTTTCATGATACACATATTCAATATCATAATTGAATTCATCAAATACTTCCATTTTCAATACTCGTATGAATCTCGTACGTACCTGAGTCACTTAACTCATTCACACATCTTTCTCAATTTGACTTTGCCCATTGAACCGTTCAAAATCGTTATGGATACTCGAAAATCGCATATAGCTCGTACAATGCCATATCCCAGATATGGTCTTACATGTTATCACATATCGATGCCACTGTCCCAGATAGGGTCTTACACGTAACTGATTAATGATGTCAATGTCCCAAACATGGTCTTACACATAATCAGAATACAATGCCAATGTCCCATACATGGTCTTACATGTAATCACATCTCGGTAACCAAAACATTCGTATCTTATACTATTCCTAAGGTTCGTACAGGACTTTCGAATGTCGTAACTCTGTCGATTCTTACTCGTAATTGCTCATTCAAAATTCATAACATTTTAATGACAAATAAACGCATTTAATTCAATTTAAAGACATTTGTTTGCATATGAACTTACCTCATAGTCAGAATAGAGTGACTAGATTAATTGTTCAACAAGTTTCGATTTCCCTCGATCTAAATCTAATTTATTTCGTTCTTGGTCTAAAAACATTCAAAATTAACTCATTTATTCACCAAACCATTCAATTTAGTCCACAAACACATATTTGGGCATTTTTGCACTTTAGCCCCTAATGTTCCATATTTATTCAATTTAGTCTCTATTTTGCAAAAACACAAATTACACAAAATTTAAAAAAAGCCATGCTTAGTCGAATTCTCTATAGGTCCCTAGCAGCCCATATTTCACATTTATTTCACATTTCAACCCCTCAATTTACAAATTTTACAATTTAATCCTATTGAGACATTTTTATCAAATATCACTTTACAAAACTTTAATATCTATCCTCAAGTTTTCATATTTCATCATCAAACATTCAAAAGCTCGAGCATTCATCAATGGCATTTCACAAAATCATCAACAAATTCAAAAATTAAGACACGGGCTAGCTAGTACTCAAAGCAATGATCACAAAAACGTAGAAATCATCAAAAACTGAGTCAAAATGGACTTACAATTGAGAAATGAAGTAGCTGAACTTAAAACCATAAAAATGGCTTCTTCTTCACTTTATATTCAGTTGAAAAAGATGAAGACTATGATTTTTTCTCTGTTTTCTTTAATTTAATATCAATTATTTACAAATTACAACATTGCCCTTAATTAAAATCCATCAGATTTAATGATAATATGCCCATTAATGTCAATTTCCACTATCAATGGTCTAATTGCCCTTAATTATTTACAAACAAGCAGAATGCAACTTTTGCATTTTATGCGTTTAGACCTTTTTCTCCAATTAAGCTATTAAACAATAAAATTAGCTCACGAAATTTTCACACATACATATTCACATGCTCTAAACACAAAAAATAATATTAAAAATAAATTTTAACCTCGTATTTGTGGTCCCAAAACCACTGTTTCGATTTAGCTAAAGCCGGGCTGTTACATGAGTGGTTGAATTGTGGATCACGCTATTGTGTGCTAGCATGACAAATTACTTGAGGTGTCAATTTTGCTATGGTGTGTTACAATGCATTTGAGCATGTTTAGAATGAAGTATGCACGCAATATGACATGTTAGAATAGAGAGATATACCTAAATGTATGAAATGGTATGCTAAGTAGTGTTTAAACTTGACAATTGTAGGTTGTTGGGTTGTTTCTACAGAACATGCAAGTGTCTTCGTGAAAAATTTCAAATCACATTGCGTGTGACACCCCATACCAAGTCACATCACTAAGCCTAAGCTTTGGAATTCCACATTAGTCACCATAGTGAGTCTCCATTAAATCCTAACCTGACCTCCATCACAACACTATGTAAAATTGAAATATATGCATAAGTTACTCATATGCAGTGGAATATCATGAAGGTAAAAACAATAAATAAAAACACTTAACCAAGATTCGTTTAGTCATAGCACGCAACAAATAAGTATTCACATACTTTAACAAGTAAAGTTTTACATCAAGGTCTGTCTGTTGTCTACTAAAGATTCGCTTCATGACTTTGCTAAATGCTACATACTCGAAGATTGTTAAGTCATTCTAGACAGGGTTAGCTTTGCTAACAGGGTTCACAAAATAATGTCTTAAAACAGAATAAGGTTCACAAACTCCTCCTTAGATTCTACGAACTCAATTCGCAAAGCCCTTTGCTAAGTAATATTCTCAAAATTTCCATTAACATGGTTCATGTTCACTCTTCTAGGAGGCATTTTACTTACTCTAATTGTACATAAGGCAAAAAATTAAGCACACACAATCATTCACCCTAAGCAAACACATTTGAAAACTTAGTCCACCAAAACACACATATGAGAGCATAGTTTGCCAAACATATATGCGAGTATGACTCGCCAAAACAAGTTTACAAGTACAACTACTAAGAGGGTGATTGGCGAAGAGTGATTCGGATCATAATCCTGTAGAAGATACAACAGGATAAAGGTAATGTATTTTCCCATTCCTACCCCAATCAAACAATAAATAATTATGCATGGCACATCAAGTGTTCACAAACCTGATGAACCATACCAGTTATCCTTGCGAACCTGATGAACTTGTTCAACTTGTCGATCTCTAATATAAAAAATGTATACTCCAACATATCCCAATGAATGGAGCTCAGCTTGTCATTCCTTTATCTCTCCAACCTGTCCTAGGGCCTCAATGCCCAAAACATAAAACATATTGGTGAGTACTTACAATCCTATTGCATGCCATTATATCCAACAAGTTTAGAAGGTTATTTTAAAAGTTTTACTGAACATAGAGTTCGTAAGACACAAAATTATAAAAAGCTCACATGTTGCTGTTCAGGAAAACACATATTTAAATACTTTCATGAAACTAAGTAATAGAAAATACTTACTCTTGGAACTTAGGTCAAAACCTTAAGCTCCTGATTATCATTACGGTTAGTACATACAAGTGGCGATCCTCAAACACTCACCAATTTGCTTGGAAACTTTAGACAAGCTTTGCTATTCCCTTGAGTTTGCTGGAAGATGGTTTTTGATTCCTAAGTGTTGGGCTCTTAAGACTTGATGACAGAATGATCGATAGTAAATTTAGGAGAACAAAATATGAAATTCCCTTAATAGAAAGGGCTTAATTTATAGACTCTAAGTGTCCTAATGTCCTCAAGATACTCTAATCATAATAGAAGTTGGAATTAATTACGTGCATGGATAGTGTTGCAAAAAGAAAAGTAAGTTGACTATCCTAACTGAGGCATGGCTCTACTTTGACCATTCTTACTTATGACTCATAGCCCAAAACTGTATTTCACCGGCCCACTGGCGATTACTGCTTCGCTAAGCCTATTGGTGATCTAAGTTCACTAAATTCTTTGGTGTATTCCAATTCACCAAGCCTTCTAGCGAACTGCTACTCGCCAAGCTCATTGGCATACTTTAGCTCACTGAACTTGCTGGTCATACACCTATTTGCCAATCTACTAGTGTATACATGCTTATCATTTCCTCTAGTGAACCTCTGTTCACCAGTCTTACAGACGAGTACCTGTTCGTCACACTCTTGCGTAATTTCTTGTTGCCAAACAATTTGGCGAACCTAGCTCGCTTGGCCCCATACTTTTAGGCCCTACTTCGGGATGTTACGTTGTAGCAAGGGATCAATGTTGAGACACTCAAAGTCGTGTCGTCATGACAAGGGACATATGATGTGGTGACGTGGTCATCATGTCGTCATGATGTGACACCCTGAGTGTTCATGACTTATTTTATTTTCTTTTCAATTTAGTCCAACATATCTTAAATGAAATTAGATGACTAAAAAGCTATGAATTGCTTTTGCATGGCTAAGTTTTAGATGTTTAATTTCTTAAATTTACATACAATTTTGTAAAACATATTTTTTGAGTATTTTTCTACCTTTACGATTTAGTCCCTAAAACCTTTGTTCTAAAATTACTTGGGAAATAGTAACTATTTTAAATTGGTTCTTTCAAATAAATATTTTAATAAAATTTTAAGAACTGAACATATGTTTAATTTTGTGATCATAAAGTCTTTCGTCTGTTGAAGTTGAAATGACGGTTTTACTCTTGGATGTCTTTTGAATGATTTTGTTATATACACATAATTTTAGGGTTTCTATGATTGTCCTAAACTATTTGATTGCTAATTGTGTGTGTAAATGTTGCGGTATGAATGGTGGTTTGCGGTGTCGTCACGTGTGCGACTAATGTGATGTTCCAGATTCGGGTCGGACCATCTTGATCCAGATTGAGGTACCATAGTTACCATGAGATAAAATAGGATACTGATGGGAGAATGAATTTATCCCAAAGAGATTAAGGATATACTATGAGGGTAACACACGTATGTAAAGGTTTTTGGACGAGCATTGGCTAAGTAGCTTTTGTAATGGTATGGAATATGGGAGAACTCAGTCATGATACTATAGTGGAATGACTTCATGACTGAATAAGTTTACAATTAGTAGGCAAAAAGTTGGAACTTAATTATAAACTATTTGAGCATTTATTACATGTGTTCAATCGATCCCTCCGCTAGCTCGTTGAAACAAAAAATGATTTGGATGTAGAATCAAATGAGAAGAAATAGATAGAAATGACATAGTTAAGGAAATGGGCCACATTCACAAATGAATGTGTTTTCTCACTAAGTATAGAAATGACTTGAGAATTAATTTAAGTTTTTTGAATTATTATTTAATTAAATAATTGAAGCTTGAAAATGTAATTAAATTAATTGGTCATTGTGAATCCGTTAAATATGGAAATTAAATATATTTTCTCATAGATTCTTTTAAGGGAAAATTGTCATGACTTTAACAATATTAGAATTGCGTTGCAAAAATTATTTAATTTAAAAATTAATTTATCTAATTAAATAAATAATATTTATTTTGGGAAATAGAAAAACATGTATTGAATTGTTTTTAATTATAAAGTTCTAGGTTAAAAGTCTAGAAAACACATATAATTGAACCCAATACAGGAGATGCCCAAATTCCCTTCATATTACATATGAAGAGCGACATCCTTAGTGCAACACCCTATACACTTATCCGTCGCCGGAATAGATTCATAAGGTATTACCAATCAGAAACAGATCAGACTAGCCATTCATAATCAATCGTGCATAACAAAATATAGTTTCATTAATCATTCAACCATGAACCAATTTTTAACCAAAGTTAGAATAACTAATAAATTTCAAGATGTTTGACACATAAGTCCGTAGAGCCATAAAACTCGTATATAGGAAATTAGCAATCCATTTTCGCATGGCTAAAATATTTACAATTTTTAAAATATAACTTGCTTCAAAAGAGAGTTAAGCTATACATGTCATATCTCAAGATATAAACTATCAAAAGTACCGAAATAGTGACGGTAGTGCAGATGATTTTGAACTTGAAATCCCCGAGCTTGTAGCTTTCAACAAGATCTATAAAATAAGACACCACAAAACATTCACAGTAAGCCAATAAGCTTAGTAAGTCTCAAGTATCTTAAACAACAAAACCTATTTATACATATTATATCATATTCAATTATAATACCTATTGACCGAAAATACATAACCATGTAAACTCTATTTCCTCTACTTATTATTTCTTCAGAGTTTAAATTTCATAAGCACACCTTCTAAATGATTCGTATTAATTCATCAATTCGACCTTATAAAGTTAATTCAAATCATTTCATCCATATATAATTTCAAAGTTCATAATTGTATATATATATGTAACATATACTTTCATGTACCAAACTTCATAATGGTCAAATATAACTATACACAACCACATTTCATATGATTCTATTTTCAATTCATACTTTAATTCACATTTCTTTATATGCATATCAACTTATACGTACATGGACAATTTAATCTATCGAAGGAATTTAGGTGTCGTATAGCATAATCTCATATTCATAGGCTTTTATTGTTTCACCGGCAATTTTGCCTGCTAGGTAAAATCCTGAACATAACACCGGCACGAGGCCTGCTAGGTATAAAGCCCGAAACAATTTCACCAGCTAAAATCTTGCTGAGCCATAGGCCTGAATAATAATTCGAATATAAATTTCACAAATTCATAACATGTACACTTCTTATATTTATGCATTTCACACAAGTTAATTACATTAGTCCACTTTGACTTCATTCATGTATAATCATTTGATAACTATCGCACCATTGCTTCTTAATTTACCGTTACATATCTTCAATCTAATGTATACAACTCACGGCAAGATGATCATAACAAATTTCCTTATTTAAATCTCATGCATAGTATTTGGCTTTAAGTATGTGTATATATATATATGTTTATGCTAAAGGTATGGCTAACTTCTCGTGACATATCATGATTCATTCATAAATAGTTTATGTTCAAAAGCTAAAAACTTACCTCGAGTATTTTTCGAACAACTACGGGTCGGCTACTCAACTACTTTAGCTTTTCCTTTATCTAAAATTGTCCATCTATGCTCTTGAGCTTAATTCAAAATTTTAAACTAATCATTATTCGATTATTCAAGCATTACTTCAAATTATAATATATATATTCGACTTTCACATATATAGATCATAGTAAACAAAATAAAATACATTATAGGTCATCTTTGACCTTTCTATTTTCATCAATTTGAACCATTCCTCGGCCAAACTTTTCATTCGGCATTAAGATACAAACAAGTTAACATTTTCTTTATACACACCCTCAAGACCACATGCATAATTCATTTATTTTAAAGCGTATATCACACAACAGCTTAACTAAAGTTTCATTCATTCACAACATATAAACCCTATTAAGCTCATACTCTGTACATACTTAACCTTAATGAAACAAAACACATTGCTTAGTCGTTAAAACAAATCACAAACCACATACGACATTTGCCACTTAATAATCATATTTATTTAACCAATACACTTCTACTCATTATTATTTATCACTTTATATAATACTATCAAAACGGATTAATTATACCTTAATATACCATCATAGACGAACATAATTTATAATACATGTAACAAAATCAACCCAATCCCCATTTCCAATACATATACATATTATACTCATGCAAAAACCATGACCGAATCACCTATAGATACTACCTAAGCCATCAACTACTTTAACACACAAATATTACTCAAAGATTACCCTAGTTCACATTCGGTAATTTCACAAATACACAAGCCGAATTTTCATATCATTTAAACTACTAATATGAACATTAAACTATATCAAACATCACCCATTTGCAATTACTCATTAAAATTTGAAAACAACAATCATTCCCTTCAAAAATCATCCATAGCCGTATGCTCATTTCATTACTAAATTCCAAAATTTTGACATGGGCTAAGTAAGGAACCTAGTAACTAACTTAAAATAAGCTAAAACTTCAAAATCTAACATGAATTACTAACCTTGTTTCAAGCTTAAGTTGACCGAATGGTGTTCCTTTTTCTTCCTTTAACAATCGGCTAAGAAGAACAAAGATGAACACTTTGTTTTCTTCACCCTTTTTCTATTTTTTTATTACCATTATTATAAAATATAAAGCCATTTTGTTGCCGTTATACTAATAGATAATACATATATTTTATATTAAATAACAACATGGCCGGCCACTATTTTAAAATGGATAATTTGAGATGCAAGTCCATTCTTTTTATATTATGCATTAATAGACCATTATAAATTAACCTATCACATTTTCAAAATGTCTCACATAAGTCTTATTTAATAAATTTCACATACAAATGACAAAATCAAAACATGAAACTTTCACACATGCACTTATACAAATAATAAGCATAGAATATAACGATTAATTATTTTTGTGACTCAGTTTTGTGGTCCCGAAACCACTTTCCGACTAGGGTCAAATTAGGGCTGTCACAACTCTCCCCACCTTAGAAATTTTCGTCCCCGAAAATCTTACCAGCGAATAAATTAGGATATCGTTCTTTCATGGAGTCTTCAAGCTCCCACGTAGCTTCTTCAACCCCGTGTTTGACCCACAACACTTTTACCAGCGAATAAATTAGGATATCGTTCTTTCATGGAGTCTTCAAGCTCCCACGTAGCTTCTTCAACCCCGTGTTTGACCCACAACACTTTTACTAACGAAATTGTCTTGTTCCGCAGTTTTTTCACCTCGTGAGCCAAAATACGAACCGGTTCCTCTTCATAGCTCAAATCAGACCTAATTTCTATCTCTGATGGACTAATCACATTAGAAGGACCGGATCTGTACCGACGAAGCATCAAAACATGAAAAACGTTGTGAATCTTTTCAAGTTCAGGTGGCAAAAGTAGTCTATAAGCAACCGGCCCAATCCGTTCTGTAATTTCGTATGGCCCGATAAATCTTGGGCTCAATTTTCCTTTACGGCCAAATCTGAGTACCTTTTTCAACGGCAAAACTTTGAGAAACACTTTGTCTCCGACTTGATACTCAATATCTTTCCATTTCACGTCCGTATACGATTTCTGACGATTTGATGCTGCTTTCAGGCTTTTACAGATCACTTTAACTTTTTTGTTCGACCTCTTTAATCAAATCAACTTCGTAAATCTTATTTTCACTGAGTTCGGTCCAAAACAAAGGCGTACGACATTTACGACCATATAAATCTTCGTAAGGTGCCATCTTGATACTCAATTGAAAACTATTATTATATGCGAATTCAACCAAAGGAAAGTATCATTCCCACGAAGCATTAAACTCAAGGATACAACATCTCAACATGTCCTCGAATATCTGAATAATTCACTGGGATTGACCATCAGTCTGGGGATGAAAAGTAGTGCTAAAATGCAACTTAGTACGCAATGCTTCTTGCAATTTCTTTCAAAACTGTGATGTGAATCTCGGATCTCTATTCGACACAATAGAAGTAGGTACCCTGTGTAACCTTACAATCTGAGAAACATACAATTCGGCTAGCTTATCAAGCGAATAATCTGTACGTACGGGAATAAAATGAGTCGACTTTGTCAATCTATCAATAACAACCCAGATCGCATCTTTCTTGCTTGGTGACAATGGCAACCCAGATACAAAATCCATCGTAACCAGATCCCACTTCCATTCGGGTATCATGATCGGTTGAAGTAATCCCGAAGGCACTTGATGTTTCACTTTCACTTGTTGGCATATCAAACACTTCGAAACAAAGTCAGAAATGTCTCGTTTTATACCATGCCACCAGTATTGTTGTTTCAGATCGTTGTACATTTCCGTACTTCTTGGGTGAACTGACATTCGACTGCTATGAGCCTCGTCCAAAATAATCGAAATAAGCTCTGAATTTCTCGGGACACATAATCAATTTTTGAACCTCAAACAATCATTGCTATCAATCAAAAATTCTGAATCCTGTTTCGATACACATAGTGCTCATTTTGTAACTAATTCATCATCAACCTTTTGAGCCTCACGGATTTGTTGCATCAATAACGGTTTTGCTTTTAACTCCACTACTAACACACCATCAGCGGACACAAAAAGGTGCACATTCATTGCTTGCAATGCAAATAGTGACTTACGGCTTAAAGCATTAGCGACCATATTGGCTTTTCCCAGATGGTAATCAATGACAAGCTCGTAATCTTTCAATAATTCTAGCCACCGCCTTTGTCTCAAATTCAAATCTCTCTGAGTCATCAAGTACTTGAGACTTTTGTGATCAGAATACACATGGCATTTTTCCCCGAACAAGTAGTGGCGCCAAATTTTTAAAGTAAAAATGATAGCAGCTAACTCGAGATCATGAGTCGGATAGTTCTTCTCGTGAGGCTTCGACTGTCTTGAAGCGTACGCTACTACTCTACATTCTTGCATCAATGCACAGCCCAAACCATTCAGAGACGCATCACTGTAAATCACAAATTCTTTATCGGATTCTGGCACTTTTCTGGCACTGGGGATTCGGTCAAAAGAGTTTTCAATTGATCAAAACTTTTCTGGCACTTTTCTAACCATTCAAATTTAGTATCTTTCTGAAGCAACTTTGTTATCGGTGTTGCTATCATCGAGAGACCTTTCAAAAAACGTCTGTAGTACCCGAAAAGTCCCAAAAAACTTCAAACTTTTGAAACATTCCTCGGAGGCTTCCAATCGAGTATAGCTAAAATTTTACTAGAATCAACTCGGATACCTGATGCGGATATAACATGTCCCAAAAAGCTGACTTCCCTCAACCAAAACTCATATTTACTAAACTTCGCATATAATTGCTTGTCTCGCAAAATCTGTAATACTAACTTCAAGTGTTCGGCATGCTCGATTTCATCTCGCGAATAGATCAAAATGTCATCTATAAACACGACTACAAACTAATCTAAATACTGTCTGAAAATCCAATTCATTAAATCCATAAAAATAGCAAGGGCATTAGTAAGCCCAAATGGCATCACTAGGAACTCATAGTGTCCATACCTCGTTCTGAAAGCAGTTTTAGGCACATCAGAGTCCCTAACTAGCAATTGATAATAACCCGATCTGAAGTCTATCTTCGAAAATACGGAGGCTCCTTTCAGTTGATTGAACAAATTATCAATTCGCGGCAACAGATATTTATTCTTTATCGTTACCTTATTAAGCTGACGATAATCGATACACATTCTCATAGTTCCGTCTTTCTTTTTCACAAATAGCACTGGTGCACCCCAGGGAGAAAAACTCGGTCGAGCAAAACCTTTATCTGTCAATTCTTGCAACTAAGATTTCAATTCTTTTAGTTCGGTCGGTGCCATACGATACGGAGCTATCGAAATAGGTGTAGTCCCTGGCACTAGTTTAATGCCAAACTCTACCTCTCGGATAGGTGGTAATCTCGGTAATTCTTCTAGGAATACATCCAAAAACTCACAAACTACTGACACTGTCTCAAGTTTCTTTTCAAACTCTTTACTATCCAGTACATATACAAGATAAGCTTTATACCCCTTTTTCAATATTTCTGAGCTAACATCGAAGATATCACTGCCGGTAATCCATTTAAATCAGTAGACTCAACTCGAATTATCTCATTTTTTGAACACCTCAAGTCAATTGTCTTTCACTTACAATTCACTACTGCATCATGCTCAGTTAACCAATCCATACTCAGAATGACATCAAACTCGTCAAACGGTAATAGCATTAGATATGCCGAAAAGTAAAAAATCTCGGATCTTCAGAGGATATTTCTTACACACTTTATCAACTAACACATAACGGCCTAAAGGATTTGACACCCGAATCACAAATCAGTAGACTGAACAGGTAGAGTCTTACTGGATGCCAAAGTTTCACACACATATGAATGAGTAGAACCGGGGTCAATCAAAGCAATAATATCAGTATCAAAAAGAGTGAAAGTACCTGTAATAACATCTGGCGAAGAAGCATCCTCACGCACTTGTATAGCATAGGCTCTGGCAGGGGCACGAGCCTCAGAACGTACAGCAGAATTTTTAGTCCCTCTCTGATTTCCACTAGCATTACTCGCGGGTCTAGGTGGTCTACCACACGTTGTAGTGTTACTAGGTCTCCCACTCGGATCAGTATTCTGTTCAGCTAATTTCGGACAGTCTCGGATAAAATGATCAGCTGATCCACATTTGAAACAGGAGCGGTCACGAAATCTACAGCTTCTTAAATGGCATTTTCTACAACACTTGCACTCAGATCTGTCCTGACGATCGTTGCCAACACTGGCAACAGAGGTGGCTTGTGTACTCACAGGGGGTCGATCACGGTCCCGTCTTAAAAGACCCAAAGTATTCTTAGATCGGCCTGAATCATCTCTAAATTTCTTTGCTGACTGATGAAAAAATTTTTCTGAAGATCTTTTACGGAACTTTCTAGCTCCACCATCAGCTTTTCTTTTCTTTTTACCGAGCTCTTCGGCTTTACAAGCTTGCTCGACAAGCACTACAAACTCTTTGATTTCCAGAATACCCACCAACAGTTTGATGTCTTCATTCAACCCGTCCTCGAAGCGTTTAAACATGATAGCTTCAGACGAGACACATTCCTGAGCATATCTACTAAGTCTGACAAACTTTGGCTCGTAATCAGTAACTGACCTAGAGCGCTGTTTGAGCTCAAGAAATTCCTTCTGTTTCTGATCGATAAATCTTTGACTAATATATTTCTTGTGAAACTCTGTTTGAAAGAATTCCCAAGTAACACGTTCTCTCGGCACAACAGAAATCAAAGTATTCCACCAATAGTAGGCAGAATCACGCAACAGAGAAATAGCACATTTTAAACACTCATCGGTTGTGCACGATAATACATCAAACACTCGTATGGTGTTATCTAGCCAAAACTCAGCATGTTCGGCATCATCTCTGTCAGTAGCTTTGAATTTAGTAGCCTCGTGCTTTCGAATTCTATCACCCGGGGGCTTGCTTAATCTCAATGGGTCGACTATCAGAGGTACCACAGGTATAGGGCTTGTATTAGTCGAGGGTGGGGGTTGTGCCACAGCCGGATTAGTTCGAATATATTGGGTAAACCAATCATTCATCATAGCATAGAAGGCTTGTTTTGCCTCATCATTTTGATTACTTGCATTTAGTTGAGAGTCAATCTATGCTGTCCCGTACGCGGGAGCAGGCGCTACACTCTCGGCATCGTTAGCTACTGCTCGGTCGGGATCAAAATTCATTACTATAAGAAAAACACATTTCAACTATTAAAAATCATCACACTATCGTATTAACACTATATGGCATGTATAGCTAGACTCACACACGCTACGTTAGTCCTAGAATTGACTAAACCATGCTCTGATACCAATAAAATGTAACACCCTATACACTTATCTGTCGCCGGAATAGATTCATAAGGTATTACCAATCAGAAACAGATCAGACTAGCCATTCATAATCAATCATGCATAACAAAATATAGTTTCTTTAATCATTCAACCATGAACCAATTTTTAACCAAAGTTAGAATAACTAATAAATTTCAAGATGTTTGACACATAAGTCCACAGAACCATAAAAACTCGTATATAGGAAATTAGCAAGCCATTTTCGCATGGCTAAAATATTTACAATTTTCAAAATATAACTTGCTTCAAAAGAGAGTTAAGCCTATACATGCCATATCTCAAGATATAAACTATCAAAAGTACCGAAATAGTGACGATAGTGTAGATGATTTTGAACTTGAAATCCCCGAGCTCGTAGCTTTCAACAAGATCTATAAAATAAGACAACACAAAACATTCACAGTAAGCCAATAAGCTTAGTAAGTCTCAAGTATCTTAAACAACAAAACCTATTTATACATATTATATCATATTCGGTTATAATACCTATTGACCGAAAATACATAACCATGTAAACTCCATTTCCTCTACTTATTATTTCTTCAGAGTTTGAATTTCATAAGCACGCCTTCTAAATGATTCGTAGTAGTTCATCAATTCAACCTTATAAAGTTAATTCAAATCATTTCATCCATATATAATTTCAAAGATCATAATTGTATATATATATATAACATATACTTTCATGTACCAAAATTCATAATGGCTGAATATAACTATACACAACCACATTTCATATGCTTCTATTTTCAATTCATACTTTAATTCACATTTCTTTATATGCATATCAACTTATACGTATCTGGACAATTTAATCTATCGAAGGAATTTAGGTGTCGTATAGCATAATCTCATATTCATAGGCTTTTATTGTTTCACCGGCAATTTTGCCTGCTAGGTAAAATCTTGAACTTAACACCGGCACGAGGCCTGCTAGGTAAAAAGCCCGAAACAATTTCACCAGCTAAAAGCTTGCTGAGCCATAGGCTCGAATAATAATTCAAATATAAATTTCACAAATTCATAACATGTACACTTCTTATATTTATGCATTTCACACAAGTTAATTACATTAGTCCACTTTGACTTCATTCATGTATAATCGCTTGATAACTATCGCACCATTGCTTCTTAATTTACCGTTACATATCTTCAATCTGATGTATACAACTCACGGTAAGATGATCATAACAAATTTCCTTATTTAAATCTCATGCATCCTATTTGGCTTTAAGTATGTGTATATATATATATATATATGTTTATGCTAAAAGTATGGCTAACTTCTTATGACATATCATGATTCATTCATAAATAGTTTATGTTTAAAAGCTAAAAACTTACCTCGAGTATGTTCCGAACAACTACGGGTCAGCAACTCAACTACTTTAGCTTTTCCTTTATCCGAAATTGTCCGTCTATGCTCTTGAGCTTAATTCAAAATTTTAAACTAATCATTATTCGATTATTCAAGCATTACTTCAAATTATAATATATATTAGATCATAGTAAACAAAATAAAATACATTATATGTCATCTTTAACCTTTCTATTTTCATCAATTTGAACTATTCCTTGGCCAAACATTTCATTCGGCATTAAGATACAAACAAGTTAACATTTTCTTTATACACACCCTCAAGACCACATGCATAATTCATTTATTTTAAAGCACATATCACACAACAGCTTAACTAAAGTTTCATTCATTCACAACATATAAACCCTATTAAGCTCATACTCTGTACATACCAAACCGAATTCAAGTGGAGAAATTATCACAACTAAGACACATTCCAAAAACCAACTTAACCATTTAGCCACATGATAGGGTAAGTTACACTCACAATTGTAAACACCTTGCACACATTCGAGACACATAGTAATATACAAAATTAAACAAATAGAAAGATCAAGTGCGCATGTCTTAATATAAATACCATAATTCATATTAACTTAGTGACATACATAAAAATCCATATGACCGAATGTACATGTATTCATGATAAATGTGTATATTATGACTGCATCCTTAATATAAGCTTAATATAAAATTTACCATTTATATTCTGCCAAATCAATACATACGCATACATGATATACACCTACTCATATACCAAAGACATACTTAACCTTAATGAAACAAAACACATTACTTAGTCATTAAAACAAATCACAAACCACATACGACATTTGCCACTTAATAATTATATTTATTTAACCAATACACTTCTACTCATTATTATTATCACTTTATATAATACTATCAAAACGGATTAATTATACTTTAATATACCATCATAGCCGAACATAATTTATAATACATGTAACAAAATCAACCCAATCCCCATTTCCAATACATATACATAGTATACTCATGTAAAAACCATGACCAAATCACCTATAGATACTACCTAAGCCATCAACTACTTTAACACACAAATATTACTCAAAGATTACCCTAGTTCACATTCGGCAATTTCACAAATACACAAGCCGAATTTTCATATCATCTAAACTACTAATATGAACATTAAACTATATCAAACATCACCCATTTGCAATTACTCATTAAAATTTGAAAACAACAACCATTCCCTTCAAAAATCATCCATAGCCGTATGCTCATTTCGTTACTAAATTCTAAAATTTTGACATGGGCTAAGTAAGGAACTTAGTAACTAACTTAAAATAAGCTAAAATTTCAAAACCTAACATGAATTACTAACCTTGCTTCAAGCTTAAGATGACCGAATGGTGTTCCTTTTTCTTCCTTTAAAAATCGGCTAAGAAGAACAAAGATGAACACTTTGTTTTCTTCACCCTTTTTCTATTTTTTTTATTACCATTATTATAAATTATAAAGCCATTTAGTTGCCATTATACTAATAGATAATACATATATTTTATATTAAATAACATTGCTGGCCACTATTTTAAAATGGATAATTTGACATGCAAGCCTATTCTTTTTATATTATGCATTAATAGACCATTATAAATTAACCTATCACATTTTTAAAATGTCTCATATAAGTCCTATTTAATAAATTTCACATACAAATGACAAAATCAAAACATGAAACTTTCACACATGCACTTATACATATAATAAGCATAGAATATAACGGTTAATTATTTTTGTGACTCGGTTTTGTGGTCCCGAAACCACTTTTCGACTAGGGTCAAATTAGGGCTGTCACACTTAGTGTATTTAAGTAGGGAGTTTCGCCCCCACTAGTTTTTTTTATTAAATAAGTATTATTTGTGTTATACTAGTTCAACTAGGATTCTCCTATCTCGCCTTAAAAATAGATGACACTAGTAGAGTATTTACAACAGTTCATACAAGTTTTCAATATTGTTATTCTTCTAGAAAATAGTGAAAATTTATTTTCTATGTATAAATTATATTTTTTGGGAATTATAATTTTGTTGGTTTATTTTGAGAGAGAATTACTTTCCTATTGAAAGTAAAAAATCATTTTTGGTTCTTTGTTTTGTGTGTAATTGTTCAAGCCCACACTCGAAGCAATTCGTGGTATGTGAATAGTGGAAAAGGCTATTTGGTTGAAAGTTGAGAATGTTTAGGATCATTTTCACACAAAGTATGAGTACTTATTTGAAGAAAATTTTATTCCTATAAATATCACAAACTAACTCGGTTTTCAAAATTTTAATTTTTCATTGTGACAAAAAAACCATTTTTTAAACCGAATTTTTCTAAAAATTGTTATAAGATTCAGGTTGTGCTATGTTTATAGTACAAATTGACATTGAATTTTCTCCTTCTTCATGTTTGGTTGATTTTTTATATGTGACATTCTTGTAAATATATGCATGTTTTGGGTTATGTATGTGAATTGATATATTTTAATATTTTATTATATATTTATGATAAATTAAGTTTGCTAAAGTTGATATTCCTAGAATATAGACTGGTTGTAAATTCAAGTTTTATTAAATTTTTGGGATATGTAATTAGATCGTGAAGTATCATCTTCATGTAAGTTTTATTTTATTTATTTTAGGAAAATTCATGTGACCTGAAAACAAATTTAAGTCTTTTATGTAACTGGATTTTTTGGAAAATCTTATAGAACCAAGACACATCTAGAACTGATCGAGACAATGCAAACCCAACCCAGTCAACTTGAAAAAGACCGATTGTGGGGATCAAATCTAATGGCCACAACCTATGCTTACATAAGTTATTGAAAATGGATGGTGGAGATCAAGCTTAGCCACTAATCCAGCTTGATTATGGAAAAATAACACTTGAGTCCTTAGTTAATTTACCACATAAGGACTTTATAAAACCTTAATTAAAATTTCACTAGTTTAACCAACTTACGATTTAGTTCTTGTACTATAATTAACAACTTGTTTAATTTAATCACTTAATAATTAATACTTTAATTTCATACTTGACATATATATTTCTTGATTAATAGTCCAACTATCTCATTTTATGAAATCTAGCTTCAAAACTGCATTTTTCGATACAACAAGAATCAGAGCATTACAAAAGGAGAGCTCAACGAGTTCACAGAGTTCGAGGAGCACCTCACCAACAAGGAAAGCATTTGGCCTTGGTGAAGTTTGAGCTCCTGCCCTTATATGGTAGTAGTAGGTAAGAATATTAGCCCAAATCCCGTGATGCCAGTGGGCTCTCTTTAAAATTGAGAGACAATACCTGAAACTAAAATGAAGCATAGACACTGCGAACATAATACCTTTACTATTTGAGGATCCAAAACTAATCTTCTATTAGTGAAATTATAATATTATAATGATGATAGAGTTTCACACTTCAAATTTTATCCTACCATCCCTTTAAGTTTAACAATAATAGTAATTATAAGTTTTTTATTGAGTGTGTAAAAAATGATATTGTACTATATTTTATTGTTATTTTAAAACGTCTTTCACAAAATTGTGTCTTCTTTAATTGGAGATAGTGATTGCATGAACGAGACAGTAAATTGCAATTAATGGAACGGGTCGGAATGGATGCAGAGAATCGAGTAGAAGATGGGCGGAGAAAATAATAAAGAACCCATCCACTTTAATTTATTTACTTGAATAATAAGAGGAGTTCAAAATCCGCCTCAAGAAATACCATTTATGTCTCGTATTGAAATGAGTGTAAATATAAATGAGCATAATGATACCGCATTTACTCTTCCACAGATTGTCATATAAATTATATAGTCTAATATTTAACGCAGCATAAAATTTTATGTATTGTGATTAAATTAAGTGACCGTAATTATTTTAAAAACTAAATTTAATTTTATAATATTTTAATTACGTGTCAGCATCGGTTTTAGTGACTGTTAATAGAATTATACTCGATTATTACATTAATATAAATCCATTATATAATACATGATTCTATAAATATTTTTAAAATATTTGAGTACTCAACTTGAGTATTACTAATTCTTTTATAATAAAACAGCCCAAAATTGCAATTATAGTAGCTTTTTGTCTCATTATTGCTTTTTGAAGTTGAAATCATTCAAAAATATAAAATACATTGTGTTAGATAGTTATATCTATCTCTCAATTTATTTGTTAAAAAAAAAATTCTCTGTGAATTATTGAGAAACTACAAATCAAACTTCAAAAAAAATATAAATATATAAAAGTGAAATCTACTTACACAATATAAAATTTAAGTGATTTTATATTTTATTATAACTTTTTATACAATTAATATTTTAACAATTCAATCGCCATATTTATGCTCTCTTCATTTAGATTATGCAAGTTAAATTTAATATAAAATTAATAATTTTTAACAATTCATTTTATGTAGAGAAATTTCAGTCGCTAAGTATATATTACTATAGATAATATCTTAGATCGATTTGATAAAAATATCAGATTAATTAAAAATTTTACATGCATGACAAATATTAATATATTAATAAATTTAATAATTAAATTGTTTAAAATATTAATCGTATAAAAATTTAATAAAATATAAAATTATTTTAATTTTATATAGATGTAAATGAATTTCTCCTGTTATATATTTATATATATGTGTGAATATATAAATACATGCACTTGCTCCGTGTTTGTAAAATAATAGCAGTGTGATATTAATGAAGTGCATCTAACTTCATAACTGAAATAACTGAACGGGACTTGTTTTATATTAATAAAGTAAGAGTCAAACATTAGGATAATCGGAAGAGAAGAATCAAATGTGAAACATGGGAAGACATGTGAGATCACATGAATGCTGGAAATAGGGAGAGTTTGACCGTTGGTGAAGAATTGGTCAAGCCAAAAAGCATTCAATCACATTTCACAAATACCAAATTCTATGCCTCGCATGTGCTATCCATTTTATAACAATCATTTATATATGTGTATATAACATTACAATGTATGTCACCAGATAAAATTTACTGACGTGAATGTTTATAAGAATAATTCCTCTTCCACAAAAACTTTTAAAATATCTCTCTGTTTATTTTTTCTGAGCAGTATCTCAATAATACGTATATTTAAGAAATAACTATATCAATTCCTCATACGAAACACCTATATTAACATTATATTAAAATAAATTAATGTATACTAAGTTTCAAATTAATTTTGTTAGACCTTTATCTCTTGGATAAGCTATTTGGGTGCTCGCTCCTTGGAACTAATTCTTGGAAAACTCTTTAAGAGCAATTCCCCAAACACATTCATTGCATTTACTTCTAGGCTACACAACCACATCGGCAGGGGCAAAGCCAAAATAGTTTTTTTGAGGGCGGATGAAATTTTAATTTTTTATAGTTTATATCTTTATAATTTGTTAAGGATTAAATCGAATTTTTATGATTTTAGGGGGCCAAAGTGCAATTTTACCTTCACTAATTTAAAATTTTTAAAAAATTTTAAGGGCCTAAATAACAATTTTACATTTTAGGGGGGGCCGGGGCCCATGCCAGCCCCCCTGGCTTCGCCCTTGCACATCGGTCTCACATATTAATCACCACTTTTGACACTAACTGTCACGTCTTATTTGAAGTGATTGACAACATGTCTAATGATCACCATACCTAGATCTATGGTGACAGACCACTTGGTCAACTTACTTTGAGACCATCTAAAAAGACGACACGTGGTACCTCGGGTCATGGCTAAGGGTATATAGGCCCTCAACCCCATCCACGAAAGGGATCTCTTTATTCTCTCTCTTTCTCTCTCTTTGGGGTCAACTTATAAGCATTGTTATCGAATCATGATACATAATAGTTCTTTGCCTTACTTTAAGCAAGGTGGAACTGCTCTACATCATCACCATTTCTACCTTGTATGATCCTTTATCAAAAATTGGTGTTGGAACATGAAGCAATTCTACCTTAATTGTAATAGTCCGTTTTCAGTGAAATCGGAACAGTGGTTTCGGGACTACAAATCCGAGTCAAAAAGAAAATTTATTTTAGTAATATAGCATGGTTTGTATTATGATAGGAAAGACGTATGAAAATTTCGATAAAATTTTTTTACTGATTTCATGTTTAATTATAAAAAAGATAAAATTGCTTAAAATGCAAAAGTTGAGTTCCAGTAGCTATAAGTATCAAATAGCTATGAAATTCAAAATTTAATGTCCTTATATGGTAATTAGACCATTAAGAAAAGTTAGTAGATATTTTTGATAATTCATCCATGAAAAATTAGAAAAAGACAATGGCTAAATTGGAAATTGAAATAAATAAAAGATGATAAATAAAATAAATATCAAATATCATCATTTTATATCATCTTCTTCCCTAAATTTTATGGAAACCCTAGGAAAGAGAAAGAAAATCAAGCAAGATTAATTAGGTAAGTAATCATGTCCCTTTTTTAGTAATTTTTATATTTTTATGATCGGAATAACCTAATCTATCTATTTTGGGGATCAATTTGAAAAGATATTAAAGTATTGAAATTTTGCAATGGATGAATATGCTGAAAATTTGAAATTTATGGTAGAAAATGAAAGGTTGTTGATAGATAAACAACTTTTGTAAAGTGAATTTTTATGAAATTGTGATTTAGAGACTAAATTGTAAAGATGTAAAATTTATGGAAAATTTCTTATTTTTATGAAATATATGATGTTATATGTAAAAATCGGTTAGGCTTGGAATAAGGATTAAATTGCATGAATTTCATTTTTCGAGCCTAGGGACAAAATTGTTATTTATGGAAAGTATAGGGGCAAAATGGTAATTTTGCCTAGGATGAGAATTGAATTAAATTGAGTATGAAATGGATTAAATTGACATTAAATTCATTTATATAGATCGAGAAAGACCTAGTACTGAGTTGGATCGAGGAAAACAAAAAGTGTCGGATTAGTAGATTTTTCGAAACGAACAAGTATCGAGGTAAGCTCGTATAACTAAATTGTGTGTATTTATGTGTTTGAATTGAGTGTGGTATATGTGAATTGTATAAATGCCTTATATATGAAATTGATCACATGTACGATTATGCCTGATAAATGATGAGTCCCATTTGAATAGATGGAATTTGATGGATACAGGATTTCCCGATTGGTTGTGGTCTTGCATATATTGCAAACACACATTAACTCGAAAGAGCATCCTGTTATAAGCCCTCTCGAGTTTCCCGTTATATAGTTCCTGCGAGCATCCTAATCGGTAGTGATCCTGCATATGTTGCGGACTACTGCAGCTCTTTGTGAGCATCCTGTTATATGATCGGTTGTGATCCTGTATATAATTGCGGACACAAACACAGCTCTTTCTGAGCGTCCTGATATAGGATCCTTTTGAGCTTCCTGATATAGCTCGCTTGAACTTCCTGTTATATGGCTATCTAGAGCTCCCTGATAATAACTCTTCAAAGTTACCTATTAAGCTCAAGGAGCTTCCTGTTCTAAACTCTTATGAGTTTCTTGATTTAGCCTAGATAAGCCTCCTATTACATGGCTCACATGAGCATCCTGTTATATGGCTCGAGAGAGTACTTCTTGATTATGTGCCCTAATTGGGTACCCATGATTATAAGATAACGGATTATAGATTTATACACTTTAAGTGTACTATATGTGTATTCATCGATATTACAAATAAATTCAACGGGAAGAGTTCTGGCATAGTTAAAATGAACTTAATATGACTATTTCTGGAAAAGCATATGTTATATGGAAATATGATATGAAAAGAACATGGTTATGGAAATTTCTATATGATGAGCTCATCTTTGATACTTGAAATTTATGTGGAATAATGACTAATATGTTTGATGAAGTTATGTGTTTTAGGCTATTAGCCAAATCTCTTGGATGTATCTTTATATGTTTACCTTAAATTTAAATGTATGGTAAGTTAAATTCTTGTTATACGAACTTACTAAGCATTAAATGCTTACTTTGTTTTCTTTTCTCTGTTTTATAGTGCTCGAAAGTTGGTAAAGGTTGGAATCGGTCAGAGAATCATCACACTATCCTTCAACACATTTTGGTATAAATAGCAAACTTATTTTGGTATTATGGCATGTGTAGGCTAACTTGGCCAATGTTGGCATGTAAATGGTTGTTTGTAATCTAGCCATTGGAATGGCTAGTAATGGTATATTTAGTGAATATATACTTGAGGTTATAATATGGTTAATATATAAGTGCTTGGTATGGTTAGATTGAATTATGGTAAACATATATATCTTTGTAAAAAGGTAAGTTTGAATACATGTGATGACATATCAAATATAATGTTAATGTTAGCTTGGTTTTAATATCTTGAATTGGTTGGTATTTGTATGTAAGTATTAATGTAGGTACAAGGAAAAATTTGGGTGAGAAATAAGGCTTGGAAATAGCCTTATTTTGTCCACACGGGTAGACACACGGGCATGTGTCTCAACCGTATGTGGCACACGGCCATACGCATGGGCGTGTGGTTTGGCCGTGTGTCCCCTGCATCTTAAAAATTGAGAAATAGAATGCTCAAAATTGGTCATATGGGTAGAGACACGATCGTGTGTCTCAGCCGTGTAAATCCTACACCTATTTTTGAAAATTAAATTGTCCACATGGCCTAGCACACGTGTAAGACCCCTTACCCATATTCGAAGCCAAAACAAGGTACGAGGCATTACTGAACTTATACACAAGCAACCATAGAAAACCGAGACGTAAATTTCCACTCAAATTTAAAACTTTTCATATACATTCATGTCGTCCCTAAAACGAACCTACAAGGCCCAAAACATACATTAGAAGCAGTTCCGGATTAAACCGAGAACTTTAAAAAAAATTTCATGTTTTAAGAGCCATACGCCTGTGTGGCTTGGGACAGGCCCGTATGGGCAGGCCGTGTGGTCACTCACGCCTGTTTCGTTAACCTATGTAACTCTCTGTTTGTCACCCAAGAACAAATAAAAGGCACACGACCAAGTCACACACCCGTGTGCTAGGCCATGTGGTCGATTTAATAATTTTGATTTTTCATAAAATAGGTGCAGACTTCACACGCCCAAGGCACACGCCCGTGCAGGAGGCTATGTCATCCAAATGGCTGAGACATACGCCCGTGTCTCTGTCTGTGTGCTCAATTCTGAGCATTCTGTTTTGCAACAATTATGGTGCAGGGGACACACGACCGAAACACACACCCATGGGGCAAGCGACACGCCCGTGTGTCTACCTGTGTGGACAAAAACAAGGCTATTTACCGAGCCATTTTGTCGCCCTTTTCATGCACACACCTACACAATAAAATATAACACCAATCTGAGCAATTACATTTAACCAATTCAGCCAATTCAAAATATCCACACATCATTCACATGTTACCATTTCTCACATACAACATCACATACTTATCAACATCAATCATGAAAACTTCCACATCCATGAAAAAATCATCATATGCATATATATACACTTAAACCAATATTAGCCAAATTCAATGGCCATTTACAAAATGAATTATCAACTAACAAAAGCCAATACATTTGGCCAAATCAATTATGACACATAACAGAATTAACCAAGTCCCTATACATGCCATAACTCAAAATGTTAAATTATTTGGTACCCAAAATAATAAGTTGATAGTGTAATGGAGTCTCCGACGATCCCCAAATCCGAGCTGGCTTGGCGACACTATAAGACAAGGGAAAAGAAAAGAGGAGTAAGCTATATAGCTTAGTAAGTTCCCATACAAACAATAGGCATCATAAACCACATTTAACATAAAATCAACATGATGATAATTGACATAAATATTACTAAGATCTTATAATTATAACTTACTCAATCATAATCTTACCGAGGGTTCATCACATAACGAGCTCATTTCGTATGAGTTTTACGTACATACCTAAATTATCTCGAATTGGATTTACACAAAATTTATTTTTGACATAATTGTTAAATTACCCGTTGAACCACTTGGAATACTAAAGGATATTTAGGAGTTTCGTACACATGGTACCATATTAATGCCATATCTCAGATATGGTCTTACATGTAATCTCGTACCGATGCCAATAGCCCAACTATGGTCCTACACGAAATCTCACATTGATGCCATATCCCAGATATGGTCTTACACGAAGTCCCGTATTAATGCCATATCCAAGATATCGTCTTACACATAGTCTTAGTAACCCCAATGTCATGACATTTGTATCCTATCTATTCCTAAGGTTCAACCGGAATTTCACTCTTAGCGTAACTTTGTTGAATATGTACATGAGTCAATCATAATTCATACAATAATAAAGCATTTAAAATTAGGCTGAGTGGGCCTTATGGGCATATGGGCCCTACACGAGTGAGCCACACGGGCGTGTGGGATTATTGGGCCAGGCTGTGTGATCCACACGACTAAGGCCATTTTTGGGCCTTGTGGGCCACATAGGCGTGTGGGCCCACATGGGCAAATGACATGGGCTTATGGGCCCATTTTCACTGTTTTATTGCTAAGGTTGCACGGGTCGCCCGAGACGATCGTGAACTCATCAGAGATTCAGAAACGCATTTAAACCCTCGATTGACTAAATGATCATATATATCTATATACGATAAAGATATCTCAGATGATCAGATATTGAGCATGCTATTAAAACTGTACTGAATACATGTATAATACCATGATTTGGCATGACATATTAGTATATTGCATTGCATTGGGTTGGGGGTTTATGTTGTTCGGAGGAAGTGCACTGAAAGGCCTCGAGCCTAATTTACTGGCAGCTCAGTTGCAAACTACTATCTAGTGCTGCATTCAGTACTACTTGGAGTGTAAGGATGGGTGGGTTGATTATATCCCCACATGGAGTGTAGGGTTGGATGGAGATGGTGTGTAGAGGCTGGTTGGGTAGGAATGTTGTGACTGCATATATGTGACTGTTAATGTACTGAGATGGGCTAAGGCCCAAACTGGACCGACATTGTTACTGAAAAAAAGCTTATGCCCAGACTTTGATTATCCGCATACTATCCGTTTTTGTGTTTGGGGATTACACACTGAGTTTCATAAACTCACCCCTTTTGTTTCACTGCGCAGGTAATCCCCAGACATAGGTGGATCAGTGCATCGAGGGACTCAAAGGTGGCCACTCAACCACATATATTTTCGTAATTGATTTTGATTATAAGTAATATTATTTGGGGTATTTTTACTGTAATAAGGCCTTCATGGATTTTTACTTTAATTTGGGATTTGTTTATCGTTCCTTATAATTCACAATCGCTAGTGGTAGGAAAACATGGGTTTTCAAAAGTTATAGATGCTCTCTTTCAAAACACTCACAACTGCATAAATCGTTTTAAAAGATTCTGCTAATTATAACGACTTGTAAATAAATGGATAATGTTTTGAAAACAAATAACTTGATTTGGAGATAATAAAATATAACAAAAATGGCTTATCAACGTCTTAGTTTCTGAAAGCTTCATGTGACATCGCCAGATTCGGCCATAACGTCTGGGCCAGGTTTGGGGTGTTACATTCTAATTTAGCTAGATTCAAACTATCATCAAATAAGATAAATCATGTATCCAATACTCACAAAATAATCATAGATTTTCTATTCAAGCATTTGCAACTATATCTGCTTCCTTAAAGGTTAATCGTTAACTATTCACAATCTTTCAATAGTTCAGGCCATCCATGTTGTCTTAATCTAAAATTTTTCTGTAACAATACTTTATGCTCTTGAAATCAAGAAGCATATGACATTTTTTGTCGAACAAACGTTGTCATCAATTTTCTCAACACAGACATACTAGCAGATGACTCTAAGTCAATCGTCCAACAATTATTTTAATGACGCTTTAACCGTCTGAAAGCATAAACCATCACTTTACATTCTCGAATTAAAACATATTCTAATTCGTTCAATAGTGCATCACTGAAAAATCACAAATTCTTTACTCACTTTAAACTAAACCCAGAATCAGTGTTTCAGTTAACAATACCTTCAACTATTTTCAACTTTACTAACATGCAACGGACCATTCAAACTTTCAGAAATGTGATAACTTATCAATCGGAACAGCTTTACTCATAACAACATCATTCGATTAGAACAAATCTAATAGGTATACCTTTATATCATACTTTCTAGAAAAGGAATTCTTCCTTCATACTGTCCATCCATTCACCCATAAATGTACAAGATTTTATTTTCTTACCTAATGATAAACTTAAATGCATATAACTTGAGTTATCTTCCAACTGACCAGCTCACTCAGATAAAGACAATTGAGCCGATCTCAACTATCAAATAATAACATATCAAAATACTCATTTCTTCATGCTGTTAAACAACTCAAACATGCAATCTTTTATAATTCCCTTAACATGCTAATAAAAGATCTTTACAACTGTATTAGCTCAAGAAAGAAAAATATCCTTATCGAACTCATTGACCTTAATCAAACTTACCTGAGAAAAGAAAACCATCATACAATTTGAGCTTGAGCTTCCACTATCTATACCTTTGCCAATGTTAATTCCTTTCACAAGAATTAGAGAAATCCTAATACCAGAATCACCACGTTCCTATGATCGAACTATAAATACACTCATAATAGACATAGTTATCACAAGTTAAGGAAACACACATTAAATATGATCCATGATTGATAATGTACGAAATAAGGATGATAAGAAAATCGAGATAGAGAAATCCAAGATACGAATACCATACTGGAAGTATGAGAACATAACTCATAAGAAATAATAAAGATCTTGATGATTCTTCGGGGAAAACTAGAAGAAAAACAATGCCCATATGCTCTGGAATCAATTGTAATAGAGATAATATATTTTCCAAATATACATATAAAACAAAACAACATCCAGTAGAAACAGAAGAATAGCCTCACATAAATTTTCAGCATCAACTTTTATTCCAAACATAATAGAATAGAATCCCAAAGAGAGCGATGAGAAATGTTGTTCATCAACCAACCAGGCCAACAGTGCTTTCATCTAACACTATAAGAAGCTATCATTCTCATACGATAAGAGTTTCATCAAAAAATGAGCAATCACATATATCTCTGAGGATAAATGAATATATAAAATACCCAAGACAGATCGTCATAATCTATTCAATTACTACTGTTATACTCAGACATCTTTAGGATTCAAACATTATTTCTTTGACTAATTCTATCATCAATAATCCCGTATTATTCCATTCACTAACAAAAACCAATCCGAAAGAAATTCCAGCAAATACATACTTTAGACATCATACCTAAATGAGTCGATTAGTCAAGATTAACTTTTTCTTTAGCCGTGACATCGCGACATCTGAATGATCTTTAGAATAACCTAGCATCTTTTCCAAAACTGTATTCACTTGCCAAACTATTCTCAACTCTAACCACATTATTAGTTATTTCGTTACTGAACTCTTTAGTCTCTTACTTGTGGTCTCATTCAACATAAATCTCGTGAAATTTCATTATAAAATACCATATTGGTAAGGGGGTGAGGTCGTAAAGCCTCTAACTTGTCTCTCATATATGCACGCATGTGACTTAACATTCAGCACCATCATAATATTATCACAATCATATAATTCATGTCAAGCAAATTAACATACATATTTAAGCTACGCGAACTTTTCGATTTTCTTATTCAAACAAGTGCACTTATACATACATTCCATGAATTTTAAGCAAGTTTACTTATCGCATTCAATCAATCAGAAAAGTTAGGCACATAACATCATAGGAATGCCAAACAAACATGGATGAACTTATCACAATATAAACTTTCATTTCATTTTACCTTTCCATATTTCAAGAATAATTCCCATTAGACTATTGTAATTTTGATGGATACTCGGGTAGTATACTCAAGGTATGGATGTCAAAAATCCATCAATTCATATTCAAAAGTGCCCTTTTGGCACATATTCATAGAGCACACTCTCGAGCCACATGTGACATAACAGGATTGCCAGTCCAGGCTAAATCCTTTCAATAACGTATGCTCTAAAAGGCTTACTCTGGATTACCTGTCCGGGCTAAATCCATTTCATAACATATGCTCGAGAAAGCTTAATTTAGGATTACCCTTCTGGGCAAAATCCTTTTTGCAACATTTAAAACATTTTGTTCGTTTCATAAAATCACCAAAATCCATCGGAATACAATGTTCAACCGGAACAATAACATTTTATCCATATTTCTCAACTTATGGTTATTCCATTTTGTACATCATCACATGACTATCATGGACTCTTATTCATACCTTTCCAAGTTTTGACTCATCACAAACACATTTTCAATTATGTTAGTATCACTTTCAGCTTTTTCGAAAGTATCTCGATTAGAAAGCATCTCTGTCTCAACAAAACAATTTCATCAGAGTTGGGAGATATCACACTATCAGAGATTATATATAGCATCTATAGCTAGACTCTCACACATGCTAGGTTAGTCTGAGAATCGACTAAACCATAACTCTGATACCACTAAATGTAACACCCCTTACCCGTATTCAATGCCGAAACAGGGTACAAGGCATTATCGGACTTAAACACAAGCAAACATAAAATTTTGAGTCATACATTTGGCATCGCCCCTACAACGAGCCCACGAGGCCCAAAATATACTTTGAAAGTGGTTCGAGACTAAATTGAGAACTTTAGAAAATTTTACAATACTTAGAAATTTTTTTGCTATAACAGGGGTCACACGCCTGTGTGGGTAGGCAGTGTAGTCACACAAGCCCGTGTCCCTAACTTGGGTAACTCCCTGTTTATGATGTCATCAAAAAATTAAAGTCACACAGCCAAGACACACACCTGTGTCCCGAGGCCGTATCCTTCATATGGTTGAGACACACTCCCGTGTCTCTGCTTGTGTACTTGATTCCAAGCATTCTGTTTTGCAACAATTTAGGTGCAGGGCACACACGGCTGGATCACACGCCTATGAGGCTAACCATGTGTCACACACGGCCTAGACACATACCCGTGTGTCTACCCGTGTGGACAAAATAAAGGCTATTTGCCAAGCCATTTGCCACCCTTATTCACACATAACTTATATCAATTCAAAGGCACCAAACATAACATACTTAGGCAACCAATACCATCATAACTGAGCCTTAAACATGTCATTTGAAAGCCAACATTTATCATGCTTAAAACTTCATACTTTGCCAAACTCAAACATACCACAAGCACATCCATAATCAAGACAATAACATGACATCCTCATGCCATTATTTATCATGCTTAGAATATCAACTTTTCCACACCAAATTATGCAAAATTTCACATTCACAAATGGCATTAATATATGAATATGCTCATAACCAATATTAGCCAACTTCCATGGCCATAAACAAAAAAGAACTAAACATCATTACAAGCCAACGCATATGACCAAATTAATAATGACACATATAACCAAAATACCAATTCCTATACATGCCATAAACTCAAAATGCTTGAATTCATCAATACCCAAAGTGATAGCTGGATAGTGTGATAGGATCTCCGATGATCTCCAATTCGAGCTAGCTTATTAACCCTATAATATATGGGAAATAAAGGGGGCAAGCTATATAACATAGCTTAGTAATTCATATGCAAACAATAAGAAACCTCAACCATACATATATCATACAATTAACATAATAAAAATTCATACGAATGTCATTAAGTCTCATAATATAACTTACTTATTCACGTCTTACCAAGTGTTTATCATGTTCAACAATATGAACACACATTATTATAATCTATCATAGTCTCATGGTTATAATTTATTCGGTCATAATGCTTACTCCTTTCAACTTATAAGTATAATTTAACATATCCTGGCATTAGCCTAACAACCAGAATCTTTCCTTTGTAACATATTATAGCAATTAACAAATCATTTCACATCTCATAATAAACATGCACATTAATTATGCGTACTTGTATTTCCAAGCATATATCTTAATATCTTTCGATTTCATAAACTTTTATCTTTCCGTACTTTCATGACCATTTTAATAGGCAATTATTACAATCTTTCCTTTTTCTCGTATCTGATAAATCACAATTTATGTGATTCAAACATGCCATATCTTAACTCAATTTGGCCCGAATGCCAATCACATAATAGCCAACCGAATTTACTATGAATTTCATATATCACAAGTATAGACCAATACTCCCAAGGCTTTCACAAAACCATTCTCATAGAAATCATGAACTCACAATATCATGAAGTCAATGGTTATAAACTTTACATACATATCTGTACTAATTCGTAATACTTACGTACACTTTCTCTTCTTTGACATACTTGTTAAATTTTCCCGTTGAACCATTTGGAATACTAAAGGATACTCGAGGATCTCATACACACAGTACCGTACCAATGTCATATCCCAGATATGGCCTTACATGTAATCTCGTATCGATGACAATAGCCCAGCTATGGTCTTACACAAAATCTCATATTGATGCCATATCCCAAATATGGTTTTACACGAAATCTCATATAGATGCCATATCCCAGATATGGTTTTACATGTAATCTCAGTAACCCTAATGTCATGACATTTTTATCCTATCTATTCCTAAGGTTCAACCAAGACTTTTGTTGTATCGAACCTCTATCAATCATTTTCGTAGTGTTGTACTCAATAACATTCACATTTTTATTTCAATAATATAGCATTTACCACAATTATATCAACTAGACATTTATACATATATAATTTAATGCTTATTAAACATACGAACTTACCTCGACATAGAAACGACAAAAAGGACTAAATAGTTAAATACTTATTTTTCCCCCGTTCTAATCCCGAGTCTTGTTTTTCTTTATCTCTAACATTACATTTAACTTATTTAATCATTATACTATTAAAAACAACCCAAAATCACATTATGGAAAAAATTATATTTTTGCCCCTAAACTTTTGACAATTTAGAATTTAGTCCTTAGGATCGTAAAATGAAATATAGTCAATTTCTTCAAAAGTCGATCCTAGCTGAACCTTATACATGCTTATAGCAGTCCACATTTTTCATTAAATCACACTTTTACTACATATTTTATAACTTTTACAAACAAGTCCTTTTTGGCATTTTTACCGAAAATTAATTAGTAAAAGTCATTTAACAAACAACAAACATGCATTTTCTACCATCAAACATCAAAATACATACATGTTCAACATGGGTAAAATTTTAAACTTCTACATCACTTCAAATTAGTGGTAGAAATAGATAGATCTTGTTACGAGGATTTTAAAAAACGTAAAAATTATTAAAAACAGGGCTAGAGCGGACTTACAATCGAGCTTGGAAGTTGCCAAAACCATAGCTATGTCTTCTACATGCAAGTTTCGGCCATGGGGTAGAAGATGAACAAAATTGGCTTTTATTTTTTTTTTAATTCATTTTAATTACTAAATGACCAAAATGCCCTTAATGAAAAAACTTTTGAAACATATCTAACCATGTACATTTTTGTCCACCAACTTAACCAATGGTCTAATTACCATTTAAGGACCTCCAATTTAAAATTTCATAGCAATTGGACACCTATAACATGTAGAACTCAACTTTTGCACTTTTTACAATTTAGTCCTTTTGACTAAATTTAATGTCCAAACGTCAAAATTTTTGAACGAAATTTTCACAAAACAATTCCATAAAACTGTAGACCATAAAAATTTAATAAAAATAAATTTTTCTGTGTTGGATTTGTGGTCCCAAAACCACTGTTCCGACTAGACTCAAAACCAGGCTGTTACATTACCTTTGCACTCAATTATTATATACCAATTGAGCATTCAATTCAAATGTATTTTAAGGATCAAAGTCATCCTCATTCCAAGTAAACTCTTATACACATAAAAACTATATACATATCACATGCACATTCAAGACAACATTATATATATGAACTGTTCCACTATCATCCCAAAATAAACACTTATTCACATTAAAAACTAGACAAATGCCACATAATCAGTTCTAGAATGATTCAAAAGTATACTAAGTTAGAAGCTGGTTAGTGTGATCTCTAGAGTGATCCGATTCATCGATTTCTGCAAAAGATAACTATAGGCAAAGAAAACACAATAAAGTAAGCATTATGTCTGCTTAGTAAGTTCATTTAAAATTTTACTTAACTTACCTTAATCAATCAACAATTTAAACAATTAAGACATTCTAAAACTAACATGGAAATCCTTTGACATCCTGTTACTTTCACATGTACGTCAAAAAATTCGTTCAAAGCTTAGTTCATTTACATGACATGCAATAGCCATTTCATAACTCATTTGCAAACACATACATGTATATTTATTTTCATTCATGTACCACCATTTCATTCATTTCATTTTTTGCTTCACTTTTTATTTTTGCTCAGAGAACTAAAGTATATTGAACTCAGATATATGGGACTAATTTGCTCACACAAGCTATAAAGTTTGGATTGCTCACGCAAGCTATCTAACTAGAGTTTGCTCATACAAGTTGTAGGTCAGGATTATTCATATAAGTGTTATTTGACTCTGCTTACTCAAGCTGTAGAGAATTCGCAACATATTTTGTATCTCAACCATCAATAACTAAATCCCTGACCAGTACCCGGCCTATATCATTTGGGTATGCTCTCACAAGCTGTAGATCTAGTTTACTTATACAAGCATTATTCGATGTTGCTCACTCAAGCTGTCGAGAATTCGTAACATATGCTGGATCTCAACCATCGATAAAGAATAATTTGTATCCAAACAACCTATTTCTTTTTAAACCTTATTGGCTTGCCCTTTCATACTTTAATTGTTTACCAAATTCTTACGAGACTTATTCTGTATTTATACCATTTAAATCTCTATAACTATATACACTTTTCACATTTGAATGACAATCCTTATACCTTTTAAACAGTATAAATCATCATGTACATATCATCCATTTGTATAACAATTTCACCTCCACTCGATACTATGTATCTATTCGAATTTCATATAGTCTTTTTTATGCCAAAATCCATATATAACAATTCAAATAAAAAATAATATAATATAATCAAACATACCATAATAAATAAAGTAAGTCTCATATGAACTTACCTATAAAACGACAACTATAAAGTGTTGGGGACTAATCTACAATTTCTCCTATTTCTCGAATAACTTCTATTTGATTTAAATCCCGATCTATAATAATTCATTGTCCTATTTCTCCTATTTCTCCTATTCAAGGCATATGACACCATAATTTCATCTTACACAATTTCCATAAAATTTTACATTTTATTTAATTTAGTCTCTAAAATCGAAACTATCATAATTTTCACATTTAAGCCTTATTTTTCATTCCAATTTCAATATCATCTTTATATAGCCCTCTAAAATCAATAATTACAAGAATTTCATGTCAATTTCAAAATATTTTCATTTTAGTCCCTAAATTTAAAACTAAGAAATTTCATTTAAGAATTAGTCCTATTACATTTCCAAGCTTCAAATCCTACCATTAAACATAAAAAACCTCAAAAATCATCCATGGAAACTTTTAAAACCTTTAATAATTTTATGATTTAGTACCTGGGATAGCTAGATTAAACTACACCGATCTCAAAAACATAAAAATTATGAAAATCGAACCTAAAATATGCTTACATGCAAGGGTCAAAAGCTTCACCTAAAAAAATAATGGCTTCCTTTTGGTTTGAGCATTCAGTGAAGAAAAATAATGAAAATGGAGTTGACTACTTCATTTCTTTATGTTTTACTATATTTTTTTATCTAACTTTTAATTTAATTAAAACATATATTAAATTAATAAAGAGCACTAACCATCCATGATACTTTCTTATGGTCGTATTGCTACATTAACCCTTGCATAATTACTAATTAAGCATTTTAATTAATAGCGATTAACTTCTATGATTTTTACGATTTAGTCTTTGTACCTTAATTAGTCCACTGTGCCATCTTAGTTAATTAAGTTAATTATGCTTTACTTAATTAATTATCTATTACTTATGTTTAATGGCATCCATCATTATCATCCACTAACATCTATTTGTCTTATTAACCATTTTAACCCCTTGGATAATTGCTATCTATGTCCACAAGCCTTTTCCTAATTAAAACTCTATAGCGATTGAATTTTTAGAATTTAGTCCCTAAATCTTAATTAACTATTTTTTCAGCTAAATTAACTACTTTTTATATTAACTCTCCATTTAGTCCTTGTATCTTAATTAGTCACTAAATTGACAAAATTATCTATCCTATAACAGCCTATTTTTTAGTGGTGTCAAAAATAGTTGTTTCAGGGCCACAAATCTAATAAGTTTGTAAATATTATTATTTAATATTTATGAGTAAAATATGGTTTTAAAAAGGTTTTTGATGATAATTTATGTTATATGAATGATTAATTAGGTTTAGATGGTAAGACCCTAAAGTCAAGTGGTTTTAGAAAATGAGGTATCAGAACCTCATTTCTATAAACTGGGACGTAAATATTTTTATAAATATATACGGAGTGTTATTAAGTTTGTATTAAAGTTTCGTTAAGAAATTTTCATGTTTGGATAGTTAATTAAGGAAAAGAATTGTAAAAGATACAAAATTTGAATACTATTAATTAAAGATGTCAAATAGCTAAGGAAAGGTAATTAAATGGACTAAAATAGCAAATATACCATGCCATAAATTAGTGGGCAGTTGGTGACTAATTTTTGTTAATTTATATGATATATATTAAGTTAATAAAGTAAATATTAAGTAATAAATAAAGAAAAGAAAAGGTTAAAAATAAGAAAAACATATGTTTTCTTCTCCAATTGTTTAGTTCATAACCGGACCTCTATGGAAACATATTCAAGGTTCGGTCATGGTAAAATCTTTGCATGGTAAGCTATTTTTCACCTGTTTCTAATAATTTTTATGTTTTTAAGATCGTACCTTCATTTTTATGTTTTTAAGATCGTACCTTCATATTTAAGGTTTACCTAGCTCGTACCTTCATTTTTGAAACTGTTAAAGATTTTGAATGTTTCCATTAATGAATTTGAAGTGTTAGTAGTTATTTATAAGTATTTTGTTAAGTGATTTTTGATGAATTTAACGATTAGTGATTAAATTGTTGAAATACTGAAAATTCAAGGACTTGATATGAAATTTTTGCCAATATGGGCTGTAATGGAAGCTATGAACATTTGCTTGCATGGGTTTTCAATAAAAATGGTTCATTTGCATGTTTTAGGCTTAGGGATTAAATTGAATAAAAGTAAAATGTTAGGGAAGCTTTTGTAAAAATTTCAAAAGAACTAAATTGCATAAAATGAATTGCTTTTGCGTGCTGAATTAATGAATTGAATGAAATTATTAATTTGGATCAATAACGACTGGAAATCGAGGAGAAGAGAAATTACCAAATAGCCCCTATACTTTGACATTTCTGCAATTTAGCTAGCTAAGTTCATATAAACTAAAATCACTTAAATGTTGATTAAATTGAAATTTTAATGTGTTGTTCTAATTTCAATGAATCAATATATATATGATTATATATCGTTTAAATGTTATATATTGATCTATATGTTGTTATGTTAATTGCTATGTAACTGAATGATGTAAATCCAACGATATCTCGACGATTATCGAGCCCTGTTTGAACCTTAGGAATTCGTAGGATATAAAGGACATGTCATTAAGATTTCCATGTTTCGGGTACTGGTCTTGAATGTCCTACAAATGGCTGAGGTCCTGCATTTATTGCGGTTACTCCACAGCTCGTGTGAGCAGCATTGTGTAGCTTACATTCTGACCTATAGCTCGTGTGAGCAGGCCCATTTCATAGCTCGTATGAGCAATAATGTAAAGGAAAGGAAATGTTATGGTTATATGTTTAGCACATTTCATCTGAGCTATCCCGCATATCCGATGGTATTCTAAACGGTTCAACTGGCATGAAAAAGGAAAAAAAACAATGTCATGTATTCATGAAAAGGGGTGAAATGGTAAGTTTCATTGAAAATATGATATGTTAAGGAAAATGATGAGTTCAAATGAATTATATTCATGTGTAATGGCTTACCTGTGTTAAATTCATGTGGATTATGTTTGAATATACTAACATGTGTTGTTGATGATGCTTAGGCTTGTGCCAAGCTTATGGTTGGATTATATAATGCTTAATTGTAATGTTATACATTGAAATGGTAAGTGTCCAAAAAGAAATATGCTTATGTTCATGAAAAAGGTGGCATGAATCAAAAGACGTATTTTCTAATGAAATGGTTTATCATGTGGTTGATCCCAAAAGAGTTATGTATAAATGCACTAACTTGTGTATTGATGATGATGTTTATGCTTATGTCTTGTATTATACAAATGAAACAGTAAGAAAAGGTAATGCAATTTGAGATGTAATATGATGAGATAAAAGGATTAATGAGTTAAATGACTTACTTATACGTGAGAAATTTACTTATGCTATGGATGAATTTACCTATGTCGTGAATAAATACACTAATTCGTGAATTGATAATGCTATTTAAGCTAATGCTAAGTAAATGGAATGGAAAGTAAGTAAATGAAATGTAAAGTAAGTAAATGGAATGGTAAGAAAATAAATGGAGTGGTCCATAGTCTTATGGAAAGGTTAATGATTGTGTAATATATCTCATAAAATCCTATTATGCTAGGAGTTAAAAATATATGTTATGTTGATGGACTTACTCATTTATGAGTTGATGTTATGTAGTTTAATAAATTATATGGCATTGGTATAGGATTATATTTACCCTATAAAGTTCATTATTCAAATGGAAAGTTATGTTAAAAGTTTATACGATCTTACTAAGCATTCATTGCTTACGTAGTTATTTTCCTTTACTTTTCAGATTATCGAAGGCTCGATTGGTTTGGGAGTCGTCGGAGATCTATTGCACTATCCAGCAATTATATCGATAGATTTTGATGTTTTGGTCAAGGTTATAATGGCATGTATAGCTGGACTTATGTTTAATGACCTAGTTATTATGTTTGGAATGTATATGTTATTATGGTTTTGTACTTATGGTACTCTGATGCCTTGCTGGATGGTGTTATTATGGCTAAGTTGATGCATGATCTAAATGGCCAATTTGGTATGTAATGGTGTAGTTTCAATGTGTTCAATTAGGGTATAATTTGGTATGGAATTGAGCTAGATATATATGGATGAGTTATGGCCAATTATGTTTAAGTTTAGGTATATTTGCTTGATTGTGATTGAGGTGCCTATATGGCATATTGGTTGGATGGAATAATGGCTTAATGAATTGATCTTATTATGCATGTTTTGGCATGTTTTGATTCCTTGGTTAAAGATGCAAATGGCTTGTAGGTGCATGTTTTGAATGGGTGAAAGAAATTGCTTAATTTTGGCCAATTTCTTGTCCACATGGCTTAAGACACGTGTAACAGTCCAGTTTAGACCCTAGTCGGAATAGTGGTTTTGAGACTACATATCTAAGTTAGAAAAATATTTAAATATTATTTTTCGTTCTTATGATATGTGAATTAGCATCTATGAAAATTCCGTATGAAAATTTAATCGTTTGTGTTCTTAATTTGATAAAAGGACTTAATCGCGTAAAATGTAAAAGTTTCCTGCTACTTGTTAAAAGTGTCTATTTGATATGGCTTTGTAAAGGAGAGGTCCTTATGTGGTTATTTGACCATTTGAAGTTTGAATGGACATAAAAGGGCATGTGTTATGTGAATAAATGGTTTTATAATAAAGGGCAAAATTGTCATTTAGTTAACATGTTAATTAAAATAAAACATAAGCTTAAAATTAGTTCATTTTTCACTCATCTTGTCAAAATTACAAAGAGAAAAGAAAAGAGAAAAGCAACTAGGGTTCGGCACTTTGATTTGGTGAATTAGGCATGTGTTTTGCTCGGTTTTTGATAATTTCTACGTTTTTGTAATCATTGCTTCGTATACTATCAAACCCATGCCTCAATTTCTGGTTTTGATGATGATTTTGAAATGTGCCATTGATGAATTCATGAGCTTTATGTTGTTAATGGATGAAATATGAAAGTTTGATGTTGGGTTTATATGTTTTGTCTTTGGATTTTTGATGATTTTGAGTAAAATGGACTAAATTGTGAAACTTGTAAACTGAGGGACTAAAATGTGAAATAAATGAAATACATGGGCTTGTATTAGAGCTATGAATATTCGGCCAAGCTTGTGTACAAGCAAATTATGTGTATTTTGTGATTTTGTGAATTAGGGACTAAAGTGTCAAAATGTGAAAATATGAGGGCTAGTTTGTAAAATTCCCTAATTGTGTGTATATGGATTGGTTTGAATGATTTGGTGAATAAAATGGTTAAATTTGAATTTATATAGAATGAGAATTAAAGAAAACGAAATTAGATCGGGGAAAGTCGAAAGTCGTCAAGTAGCCGATACAATCTATCCGAATCCGTACGAGGTAAGTCGATATACAAATAAGCTTGTTTGAATTGAATTATTACTATTAATTTGATATTGAATTGTGATTAATGAATGTCTGAGCTAAATACGTGCTATCCGAGAAAGTATCGACAAAATTCTGACGTCCGAAAAGTCCCGTACGAACCTTAGGAATAGTTAGGATACATATGTCATGACATAGGATTTTCGATATCTGTTCTGCGTGTAAGACCACGTCTGGGACGTTGGCATCGACTTCTGTTTTACGTGTAAGACCATGACTGGGACATCGACATCGTATCTGATTTCGTGTAAGACCCTGTCTGGGACAGTGGCATCGATTTTTGATTACATGTAAGACCACGCCTGGGACGTTGGCATTGTATATACTTTTTGAGCTTTCCGCGTATCCTTACGTTTCCAAACGGTTCAAACGGGCATTCCGAGAAAATGAATGACTTTGTGAAATTGTATCCGGTTCAAGTATGTTTGCATTGTATATAATGTTTGAGAATGAAAGGTAGGTATATGAGCAATTGTTGATCTATGATCTAAGTATATGAATACGAGATTTGTGTTGGCATTTAGTTACAAAGTATAAATGATTAGATCATGTTTATATGCTTTAAATGATATGTTTATTTGTATATGGCTTATTAAGCTTTTGAAAGCTTACTTTGTGTGTGTTTGCATTGTTTTTTTAGATATCGAAGCTACTGTGAGCTCGGGGATCGTCGAGGATCGTCACCACACTATCAAAACTCATTTTGGTACCTTTTGAAAATGTATATCATAAAGTATGGCATGTATAGGCTAGAAGTGTTCAGATTATGATTTGTGATGTATATATATTTAGCCATGTGATATGGCTTGATATGGTTGTGATTATGTCATGGTTTTGGTATAGGAAATATGATGCTATAAGACATGTTTGGTGTGTTTATGAATGGATATAAGAAATGTTTTGATATGCTTGTGTCTTATGTTTTGACATAGATTAGTAACGCATATGAGCATGGATTTGGTTGGCAATGATATGTTATGAATGGCTTAGGTTTTGGTCTTGAATTTGGTCATAAAATGTGAGCAAATATGCTTGGTTTGGTACTTGTAGGTTTGACCCATTTGGGGTGGCAAGTTGGCTATTTAAATGGCCTATTTTTGTCTACACGGGCAGAGACACGGGCGTGTGTCTTAGCCGCGTGCGACACACGGTCACGTTACACGACCTGTGTCCCCTGGGGTACCCTACGAATTAAAGTCAGTATACCCTCTAGTTTTGACACGGCCTAGATACACGGTTGTGTCTATTGGTCATGTGTGGCACACGGGTTGGCACAAGGGCGTGTGGTCAGCCGTGTGACCAAGTCAGCAGCCCCCTAATTTTCACATAGCTTGGCACATAGGCGTGTCTTGTGGCCTCCTGTTTTGCCACAGCTTAGACATACGGGCGTGTCTAAAGCCATGTAAGGCACACACCTGATCACACGGACGTGTGACCTTTGAAAAGATGAAAAATTTTCTAAGTTTTTGAAACTTTAATATGTTATTGATTTAGTCCTGAATACATGGTTTAGACTTTGTATGCTCGGTTTAAATTCATATTGAATATGAATGACTTGTATTTATTGAAATGAGATGATATTTGATATGTGATTGGTCTGATCTGAGTTACGAATCCGGTAATACCTCTTAACCTATCCCGATGACAGTTACGGGTTATGGGTGTTACAACATGGGCGTGTGGCTCAACCATGTGTGACAGACGGCCATGCGACATGGTCATGTATCCCCTATAGGTTTTAAAGGTTGCAAATCAGGCAGTTACACGCCCTAGCACACGAGCGTGTGGGACCATTTTCAGTGTTACATGGCCTGGCACACGGGCGTGTAAGAGCATTTCGAGTGTTACATAGCCTGGCACATGGGCGTGTGGCTTGGCTGTGTGACCCAACTTAGAGAGTTACACGGGCACGAACACAGGCTAAGACACAACCATGTGTCCCTATTTCGACTACTACATGGCCTGAGACACGGGCGTGTGTCTCAACCGTGTGACCCCCTGCAGTTTAAATTTTTCTAACTTTTTCCTTAATTTTTCAAATGTTCCTGGTTTAGTCCCAAATTGTTTTTATTGTATTTCTAAGGCCTTAAGGGCTCGATAAAGGGATGATATACATGTAATGAATGATTTATGTTATGATTATGAGGATGTATGAGATGTATGTTTTAAAGTTACATTTTTACGATAATGCTTCGTAGCCTTAATCCAATGACAGATACGGGTTAGAGATGTTACATATCCAAAATGCAATTCACTTATATAATCACTCAGTAAATATCTATAGCCTCAATTTATGGAAATGAAATCCAGATACCTCGATTTCCAAAACCACTGACGCTAAGGTCAATACACTTGTACCTTAAATAAATGTCCACTTAACAAATTCATAAAATCAAAATCCAATATAAAAACTTAATTAACTCATAAATATTAATAAATAATATTTACTGACTCAAACATCAGAATACAAATTCTGAAACCACCGTTTTCGATACCACTGGAAACGGGTTTTTACAACTCTCTACCCCTTAAGAAAATTCATGCTCGAAATTTTTACCTAAGAACAAATTTGGATACTAAGGTTTCATCGATACTTCTAGTTCTCACATAGCTTTCTCAATATCGTAAAAATGCCACAAAACTTTCACTAGTGGTACTTATTTATTCCATAGTTCTTTCACTTCCTAAGTTAAACATTTACTAGTTGTTTCAAATATGATATGCTAGCTTGTAACTCTATCTCATCGGGAGTAATCGCATGAGAAGGGTTCGAGCTAAACAGTCATATCATCAAAACATGAAAAATAATTTTTATTTATTAAAGTTCTTGAGGTGATGCTAATATGCAAGCCACTAGATCAGTTTTCTCTATAACACCCCTAACCCGTATCCATCACCGGAATAGGGTTATGGAGCATTACTGGAACTTTTAGAACATTTTCAGTTAATTCAAACATTTACTATTCATTCCTCGAGATTTATTCATAAGGTCCCTTAAATAGATCCTCAAGGCCTAAAACGAGCATTAGAATCGAGTTAGGACTTAATCGAAAACTCTAAAAATTTTTCGTGAAATTTCAAAACTTTTCCAAGGTGGAGGGCTCACATTCCCGTGTAACCCTAGGACACGCCCGTGCTATAAGCCATGTTCGACGCCATATAACTCTCTGAATTGTGCACACGTCCATGCCACACGGTCGTGTTCTAGCCGTGTAGCACACACGGCTAAGACACACGCCCATGTCTCTGTCCGTGTGTTCAATTTTGAGGATTCTGTTTTCTCGAATTTAAGGTGCAGGGGACACACGGCCTAACCACACGCCCATGTACCAGGCCGTATGCCACACATGGTCTAGACACAAGCCCGTGTGTCTGCTCGTGTGGATAAAATGAAGCCATTTCTAGCTTCATTTCTCACCCAAAATCTAACCAATGACCTACACTTAAACTCACATCCAAATACCAACCATTTCAAGCATTCAGATTAAGCTAACTCTATCCTTCAACATGGCATATCATTACATGCATACATGTTTATAATCTTACCTTGGCATATTCCATATGTTAGGCATAATTTGAACAACCGTTAACATGTATATAGCTACCATAGAATTAACTTAATACATAAATACATATACCAAAGCATAATCATCACTAGCCATTCCAATGGCTAGATTACAATAATCATTTACATTTACATGCCACTATGGCCAATCTAACCTATACATGCCATTATAACCATAATTGATTTACCATATGTACCAAAATGGGCCGATGGATAGTGCGAGTGATCTTCGCCAAGCTTCCAATCCAATGAGCTTCCGATTTACTATAAAACAGGGAAATAAAACTAACTTCCAATCCAATGAGCTTTCGATTTACTATAAAACAGGGAAATAAAACTAAGTAAGCATAAAATGCCAAGTAAGTTCGTATAACATGGTACTTAAGTTACCATTCATTCCATTTTGAGGTAACTATGTAAGGCATATTCAATCAATTTGACCTCAAGCCCTACACACTTCCTCATCGCCCTTGTTAGTCATATATTCCATAATAACATCAAAACATATATGGGCTCAACAACAATCAAGATTCCAAGCACATATGCTTTCCACAATATGTATTCACTCAACATGCATAACTCATCTCATTATTACAAGTATAATTTCATACTAGTTCATTTTGAGTTCAGATCATTTCATATCAGAACTTTACTCATATTACTCAGAATATCAAGGTCACGATTAGTACACTCAAGGTGTACAAGTCTATAATCAAGAATGAACGTATATTCATCAAATAAATTCAATGTACAAATATTATCATCTCATGTTTTCATATATCATTTGTCATGTATCATCATTTTCTTGTATTTCAGACAGATAAGTGTAATAACTCATTTCTTATTCATATCTTCTCATGTCAAGATTTTTACCTATTGAATTTATCTGAAATATCGATGGCTACACAAGTAGTACATTCGAGGTGTACCAATCAGGATCCATCAATTTATATTCAATGGTACCCATAAGGTACTATTTCAGAGAGCACACTCTCAAGCCACACATATATACAATACGATTACTAGTCTGGGCTAAATCCTGTCTATAATATTTATACTTAATAGAGCTTAGTCAGGATTACCAGTCTACATTAAATCCTTTTTATGACATATGCTCTAAAGAGCTTGATCTGGATTACCCGTCCGGGATAAATCCAATCCATAACATATGCTCGGGAGGGCTTATATCAGGATTACCCGTTTGGGATAAATCCTTTCCGTAATGAGGTTAATAGGATTACTAGTCCGAGCTAAATCCCGTCAGCAACAAATGCAGGACCTCATTCATTTCGAGAAATCACATATCCATCGATTTTCTATTTATTCAACCGGGATTTAAACATTTTTCAAGCATTATTGGGCATGTGATTATTTCATACATCCATAACATTCATATAATTCAAGTAAACACATTCCACTTTCATTTCAAGCATAAAGGTAAAATTTTTATCGTTTATCCTTTATCATCTATCGGGCATTATCATTTAATTTAAACATTTTTATTTATCGGGCTTGATCGGATATGAAATCATTTCACATATTTATGAAGTTTATACAATTTACATAAACACAATCAATGCAAGCATGTAAATAAACACAATTTAGTTACACGAACTTACCTAGACAAATATTCGTGTACATAAACATCTATTAATCCGACATTTTCCTCTTTTCCTCGTTCTAGCTCCGAATTTGGTATATCCGGATCTATACGAGTAAATTTTACATCAATTTATGACATTTCATATTCAAGTGGAGTTAATTTATGTCCTAGGAAAAATTACCATTTTGCCCCTAACTTTTCCATAAATTCTCGTTTTGTCACTGGGCTCAGAAAATGAATTTTGTGTAATTTACCCCCTATTCAAAGACCTCAAGTTTTGAATTCCATAGCTATTTAATCCTTATAGCTACTACAATTCAACTTTTGCATTTTATGCGATTTAGTCCTTTCCCTAATTAAAGACATAATCGATAAAATTTTTGTTTTGAAACTTTCACGTGACATTTCTAACATAATATAGATCATATAATAAAATAAAAATTAATTTGTTTTCGGCTCAAATTTGTGGTCTTGAAACCACTGTTCCGATTTCCCCGAAATTGGGCTGTTACATTCTCAATAATTTCATACAGTCTTATGAACCTCAGCCTGAGCATTCCTTTCTTACTAGACTATAAAATCCTTTTTCCCAAGGCAATACTTTAAGGAACACACTACCACCAATCTGAGACTCGATATCCATTTTTTTTAGATTAGTATAAATTTTTGACAATTTGAGGCGGCTTTCAAATAGTTTTGGATAATGTGGACTTTATCTTCTATTTCTGATATCAAAACAGTCCCGACTAGTTTTCATTCACTCAATTCTGACCAGTATAATGGAGTTCTACCATTACAACTATATAAAGCTTATATGACACCAATTAATACTCGATTGACAATTGTTACGATAAAAAATCAATCAACTTCTTGACTGAGTAATCTGTTCTAACCGAAATGAAATTTACGAACTTCTTAAGTTTTTCAAAAATAATCTAGATTGCATCTTTATTTTTCAGTGATAACGATAAACCTGATACGAAGCCCACAGTGACTTGATCCCATCTCCATGCCAGAATCACCGCATTTTTTAACAAACCTGATGGAACTCGATGCTTAGTTTTAGTTTGTTCATTTTGTCACATGTTTTGAATGCTCTCTTTTCATAATTTACCACCAGAACAATTTTTTCATAAAAATATACATTCTAATACTTTTCTACTAAAATAAATAGGTACTAATATGAGTTCCGCACAAATTATATTGTTTCAAGTTCGAATCTTTCAGCACACAAATAAACAATTTCGAAAACATAAATTTTCTTTATCCATAACACTATACTCTAAAGTCTAATAATTTTAATGAGTTATCGTTTAACTAATAACTCTAGATCAACTTCTTGAAATTCTTGAATTCTCTGTAGAAACACCAGTTTAGTTTTCAAGTTCTCAAAATTAGAATCTTTACATTCCATAGACAATGGAAATTCATAACAGTAGATACTTCTAGATTATGTGTAAAGCAATTTTGTTTGTGCGGTTTAAATTGTCGAGAAGCCTTAAACAAACGGTATGGAATTCCTATCCAGTCTCAGAAAATTGTGCACTTTTGTGTATTCTTCAAAAATTTACGCATCAAATCTGATGATCTTTTGTTCAGATCAAAACAAAAACCTTTAGCCGATATTACATGTTCTAGAAATCTTGCTTCTAGGAGTCATAATCCACATTAGATAAATTTTGCATACAACTATTTTTCTCATAAAGTCTGTAGTACATATCTCAAATGTTGATCATGTTTGTTTCTATTCTTCAACTAAATCAAGATGTCATTGGTACGAAACAATAGATATTGAAGCAGTTTCCAGTGCTAATTCAATAACAAATTTAAATTTTCTTTTAGGCGAGAGCTCTGGAAAATCTTCTAAGAACACATTAAAGAATACATTAACCATTGGACTTGTTTTATCTTCAATATTTGCATTCTATATCTAAAATGCAAGACCTTCTCTAATTAGTATTTGAGCATATAAGACTACCATATTATTGGTGGAACATTAAGATCTTTCAATCACTAACATTAATCAATTCATTCTTCTAACATTAGTACAATTCACTTCTGTTTAAAGTTTCTACCATATTGTACAAAGTCAATCAATCTGTATCAAGAATAATATCAAAATTATCAATGGCAATAACATTAGATCAACAGAGAATTCATGGTTCCAAATTTTCAATGGACATTTTCTACCTATCTCAATAATGATAACATACTAACTTAATAGGTTCATTACTCTAACATCATATTCAATCAACACTATTAGCAATTTCTATAGGTTATGAAAGGAGTGTAACTGTAAGAATGCAATGATTCAAAATTAATAAATGAGTATATAGAAATATCAAATTAAAGAAAATATATCAGTATTAATATTAGGAGTTGTGTCTCCTCATAAGTTTGAATAGTTTATAGGTTACCGAGTTTCAAATCTACCAACCATATCTTTAGTCTCAACTTGGTTGTTTTTCGCGTTACCACTATTTCCCGATCATCTACTTTCTGAGGAATGACTTTATATTTCACACTCTACTCTTTGTTTCAATCCACCCAGTTCGATCAATCTCGTTTCCCATGTTCCTTGAAACCACACAAAATACAAGCTCCACATTTTAGTTGGTACTCACCTCGATGAGTTTTTCCACAGTGAATACAAATTGATCTATCGATTATACGAACACTACCAACGCTGGCTACTGGTGTAGTCGAGGATCTCCAGTTACTCAATTTCAGCTTATATTTTCTTAAAAATCCCGACAGAGAAGTGAAACGACTATGAACGTCTTTTGACTTTTCTGTTGGAGGAGTCAAGAATGATCTAGTTGTACTATATTTACCGAAGCCTTCGAGTTTCAACTTTAGAAATTCTCTTTTTTTCTTTTCTAAGTATAGTCTACTAATGCATCTCTTGTTTTTAGCTCTAATTGAAAGAAATTCCAATTTACTTAATTTTCAGAATCATTAGCTTTAAAGTTGTCCACCACTGATAAACTTCTTCCTTCAAAAGTGTCATGGCGCATCTTAGACTGTATTCAAACGAACATACCATTTGATCAAAACTCACTTAGTATTTTCCAATCAATGTTCAATTCTGATCGGATTATCATCAATTTTACTCCTGAATTATTTAGCTCCACTTTTCTAAATCTTATTAATTAGAAGTCTGCGAACATTTATATAACGCCCCAAAAATCCTTAATATTTATTTTTGTGTGTTTGTGTTACACAACTAAGTATCGCTTTAGTGGTTAAGTGTCCTGGAAAGAGTCTGAGAAGTCTTGGGTTCAAGCCTTGGCTTATGCAAAAGTTTTGTTTTAAATGGATAAACCCTTGTTTCTAGTTAGTAGGTTTATAAATAAATATGGGTATAACATGACAGAATGGGTCTGCTGGTCTGATTGTTATGTAGTGTGGCAAAGTGCTGGGGGACTTGAGTTCGAGTCCTGGTGGGTGCAGTGGAGTGTTTTATTTTGCTGCTAGTGTCGTGTGGGTGTTTTAGTCCAACCGAACTACTGAAAAGTTGTAGTGGAATTTGAATTAGGTGGTTGAGGGAGGTATAACATCCCACACCCGTGCCCTACGTGAGGATGGAATACGAGGCATTACTAAACTTAAACACATGTACCCAAATGTTTCCGAGTCACCAAGACTCAATCAAATTTAAAACTTTTCTGAACTTTGTCTAAACTTCTTTAACATGGGCCTACGAGACCCCAAGCTTCCATTGGAAACCATATGAGACTAGCTCGGGTCCTTTAACCAACCAAATAAAAATGCCCATAGGAACAGGGCACACGCCCGTGGGAAAGGGCAACACACCCGTGTGGCCAAAATGACATGACCATGCTAAAGGCCCGTGTGGTTCACACGGCCTAAGCACAAGGGGACACGCCCGTGTCCCAAGCCCATGTGAGTTTAATTCTAAATTCGAACCTACAGGAGTTTCACACGGCCTAACACATGCCCGTATCCATGGCCTGTGTCCCTCACACGGCCATGACACGCCCGTGTCCTAGCCCGTGTCTAATAACCTAGACATTCTATTTTTGACATCAGCATCCAATAAGGGGCCAGAGGCCATGTCCTCCACATGGTTGAGACACACAGCCATGTCTCTACCCGTGTGTTTACTACCATGCATACTGACTTGAAATTTTTACGTGCTGGGGATACATGGCCGGACAACACACCCGTGGGGCTGGCCATGTGTGAGACACACGCCCGTGTGTTTACCCATGTGGACAATATAAGACTCTCTACCAAGCCTTTGCCACCCTGAAACACAATCTAACACCAACCAACATATCAAAATCTAGATTAATATGGTTTCACAACCCAACAACCATAGCTAAGGCCTATATACAATTCATGTATTCAACCAAATCAACAATTTCACATTCATGAAAGGCTACTTTGCATTCATATAATAACTTTCAATATTAGCCATTTTTCATGACCTTATACAAAATGAGTAAAATATTAAAGCAAGCCAACACCTTTGGCCAAATTAACATGACACAAACTTCAAAAGTCTAAGCCCTATACATGCCATACTTAAAATAATAAAACCAACTATACCAAATACTTCGATTGATAGTATGATCGTTGCCTCCAACGTCTGATGATCCTCGACCTAATTTGACGGCACTATAAAAGAATGGAAAGGAGAGGGAGTTAGCATAAAGCTTAGTAAGTTATATGCAAATAAATATAAAAACAACTTTACCATCCATCATCATGCTCATAATACAAAAGTAGTCATACACACCACTTACTCGTTACTATCCAGTACAATTTACATATCATATATTAAGCTCTCATCTCATACATTTCAAATAAGTACTTTACCAATCACAACATGGTTATACTTTCCTCATTTAAATTAAACTGAAATTCTCACCATTGAACCATTCAGAATGCTATTGGATATTCATTAAGCCCCAAACATAAGGTATGATGCTGATGCCATGTCCCAGACATGGTTTTACACTGGCTCACACATAAAGTTGATGCCATGTCCCAGAAAAGGTCTTATATTGACTTTCACGTATCCATGTCGATGTCATGTCCCAGACATGGTCTTACACTGACACATCTTATAGTCGATGCATGTCCCAGACATAACTTACACTAGCTTACATCTCGAGGCCGATGCACGTCCCAGACATGTCTTACACTAGCTCTCGTCTGAATGCCGATGCCATGTCCCAGACATGGTTTTACACTGACACATCTTGTAGGCGATGCATCTCCCAGACATGTCTTATACTGGCTTACATCTCAAGGCCGATGCATGTCCTGGACATGTCTTACACTGGCTTACATCTCAAGGCCGATGCATGTCCCGGACATGTCTTACACTGGCTTACATCTCGAGGCCGATGCATGTCCCAAACATGTCTTACACTAGCACACAAATAACCCGCATGTCATGGCATGAATATCCGATTTATTTCCTAAGGTTCAAATAGGAGTTCTACCATCTCAATATTCATCATACATAATTATTTCCACAAACAAGCAATTTATGCTATATCAATTCAAACACATATAATAGCAATGTAGTTGTATTATTTACGTACAACTTACCTCAGTGTTCAAAATATGGCGACTATTTCGGCTCAGTCCGCTAGCTTTGCTTTTCCTCAGTCTAGGCCCGAATTTTGTAATTTTTGATTTGAGAGGGTTACAAGTTGCTAAAATTTTGAAGCTCAAAAACCCTTACAATGGCTGAATTTTCGGTGGTGTAGAGAAGAATAGAAAAAAGATGACAACTTTTCTTATTTTTTTACTCAAATAGCTCATGTCATCAAATACCAATCCTACTAAAATTTTGACTTTTTGACTCTCATTGTCTCTATGGCCGGCCAAGCATGTAGAATGGGTCTATGTGCACTTTAATCACCCCTAATTATGGTTATCTAGCAATTTAACATAATTAGCTAGCAAATCACAACTTTTTCCCTTTATACGATTTAGTCCTTTTTCGCAATTAAGCTCACAAACGCTAAAATTAATTCACCAAAATTTTCATGCACCCATATAATCATGCTATAACACATAAAATAACATTAAAATAATTTTTACAACTCTGAATTTGTAGTCTTGAAACCACTATTCCAATAAGGCCCAAAATCGGGCTGTTATAGGAGGAGTTGACGATTTTGAGGGATTTGGGGAGGAAAATATGGTAATTTGAAGATAGTGGGAGAGTTGGTGCTAAATTTCAACTCTGGCCACTCAAGATTTTAGCTTTGGTTGGTATTTTCTCTCTATTTTGATTTCTGTCAATGTTTTTTCACTTCTTGGAGGCCGAATATTGCTAAGGATTCTTTCGGGTATTTTTCTTTTTCATCTATTTCGACTTTTTTTTTCCTTTTAGCAATCGTTCCTCTCCCTCTTTCAATTCTTTCAGGTTTGGCAATTTTCTCTCTTTTCATCTTGTTTGCTTCCTGCCATTTTGCACCATTTATTTCTTCTGGCTATCGATTTCTTTTCTTGTAGTCGAAACCTGCCCCTTCTCGCCGTTCTCTTTTCATTCTTCGACCAATTGGTTTTGGTACTGTGGTAGTTTCCTCCCTCTCTAGTCTAGTAGTTGCTTCACTAAACACCTCTCTTTTACTGCCAATTTTGCTACCTATAATCACTATCTTCGATTTCTTTCTACTTATTTATTCTTGTGGATTAAGTTGCCAGTTATTGCTAGGGGCATGGTTGTTCCATCTTTTGTCTCTATCGAATCGTGGTACTTTTGGCCTTCTTTTTAGGTGTAGGCAGATACTTTCTTTCCCTATACTTGGGTTTGCGTTTTCGGTAAGCTGATTTCTGTTTCGCTTTAAGTTAGACATGTGAATACATATTAGTAGAGGTTCGATTGGAATGCATGTTCTAACCGTGGAGATAGTGATCACTCCTTATCAATGGTTTAGTTGTGCAAGGCCTTAGTTGTTCAAACAAGGCAAGTGGCAATCGATCTTTTGGATAAGTGTTATAAGAGGGGTCGTTTTAATCCTACTGTTAAGTGATTAATTGTGTGTTATGATTGAATATAGGTTTGGATTGCTCAAGAACGATGTGTGTACTTTTCGTCACCAGGTGTGTGTAAACATAACCTAACAAACTTAAATCGACAAAAAGCCAGAAATGCAAACTGTCGATGCCACATGGGCGTACAGTTGCCCGTACAGGAGGCCGTGTGTTCGAACACAAGCTGCGATCAATGAAGCAGGCCATGGCGATTCATGAGGCGGGCCGAATTGGGCCGAGTGGGCCCCATGGACGTATGGGCCCCACATGAGTGAGCCACACGAGCGTGTGGGATTATTGGGCCAGGCCGTGTGATCCACACGACTAAGGCCATTTTTGGGCCTTGTGGGCCACATGGGCAAATGACATGGGCTTGTGGGCCCATTTTCACTGTTTTGTTGCTAAGGTTGCACGGGTCGCCCAAGACGACTGTGAACCTACTATAGGGTCGGTAAGCGTACTTAGACCCTTGATTGACTGAATTACTATTACTTCCATATACGATATAGATATTTGTATGACTGTATATTGAGCATGCTGTTAAAACTAAACTAAATACATGAATAATACCGTGATTTGGCGTGACATATTGGTATATAGCATTGCATTGGGTTGGGGTTTATGTTGTTCGAAGGAAGTACACTAAAAGGCCTCGAGCCTAATTTACTGGCAGCTCAGCTACAAACGACTGCCTAGTGCCGCATTCGGTACTACTTGGAGTGCAGGTATGGGTGGGTTGATTATATCCCCACATGGAGTGCAGGGTTAGACGGAGATGGTGTGTAGAGGCTGGTTGGGTAGGAACGTTGTGACTGTTACCGTACTGAGATGGGCTAAGGCCCAAACTGGACCGACACTGTTACTAAAAAAGCGGTTGTGCCCAGATTGTGATTATCTATATGCTATCCATTTTTGTGCATGGGGATTACACATTGAGTTTCATAAACTCACCCCTTTTGTTTCACTGCGCAGGTAATCCCCAGACATAGGTGGATCAGTGCATCGAGGGACTCAAAGGTGGCTCATCAACCGCATATGTTTTTGTAATTGATTTTGATTATAAGTAATATTATTTGGGGTATTTTTACTGTAATAAGGCCTTTATGGATTTTTACTTTAATTTGGGATTTGATTACCGTTGCTTATAATTAACAATCGCTAGTGGTAGAAAAACATGGGTTTTTAAATGTTACAGATGCTCTCTTTCAAAACACTCACTGCTACATAAATCGTTTTAAAAGCTTCCGCTAATTATAACTACTTGTAAATAAATGGATAATGTTTTGAAAACAAATAACTTGATTCTGAGATAATAAAAGATAACAAAAATGGCTTATCAATGTCTTAGTTTTCGAAAGCACTTTCATGTGACATCGCCAGATTCAGCCATAATGTTTGGACCGGGCTTGAGGTGTTACATTTAGTGGTATCAGAGTCAAGTTGTAAAACTTAACTGTGGACTTGGGTTTTAAAACTTGAATTTTTACTTCCAAATGATTTGAAATGTTTTGAAAAGTTTTACTGTATGTGTAGTACACTGAGTCTCCGATATCGATCCTGTAAGTTTTCTGTAACTTTTATGCATTTTGATTAAAATGCTATAGAGAGTAAATACAAAGCTTATTATAGGTAGCATTACATACTAAAAATACTTTAATAATATACACTGAGACGATAGTAAAACTATAGTGAGATTGCGATATACAAAAACAAACTTTAAATTACTGATACTATTTTCCATAAAATATCTGTCAATAAACACTAGAACTATAAATTGATGCATAAAATTTTTAATACAGATAAAACAAAATTCCATAGTGAGCACTAGATACTCGCGACAGGGTACAAGAGGCCATGGCGGAGGCCGTGGAGGTGCTCGAGCTGGGTCTTCGTCATCTGTCCACATACATAATGTAGAAACTAGGGAGATGCCAGCTTCGCCTGTGACTGAGACTGGGTCTCATAAGTGCGGCTAGGACGACGCGCTATCCCAAGCTATGTTACGTATTCTGGAGAGGGTATTGCTGGAGTTGCCCCTAATGTGGCTGAGTATTGTATTGAAGCCACAGAGAGGATCATGAATGATCTAGACTGCACCCCCGAGCAGAAATTAAAGGGTGCAGTGTCACTGCTGAGAGATGAGGCTTACCAGTGGTGGCTTACGGTTAAAAAGGGCACTCAACCCGATCAGCTATCTTAGGAGTTTTTCAAGTCTACTTTTCAAGGAAATAATATGGGTGCTAGTTATGTGGATTCCTGGAGCAGAGAGTTTCTGAATCTGACTCAGGGGGATAGATTAGTGGCCGAATATGAGGCTGAATTTTTGTGACTAAACCGTTATGCGCGAGAGATGGTGGCAACTGAGTACAAGAGATGTGTTCACTTTGAGGATGGCCATAGGGATAGTTTACAGGTTCTGATAGCCCTACAAAAGGAGCGAGATTTTGCTGCGTTGGTTGATAAGGTGAAGATCGCTAAGGAAGTGAAGCGCGCTGAATGCCAGAATCGTAAGAAAGAGAGAGGTAGGAACAAGAGGGATTCGAAGCCCTCAAGTTTATTACTGAGGCCTAAAAAAAAGACTAGAGTTGATGGGAAGGTTAGAGTTAGGGCCCCTGTTACTACTACTGGACCGCAGCCCTGTGCTGATTGTGGGAGATGCTATCAGAGCTAGTGTTAGAAAAGGACTGGGGCATGTTTGAGGTGCGGTTTATTGGAGCAACATTTCAGAGAGTGTCCATAGAGGCCCGATAAGATACAAGCTCCAAGTTTGGGTACTACACAGCCATCAAGGGGTGTTTAGCAGCCGTCGAGAGGTCGCGGTCAGGCTAGAGGTGGGAATGGTCTGGGTTGTGGTCAGAGGGCACTGGGCAAAGGTGCTGGGCAAACTAGGGCAAGGCAACCAACCCTACTTTATGTTTCACGTCACCGAGAGGATGGAGATGCTCTGGATGTTATCAAAGGTACGTTCTTTATCTATGATGTAGGATCTACTCACTCCTATATAGCTTGTACTGTGTTTGAGACTCTGGGTATCTTGGTTGATAGCACTACGAGTGAGGTTACTGTATTGAGTCCATTGGGGAAGTCGGTGAAGGTAAATAAACTATTTAGAGATGTTCTTTTGGAAGTTCAAGGGGTTATCTTTATGGTAGATTTGATGGAACTTCCTTTTGGAGAGTTTGATTTCATACTGGGTATAGATTGGCTGGTTAAACACCGAGTGAGTTTGGATTGTGCCACTAAACGAATTGTACTGAGAACTGTAGTGGATGACGAGATAGTTGTAATTGGGGAACGTCGGAACTAGTTGTCGAATGTGATTTCTACACTGAGGGATAAAAGGTTGGTTCATAAAGGATGTGAGGCTTATCTGGCTTACATTAGTGTTTCAGATTCTAGGGTTTCTTTTGATAAAGATATCAGAACGGTTAAAGACTTTCCGAACGTCTTTCCTGATGAGCTACCTGGGCTACCTCCAAATTGAGAAGTTGAGTTTAGGATTGAGCTTCTTCCTGGTACAGCTCCGGTGTCCATCGCCCCTTATAGAATGGCACCGAAGGAGCTGGTGGAGCTTAAGGCTCAGATTCAAGAATTATTGGATCGTGGGTTCATCCGCCTTAGTGTGTCTTCGTGGGGAGCACTAGTTTTGTTTGTAAAAAAGAAAGATGGATCCATGCGTATGTGCATCGATTACTGGCAATTGAATAAATTGACCATTAAGAATAAGTACCCCCTACCGAGGATAGATGATCTATTCGACCAATTCTGAGGAGCATCGATTTTTTCTAAGATTGATCTCTAATTTGGGTACCATCAACTGAGGGTCAAAGAGGTTATGCATACAAGATAGCATTTAGGACTCGTTATGGACATTACGAGTTTCTAGTGATGGCATTCAGACTGACGAATGCACCAGTGGCTTTTATGGATCTAATGAACCGAGTCTTCTAGCCTTATCTGGACCGATTCGTAGTGGGTTTTATTAATGACATTCTGGTGTATTCAAGAACTGAAGATTAACATGATGAACATCTCTGAGTGGTTCTGTAGATTCTAAGGGAGAAACAACTGTACGCCAAGTTCAGAAAATGTGACTTTTGGTTACGAGAGGCAACATTTCTTGGCCATGTGGTATTTACTGAAGGGATTAGGGTAGATCAATGAAAGATTAAGGCTATTTTAGATTGGAAGCTATCTAAGACTGTATCTAAAATTTGTAATTTTTTTGGACCGGTAGGGTATTATCGATGATTTGTAGAGGGGTTTTCACTGATTGCAGCACCTTTGACTAAGGTACTATGTAAGGGTGTGCCATTTATCTGGACTGATACGCAGTAAGAGAGCTTTGAGAAGCTCAAGAAAGTTCTAACTGAGGCCCTTGTCTTGATACAGCCAGAGTTTGGGAAAGAGTTTACTATTTATAGTGATGCATCACATGTTGGTTTGGGATGTGTGTTGATGCAAGAGGGTAAGGTAGTGGCGTATGCGTCTCGATAGCTAAAGATTCATGAATTGAATTATCCAACGCATCACTTGGAGTTGGCTGCGGTGGTATTCGCACTGAAGATTTGGAGGCATTATCTGTACGGTGAAAAGTGTATCATCTACACTGATCACAAGAGCCTCAAATATCTCCTCACTCAGAATAAGCTAAATCTTAGGCAGCATAGATGGGTTGAGCTGCTTAAAGACTTTGACTGTACGATTGAATACCATCCTGGTAAGGCCAATGTAGTGGCGGATGCACTGAGTCGTAGAGCTATGACTGATCTGAGGGCGATGTTTGATCGCCTCATTTTATTTGATGATGGTAGTTTGTTGGCCGAGCTTCAAGTTAGACCAACATGGATGGATCAGATTGAGGGTAAGCAGATGGAAGACTAGTCGTTGGGTCTTTATTTCCGTCAGGTTGAGAGTGGGGATACTATGGATTTTGGACTAAATAACGAAGGAGTGCTTTGTTTCTGTAGGAGAATCTGTGTACCGAAGGATACCGATTTGAGGCAGTCTATACTGCTAGAGGCGCATAGTAGCCCTTATGCTTTGAATCCTGGCGAGAATAAGATGTATCGAGACCTTCGTGAGTTATATTGTGGTCGGGTCTTAAGCGTAAAGGTACCGACTTCGTGGGTAAATGTCTGACTTGCCAGCAGGTTAAGGCTGAACATCAGTTACCTTCAGGGTTGCTTCAGCCAGTTAAGATTCCACTTTGGTAGTGGGAGAGAGTAAGTATGGACTTTGTTAATGGGTTGCCCCTAACGCCTACTAAGAAGGATTCAGTATGGGTCATCGTGGATTGACTGACCAAGTCTGCCCACTTCATACCAGTTCATACTAACTACTCTTTGCAGAAGCTAGCTAAACTGTATGTGTCTAAAATAGGGAGACTGCATGGGGTACCGGTAATATCTTATAGGGATCCTCGCTTCACTTCTCGGTTCTGGAAGAAGTTACATGAAGCTCAGGGCACTAGGTTGGCTTTAGTACTATGTTTCATCCCCAGACAGATGGTCAGTCAGAAAGGGTGATACAGATACTAGAGGACATGTTAAGAAGTTGCGTGATTGATTTCTAAGATAGTTGGGAGGATTACTTGCTACTAGCGTAGTTTGCTTATAATAATAACTATCAGTCTAGCATACATATGGCACCTTACAAGGCATTATATGGCCGTAGGTGTTGCATACCAGCATGTTGGACTGAGTTGGGCGAGCGGCGTGTTCTGGGCCCTGAACTAGTTTCTTGTACCGAGAATAAAGTTAGACTGATTCAAAATCGACTAAAAGCGGCATCAGACAGGCAAAAGTTATATGCAGATATGAAATGTCGAGAGATAGAGTATTCTGTGGGGGACTTTGTTTTTCTCAAGGTCTCGCCATGAAAGAAGGTATTGTGGTTTGGACGTAAGGGCAAGTTGAGCCCTAGGTTTATTGGGACTTATCGCATACTGAAACGTGTGGGACTGATTGCTTATTAGCTGGAGTTACCTTCGAAGTTAGACCAGATTCACGATGTGTTCTATGTCTTTATGTTGAGGCACTACCGCTCTGAGCCCGCTCATATTATTTCAGTTAAGGAGATTGAGGTGATATAACACCTCAAAAATCCTGAACTTTCTTTCTTTTTCAATTTTGATAAAAGGTGTGCTTAATATTCCTAGTCGAGTGTTATTTATGTGATAATAGGCCTGGTTAAGTTTTGAGTTCAAACTTTAGGGTGAAAGAAATTATAGTTTAATAATTAAAAGAACCATGATGGCAAGTAGTTTGGTTTTTAAATAAATAAAGGAGGAGTTGGACACAAGGAGCCTTGTGTTGGAGTGGCAAGTAGCGCCACATGTGGGGCTTAGAGGTGGCATCAGATGCATGGCAAGGAGGTTTGGGGTTCGAATCCCTCATTGCTCAAAAGAAGGATTTATTTTTTCTCAATAAATAGCCAGTGGTGGCATTGGATGTGAACTCTGAAGGGAGTGATCAGAGGAGAAATTTAAGGAAGGGATTAAGGAGTTATTAGGGAGAAAAGTTAGGAGATGAGGGGTGTAGAGAAGTGAAGCCGAATAGGGAATTTGGGGATAGGTAAATTCGGCTATAGTATATATAGGTACTGATTTTGGGGATTCTAGGTAATGCCGAAATTGCTTCTTTTCCTTTAGCTGAATTTCTCACTTTTTTTTTTGTGTTGCCAAAACACTTTTCTCTCTAAGCGCTCAGAAGCCGAATTCCTTATTCCTTGCTTGTCGATTTTTCATTCTTTCTCTTCTCAAATTCTCTTTTGATTCTCCTTTGGATTTAGTCGATTCCTTCTTCTCTTCTTCTTATTTGTGCCGAATAACACTTTCACCATACAAATCTAAAAAGCTGAATACCTCTTTGGCTGAAGACCCTCTGTGCCGTCATTACTCCCTCTACTTTGACTGATTCTTGTAGGATTAGTATTGAATCTCAGATTCCAGATCTCTGCCGGACTGCTCCTAGGCGTTTTAAGGTTTTAGGTAAGTATTCCTCTTTTATTGATTAAGGTTGGCCGAATGGCCATGGAGGATTTAAGAGTGACTTAAGATGATTGTGAGTCACTTGTTGTTTAGTTTTAATGATTAAGATTGATACAGATTTAAGAAATACTCGTGATTAGTGATCAAGGAAGGGCTGTTAAGGCTTGTCATTCAAGGTAAGGAAAAGGTGAGATTTTTGGCTTTTGGTGATCGTATTTGATAAGTGTGTGATTAATCATTGAGTGACATCATTTGTAGGTTCGTGGCTAAGGAGATCGTAGCACGTTTTAGTACCAGGTGTGTACATACAATGCACACATACAGTAGATCGGCAAATCCCGAAATGCCGAAAAGCCAAAATACTGAAAACTAAAAGTTTGGCTACAATAGACTTGCGAGTGCGCGAACACTCGTAAGGGGAAACTGATAGGTTATCAGAGGCCTCATGTGCGATTCTGTGGACTTGGGCCGTGTATTGGCCAACCGGACCAGAATGGGCTAAATGGGCCCGATGGGCTGTAGGGCCTATAATAGGCAAAATTGGCAATTTGTTACTAAGTGATGAGAAATCATATGATTGCATGACTATGAATGTGATTGGGCCTGACGGGCCATATGAATGTGATTTGGGCCTAATGGCCCATATGAATGAGATTGGGCCTAGTGGGCCATATGCATGTATGTAGACTCATTTGGGCTTTGAAAGAGGTTTTGGGCCTAGTATCTAATAACTGCTTAAACAGACTTAAAACTTAAATAATTAATTAATTGTGACCATGGACAAGCCATAAGGTTAAGGTGTGGCAATAGGTATATGCATGTCTAGGATTGGATCTAGGGAGAACTTGGTACTTAAGCGGTCTTATTGACCCACCTCCTCTTCTCTGGATTCCTACCTGGTGCATAGTATCTATTAGAATTAGCCAACGAGGACTTGTTAATGGGCCAAGGTAAGTAATAACCCATAATAAAGAGAAATTATCGAAAAGCCCCTAAGGGCGAAAATGACTAAAATACCCCTATGTGTTGAATGTAAGGTTTATGGATGTTACATGTACACCTACTGCATTCATATGATATTCTGTTTAGGTTGCATATGGGTTGGGAATTATGGAATGGAGGAAGTATATGAGGATCACATGGTTGCTTGACGACTGTGGATCCACCGATGGCTTTTTAAGCCCAATATATTATTAGCAGCTTTGCTGCAACATTAGGTAGTACCGCAATCGGGCTACCGTTGGAGTGTATCGGATGGGTAAGTCGATATTTATATCCCCACATGGTGTGTATCAGGGGATGGAGATGGTGTGTAGCAGTTGGATGGGTGGGATCCGTGCATATTTGACTGCCTTACATCTGTTCTGATATTGAATTGGGCTCAGGCCCGAAAAGACTTGCTATTGCATGCTTTTCTATTTGCCGAGGGTTGTACACACTGAGCTTTCGAAAACTCACCCCTTCTTTTATTTTTCTCAGGTGATCCTCAGTAGGTGATTCGACGGTTGGAGGACTCCAAGGTGGACAGCTAGCCAGACGGCTTGGATTGGTTTTCTTAAGCCTAAAATTTCTAGTATTTTAAGTTATTTCAGTTCGGATTGTAATAAGGCCTTTCCTCTGGTTATTATTTCAAATTAGGATTATTATTATTTTCATGCTTTATATTTATTAGAAGTAGAACATGTTTTTCCTAAACCATAACTATTTTCAAATACTACGTTTCCGCAACTCAATCTTTAAATGACAAGTTTTCATAGAACATCTGTTTTAAATAAAGCTTCCGTAACTGAAAAGAGATTTGACAAAGTAATTATTGATCGTGATTTTTCGTGATAAGTTTTATAAATTTATAATTAATCATTCTTGAAACTAACTATTATCATGATATAGGCAAGTGTACCTATCGAACAATAATATAGCTTTAGCAAGACCGGATTGTCGAACCCAAAGAACTAGATTTATCCTAGGATCAAGTTTTCGAAAAAAAATAAGTAATTAGAGCTGACCTGGCTCGACAGTATTTAATAATTTAAAAATTAAAATATTTATATTATTTTAGTATCGAATCAAGCGTTCCTTAATATGGAAATACAAAAGTATATTTCATGGTCTAAGCCAATCACGCTTTCTTATACTTGAATGAAGTTATAACCAATGCCCTTCCTTTATTGATAATTTTGAAATTATCAATTCTCTAAATTTCATATATTAGTGATCCATGTTAGAACTGTATAAAAAATATCTGATATAAAACTTTACAAACCATAAACCAGGATCTATCATGTCAAATCATCAAGAATAAATCATGAATAAAACTAAATGTGAAAGTGTACCTAAATTAATTGAGTCTTTGAAAACTACAGATCTTGCGGTTTTCATCTTCCAAATTAGTACACAAGTAATTTAAATAAGGTGAATCTCTCTTTCCTAAAGATGAGATATTAGAAAAGTTACATATGTGTAATTTGGGAAACCATTACCCTAATATATAAATTTTGTAGAGTAACCTAATTTATAATTAGCCCATCAATAATTAAAAATTAGTTACTAGATTATCTACACATATTTGGCCCATACTCTATTTAATAACTGAAGCCCAATAAATCTTAACCTAATTAGTTCACTTTTAATTTGGGCTAACATTTTATGATAATAAATAACAACATGTAATTACTCTTATTATATATGTGATGTCCATATTTTCCAACAAACTTCCATTTGGACCACATATATATACTAATTACTTTATAATTACATGTCATTATATAACCTTATAAGCTCAAAACTTTATTATCATATCCAAATGATATTCCAAACAATCTCATCCATTAATTATGTTAACATAGAACCAAGGTGACTTTCGTTATATATATCGTAACTAAATCCAACCCTGATCACGCATATTATCACAACCAAATGACATATATCAAGTATAGATCTGTAGCATGGAAATTACATGCAATATGATCCAAACATTCAACTTGTCCTCCTTAAACTTTAGTAAGATCAAACCTAACCAAAGTCAGAGTCTGAATAAACCAAATAAACTTTATTTCTATAGAAAATAAACTTAATATCCGTAAACTGGAATAAATGAAAATGTGTCTATAACATAAAAGCATTTAAATGTAAAAACTCCCACTAAAACCAAATATCCTTAAATGAAATTACACTCATATGAGCAATGTGCTCATGAAAAATCTTAGTGTCGTCCCTTAATAAACGGGTCCACAATCACGGAGTTTGTCCTAATATGCTTTATAGGTACCTAACAACTTTGAACTTTTACTTTAACAACCAAGTACTTAAAGTCTATGTGCTTTGGCTTGGATGTGCTACTGTTATTATTGGAATAAATGACTACCAACTATTGACACAATTTGCACCATAGTGACAAAATTTTGCATTAATATACTTGATAATGTCTAACTTATTAAACCTCTGATATATGAGCATGCAATCTTTTGTTTTTTAAAGATACCTCATAACCCTCTTGGTTGTTATCCAATGGTCCATACCAGGGTTGCTTAAATATATGTCTAACATCCTAACAATTTACACAATGTTGGGCCGCATACATACTTTAGCATACATTACACTCCCCATTCTTGAGACGTAAAGAATCTTATGCATTTCCTTAATCTCAAAATCATTCTTGGAGTATTAGTGGTGTAACAGCCCATTTTTAGAAAAATTGGAACAGTGGTTTCGAGACAACAAATTCGATTCCAGAAAGAAAATTTATTTTAATATTATTTTATGATCTATAATATGATAATAATTTTGTGTAAAAATTTCGTAAAGAAATTTTATCAATTATGTGCTTAATTGTGAAAAGGACCAAATCACATAAAATGCAAAAGTTGAATTCTAGTAGCTATAAGGATCAAATAGCTATGGAATTCAAAACTTGAGGTCCTTATATGGTAATTAGACCATTAATAAAAAGTTAGAAGATATTTTTGGATGATTCATCCATGAAAAATTAGAAAAAGGCTAAGGACTAAATTGGAAAGTGATAAAATTAAAAGATGATAAATAATTAAATAGAAATAAAAATCATTTTATATCATCTTCTTCCCCAAACATTCCATGGAAACCCTAGGAATGAGAAAGCAAGCTTTCTTGGCCAAATTAGATCTGGATAGACCAAATTCAAAGTTAGAACGAGGAAAAGAGGAAAATGTCAGATTAGTAAATTTTATGTACACGAACATTTGTCGAGGTAAGTTCGTGTAACTTAATTATGCATCTTAATATGTTTGAATTGAATAATGTAATTGAATTAAATGTTGTGTTTATGAATTGTATAAATGCCATAAACACGTGAAATAACCACATATTCATTAAAGCCCGATAAATGAAAATGTATGATAAATGATAAATGATAAAAATGTTACTTATATGCTTGAAATGAATGTGGAATGTGTCTATTTTAATTATATGAATGTTATGAATGTATGAAATAATCACATGCCTGAAAATGCTTGAAAAATATTAAATCCCGTTTGAATAAATGAAAAATTGATGGATTTGTGATTTCCCGAAATGAATTAGGTCCTGCATTTGTTGTGGACGAGTAATTCTGAAATAATTCCTCTCGAGCATATGTTATGGATTGGATTTAGCCCAAACGGGTAATCCAAATCAAGCTCTTAGAGCATATGTCATAAAAAGGATTTAGCCTGGATTGGTAATCCTGACTAAGCTCCATTGAGTATACATATATATACTGGAGACAAGATTTAGCCTGGACTGGTAATCCTGTTGTGTACATGTGTGGCTGAAATAATCTGAACTCGAGATGAATTATTATGAAAATATACTTGTAATATAAAGATATGATTTTTACGTGTTATATGGATACGTGATATGGAAAATATATATATTCAAAAACCTGATTGTGGTGAGCCCATATATGTTTCTTGATGTTATTATGGAATATATGACTAACAAGGGCAATGAGGATATGTGTAGGGCTTGGGACCAAATTGATTGAATGTGCCTTACATGTTTATCTTGCAATACAATGAATGGTAAGTTAAGTACCATGTTATACGAAATTACTTAGCATTATATGCTTACTTAGTTTTATTTTCCTATTTTATAGTAAATTGAAAGCTCGTTGGATTGGAAGCTCGATGGAGATCACTCACACTATCCATCAACTCATTTTGGTACACATGGTAAAACAATAGTGGTTATAATGGCATGTATAGGTTAATAGGCCATATTGGCATGTAAATCTAAATGGTTATTGTAATCTAGCCATTAGAATGGCTAGTGATGATTATGTATTGATATATATACATATTAAGATTATTTCATGGTGATAACATAAGTGTTTATTATTGATTGATTGAGAAAGGTTAAAAGAGTATGCTTAATAAGGTAAGATTAAAAGCATGAATTCCTATAAGGATATACCATGTTAAATGGTAGAATTAGCTTTGTTAAATGCTTGGATTGGTTGATTTATGAATGCAAGTTTTGGTGTAGGTTTATGGAACGGATTTGGGTGAGAAATGAAGCTAGAAATGGCTTTATTTTGTCCACACGGGTAGACACACGGGCGTGTGTCTGGACCGTGTGTGACACACTTCTTAGCACATGGGCGTGTGGTCTGGGCGTGTGTCCGCTGCACCTTAAATTTGAAAAACAGAATGCTCAGAATTGAGCACATGAGAAGAGACACGGGCGTGTGTCTCAGTCATGTGTGTTACATGGCCTAGCACACAGACGTGTCGCCAGCCGTGTGGCACAAGTCAAATAGTTACACGGGGTCGAACACGACCTGCAATACAGGCATGTCCTAGGGTTACACAGGCGTGTCCCTTGGACCACACGGGTATTTGAACCCTGCATCTTGGAAAATTTTAAAAATTTTATGAAAAATCCTCTAAGTTCCCGATTTGGTCCCGATTCGATTATAATAATCTTTTTGGGCCAATATGGTCCATTTGAGGGATTTTATGAATAATCTCAATAAATGAATAGAATTTGACTTAAATTATCTGTAAACATTCTAAAAAATTTTAGTAACGCTTTGTAACCCTATTCTGGCAATAGATATAGGTTAGGGGTGTTAAATTTAGTGGTATCAGAGCTACGATTTAGTCGATTCTCGGACTGGACGTAGCATATGTGAAGTTTAGAAATACATGCCATTATATAACATGTGATAGTGTGATATCTCCCGACTCTTATGAAAATTATTTACAAATAGACAGAGATGCTTTCCAACCGAGCTAATTCTGATAATGTTGAAAGTGATACTCAAGTATCTGAGTAAAATGTTACTTATGATGAAACAAAATTCAAAAAGATACGGATAAATGTTTTATAGTATATAGGAATGATAAATGTTATGTTATATGAGTATATACATGAAAGTTAAATTGTGAGGCTTTACGATCTCCACCGCCTTATTAGTACAGTTATATGTAATGAAATTCATAAGATTTATATTGATTTAGTTCAGAAGTGTGGAATTGAAGAGTTCAGTGGCTGAATAATAAATAAAGCAGTTAAAACTGAGAATGGGTTAGTAAATAAAAAATGGGTTCTGAAGAGAGATATTAGATTTTTCTGAAAACTATTTGGAATACGCAATGTCACTATTAAAGAAAGAAGTTATTTATGAGAAGTCAGTTTATTCAGATATGGTATCTATAGAATGGGTTAAGTAAAAATTTCTTCCGAATAAGCTTCCTGAGTGAACTAAATGATATTAGATTGTTGATGACTATATATGTTAGTGGATTAGTGATGAAATTGCAAAAATATTTGAATACAACTGTTATAATTAGGTATATTACAACAATCTCTTCTGGGTATTTTATTTGGGTATTCTATATGTACTATTATTCTTAGAGATATATGTAATTGTTCATGGTCAGATGCTATAATCATTATATGGAAAGGTTGGCTAAACATGGTAATAGACGGAAATTATTACAAGTCTGATTGATTCATGAGTGGTGTTGCTTTATTTTTCTTTGGTTTTCCAAGCCATTAAGGGTGATAGAAGACTTGATGATAAGATTCGTATGATACTATTTTCTACTTCTGTTGGTTAAAGTATTGAATGGCAAATGTGTAAATTACACTGTCCCTATTATGACTGTTTATAGTGTGAACGTACAATATTACTCTTCTGGACTTTCTCTGAGATGTCATCAATCTTTTTATTATTCAAAATAGATTATCTTCTCGGAAATTCAGTATAGCTTTGCAATTTGGATTTCCTTATCTCAATTTTCTTGTTATTTTATGGTCTGATTGAAAGAGATATTCGTTGGCCAGTGATAATTATACTTACTATTGTTATGAATTCTGACTTGATCACGGGAAATTGGTAATATGGATCACAGATTATAGAAACTGTATTATTGCACTAGTTAATATTGGAGCCACCCTCGGTTTTCCTCTTCTATTTGAAAAATATTATTGAAGTTGAAGTATTGTTCCAGTTATATTGTTGAAACATCAGATCTATTACAGTATTATGGTTTTAACCTATCTGATGATTATGGCCTCGGAATAATTTTGTAACAGCCCGATTTAGGGCCAAAATGGAATAGTGGTTTCGAAACCACGAATCTGATATTTTTTTTTAAAATATATATATAATTTATTATGATTAATTTTTAGCGTTTATATTATGATTTCCTAATTGTGTGAAAATTTCGTTGCGAAATTTTATCGATTGGATGTTTAATTTGATGTTTAGGACTAAATTGAAATAGGTGAAAAATGTGTGTCTAATTCATAAAGTACTAGATTGAAATGGGGGTTTTAAGTAGAGGTCCTTAAATGGAAATTAGACCATTATCTTTTATATGGACAAAAATTAGGACATGGATGGAATTTTTAGAAAGTTTAGTAGTAAGGGCATTTTGGTCATTTGCATATAAAATGAAATAAAATGGGAAAAATAACACAAAAATGTGTTCATCTTCATCAAGCTTGGCCAAAACTTGTATGTTCTCCATAGCTAGGGTCTTTCCCAAGCTTTCAAGCTCAATAATAAGTGCATTCAAGCCCCGTTTTTACTGTTCTTTACATTTTTGAAATCCTCGTAACTCGGTCTACCTATTTCTACCATTATTTCGAGTTAGGGTTTATGTTTAAAAATTTACCCATGAATGATATGTATGTATTTTGATGTTTGATGGTAGAATATGAATGTTTGAAGTTAGGAGAATGATCTTTTCTAAGTGATTTTTAGCGAAAACGAGCAAAACGACATAATCGGTAAAAATACCTATTGTTCATAACTATGTGTTAGAGTGAGAATTTGATGTTGCCATAGAAGATAAAAATGATCAGCATGTCATTAAACATAAGAATAAGGGCTGAAATTAAATTTCCGAGCCTAGGGGCAAAATCATAGTTTTGTAAAAGTTAGGGGGCAAAAATGTAATTTTTCCATAATGTGATTTTTGGATTGAAATAAATAGTATGAGTGTTAAATGAGCTAAATGTGTTGTTATAGATCAAGAAAGGCGTGGGATCGATCTCGAACGGGGGAAGGAAAAGGTTTTGGACTAAATTGTAAAATTTTCATATTTTGCAACGAAGTAAGTTTGTATGTAAATAATACATTAACTTCATTTACATTTTTATATTTCAGCCTATTATATATATATTAGCTGATGTTGAAGCATAAATCGACTATTGGAAGAATGGAAATAAGTAATAGAGAGAGAAATCCCTGTTGAATATTCGGAAAGATTGAATAAAATAGATGGAGCGTAGCTAGGTCACATGTATGGTGCTGAGTGCACATCATGTGCACAAGAAAGCTATGAGATACTATGTAGTGGCTAGGTCACATGTGTGATACGAAATGTATCCCATGTAGACAAGAGAGCTACGGGAGAGATAAATGTAGCTAGGTCGCATGTGTGATTCCAAGTGAAGGACACCATGTAGACAAGAGAGCTACGAGATAAATTGGCTAGGTCACATGGGTGGTACCATGTGTACAAGAGAGCCGAATTATATGAAATATAATGGTGTAGCTGTGTGCTGAAACCATCAAGTATCGGGAATTGATCCGAATTGTTCAATGGGATGGCCTTATGATGACATTGTAATCATGGACCTGTACTTGTGATGTATGAAATGTGGTGAAAATGAATGGTGATATGCATGTTAAAATGAGATTAATATAAAGAAAGTGTGAAAGAGTGAATTAGCAATAATACTGTTTTGGACAGATGCAGTGTTGTGAATTTGAAAAATCACCAAAAATAATGAAAATTTAATTAGAGGCTGAATGAGATATGTATTTAAATCTTAATGAATCTATTTTCATGTAAAAGAAACAGAGCAAGTAAAGGAATCTTATATTTTGAGAAATTTATATTTTCGTGAGACCTGTTTAGAATGACTGCATGATCCTCTGTTTAGACTTTAAAAATTTACCATAAATTGTAAAAAAAACAATTAGGAGCTGTATCATACATGTATGAAATCCTTATTGAGCCTAGTTTTATAAGAACAAAATTCATAGTCATTGAAACTCTGAATAGAGAGATATATGAATCATAATATGCAGGGGTAAGAGTGGCCAAACCCTGAAATAGGGGAGAATTTAACTAATAAACTATACTAATTGGCTCAACCAAAAATTCTAGAAAAAATTTAGTAAGTATATATATGAGTCTAGTTTCAAGAAAAATTTACGGAATTGGATTTTGAGTTTCTTAACTCAAGTTATGATTTATTTAGTGAAGATGACGCAGGAGGGACAGCTTGATCAAATTGGAGTAAATAGTGAAATTAAAAATAAATATGATTGAGTTACTTTGTAAACATATTAGATTCCTTATTTATTATTTATATACTTACTTACTAAGCAATAAGCTTACTTTCTTTTCTCTCTTTTTTGTTTTATAGCGTCATCCAACTATCACGGGAGTTAGAGATCGTTGAAGATCTGTCCGCACTATCAATACTTTTGGTATTTGAACTAAATATTTTGAATTATGGCATGTATAGTAGGCTTAGTTATTTTTGTTACGTGTCATAATTGCCTAGGCTTAAAATATAGGCTACAGTATGTGATCAACTATTTTGTACAAAGCCATTGAAGTTGGCTAATATTGTTAAAGACATATGTTATAATGTTTCATGATCCAATTGGATGCCATATTTTTGTCTCGGTTTTATTTAATGTTATGTGTTATGTTCTGGTAATATCTCGTACACTATTTCGGTGAGGAATGCGTGTAAGGGGTGTTACAAATTTAAAGCTTCGATATCCTTTTTAATTTTTGTGAAAGTGTTTTCTATGAAAGCTACATCAATGATATGGATTTTACAGAAAGATGTAATATTTGAATGGACTAAATAATGTTAGTAAAGTTTTGACCAGTTGGAAGCCATGATGACCGAAGCATTAGTTCTGGTTCAGTCTGAATCAGGTAAGGAATTTATTATTACAGTGGTACATTATTGAATGGATTAGACTGTATTTTGATGAAGAAAGAAAAAATAATGGTCTATGCTTTCAGCCAGATAAAGCTACAGGAAAAGGATTACCTGATATATGATTTTGAATTGACAATTATTGTGTTTGCATTGAGAACTTGGTAACAGTATCTGTATGGTGAAAATATCATATACGTATTGATCATAAAAAATTAAAGCACTCGATGGTATAGAAAGAATTGAATCTGAAACAGGGTAGATGATTTGAATTATTGAAAGACTCTGATTTGGTAATTGATTATCATTCAGGAAAAGTAAATATAGTTGCTAATATTTTGAGTAGAAAATCTTTATTTGCTTTATGAGCAATAAATACTCGATTGCTATTGTCTGATGAAAGATTAATTTTAGCTTAGCTTGAATCTAAGTTGATGTTTCTACAATAGACCGGATAAGCTCAAAAAAGTGATAATGAGTTATAAGTTAAACGAGTACATAGTGAAATAATTACTAATTCAGGATATCAGCTTTGAATCTGATGATTGTCTGTTATTCCGAGATAGATCCTGTGTACTGAAAAAATTAAAGCTTGTATAGAAAATTGTATACGAAACTCACGATGGTAATATATCTGTCATCCGAGAAGTATGATAAATTGAAAAATATGTATTGGTAAACTAGAATGAAATGTGATGTCTCTGAAATTATGTTTAAATGTTTAATGTGTCAGCAGATTAAAGCTGAATGTTAGGTACTTATACTTTTAGACTTGTTACAGCTAGTGATGATACTAGAACAGAAATGAGATAAAGTTATCATGAATTTTATATCGGGATTACCCCTGTCTCAGAAAAAGAAAGATGTTATTTGGGTAATCGCCAATTGTTTGACAAAGTTCATACATTTTATCTCAGTATGAATGGATTATTCACTTGATAGATTGAATGAGATATAATTTTCTGAAATTGTCAAGCTATATGGAGTGTTGGTCTTCAATATGTTTGATAGAGATCCACAGTTTATGGTGCACTTCCTGATTTTGGAACAAATTATAAGAAGCTCTGGGTAAGCAGTTACAAATTTTTGATACTGCATTTCGCTTCCAGACTGATGGTCAGTCCAAGTGTGTTATTATGATTCTTGAAGATATGTTTTGATACTGTATTTTAGAAATTGAAGGCAAACGGAAGGGAAATAATTGTTGTTAGTCAAAATTACATATTATTGGGCTAAGCGTGGTAAGAAAAGATACATGGAGTGATATGATTCGTGAAATAGAAGAATATGTGGAAGAGATCCGAGAAAGTTTTAAAACAACTTTTGATTTAAATGAAAAGAAATAGAGTTTCAAGCTGGCGACAAAGTGTTTCTGAAAATTTGCCATGGAAGAAAGTTTTTCGGTTTGATTGTAAAGGCAAATTAAGTCCTTAATTTATTGAATTACATGAAATTACTAAAAGAGTTGGAAGTGTTGCTTATCGGATGGTATTAATCAGATATATTATTAGTTATTCCTCCGATGGATATTGAAATTCAGCTTGAAATGAGTTATAATGAAGAATTGATCAGAATTCTGGCAAGTGAAGTGAGAAAACTGAGAAATAAAAGGTAGCTTCGGTAAAAGTCTTCTAATGATGATATGATGTAGAGAAAGCTACCTAGGAAAAACTGGAACAAAACATGAGAAAGTAATATCCAAATTTCTTTACTATTATAAATTTTCGAGGATGAAAATTTTTAAGGGGGGAGAGTTGTAACAACCCATTTTTAGAGAAATCGGAACAGTGGTTTTGGGACCACAAATCCGATTCTAGAAAGAAAATTTATTTTAATATTATTTTATGGTCTATAATATGATAATAATTTTGTGTGAAAATTTCGTAAAGAAATTTTATCGATTATATGCTTAATTGTGAAAAGGACCAAATCGCATAAAATGCAAAAGTTGAATTCTAGTAGCTATTTGAATCAAATAGCTATGGAATTCAAAACTTGAGGTCCTTATATGGAATTAGACCAATAATGAAAAGTTAGTAGATATTTTTGGATGATTCATCCATGGAAAATTAGAAAAGGCTGAGGACTAAATTAAAAAGTGATAAAATTAAAAGATGATAAATAATTAAATAGAAATAAAAATCATTTTATATCATCTTCTTCCCCAAACATTCCATGGAAACCCTAGGAAAGAGGAAGCAAGCTTTCTTGGCCAAATTAGATCTGGATAGACCAAATTCGGAGTTAGAACGAGGAAAAGAGGAAACAGTCATATTAGTAGATTTTATGTACACGAACATTTGTCGAGGTAAGTTCGTGTAAATTATGCATGTTAATATGTTTTAATTGAATAATGTAATTAAATTAAATGTTGTGAAATGATCACATATTCTTTAAAGCCCGATAAATGATAAATGATAAAAATGTTACTTATATGCTTGAAATGAATGTGGAACTATTTGAATTATATAAATGTTATGGGTGTATGAAATAATCACATGCCAGAAAATGCTTGAAAAGTATTAAATCCTGTTTGAATAAATGAACAATTGATGGATATGTGATTTCCCAAAATGAATGAGTTCCTTAATTTGTTGCAGATGGGTAATTCTGAAATAACTCCTCTCGAGCATATGTTATTGTAACATCCCTAACCCGAATCTGATCGCTGGATTTAGGCTAAAAGGGTATTATCGAGTTAAACATTAAATTTCTCATCCACATTAATTAACATAAACAGAGATCGAGCTGAATACATATTGATCTTTGTGTTATATATGCTATTTTCATATGGCCAAAATATTTACAATTACAAAACATAGTTATCTTCAGCCTAACCTATACATGCCATATCAAGACCAAAATATAACTGTACCAAAAAGATCGATAGTAGGATGAACTGCTGACGATCCCCGAGTCGGTGGCCAAAATCAACAATCTATAAAACAGAGAAATAAGGAACAGAATAAGCTTTCGAGGCTTAGTAAGTTTTAAGCATTTCAAACAATTAAAACTTGTCATTTAAATCGAACATTAAGTATCACAAAATTCGTATTCTAATTATAAATCACTTGGCCGAATATACACAAGTTCACTAATTATAAAGCCTATTGGCCGAATATATATATATGAACACACAAGAAATTTTCAACACATATTTCACTATACTATATGGCTCATACAATTACTTTAAGTCACATACTTTCGTATAATGACAAACATTGACCAAATAGGTCAATCTCTTATTCGTGGGCACCGTAATCATCCACACACATATATATATCGTTCTTTGATACTAATAATTCACTTTAAAATCAATTCACATATGAGTACATAATACGTACCTTAACATCTTAAATATATAGTACTTACTCAACGATGGTTTTCCGCGGATATTCAATGTCGTAATCTTACTTAATTTACTGGCATCAATCCTGTCAAGTCTTAGAACTTGAAACAAATTTCTAGCACAAGCCTGCGGGAATTTAAACTCGGTATAATACCAGCTCGTAGCCTGCGGGTCATTAGCCCGGATATCATTCCAGTACAAAGCCTGCAGGTCTTTAAGCCCGGATAACATTCCAGCATGAAGCCTGCTGGTCTTTAAGCCCGGATAACATTCCTCAATTATCATGCATATTTAATCATATATTAACATATCTCATTGAACATGTCACATTAGTAGTCATTTGCTACATTCGAATATAAGCTCCATATGAACATCATCATTTACATTTCGGTTTAAAAGTTATACATAATTATCACATATACATTTCATCAATCAAGCTTAACTCGTATTGATCATTCGACTATAGGTCATATACTTAGATTATTTATCACACAACTTGATTCAAGTAGAATCAAAAGGTCACAATTCATCTAATATACACATATCAAGGCATCATAAATTTTATACTAAAGGCGACTACTCAAAACTTACCTCGGATATCGTCGAACGATTACAACGGCTATTCGATTACTTTCTCTTTTCCCTTATCCGAGTTTGCCCCTCTATGCTCTTGAGCTAATTCAAACAAATTTAGCTTATTAAAATCCTATCATGCTAGCTTATGGTTGAATATGACAAGAGATTTACTAGGTCATATAGCTACCTTTAGCTCAAATACAAAATGGTCATACCCATTTTAATCACTTTAAACATTCTAATATAATTAATTAAACATTTCTCCAAGTACACCTTTATGACCAAATATACATATTAAATAAGTAGCTTACTTAATACATAACCCACATAGCCAAAGTACATATAACCCTAATGACCGAATATGTATATTACCAAAATTCCTATGACTTAACCTTTAACCCTTTTAGCCGAATATCCATTAAATATCTAGTTCACATATGCAAACACAAAACTCGTATGGCTTATCATATTTTCATGTACATATCATAACTATATAGCCGAATATATATATATATAGTTCATCAAACCGATATTTATTCCTATTCCCTTAACACATATTTATCAATTTGACCATGCATTTACCTTTGGCACATTCGGTCATTTAAGCAATAACCTATCTAGAATTTAAGCATTTTATACTAAAAATTCTCCCAGGGCCAAATTCATATACATCTTTTAATACTCCTACAAAGTTTATATTTCAAATAATCTGTGCACACACCATTAACCTACTAATTAACTAAACACTTTAAAAATTTTCTTTAACTAAACATATATTCGGCAATGACCACAACAATTTAACAAACCTTAAAAACAATCTATAACATTTTAAATTCATCTTATTTCCCCCCCCATGACCGAATGCACATATATATATAAAAACTTAAATAACAACAAAATTTTCTTTCCAAAATGCATATATATACATACGGCAACTTCAATTCATACCTCTCAACAATGAATGCAACTTATTCAACCATCATTTAAGCTACTTTAACATATAAATAACATCTTCCAAAAACTTATCAAAATAACACAAATTTAGCAACTTGTCGAATGGATATGATTCATGAATTTAAACCATGGGTTAACTATACTATGCACTTATCAATTTAATTTCATAATCAATTACAAAGAAAATCACATTACATACCTTTAAATTGAGATAACCATGGTCGAATGCCTTGGCTTCTTCTTCTAATTTTTCTTTCTCTATTTCGGCAACGAAGAAAGAAAGATGAACACCCATTATTTTATCATCTTTTTCTTATTTTACTAATTATTTTTATTTCAAAATAATGCCATTACTTATTATAATACTTAAATAAAATATATATTATCTATCAACCATCATTATGGTCGGCCACTATATTAAAAATGGTCCATTTGACATGCAAGTCCCCCATGTATATAGTTCATGCATTATTTGGCACTTTAAAAATTTACCTATCACATTTTCAAGTCTTATCACATGAGTCCTATCTTATAAATTTCACATATAAATGACAAAATCAAAGCATGAAACTTTCACACATGCATTTACACATATAATAAGCATAGAATATAACGGTTAATTATTTTTATGACTCAGTTTTGTGGTCCCGAAACCACTTTTCGACTAAGGTCAAATTAGTGCTGTCACAACTCTCCCCCACATAAGGAATTTTCGTCCTCGAAAATCTTACCAGTGAATAAGTTAGGATATCGATCTTTCATAGAGTCTTCAAGTTCCCAAGTAGCTTTTTCAACTCCATGCTTAAGCCACAGTACCTTCACTAATGAGATTTTCTTATTTCGTAGTTCTTTTACTTCACGAGCCAAAATACGAACCGGTTCTTCTTCGTAACTCAAATCAGATTGAATCTCAACCTCAGAGGGATTAATTATATGGGATGGATCGGATCTATAACGTCGAAGCATCGAGACATGAAAAACGTTGTGAATCATTTCAAGCTCAGGGGGTAAAATCAATCTGTATGTGACTGGCCCAACTCGTTCGGATATTTCATACGGCCCGATAAACCTCGGACTCATTTGCCCTTACGGTCAAATCTGAGCACCTTTTTCCAAGGTGAAACTTTAAGAAACACTTTGTCTCCGACCTGATATTCAATGTCTTTTCGTTTTAAATCATATACGACTTCGGCGATGCGATCCGCTACTTTCGACTTTCACGGATCACTTTTACTTTCACGCTCAAAGATCTTTAATCAAATCAACCCCGAAGATTTTACTTTCACTAAGCTCGGTCCAAAACAATGGTGTACGGCATTTACGACCGTACAAAGCCTCGTAAGGTGCCATCTTAATGCTTGATTGAAAACAATTGTTGTAAGAGAATTCAATCAAAGGCAAATAGCGTTCCCATGAACCACTAAACTCAAGGATGCAACATCTCAACATATACTTGAGTATCTGAATTATCCGCTTGGATTGACCATCCGTCTAAGGACGAAAAGCGGTGCTAAAATGCAACTTGGTACCCAATACTTCTTGCAATTTCTTCCAAAATCGCGATTTGAATCTCGGATCTCTATCCGACACAATAGAAATAGGTACCCGTGTAACCTTACAATCTGAGAAACATACAATTCGGCTAGCTTGTCAAGTGAATAATCCGTACGTACGGAAATAAAATGAGCCGACTTTGTCAATCTATCAATAACGAACCAAATCGTATCTTTCTTGCTTGACGACAATGGCAACCCAGATACAAAATCCATCGTAATTCGATCCCATTTCCATTCGGGTATCATGATCAGCTGAAGTAATCCCGAAGGCACTTGATGTTCCGCTTTCACTTGTTGACATATCAAACACTTTGAAACAAAGTCAGAATGTCTCGTTTCATACCAGGATGGACTGACATTCAGCTACTATGAGCCTCGCTCAAAATCATTGAAATAAGTTCTGAATTTCTTGGAACACACAATCGACTTCTGAACCTCAAACAATCATTATTGTCAATTAGAAACTCTGATTTCACATTTAAAACACATTCAGCTCGTTTAGCAACCAATTCATCGTCGACTTTCTGAGATTCACGTATTTGATGAATCAATAATGGTTTGGCTTTTAATTCTGCTACCAACACATTATTGGATGAAACAGACAGGTGAACATTCATCACTCGTAAAGTAAACAGTGCCTTGCGACTTAAAGCATCGGTAACCACGTTAGCTTTTCCCGGGTGATAGTCTATGACGAGCTCGTAATCTTTCAACAATTCAAGCCAACGTCTTTGCCTCAGATTCAAATCTCTTTGAGTCATTAAATATTTGAGGCTTTTATGATCCGAATATACATGGCACCTCTCTCCAAACAAATAGTGTTGCCATATTTTCAAAGCAAATACTATGGTAGCTAATTCAAGATCATGGGTCGGATAGTTTTTCTCATGTGGCTTCAATTGCCTCGATACGTAAGCTACAACTCGAACCTCTTGCATCAATACACAACCTAGCCCAAGTAAGGATGCATCATTGTAAACGACAAACTCTTTACCGGATTCGGGCTGCACTAACACTGGAGCTTCAGTCAAATAAGTTTTCAGTTGGTCAAAACTTTTCTAGCACTTTTCTGACCATTCGAACTTAACATCTTTCTGAAGTAGTTTCGTCAATGGTGTGGCTACCATCAAGAAACCCTTTACAAACCGTCTGTAGTAACCTGCAAGTCCCAAAAAGCTCCGAACTTCAGTAACATTTCTCAGAGGCTTCCAATCAATTATGGCTAAAATTTTGCTCGGATCAACTCGAATACCCGATGCAGATACCACATGCCCCAAAAAACTAACTTCTCTCAACCAGAATTCACATTTACTAAATTTCACATATAACTGCTTGTCTCGTAAAATCTGTAATACCAATCTCAAATGATCGGCATGTTCAGTTTCATCTGAATAAATCAAGATGTCATCTATACACACAACTACAAACCGGTCCAAATACTATCTGAAAATTTGATTCATCAAGTCCATAAATACCGCAGGGGCATTAGTGAGCCCAAACGGCATCACTAAGAACTTGTAGTGACCGTATCTCATTCTAAAAGCAGTTTTAGGTATATCTGAGTCTCGAACTCATGAATCGATAATAACTGATCTCAAATCTATCTTTGAAAACACTGAGGCTCCCTTCAACTGATCAAACAAATCATCAATACGCGGTAACAGATATTTTTCTTTATTTTCACTTTATTTAATTGACGATAGTCGATGCACATTCTCATGGTTCTGCCTTCCTTTTTCACAAACAATACTGGTACACCCCACGGTGAGAAACTCGGTCGAGCAAAACCTCTATCCGTCAACTCTTGCAATTAAGTTTTCAGTTCCTTCAATTCAGTTGGTTCCATACGATACGGAGCTATCGAAATTGGTGTAGTCCCAAGTACAAGTTCAATGCCAAACTCTACCTCCCAAAAAGGTGGTAACCCCAGTAATTCCTCGGGAAACACATCCGGATACTCACAAACCACTGGCACTGATTCAAGCTTCTTTTCTGATTCTTTACTATCAAGTACGTACGCAAGATATGCTTCACACCCCCTTTTTACATATTTCTGAGCCAACATTGAGGATATTATTGCGGGTAACATGTTCACGCCAGCAGACTCAACTCGTATTATCTCATCATTTGAACATCTCAAATTAATAGTCTTTCTTTTGCAATTCACAACTGCATCATGCACAGTCAACCAATCCATACCGAGAATAACATCAAATTCAAACGGTAAAAGCATCAAATCAGCCGGAAAATAGGAGCCTCGAATTATTAGGGGACATTTCCTGTACACTTTGTCAACTAGCACATATCGAATCATGAACTCAAGTCTTATCACATGAGTCCTATCTTATAAATTTCACATATAAATGACAAAATCAATGCATGAAACTTTCACACATGCATTTACACATATAATAAGCATAGAATATAACGGTTAATTATTTTTATGACTCAGTTTTGTGGTCCCGAAACCACTTTCCGACTAGGGTCAAATTAGGGTTGTCACAGTTATGGATTGGATTTAGCCTGGACGGGTAATTCAGATCAAACCCTTAGAGCATATGTCATAGAAAGGATTTAACCTGGATTGGTAATCCTGACTAAGCTCTATTGAGTATACATATATATATTGGAGACAAGATTTAGTCTGGACTGGTAATCCTGTTGTGTACATGTGTGGCTCGAGAGTGTACCCTCTGAAATAGTACCTTATGGGTACCATTGGACATGAATTGATGAATTCTGATTTGTACATCTCGAGTGTACTAACTATGTATCCATCGATATTCTGAATAAATTTAACGGATAAAAATCCTGACATGAGAAGATATGAATAAGAAATGAGTTATTGCACTTATCTGCCTGAAATACGTGAAAATGATGATACTTGACAATTGATATATGGAAACATGAGATTATGATATTTGTACATGAAATTTATTTGATGAACTTGATTATAGATTTGTACACCTTGAGTGTACTACTACTCGTTTGACTTGATTATTTTGAATGATGTGAATAAAGTTCTAACATGAAATAATCTGAACTCGAGATGAATTATTATGAAAATATACTTGTAATATAAAGATATGATTTTTACGTGTTATATAGATACGTGATATGGAAAATATATATGTTCAAAAATCTGATTGTGTTGAGCCCATATATGTTTCTTGATGTTATTATGGAATATATGACTAACAAGGGCAGTGAGGATATGTGTAGGGCTTGAGACCAAATTGATTGAATGTGCCTTACATGTTTATCTTGTAATACAATGAATGGTAAGTTAAGTACCATGTTATACGAACTTACTAAGCATTATATGCTTACTTAGTTTTATTTCCCTATTTTATAGTAAATAGGAAGCTCGTTGGATTGGAAGCTCGGTGGAGATCACTTACACTATCCATTAGCTCATTTCAGTACATATGGTAAAACAATTGTGGTTATAATGGTATGTATAGGTTAATAGGTCATATTGGCATGTAAATGTAAATGGTTTTTGTAATCTAGCCATTGGAATGGTTAGTGATGATTATGTGTTGATATATATATATATATTAAGATTATTTCATTGTGATAACATATATGTTTATCATTGATTGATTGAGAAAGGTTAGACGATTATGCTTAATAAGGTAAGATTAAAAGCATGAAAGCATGTAACGATATACCATGTTAAATGGTAGAATTAGCTTGATTAAAATGCTTGATTGCTTGATTTATGAATGGAAGTTTTGGTGTAGGTTTATGGCAAGGGTTTGGGTGAGAAATGAAGCTAGAAATGGGTTTATTTTGTCCACACGGGTAGACACACGCACGTGTGTCTTGACTGTGTGTGACACACGACTTAGCACATGGGCGTGTGGTCTTTTTGTTGCACCTTAAATTTGAGAAACAAAATGCTCAAAATTAAGTACACGGGAAGAGACACGGGCGTGTGGCTCAGCCGTGTGTGTTACACGGCCTAGCACAGGGCTTGTGGCCGACTGTGTGGCATAAGTCAGAGAGTTATATGAGGTCAAATAGGGCCTGCAATACGGGCTTGTCCTAGGGTCACATGGGCGTGTCCTTTGGACCACACGAGCGTGTGAGCCCTACATCTTGGAAAATTTTAAAAATTTCACAAAAAATTCTCTGAGTTCTCGATTTAGTCCCTCGTTTTGGGCCTCGATGGTCCATTTATGGGATGTTATGAATAATCTCGATAAGTGAATAGACTTTGACTTAAATTATTTGTAAACATTCTGAGAAACTTTGGTAACGCTCCGTAACCTTGTTCCGGCGATGGATACGGGTTAGGGGTGTTATTGGTGAAGACTTAATTTATTATTGGAATGCAATATGTCATTAACATATAAAACCAAATATAGAATCTTACTCCCATTGAACTTGTGGTATATACAATTATCGACCAAATTCATCTCTAAACTAAATAAGATAATCATTTGGTAAATTTTCTAATACTATTTATGAGAAGTTTGCTTAAGCCCATAGATGGAGTTATTTAATTTGAAAATCATTAACTTTGCATCATCAGACACAAAGTTTTGTAGTTGCACCATATAAATGTATGATCAATGTCACCATTGAGAAACCATTAACCTTCCCTGATGTAGCTTAAGGTCAAAATATTACGCTAAAGCCATTATAACCCTTTCTCTAGTAGACCTTCTTAATGACATTTATTCTTGAGGTCGTTGAATTTGCTCTTCTGAAATAATTACCTCATCTTGAATAGGGTGTTTTTCAACATTGTCTTATTGAGGTTCTAGATTCACTTCTTGCTCAATGATAGGTATGATGTAACAATCCGTTTTCAGTGGTGTCGGTAATGATGGTTTCAGAACCACAAATTTGACTATTGAGTCTAAAATTTTTTATTATTTTATTTATGTGGGTCAAATATAAACATAATGAATTTTGATTTGGTTAAATATTGTTAATTGAGCAAGAAGTTAAAGTATAAGTGGTTTGTTTCGAAAGTCAAGTAGTTTCGAAAAATGAGGTATCAGGACCTTGTTTCTGTAAACCGAGCTCATGAATATTTTTCTTAAATGTTTATGGAGTTACTAATTAGTTATGTAAAGGCTTAGTTTAAAAATTTTATTGTTAAATTAGTTAATTAAAGAAAAAGGACTAATTTGTAAAAGACGCAAAAACTTAATCCTATTGAATTATAATGATTAGATGGCTTAATTATTAAATGTGGAAGGCCACAGTAAAGTGTATGCCTGGTTATACATTATATTATGTCATAAAGATATGTGTTTAATTTAATAAAATAATAAGAATAAGTACAATTAAAATAATAAAACATAAAGAATTAGTGTCCATCTTCTTTCTCTTTTATTTTTAACATCAAAACCACCAGTGGAGAACTTGGGAAGCTTCGGGCTTGGTATTTCCCTTGCATGTAAGTGAGTTTTTCACCCGCTTTTCGTAAATTTTATGTTTTTGATATCATTGAAAATTAATCTAGCGAACGCATGGACTATTTTGTAAAACTATTAAAATTTTTGGAATTTACCATTGATGAATTCTAGGTATTTTTGAAGTTAAATGATGAATTTGTAGTATTGGTTGTTGATTAGGACTATTTTGTAATCTAATTTTAGTTAGTTTTTAGTTAAAGGACTAATTTTTAAAATATTAAAATTGACATGGAATTCTTATAAATTTTGAATAATTATGGGTTGTAGTAGTTTAAAATAAAATATGTTTAGCATGAGAAATTGTGAATTTTTGATAAATTTGGAGCTTCGGGTTTAGGGAATAAATTGTATAAAATGTAAAAGTTTAAGGTAAAAGTATAAAATTTTATTGAATGGACAAAAATGTAAATTTAAATTTATTATGATACTGAAATGGTTAATTGAAATAAAATTATTATATTTAGATCAAGAAACGGATCAATCGACTGATAAATGCGAAAAAGAAAAAGTCGTCAAGTAGTTGTCGTCCCGTGTGGATAACTACCATATTTTGGTAAGTTCATAGTATAAATGAATGGATTTGTTTATATATCTTAATTGATTTTTTTTGAATTAGTTAAGTTGAATTGTTGTAGAATATTTAACATTTAAATGTTAATTATGTATTGGTTAGGAATAAGTATAAGTTGAGTGTGTATTTGTTGAAAAATGGTTGTGATTATGAATTATGAAATCTTAGAACAAATATAATGGATTTACAGTATGTGTATGAATATTTTGGAAGTTTCTTCAATTTGTAAAAGTGATAACTTCAGTTATAATGCCTGTTTGAACAAAGTAATTGATTAGGATACAATTGGCATGCCAATAGGATTAGAACGTGCGCTCGTACGGGATTACACTTTGGTGCCTCTGTTAGCATCTTGATGCTCTCTGGTGTGTTTTAGGGAACCCGAGTATCCGAGTATCCGAGTCTTGTTGCTATAGTTCAACGAGCTATGAAATTAAATGAACAATGTTAGATCTATTACGAAAGATTGGATTATATTCATTATATTAATGTGTTAAGTATGATCTTGCTAGTATATTTTACTATGGAATTGATGTGATGAAAAGTATATATGATTTATGTGAATGAAATGGTTAGTTGAACCTTTGCGAATATCAAGCATCTGATGGAATGCTTAAGTACTAAGGTAATGTGAATTTTTATTATTGATTGACAAGGTTGAGTTAATTAATTTCTTTTGTATTCAATTATTAGTTGAGGTAAGTTAATGTGAATTTTAGCTATGAACTTAGTAAGCTTCTTAAGCTTACTAGTTTTGTTCTTGTTTTTTGTAGTTACAATTTGTGGAATGGATCGGACGGATCAACTTCAATGCTCACACTAACCAACCTTTATTTGGTAGCTTTTGGTTTGATTACTTTGACTTGTGGCATGTAACGCCCTCATGCCCCGTCGCCGGAGTCGAGCTTGAGGTGTTACTAAACTTAATTCATTAATTAAACAGCTCAAACAATTTTATTTTAAAATTTTCAAACAAGCTGGCTAACTGCATCACAGTCGCTTAAATTAAGATCCATAAATTTTTCTTAAAACTATACTCATATATCTATCTACTAATTTTTTTCTAGAATTTTTGGTTTGGCCAATTAGTACAGTTTATTAGTTAAAGTCTCCCTTATTTCAGGGTTTGACTGCTCTGACCCTTGTGTATTACGAATCCGATATCTCCCTGTACAGAGTTTTAAAGATTATACCACTTATTTTTATTAAAACTAGACTCAATAAGGAGTCTGTACATATAAATTATGGCTTCTAATTATTTTTACAATTTATGATGAATTTTAAATTCGTAATGTGATCTCAGAGATCATTCTGACCTGTTCCACCAAAACTTAAATATCTCATAAAATATGACTCATTTACCTATTTTGTTTCTTCCACATGAAAATAGATTCATTAATATTAAATTCCATATTTTATTCATCATTTAATTATATCTCTACTATTTTTAGTGATTTTTCAAACTCACGTCACTTTATTCTTTGTGAGATTCTCTGCTTTATAGCAAATTTCACTTTACTATAGATTTTCAAGAACTAAATAGCATTTTAAACATACATGACACCAAATATGATTTAGATTGGCCATTCCAATGGCTAATCATTTACAAACCCTTTTCTTACCAAACCATAACCATATCATAAGATCATTTACACAAAGTAAGTATATTGCTATACATGCCACTCTCAAAATATACAAGTCAATTTACCAATTTAAGTCTTCGGATAGTGTGAACGAGTCTTCGATCTATCCCAATTGTCAAGCCAACTTGTCAAAACTAAAATGAATAAAAAGAAGGGAGTAAGCATAAATGCTTAGTAAGTTCACATGCAAATAATAAGTAACATGATCATGCAATCCAACATAAACATCATTAAGACACCCATAACATAAGAATACTTACTATCTTACCACAATTTTGTCTCACCAAGTTCTTAACCAAGGATTAAACTCATACCTGTTCATTTTCACTTCTGCAACACATTCATCATCGAATCACTTTCGTTTTAAGTATTCTCCATATTCTCTTAGAATTCTCTCGTTGAACACATCGGAATATAATTTCGAATACGCGGATAGTGTGCACGTAAGTGCTATACTCATAGCTAAACAAGCCCAATAGCTTTGGAAACCTGTGTAGTCAAGCTACCATGTAACCTGCCCATAAACGAACCTGGACTCAACTCAACGAGCTCGGGCGTTCGCATCCATAAATGAACTCAGACTCAACTCAATGAGCTCGGATGCCTAGTTACATCTCACAAACTCGGACTCAACTCAACGAGTTCAGAACTCAACCATCCTAGTGACATGTCACTTGCACCCTAATATATCCCCAAGGTTCAAACGGGATTCTTCTCAATTACACATTTTAATCGTCTTCTTCGAAATATAGAAACCGATACTTGCTAGCATCTCATATTTATCAACTTGTTCACATAATTTGCATATTACCAAATAATAATTCACAAAGCATAACATTTCATGATAATAAGTATCGTATCATATAAATATAGTTAACTCACTTAAAATAAAAATTATGTTACCTTATTTACACATGAACTTACCTCGATACCAAATATTAGCAATCGAGCCTATTCCTCGTAAACTTTGTTTTTCCCTCGATCACGACTTGAATCTTGTTTCTCTTGATATATAATACCAAATTAATTTATTTAATACATACATTCATCAAAACAGCCCCTAGTACGAACTTTGGCAAAATTACCATTTTGCCCTTAAACTTTCACATATTTGCACTTTTGCCCCAAGGCTCGTAAATTAAAACTCATCCTATTTTCTTATGTTTTATGACATGCTGATCATTTTTACCTTCTATGGCAACATCTAATTCACACTCTAATATATACTTATGAATATTAGGTATTTTTACCGATTAAGTCCTTTTACTCGTTTTCACTTAAAACCCAGTAACACAAGTTGTCTAACATAATTTAAAACCTCATATTCTAACATAAAACACCAAAATACACAAATTTCACCTATGTGTATTTTTCCAAATATGAACCCTAGGTTAAATTATTGTTAGAATAAGGTCAATCAAGTTAGCGGGACTCCAAAAACGTAAAGAACATTAAAAACGGGGCTTGGAATCACTTACTATAGAGCTTGGAAGCTTGAAACAAACCCTAGCTATGGAGAACCCTTGAAATTTCAGCCTAATGAAGAAGATGGAAAAAAATTGGCTTTTAATTTTGTTTTTAATTCATTTTAATAACTAAATGACCAAAATGCCCTTAATTAAAAACTATGGTGTTTTATTTTCCTTTAGGTATTTTTGTCCAAACTAGTATAATGGTCTAATTACAATCCAAGGACCTCCACTTTAAAAACCCATTACTCACAAGTACTTAATACCTTTGTGAACTAGAACACACATTTTACAACTTTTGCAATTTAGTCCTAAATATCAAATTGGACCTTCTATCGATAAAATTTCTAAACGAAATTTTCATACAATCATGCAATCATGCCATATACCTTAAAATGATAATAAAATAAATTTTTCTACCTCAGATTTGTGGTCACAAAACCACTATTCCGATTAGGCCCTAATTCGAGATATTACAACTCTCCCCCTTTAAGGATTTTCGTCCTCGAAAATGTTACCGGTAAACAGATGTGGGTATTAATTTCCCATAGTTTCCTCAGGTTCCCATGTAGTCTCTTCTACCCCATGCTTTTGCCATAATACTTTCACGAGAATGACACTTTTATTTCTTAGTTGCTTGACCTCTCAAGCTAAAATCTTAATCGGTTCTTCTTCGTAAGTCATATCTGGTCGTAGTTCAATTTCTGTCGGTGAAATTATATGTGAAGGATCCGAACAATACCGACGTAGCATAGATACGTGAAACACATCATGTATATTTTACAATTCAGATGGCAATGCTAGCTGATAAGCTACTGGTCCAACTTTTTCAATTATTTCATACGGTCCGATAAAATGCGGAGTCAACTTGCCCTTCCGTCTAAATCTAAGAACTTTCTTCCATAGAGACACTTTTAAAAATACCTTATCACAACTTGAAATTCGACTTCCTTTCGTTTCAAATCCGCATAAGATTTATGTCTATCCGAAGCAGCTTTCAAACAATCTCGAATCACTTTCACTTTTTCTTCGGTTTCTTTTATTAGATCAACTCCATAAATCTAATTTTCCTTGAGTTCAGTCCAATACAATGGCGTCTGACATTTACGACCATACAATGCTTCATAAGGTGTCATCTTCAAACTCGTCTGATAACTATTATTATAAACAAATTCTACTAACGGTAAGTACCTTTCCCAACTACTTGAAATTCCAATACACAACATCTGAGCATGTCTTCAAGAATCTGATTCATTCTCTCTAACTGTCCATCAGTTTGTGGATGAAAAGCAGTACTGAAATTTAACTTCGTACCTAATGCCTCTTGCAACTTTTGCCAAAACCGCAAAGTAAATCTTGGATCTCTATCTGAAATGATTGACAAAGGTATTCCATGAAGTCTAACAATCTCACTGATATATAATTCAGCCAACTTATTAAGAGAATAATCCATACGTACTGGAATAAAATGAGCCGACTTAGTCAGTCTGTCAATTATTACCCAGATGGCAGCTTTCTTCCCCGAAGTTAATGGCAACCCTGATACAAAATCCATAGTAATCCGATCCCACTTCCACTCAGGAACCATGATAGGCTGGAGTAGTCTCGAAGGTACTTGGTGCTCAGCTTTCACTTGTTGACAAATTAAGCACTTTGATACAAACTCGGAGATATCTCTTTTCATTCCACTCCACCAATACATTTTCTTCAAATCATTATACATTTTCGTACTGACCGGGTGAACAGCCAAACAACCATTATGTGCTTCATGTAAAATCTTTTGAATCAATCCATCATTTTTTAGTATACAAATCCGGTTTTTAAACATCAAGAAACTATCAGAACAGATTCTGAAATCTAACATTGTATCAACCTCACATTGTTTTCTTTTGGCTTGCAAATCTTTATCGCTTTTCTGAGCTTCACAAATCTCTTGTAAAAACATCGATCTTGCTCTTAACTTTGCTAGAATAGAACCATCATTTGATGCCTTTAACTGAGTATTCATAGCTCTCAAAGCAAATAACAACTTTCTGCTCAAAGCATCAGCAACCACATTCGCTTTTCCTGGATGGTAGTCAATAACAAGCTTGTAATCTTTCAATAACTCCAACCATCTTCGCTGTCTCAAATTCAAGTCTTTTTGTGACATCAAGTACTTAAGACTTTTGTGGTCGATATATACTTGGCACTTTTCTCCATACAGATAATGTCACCAAATCTTCAGAGCAAACACTATAGTAGCCAATTCTAAATCATGAGTCGGATAATTCCTTTCGTGAGATTTTAACTGCCTCGAAGCATAAGCCACCACTTTTCCTTCTTGCATAAGCACACATCCTAAGCCATTTCGAGAAGCATCACTATATATCACAAATTCTTTACCTAATTCGGGTTGTACTAACACTGGTGCTTCAGTTAATAACTTTTTCAATTCTTCAAAACTTTGTTGACATTCTTTTGTCCACTCAAATTTAACATCCTTTCGGAGTAGTCTAGTCATAGGAGCAGCAATTATAGAAAATCCATTTATAAACCACGGGTAATACCCAGCTAGCCCCAAAAAACTTCTAACCTCGGTTACATTTTTCGGTGGTTTCCAATCAACAATGGCTGAAATTTTACTAGGATCAACCCATATACCATCACCTGAAACAATGTAACCCAAAAATCCAACTTCCCGAAGCCAAAATTCACTTTTACTAAACTTGGCATATAACTGCTTATTTCTCAAAGTTTGCAAAACTATCTTCAAGTGTTCGGCATGAGCTGTCTCATCTTTCGAATAAATTAAGATATCATCTATAAATACCACAACAAACTTGTCCAAGTATGGCCGAAATATGTGATTCATCAAATCCATAAACGTAGCAGGAGCATTTGTTAACCCAAATGGCATAACTAAAAATTCATAATGACCGTACCTTGTTCTAAAAGCAGTTTTAGGCACATCCGACTCTTTTACTCGCAGCTGGTAGTACCCAGATCTCAAGTCAATCTTTGAAAACCTTGTCGCTCCTTTCAGCTGATCAAACAAATCATCAATTCTTGGCAATGGATACTTGTTCTTGATTGTCACCTTGTTTAATTGTCGATAGTCAACACACAATCTCATAGAACCATTCTTCTTTTTCACAAGTAACACGGGAGCACCCTAAGGTGAAAAACTCGGTCTCACAAAGCCTTTGTCAGTCAACTCTTGCAATTGTGACTTTAATTCTTTCAACTCTGCTGGTGCCATTCTATACGGAGCAATCGAGATTGGAGCTATTCCCAGTATCAACTCAATACCAAATTCTACTTCCCTGACTGGAGGCAAACTCGGCAACTCTTCTAGAAATACATCCGCAAACTCACACACAATCGGCACTAATTCAACTTTCTTTTCAATTTCTTTTGTATTAATTACATACGCCAAATAAGCTTCATAACCCTTCTTCAAATATCTCTGAGCCGACATCGAAGAAATCACACTAAATAAGGCCCCTGATTTGCCTAGTTCAACCCGCAGAATTTTACTACTTTCACACTTTAATTCTATAACCTTTTCTTTGCAATTTACTATAGCACCATGCAATGTCAACAAATCCATACCCAAAGTAACATCAAATTCATCAAACGGCAACAACATCAAGTTAGCTGGAAAGTAATGAGCCCGAATCATTAAAGGGCATTTCTTGCATACTTTATCAACTATCACACATTTGCCTAATGGATTCGACACTCTGATCATAAATTCTGTGTACTCAACAGGTATATTCATACTAGACACCAATTTCATGCACACATATGAATGAGTAGAACCGGGATCAATCAAAGCAATAACATTAACATCATAAAAAGAAAATATACCGTAATCACGTTGAGTGATGAAGCATCTTCACGTACCTTAATGGCATAAGTTCTAGCTGGAGCCCTTGCTTCAAGTTTAGCTACTGAATATCTGACTACATTCTTGCTACTTGCTTCATTTCTAGCTTTTTTCGAATATCTTCCCCTCGAGTCTGCACCACTAGCTTTTACACTCTGAAATTTTTCCTTCTCAACTCTCTCTGGGCAATCTTTAATAAAATGATCTGGAGAACCACACCGAAAACATTCGTTCGCTCTACATGGGCCAAAATGATTTCTACCACACCGCTGGCACTCGGGTTTAGCAAATCTTGAATTCCCCACACTAGCCACGGAAGTAGTTTGAGATTTAAGACCCACATTTTGCTTCTTAAAATTTCCATATGATTGTCCGACCGAAACATGAGAACAAGGATTCATATTTCTAGATTTTCTATATTACTGTGAGAATGAACTACTCGTCGATCTTTTCTTCCAATTTCTAGTCTCAGCCTCTACTTTTTTCTTCTCTTTAAGTAGTTCTTCAGCCTTGCAAGCTCAATCAACAAGTACTACCATTTCTTTTAATTCAAGAATCCCAACAAATACTTTGATATCTTCATTGAGTCCGTCTTCAAATCGTCTGCATATTTTAGCCTCTGTAGGAACATATTCTCTAGCATACTTACTCAACCTAACGAACTCCCTTTCGTATTCAGTAACTGTCATGTTGCCCTGCTTCAACTCAAGAAACTCTTTACGCTTCTGATCAATAAATCTTTCACTGATGTATTTCTTCCGAAATTCTTTTTGAAAGAATTCCCAAGTTACTTTATCTTTCAGTACCACTAAAATCAATGTCTTCCACCAATGATAGGCCGAATCCCTCAACAATGATATAGTACATTTCAAGCATTCCTCAGGTGTGCAAGACAATTCATCAAATACCCGAATAAAATTCTCAAGCCAAAACTCCGCTTTCTCGGCATCATCATCAACATTTGCTCTGAATTCTTTGGCCCCTTGCTTACGGATTCTGTCAACTGGAGTTCTGTGAAATTTCATTAGATCTACACCTTGAGGCATCGGGGGTACAAGTTTAGGAATCGAGGGAGGTGGGGGAGGTTGTGCATTCGGGTTCGTATGAACGAACTCAGTATACCAAGCATTCATCATCTCGAGAAAGGCTTCCCGAGCACCTTCTCCTCCTCCTTGACCAACAGTAGGAGGTGGATTTTCAGTTGGCACCGCCCCTTCATTAGAGCTGGTGCATTACTCTCTACATCATCAGCCGCAGCTGGATCGAGATCCATTTACTATAAAAAAAATCATTTAAAAGATCAGAAGTCATCACACTATCACAATATATATATATGGCATGTATAGCAAAACCCGTACATACAACACGTTAGTCCAAGAACCGACTAAACCTGCTCTGATACCACTAAATGTAATGCCCTCATGCCTGAGACCATCGTCAGAGTCGAGCTTGAGGTGTTACTAAACTTAATTCATTAATTAAACAGCTCAAACAATTTTATTTTAAAATTTTCAAACAAGCTGGCTAACTACGTCACAGTCGCTTAAAAATTCATATCTCGAGTTCCAAAACTCAAAATTAAGATCCGTAAATTTTTCCTAAAACTAGACTAATATATATATCTACTAATTATTTTCTATAATTTTTGGTCAGGCCAATTAGTACAGGTTATTAGTTAAAGTATCCCCTGTTTAGGGTTCAACTGCTCTGCCCTTGTGAATTACAAATCATATATATCCATGTACAGAGTTTCAAAGATTATGATGTTTATTTCTCTTAAAATTAGACTCAATAAGGAGTCTGTACATATAAAGTAAGGCTTCTAATTATTTTTGTACAATTTATGATGAATTTTTAAATTTAGAACAGGGGATTCAGAGATCATTCTGACCCTGTTCCACCAAAACTTAAATATCTCATAAAATATGACTCATTTACCTATTTTGTTTCTTCCACATGAAAATAGATTCATTAATATTAAATTCCATATTTTATTCATCATTTAATTATATCTCTACTATTTTTATGATTTTTCAAACTCACGTCACTGCTGCTGTAAGATTCTATTTTATAGCAAATTTCACTTTACTATAGATTTTCAATAACTAAATAGCATTTTAAACATACATGACATCAAATATGATTTAGATTGGCCATTCAAATGGCTAATCATTTACAAACCCTTTTCTTACCCAACCATAACCATATCATAAGATCATTTACACAAAGTAAGTATATTGCTATACATGCCACTCTCAAAATATACAAGTCAATTTACCAATTTAAGTCTTCGGATAGTGTGAACGAGTCTTCGATCTATCCCAATTCTCAAGCCGACTTGTCAAAACTACAATGAATAAAAAGAAGGGAGTAAGCATAAACGCTTAGTAAGTTCACATGCAAATAATAAGTAACATGATCATGCAATCCAACATAAACATCATTAAGACACCCATAACATAAGAATACTTACTATCTTACCACAATTTTGTCTCACCAAGTTCTTAACCAAGGATTAAACTCATACTGTTCATTTTCACTACGCAACACATTCATCATCGAATCACTTTCGTTTTAAGTATTCTCCATATTCTCTTAGAATTCTCCCGTTGAACACATCGGAATATAATTTCGGATACGCGGATAGTGTGCACGTAAGTGCTATACTCATAGCTAAACAAGCTCAATAGCTTTGGAAATCTGTGTAGTCAAGCTACCATGTAACCCACCCATAAACGAACTCAGACTCAACTCAACGAGCTCGAGCGTTCGCATCCATAAATGAACTCGGACTCAACTCAATGAGCTCGGATGCCTAGTTACATCTCACGAACTCAGACTCAACTCAACGAGTTCGGAACTCAACCATCCTAGTGACATGTCACTTGCACCCTAATCTATTCCCAAGGTTCAAACGGGATTCTTCTCAATTGCGCATTTTAATCGTCTTCTTCGAAATATAGAAACTGATACTTGCTAGGATTTCTTACTTATCAACTTGTTCACATAATTTGCATATTACCAAATAATAATTCACAAAGCATAATATTTCATGATAATAAGTATCGTATCATATAAATATAGTTAAATCACTTAAAATAAAAATTATGTTACCTTATTTACACATGAACTTACCTCGATACCAAATATTAGCAATCGAGCCTATTCCTCGTAAACTTTGTTTTTCCCTCGATCACGACTTGAATCTTGTTTCTCTTGATCTATAATACCAAATTAATTTATTTAATACATACATTCATCAAAACAGCCCCTAATACGAACTTTGGAAAAATTACCATTTTGCCCCTAAACTTTCACATATTTGCACTTTTGCCCCAAGGCTCGTAAATTAAAACTCATCCTATTTTCTTATGTTTTATGACATGCTGATCATTTTTCCATTCTATGGCAACATCAAATTCACACTCTAACATGTACTTATGAATATCAGGTATTTTTACCGATTAAGCCATTTTACTCGTTTTCACTTAAAACTGAGTAACACAAGTTGTCTAACATAATTTAAAACCTCATATTCTAACATAAAACACCAAAATACACAAATTTCACCTATGGGTATTTTTCCAAATATGAACCCTAGGTTAAATTATTGTTAGAATAAGGTTAATCAAGTTACCGAGACTCCAAAAACGTAAAGAACATTAAAAACGGGGCTTGGAATCACTTACTATGGAGCTTGGAAGCTTGAAACAAACCCTAGCTATGGAGAGCCCTTTAAATTTCAGCCTAATGAAGAAGATGGACAAAAATTGGCTTTTAATTTTGTTTTTAATTCATTTTAATAACTAAATGACCAAAATGCCCTTAATTAAAAACTATGGTGTTTTATTTTCCTTTAGGTATTTTTGTTCAAACTAGTATAATGGTCTAATTACTATCGAAGGACCTCCACTTTAAAAACCCATTACTCACAAGTACTTAATACCTTTATGAACTAGAACACACATTTTACAACTTTTGCAATTTAGTCCTAAATATCAAATTGGACCCTCTATTAATAAAATTTCTAAACGAAACTTTCAGAAAATCATGCAATCATGCCATAGACCTTAAAATGATAATAAAATAAATTTTTCTACCTCAGATTTGTGGTCACAAAACCACTATTTTGATTAGGCCCTAATTCGGGATATTACATGGCATGTTTATTTAGGGCTTGAAATTGTTAAGGTTAAATATTTTGGTTAAACTTGTAAACTAAGTAGAAGTTGTTATGAGATGATAAGTTATGTTTTTTGTTGATCTTATGTTGAAAGTGGAATAAATAATAGAACTTTTAAGTTGATCATATTGGATATGGTGATGTGTTGAGCTATTTGCATAATAGGCATGTTTTGGGTTGGTATCTTAATTAAGAATGTGTTCACGGAATGGTCAATTGGTAGTCAGAATTGTGGTCTTGTTATGGTTATATTATCTTTATAAATTAGCATGAATGATTGGTTTTGGTATTTGATATTTGAATTCATGTTGATGATGGTATAAGTTAAATATGATTATTGTACCCTTAGTTGAATTGCTTGCTGTATTCGTATAAAAATTGTGGTGCCAATGAGGGCATATTGGCTAGGCACATGGGATGTGTGATTTTGGTATGCTTTAGGTGTGTTATATGTGCTTTTGAGTAGGTAAAACTAGTTGTAAATGGTATGGCTTGGTGTCTAAGCAATAAAGGATGATTTGGTTTGAAAAAGAAGTCATTTGGTTGTACCAGACTTGAGACACGGTCTGTCACACGGGTGTGTGTCGCACAAGGCCATTTCACACAATTGTGTGTCTTATTGATTATAGGTACAGGATTTTTCCACACGGGTTTAGTGAGTTACACGATCTGGCACACGGTCTATGACATGATCGTGTGAACCTATTTTGATTTGCACACGGGCTGCCACAGGGTCTGCAACACGGCCATGTTCCTCAGCCAGACGGCCTAGGCTCTATCACACAGTCGTGTGACCCCTGTTTCAAAATTTTTCAAATTTTTCCATGTTTTCTATTTTGATTAAAATTGATCCTTGAGTGTTTCCAAAGTCATTTTTAGGTCATGTGTACTTGATATAATGCTCGTAAATGTATGAATATTATGAATAAAGCTAGATTTGGATATTTTATTTGTAATTTAATAAATGAATGATTTAATGATGTTAAATGTACCATATGTGCGGTAATACTTTGTAACCCTAATTCGACGATGGAGACGAGTTAGGGATGTTACATATGAGAACATGAATATCATCAAAAGTGATAGAAAAAACTGAATTAGAATCCACTTTCATTTCAAAAGCAATGTCTCAAGCCTTATTTCTCCCTCCAAACTCAATATCCTCAAAAAATGTAGCCGTTCTCGTCTCAAAAATATTCCTAATTATGGGATCATAAAACTCATAGCCCCTTGATCGCTCAGAATAACCAATAAACCAACTGTTCACTGTTTTGGAGTCCAATTTCTTTTCATATGGCCTATAAGGTCTTGCCCCAACTAGGCATCCCCAAATATGAAAGTGTTTTAGACTAGGCATTCGACCTGTCCAAAGCTCATAAGGTGTTTTTGCAACTACTTTAGTGAATATTCCATTTAGAATGTAAGTTTTTTTCATGTTTCAACCTTTCTTCCTCTTGCGAACAATAAGAAATAAGCTAATTTAGAGTCAATTTCTCCTTTTGAAAATTGCAACTAATTTTAAATTGGTTAAACTATGCAACAAGCGATACCAAAACCATAAGAATAAATAATTCCTTAGAAAGCTCGATCTTAAGTGTCTTAAGTCTTGAAGCAATATAGAACATCTCAATAATGTACTCCCTCACATTTCATTTCCCATTATACTTCATAGATATTAAAAAAGTCAAATGTGATGTCATCTCAACCTTATCGTTTTTGGCAAAACTTTTCTCAAGTTCGTTAAGAAAACCATTGGCCTGAGTAATCTTTTTAGATTCTATGTCCTTAAAGGCTTTAGGAATGTTGCTCTTAATGATCATTAGACTCATGCGATTTGAATGATCCCACCTCTCAAAATCCCTTTTAGTTTTAAGGTTGCTTTCTGTAGTAAGAGGTGTAGGTTGTTCTTCCCTTAGTGGAAGGTCTATGTCTATACAACCAAGCACTATAAGTGTTTTTTTCATTCCTTGAAGTTATTCCCAATAAGCATGAGTATAGAATTTATATTAGCAGATATTGTGGCAGCGGAAGATGAACTAGCAGAATATAGAAAAAATAGATAAAGACAAGCTTACATGAATATTCATAAGTAAACAATAAATTCAAAATAGGCTAATCTCATCTCAAGATACGAAACAAAACATCAATATGAAGTCTTTTGACAGTAATATTAATAGTAAGCGATATTCTTGTAGTATCAATCAAATATTGGCAATAAATTATATCAAACAATGAATCAATCTTTAGACTTTCTTATTGCTCACATAAATTACCCCATAATTGTCACACATTTATCACCACAGATGTCATTGACATTTTCCCAAATATTAACTTACCTTTGGGTCAATTAATAAACGTATGAATCACAAAAGCATATAATCATCTTGATATTTTAAAAATTAATCTATGCAAAAGAGGTCACTTTGGTGGCATCTTGTTTCAACTAATCAATTTAAAATATTAGATATCCTTAATTAAATCCCAATGCTAAAATCTGAATTTATTTGTTTCAAAGTATTTCAAATTTAAACCAAAATAATTTGAATAAAAGTAAATCCCATCTCAAGATATCGGACACTCCATTAATATTTCATCTTTGGACAAAAATATTAACTAGTAAGTGATATCTTATTGTAGTAATCAAAGACTGACAATAAAAATATGTTGAACAATAAATCTTCCTTTAGGCCGATTTATTGCTTACGTGTAAAATCGAATAATTGTCACATGTTTATTACCACAGTTGTACATGTAATTTTGTTAAATATTAAATTCCTTTGGATCGATCAATACTAACATAACCTAAGTTATATGCACACAACCTTTAAGTTATTGTAATATATATATAAACTTACCAATAGTGAAATTTAATATTTTCATAACAGTCAAAGTTTAAAACTGAAATTTCTGATTGTGTTATGTTTGAGGAAATAACCAAAATAAAAGTCTAAATGACGCCATCAGAAACCAAAAAACCTTATTCTTTAACTATTAACTGAATCATTTATACTATTGTAGTTTTCAAGAATATTAATTGAATCATTTATCTAGCATCCATTAAAGTTGTAACTTTAATCTCATAATATAAATAATCGTGACATAAAGTTCAAAACTTGACTACCTTCAACTATACCATTACATAAACCGTACACTTAATCAAACAATAAAGTTTAGTACACAAATGTAATTCACGCATTCAACCAAACAAAACATGCATAAATAGAAACATATATAAGTAAAGCAAACAGCGAGGTTGATATCATCAATTTTGGTTTTTAACCAAACTATGTACACTAAATTAACAACCAAATACGTACTTCTAATACCATAGCTATACATTGAAAAGTTTGTATAGTCCTTTCATTCGTCAAACTTTGAAAAATAATTTTGATTGGTTTTGCCAGATATTAGATAATTGAATTAAAACAAATTGATTTGACCTAAATCAAAAGAATCGTAAAGCTAGTATATATAGTTAATTACAATTATCACAAAAATTAAAAAAATATCATTGACTTCTCCAATAATAGATAAACGTGCATTCAATTTTAACCTTCTATAATTTGAACCACACAAATCCATAATCTTTCTTATCTATCAATTATTGGCATTATGAACAAGAAACCAAAGCAATCGTTAGAAAAGTCAAAATCAATCCATAATCTTTCAATCGCGAAGCTTCAGTTCTGAATTTAAGCATGTTGAGTTTCAACTGAAGCATGAAAAATCAAAATCACCAAAATTAAAAAATAAAATAAAATAAAACATTAAAATTTTGAACCCAGAAGATTTAATGTAAGCATGCTTGAAATAACGAATTCATAATTTAAACTAATAAAAGTTAAAAAAATAAATCAACCCAAAAATAATACAGAATCAATTCGTTCTCAATTATTTAACATAACAAGGCTCTGATACCATGTAACACCCCTCACCGGTATTCAACGTCAGAATAGGGTTACGGAGTATTACTAGACTTATACCACATTTTAAATATACATTTCACATACAATTAATCAAATCATATACATTCCATTCACAACCAACATTTTGTCCCTAATATGAGCCTACAAGGCTCTAAACATGCATTGGGAGTGGTTCAAGACTAAACCGATAACTTTGGAAACTTTTTGAACACTTAGAAAATTTTCTCAAAAACATGGGAGAAACGCCCGTGCGGCCCAACCGTGTGTCTCACACTGCCAACAGACATGCCCATGTCACAGGCCGTGTGGACATTCGGAATCGAAGCACATGGCAGTGTTCGGCCTCATGTAACTCTCTAACTTGGGCCACACGGCCAACACACACGCTCGTGTGGCTAGCCTGTGTGCCCTAAAAATGGCCATACACGCCCGTGTGACAGGCTGTGTGCTAGGCCATGCCAAACCTATAGGGTATACTGACTTATACCACATGGCCAAGTCACACGCTTGTGTGTGAGGCCATGTGAAGCATATTGACTTGTTTTTAATTTCAACACCAGAGGACACACGGCCGTGTAACATAACCGTGTGTCACACATAGCTGAGACACATGCCCTTGTCTCTGCCCAGGTGGACAAAAATAGGTTATTTACCAAGCCATTTTGCCACCCAACTTGCATAAACCTACACCAAACCAAATTGCACAACTCATGGCATAAAATAGGCATCTAAATCAGCTCCAAACAAGTTCAATTCATGCTTGTCTCACACCATTAATCACAATATACACCAATCTCAAAATTTACCACTTCATTCATGTCAAAATCATAACCAAAACCATCTAAATAATCCACCTACTATATGCAATATTTTGCCTACACATAACATGATAATACATCTCCAATATTAATCCATTACTACCTTCAATATTAAATCTCAATAAGCCATTCACAAGACAATTATAAACCATAAATCAAAGGCCATTTGCATATATATATACACATCCAAAACAAACAAAATGAGCCAAGTTTCATGGCTATGCACAAGACCAAATATTTAACATTTAGAAGACATTTCAAATGACTAAATTCATTAACAACTCATATACCAAAATGACCAAAATCCCTATACATGCCATATACTCAAAACATAAGCTCAAATGTACGAAATTGATAGTTGGATAGTGTGATGTAGTCTCCGACAATCCCCGAGCCCAAGCTAGTTTTGAGATCTTTATAAACACGAAAAATTAAACAAAGTAAGCTATATAGCTTAGTAAGCTTGTATGAAATAAACTCAATCTTAACACAATTATACAAATTATCAATTTGAACATATCAACATGTAATTCATTTAATTAACAAACCTTTTACATTTTCTATCATAATCTTATGTATGAACTTCATAACTTCTTCGATTTAAGCTTATACGACTCATGTACATACCTGTACCATATCGTTTCAATCTCATACACAACCACATCATTCATTTACCCATTGAATCATTCAGAATACTATCAGATACATGGGAAACTCGCACCTAAAATGCCACATATATAGTTGAAGCTATCTCAATCTCATATCATATATACCGCTCACACTAGAGCTATCAAAGGGCCTACTCACACAAGCTGTGGGTTAAGGCGTAGCTACATAGTGCTGCTCACACAAGCTGTCAAGTAACCACAACACATGCTGGTATTAGCCACCGGTAGGACGTATGGGACTAGTATCCAAACTATTCCTAAGGTTCAATCGGGATTTCAAATGCCGAATCGTCGTCGAATCATTTCTGAACATATCCGTGGTCTCGTAATCATAGTTTATGCAATATCAAAACATTTAAAATATATTTATAATGAAATTTATCACATACGAACTTACCTCGGATGTAAAAACGACTAAACTGGTCGATTAGTCGAGAACTTTATTTTTCCCTCGATCTAGATCCAATTTTCACTTTTCTTGACCTATATGTAATCAAAATTAACTTATTTCATCATCTCTCTATTCAATTTAGTCCAAAATTCACTATAAGACATTTTTACACATTTACTCCTAATATTTCACATCTTTTACAATTTAGTCCTTATTTAATTAAAACACAAATTCATGCAATTTAACCACAACCCCTGCTAGCCGAATTACAACTAAGTCCCAGCAGCCCATATTTATCATTTATTTCACATTTTAACCATAAAGTTTCCACATTTCACAATTTAATCCCTAATTTGCATTTTCACTAAAAATCACTTAACAAAACTTGTATAACTATCATCAAACATTCATAATCTATCATTAAACATAAAAATACATGTTTACTCATCAATGAAAAATTCCTAAATCTTTAATAATTTTGCAAATTAGTCTCTGGGCTAGCTAGATTAAGCTGCAACGATCACAAAAACCTAGAAATCATTAAAAACAGAACAAAAATGGACTTACATGCTCAAGGAGAAGTGACCGAATGTCTAAAGCCCTAGTTATGGCTTCTTTTCTTCTAATTTTCAGTAATTGAGGAAGATGATAGCATAAAATTATGTTTTTTTTATTTAATTAACTTATTTTACTAAATTACAAAATTAACCTTGTTTTAAAACATTAAAAATCAGTTAATATATGCCCATAATTGTCCAATTACAATTGAAATGGTCTAATTACAACATAAGGACCTTTACTTTAAGGTTCTATAGCTATTAGATACTTTTAGCTAATAGAACTCAAGTTTTACACTTTACGCGATTTAGTCCTTTTATCAAATTAAACACTCAAACAATAAAAGTTCTAAACGAAAATTTCACACAATCATATATTCATGCTATAGACATCAAAATAATAATAAAATAATTATTTTGACTTCAAATTTGTGGTATCAAAACCACTGTTCTAACTTGACTAAAAACGGGCTGCTACAACTCTCCCCTCTTAGGAATTTTCGTCCCCAAAAATCTTGCCATTGAATATGTTAGGGTATTTTTTTCTCATAGCTTCCTCGGGCTTCCATGTAGGCTTTTCAACCCCGTGACATTTCCACAAGACTTTTACTAAAGCTATGCTTTTATTTCTCAACTGTTTAACCTCTTGAGCTAAAATTCTGATCGGTTCTTCATTGTACGTCATATTAGGTTGAATTTCAATCTTTGCCGGAGTAATTACATGTGATGGATCCGATCTATATCGACGCAACATCGGCACATGAAACACATTGTGAATCTTTTCCAATTCTAACAGTAAAACTAGCTGATATGCCACTGGCCTTATCCTTTCAATTATCTCATACGGTCTGATAAACCTCGGACTTAATTTACCTTTATTGCCAAATCGAAGGACTTTCTTCCACGAAGATACTTCTAGAAATATTTTATCACCGACCTGAAATTCAATGTCTCTTCGTTTCAAATTCGCATATGATTTCTGTTGATCTGAAGCTGCTTTTAGACTGTCACAAATTACTTTCACTTTTTCTTCAGTCCCTCGAATCAAATCAACCCCATGAATCTTTTTCTCACTCAACTCAGTCGAGTACAACGGAGTTCGGCATTTATGACCATACAAAGCTTCGTACGGTGCCATCTTTATGCTGGATTGAATGCTGTTATTATACACAAATTCAACCAACGGTAAATATTTTTCCCAGTTGCCTTCAAATTAAGAAATACAACAACGAAGCATATCTTCGAGAATCTGTATTACTCTCTTAGACTGACCATTAGTTTGTGGATGAAATGTTGTACTAAAATTCAACCTCGTACCCAAACTTCTTGCAATTTCTTCCAAAATCGTGATGTAAACCTTGAATCTCTATCTGAAATAATTGAAACTGGCACCCCGTGCAATCTAACGATCTCAGATATGTATAGTTCAGCTAATTTATAAAGCTAATATTCAGTACGTACCGGAATGAAATGTGTAGATTTCGTCAGTCGATCAATGACAATCCAAATAGCATCTTTCTTCTTCAGAGACAAGGGTAATCCCAATACGAAATCCATCGTAACTCTATTCCATTTCCACTCTGGTATCATTACAGGTTGTAGTAATCTCGAAGGCACTTGATGTTCAGCTTTGACTTTTTGACAAATCAAACACTTGGATACAAACTCAGAAATGTCTCGTTTGATACCCGACCACCAATACAATTGTTTCAAATCATTATACAATTTGGTACTCCCCTGGTGAACAAATAGACAACCACTGTGTGCTTTATGCAAAATTTTCTAAATGAGTTTGGAATTCTTTGGTACCTAGATTCTCTTTCAGAACATTAAACAATCATCAGCTCCGATCTGATAATTTGAATCACTATTCGACTCACATTGCACTCTTTTAGCTTGCAACTCATCATCACACTTTTGAGCTTCATAAATTTGCTGAAGAAAAACCGGTTTAGCTTTCGACTCTGCTAGAATTGAACCATCATCAGACAAAGTCAGTCTCATATTCATTACTCTCAAAGCAAATAAAGATTTCTACTCAAAGCACCTGCGACTACATTTGCTTTCCCCGGATGATAATCAATTACTAACTCGTAATCTTTCAATAGCTCAAGCCATCTCCGTTGTCACAAGGTCAGATCTTTTTGAGTCATTATGTATTTCAAGCTGTTATGATCAGTAAATATGTGGCATTTTTCACCGTACAAGTGATGACGCCAAATTCACAATGTGAAAACAATAGCAGCCAACTCTAAATCGTGCGTCGAATAGTTTTTTTCATACGGTTTCAATTATCTGGAGGCATAAGCTATAACTTTTCCTTCTTGCATCAAAACACAACCCAAACCATTTAATGACGCGTCGCTATAAATCACGAACTCTTTACCCGACTTAGGTTGAACCAACACTGGTGCCTCAGTTAACAATGCTTTCAAGTAATCAAAACTCTGTTGACATTTTTCAGACCACTCGAATTTCACATCTTTTTGTAGCAATATGGTCATAGGTGCAGCAATCATCGAGAACCATTTAACAAAACGTCAATAATAACCAGCTAACCCCAGAAAACTTATAACTTCGGATATGTTTCTCGATGGTTCCCAGTCAACAACTGCAGAAATCTTGCTCGAATCAACTTTTATACCTTTCGCTAAAACTATATGTCCCAAGAATCTGACTTCTTGAAGCCAAAATTCACACTTACTAAATTTAGCAAACAGTTATTTATCCCTCAAAGTTTGTAGCAGAATTAATCAAATGCTTGGCATACTCAGACTCATCTCGTGAATAGATCAGAATGTCGTCAATGAATACAACAATGAATCTGTCTAAATACGATCTAAAAATCTGATTCATCATATCCATAAAAACTATAGGAGCATTAATCAATCCGAAAGGCATAACAAGAAATTCATAACGTCTGTACCTAGTTTTGAACGTAGTTTTTGGCACATCCGAATCTTTCACTCGCAATTGATAGTAGTCAGATCTCAAATCAATCTTCGAGAACACTATTGCCCCTTTCAACTGATCAAATAAATCATCTATTCTCGGTAATGGATATTTGTTCTTTATTGTAACTTTGTTGAGTTGTTGATAATCAATACACATTCTCATTGATCCGTCTTTCTTCTTTACAAACAAAATTGGCGCACCACAGCGCGAAAAACTAGGTCGTGTAAAACCTCTATCCATTAACTCTTGCAACTGAGATTTCAATTCTTATAGTTCTGTCGGAGCCATTCTGTACGGAGCTATCGATATCGGTGAATCAATAGCAAACTTAACCTCTCTTATCAGTGGTAACCTCGGTAATTCTTCTGGAAATACATCTGGATATTCACAGACTACAGGCACTGATTCAATCTTTGATTCAAACACTTTTGTATCTAAAACATAAGTAAGATAAGCTTTACACCCTTTTCTCACACATCTTCGAGCTGACATAGATGAAATCACAGTAGGCAATTCACTCAATTCATCTGATTCAATGCAAATAATTTCACTATCCTGATATTTCAATTTAATGATCTTTCTTCTACAATTCACAACAGCATCATGCAGAGTCAACCATTCCATACCTAGAATTACATTGAATTCATCAAATGGAAAAAGCATCAAATCAGCCAGAAAACAGTAACCTCGAGTCATTAAAGGATAGTTCTTGCAAACTTTATCAACTAGCACATACTTGCCTAAGGGGTTTGATACTTTAACCACAAACTCAGTAGACTTAATAAGCAATTTCTTACTAAACACTAAATTCATACAGATATACAAATGAGTTGATCCAGGATCAATCAATGCAATCACATTAGTGTCGTAAAGAGAGAATGTACCGATAATAACATCTGGTGATGAAGCATCTTCGCGAGCGCGAATAGCATAAGATCTAGTAGGTGCTTTGACCTCAGATCCCATAGCTAAATCTTTTATCGTACCTCTACTAGTGGTCACATTTCCCAATTTCTAAGTGGCCTTCCTCTATTAATTGTGTTACTCGGTCTTACATTCTGAATCTTAACTTTCTCAGCTAACTCTGGGTAATCACGTATGAAATGATCTTGTGAATCATATTTGAAACAACCCCGGTTATTCATTCTACATTCACCAGGATGTCATCTTTCGCATTGCTGAAATTCAGGTTTATAATTTCATACACTACCAACACTACCAACACACTACCATATTTGGAGCAAGCCTGTGTGGCCCGGCCATGTGTCTCACACGGCCAACAGACACGCCCGTGTCACAGGCCGTGTGAAAATTAGAAATAGGAGCACATGGTCATGTCCTAGCCCATGTCCAACCCCGTGTAACTCTCTGACTTGGGCCACACGGCCAACACAAACGCTTGTATGGCTAGCCCGTGTGCCCTAAAAATGGCCATACATGCCCGTGTGTCAGGCCGTGTCAAACCTGTAGGGTATACTGAGTTATACCGCACGGTTAAGTCACACACCCATGTGCCAGGCTGTGTACTAGGTCGTGCCAAACCTGTAGGGTATACTGACTTATACCACATGGCCAAGTCACAGGCTCGTGTGAAGCATACTGACTTGTTTTTAATTTCAACACTAGAGGACACACGGCCATGTAACATAACCATATGCCACACACGGCTGAGACACACGCCCATGTCCACGAATCTCAAAATTTACCATTTAATTCAAGTCAAAATCATAACCAAAACCATCTAAATAATCCACTTACTATATCCAATATTTTGCCTACACATAACATGGTAATACATCTTCAATATTAATCCATTACTACCTTCAATATTAAATCTCAATATGCCATTCACAAGACAATTACAAAACAAAAATCAAAGGCCATTTGCATATATATATATATATATATAGATCCAAAACAAACAAAGTGAGCCAACTTTCATGGCTATGCATAAGACCAAATATTTAACATTTAGAAGACATTTCAAATGACTAAATTCATTAACAACTCATATACCAAAATGACCAATATCCCTATACATGCCATATACTCAAAACATAAGCTCAAAAGTACCAAATTGATAGTTGGATAGTGTGATGTAGTATCCGACGATCCCCGAGTACGAGCTAGCTTTGAGATCTCTATAAATACGAAAAATTAAACAAAGTAAGTTATATAGCTTAGTAAGCTCGTATGAAATAAACTTAATCTTAAGACAATTATAAAAATTATCAATTTGAGCATATCAACATGTAATTCATTTAATTAACAAACCTTTCACATTTTCTATCATAATCTTATGTATGAACTTCATAACTTCTTCGATTTAAGCTTATACGGTTCATGTACATACTTGTACCATCTCATGTCAATCTCATACACTACTACATCTTTCATTTACAAGTTGAACCATTCAGAATACTATCAGATATATGGGAAACTCGCACTCGAAGTGTCACAGATATATAGCTGAAGCTATCTCAATCTCATATCAAATATACTGCTCACACTAGAGCTATCAACGGGTCTGCTCACACAAGCTGTGGGTCAAGACGTAGCTACACAGTGCTTCTCACACAAGCTGTCAAGTAACGCAACACATGTTGGTATACTTAGCCACTGGTAAGACGTATAGGACCAGCACTCAGATCACATAATCACAATAATCCCCTAATGACATGTCACCAGTATCCAAATCTATTCCTAAGGTTCAACCGGGATTTCAAATACCGAATTGTCATTGAATCATTGTTGAACATATTCGTAGTCTCGTAATCACAGTTTATGCAATATCAAAAAATTTAAAATGCATTTATAATGAAATTTATCACATACAAACTTACCTCGGATGTAAAAACGGCTAAACTGGTCGATTAGTCGAGAACTTTATTTTTCCCTCGATCTAGATCCAATTTTCGCTTTTCTTGATCTATATGTAATCAAATTTAACTTATTTAATCATCTCTCTATTCAATTTAGTCCAAAATTCACTTTAAAGCATTTTTACACATTTGCCCCTAATGTTTCACATCTTTTACAATTTAGTCCTTATTTCATTAAAACACAAATTCATGCAATTTAACCACAACCCATGCTAGCCAAATTACAAATAAGTCCCAGTATCCCATATTTCTCATTTATTTCACATTTTAACCACAAATTTTGCACATTTCACAACTTAATCCCTAATTTGCATTTTCACTAAAAATCACTTAACAAAACTTGTATAACTATCATCAACATTCATAATCTATCATTAAACATCAAAATACATGCTTATTCATCAATGAAAACTTCCTAAATCTTTAACAATTTTGCAAATTAGTCCCTGGGCTAGCTAGATTAAGCTACAACGATCACAAAAATATAGAAATCATTAATAACCGAACAGAAATGGACTTAGATGCTCAAGGAGAAGTGACCGAATGTCTAAAGCTCTAGTTATGGCTTCTTTTCTTCTAAGGAAGATGATAGCATAAAATTATGTTTGTTTGATTTAATTAACTTATTTTACTAAATTACAAAATTAACCTTGTTTTAAAACATTAAAAATCACTTAATATATGCCCATAATTGTCCACTCACAATTGAAATGGTCTAATTACAACATAAGGACCTTTACTTTAAGGTTCTATAGCTATTAGATACTTTTAGCTAATAGAACTCAAGTTTTACACTTTATGCGATTTAATCCTTTTTATCAAATTAAACACTCAAACAATAAAAATTCTAAACGAAACTTTCACACAATCATATATTCACGTTGTAGACATTAAACTAATAATAAAATAATTATTTTAACTTCGGATTTGTGGTCCCGAAACCGCTGTTCTGACTTGACTAAAAATTGGCTGTTACATACCACTTGTTAGAACCGTAAAAACATTTGATATAAAACTTAAAAAACCATAAACCAGGATTTGTCATATCAAATCATCAAGAATAAATCATGAATTAAACTAGTTGTGGAAGCTTAAGTTAATTCATCGATTTCTTCAAATCTATGGAATTCATCGATTTCTTCAAATCTATGGATATTACAGTTTTGATCTTCTAAAGTAGCACACAAATAATTTAGAGAAGGTGATTCTTTCTTTTCTAAAGATAGGATATTAAAAAAGTTACGTATGTGTAATTTGGGATCATAACCCTAATATATAAATTTTGACATTAACATAATTTCTAATTGGCCCATCATTAATTAAAAACTAGTTATTAGAGTATCTACATATATTTGACTCATACTTTATTTAATAACTGAAGCTCAATAAATCATAACCAAATTAGATCACTTTTTATTTGGGCTAATATTTTATGATAGTAAATAATAACATATAATTACTCTTATTATATATGTGATGTCCATGTTTTTCAACAATCCGAGCCTTCAGTTCATGTCTATATTCTTATCTTGATATATTTGGGCAAACTTTACATTATTTTTGAAAATGCCTACATTAAATTTTCTTCTTTTCGCATGAATTAAGGCTTCTCGAATCAGAAATAGAGATGGATGCTGCAAATCTTTTAATATCCACTGTCCTCATAAAAGAAAACAGTACTTCCTTAATTTGGTCCATCAATACGCAAGCTATGCCAGTTTCAGCTTGACCTTTTTTCATTGCAAAATATTATCATTGCTAAATAACCGTGTATTATTCCACGTAAAATTTCTCCTAATTCCCATTTTCTGAGCATATGAGTTGAAAGCATCTTGCCAAGTGTTGCTTAGGACTCTTTCTCTATTGATCGTTGCTTCCGTCCTTACTTCCTTCCCTTGAAAGCAACATTCATTCCTTTGTAGCCATATATTCCATAAAATACTGATGAAATCGTATAAAAATATTTATATTTAAGTTTAATTAAAAATATTAAATATTAATTTTTTATATTAAGTTTAATTCAAATCTATGGATCGATGTAGATGGAGCTCGAGTAAGAAAAATAAAATATTTTAAAACAATGAATGTATGTCCTACCGAACTATCTTTTTAATACATCCAGGGAAAAAAGGACCTTTTACTAAACAATTCCAATGGCGTGGTTATGGCACAAAAATGTTCAAATTGAATATGTTTGCAAATACAAATTATGAATTGAGTTTGAAGTACAATTTTGAATATGTAATGCTAGGTTCAAATTATTACAAGATTTGTTTAAATTAAAGGGTCCACAAAGTTGCAATATTTTTGCAGCAACTTTTTTTTTTAATGTTATTATGAGATATCAAAAATAAAATAAAACCTTTACATATATTAGCATGTGAATGTAAGGATTGCATATGTTTCCTTCATAAAATAAGGGTCACATGGAAATATGAGCATCTGAGAATCAATGGAATAATAAAATAAACTTAGGAGAAAATGTAAACTATATAATATTCGTACAAAGCCACTATTAAAGCATCTCAACTCCCAAAAACAATCATTTCATTTTAATATATATATTTTAGTCATTTAACTTCAAAAAATTATAAAATGATTTCTAACTTATTCTAAAGATTTCATTTAATCAGTTAATTATTCGAAAGTTTTTATTTAAGTCAGTAAGTTGTTAATTTTTTTTTTCTTTTTTAAAGTTTGGCTTGCAAGTTCTAAAAAATGATTTGACATTAGGTACAGTAGATTAGCACTCATAAATAAGTAGAAGAACATACATTAGATTCAAGTGAATCTGATAGACTACATCGAAAGTCAAAGAAGAAAGCTGTTTGAAATTTAGTTCTTAAATTTATGATATTATCAAAAAAAAATTAAATTATAGAAAAAGAACTTTCAATTGGTGCATGTGGTGGAAAAAAAAAATTATACAATAATAAATTTAATAGCCAAGTGATTTAAATGAAAATTTTTAAATAATTTAAAAATCATTTTATAACTTTTTAAAGATAAATTATCAAAACATATATACAATAATAATTTAGTAACTTGGGTGTAGTTTATATGTATGTGTATGTAGTAGTTATAGTAGTTATTTTCCCTTTATAATCTTCCATTTGACTTTGTGATTCCTTATTTGACTAATGAGAATCCACTAATTAATTATTGATATATTATTTCCTATAATAAGATACGTCTCTTACATTAAATATTCCCCTTTAAATCCAACGGCAAAACTTAAAATAATTGCCATCTATAAATTATTTGCCTGCTTGGGATTTGGCAGTTTATATCGTGATTTTGTTTTCGAAATTTCAGTTTTTCATTTATAATCTAAACCTGGTTATATTAAAAAACATATATTACTACAAGTTAAATTTCTTATATGAAAATAAATATTTTTATTAGCCAAAAAAAATATTAAACTCATTTAAAAGGGTTATGATTAAAACTAAACTATGCCGCAGGTAATGTAAATCAACTGGAGATCATTATTAGTCTTCAAATTTGGTCAAATTTTGGGTGGTTTCCCAACCACAGCATACCAATCATTTGTGTTGTTTGAATGTAAGAGAATTATTTGATAATCATTTAGCAATTTTCAATTTAATGAGAAACTTAATGCCTTTTTTTTTTTCTTTTCTTCATTTCCTCATAAAAGAATCTCAGCTAGAAGAAGCAAAAATTAATGTTAAGAAACTCAAAAGAAAGTAATTAACTAATTAATTTGAAGAGTGCAATCAAAACAATGATTGGAATTGGTGGGCAACTCTCTAATATTTTATAAAGTTTTGATAATATTTAGGGGCGAAGTCAGAAAATTTTTTTAGGGGCGGATGAAATTTTAATTTTTTATAATTTATATCTTTATAATTTGTAAAGGATTAAATCGAATTTTTATAATTTTAGGGGGCCAAAGTGTAATTTTACCTTTACAAATTTAAAATTTTTAAAAAAGTTTAAGGACCAAAATAATAATTTTACATTTTAGGGAGGGCCCGGGCCCATACCACCCCCTGGCTTTGCCCCTGACCGCTACTGTACTTACACAAATACTCCCACCCCCACATTCATGGAGAAATCCCATTTTTAAGTTTCAGAAAGTAGTCTAATGATACCTTGTGTCTTTATTTGCAGATGATATTTGATCTGACGACCAAAAAGCTGATAAGTTACAATGAAGAAAAGGCCACCAAGAAACTGAGGGAGAACTTTGTTGCCTTTATGAAAGGCAGGGGCGAAGCCAGAAAAATTTTTTAGGGGTGGATGAAAATTTAATTTTTTATAGTTTATATTTTTATAATTTGTAAAGGATTAAATCCAATTTTTATAATTTTAGGGGGGCAAAGTGTAATTTTACCTTTATTAATTTAAAATTTTTAAAAAAATTTAAGGGCCAAAATAATAATTTTACATTTTAAGAGGATCGGGGCTCATGCCAGCTCCCCTAGTTTCGCCCTTGTTAATATTGTGAATTTTTATAGTATTATATTAGAACTGAGGGAATTAATTAGAAAGATAATAGAATGAGTTCAATAGATGCCTTATTCATGTCCCCTCTCTATTTCAAATATATGCTATAATAGAACTATGTGCTATATATTTTTAATTATTTTCAATTACATCCATAATGGTTCATCATTTCTATTACTTATTTTTAATTTAATTTATAATCTATCCGTAATCTAGAATCTATCTATCTATAATATATATAAATATGAGTTTTTTAAATTAATGTGAATATTCTTTATTTTCTATCATATTATTAACTTCACATTTAAAAATAATTATAATATTTAATTTATAATTATTAGTTAAAAAATTTAAAATAAAATACACGTTGTGATAATTATACATTTAAAAATAACTAGAATTTAAATTACGATTATTAGTTAAAAAGTTATTCTAATTTTAAAATAGAGCTATTAATTAATTAAAACTTTAAGTAAAATAAAAGGGTAAACCACACTCATGGTCACTTTTGTTTACCTCAGGTTGCATTTTAGTCACTTATATTTAAAATATTATATTTTAGTTACGTTATTGTGTTGTAACATTTTAGTCATTGAGCCGTTAATCACCGTTAACAGTGTAGCGGTAAGCTGATGTGGCACATTAAATCATTATTTCGAATAAAAATTTTAGGTTAAATTATACAATTGGTCCCTATATATTTTTTTCATTTTGAGCAATTTAATTTTTTTCTTTTATGTTCTTTAAACTTTTTTCTTTTTTTTCATTCTCTTTTGCTTCTCACTCTGTTTTCTTACCTTCTCCATTTCTTTTGACAAATCAAGAAGTCGAATTAACAATGAAGAAAGAAGCAGGAAGTTGAAAGCCATCATTACCCATAACCAAAACCCATAAACTCATACCATCTGCTCACTATCAAAACTAGCCACCACCATCCATCATCTTCATTTCATCCACTAACACCTTCACCACTACCATCACCTCCTTTCCAAAACATCTAAAAAAATCCCCAACTTTTGGACTACCCAAGATCAAATCTTTGTCACTGGTCACTAGGCCGGCTCGATTTTTTAATATGTGCTCCCCCATCACCAGTCATTGTCTAATCTTTGACTCTTTGTGATTTTTTTGGGCTTATTAATTGTTTTTTTACTTAGATTCTTGATTGTTTTTAACGTGGGTTTATTTGTTGAGTGGATAATATTGTTGGGTTTGTCATGGATGAGGTCATGGTAGTGGTGAAGGTGAAGATGTCAGTGGATGAAATGAAGATGATGAGTGGTGGTGGAGGGTTTTGATAGTTAACAGATGGTATGGGTTTATGGGTTTTGGTGGCTTTCGACTTACTACTTTCTTCACTGCCAATTTGACATTTTGATACATTAAAAGAAATGGAGATGGTAGGAAAACAGAGGGAAAATGTTGAGTATGACTCATATTTCAATCAAATTTAGGAGATAATCTCCCAATTAAACTTTGTTTATTTGTTTTAGTTAAACTCTGATTAGTCTATATTATTTTATTATTATTTGACCTACGAATTTAGCCTATAAATAGGCTCTTTTACACTTTTGGAGAATTTTGTGTTTACATTTTGAGGGTTCTTTATTTTCAGGTTTCGAGGTTTAGTTTTTATCTTCATCTTTTGTACTCTTCGTTCTTTTTCCATTATAGTAAAATTATCTTTGCCCGTAGTTTTTTATCCTCATTAGAGGGGTTTTTCTATGTTAAATTTGTGTGTTCAATTTCTCAATTTATTTCACTATTTTTTTACTTATTTGTGTGTTAATTTGTTGCTTAATCGGGTCGACTCCCAATAAGTGGTATCAGAGCTAGTTCAATTTTCATAGATTAGCCTATACAGAGATGGCAACAACAAGGTTTGACATTGAGAAGTTCGATGGTGTTACAAATTTCAATCTGTGGCAAGTTCGAATGATGGCAATTCTAGTTCTGACCGACATGAAAAATGTTGTTACTAGGAAACAGACTGATAATTTAGATCAGACATAATGGGAAGAGCTTGATGAAAAGGCCCTGTCTGCAATCTAGATGTGCCTTGTGAATAGGGTATTGCAAAATGTATTGACAGAAAAAACATCATCCGCCTTATGGAAAAGGTTAGAAACTCTTTATACGACTAAGTCTCCAGCTAATCGTTTAGTGTTGAAACAACATCTATTTACGTCTCGCACATGAATGAAGGTGAGCTTCTTAGAGATCACATTAGTCAATTTATTACACTTTTGAATAATTTGAAGAATGTTGAGATTAAGAATGACGATGAAGATCAAACTATGCTATTATTGTGCTCTTTACACTTTTCATATAAGTCTTTCAAAGATACCTTGATTTATGCAGAGAAAAACTCTCGTTCGAGGATGAGAAGGGTCATTTGTTGAGTAAAGACAAAATCAACAATAAGTTTGGTTTAGATAGCAAGATAGATAGACAAACTTCCATTTTGGTAGCATCAAAGAAGCGAGACAAAATGTGTTGCTATTGTAAGAAGTTAGGTCATGTCAAAGTAAATTGTTATAAACTGCAAATAAAAGGGCTGCTGAGAGTAGCGAAGAAGATGCATGTAACACCTCTAACCCAAAATCGTCACCGGAATAGGGTTACGGAGTATTACCAAAACTTACAGATTAAATAACAGATATTCTACATCACACAGTATTCATGTCAGAAACCAATCATAAAGTCCCTTATATGAACCCTCGAGGTCCAAAACATGCATTAGAAATGAGTCGGGACAAAATTGGAGACTTAAAGAATTTTTCGCAAAATCTCAAAATTTTTCCTAGATGCAGGGGTCACACGCCTGTGTGGTCAGGCTGTGCGGCTCACACGGCTAAGGACAAGCCCATGTCTTAGGCTATGTAACTCTCTGTCTTGGGTCACACAATCAGGTCACATACCCGTGTTGTAACACCCTAAACCCGACCTAGAAGTTTAGATCGAATCTCGGATGTCACATTGATCACCGAAGTGATCGTAGGTAGATTTAAAAAAAAAACTAAGTTATTACGTCAATCCAAAACATTTAATCATTTAAAGTTCAATCAGTAGAATTTCAGTTAATTTTAATATATAAATCCAGAAATAATAAAAATGAATAAATCTTAAAACAGACTTGTACCATAGTTTTATAAAATCTTACAGTTCAAAAAACGAACAACAAAAAAGAAATTGAAACACAAACTGATAATTTATTTTCCGCGAAAACTATCCAATACCTAGGCGTACCGAGCCCAGCGTCAGAATTCAGAAAAGGTACCTGAAAGGGAAACACTAAAAGGGGGTGAGCTACTCGAGCTTAGTGCGAGTTCGAAACAAGACAAGAAATAGAATTACGAATTTCAAGTCAGTAGCGCAACATATTTTCAAATACTCCCAGAGGCAGAAAACATACCTGAAACCAACGTCCCAACGAAACTTAACAATCAAAGCACATCAAATTCACACAAATGATTCAACACAAATACAGTTTAGACAAATAGAATACAGACAGATAATCTTACAGTCAGCACACTTTAACAGATGCGGATGAAATGCAGTCGAGTGATAAAACCCACCCATCTAGCCAAAACACCTCTTCGTCCCCCAATCACACCCCATAAGAGTTGTTTAAGCTCATCAAACCAAAACACACCACATAGGACCTCGAAGGCCCACCCAACCCTACACACCACATATGTGGACTAGGCCACTCAGATATAATACGCAACAGAGTTGACGTATATATAGTACAGTGCAATGCAGTGGTCCGCTGTACAATCAAGTTGCAGTTTATACTTCCAGATCAGAATATGGTACTCAGCAAAGCTGACATACATGTGGTACAGTGCAATGCGGTAACCTGCTATACCGGTAAAATAATTGTCCACGACCCTCAGGGTATTGGGACTGCCCACGACCCTCTGGGTATTAAGGCTAAAAGCAAATAGATAAATTGCTAATTCAGTTCAGTTTCAGTCTCCCTTCTCTTTGCAAACCCATCTAAAACACTTTATGCAAGTGCATGAATGTATTCAATCTCACAGAAATAATGATCACGTTAATAGACAATTAGACAGAGCAGATATGGACACAAGCATGTCCAGATAACCGGGTTCAGAGTCAGACATTTCACCCAACAATTACAATTAACACATAAGTTGTAGCCCAAATCAGAGTCTTAACTACCCTTTCTAAGGCTTAGCTAAGGGTCGGAACACACAGAACCACAAATAGATCATAAACCAACATAATACAAACATTTCGCAAGGCAGGACCACATGGCCATCTGCCCCGGTCGTGTGGAATTGCCCAGGCCGTGTGAGGGTTTACACGCCTATGTGGAGCCCACACACGCCCGTGTGAACAACCCATGTAATTCACTATCCAAAAGTACAAAAAAATAAGAACAGAGGAGACACGATCGTGTGGAGATCTCACACGCCCATTTGGGACACATGCTTGTGTGGTACCAAAAATCATCAAAAACCCTAAATTCCCAATCACATACGGCCGTGTGCCCAGGGGACACGGTCGTGTGAAAATCGACAAAAATTCCCAAATCGGCTACATGGCCGTGTGGCTAGGTCGTGTGCCACCTAATTTTGCCCGAAACCCTAATTCCTAATTCCACACGGCCATATGAACAGGCACACGCCCGTGTGGCCACCTATGTGGTCAAGAAACCACTTCAGAACAAGCCAAAATCGCTGATTTAGCCATCAAAACAACCCCCAATCTTTACGAAAACAAAAGTATATCAAAATATGTCATTTTCCCTATACTATTTCAACAACCAATACCCAACCCACTGTTTAGAGAACATTCGAGAACGTAATTCGCAAGAATAAAGAAAAAGAAATAGTCAAGATTCGAATCCCACACCTGTTTCGTGATCGAAAATGTTTGGATGCCGACTCGAAGACCAGGAAACGAAGCTCTTCAAATACCGTAGACAAAAAATGATTTTGCAGAAAAGAAAAGAGTAGAAAGAAAAGCCAAGAGAGGGAGAGGGAGAGGAGAACGTGTAACCAAAAAATAAGAATAATAATAAAATAAATTAAAATCAATAAATAACTAAAACTAAACAATTTAATTAAAATATTTAACAAAACAACACAAGACGAAGAAATATTCTTCCAAAGCGCACACACAAGGACTCGAACACGCATTTCAGAGATACTAACACCCACTAAACCACTAGACCAATAGGCCCATTCTATCATCTAATCACACAACTAACCACAATAACACACCTCACACTTAGACCTTAGCCATCAAAACTCAAAACTTCTAGCCCCAAAAAATACGAGGTGTTACAACTCACCCCTCCTTAAAGAAATTTCGTCCCTGAAATTTCCAACTAACAGAACAGTGGTATATCACAAGCTACACCACCACGCTCCTACTGCGCACTCTAGCCGGAGCAAAACCAAATCAAACCTAAGACCTCATTCACACATCTAGAACACTTAGCCACTGAAGCAGATACACATTTGTCCTATCACACACAATTCTAATACTCTAATCTAAACACCGAAACACTCATAATCATACATCTCTCAAAATCATCGGGGACACTCCCTGATCCGATGCTTTATGGACCCGCATCGAAGATATGCTCCCACATTTTTCCAGCAATTGCCCGGATGGCACTTCTTACAATGTTCACAAGATGAACTACTCGCACCACCACTAGCACCCTTTGCAAAACCACTATTGCCATTCAAATGCGTTCTAACACGCTTCGCAGACTGAGGCTCCTACCTTAAAGGACTACGATTCCTTTTTTTCCCACAATCCACATACCTACTTTGAAGCATTTCACTAGTCTCCTTTATCCTAGCCTCAAACACTTTCTCTAGTACTTCCCTCACTACCTGAGTCAATGCCTCAGTACCAAGCTCTAGGTTATCGCTACCCAAAGTTGGCGGAATCACACAAACCTCCCACTCTTGAACAGACACACGCCCTGGAAAAATGGTCGATTCCTCTCGATCTTGCTTACCTTTAAAATCCATAATAGTCTCATCCCTAACATAGAATATCTACATTTCTAGAGAACAAACACAGAATAAATACGAAATTCTACATTTCCAATCTTACAGTTTCGAATTTCTACCTGCACCAGCATCGGAGTCTCAGACAATTCAATTTCATATGCATGACAACTACATAATTCTCATATAGCATTCAATTCAAGCATATAAATATACACAAATTAGTTACACGAACTTACCTCAATAAGTGTTCGTGTACGTAAAATCTACTGATTCGACACTTTATCTTTTCCACGCTCTAACTCCGAATTTGGTCTATCTGGATCTATACGAGTAAATTTAACATCAATTTAATACAATTCATACTCAATTCAGTCCAATTCACATCTTGGGAAAAATTACCATTTTGCCCCTAAACTTTTAATTAATGACGATTTCGTCCTAGGCTGGAAAAATGAAATTCATGCAATTTAATCATTATTCCAAGCCTAGCTGAATTTTATTTCATGAAAATTCAAAATTTTCCATGAATTTTACAACTTTACAATTTAGTCCTAAAATCATAATTTCATCAAAATTCACTTTACAAAAGTTGTTTATCTATCAATAATCTTTCATTTTCTACTATAAATTTCAAAATTTTAGCATACTCATCCATGGAAAAACCCTAGTACTTCGATAACTTTGCAAATTAGTCCTCGAGATAGCTAAATTAAGCTATTACGATCTTAAAAATATAAAAATTACTAAAAACAGGACAAGATTACTTACCCAATTAAGCCAAAATAGCTTGCTTGAGCTCACTTTCTCTTAGCTAGGGTTTCCATGTTTTATTTGGGAAACATGATGCTAAATTGATGATATTTTCATTCTTTTATCATTTATCATCTTTATTTTTTTCACTTTCCAATTTCATCCTTTTTTTATTTTATTTTCCATGGTTGAATCATCATCCTTAACCACTAAGCATTTTAAATGGTATATTTTCCATATAAGGACCTCCACTTTAAAGATCTATAGCTATTTAATCCCTTTAGCTATTAGAACTCAACTTTTGTACTTTGTGCAATTTGGTCCTTTATCAAATTAGACATGAAACCAGTAAAATTTTCTTTACGAAATTTTCATATGACATTTCCATCATACTATAGACCATAAAATAATATTAAGATAAATTTCCTTTCCAGAATCAGATTTATGGTCCCAAAACCACTGTTTCAATTTTACTGAAAACAGGCTGTTACAATTTAGCTGGTGCTAATTTGGCCGATGAAAGCGATGTTGATTTCTTGTTAGTGTCACAGAGTGATAACTCCGATCTTACATCTGAATGGATCCTAGATTCGGGATGTCCTTTCCGCATGTGTCACAACAAAGAATGGTTCTCTACATAAAGTTCGGTTGAAGGTAGAGTTGTGCGCATGGGAAACAATTCATCCAGTAAGGCAATCGATATTGGTACTTTTAATATTAGGATACAGGATGGGACGATTAGGACACTCTCAGATGTTAGGTATGTACCTGATAGAATTCCATCTCCTTGAGTATTTTAGGCTCGAAAGGTTGTAGAATCAACATCGAATCGAGCACATTAAGGTGTCTTATAGGGCTCTCATTTTGTTAAAAGGTAAAAGGACTGAAGGTCTTTATATTCTGGAAGGTTCTTCAATAACCGGTGAAGTAGGACATCTTTCGTTCGTTACGGATTCAAAGTCAACTCGTTTGGAGCGGAAGCAACTTGGTCATAGGAGGGAAAAAGGTATGACCGTTTCATTGAAGAGAGGTTCTCTTTTGGATACAGGTTTTAAAAAGTTAGGGCATTGTGTTCGTAAAATCAGAACCGGGTTAGTTTTGATTTAGCAGTGCACAAGTTGAGGCTAGAAGTCTACTAGCTACTAAGAACATATTCGACTCAATTAATTCCTTGATTAGTTCAAGATGGGCCCCTAGCGAACTTTGGCAAAGATGGCATTGTGGAAATACGAGTCATGTTGGAGATTTGTTGAGCATGACTCATATTTCAGTCAAATTTGAGAGATAATCTCCCAATTAAACTCTATTTATTTGTTTCAATCGAACTTTGATTAGTATAGATTATTTTATTATTATTTGACCTACAAATTTAGCCTATAAATAGACCTTTTTTACACCTTAGAAAATACACCCATTAAAAGATTAGAACTCATAACAACTTTGGAGAATTTTGTGTTTACGTTTTGAGGGTTATTTATTTTCGAGTTTCAGAGTTTAGTTTTTATCTCCATCTTTTGTACTCTTCGTTCTTTTGCCATTATAGTAAATTATCTTTGCTCGTGGTTTTTTATCCTCTTTAGAGGGGTTTTTCCATGTTAAATTTGTGTGTTCAATTTCTTAATTTGTTCCACTATTTTTTACTTGTTCGTTGCTTAATCGGGTCGATCCCCGGTAGAAGAGAATAGAAAATAAAGAAAAAAAAAATAGTTAAAAGAACATAAAATGAAAAAAATTGAATTGCCCAAAACGAAAAAATAGGGGGACCCATTGTAAATTTAACCTAAAATTTTTATTTGAAATGATGATTTAACGTTACACGTTAGCTTACCATTACATTGTTAACAACAATTAACTGCTCAGTGATTAAAGTAACTAAAACGTAACATTTTTAAACATAACTGACTACCTGAGGTAAATAAAAGTGAGCATGGGTGTTGTTTACCCTAAAAAAAGGAAAAAGTTGTGATGCTTATAATTATGATTAATTTGCAATTATTAGATAATTTTTTTTACATAAACAAAAATTTTATTCATTTCATAGATGTAGAATAGAGTTTTTATTTTAATAGAATTTTAAGCGTATTAATTATCACTTAATTAATATTTTTAATTAATATTAGAGTTAATTATGTTAGTTTGTTATTATTTTGAATAATGTTACTTTGCATTAATTACATAAAGTAAAACTATCTTTCATGTTGAATATGTTAAAAATGCTTTAATTATTATTTAAATTTTTTTATTATAATATTTGAATTGATAAGCTAGTATATTTAAATTATATTCAATAATTCAAACAAAATATATTACTTTATACTTATTACTGCAATAACAAATAAAATATTTAAAAAATTAATCAAATATTAAATTCATAAAATTACATGCAACACATGTGACATTAGAAGCTAGTAATATATAAAAAATATGAGTTTGGATAAACTTTTAAATCAACGAAAATAACCTTTAATGTTCATTTAATTACTATACTAACATTAAATAAATAAATTTATTTTTAATAATCGAGTTTTTATTCATTTGCACCAATACCCTCAAGAATAATAGATAAAATCTATTATAAAAATAGTAGATAAAATCATATTAATAATAATATTTTTTGGTAATAGGATTTTTTATTGGTTTGAACTACATAGTTGAATATATTAATTATTAGTAATATAATATTATCATTCAATTAGTGTTATAGTTATATACCAATTAAAATTAAAGTTTATCATTATAAATAGTATTCAACAAAAGGAGATTATTAGAACTAGTAAGTTTGATGTGTCTTAAAAATAATGAAATATTATAGTAATGAAATTTTAAAGAGGAAATTTCAAGTCGTAGTCAAATGACAATGACACCGAAAAGAGATGAAATATCGTTTAATCAATGATGAGGTAAAATTATAATACTCATTCATCATCATCACACATTTATTTAGCTTATGATACAATATAATACTGATTTTGTTTTAAACTCACCATTATTTATTTCTCCCTATCATTGTCTAATATGAAAGCTTCACTTTATATTTTTATGTTCTTATTAATTTTAATTTTCTTTATACTATTCTTCCTATTAGTATTACAATTATAAATTTATAAAAATATTTAATTTGTTATTATTGTTTAAGTAATTTGCAACTCCAAAACAATTAATTGCATTAGAAGTCCAATGTTGATCAAAGTTGATGAGGATAGATAAATAGATAGATAGATTGAAGAAGATTAAGATAGAAGATGATGACAGGAATGATAGACTATAGTAGAAAATTAAGATAGAAAATTTTAAATATATTTGTAATAATATTAGAATTTATTTTTAAATTAGAATTTATTTTAACTTTTATGGAAGTTGGATTTTTACTTTATCTTTAATTGATTCCATTGTTTTTTATAATACAATTAGACTATTTAATCTCAATAATTACTTCAGTTAAGAAAATAAACTATAAGAAATTATATTATGATTTGTAAAGTTTAATTTCATTATATTTATACAATTTTGAATTTTCATTTTAATTAATAACAATGTTATTTAGTTTTAAATTGAAAAAAAATAAAATGCTAAAACAGTTTTTTAATACTAAAATTAAAAAAATTAAATTAATATTTTAAAATTAATTTTAAAATATGATTTTAATCCATTAAGATCATAATTAATTTTATCTATTATTAGTGTGCACATAAAAATTAAATCAAATTTTAATCTCAATTTTGAAAAATAATTTTTATTTCTTGAAATTTAATCTTTTAAGATATTTACATAAAATTTAAAGATAGTATTTTTTTTTTTTACTTTTATTCAAAATCATAATAAATATTAGAATTAATTCATCTTTAATTGCAATTTCATTATAATTTAAACTATTTAATTTAATCAATAAATATTATCTTATTATTTTAAATTATTTTATTATTTTATTGACATCAATTTTGTAAAAATTGAAATTATAGATCTGAAATATGTTCATCTTTTAAACATAGTACAAATATGATTTTTTTAATAATTTACAAAATAATAAAAATATAAATGTAAATATTTATGTGCAACACACATGATATCGAAGGCTAATATATAAAAGTACGAGTTTGAAGAAATTTTCAAAATGATAAAAATACCATTGATTTTTCACTATATTACAAGATTTAATTTAAATATATATAATTTAATTTAGAAATATTAGTTAAATGAAGTTGTGCTAATTTTAAAATAAAGTTATTACTTGAATAAAACTCCAAGTATAAAAAATAGAAAAAAAAATTGTGATAATTATAATCATAATCTACGTTTTAGTTTTTAGTTAAAAGAAATTGATGTTAAAAAAAAATTGAGTTATGATTTTTTTTTTTAAATTGTGCTAATTTTATTGATGTAAGATAAATATATTACTTGAATAGAACTTTAAGCATATCACTTAGTTAATATTAGAGTTATATATCAATTAAAATATAAGTTTAACTTTATAAATAGGATTCAATAGTTAGACATATTCAATCAAGTAGCATTTAAGAAAAATTACCAATAAACAAATGGAGATTGTTAGCATAAATAATTTAAATTTATATTAAAAAAAGAATGGACCATTAAAGCAATAATTCTTCGAAAAGGCAATATTGAACCATAATTGAACAACAATGGAACTAGACAGTGATAAAAAATATTTTAATTGATGATGAGGTACTGTATATCATTATATTATTATTTACTTTTTTCTATAAGTTGTTTTATACCATGTAAAGCAAACACTATTAAAACTATTTCTTTTTTTTATCTATTCGTTATTTGTTTAGTGCAAGTGAAAATATCTTTTGGGTTTGATTTAAAAAGAAAGTTAAATTTCATCAATTATATTTTAATCACTATTAATAAATGTGCTTATTAATTTAGTTTAAATATTTTCCTTATTTATCATGAGCTATTATTATAACGGATGTATGTTGTTTAACTTAATTTTTTTAAAAACTTTTCAAATTAACATTATAGTTTGTTTTCTTATATAGACTCAAATTTATATATATTATATAAAAATAGTAGAAATTATCATTATCAATGATAGGAAACAACAATTAAAATTATGTTATTGAAAACTAATTAAAAATTAAACGCGTAAAATCACATATGACATTAGAAACTAGTAATATATAAAAACATAAATGTAGAGAATCTTTTAAACTAATATATATATTATTGTTTGTTATGTTCAAAATCTATAACAATGTAACACCCCTCGCCCCGTCCCGACGTACAGTACAAGTGAGAGGTGTTATCGGAGCATTTTTAGACTTGTACAAAAAAATTGCTTTTATAAAAATATTCATTTCGCAACATACTAGTGTTCTTTAAATAAAATTGACGGAGTTTAGAATGATTTAAATACTATTAGAAATAATTTTGGGTCATTTAATACATATAAGCACATTACTAAATCATAAAGCGAGTGTTCAAAGCTTATCGACTTAAAACGATGTCATTCGAGTTGAGAAAAATAAGAGTTTTATCATGTTTAAAACCTTAAAATTATAAATAAAATCAACAATATAACAACATTTTTTAACACTTTAAAATCATCTTAAAATCATTAGAAACATTTTCCAAGTGATCATAGGTCCCTGGGGTCAAGTACGAGCCTCAAAGGGCACAAAAACGACCAAAACAGTATAGTGGCCTTGTACATGGGCCAAGGTATCGATACCTAAGGCCTAGGTATTGGTACATGATCAGTGTATCGTAGCATTTTATCTAATTACTTATTCTAGTCTGATACCTATGATAAAGATACCGGACCCTAGGCCCCTAAAATTAAAAAATTTACTCAAAAACACATTAAAACATATCCAAACACCACCATATCATTTCAATATGTTTTAAAGCATTATAGAACAAAATTTTAACTCTTTCAAGATCGTATGCATAACACGAACACATCTAAATTGAAAATAAACATGCCTTTATTAAGACAAATGCAAAAGCGTTTCAAAATTGTCATTTAACTTCACAATTATACAATCAATCTAAGTTATACATGTCAATAACAAAATACTAATGATATTTAAATGTTTAAAAAAAATCTTTAAACTTGAATGATGATGCAATGCTCCCAAGGTGACACCGTGACTTCTCAGTAAGCCCAAAACCAATGACTTTAAAACAACCAACACGTGAGCTTAGAAAGCTGAATAAGTACACAAGGATAATCAAACTCATCATATTATGTTTTTAATGTTGAGCCCCTAAGACAAATTTTTTTTTTTAGAATTCATTAATTTTAAGTTTAGCCTTTCTATGGATTCTTATCTGATTATCCAATATTGAGGATCTACTTATATGTTAACGATATATTAGTTATTCCTATTATTGTAATGCTCCCACGCCCGAAACCGTCACCGGAGTCAAGCTTGAGGTGTTACTAAACTTATCTTACCTTTTAAACAACTCTAAACCACTTATTTTAATTTTCGGAATAAACTATTTTTCTGCGTCATAGCTGCTTAAAAATTCATTTCTCGAGTTTCAAAACTTAAAATTAAGATCCGTAAATTTTTCCTGAAACTAGACTCATATATCTATCTACTAATTTTTTTCTAGAATTTTTGACTTAGCCAATTAGTACAGTTTATTATTTAAAGTTACCCCTGTTTCATAATTCGACTGCACTGACCTCTACTTACTACGAACCACTTTTCTCCCTATAGAAAATTAATATAACTATAACGTTTGTTTCTATTAAAACTAGATTCAATAAGGATTCTAACCATATAAATTAAACCACCTAATTATTTTTGTACAATTTATGGTGAATTTCCAAAGTTGAAACAGGGGATCTAGAATTTTCTCTGACCCTGTTTCACTAAAACTCAGATATCTCATAAAATATAATACCTTTACCTGTTTTGCTTATTCCATAAGAAAATAGACATAATAAGCTTTAATTTCATATATTATTCACCATCAAAACATGTCTCTACGATTTTTAGTGATTTTTCAAAATCACATTATTTCTGATACTTGAATCTGTTTTTAAGTTACTTTCACATTTTTCTTAGTTTTCATGTGATAGTTACTACTTATTCATACATACAATTAAACATATATATCATCAGCCATTCTATTAGCTAATCACTAGCAAGTATTTACACATCATTCATTGATCATATCATATCAAAAGAAACCAAGTTCCTATACATGCCATACACAAAACTAAACGTCTAACTATACCAATGTGATTTATTCGATAGTGTGATCGGGTCTCCGACGCTTCCTTCGATCCCCGAGTGGCTTGATAAAACTATAAAAAAAGAAAATAAAGAGAGTAAGCACTAGGCTTAGTAAGCTTACAAGCAAATAAATTACAACATTCAACATAATGAATAATTATACATAATGTCACCTAGCCTCATAAACTTTCTTTACTTCTCATTTTCTACCTTCTTCTTTACTTACTTACCTTCTTTCTTACCTGACCTTTCACTATTCATAAATATAATCTACCTTCCCTTTTACTGATAATTCACTGTAATTTAACGTGTACAATGACCCATTGAACCACTCGGAATACTAAGGATACTGGGGTTGTTCCTGTCTATCAATATCCTGCCAATGCCATGTCTTCGACATGGACTTACATGAATTATTCCTGTCTCCAATGCCATATATATATATCTAATATGGGCTTACATGGCTCATTCCTGTCTCCAAAGCCATATAACTGATATGGACTTACATGGCTCATTTCTGTCCTGTCCTGTCCTGTCAACCCCAATATCTTAATATTCCTAAGGTTCAAACGGGGCTTCCTAATGCTTTTTCTCTGTCACTACTTTTTTAATTCGACTTTAAATATCCTCATAAAATAAGTATATAAATTCTGAAATTAACAATAATAATGTAAAATAAAAGAACATTGCATTTATTTCATCAGAAACTTACCTCGTATGCAAAAATAGCTACTTTTACCATTTCGTCCACAACTTGGTATTTTCTCCATTTTAGCCCGAATTTCAGTTTTCCTTGCTCTATCATTTAAAATATAGTCTAATTAGGACTCACATTATTCAAATTGACTCAAAATCATATTTTGGCAAAATTACAATTTTGCCCCTAAACTTTTGCATATTTACACTTTTGCCCCAAAGCTCGTAAATTAAACTTCAGCCTATTTTCTTATGTTTCATGATATGCTGGTCATTTTTCCCTTCTATGGCAGCATTAAATTCATACTCTAACAAGCACTTATGACTATTAGGTATTTTTACCGATTAAGTCCTTTTACTCGTTTTTGCTTAAAACCGAGTAGTACAAGTTGTCTAACATAATTTAAAACCTCATATTCTACCATAAAACACCAAAATACACAAATTTCACCTATGGGTATTTTTCCAAATATGAACCCTAACTTAAATTATTGCTAGCATAAGCTTTATCGAGCTCACCGGACTCAAAAACATAAAGAACATTAAAAACGGGGCTTGGAATCACTTACCATGGAGCTTGAAAGCTTGAAACAAACCCTAGATATGGAGAACCCTTGAAATTTCGTCCTAATGAAGAAGATGGACAAAAATTGGCTTTTAATTTTGTTTTTATTTCATTTTAATAACTAAATGACCAAAATGTCCTTACTACTAAACTTTCAAAAATTCCTTCCATGTCCTAATTTTTGTCCATAGACTTAGAAATTGGTAAAATTACTCTTTAAGGACCTCTAATTAATAATCTAATTCAATTTTATGCAAAATACTTCTAGAACACAAGTTTTGCAATTTATTCAATTTAGTCCCTAATTTCAAATTAAGTACTTTATGCATAGAATTTCTTCACGAACTTTTCACACAATCATGCAAACATATCATAGACCTCAAAATAATAATAAAATAAATTTTTCTACCTCAGATTTGTGGTTTCGCAACCACTGTTCCGTTTAGGCCCTATTTCGGGATGTTAGATTTCTCCCCCCCTTTAGGGATTTTCGTCCCCGAAAATCTTACCTGTGAAGAGATTTGGGTACTATTTTCACATAGCCTCTTCGAGTTCCCATGTAGCCTCGTCTACCCCATGTAGTCGACTATCTCTCAAATGTACAACTCGGCCAACTTGTCAAGTGAAAAATCCATACGAACTGGGATAAAATGAGCCGACTTCGTTAACTTATCAATCACAACCCGTCTCGCATCTTTCTTTCTCGGTGTAAACGGCAATCCTGTCACAAAATCTATAGTAACTCGATTCCATTTCCACTCGTGGACTAGAACAGTGCAATAAACTCAAAGGTACTGATGTTCGGCCTTTACTGCTGACAGATCAAAACATCTAGAAACAAACTCAAATGTCCCTTTTTAGTCCTACCCACCAATACATTTTCTTCAAATCATTATACATCTTTGTACTACTCGATGAATAGACAAAAAAAACTACTATGTGCTTCCTCCTTAGATCTTTCGAATAAGCTCATCATTCTTCTAAGTACACATACCCAGGGTGATAATCAATCACTAGCTCATAGTCTTTAATCAACTCTAGCCATCTTTTTTCTTCAATTTCAAACTTTTGTGATCAGTGAATATGTGGCACTTCTCACCGTACAAATGATGTCTCCAAATCTTCAACGCAAAAATAATGGTAGCTAGCTCTAAATCATGTGTCGGATAGTTCTTCTCATGGGGCTTTAGCTGTCTAGAAGCATAAGCAATTACCTTCCCTTCCTGCATAAGTACACAACCAAGTCCATTCATGGACGCATCACCGTAAATCACAAACTCCTTACAGTTACTGTTGTACTAAAATAGGAGCTTTAGTCAATAATGCTTTTAACTTGTCAAAACTCTGTTCACACTTCTCAGTCCATTCAAACTTGATATCCTTTCGCAGAAATCTTGTCAATGGGGTAGCTATCATGGAAAATCCCTCTACAATATCCGGCAAGACCAAGAGAACTTCTAACTTTTGATACATTTCTAGGAGGCTTCCAATCAACAATGGCTGAAATCTTGCTCGAATCAACCTTAATACCTTCACCTGAAACAATATGTCTAAGAAAACCAACTTCTCGTAACTAACTCACTTTTGCTAAACTTGGCATACAACTGATTATCTCTCAGAATCTGTAAAACTGTTCTCAAATGCTCTGCATGCTCAGTCTCATCATGAGAATAAATCAAGATATCATCAATGAACACAACTACAAACTTATCCAAGTACGGTCTGAAAATTCGGTTCATTAAGTCCATGAAAATGGCAGGAGCATTAGTCAAGCCAAATGGCATCACAAGGAACTCAAAATGACCATACCTAGTCCGAAAAAAGCATCTTGGGACATCTCGATTCTTTAACTCATAACTGATAGTATCCGGATCTCAAATCTATCTTGGAGAACACAGTGAGCTCCCTTGTTTCAATTCCAGAATTCCTTTCTCTTACGTCAATAAACCCCGATCGATGTACTTTTTACGAAATTCCTCCCAAAGAAATCCCAAGTGATCCTCTCCTTTGGTACAAGCGATACAAGTGTCTTCCACTAGTAGTAGGTGAGTCTCTAAGAAGTGATATTACACATTTCATACATTCCTCGGGTGTACAAGATAATTCATCAAAGACTCGATAGTATTTTCTAACCAAAATTTTGCTCTTTCTGCATCATCATGTTTTGTTGCTCTAACTCTTACGCCCCTTGTTTCCCCGATTCTATCAATCGGTGGCTTTTCTCTTATCATTGTACTGTGGATCGGGGAAGCTTGAGCTACATGGGTAGCCTCGAGAGTCATGAAGGGGTGGAGGTCTAACTACCGGATTCGTACGAACGAACTCGGCAAACCAATTATTCAAAGCTTGGAAGAGAGCTTCTCGAGTCACTCCTCCCTGATTAACTGTTACTGACCTATTCTCAGATGGCGCTACCCCTTCTGCGGGAGTAGGCGCATTACTTTCTACATCATCATCACCAGCTCGCTCGGGATCCATTACAATAAAACAAAATATTTAAAAATCGTCGAGTCATCACACTATCAAAATACGGTGTATGGCATGTATAGCTAGACATTTACTCACACTAACTGCTCCGAGAACCGACTAAACCTGCTCGATACCAATAAATGTAACGCCCCACGCCCAAAACCGTCACCGAGTCAAGCTTGAGGTGTTAATAAACTTATCTTACCTTTTAAACAACTCTAAACCACTTATTTTAATTTTCGGAATAAACTGTTTTTCTGCGTCATAGCTGCTTAAAAATTCATTTCTCGAGTTTCAAAACTCAAACTTAAGATCCGTAAATTTTTCCTGAAACTAGACTCATATATCTATCTACTAATTTTTTCTAGAATTTTTGACTTAGCCAATTAGTACAGTTTATTAGTTAAAGTTACCCTGTTTGAATCTCACCGCACTTGACCTCTACTTACTACTAACCACTTTTCTCCCTATACAAAATTAATATAACTATACCGTTTGTTTCTATTAAAACTAGATTCAATAAGGATTCTAACCATATAAATGAACGAACCCTCAATTCAAAGATTGAAATTCTTGGATAGCCCTTAATTATTTTTTTACAATTTATGGTGAATTTCCAAAGTTTAAACAGGGGATCTAGAATTTTCTCTGACCCTGTTTCACTAAAACTCAGATATCTCATAAAATATAATACCTTTACCTGTTTTGCTTATTCCATAAGAAAATAGACATAATAAGCTTTAATTTCATATATTATTCACCATCAAAACATGTCTCTACGATTTTTAGTGATTTTTCAAAATCACATTATTTCTGATACTTGAATCTATTTTTAAGTTACTTTCACATTTTTCTTAGTTTTCATGTGATAGTTACTACTTATTCATACATACAATTAAACATGTATATCATCAGCCATTCTATTAGCTAATCACTAGCAAGTATTTACACATCATTCATTGATCATATCATATCAAAAGAAACCAAGTTCCTATACATGCCATACACAAAACTAAACGTCTAACTATACCAATGTGATTTATTCAATAGTGTGATCGGGTCTCCGACGTTTCCTTCGATCCCCGAGTGGCTTGATAAAAACTATAAGAAAAAGAAAATAAAGAGAGTAAGCACTAGGCTTAGTAAGCTTACAAGCAAATAAATTACAACATTCAACATAATGAATAATTATACATAATGTCACCTAGCCTCATAAACTTTCTTTACTTCTCATTTTCTACCTTCTTCTTTACTTACTTACCTTCTTTCTTACCTGACCTTTCACTATTCATAAATATAATCTAACTTCCCTTTTGCTGATAATTCACTGTAATTTAACGTGTACAATGACCCATTGAACCACTCGGAATACTAAGGATACCGGGTCGCTCTGTCTATCAATATCCTCGCCAATGCCATGTCTTCGACATGGACTTACATGAATTATTCCTGTCTCCAATGCCATATATATATATCTAATATGGGCTTATATGGCTCATTCCTGTCTCCAAAGCCATATAACTGATATGGACTTACATGGCTCATTTCTGTCCTGTCCTGTCCTGTCAACCCCAATATCTTAATATTCCTAAGGTTCAAACGGGGCTTCCTAATGCTTTTTCTCTCACACTTAGCTTTTAATTCGACTTTAAATATCCTCATAAAATAAGTATATAAATTCTGAAATTAACAATAATAATGTAAAATAAAAGAATATTGCATTTATTTACTGTAAACTTACCTCGTATGCAAAAATAGCTACTTTTACCATTTCGTCCACAACTTGGTATTTTCTCCATTTTAGCCCGAATTTCAGTTTTCCTTGCTCTATTATTTAAAATATAGTCTAATTAGGACTCACATTATTCAAATTGACTCAAAATCATATTTTGGCAAAATTACAATTTTGCCCTAAACTTTTGCATATTTACACTTTTGCCCCAAAGCTCAAATTAAACTTCAGCCTATTTTCTTATGTTTCATGACATGCTGGTCATTTTTTCCCTTCTATGGCAGCATTAAATTCATACTCTAACAAGCACTTATGACTATTAGGTATTTTTACCGATTAAGTCCTTTTACTCGTTTTTGCTTAAAACCGAGTAGTACAAGTTGTCTAACATAATTTAAAACCTCATATTCTATCATAAAACACCAAAATACACAAATTTCACCTATGGGTATTTTTCCAAATATGAACCCTAACTTAAATTATTGCTAGCATAAGCTTTATCGAGCTACAGGACTCAAAAACGTAAAGAACATTAAAACGGGGCTTGGAATCACTTACCATGGAGCTTGAAAGCTTGAAACAAACCCTAGCTATGGAGAACCCTTGAAATTTTGTCCTAATGAAGAAGATGGACAAAAATTGGCTTTTAATTTTTTTTTTATTTCATTTTAATAACTAAATGACCAAAATGCCCTTACTACTAAACTTTCAAAAATTGCTTCCATGTCCTAATTTTTGTCCATAGACTTAGAAATTGGTAAAATTACTCTTTAAGGACCTCTAATTAATAATCTAATTCAATTTTTTGCAAAATACTTCTAGAACACAAGTTTTGCAATTTATTCAATTTAGTCCCTAATTTCAAATTAAGTACTTTATGCATAGAATTTCTTCACGAACTTTTCACACAATCATGCAAACATATCATAGACCTCAAAATAATTATAAAATAAATTTTTCTACCTCGGATTTGTGGTTTCGCAACCACTGTTCCGTTTAGGCCCTATTTCGGGATGTTACAATTATGGATTTTAAACAAGTGGCTCTAATAAGCATTAGACCTTACATGTGTTCATCTTTCTAACCAAATTCATTTAACTCAATTTCACTTATGGTCATTTTTTCCTTGTGCAAATTATGCTGTCGACTTACCTTATATTTTAGTTATGTCACAAGTGGTGGGAACATAGTATCATGACATGATAATCTTTAATTCAATGTTTATTCAAACTGGTTTCTCTTTTGTTCTAACTCATTAAGCTATTATCCCATACCACCTTAGTAAATGCCTTACAATTATGATTACATTATCAAATTTTAATATGTTTGGTCATAAACACAAGTAAAATAACTTAGATACATGAGACTCTCTCCAAACCACACCAATGAGCACATAAGGCTAGGTATAAAACCAAGGTGCTAAGCTTGAAGGCAACAAAACATATCCTTCCAAACAAACCAAAGAGAATCGACATGCCAAGCCTAAAGGTGTCAATATATGCATTGACTGCATAACACAAAGGCAATATAGAGTCCACATGATATCTGTAAAGCCCGAAGGCAACAAAAATCTAGGTATAGAACTCTAGGTACACATAATCCCTATTGACATGCCAATCGTATCCTAACTATTTCACAATGTTTACTAGGGCACTTAAGGTCATAAATAGAATTATTTATTTAAGGCCATTAACACATTTAATTACTCAAATAGAAGCATAATCAAAGTAACAAAGTTTAGTGATCTTTTAAACCATTCTTGTTTAAACACACATATTAGCACATTAAGTGCCTAATACAAATACATTATACAAAATCGTCCTAGGCCCTAATTTCACATTCATGATTCTCACTATCTTTCAAAGGGTCATTTATGACCATTTCTTTCATTTACCAACATTTCCATAACAAAAATTCAAGAAGAGTCTTTATGGCCTCACTTTAAACCAATTTTCCAAACTTTATGATTATATGTTTCTACAGGTATTAATATGTTGACTCTAACGATAATTAGAAGGAATTGATTAATTCATCTCATTCTTGGCCATAATGACATCATTTACATTTTCACACTAATAACATAATTCATACTTACCAAACCAAACTTATTAATACTTCTATAACAACCAAAGTTTCATAATATCTCATTGATTAATATGTCATCTCACATTCAAGCTTTTAGAAAAACTTAATAATAACTACTTTCATCACTTTTAAGCCATGAAATTTACATATGTACATTATCTAATTATTCCATATTTATCACATACATATTACCTATCTCATAAACCTTAATATAAGATATGTAAGAATGTCCAAGGTACTTACCTTTTTCAATGCTCTATAACATAAAATATTGCTTCTATAAGCTTTAATATATTCTTAACTAAGCTTAGAAATACCATTCTCAACATTTCCTCTTTTTTCATACACTAAAATATATCAAAATATCCATATACAATCTTTCCAATCTATCCAATCTTTCTCATAATTATTAAACTCAAATACCATGCTATGAGAGGTAGAAAATTCCATTACTTACCATTTTGAAGTTTTCTCTTACTAGCTTCTATTTTCTTTCTCATGAAATACCTAAACCTAGCTAATATTTGGTTAAGATGATACAAGAAATGAGTTTGGAGGTAATTTTCCAAGTGATTTCATTAAATGTGAGTATTGAGATTTTTGAGAAAAATTGCAAGAAAAAGGCAAGGAAAATAAGAGAAGAAGAAGAAGCATCCATGGATAGCATTGGTTGACTATAATAAGGCTGATGGAGGGGCTAGTTCTCCATCTTTTTCCTTTAAGAAAAATTCAAGTGGGCTTAAGGCCCAAGTCCACTCATACTAGTCTAAAGATTTAAAATTTGTGGCCCAATTCTTTATCTCATTGGACCAATAGTCCATAATAATTTCATAAATGAAGTATACCATCTAATTAACATTTCCAATGTAAAATACTTAAGAAATGACCAAAATACCCTTTTGGGGTCAAATTACATCTTTGCCCCATTATGCCTTAAATCACAGTTTCTTTACAAAAAAGAAGAAGTTATTAATCAACCTAAATACCATTACTCTTATTTAACACTTAATACACAGCCTTGGGTACTGAAAATTATACTTTTACCCTTTTCTTGGAAAAATTGGAAATTTGTACTTTTATTCCATGTTTTATCAAATCTTTCCAATTTGGTCCCAAATGAAATTCTCATCATACAAATACATATTCAAACCTATTTTTGTGCCTATTAATCAATACTAGCTCTTCACATTTTCGGCAAATTCAAATTTAGTCTTTAAACTTTTTGAATGTTGTGATTTGGCCGTTTCTTCATATTTTCACTTTTAAAATTCTTTTCAACTTTATTATAATAAGAAATATTGTATCTAACAAATTATTTAATTTTCTCAATAAATTTTTTACCAAAATAGTGTCACATGTTTAGTCGGAAATTGTGGGATGCTACAAACACTCATTACTTGTCTCGGTAATCTGTATGGCAAGTAATTCTATACTGACACTTACAAGTTTTTACAAAATTGGGCTTTTATAAAATAACCTCTTCATGGTACATTCTTTTTTTTTTTAAAGTACATGGCCACATTTAGAAGATTTAGATATAATTTGAAGTTATTTTAAGTCATCCAATACTAATAGGACAAGTCATAAGCACATATCTTAGTGAAACTCCCAATTTATTTCATTAAGTTAAAAACAATTTGAACATTTTAGAACAATTATAAAATAATTTAAAAACAATTTGTGGATGATTAGAGGTGCTTTAGACCCCATAAGTGCTTGGGATAGTTCAAAACAGTGAAGTGGCCACTAATCAGGGGTAAGGTATTGTTACCTTGGCCTTGCACTGTTCCAAATTTTGGCCACTAACTTGCAAAGTTCCAATACTTTCAGTCAGATTTACAAAATATTGATGTAGGGGACAAAAATTTCAAGTTTAAAATACTTTGAACACACCCCAAATCACCTCCTAACAAACAATTACAAAGCATATCCATAAAGATCAATGTAAAACATGCAAATTCAAGCTTATACACATCTCGACTTAACTCATTTTCAAATGTCAGTGTATTAATTCTTGAAAACCATTTTAGTGCCTCAATAAAACACAATTCAACCTCAAGTGGTGTTGGTGATGTGATATGTAACACCCTAAATCCAGCCTAGACGTTATGGCTGAATCTGGTGATGTCACATGGAATGGACTTTGAAATCGAATTTATCAAGTTAAAATTGTTTCTGTTTGTTAGCTCTTATTTATCTTTCGTCAATTTCAAAACTATTTTCTCATTAATTTAATTTGTTTAAAAACATATTCTGTAGCGGAAGCTTTTAAAACCGTGATTTTTAAAGAAAACCGTTCGTGTTTAGGAAAAACATTGCATTTAATAAAATCGAGTTTTCGTTGTGTGTTGTAGTTTAAAAGTCCATGTAAACAGTTAAAATCCAAAGTAACGGTAAAAGTCCAAAATTCCAAATTACATAAAAAATACTCCAAAAATAGGAATTAAAAACCTTAAATGGAATTAAACAGTTCAATTGTCATGTGGTCACCATTGAGTCCTCCACCGCACCGATGCGTCTAGTTTTGGGGGGTTACCTGTACAGATAAACAAAAAGGGGTGAGTTTACGTAAACTTAGTGTATAATCCCCACAAAAGATAGGCATATAGTCAAACAATAGTTATTAGTCAAATGTAATCTGGGCCTAAGCCTATTAAAGATTCAGATACAGTTTAGGCCTTAACCCATTCAGATACAGTCTCAGATATAAATTAGGGCCTTGCCCATCTCAGATACAGTATGCATACAGTAACATAAATCAGTATCCTACCCACCAACCTCTACACACCATCTCCGACCATCCCTACACACTATGTGGGGTTTAAAACACCCACCCAGCCCTACACACCAAGTCATACCGAATGCGGCACATATTAGTAATATTGCAGCTAAGCTGCCAGATAATAGGCATAAAATCCTTTCAGTACACTTCCTCCAATAATCAATCATCCCACCCCAATGCAGATGCAACTAAACATGCTCAATGCAAATATATAGAAATACATGCTTAGATGCTATTATTCAGTTATCAGTCATACATACAGATCAGTAAACATGCATAAATTTAACATGTTCAATACATACATTGTATTTCAAATCACACAATTTAGGGTCTAAGTAGCACTTACCGACCTTACAGTAGGTTCACAGTCAACTTAAGCGACCCGTGCAACCCTAGGAAACATTTTAGCTAAATGGGCCCACCTGTCTATGTGGTTTGCCCTTATGGGCCTATACACCCAGATTGTCCTTAGCCTGTGTGGATCATATGGCCTGGCCTAAATTTTACATGCCCGTGTGGACTACCCGTGGGAGCCCCAACGCCCGTACGGTCCACACGCCTAGTTCGGTTTATCCTATGTGGCCCACACGGCCATACCCCATCGATCATATGGTCGTGTCTTACGCACGACCTGGCCTTCGTCGATCACACAACCGTGTTGTCACACACGGCCTACCAAACATGTAACACCCCTTACCTGTGCCCGAGACTGGGACAAGGCACGGGGCATTATCGTACACAAACATGACATTTCCAAAAAATTTTGGGCTATAGAATTTCGTTCCAAATTAAAACCAATCAAACATATTCATAGTGTCCCTATTATGAGCCAACGAGACCCAAAAGATGTATTGAGAATGGTCCGGGACTAAACCGAGGGCTTAAGGAAATCTTAGGAAAATTCTTAGGTTTAAGCCTCACACACCCGTGTGGAGGCATTGCACATGCCCGTGTGCTTTGGGACGTGCTCGTGTCCCTTACCCGTGTGAAATTAATTGAATTTATTTTCCATTTCAAACCTATAAGGGTTTTCACACGACCGAGCACACGACCGTGTCCCTGGCCCGTGTCCTTCACACGGCCTAGGCACACTCGTGTCCAAAAACTTGAGCATTCTGTTTATGATGTCATCATGCATTTAGGGGCATACGGCCAAGACACACGCCCATGTGTTAGGCCGTGCTCTCTCCTCACAGTTGAGACACACGGTCGTGTCTCTACTCGTGTGTTTACTACCATGCATACTGACCTAAAAATTTTAGATGCAGGGGACACACGGCTGTACCACACGCTCATGGGGCTGACCGTGTGTCACACACGGCCTGGACACATGCTCGTGTGTCTACCCGTGTAGACCTTTTTGGAGGCTACAATCCAAGCCAATGGTCACCCTTAACATCAAGACACATTTGTGAACCTCAATGGTATTTAACATGGCTTAAATATGCTCAATGACTACCATCAATGGTCTATTGCATGTTAAACTCATCTCATCGGTTTTGTACATGCTAACTTATCCTCTTTATAATAAGGATTACAATATCATATAACATATTTATACTTAGCTCATTTTATAATTCATTGTCAACTATGACCTAACCATCTCTAAGTGATTTGGCCACATTCCACTTGTCCATTCATGATACACCACATTTAACCATCATATGAATATTTAGACACCATCATGCACAATTAGTAAATTACAACCTACATCAATATGAGCCATGACTTATGGCCATATACAAAAAGAATAGGTATATCATTCAAGCCTTTACATTGGCTAACCAATGACACATATAACAAAATAACCAAAAACCTATACATGCCATTGTAACAAAGTAAAAGTATCTATATGCCAAAGTAAGATAAGCTGATAGTGTTGACAATACTCCAATCGTCTTCCAATCTTTACGAGTCCACGAACTCTGTAAAATAGGGAAAGGAAAGGGGGTAAGCATTAACATGCTTAGTAAGTTCGGATAACAGGAAGGTAAACTTACTGTTCATTTAGCATAAAACCATAAAATATATTCATGCCAAACATGCATAGTATAAATTCCCTATCACATACATTCAATCATCAAGTTAGTTTCATCTCAAGCAATATAGCATTAATCTTAGATGAGCTCATCAATTCAAATATTTTCATTCTCGTTCCTCATTATAGTCCCATTGAATTTCTCAAAATCTCCATGGGTATTCTGTTTACAGTCAAGTCATGCTAGTGACCATTTTAAGTACACACTCTCGTGAACCTCATTCTTACGGCGGGATTACCAGTCTGGGCTAAATCCCTCATAACATGAATTTAAGGAGTATTGTCGGGATTACCGTTTCAGGCTAAATCCTTTACAATAACAATTACTCCAACAAGCTCGGATCTGAAATGCCAGTCCAGGCTAATTTCAGTCCTTAATCGTATTACCCATCCGGGCTAAATCCACAATACACATATATTCACTGGGAGGTTCAATCACTTAAGGAACACTCGTCCGGGCTGGATCCTTACTATACTGAGATCACCGGATTACCCATCCGGGCTAAATCCCTTTCTGCAACACATGCAGGATCTCATGTCATGTAAGCAACAATTTACCCATCGAATCTCTATTTTTCATTCAACCGGGATAATTGTCATCTTTTTCATTTTACACTACCACATTTCATGGATTGTTATGAAATCAATATCTAAATTAACATACATTTAAGAATATGCATTTTCAGGTATATTTAAAGTTTACTTCGAGTTACACGAACTTACCTGGTAATTACTTCGGTTTCGTATTTCACTTATTCTGAAACCTTTCATTTTCCACGGTCGACCTCCAGAATTGGTTCTTTAGGGTCTATATCAGTAAAAATAACTTAGTAATACCTCATACCATTCATTTCGGACCTAAATTTTACCCCTAGGAAAAATGACCGTTTTGCCCCTAACATTTCACATTTTTACAAATTATTCCCTAGGTTCGTATAATAGAATGCGTAAAATTCTTTGGTTACCCATGACTAGTCGAATGTTATTCACACTCATAGCAGCCCATGTTTTTCCTTCATTCCATATTTTTCTACTCATTTTCACCACTTTTACAATTTAGTCCTTTAAGCCATTTCCATGAAAAACCACTTAGTAAAAGTTGTTTACCATCCTTAAAACTCTCATATTCCTTCATAAATCATCAAAACACAAACATCTCATGCATGGGTAATTTTCTAAACATGAACCCCAGCATGAGATATGGGTAGAAATAGAAAGAGCATGTTACGTGGATCCCAAAAATACAAAGAACATTAAAAACATGGCTAGGATTGACTTACTATCAAGCTTGAAATGTTGGAAAACCCTAGCTATGGAGACCCTTAGAATTTTGACAGCTTGGAGAAGAAAATGAGCTAATTTTAGCTTTATTTTTCCGTTTTTATTAAGTTTATTACCCATTGACCAAAATGCCCTCCTTACAAAACTTCCAAAATTTTCTGCATGCCCATTTTTGTCCAAAAACTTAAAAATTGGGCAAATTGCTATTTAAGACCTTCTAATTTATAATTCAAAGCAATTTATGCAAATTGCTTCTAGAACCCAAGTTTTGCAATTTATTTAATTTGGTACCTAATTTCCAGTTGGACACCTTATACTTAGAATTTCTTCATGAAACTTTAGCGCATGATTATTTTCATATTTTAAACCTTATAATAATCATGAAATAAATATTTTAATGTCGAATTGGTGGCCCCGAAACCACTATTCTGACTAGGCCCTATTTTGGGATGTTACAACACAGGTGACCATACGCCCGTGTGGCGTCGACAGTGGGGTTTTTTTGGCTTTCGCCAAATCCCATTTTCTATGTTTTGAGTTACACACCTGGCTTGTTTTCGATACAAAATCACTCCCAAAGCTTTGGAACCTAAGAAAGAAGCACCCAAAAGCCGATTTAGTAGCCAAAATTACGAATTGGTTCAAAACCCAAAACAACACTCAACTTACCGATGACAAAAAACCACTGCTAAATCGTTTAAGCAATTGGTGCAAAGTTCACAATTCACAACCTTCTCCTACCCAAAATAATGGCAGAAAAATCAAATTCCACAATTATACCAACAAAGCTAATGCATAAACATAATTATTCCAAGACACCACAAACCACTTACCTATTTAACAGTACGAAGGATTGACACGCCAATGAATCACGATTTGAAAAGGGAAGGTTTTGATAGAAGTCAGAAAAAGAAAAAGAAAAATGAAAGTTCGGAGTAGAATAGCAGAGAGGAAAAACAAAATGTCAGAAGAGGAAATTTTGGGGAAAACAGAGAGAGAAGAGAACTACCTACATATCCCTAATTTCTCTCCACTAATCCAACTAACAACTACTTACTCAGATTCCCTGTAACATCCCGAAATAGAGCCTAGTCAGAACAGTGGTTTTGAGACCACAAATTTGAAATAGAAATAATTATTTTATGATTATTTGATGATCCATGACATGATTTCATGTTTGTGTGAAATTTTCATTAAGAAATTCTATGCCTAAGATGTTCAATTTGACTTTAGGGACTAAATTGAATAAGTTGCAAAACTTGTGTTCTAGAAGCTTCAAGCATAAAATTGCATTGGATTATTAATTAGAGGTCCTTAAATAGCAATTCAACCAAGTTATAAAATTTTGGACAAAAATGGGCATGAATAGGAAAAAAAATTGAAAGAAAGGCTAAAAGGGCATTTTGGTCATTTAGTAAATAAAAAAATAAAAAGGGGAAAATCAAGAAAAAATTATGTCCATATTCTCTAAGGGTGCCAAAATTTGGGGAGTCTCCATAGTTAGGGTTTTCAACATTTCAAGCTTGATTGTAAGTGCTCCTAAGCCCCGTTTTTAATGTTCTTTATGTTTTTGAGATCTTTGAAGCATAATCTAGTTATTTCTACCATCATTTTAAGCTAAGGTTCATGTATGAAATTTGACCCATGTGTGACATGGTTGTATTTTGATATTTAATGGAGGAATATGAATGTTTGATGTGTGATAAACATATTTTACTAAGTGATTTTTAGTGAAAATACCTAAAACGGACTTGTTTGTAAAAGGTGTAAAAATAAGTAGTAGAAATGTGTTTTGATGAGAAATATGGGGTTGATATGAGTTAGGATATGAATCGGCTAGGCTTGGGTAACCAAGAAAATGCATGCATTTCATTTTATGAGCCTAGGGACCAAGTTGTAAATAAGTGAAAAGTTAGGGGTAAAATGGTAATTTTACCAAAGAATATGTTATGGGTCGATTTGACCAATGTATGTATTGAGCAAGTTAATTTTGGCATTATAGATCAAGAAAAATGTGATTCGAGTCTTGATTAGGGGAAAAAAAAAGTTTACGAGGATTAGACTCGTTTCTATCATTTTGTACCAAGGTAAGTTCATGTGTAAATAATGCAATGTTGTATCATATTTTAATGCTTTATTAATATATGAATTTTCATGTTTAATTATTGTAAAGAGTGTATGAATAATATTATGGTCAATGAGAATAACTTTGGGAATGAGTTCGACAGAGATATGGTATCAAAGAATACCGTTTGAACCTTAGGAATAGTTTAGGATACAAGTGACATGTCACTAGGAATTATGAGATCTGAACTCATTGAGTTGTAGTCTGAGTTCATAATTATGAGACACATGCTATGGTGGTATGGGTACTGGTCTCGTACATACTATTGATGGTGAGGTAGTGCATGTGTTGCGGATACCTGACAGCCTATATGAGCAAAGCCATGAGTAGCTCGAAAGCGCCAACATGTGATATGAGATATGAAGTAGCATTGGCTACATATAGGGCACTTAGGTGCCAGACTCCGATGTATCCGATAGTATTCCGAGTGTTCAATGGGTAATCCAAAGAGAAGCCAAATGGGTAATCTGTAATCTTAATAAATACGTCAAAGAAGTGAAAGTAAGTTAATTTGTGCCAGTGGGCACAGGTATGTACTCCGAACTCATGAGAATGCCATGAAAAATGATGAACTTGTGGTAAGAATATGCATATGTATATTTATGTGAAAATTAAGGTTGAGAAGTTGATAAAAATACAAGATTATGTTCAATGTATTAATATATGATTAATGCTTGTTTAAGTTGCATTTTATTTACATGTGAACTTACTAAGCTTTAAAGCTTACCCCATTTCCTTTCCTTTTCTTATAGTGTCGCCAAGCCGGCTCGGGGATCGTGGAACGTCAGAGACTTGATCACACTATCAATTGGATAATTGGGTATTGTTAGAATTATCATTTTGAGTATGGCATGTATAAGGACTTGGTCTTTTTGGTTATATGTCGTATTGATGTAGCCAAATGTGTTGGCTTATAATAATATTGATTCATTTTGGATATAGCCATGATAGATGGCTCATATTGGTTATTGGGTTGTAACCCTAATCATTTATGCATGCATGCAAATGTGTTTATGCTTGATGTGGTTGGTTGCTTAAGGATGATAATGTGAAATGAGTGGCATATGTGGTTGATGAATGAATGGGGACTAATAGGTATGACCAGAATTATATTGTAAATGAGTAATTGGAAAGAAGAATTATAATGATGAATAAATAATGAAATTGGTGTGGAATGCCATATGGTAGTATGACGATTGAGGTATGTGGTAGGTCCACACTATAAAGTCATGAATTAACCATGAATGTGTATGCTTGTGTAATTAAATGTACTATGTTGCATGCCATGAAGTGAGATGATGTATGTATGTGCTTAAGGGTGGAAAATGGCTTGGAAAATAGCGTTAAAGTTGTCCACAAGAGTAGATACACGGGCATGTGTCTAGGCTGAGTGCGACACACGGTCTGCCCCATGGGCATGTGGTTCGGCCGTGTGTCCCTTGCACCCTAATTAATGCAAAACAAAATGCTCAGTAGTAAACATACGGGAAGAGACACGGGCGTGTGTCTCAGCCGTATGGAGGACACGGTCTCAGGGCATAGGCATGTGCCCAAGCCGTGTGAAGTCTGCACTTGATTTTTGGAATTTAATTCGCCACACGGCCTAAGCACATGGGCGTGTGACTTGGCCGTGTGACCTTATTTGGTTGATGACGTCATAGTCAGAGAGTTACACAGGCTGAGGACACGGGTGTGTCCTGTAACACCCTTTACCCGTATCCGTCGCCGGAATAGGGTACGAGATATTAACAAATTATAATACATACTATTAAATAAAACTGAGACAAAAATGCGACGTGCAATTTGATCATGAATCATTATAACATATGCCATTAACAATACAAGCCAATTTCAAAGGCTTCGTACAAAATGATTAGTTTGATACTATAATTAACATTTTAAACCTAGGCAATTATGACACGTAACAAAATAACTAAGTCTACTATACATGCCATAATTCAAAATGTTGAGTTCAAATACCAAAAGTATTGATAGTGCGAGCGGATCTTCAACGATCTCTAACTCCTGAGCTAGCCGGATGACACTATAAGACAAAAGAGAGAAAAGAAAGTAAGCTTATAGCTTAGTAAGTAAGTATATAAATAACAAATAAAGAATCTAATATGTTTACAACATAACTCAATTATATCATATATGTTTATTTGAATTTCATTATTTACTTCAATTTGATCAAGCTGTCCCTCCTGCATCATGATCACTAAATAAATCATAACTCGAGTTACGAAACTCGAAATTCAAATCCGTAAAATTTCCCTGAATATAGACTCATAAAAATTCTTACTAATTTTTTTATAGAATTTTTGGTTCAGCCAATTAGTACAGTTTATTAGTTAAAGTTTCCCCTGTTACACAGCTCAACTGATCTGACCTCTGTTCACTACGAATTGAATTTATCCCAGTACACAATTCAAATGACCATGAAAACTGTTTCATTTAAAGTTAGACTCAATAAGGAATTTATGCATATAAACTATATTTATTAATTTGTTTTGTACAACTTTTAATGATTTTTCAAATTTGGAACAGGGGATCACATAGTCATTCTGAGCAAGTCACACACAATTATTAATATCTCAAAATATAGAATTCCTTTACTTGCTCCGTTTCTTTTATATGAAAATAGACTCATTAAGCTTTAATTTCACATATCATTCAGCCTCTAATTAAATTCCTACTATTTTTGGTGATTTTTCAAAATCACATCACTGCTACTATCCCAAAACAATTTTAGTGCTAATTCACTCTTTCACACTTTCTTTGTATTAACCTCATTTTAACTTATATATATCACAAATCATTTTCACCATTTTTCATACATCACAAGTATAGGCCCATGATTACAATGTCACCACAAAGCCATCCCGTTGAACAATTCGGATCAATTCTCGATACTTGATGGTTTCAGCACACAGCCCCACCTTCACATTTCATTTAATTTGGCTCTCTTGTACACATGGAGAACACCTAGTTCCACCCATGCGACCTAGCCAATTTATCTCGTAGCTCTCTTGTCTACATGGTGTCCTTCACTTGGAATCACACATGCGACCTAGCTACATTTATCTTTCCCGTAGCTCTCTTGTCTACATGGGATACATCCCGTATCACACATGTGACCTAGCCACTACATAGTATCTCATAGCTTTCTTGTACACGTGATATGCACTCAGCACCATACATGTGACCTAGCTACGCTCCATCTATTTTATTTGATCTTTCCGAATGTTCAACCGGGATTTCTCTCTCTATTACTATTTCCATTCTTCCAATAGTCGATTTATGCTTCAACATCAGCTAATATATATATATATATATAATAGGCTGAAATATAAGAATGTAAATGAAATTAATGTATTATTTACATACAAACTTACCACGGTGCAAAATATGGGAATTTTGCAATTTAGTCCAAAACTTTTTCCTTCCCCATTCGAGATCGATTCCATGCCTTTCTTGATTATGAAGCTTGAAAGTTGAAGAAACCCTAGCTATGGAGGAGAGCAAATTTTGGCAGCAACTAGTGAAGGTGATGACCAATTTTTGTGTTATTTTTCCCATTTTATTTCATTTAATATACAAATGACCAAAATGCCCTTACTACTAAACTTTCCAAAAATTCCCTCCATGTCCAACTTTTGTCCATAACTTAGGAATTGGTCAAATTGCTATTTAAGACCTCCTAATTAATATCCCAAAGAAATTTCATACTAAAAACTTCTAAAACACGAGTTTTGCAATTTATTCGGTTTAGTCCCTAATCTCAACTTAAGCGCTCAATGCATAGAATTTCATCACGAAATTTTCACGAAATCATGAAATCATATCATAAACCTCAAAATAATTATAAAATAATTATTTCTATCTCGGATTTATGGTTACAAAACCACTATTCTGATTAGGCCCTAATTCGGGTTGTCATATGTCCCAAGCCACATGGGCGTGTGTGATCACACGGCCTACCCACACGGGCGTGTGATTCCTCAAAACATGAAAATTTTGTAAGTGTTGCAAAATTTTTGAAAGTTTTAGGTTTAGTCCCGAACCATCGTCAATGTATGGTTTGGGCCTCGTAGGCCTGGATAAGGGACGTTATACATGTATATGAATGGTTTTAAATTGAATAAAAATTTATGGGTCAGTTCTGTATGAATGCTTATATCTAAGCCCGTTAATGCGTCAAACCCTGTTTCGGTGTTAGATACAGGTAAGGGGTGTTACATTTAGTGGTATCAAAGTTATGGTTTAGTTGATTCTCGGACTAACATAGTGCGTGTATGAATCTAGCTAAACATGCCATAAGTAATTTGTGATAGTGTGACGACTCTTGACCTTTTTAAAATTATGCTTTTCATATAGTAATGGATCCCGATCGAGCTATGGCGGATGATTTGGAAAGTAATGCACCAGCTCCCACTGAAGGGGCGGTGCCATCTGAAAACCAACCTTCCACGGTTAGTTAGGGAGGAGGAGAAGGGGCTCGGGAAGCCTTTCTCTATATGATGAATGTAATATCCCGAATTTGGGCCTAATCGGAATAGTGGTTTCGTGACTACAAATTCGAGATAGAAATAATTATTTTATAATTATTTTGAGGTTTATGATATGATTACATGATTGTGTGAAAATTTCGTGAAGAAATTCTATGCATAAAATACTTAATTTGAAAGTAGGGACTAAATCGAATAAGTTGCAAAACTTGCATTCTAGAAGTTTTTAGTATGAAATTGCATTGAAATATTAATTAAGAGGTCTTAAATAGCAATTTGACCAATTTTAAGTTCATGGACAAAATTAGGACATGAAAGGAATTTTTGGAAAGTTTAGTAGTAAGGGCATTTTGGTCATTTAGTTATTAAAATGAATTAAAAACAAAATTAAAAGCCAATTTTTGTCCATCTTCTTCATTAGGACGAAATTTCAAGGGTTCTCCATAGCTAGGGTTTGTTTCAAGCTTTCAAGCTCCATAGTAAGTGATTCCAAGCCCCGCTTTTAATGTTCTTTACGTTTTCGAGTCCCTAGGTAGCTCGATAAAGCTTATGCTAGCAATAATTTAAGTTAGGGTTCATATTTGGAAAAATACCCATAGGTGAAATTTGTGTATTTTGGTGTTTTATGATAGAATATGAGGTTTTAAATTATGTTAGACAACTTGTGCTACTCTCGGTTTTAGGTAAAAACGAGTAAAAGGACTTAATCGGTAAAAATACCTAATAGTCATAAGTGCTTGTTAGAGTGAGAATTTGATGTTTCCATAAAGTGATCAGCATGTTGTAAAACAGAAGAATAAGGAATAAAGTTTAATCCCGAGCCTAGGGGCAAAAATGTAAATATGTAAAAGTTTAGGGGTAAAATTGTAATTTTGCCAAAATTTGGGTTAAGGATTAATTTGATAATGTGAGTATTAAATAAGCTAAATGTGTTATTTTAGATCAAGAAAGACGTGGAATCGACCTCAATCGAGGAAAAGAAAAGATTGTGGACTAAATTGCAAAATCTTTGTATTTTGGTACCAAGGTAAGTTCATGTGTAAATAATGTAGTATAATTGTTATTTGTAAATTATTGATGTTAATTATATGATATGCTGATTTTTATTATGAGATATATGCTTTGTGGTTATTTTCGAATAAAATGTAAATTATTTGTATTATTTGTTAAATATAAAGTGCTACTGAGTATTGGCTTCGGTATTTTACGGAAGATGGCAAGGATATGTGTTCGAGGAAAATCCCGTTTGAACCTTAGGAATAGATTAGGATACAAGTGACATGTCACTAGGATGGTTGAGCATCCGAACTCGTTGAGTTGAGTCCGAGTTCACTTATGGATGCGAATGTTCGAACTCGTTGAGTTGAGTCCGAGTTCGAGAGATGTAACTAGGCATCCGAGCTCGTTGAGTTGAGTCCGAGTTCACTTATGGATGCAAACGCCCGAGCTCGTTGAGTTGAGTCCGAGTTCGCTTATGGGCGGGTTACATGATTGCTTGATTGCATATATGGCACTTATGTGCAAGTTATCCATGTATCCGAATTATATTCCGATGTGTTCAACGGGTAAAGTTTTACTCAAATGGAGGAACATTCGAGATGTAAAGAGACGTATTGGTAAGTGATGTGAAATGGATATTTTTGGACAGGTATGTATTTAACCCTCAGGAGTCGGGATAGGTCGAAGGCTCAGTCACACTATCCGGAAGACTTTTGGTAAATGGTTTGTAAATTTAAGTATGGCATGTATAGCAATATACCTATTTTGTGTAAATGATCTTATGATAAATTATGAAAATGGTTAGTTTAGATTATGTTTGATGTTAAGGAAAATTATTAAGATACTTAGTGCATAAAAACTCATAAAAGGGATGAAATTTGCCATAAACAGAATACTGCAGCAACACTGACGCGAGTTTGAAAATTTGCTAAAAATCATAGAAATTTAATATGGTGATGGAATATATATCAAATTGAAGCTTATTATGTCTAGTTTCACATGAAACAAATGAAACAGGTAAAGGAATTATATGTTAAAAGATATTTGAATTTTAATGAAACAGGGTCGTAACAGTTTCTAAATCCCCTGTTCCAACTTTAGAAATTCACTAAAAATTTTAAAGATATAATTAGGTGGTTTATTTTATATCCTCAGAATCCTTATTGAGTCTAGTTTTAGTAGAAACAAACCTCATAGTCATATGAATTTTTTACAGAGAGAAATGTGGTTCGTAGTAAACAGAGGTCAAACCAGTCAAGTCTTGAAACAGGGGTAACTTTAACTAATAAACTGTACTAATTGGCTCAACCAAAAATTCTAGAAAAAAATTAGTAGATAGGTATGTGAGTCTAGATTCAAGGAAAATTTATGGATCTTAATTTCGAGTTTTGTAACTCGAGATATGATTTTTCTTGTGACTGTGACGCAAGTAGCTTAAAAACTGTGAATGTAGAAACAAATAATCCAAAGTTCTAAAAATGTTAAATTAAGCTTAGTAACACCTCATACTCGACTCCGGCGACGGTCTCGGGCGTGGGGGCGTTACATTTAGTGGTATCAGAGTAGGTTTAGTCGGTTCTCGGACTACGTGTTGTATGTACGGATTTTGCTATACATGCCATATGTATAAATTGTGATAGTGTGACGACTTCTGACCTTTTTAAATGATTTTTTTTATAGTAAATGGATCCCGATCCAGTGTGGCGATGAAGTAGAGAGTAATGCGCCAGCTCCGCTGAAGGAGCAGCGCACGACTGAAAATCCACCTCCCATCTGTTGGTCGGGGAGGAGAAAGGGGTCGGGAAGCCTTTCTCCAAATGATGAGTGCATGGTACACTGAGTTCGTTCGTACGAACCCAAATGTACAACCTCCCCCACCTCCCCCAATTCCTCAACCTGTACCCCCGACGCCTCAAGGTATGGATCTGATGAAATTTCACAGAACTCCAGTTGATAGAATTCGCAAGCAAGGGGCCGAAGAATTTAAAGCAAATATTGATGATGATGCCGAGAAAGCGAGTTCTGGCTTGAAAATTCTATCCAGGGTATTTGACGAATTATCTTGTACACCTGAAGAATGTTTGAAATGCGCTATATCTTTGTTGAGGATTCAGCTTATAATTGGTGGAAGACTTTGATTTCGGTGGTACCGAAAAGAGAAAATAACTTGGGAATTCTTTCAAGAAGAGTTTCGGAAGAAATATATTAGTGAAAGATTTATTGATCAGAAGCGTAAAGAATTTCTTGAGCTGAAGCAAGGTAATATGACGGTTACAGAATATGAAAGAGAGTTTGTTCGATTAAGTAAGTATGCCAGAGAGTATGTTCCTACAGAGGCCAAGATGTGCCGACGATTTGAAGACGGGCTCAACGAAGACATCAAGGTATTTGTTGGAATTCTTGAATTAAAAGAAATGGTAGTATTGGTTGATCGAGCTTGTAAGGCCGAAGAATTGCTTAAAGAAAAGAAAAAGGTAGAGGCTGAGACTAGAAATTGGAAGAAAAGACCGATGAGCAGTTCATTTTCACAGCAACCTGGAAAGTCAAGAAATATGAATCCTCGTTCCCAAGCTTCAGCGGGCAATCATATAGGGAATTATAAGAAGCAAAATGTGGGTCCTAAATCTCAGACTACTTCGGCAGCCAGTGTAGGGAACTCGAGATTTGTTAAACCTGAGTGCCAGCGGTGTGGTAGAAATCATTTTGGTCCGTGTAGAGCAAATGAATGTTTTCGATGTGGTTCTCCGGATCATTTTATTAGAGACTGCCCAGAGAGAGCTGAAAAAGAAAAATTTCAGAATACAAAAATAAGTGGGGCGGATTCGAGAGGAAGATATCCAAGAAAAGCTGGGAGCGAAGCAAGCAGTAAGAATGTAGCCAGGGATGCACCAGCTTAGACTCAAGGAAGGGCTCCTGCTAGAACTTATGCTATTAAAGCGCGTGAAGATGCTTCCTCACCTGATGTGATTACTGGTACATTCTCTCTCTATAATGTTAATGTTATTGCTTTGATTGATCCCGGTTCTACTCATTCATATGTGTGCATGAAATTGGTGTCTAGTATGAATATACCCGTTGAGAATACTGAAATTTATGATTAGAGTGTCGAATCCATTAGGCAAATGTGTGATCTATTGATAAAGTATGTAAGAAATGTCCTTTAATGATTCGGGATCATTACTTTCCTACCCGACTTGATGTTGTTGCCGTTTGATGAATTTGATGTTATTTTGGGTATGGATTGGTTGACATTGCATGATGCTATAGTAAATTGCAAAGAAAAGGTTATAGAATTAAAGTGTGAAAACGGTGAAACTCATGCGGGTTGAATCGGATAAATCGTAGAGGTATTGTCTAGTGTGATTTCTTTGATGTCGGCTCGAGAGATATTTGAGAAAGGGTTATGAAGCTTATTTGGCGTATGTAATTAATACAAAAGAAGTTGAAAAGAAAGTTGAATCGATCACTTGTTGTGTGCGAATTTGCGGACGTATTTCTGAAGAATTGCCAAAGTGTTTGCCTCCAATCGAAGTAGAATTTGGTATTGATTTGATACCGGGAACAGCTCCGATTTCGATTGCTCGTATAGAATGGCACCAAAGAGAGTTGAAAGAATTAAAGTCGCGATTGCAAGAGTTGACTGATAAAGGTTTTGTGAGACCGAGTTTTTCACCTTGGGGTGCTCCTGTTATTTGTGAAAAAGAAGGATGGTTCTATGAGGTTGTGTGTTGATTATCGCCGATTAAACAAGGTGACAATCAAAAACAAATATCCGTTGCCAAGAATTGATGATTTGTTTGATCACTAAAAGGAGCGACATGGTTTTCAAAGATTGACTTGAGATCCGGGTATTACCAATCATGAGTAAAAGAGTCGGATGTGCCTAAAATCGCTTTTAGAACAAGGTATGGTCATTATGAATTTTTAGTTATGCCATTCTGGTTGACAAATGCTCTCACTGTGTTTATGGATTTAATGAATCGCATATTCCACCATACTTGGACAAATTTGTTGTGGTGTTTATAGATGATATTTTAATTTATTCAAAAGATGATACAGAGCATGCTGAGCATTTGAGGATAGTTTTGCAAACTTTGAGAGATAAGCAGTTGTATGCTAAGTTTAGTAAAAGTGAATTTTGGCTACGGGAAGTTGGATTTTTGGGTCATATTGTTTCAGGTGATGGTATACGGGTTGATCCTAGTAAAATTTCAGCCATTGTTGATTGGAAACCACCAAAAAATGTAACTGAAGTTAGAAGTTTCTTAGGGCTAGCTGGGTATTATCGGTGGTTTGTAAATGGATTTTCTATAATTGCTGCTCCTATAACTAAATTACTCCGAAAGGATGTTAAATTTGAATGGACAGAAGAATGTCAACAGAGTTTTGAAGAATTGAAAAAGTTATTAACAGAGGCACCAGTGTTAGTACAAATTTCTCAGGTAAAAGAATTTGTGGTGTATAGTGATGCTTCTCTAAATGGTTTGGGGTGTGTGCTCATGCAAGAAGGAAAAGTGGTGGCATATGCTTCGAGGTAGTTAAAACCTCATGAGAGGAATTATCCTACTCACGATTTGGAATTGGCTGCAATGGTGTTTGCTTTGAAAATTTGGCGACATTATTTGTATGGTGAAAAGTGCCGGGTATATACCGACCATAAAAGTCTTAAGTACCTGATGTCACAAAAAGACTTGAATCTAAGACAGCGAAGATGGTTGGAGTTATTGAAAGATTACGAGCTTGTTATTGATTATCATCCGGGAAAATCGAATGTAGTTGCTGATGCTTTGAGCAGAAAGTTGTTGTTTGCTTTGAGAGTTATGAACACTCAGTTGAAAGTGTCAGATGATGGTTCGATTCTAGCAGAGCTAAGAGTAAAATCGAAGTTTTTACAAGAGATTTCAAGCTCAAAAGATGATCAAGATTTGCAAGCCAAGAGAAAATAAAGTGTGAAGTTGACACAGAGTCGATTTCGTAATTGGTTCTGATGGGTGCATAATGTTTAAAGATCGGATTTGTGTACCAAAAAATGAGGAATTGATTCAAAAGATCCTACAAGAAGCACATAGTAGTTATTTCTCGATTCATCCGGGTAGTACGAAAATGTATAATGACTTGAAGAAAATGTATTGGTGGAATGGAATGAAAAGAGATATATCGAGAGTTTGTGTCCAAATGCTTAATTTGTCAACGGTGAAAAGCTTTGAACACCAAGTGCCTTCGGATTACTTCACCTATTATGGTTCTGAATGGAAATGGGATCGGATTACTATGGATTTTGTTTCAGATTGCCATTGACTCGGGGAAAGAAAGATGCCATCCGGGTAATAGTTGATGATTAACTAAGTCACTCATTTTATTCCTATTACATACGGATTATTCTCTTTAACAAGTTGGTGACTCAGTATATTAGAGAAATTTTTAGATTACATGGCATACCATTGTCGATTATTTCAGATAGAGATCCAAGGTTTACCTCGCGGTTTTGGCAAAAATTGCAAGACGCGTTAGGTACAAAGTTAAATTTCAAGATCGCCTTTCATCCACAAACCGATGGACAATCGGAGAGAGTAATTCGATTCTTGAAGACATGCTCGGATGTTGTGTATTGGAATTTCAAGGAAGTTGGGAAAGATATTTGCCGTTGGTAGAATTTGCTTACAACAATAGTTATCAGACGAGCTTGAAAATGGCACCTTATGAAGCATTGTATGGTCGTAAGTGTCGAATGCCTTTGTATTGGACTGAACTCAAGGAAAATCAGATTTATGGAGTTGATCTAATAAAAGAAACTGAAGAAAAAGTGAAAGTAATTCGAGATTGTTTGAAAGTCGCTTGAGATAGACGTAAATCTTATGCGAGATCTAAAACGAAAAGACATTGAATTTCAAGTTGGTGATAAAGTATTTTTAAAGGTGTCTCCGTGGAAGAAAGTCCTTAGATTTGGACGGAAGGGCAGATTAAGTTCGCGTTTTATTGGGCCGTATGAAGTAATTGAAAAAGTTGGACCGGTAGCATATCAGCTAGCATTACCACCTGAATTAGAGAAGATTCATGATGTGTTCCACGTATCTATGTTACGTCGGTATCGTTCGGATCCTTCACATGTAGTTTCACCGACAGAAATTGAACTACAACCAGATATGACCTACGAAGAAGAACCGATTAAGATTTTAGCTCGAGAGGTCAAACAACTAAGGAATAAAAATGTTGCACTTGTGAAGGTGTTGTGGCAAAGGCATGGAATAAAAGAAGCTACATGGGAATCCGAAGAAACTATGAGAAATCAATACCCACATCTGTTATTTGCAAAGATTTTCGAGGACGAAAATCCTTAAAGGGGGGAGAGTTGTAATATCCCGAATTTGGGCCTAATCGGAATAGTGGTTTCGTGACTACAAATTCGAGATAGAAATAATTATTTTATAATTATTTTGAGGTTTATGATATGATTACATGATTGTGTGAAAATTTCGTGAAGAAATTCTATGCATAAAATACTTAATTTGAAAGTAGGGACTAAATCGAATAAGTTGCAAAACTTGCATTCTAGAAGTTTTTAGTATGAAATTGCATTGAAATATTAATTAAGAGGTCTTAAATAGCAATTTGACCAATTTTAAGTTCATGGACAAAATTAGGACATGGAAGGAATATTTGGAAAGTTTAGTAGTAAGGGCATTTTGGTCATTTAGTTATTAAAATGAATTAAAAACAAAATTAAAAGCCAATTTTTGTCCATCTTCTTCATTAGGACGAAATTTAAAGGGTTCTCCATAGCTAGGGTTTGTTTCAAGCTTTCAAGCTCCATAGTAAGTGATTCCAAGCCCCGCTTTTAATGTTCTTTACGTTTTGAGTCCCGGTAGCTCGATAAAGCTTATGCTAGCAATAATTTAAGTTAGGGTTCATATTTGGAAAAATACCCATAGGTGAAATTTGTGTATTTTGGTGTTTTATGATAGAATATGAGGTTTTAAATTATGTTAGACAACTTGTGCTACTCGGTTTTAGGTAAAAACGAGTAAAAGGACTTAATCTCCAAAAATACCTAATAGTCATAAGTGCTTGTTAGAGTGAGAATTTGATGTTTCCATAGAAGAGAAAAGTGATCAGCATGTTGTAAAACATAAGAATAAGGAATAAAGTTTAATCCAGAGCCTAGGGGCAAAAATGTAAATATGTAAAAGTTTAGGGTAAAATTGTAATTTTGCCAAAATTTGGGTTAAGGATTAATTTGATAATGTGAGTATTAAATAAGCTAAATGTGTTATTTTAGATCAAGAAAGACGTGGAATCGACCTCAATCGAGGAAAAGAAAAGATTGTGGACTAAATTGCAAAATCTTTGTATTTTGGTACCAAGGTAAGTTCATGTGTAAATAATGTAGTATAATTGTTATTTGTAAATTATTGATGTTAATTATATGATATGCTGATTTTTATTATGAGATATATGCTTTGTGGTTATTTTCTAATAAAATGCAAATTATTTGTATTATTTGTTAAATATAAAGTGCTACCGTAGTATTGGTTTCGTATTTTACGGAAGATGGCAAGGATATGTGTTCGAGGAAAATCTGTTTGAACCTTAGGAATAGATTAGGATACAAGTGACATGTCACTAGGATGGTTGAGCATCCGAACTCGTTGAGTTGAGTCCGAGTTCACTTATGGATGCGAATGTTCGAACTCGTTGAGTTGAGTCCGAGTTCGAGAGATGTAACTAGGCATCCGAGCTCGTTGAGTTGAGTCCGAGTTCACTTATGGATGCGAACGCCCGAGCTCTCGTTGAGTTGAGTCCGGAGTTCGCTTATGGGCGGGTTACATGATTGCTTGATTGCATATATGGCACTTATGTGCAAGTTATCCATGTATCCGAATTATATTCGATATGTTCAACGGGTAAAGTTTTACTCAAATGGAGGAACATTCGAGATGTAAAGAGACGTATTGGTAAGTGATGTGAAATGGATATTTTTGGGCAGGTATGTATTTAACCCTCGGGTTGAGTATTGATACAATCACGATAAGGTAATAAGATGATGAAAATGATTAGAAATGTGATATGTGTTTTAGTGATGCATGCTAATGTTGATTGGTATGATTTGTTTGTTATGTTACTTATTATTTGCATATGAACTTACTAAGCATTTATGCTTACTCCTCCTTCTTACTCATTGTAGTTTTGGACAAGCCACTTCGAGTCGGATAGGTCGAGGCTCACCACACTATCCTAAGACTTTTGGTAAATGGTTTGTAAATTTAAGTATGGCATGTATAGCAATATACCTATTTTGTGTAAATGATCTTATGATAAATTATGAAAATGGTTAGTTTAGATTATGTTTGATGTTAAGGAAAATTATTAAGATACTTAGTGCATAAAAACTCATAAAAGGGATGAAATTTGCCATAAACAGAATACTGCAGCAACACTGACGCGAGTTTGAAAATTTGCTAAAAATCATAGAAATTGAATATGGTGATGGAATATATATCAAATTGAAGATTATTATGTCTAGTTTCACATGAAACAAATGAAACAGGTAAAGGAATTATATGTTAAAAGATATTTGAATTTTAGTGAAACAGGGTCGTAACAGTTTCTAAATCCCCTGTTCCAACTTTAGAAATTCACTAAAAATTTTAAAGATATAATTAGGTGGTTTATTTTATATCCTCAGAATCCTTATTGAGTCTAGTTTTAGTAGAAACAAACCTCATAGTCATATGAATTTTTTACAGAGAGAAATGTGGTTCGTAGTAAACAGAGGTCAAACCAGTCAAGTCTTGAAACAGGGGTAACTTTAACTAATAAACTGTACTAATTGGCTTAACCAAAAATTCTAGAAAAAAATTAGTAGATAGGTATGTGAGTCTAGATTCAAGGAAAATTTACGGATCTTAATTTCGAGTTTTGTAACTCGAGATATGATTTTTCTTGTGACTGTGACGCAAGTAGCTTAAAAACTGTGAATGTAGAAACAAATAATCCAAAGTTCTAAAAATGTTAAATTAAGCTTAGTAACACCTCATACTCGACTCCGGCGACGGTCTCGGGCGTGGGGGCGTTACAATGAATGCATGGTACACGGAGTTTGTTTGTACGAACCCAAACACTCAACCCCTCTACGCCCTCCAAATCCTCAACCCGTACCCCAAGTGCCTCAAGAAATGGATTTTATAAGATTTCATAGAACCCCAGTTGATAAAATTCAAAAGTAAGAAGCTGAGGAATTTAGGGCCAATGCTGATGATAACCTTGACAAAGTGGAATTTTGGCTTGAAAATTCTATTCAGGTATTCGATGAACTATCTTGCACACCCGAGGAATGTTTAAAGTATGCTATTTCTTTGTTGAGAGACTCGGCATATCATTGGTAGAAGATGCTAGTATCGGTGGTACCTTAAGAGAGGGTCACGTGGGAATTCTTCCAAGAAGAATTTCAAAAGAAATACATCAGTGAACGCTTCATTGATCAAAAATGCAAAGAATTTCTTGACTTGAAACAAGGTCGCATGTTAGTTACTGAGTACGAAAAAGAGTTTGTCCGGCTGAGCAAATATGCTCAGGAGTGTGTATCCTCCGAGGCTAAAATGTGTCGAAGGTTTGAATATGGTTGGGACTTAATTGAAGGAATTTGTGGTACTCGTTGATCAAGCTTGTAAAGCTGAGGAATTGATCAAGGAAAAGAGAAGGACCGAGGCTAAGACTAGAGACATAAGGAAGAGGCCGATGAGCAAGTCACTCGCATCTCAATCTAAGAAATCCAGAGACCTGTACTCTCATTCTCATGTGTCGACTGATCATTCATACAGAGATCGTAAAAAGCAAAATTAGGGTTTTAAATCTTAGGCTACATCTGTGGCTAGTGTGGGTAATGCTAGACCTTCTAGACCCGAGTGCCAACAATGTGGCAGAAATCATTTTGGCAAGTGTGGAGTGAATGATAGATCCTGTTTCCAATGCGGTTCTCAAGACCACTATATCAAGGACTGTCTTGAGATGGTTGAGAAGGATAAATTTCAGAATGTGAGACCGAGTAGTACGGCTACAAAAGGGAAATCCCAGAGAAATGCTGGTAATGGGGCTAGTAGTAAGAATGTAACGAGGACTACAACAGTGAGATCCAAAGCTAGAGCTCTGGCTAGAGCCTATGCCATACATGCGCGGGAGGATGCATCTTCTCCGAATCTGATTACGGGTACTTTTTCTCTCTATGACAATTCTGTTATTGCCTTCATTGACCATGATTCTACTCATTTTTATGTGTGCATGAAATTGGTATCTAGCAAGAATATGCCTGTTGAGTCTACGAAATTTATGATTAAAGTGTCAAACTCGTTAGGCAAGCATGTTTTAGTTGATAAGGTAAGTAAGAAATGTCCCTTGATGATTAAAGGTCATTGTTTTTCGGCTGACTTGATGTTATTGCCATTTGATGAATTTGATGTTATATTGGGTATAGATTGGTTGACACTTCATGATGCTGTAGTTAATTGTAGACTAAAAGTTATTGAATTGAAATGTGAAAATAGTGAAATTCTCTGGGTTGAATCAGATGAGTCAGATGGGTTGCCAATTGTGGTTTCTTCGATGACTGCCCAGAAATGTATGAAAAAGGGATGTGAGGCTTATTTGGCTTATGTGTTGAATACGAAAGAGTCTGAATTAAATATTGAATTAGTACCTGTTGTATGTGAGTATCCGAATGTGTTTCCGAAAGAGCTACCTGGATTACCTCCTGTTAGGGAAGTTGAGGTTGGTATTGAGTTAGTCCATAGTACAGCACCTATCTCAATTACTCCATATAGGATTGCCCTAACTGAAGTGAAAGAACTGAAGTCACAGTTGCAAGAATTAACCGATAAGGGATTTATAAGACTGAACTTTTCACCGTGGGGTGCTCTGGTATTATTCGTGAAAAAGAAAGATGGATCTATGAGGTAGTGTATAGATTACCGACAACTCAATAAGGTAACAATTAAGAACAAGTATCCTTTGACAAGGATTGATGACTTGTTTGACCAATTGAAAGGAGCGACATGGTTTTTTAAAATAGATTTGAGGTCCGACTACTATTAGTTGCGAGTTAAAGAGCCGGATGTGCCTAAAACTACTTTTAGAATGAGGTATGGCCATAATGAATTTCTTGTTATGCCATTTGGGTTGACAAACACACCTGCTGTATTTATGGATTTAATGAACCGAATATTTCGGCCATATTTGGACAAGTTTGTTGTCGTGTTCATTGACGATATTTTGATTTATTCGAAAGATGAGACAGAGCATGCCGAGCACTTGAGAATGATTTTGCAAACTTTGATAGATACACAGTTGTATGTTAAGTTTAGTAAAAGCGAGTTTTGGCTTCGAGAAGTTGGATTCTTGGGCCACATTGTTTCGAGTGATGGTATTAGAGTTTACCCGAGTAAAGTTTCTGCTATCGTCAAATGGAAACCACCAAGGAATTATCAAGGTTAAAAGCTTTTTGGGCTTAGTCGGTTACTACTGACAGTTTGTGAAAGGATTTTCTATGATTGTCACTCCTATGACAGGATTGCTTTAAAAGGATGTAAAATTCGAGTGGTCGAAAAAGTGTCAGCAAAGCTTTGAGAAATTAAAGATGTAATTGACTGAAGCACCGGTTTTGGTACAACCCGAGTCAGGTAAAGAATTTGTGATTTATAGTGATGCTTCCTTAAATGGTTTGGGATGTGTACTTATGCAAGAGGGTAAATTCATAGCTTACACTTCGAGACAGTTGAAGCCTCACGAGAAGAACTATCCGACACACGACTTAGAGTTGGCCGCCATAGTGTTCGCTTTGAAGATTTGGCGACATTATTTGTTTGGTGAGAAATGCTATGTCTATACCGATCAAAAATGTCTTAAGTACTTAATGACTCAAAAGTATTTGAACTTGTGACAACGGAGGTGGTTGGAACTGTTAAAAGATTATGCGCTTGTGATTGATTACCATCCGGGTAAGGCGAATGTGGTCGCCGACGCCTTGAGTAGGAAGTCGTTATTTACATTAAGGGCTATGAATACATGGTTGACTTTGTCTGGTGATGGTTCGATTCTAGTCGAGTCGAGAGCTAGACCAACTTTTCTTCAACAGATTTGTGATGCTCAAAAAGTCGATAAGGAGTTGCAAGCTAAGAGAATTCAGTGTGAGTCGAGCAGTGAATCAGATTTTTTAAATGACTCCAATGGTTGTTTGAGATTCTGTGGCAGGATTTGTGTTCTAAAGGACCCTGAGTTGATTCGGAATATTTTACATGAGGCACACAACGGTTGTTTGCTAGTTCACCCGGGTAGTACAAAAATGTATAATGACTTGAAGAAAATGTATTGGTGGAATGGTATGAAAAAGGATATCTTAGAGTTTGTATCGAAGTGTTTAATTTGTCAGCAGGTAAAAGTCGAACACCAAGTACCTTCAGGTTTGCTCCAGCCTATCATGGTTCCCGAGTGGAAATAGAATCAGTTTACTATGGATTTTGTGACAGGTTTGCCTTTAATTTCAAGAAAGAAAGATGCCGTTTGGGTTGTGGTTGATCAGCTTACGAAGTCAGCTCATTTTATCCTGGTACGCACTGATTACTCACTTGATAAGTTAGCTAAATTGTACATTGGTGAAATTGTTAGATGGAGTACCTATATCGATTGTATTGGATAGAGATCCGAGATTCACTTCACAGTTTTGGAAAAAGTTACAAGGAGCTTTGGGTACAAAGTTAAATTTCAGCATTGATTTTCATCTGTAGACTGACGGTCAGTCTGAGTGAGTAATTCAGATCTTGGAAGACATGCTCCGATGTTGTGTATTGGAATTCTAAGGTAGTTGGGAAAAGTACTTACCGTTGGTGGAGTTTTCTTATAATAATAGTCATCACACGAGTTTAAAAATGGTGCCTTACGAGGCATTATATGGGCATAAGTGCCAAACACCTTTGTATTAGACTGAACTCGGAAAAAGTCAGATTCACAGGGTTAACTTAGTCAAAGAAACCAAAGAGAAAGTGAAGATAATTTGTGATTTTTTGAAAGCTGCTTCGGATAGATGAAAATCCTATGCGAATTTGAAACGGAAAGAAATTGAGTTTCAGGTCAGTGATAAGGTGTTCCTGGAAGTGTCTCCATGGAAAAAGGTTTTGAAATTTGGCAAGAAGGGCAAGTAGAGTCCTCATTTTATAGGACCGTATGAAGTCACTGAGAGAGTAGGGCCAGTTCCCTACCAGTTGGCTTTACCATTAGGGTTGGAAAAGATTCATGATGTGTTCCACGTGTCCATGTTACGCCGTTACTGATTTGATCCTACACATGTGATTTCGCCGACAAAGGTTGAGATTCGACCAGACATGACCTATGGCGAGAAATCTATTAAGATTTTGGCTTGGGAAGTCAAACAGTTAAGAAACAAAAGTATTACCCTTGTGAAAGTGTTATGGCAAAGACATGGGGTTGAAGAGGCTACATAGGAGCCTGAAGAGGCCATGAGAAACCAATACCCAAACCTTTTCAACGGTAAAATTTTTGGGGACAAAAATACCTAAAGGGGGGAGAGTTCTAACATCCCAAAATAGGGCCTAGTCGGAACAGTGGTTTTGAGACCAAAAATCTGAAATAGAAATAATTATTTTATGATTATTTGATGATCCATGACATGATTGCATGTTTGTGTGAAATTTTCATGTAATATCCTGAATTAGGGCCTAGTCAGAACAGTGGTTTCGAGACCATAAATCTGAATTAGAAATAATTATTTTATAATTATTATAAGGTCTATGATATGTTTATATGATTGTGTAAAGTTTTCATGAAGAAATTATATGTGAGAAGTGTTTAATTTGGCTTTAAGGACTAAATCGCATAAAGTGCGAAAGTTGCATTCTAATAGCTAAAGGTATTAAATAGCTATAGAATTTTTAGTGGAAGCCCTTATGTGGAAATTAGCCCATTAATAAGTTAGTGGAAGATATTTGTTTGGTATTATTGAAATTAGTTAGAAATTAAAAGGGTAAATTGGTAATTAAGTTTAAAAGGTATAATAAGACAAAAATGCAAAAGTTATCATCTTTATGTTTCTTTCTCCACCGAAACAAAGAAAAATGGGCAGCCATGGATGAGCATGATATTTGGCCAAGCTTCTATGGCTCATCTAGGTACAGTTTTTGTCCCGTTTTTAATTATTTTTATGTTTTCGGAGTCGTGGTAACTCAATTTAGGTATCATGTACCTTCGTTTTCAAAACTGTTAAAGTTTGTGAATTTTGCCATTGTTGATAAAATGTGTTTTGATAATTGATGATAGAAAATGCATCATTGTTGTTAGATAAACAACATTTGTAAAGGATTTTTGATAAAAATGTCGATTAAGGACTAAGTTGAGAAATGTGTTAAATTGTGTGATAAAAGTGTGAATATGTGAAATATGTGGGCTTCTGTAAGTAAGATAAATACTCGGCTAGGCTTGGGTTGGGATAAAATTGAATGAATTTTATTTTTTGAGCCTAGGGACTAATTTGTAAATAAGTGAAAGTTTAGGGGCAAAATTATAAATTTGCCAAAGTATGATTTTTGGGTCAATTTGAATATTGTGAATAATAAACAAGCTATATTTGAAATGTTAGATTAAGATAATCGAGATTCAGGCTTAAATCGAGAAAGTACGTGGTTAAAAAAATCGATATTTGGGCTTAAATCGAGAAAGTACGTGGTTAAGGACAAAAAGGGAATAATTATCCATTTTTGCATTCAAGGTAAGTTCATGTGATAATAATAATGCAATGTCTTATTTGAATTGAAATGCCTAAATATTATTATAAAATTTGTATGATTTGTTACAGATATACTCGACGAGGAATCGACAAACGAGTCGTATGATAAAATTGGTAAGACAATAATTTTATTGTGATTTGTGATTAAAATCTGAATTGATATGATAATTCAGATGCGTTGAATTATATGTTTGTGGTACTATGTACGTGATGGTGTTGTAATACCCCCACGCCCGAAACCGTCACCGGAGTCAAGCTTGAGGTGTTACTAAACTTATCTTACCTTTTAAACAACTCCAAACCACTTATTTTAATTTTCAGAATAAACTATTTTTCTGCGTCATGGTTGTTTAAAAATTCATTTCTCGAGTTTCAAAACTCAAAATTAAGTTCCATAAATTTTTCCTGAAACTAGACTCATATATCTATCTACGAATTTTTTTCTAGAATTTTTGACACAGCTAATTAGTACAATTTATTAGTTAAAATTTTCCCTGTTTCAGAATTTGACTACACTGACCTCTATTTACTATGAACCACTTTTCTCCCTGTAAAAAATTCATATGACTATACCATTTGTTTCTATTAAAACTAGATTCAATAAGAATTCTAACTATAAAAAGTACACCACCTAATTATTTTTTAAAATTTATGGTGAATTTATAAAGTTGAAATAGGGGATCCAAAAATCGCTCTGGCCCTGTTTCACTAAAACTTAGATATCGTATAAAATACAAAACCTTTACCTATTTTGCTTATTCCATATGAAAATAGACACAATGAGATTTAATTTCATATATTATTCACCATAAAAACATGTCTTTATGATTTTTAATGATTTTTCAAAGTCACATTATTTCTGATACTGGAATCCGTTTTTAAGTTAGTTTCACATTTTTCATAGTTTTCATGTGATAGTTACTACTTAATCATACATACTATTAAACATGTATATCATCAGCCATTATATTAACTAATAATTAGCAAGTATTTACACATCATTCATTGATCATATCATATCAAAAGAAACCAAGTTCCTATACATGCCATACACAAAACGAAACGTCTAACTATACCAATGTGATTCCTTCGATAGTGTGATCGGGTCTCCGACATTTCCTTCAATCCCCGAGTGGCTTGATAAAAACTATAAGAAAAGTAAAATAAAGAGAGTAAGCACTAGGCTTAGTAAGCTTACAAGAAAATAAATTACAACATTCAACATAATGAATAATTATACATAATGTCACCTAGCCTCATAAACTTTCTTTACTTCTCATTTTCTACCTTCTTCTTTACTCACTTACCTTCTTTCTTACTTGACCTTTCACTATTCATAAATATAATCTACCTTCTTATTTTGCTGATAATTCACTGTAATTTAACGTGTACAATGACCCGTTGAACCACTCGAAATACTAAGGATACTAGGGTCGTTCCTGTCTACAATATCCTGCCAATGCCATGTCTTCGACATGGACTTACATGAATTATTCTTGTCTCCAATGCCATATATATATCTAATATGGGCTTACATGACTCATTCCTGTCTCCAAAGCCATATACCTTATATGGACTTACATGGCTCATTTCTGTCCTGTTCTGTCCTGTCAACCCCAATATCCTAACATTCCTAAGGTTCAAATGGGGCTTCCTAATGCTTTTTCTCTGTCACTTCGCCTTTAATTTGACTTTAAATATTCTCATAAAATAAGTATATAAATGCTGAAAATTGACAATAATAATTTAAAATAAAAGAATATTGCATTTATTTCATCAGAACTTACCTCGATACAAAATGTGACTAAACTTTACAATTTAGTCCTTTACTTTTTCTTTTCCCGATCTACTCCCGAATTTCGCTCTTCTTGATCTATAATAGCAAATTTAACTTATTTAATATTCACATTTATCAAAACAGTCCTTTACTCAAACTTTGGAAAAATTACATTTTTGCCCCTAAACTTTTGCATATTTACACTTTTGCCCCAAATCTCATAAATTAAACTTCAGCCTATTTTCTTATGTTTTATGACATGCTGATCGTTTTTCCCTTCTATAGCAAAATCAAATTCTCACTCTAACATATACTTATGACTATTAGGTATTTTTACCGATCAAGCCTTTTTACTCGTTTTTACCTAAAACCGAGTGGCACAAGTTGTCTAACATAATCTAAGACCTCATATTCTATCATAAAACATCAAAACGTATTTTTCCAAATATGAACCCTAACTTAAATTATTGCTAGCATAAGCTTTATCGAGCTACCGAGACTCCGAAAACGTAAAGAACATTAAAAATGGGGCTTGGAATCACTTACTATGGAGCTTGAAAGCTTGAAACAAACCCTAGCTATGAATAACCCTTGAAATTTCGTGCTAATGAAGAAGATGATGAATTTTGTGTTATTTTTCCCTTTTTATTTCATTTAATATCCAAATGACCAAAATGCCCTTCCTTATTAAACTTTCAAAAATTCCATCCATGTCCTATTTTGCCCATGAACTTAGAAATTGGTCAAATTGTTATTTAAACCCTCCTAATTAATATTCCAAAGTAATTTCATACTAAAAACTTCTAGAATGTAAGTTTTGCAAATTATTCGATTTAGTCCCTAATCTCAACATAAGCACTTTATGCATAGAATTTCATCACGAAATTTTCACACAATCATGCAATCATATCATGAACCTCAAAATAATAATAAAATAATTTTTTTCTACCTCGTATTTGTGGTTTCGCAACCACTGTTTCGTTTAGGCCCTATTTCGGGATGTTACATTTCTCCCCCTTTAGGGATTTTCGTCCCCTAAAATCTTACTTGTGAAGAGATTTGGGTACTGTTTTCGCATAGCCTCTTCGGGTTCCCATGTAGCCTCGTCTACCCCATGTCTATTCCATAGTACTTTCACAAGTGCAATACTTTTGTTCCTTAATTGCTTTACCTCACGAGCTAGAATCTTTACCGGTTCTTCACCGTAAGTCATGTCTGGCTGAATCTCAACCTCTGTCTGAGAAATCACATGTGACGGATCTGAATGATAACGACGTAGCATAGACACATGAAATACATTATGAATCTTCTCTAACTCAATCGGCAAAGCTAACCGATATGCTAATGGTCTGACTCTCTCTATCACTTCAAACGGTCCAATAAAATGTGGACTTAGTTTGCCTTTCTTGCCAAATCTGAGAACTTTCTTCCACGGGGATACTTTCAAAAAAATTTTGTCACCAAATTGATACTCAATCTTTTTTCTCTTCAAATCTGCATACGACTTTTGTCTATCTGAAGCTGCTTTCAAGCAATCTCTGATGATTTTTACTTTCTCTTTTCTTTCGTTAACTAGATCAACCCCGTAAATCTGATTTTCCTTAAGCTCTGTCCAATACAAAGGTGTGCGACATTTACGTCCATACAAAGCTTCATAAGGTGCCATCTTCAAACTCGACTGATAACTATTATTGTAGGCAAACTCTACTAATGGTAAATATTTTTCCCAATCGCCTTGAAATTCCAAAGACACAATCTAAGCATATCTTCAAGTACCTAAATAACTCTCTCTCGATCGATTGTCGGTTTGAGGATGGAAAGTCAGACTAAAACTCAACTTTGTGCCCAAAGCCTTCAGTAATTTCTTCCAAAACCGTGAAGTAAATCTTGGATCTCTGTGCAAAAATGATCGATAATGGTACCGTGTAGTCCGACTATCTCTCAAACATACAACTTGGCCAACTTGTCAAGTGAATAATCCATACGAACTGGGATAAAATGAGCCGACCTCGTTAACTTATCAATCACAACCCATACTGCATCTTTCTTTCTCGGTGTAAACGGTAATCCTATCACAAAATCCATAGTAACTCGATCCCATTTCCACTCAGGGACTAGCACAGTCGCAATAAACTCAAGGTACCGATGTTCGCCCTTTACTGTGCCGATGATCAAGCATCTAGAAACAAACTCTAAAATGTCCCTTTTCATTCCTACCCACGATTACATTTTCTTCAAATCATTATACATCTTTGTACTACCTGGATGAATAGACAAAGAACTATTATGTGCTTCCCCGTAAGATCTTTCGAATAAGCTCATCATTCTTCGGTACGCATACCCTGGGTGATAATCGATCACTAGCTCATAATCTTTAATCAACTCTAACCATCTTCTTTGCCTCAAATTCAAATCTTTTGAGTCATCAAATATTTCAAACTTTTGTGATCGGTGAATATGTGGCACTTCTCACCGTATAAAATGATGTCTCCAAATCTTCAACGCAAAAAATAATGGCAACTAGCTCTAAATCATGTGTCGAATAGTTCTTCTCATGTGGTCAGAAATGCTGTCAGAGGCATAAGCAATTACCTTCCCTTCCTACATAAGTACGCAACCAAGTCCATTCATGGACGCATCACCGTAAATCACAAACTCCTTATCCGGTTCTCAGTTGTACTAAAACAGGAGCTTTAGTCAACAATGCTTTTAACTTGTCAAAACTCATTGACACTTCTCACCCATTCAAACTTGACATCCTTTTGCAAAGAATCTTGTCAACGGGGTAGCTATCATGGAAAATCCTCTACAAATTGTCTATAATATCCTAAGAAGACCAAGAAAACTTCTAACTTCGATACATCTCTAGGAGGCTTCCAATCAACAATGGCTAAAATCTTGCTCGAATCAACCTTAATACCTTCACCTGAGACAATATGTCCAAGAAAACCAACTTCTCGTAACCAGAACTCACTTTTGCTGAACTTGGCATACAACTGATTATCTCTCGAGAATCAGAAATCGTTTTCTCAAATGCTCTGCATGCTCAGTCTCATTATGAGAATAAATCAAGATATCATCAATGAACACAACTACAAACTTATCCAAGTACGGTCTAAAAATTCAGTTCATTAAGTCCATGAAAATGGCAGGAGCATTAGTCAAGCCAAATGGCATCACAAGGAACTCATAATGACCATACCTAGTCTGGAAAGCAGTCTTCAGGACATCTGACTCTTTAACTAACAACTGATAGTATCTGGATCTCAAATCTATCTTGGAGAACACAGTAGCTCCCTTCAATTGATCAAACAGATCATCAATTCTAGGCAATGGATACTTGTTCTTTACTGTTACCTTGTTAAGTTGCCAATAATCTATGCACAATCTCATCGATCTGTCTTTCTTTTTCACAAATAGCACTGGTGCACCCCATGGTGAACTACTAGGTCTTACAAAGCCTTTATCTGTTAATTCCTGCAACTGAGCTTTCAATTCTTTCAATTCTAACGGAGCCATTCTATAAGGAGCAATAGAAATGGGCGTGGTACCTCGAATCAACTCAATACCAAACTCAACTTCTCTAACAGGAGGCAAACCTGGTAGTTCTTCCGGAAACACATCGGGAAACTCACATACCACAGGCACTGATTCAATTTTTAATTCTGGATCTTTAGTGTTCAACATAAAAGCAAGATAAGCTTCATACCCTTTTCTCAAAAATTTCTGAGCAGACATAATAGAAATTATGGGAAATGAACTATCTGACTCTTCTGAATTAACCCGAAGAATTTTACCATTTTCACACTTCAACTCAATGAATTTCTTTCCGCAATTCACTATCAAATCATGTGTAGTCAACCAATCCATACCAAGAATCAAATCAAACACATCAAATGGCAATAGCATGAGATCGGCCAGAAAACAGTAGCCTCTAATCATCAAAGGACAATTTTTACATACTTTATCTACTAATACATTCTTGCCTAATTGATTTGATACTTTAGTCACAAATTCTGTAGATTCTATAGGCATACTTATACTAGGCATAAATTTCTTGCAAACATATGAATGAGTTGAACTCGCATCAATCAAAGCAATGACATTAATATCACGTAGAGAAAATGTACCCGTAATCACATCGGGGAAGGATGCCTCTTCGCGAGCACGGATAGCATAAGTCCTTGCAGGGGCTCTAACATCTGGTCTCACAGCCAAATCTCTTGAGGTACCTCTGTTACTTGCTCCTACTCCTGGTTGCCTCGGTGATCTGCCTCTAGTAGCAGCATTTTCGGATCTAGCACTCTATGTTACCTCTCGGTTAGCCACCTCTGGACATTCTTGTACAAAATGATCTGGAGCACCACATTTATAACAAACATTTTCTCCTGCCCGACAAGGACCATAATGAAGTCTACCACACCATGGGCACCCTGATCTACCCTGTCCAACATTACCTACACTCGCAGTCGAGGTGGTCTGAGCTTTCGGATCCTTAAATCTGCTGCCTCTATTCTGACTAGAATACTCGGCTGAGAAACTAGATCTGGTAGAAAACTCCTTTGGCTTTTGGATGTAGCCTGGAATGACCTGCTCATCTGTCTCTTCTTTGTATCTTGTGTCTCTGTCTCAACCTTGCCTTTTCCTTTTAACAGCTCCTCTACCTTACAGGCTCTCTCAACTAAAATAACGAACTCTTTTATTTCTAGGACACCCACTGACAGTCGGATATTATCATTTAACCCATCCTCAAACCTTTTACACATGATAGCCTCTGTGGACCCACATTCTCGAGCATATTTACTAAGCCTGACAAATTCGCGCTCATAATTGGTCACCGTCATATTACCTTATTTCAATTCTAGGAATTCCTTTCTCTTCTGGTCAATAAACCTCTGACTGATGTACTTTTTACGAAATTCCTCCTGAAAGAAATCCCAAGTGACCCTCTCCTTTGGTACAATCGATACAAGTGTCTTCCACCAGTGGTAGGCTGAGTCTTTAAGAAGTGATATTACACATTTCATACATTCCTCGGGTGTACAAGATAATTCGTCAAAGACTCTGATAGTATTTTCTTACCAAAATTTTGCTCTTTCTGCATCACTATCTTTTGTTGCTCGGAACTCTTACCGCTTTGTTTCTGATTCTCTCAATCGGTGGCTTTTCTCTTATCACCGCACTGTGGATCGGGGAGTTTGAGCTACATGGTAGCTTTGAGAATCATGAGGGGTGGAGGTCTAACCGCGGGATGCATTTAACGAACTCGGCAAACCAATCATTCAAAGCTTGGAAGAGAGCTTCTCCGAGTCACTCCCCACGATCAATCAATTCTTGGCCTATTATCGGATGGCGCCCCTTTTTCCGCGAGCAAAGTGCATTACTTTCTCATCATCATCACCACCACCTCGCCAGGATCCATTACTATAAAACAAAATATTTAAAAATTGTCGAGAGTCGTCACACTATCAAAATACAGGTATGACATGTATAGCTAGACTTTTACTCACACTAACTGTTTTGAGAACCGACTAAACCTGCTCTGATACCAATAAATGTAATACCTCCACACCGGAAACCGTCACTGGAGTCAAGCTTGAGGTGTTACTAAACTTATCTTACCTTTTAAACAACTCTAAACCACTTATTTTAATTTTTGGAATAAACTATTTTTTTGCGTCATGGTTTCTTAAAAATTCATTTCTCGAGTTTCAAAACTCAAAATTAATATCCGTAAATTTTTCCTGAAACTAGACTCATATATATATCTACTAATTTTTTTCTATAATTTTTGACTTAGCCAATTAGTACAGTTTATTAGTTAAAATTGTCCCTATTTCAGAATTCAACTGCACTGACCTCTATTTACTGCAAACCACTTTTCTCCCTGTACAAAATTCATATGACTATACCATTTGTTTCTATTAACACTAGATTCAATAAGTATTCTAAACATATAAATTACACCACCTAATTATGTTTGTAAAATTTATGGTGAATTTCTAAAGTTAAAACAGGGGATCCAGAAATCGCTCTGGCCCTATTTCACTAAAACTCAGATATCTTATAAAATACAAAACCTTTACCTGTTTTCCTTATTCCATATGAAAATAGACACAATTAGATTTAATTTCATATATTATTCACCATCAAACCATGTCTCTACTATTTTTAGTGATTTTTCAAAGTCACGTTATTTCTTATACTGGAATCTGTTTTTAAGTTACTTTCACATTTTTCATAGTTTTCATGTGATAGTTACTACTTAATCATACATACTATTAAACATGTATATCATCAGCCATTCTATTAACTAATCATTAGAAAGTATTTACATATCATTCATTGATCATATCATATCAAAAGAAACCAAGTTCCTATACATGCCATACACAAAACGAAACGTCTAACTATACCAATTTGATTCCTTTGATAGTGTGATCGGGTCTCTGACGTTTCCTTCAATCCCCGAGTGGCTTGATAAAAACTATAAGAAAAAGAAAATAAAGAGAGTAAGCACTAGGCTTAGTAAGCTTACAAGCAAATAATTACAACATTCAACATAATGAATAATTATACATAATGTCACCTAGCCTCATAAACTTTCTTTACTTCTCATTTTCTACCTTCTTCTTTACTCACTTACCTTCTTTCTTACCTGACCTTTCACTATTCATAAATATAATCTACCTTCTTCTTTTTCTGATAATTCACTATAATTTAACGTGTACAATGACCTGTTGAACCACTCGGAATACTAAGGATACTAGGGTTGTTCCTGTCTATCAATATCTTGCCAATGCCATGTCTTCGACATGGACTTACGTGAATTATTCCTGTCTCCAATGCCATATATATATCTAATATGGGCTTACATGGCTCATTCCTGTCTCCAAAGCCATATATCTGATATGGACTTACATGGCTCATTTCTGTCCTGTTTTGTGCTGTCAACCCCAATATCCTAACATTCCTAAGGTTCAAACGGGGCTTCTAATGCTTTTTCTCTGTCACTTCGCCTTTAATTTGACTTTAAATATTCTCATAAAATAAGTATATAAATGCTGGAAATTGACAATAATAATGTAAAATAAAAGAATATTACATTTATTTACTATAAACTTACCTCGATACAAAATGTGAATAAACTTTACAATTTAGTCCTTTACTTTTTCTTTTCCCCGATCTACTCCCGAATTTCGCTCTTCTTGATCTATAATAGCAAATTTAACTTATTTAATATTCACATTTATCAAAACAGTCCTTTACTCAAACTTTGGAAAAATTACATTTTTGCCCCTAAACTTTTGCATATTTACACTTTTGCCCCAAATCTCGTAAATTAAAATTCAGCCTATTTTATTATGTTTTATGACATGCTGATCATTTTTCCCTTCTATAGAAAAATCAAATTCTCACTCTAACATATACTTATGACTATTAGGTATTTTTATCGATTAAGCCCTTTTACTCGTTTTTACCTAAAACCGAGTAGCACAAGTTGTCTAACATAATCTAAGACCTCATATTTTATCATAAAACATCAAAATAAACACTTTTCACCTATGGGTATTTTTCCAAATATGAACCCTAACTTAAATTATTGCTAGCATAAGCTTTATCGAGCTACCGGGACTCTGAAAATGTAAAGAACATTAAAAACGGGGCTTGGAATCACTTACTATGGAGCTTGAAAGCTTGAAACAAACCCTAGCTATGAAGAACCCTTGAAATTTCGTGCTAATGAAGAAGATAATGAATTTTGTGTTATTTTTCACTTTTTATTTCATTTAATATCCAAATGACCAAAATGCCCTTCCTTATTAAACTTTCAAAAATTCCATCCATGTCCTATTTTGTCCATGAACTTATAAATTGGTAAAATTTTTATTTAAACCCTCCTAATTAATATTCCAAAGCAATTTCATACTAAAAACTTCTAGAATGCAAGTTTTCCAAATTATTCGATTTAGTCCCTAATCTTAACTTAAGCACTTTATGCATAGAATTTCATCACGAAATTTTCACACAATCATGCAATCATATCATGAACCTCAAAATAATAATAAAATAATTTTTTTCTACCTTGGATTTGTGGTTTCGCAACCACTGCTCCGTTTAGACCCTATTTCGGGATGTTACAGGTGTTATGCTTCACGAAATTATATTGTATGTTATGTATATGCAATGACCTAAAACATATGTCTATGATGTTTGATGACATTGTAATGAATGGCAACTCGGTGTTAAAGAGTGATATTACACGAAATATGCATGACGAGATTTGATGTGGTAAAACTCCTGGTTGAATCGTATGAATAGATCAGATATACATGCCATGATACTAGGGTTATTTGTGGGCCAGTGTAAGACCATGTTTGGAACATGGCATCGGCATTGTTATGTGAGCCAGTGTAAGACCATGTCTGGGACAAGGCATCGGCCTCAATATGCGAGCTAGTGTAAGACCATGTTTGGAGCATGGCATCGACATTGTTATGTGAGCTAGTGTAAGACCATGTCTGGGACAAGGCATTGGCCTCAATATGCGAGTCAGTGTAAGACCATGTTTGGAACATGGCATCGGCATTGTTATGTGAGCCAGTGTAAGACCATGTCTAGGACATGGCATCGACATTTTACCCTTTTGTATGAGGCTTATCGGGTATCCTTTAGTATTCCAACTAGCTCAACGGGTGATTTAAAGATTGTGTCATGATTGAGAAAAGTTATGATTATGTTACTAGTGGTACAGGTATGTGTGCAAAACTCATGAGAAATGATTTCGGTTTATGATGCACCTTTGGTAAGGATGCAAATAAGTAAGTCATGCCCATGAGAATGATTTTGGGATGACCTTGTGATTATGGGTCTATGCTTATGATGTATAAATATGTATCTTTACCATGATGGTTGAAATGATTTGTAAAGGTGTTATAAACTCAGTTATCATTATTTTACACTAAAACAGTTTTGGACAGCAACAGTAGTCAGAATTTAAAAATCCACCAAAAATTATGGAAATTGAGTTAGATATTGAATAAATTAATAAATTAAATCTTACCGAGTCTAGTTTCATATAGAAGAAACGGTGTAAGCAAAAGAATTGCACGTTATGAGATATTTGGATTTCTATGAGACAGGGTTAGAGTGATTTCGGGTTCCCTTGTCTTAACTTTGTAATATCATTAAAAATTGTATGAAAATATTTATGGGTTAGAATTCATATGAATAAATATTTAATGAGTCTATTTTCAAGAGAAATGGACAGGAATATTATCTGAATCCTGTACTTTGAGATAATTGATTTTTAGTAAAGAAAGGTCAAAGCTGTCAAACAGCAGAATAGGGGTAACTTTGAAGAATAAACAGTACTTATTGGCTAATCCATAAATTATAAAAATTTTATGGTAGAAAGATATATGAGTCTAGTTTCAAATTCTTTTAATAGATCTTAATTTATAATTCTGTAGCTCAGGTTATCAATAATTTAGTTACTATGACTCGCGTAGACAGCTTGGCTGGAATATGAATAAATAGTGGAATTATGTGCAATTATGATTGTGTTACTTTGAGAACATGTTGTGAGAATATGGCAAAAACATGTCAATAATTCTCTTATTGTTTTCATATGGACTTACTAAGCTATATAGCTTACCCCTTCCTTTTTCCTCATTTTATAGGGTCACTAAGCTCGGGTTGGAGATCGTCGGAGATTCTATCACACTATCCAGCTATTAAAGGGTATAAATGATTTCAAGCATTTTAAGTCTATGGCATGTATAGGGACTTAGTCAATTGGGTATGTGTCATTTGATTTGGCCAAATGTATTGGCTCATAATAGGAATATGATTCATTTTGTATATGGCCATGTGATGTAGCTCATATTGGTTATTGAGTTGTAAACCTATCCATATATGCATGCATGTGCTAAAGGTTTCATATGGTGTGGTCATGTGTGTTTGGTATGGATGAATTGTGAATGTGCCTTAGATTACTTGATGATTTTAAAGTGACTAAATTGTCTTATGGATAGACTTTAGCATAAGAATGAAGTGTAAGAATGTGTTAACGATAATCATGTAATGAAGTTGATAAGTTTAAACTAGGAAAAGTACGGTGCCTTTTGCATGAATAAATTGATATGAAATTGCCATGAAAAGTGCCATTGAAGTTATGTTTAAGTAAGTACTAAGAAGGTGCCAAATGTCTTGGTAAATAGCCATTTTCTGGGCCACACGGGCAGAGACACAGCTGTGTGTCTCATCCATGTAGAGGACACAGTCTAGCACACGGGCATGTGACTTGGCCGTGTGACCCTATTTCATTGCTGACGTCATAAATAGAGAGTTACATGGGATGAGGACACGGACGTGTCCCAAGCCACACGTGCGTGTGTGCCCACACGGCCTAACCCACACGGACGTGGGACTCTCCAAACATGGAAAATTTCCTAAGTGTTGTAAAAGATTCGTAAGTTCTCAATTTAGTCTCGAACCACCCCCGATATATGTTTTGGGCTTCATGAGCCCATATAAGGGACATTATGAACATGAATGAATGTTTTTATTTTGAATGAAATTTTATGACCCGATTTTACATGTATGTGTATGTTTTAGTCTGGTAATGCCTTGTACCCTGTCCCGAACTCAGACTCGGGCAAGGGGTGTTACATTTCATGAAGAAATTATATGCCTAAGATGTTCAATTTGACTTTAGGGGCTAAATTGAATAAGTTGCAAAACTTGTGTTCTAGAAGCTTCAAGCATGAAATTGTATTGGATTATTAATTAGAGGTCCTTAAATAGCAATTAGACCAAGTTAGAAAATTTTGGACAAAAATGGGCATGAATAGGAAAAAAATTGAAAGAAAGGTTAAAAGGGCATTTTGGTCATTTAGTAAATAAAAGAATAAAAAGGGGAAAATCAAGCAAAAATTATGTCCATCTTCTCTAAGGGTGCCAAAATTTGGGGAGTCTCCATAGCTAGAGTTTTCAACATTTCAAGCTTGATTGTAAGTGCTCCCAAGCTCTGTGTTTAATGTTATTTATGTTTTTGAGACCTTTGAAGCATAATCTAGCTATTTCTACCATTCTTTTAAGTAGGTTCATGTATGAAATTTGACCCATGTGTGTCATGGTTGTATTTTGATGTTTAATGGAGGAATATGAATGGTTGATGTGTGATAAACATCTTTTACTAAGTGGTTTTTAGTGAAAATACCTAAGAAGGAATTGTTTGTAAAAGGTGTAAAAATAAGTTGTAGAAATGTGTTTTGATGAGAAATATAGGTTGATATGAGTTAGGATATGAATCGGCTAGGCTTGGGTAGCCAAGAAAATGCATGCATTTCATTTTATGAGCCTAGGGACCAATTTGTAAATAAGTGAAAAGTTAGGGGTAAAATAGTAATTTTACTAAAGTATGTGTTATGGGTCGATTTGACCAATGTATGTATTGAACAAGTTAATTTTGGCATTATAGATCAAGAAAAACGTGATTCGGGTCTTGATCGGGGGAAAAATAAAGTTTACGAGGACTAGACTCGTTTCTATCATTTTGTACCGAGGTAAGTTCATGTGTAAATAATGCAACGTTGTATCATATTTTAATGCTTTATTAATGTATAAATTTTCATGTTTAATTATTGTAAAGAGTGTATGAATAATATTAAGGTCAATGAGAATGACTTTGGGAATGAGATAGACAAAGATGTGGTATCGAAGAATCCCGTTTGAACCTTAGGAATAGTTTAGGATACAAGTGACATGTCACTAGGAATTATGAGATCTGAACTCATTAAGTTGTGGTCTGAGTTCATGATTCATGTGATTTGAACTCATAAGTTGTGGTTTGAGTTCATAATAATGAGTCATATGTTATGGCAGTCCGGGTATTGGTCTCGTACATACTATTGATGGCGAGGTAGTCCGGCATGTGTTGCGGATACTGACGACTGTATGAATGAATGACCGTGCGCATGAGTCTTCAAAGCGAGGAACATGTGATATGAGATATAAAGTAGCATTGGCAACATATGCCGGACCCCGATGTATCCGATAGTATTCTGAGTGTTCAATGGGTAATCCAAATAGAAGCCCAATGGGTAATGTGTAATCTTAATGAATACGACAAAGAAGCGAATTAAGTTATTTTGTTCTAGTGGGCACAGGTATGTACTTCAAACTCATGAGAATGCCATGAAAAATGATGAACTTGTGGTAAGAATATGCATATGTATATTTATGTGAAAATTAAGTTTGAGAAGTTGATAAAAATACAAGATTATGTTAAATGTATTAATATATGATTAATGCTTGTTTAAGTTTCATTTTATTTGCATGTGAACTTACTAAGCTTTAAAGCTTACCCCCTTTCCTTTCCTTTTCTTATAGTGTCGCCAAGCCAGCTCAGGGATCGTGGAACATTAGAGACTCGATCACACTATCAATTGGATAATTGGGTATAGTTAGACTTATCATTTTGATTATGGCATGTATAGGGACTTGGTCTTTTTGGTTATATGTTGAATTGATGTAGCCAAAGGTGTTCACTTATGATAATATTGATTCATTTTGTATATGGCCATGAGAGATGGCTCGTATTGATTATTGGGTTGTAACCCTAATCGTTTATGCATGCATGCAAATGTGTTTATGCTTGATGTGGTTGGTTGCTTAAGGATGATAATGTGAGATGAGTGGCATATGTGGTTAATGAATGAATAGGGACTAATAGGTATGACCATTATTTTATTGTAAATGAGTAACTTGAAAGAAGAATTATAATGATGAATGAACATGAAATTGGTGTGGAATGCCATATGGTAGTACAACGATTGGGGTATCTGGTAGGTCCACGTTATAAAGTCATGAATTAACCATGAATGTGTATGCTTGTGTAATTAAATGTACTATGTTGCATGCCATGAAGTGAGATTATGTATGTGTGTGCTTAAGGGTGGAAAATGGCTTGGAAAATAGCCTCAAAGTTGTCCACACGGGTAGATACACGGGCATGTGTCTAGGTTGTGAGCGATACACGGTCTGCCCCATGGGCGTGTGGTTCGGCCGTGTGTCCCCTGCACCCTAATTAATACAAAACAGAATGCCTAGGAGTAAACACATGGGCAGAGAGACGGCTGTGTGTCTCAGCCGTGTAGAGGACAGGGCCTCAGGGCATGGGCGTGTGCCCAAGTCGTGTGAACTCTGCAGTTGATTTTTAGAATTTAATTCGCAGCACGGCCTAAGCACACAGGTGTGTGACTTGGCTGTGTGACCTTATTTGGTTGATGACATCATAGTCAGAGAATTACACGGGCTGAGGACACGGGCGTATCCCAAGCCACATGGGTGTGTGTGATCACACGGCCTAACCACACGGGTGTGTGACTCCTCAAAACATGGAAAATTTCTAAGTGTTACAAAATTTTTGAGAGTTTTAGGTTTAGTCCCGAACCATCATCAATGTATGTTTTGGGCCTCGTAGGCTAGGATATGGGACGTTATACATGTATATGAATGGTTTTAAATTGAATGAAATATTATGGACCGATTTTGTATGAATGTTTATATCTAAGCCCGGTAATGCCTCAAACCCTGTTTCGGTGTCGAATACTGGTAAAGGGTGTTACATTCCCAACTCAACAGAAGCTCTTATTAGTTCACAGAGCAAAAAACATTACGTCCATGCTCACGCAGGGATTCGATCAGAGGACCTCCAACATACAGACTCTCTTACCACTTGAACCAGCAGGCTCATTCTGATATGAATTTACAGATAATTTAACATAAGCCCGCTGAACAAGTATAAGGCTTAAGTTAGAAAAATACCAAAATTTTCCAAATGCAAGGCTTGAACTTGGGACCTCACACACACACTCAGAACACTTAACCATAGAACCAGATACACAATTGTGGGGGCGTTACAACTCTACCCCCTAAAAGAAATTTTGACCTCGAAATTTCAACCTCGAAATTTACCTAATTAAAACAGATGAGGATACTACTGGCGCATTGAGTCCTCAGGTTCTCACGTGGCCTCCTCAGTGCTATAATTCCGTCACAACACCTTCACTAATGGGATAGACTTCTTCTGAAGAACCTTTACATCGTGATCCAGAATCTGAGCCTATTCCTCTTCGAAGGTCAGATCTGGCCTAACCTCAATCTCCTCAATAGGGACAATATGAGTAGGATTAGAGCAGTAATGCCTCAATATCGAAACGTGGAATACGTCATGAATACGGTCTAGCTCTAGAGGTAACTCCAACTGATAAGCGACCGGTCCCACTCGCTTCAAATTCGGTAAGGCCCAATAAACCTAGGGCTCAACTTGCCCTTGCGATCGAACCTTAGAACCTTCTTCCATGGCAAGACCTTAAGAAACATGAAGTCCTCCATAGAATACTCAATCTCACGTCTCTTTAGATCCGTATAAGACTTCTTTCTATCAGAAGAAGCCTTTAGACGGTCCCGAATCAGTCAAATTTTATCCTCAGTCTCCGAAACCAACTCATGACCCAAGAGTCAACGTTCGCCCAACTCAGTCCAACACAAAAGAGTATGACACTCACGACCACACAGAGCCTCGTAAGGTGACATCTGAATACTCGACTGGAAACTGTTATTTTAGGTGAACTCGGCTAATAGTAGGTAATCCTCCCAACTACCTTGAAAATCGATAACACAACTACTCAACATATCCTCCAGTATCTGAATCACCCTCTCAGGTTACCCATTGGTCTGAGGATGGAATGCAATTCTGAAGTCCAGTCTTGAACCCAAAGCTTCATGTAACTTTTTCCAGACTCGAGACGTGAAGCGAGGATCCCTATCAGAAATGATTGAGACCGGTACCCCATGTAGTCTCACTATCTTAGAAATGTAGAGCTTTGCCAACTTCTGCAGTGAATAGTCAGTCCTAACTGGAATGTAGTGCGCAGACTCGGTCAATCGATCCACGATGACCCAAACAGAATATTTCTTAGTGGGTGTCAAGGGCAACCCACTAACGAAGTCCATCGCTACTTGCTCCCATTTCCACAAAGGAATCTTTACCAGCTGTAGCAAACCTGAAGGTAACTGATGCTCAGCCTTAACCTGCTGGCATGTCAGACATCATGCCATAAAATTAATAACCTCCTATTTTAAACCTGGCCATCAGTACAGTTCTTGAAGATCTCGGTACATCTTGTTCCCACCGGGATGCATAGCATAAGGGCTACTATGCGCCTCTCTCAGAATAGACTGCCTCAGATCAGTATCGTTCCATACACAAATCTGCCATGGAAACAGAGTACCCCATCATTATTCAGCCCAAAGTCCGTAGTGCTGCCACTTTCAACCTGACGGAACTGAAGACCCAACGATTCATCCTCTAACTGTCTATCCTGAATCTGTCTTATCCAAGTCGGTTTAACCTGCAGCTCAGCCAACAAACTTTCTTCGTCAAACAAACTAAGTCGAGTGAACATCACTCTTGGATCAGTCATCGCCCTACGGCTCAACGCATCGACCACCACATTGGCCTTGCCAGGATGGTACTCAATAGTACAGTCATAGTCCTTAAGCAGCTCAATCCATCTACGCTGCCTAAGATTCAACTCCTTCTGAGTCAGGAGGTACTTGAGGCTTTTGTGAGCAGTGTAGATAATACACCTCTCACCGTACAAATAGTGCCTCCAAAATTTTAAAGCAAAGACTACTGCGGCCAATTCTAAATCATGCGTTGGACAGTTTGCCTCATCTGTCTTGAACTAACGAGACGCATATGCCACAACCTTACCATCATGCATCAGAACACAACCTAAACCCACATGCGATGCGTCACTGTAAACCATAAACTCCTTTCTAGGTTTAGGCAGTATCAGAACAGGAGCGTCAGTCAGAATAATATTGAGCTTCTCGAAGCTCTCCTGCTGCACTTCAATCCAAACAAACGGAACACCCTTAAGTAGCAGCTTAGTTAAAGTCGCTGCAATCAATAAGAACCTTTCCACAAACCGCTGATAATAACCTGCCAAACCTAGAAAGCTGTAGATTTCTGACACATTCTTAAGCTGTTTCCAGTCTAGTACAGCCTTGATCTATTAAGGATCCACTCGAATCCCCTCAGCAGAAACTACGTGCCCCAGGAAAGTGACTTTACGAAGCCAGAACTCACACTTACTAAATTTAGCATAGAGCTGCTTCTCACGTAGAATCTGAATTACAACTCTAAGATGCTTATCATGCTCATCTTTAGTCTTAGAGTATACCAAGATGTCGTTGATGAAAACTACGATGAACTGATCTAGATAGGGTTGAAACACTCGTTTCATTAGATCCATAAATGCGGCTGGTGTATTTGTCAACCCAAAAGGTATAACTAGGAACTCATAGTGCCCATACCAAATCCTAAATGCAGTATTATGCACATCCACTTCCTTAACCCTCAATTGGTGATACCTTGAACAGAGATCAATCTTAAAAAACACAGAAGCCCCTCAAAACTGATCAAATAAGTCATCGATCCTTGGAAGCTGATAGTTGTTCTTAATGGTCAACTTGTTCAACTGCCGATCATATATACACATCCTCATGGTCCTATCATTCTTCTTAAAAAATAGAACCGGTGCTCCCCATGGAGACACACTGGGATGGATGAAACCACGGCCCAAAAGTTCCTGCAGTTGAGCCTTAAGCTCTGTAAGCTCTTTCAGTGCCATACGGTAGGGGGGCGATAGACACCGGAGTTATACCAGGAAGAAGCTCAATCCCAAATCCACTTCCTAATTCGGAGGTAAACCCGGTACTCCTTAGGAATGACGTCTGAAAAATCCCTTACAGTTCTGATGTCCTTTATAGTAGAGTCCCCAGAAATGTAAACACTAATATAAGCTAAGAATACCTCACCTCCCTTACGAACTAGTTTCTTAGCCACTAGTGCACAGATCAAATTAGCCAAATAATTCCAACATTTTCCTATCATGACTACCTCAATATCCTGCTCAGTTCTCAAGACGACCCTCTTAGTCGCAAAGTCCAAACTAGCACGGTGCTTGGCCAACCAGTCCATACCCAGAATCAGGTGGAACTCCCCAAACGGAAGCTCCATCAGATTAGCCAGATATACCGACCCTTGAACCTCTAGAACATCTCTATACAGTTTGCTGACCTGAACCGATTGCCCCAGTGGACTCAACACAATCACCTAACTAGAAGTACTCTCAACCAAAATCCCAAGTTTCCAGACACAATGCTAGCTACATAGGAATGTGTGGAGCCTATGTCTATCAAAGAAAAATAAGGTACATCATAAATTAAATACGTACCAGTAATAACGTCTGGAGCATCTCTGTCCTCTTAGGGATGGGCAGTATAAACAAGAGCAAGCTGCCTCACCTTAGTCTGTCCAGCACCTCTGCCAGGTGCTCTCTGTCCATGGCCCATATCATTACCACCCCTAGCCTGACCACAGCCCTTAGGTGGCTGCTAAACTACCTTCTGTGGCTGTGTAGTACCAAAACCCAGAGCTTGCAACTGATTGGCCCTCAGCGGACACTCCCGAATGCGGTGCTCTAATGACCCACACCTCAAACATGCCCCAGTCCTCCTTCAATACTCGCCCCGATGGCATCTACCACAATCTCCACACAACTGCAATCTAGTAGGAGCAACAGGGGGCCCAGCTCTAACCAGCTCATCAGTGGGGTTTTTCAGCTTTTGTTGAATCCCATTTTCTACGTTTTCAGGTACACACCTGGTTCGTTTTTGATGCAAAATCACTCCCAAACCTTGCAACCTAAGAAAGAAGCACCCAAAAGCCGATTTAGTAGCTGAAATTACAAATTGGTTCAAAACCCAAAACAACACTCAAGACTTACCGACGACGAAAAACCATTGCTAAACCGTTTGAGCAATTAGTGTGAAGTTTACTGTTCACAGCCTTCTCCTACCCAAAATAATGGCAGAAAAATCAAATTCCGTGAGTATACCAACAAAGCTAATGTATAAACATAATTATTCCAAGACACTACAAACCACCTACCTATTCAACAGTACAAAGAATCGACATGCCAACGAATAGCGATTTGAAAAGGGAAGGTCTTGATAGAAGTTAAAAAAAGAAAAAGAAAAATGAAAGTTGGGAGTAGAATAGCAGAGAGGAAAAACAAATGTCAGAAGAGGAAATTTTTGGGGAAACAGAGAGATAAGAGAACTTCCTATATATCCCTAATTTCTCTCCACTAATCCCACTACCAACTACTTACTTAGATTCCCAACCCAACAGAAACTCTTATCAGTTTACAGAGCAAAAATATAACGTCCATGCTCATGCAGGGATTCGATCACAGGACCTCCAACATACAGACTCCCTTACCACTTGAACCAGCAGGCTCATTCTGATATGAATTTATAGATAATTTTAACATAAGCCCACTGAAAAAGTGTGAAGATGAAGTCAGAAAAATACCAAAATTTTCTAAATGCAAGGCTTGAACTTGGGACCTCACACACACACCCAGAACACTTAACCACTGAACCAAATACATAGTTGTGTCCAATATTCACAAAAACAGAAATATCAAATTTGGGGCGTTACATGATGCTCTCAATTTGAAGTCCCATGCCTCTTAGACAAATCATTGACTTACTTGTTTAAAGCCACTAACATGTGAGTTTGATGAGCTCAATAAGTACTCTAGGATTTCCTACTGTACATTATTCCTTCTTGATGTTGAGTTTTCTACACCTTTACATTTTATGGCCAATTAAATCTCTTAGATAAAGGGTATAAGTCCACCCATTCTTGAATTCTTTGTAAGATTCAACCACTTAGACATAAGTTCTTTACACTAGTTACATGTAATATCATGGTGATTACCACTTAGTAACACTTATGTTCATGTGTGTAGAAGTTATTTACATCACGAATTTCTTAGTACCATTAACAAATTGTGTTTTTACCTCATAATTTCAAGCACATGCTTTCTCCACAAATTAACCATATAATAGTTAGTGGGAAGCTTTCTAGGAGGGGAAGAAAATTCCATTACTTACCATTTTGAAACTTTCTCTTACTAGCTTCTATTTTTTCTCTCATGAAATACCTAAACCTAGCTAAAATTTGGTTAAGATGATACAAGAAATGAGTGTGGAGGTAATTTTCCAAGTGATTTCATTAAAGGTGGGTATTGATATTTTTGAGAAAAATTGCAAGAAAAAGGCAAGGAAAATGAGAGAAGAAGAAAAAGCCTCCATGGATAGCATTGGTTGACTAGAGAAGAAGAAGAAGAAGCCTCTATGGATAGCATTGGTGGACTACAATAAGGTTGATGGAGGGGCTGGTTCTCCATCTTTTTCCTTTAAAAAAAATTCAAATCGACTTATGGCCCAGGTCCACTTATTCAAGTCCAAAGATTTAAAATTTCTGGCCTAATTCTTTATCTCATTGGACCAATGGTCCATAATAATTTCATAAATCAAGTATACCATCTAATTAACATTTCTAATGTAAAATATTTAAGAAATAACCAAAATACCCTTGGGGTCAAATGACATCTTTGCCCCATTATGCCTCAAATCATAATTTCTTTCCACAAAAAAAAAAGTTATTAATCAACCTAAATTCCATTACTCTCATTTAACACTTAATACACATCATTGGGTACTGAAAATTATTCTTTTACCCTTTTTTAGGAAAAATTAGAAATTTGTAGTTTTATTCCATGTATTTTCAAATCCTTCCAATTTGGTCCCAAGTGGAATTCTCACCATACAAATACATATTCAAACCTATTTTTATGCCTACTAATCAATACTAGCTCTTTACATTTTGGGCAAATTGCACTTTAGTCTTCAAACTTTTTTAATGTTGTGATTTGGCTGTTTTTATCATATTTTCACTTCTAAAATTCTTTTCATTAATCCACATATTCAAAATCACTTTATTATAATAAGAAATATTGTGTCTAATAAATTTTTTAATTTTCTCAAAAATTCAACATATTTGTTACCAAAATAGTGTCACATGTTTAGTTGGAAATTGTTGGATGCTACAAACACTAATTACCTGTTTCGATAATCTGTATGGGCATGTGATTTTATACTGACACCTACAAGCTTTTACAAAATTAGGCTTTTATAAAATAACCTCTTCATGGTATATTCTTTTTTTTTAAGTACGTGGCCACATTTAGAAGATTTAGATGTAATTTGAAGTTATTTTAAGTCATCAAATACTAATAGGGACAAGTCGCAAGTACGTATCTTAGTGAAAGTCCTAATTTATTTCATTAAGTTAAAAATAAATTGAAGGTTTTAGAACAATTCTAAAATCATTTAAAAAAAATTGTGGATGATTAGAGGTGCTTTAGACCACATAAGTGCTTGGGATAGTTCAACACAATGAAGTGGCCACTAATCAAGGGTAAGGTATTGTTACCTTGGCCCTGCACTGTTCCAAATTTTGGCCACTAACTTGCAAAGTTCTAATACTTTAAGCCAAATTCACAAAACATCGATGTAGGGGACAAAAATTTCAAGTTTAAAACACTTTGAACACACCCCAAATCACCTCCTAACAAACAATTACAAAGCATACCCATAAGGACTAATGTAAAACATGCAAATTCAAGCTTATACATATCCCGGCTTAACTCATTTTCAAATGTCGGTGTGTTAATTCTTGAAAACCATTTTAGTGCCTCAATAATACATAATTCAACCTCAAGTGGTGTTGGTGATGCGATGCTCTCAATTCGATGTACCATGCTTCTTAGACAAATCCTTGACTTATGTGTTTAAAGCCACTAACATGTGAGTTTGATGAGCTCAATAAGTACCCTAGGATTTCCTACTGTACCTCATTCCTTTTTGATGTTGAGTCTTCTACACCTTTACATTTTATGGCTAATTAAATATGTTAGATAAAGGGTATAAGTCCACCCATTCTTGAATTCTTTCTAAGTTTCAACCACTTAGACATAAGTTCTTTACACTAGTTACATGCTAATATCATGGTGATTACCACTTAGTAACACTTATGTTCATGTTTGTAGTAGTTATTTACATCATGAATTTCTTAGTACCGGTAACAAATTGTGTCTTTACCTCATTATTTCAAGCACATGCTTTCCCTACAAATTAACCATATAATAGTTAGTGGGAAGCTTATTATGCAATACCTCTTTAACATTTCACACATAGTGGTTTAGTGACATTTCCTGATAACATATTTCTTACTCACTTTAGCTTGTTTACACTTCATTATTCATTATTTGCTTTCTTAGCTTATACCATTTTCTCATCCTACTAATAATAGGACTTATTTATAAATCTTATTAGCATAAGATTTTCAACACTTTGCCTAACTTAGCAAATTAAAAGATTAGATATTAAGGACTAACAACCATTCACACCAAGATAACATGTTGAAGCACTTATGTCTGAAAATATAAGTAATCGATCCATAATACACTAAATTGCTTCGCCTTGTAGCATAAACCACAATTAAAAATGCTGGGAATTGTTAAATGGCGGTGGAGAATGGAATCGTGGAAACAGTTTTCATTTACAATATTCTGACTTCTATGCATTGGAAAGGCTTGTGGGCATTAATTGGATACCATGATGTTGTTGATGCTTTCATCCCAACAAAAAGGTGTAGAAATGGTAAAAGGTTTGGTTTTGTGAGATTCACTAATGAAAGGGATGAGCAAATGGCAATAATAAGGTTAAATGGATTCTTTTTATTAGGGAAGAGAATCGGGGTAAAAATGGCTAGATATAATGGAAAGAGAAAGATTTGGAGGAATGCTTCAGGTTAAAAGGATCAGGAACAGAGTGTAGAAATAGTTTAATAAGTAAAGAGTAAAGAAAGGCTCAAAAATAATGCTGGAGGAGATATGAAATCTGAGAAAAGAATAGTGCAAGGTCATGTTGAAGACGAAATGTTATGGAATCTACAGAAATGCTTGGTGTGCAAATCAATTTCAATATGTGATTCAAAAAGCCTTAATGAGCGAATAACAAAATTTGGTCTTGGGGAAATAATAATAAGAAGGATTTAGGAAGACCTTTTTTGGTCGAAATACCGGATGAAGAACTGATGGATCTGTTAAGGCAAACTGAAGATTGGTGATAAAGGAGAGGGAGACATGGATCGAGTATCAGATGTTCCATTGTATTGTTGGAACTATGAAACTTTTAATCAAGTTCCTGGGTTATGAGGGAAGTTGGTATCAGTAGGTGAAAATCTAACAAAAGTCCACAATTTCAGAAAAAATTGAGCTACTGATCTCTTTAACTCAATCGAATATGGTAGATGAATTAGTTAGCATGGAAGTTGGCGATGATCTCTTCTCGATCAGAGTAAGGGAAAGGGGACTGACGGAGATGAAAGATGATAGTTTAAATAGTAAGGTTAGGTGGAAGAAAAATGAAGAAGACATCATTTCAGAGTCTGGATCGGTGGCAAGAACAAGGCTGGAGATCCCTTTGGAGGAAAGAAAAAGCGTCAAGTCAGGAGTATTAATAGATATGAATCTTGAAAATGGGAATAATATTAATGGTTCTTAAAAAATACTGGAGATGGAAATTGAAGTAACAGAGTCTGAGTATATTTCCAATGAAATTAAAATAGGAATAGCAGATGAATTGGATAAAGGTATAGAAAGGGCTTTGAAGGATGTAAGGGATATGGGCTTAGATATTGTAGAGGATCCTATAGAAGATACAAAAGGTGGGGGAATAGATAATGGACCATGCATGGATGTGGGTTATAGGAAAGCAGGAAATGCATAAGTAAAAAGGAAGGGAGTTTCGTAAGGAAGATGAAAAAGTTGTAAATTTATCCCTTTCAGATTCTGATTTAAGTAATAGAATGAAGGTGATTCTTAGGGAAGCAAATAACACTTGGGCAACAGGAAAGAAATTGGGGTTCAGTGTTCATGGTGATGAAGAAGATGTAATCAAAGAAATTATGAGAACAGAGATTCAATAACAAAGTTTTCGAAGTCATTGTGAAAGAGGAGATCAGGTTTTAGAGGTAAATATTGGGAGAAAAAGAACTCGATCAGTATTTGGTGTAGGTGAAGGAAGGTGATTCAGGACAAGTGTGGGACTTTTAGTGCAACAAAGAAGATACAAGACTGCAAATTTTAAGAATTATCGATAGTGTGGAGAGAATTCCTGGAAATTGTAATGGATGATTGAACAGCTATATGGAATGATTCAGAGCCATCGTGATGGGAGTTAGGGAGCAATTTTTCAACGCTGCTTTGGGAAGTTTCTCAATGTGGAAATCGTTATCTAGTTGTTGGATTCACAAAGCTTTATTGTTTGGCAAAAATCCAAAAAGGAGGTGCATGAATATTTACAAGAAAAGGGGTTTAAAGTTGGGTATTTTTAAATGTAAAATGCTTGATATGATGCAGTATTGTTTGCTGGATATTTTTTGGTGATTACATCCTAATAGGAGTAGGATTGTTTCAATTAATTCCAACTTGATGCTTCATTTTGGTTGGCCTCCTCCTCATGGATGTTTTATGTTTAATGTGTGTGGGTATGCAAACTAGGATTGATTGGATTGATTGGTGGAGTTGGCCGGTGAATTTTTGTGTGGGTGGATGATTGATGAGGACTAGGGACTTAGTTTGGGATCCTTCTTCTTTGGGTTGGATTCAATTCAGTGTAGTAGGGGTTGTTAGAAATGTGTTAATGGCTTGTGAAAGAGTGTTGTGGGATGGTAAGGGGGTGGTTTTGGCTTTATTTTCTAGTTGATGTGCAGTAGAGGACTTGGAAAGGGCGGTTTTAATGAAAATTACTTTGAAACAAGGGGCGCATTTGGTTCTGTCGGTGCTTGAAAAAATTTTGTCTTCTCCATATTACTATATCTCTAGAGTCAATAATTTTATATGAGGAACTACTGAACTCAATCACTTGCTGCCGTTACTCTTCAGTTTTTTGTTGAGGTCTATCCTGTAGAGGTACTCAAATTGGTTGCAGTGTTGGTTATTGTAACGCCCCAAAAATCCCAAAATCCTAAAATTTCTTTGTTTTCGGTTTTGATAAAAATTGTGTTTTATGTTCCTAGCCATGTGATAATTATAGTAGGTCTTAATTAAGGTTTGAGTTCGAACCTAGGAATAAATGAAATTATAGTTTAATTATTAAAGAATCAGGGTTGCCAAGTAGTTGGGCTTTTAAATAAAAATAGGGAAAAATAGCATCAAAAAGCCTTGTGGAGGAGTGGCTAAGTGATGCCACTTAGAGAACAGGGAGGTGGCGTTAGTAGCTAGCAAGGAGATCCAAGGTTCGAATCCTATCTTAGTATTTTTAGAAGTTTAATTTTGGCCTTCTAGAAGGATAGTAGTGGCGTGAAAGAGGACTCCAAGGGACGTGTTCAGGAGAGAAAATTAAGAAAAAGATCAAGGAGTTATCAGAGAGAAAAACGAGGAGATGAGAAGGGAGAAGTGATGGAGCCGAATTGGGAATTGGGCATGGAAAATTCAGCTATAAGGGCTATAAATAGGGGCCAAATACAGGGTTGCTAGGCTACTACCGAAATTTTTCTTCACCTTGTTGCCAGAAACCCCTTTCTCCAAAAGCTGAAAACCCTTTTCTTTTCAAGATCCAAAAAGCCGAAAACCCTTTTGTTTTTCTTTCTTTTCTTCCTGTCGATTTCTATTCTTCTCTACACAATTTTCTTTTTTTCACTTAGCCGATTTCTTCTTCTACTCTTTTTCTTTAATCTATACCAAATAAACCTTATTCGCCATACTAAATTTGAAAAGCTGAAAAGCCGAATCTCTCAAGGGCTGAATACTCTTTGACCGAATCTAGTGTAAGTGTTACTCTTCCAATCAGTTTTCTTTGCTAGGTATCGATTATTGTCCCTCACTCTTTCAATCAACTGTGGTAGGGAATTAGTATCAAATCTCGGATCTTAGCTCTCTGCCGAAATTACTTTTTAGGTGTTTGCGATCTTGGTAAGTATTCCTCATCCATTGGCTAATGTTGGCCGAATAGCCATAGTAAGGTAAGGCGACTTGTGTTGGATACGAGTCACCTATTATTCTGGTTTTAATAGTTACGATTGGTGCAGATCTAGGAGTTGATCGTGGTTAGTGAAGGGGTTGTTATACTTATCGCGTAAGGTAAGGTTAATGTGAGATTCTGGCTTTTGGTAAAGTATTCGATAAGTATGTAAGATTAATCTTTGAGTGATATCGATTGTAGGTTTGGAATAAGGAGATCACATCACGCTTGCTTACCAGGTTTGTACATACACTGCACACACACTATGAATCGGCAAAAGCCGAAATGTCAAAATGCCAAAATGCCAAAAAGCCGAAAGTTTAGATACGGTGGTCTTGTGAGTGCGAGAACAATCATAAGGGAGAGACCGATAGGTTTCCTAAGACCCACGGTCGATTCCGTGGACTTGGGTTGTGATTTGGCCATACAGGTCGGAATGGGCTAAATGGGCCCGATGGGCTATTGGGCCCACAATAGGCAAAAACTGAATATTGATGCTATGTGATAGGAATTTGTATGCGAGCATGAATATGAATGTGACTGGGCCTAACGGGCCATATAAATGTGATTTGGGCCTAATGGGCCATATACAAGTGATTTGGGTAAATGAGCCATATGAATATGATTGGGCTTAATGGGCCAGATACAGGTATGTGAATTTGTTTGGACTTTGTAAGGGGTTTTGGGCCTAGTATATGACAACTACATAAGACTTAATTAAATTTTACGACTGTGGACAACTCAAAGTGTTAAGGTGTGGTAACGGGTATATGCATGTCTAGGATTGGATCTAGGGAGAGCTTGGTACTTAAGCGGTCTTAATGACCCACCTCCTCTTCTCTGGAATCCTACCTGGTGCATAGTATTTGTTCATCTTAGCTCGCGGGACTTGTTAACGGGCCAAGGTAAGTGAAAACCATAATTAAGGGAAAATTATCGAAATGCCCCTAAGGGCAAAACTAACCAAAATACCCCTATGTGTTAAATGTAAGTTTATTGAATGTGACATGCCTATTTGCTGCATACATATGATATTCTGCTTAGGTTGCATATGGGATGGGAAATATGGAACGGAGGAAGTATATGAGGATCGCATTGTTGCTTGACAATTGTGGATCCACCGACGGCTTTTAAAGCCCATTATGTAAATGAAGGTAGTTCCGCAACCGGGCTACCATTGGTGTGTAGGCTGGGTGGGTCGATATTTATATCCCCACATGGTGTGACGGGGGACAGAGCCGTGTGTAGCGGATGGATAATTTGGATGGGTTTGTATTGCATGTTTGATGATTCTTCTTTGAATGCTTTTTTTTTCTTCATAGAGGGTTATACACATTGAGTTTGTGAAAACTTACCCCCACTTTTATTTTATTTTTAGGTGATGCTCAGTAGAAGGTTCGACGTCAAGAAGGACTCTGGGTGGCCGGCTAGCAAGATAAATTGGACTTGGATTTTTTTAAGCATTTAAGTTTTTATTTCTTTTTAAGTATGCTCAGACCAGATTGTAATAAGGTTTTCATTATGTTATTATTACTTGAATTATTATTATTATTTTCATCGTATCTACGAGAAGTTGAACATGGATTTCTTAAGTTATAGTATGTTTTCTACGCTTCCGCAACTAAAATTTCTAAGTGCTTTATTTTCATCAAATCTTATGTTTAAACAAGTTTTTAGTTAAGATTCTCTCTTATTTTAAGAAAGGTTTTCAATGAAAACATAGGTTTCTCTAAAACACTTCAATGTGACACGCCGGATCAGGCCGTAACATTCGGGCCGGGTTTAGGGTGTTACAGTTATAGAGTTGATTCGGAAGGAGCATGTCCTTTTAATTTTGGAATGCAATTTAATTACTGTTTCGGATTGGTTGAAATATTGTCATCTTCAGTCGTGGTCGTTTAGGAAGTTGTTCTTGAATTTTGAAGGATGGTTTTGGCAAGTGGCTAAGGGTCGAATTGATGTCAAATGTTGAGGTAAGAATGGAATGGCGGTAACCTTGGCTAAAGCAGGTTTGTCGAGGAATACCTTGTTTTGAGCATATTGGTAACTTAGTTTGGGGTTTGTTGTTGTGCTCTTTTTTAGCATTGTTTGGCTGCTGTTGTTTCATTGTTTGAACTAGTATGGGTTGGGTGATCCCAACGCTTTTTCTTGTAATCAATTGACTGAGCAAAAAAAAAAAAACTTTTAACACACACATACCTTCCTTATTAGCATGCTAATTGCATCCTAGCTATTTGACTAGGTTACTAAGGCATTTCACACTTTTTACCAATTGAATGAATTAAATCTTAAATTATGTTTATAACGATACTCATATTTATAAAAAAATTCATTCATAACACAAAATCACATTACAAGTTCCTACTAGCAAATTTCATGCCATTTTTATAGTCTTTTCAATGCTTATTTCACATGCAACCTATTTCTCTATTTTGTCATTTTGATTTATTTGTTGTATCAGTTTAAATGCAATTTATAAAGGGTGGTGTTGAGTTAGCGGTGGGATTGGACTTATATAATTAAGGCTCAAATAATTTGTAATTAAATTCTAAATCTGTGTCTGTTAATTACAACATATTTAGTTAAAGAGTCAATCCACTAAAAGTACCATTATTGAACATTCCATTATTATATACCATTACGGAAACAACTTATTTTATGCTTGTTCAATGACCTTGCCATATTTGTGTTAGCCTCAGAGGGTATCCCTTATCACTTTGGCTTAAATCCATTCACCCAATATAATCTTATTTTATCTCATGGTAATTACATCTTCCTTCATGAAAAAAATAAATTTATATGCTTTAATTTATACACATGGGCATGTTATCGATTAATCATCATTTGATCACATCATAAACATAATTAAAAATAAGCCAAACATGCTTAGTTTTCCCCAAAAAGAACCTATTCACCAAAATAACTAGGAATGCCCAAAATAAGTTTGTCATACATGAATGCTTAGGGAAAGCCTTTCACAAGAATGTTGCCACCACACGCCTCCGGTCACTAGTGTTGCACCTTCTGCCTACGCTAAGGCATAGGCTTAGTGCCCTTCAATCGCCCTGCAACAATTTTGTGCATTGTGTGGAGATTACTACTTTCGTATTGTCACCTGCTAGGTGCATTAGCCAACACCGTCGTAGCTTTGTGCCACTTGCTAGTGACCTATATAGGTCATGATGCCTCAACCTCTAAACTAGTTCTATCAGGCATTTACAATAGCTTAGGGTGTAAAAACCCTGTTTGTCTGTCTAGTTGTGTGATTGCATCTAACCATCGTTGAGAGTTGCTTGTGTCTACTGAGGCATAATACTTCAATAGCTGTCACATGTTAAGCGTCCAGTTGGACCACGATGCCCTAAAATCCCATCTCATCGCATGCTAGCCATGCACATCCGGTAATGCTTTGGGCAATTCTATTGACATTGCCTCACATTGATCACCACCCAGGCGGCTAGTCGTCCTTCATCTGATTGACACTCTCCATCTAGTTTGGGTTATGGGTTTGCCACTCTTTTTTGGGTTCCACCAAAAAATATTTAAGGTTACATAAAATCCTAATTCGTTTCTATCTTTTATGACTTTCTAATTTTACAAAAATAAAATAAAAAAATCTTCGTAAGATTAGAGTCCATGATCTAATTAAAAACCTAAAAATACAATCTGGCTAATTTCTAGGAACCACAATTTTTGGCAAAATTACATTACAAAATAAGATAAGATAATATAATATAACCATCCATTTACACATATAATTCCAAAACATGTATATGACTTAAAAATGTCACTTCTAATCAATTTAATCATCAAAGAGAGAGAATAGATTTGGTAATCAGTTCATACTATAAACATAACATAACATGGCTTTGATACTAATTGTTGAAAAATTTTGGTTTAGAAAACAAATTTGTTGCATAACGATTTTTTTTCCTAAAATCGAGCCTTTTTTTATTTATATAAATTACTCTTACAAAATTAGTACCTATGTTTTTGTGCTAAGCGGTTTGGTCTTTTCTTGACCTTTTACCAACATGATCTTCTCTACTATTCTCAAACCCTCAGTGTGCTTAGAGAGTGGGCTCTAAATTCACGAACCAATAACACAATGAAAACTATTAATTTTTCAATGGGAAAAACTAATTCTCTTTATTGGCTAAAAACCTAACAGAGTTCTCACGAAAAATAGAATTTACTTAATAAGAAATATCAATAAATTTCATTATAGTAACTGGTCTCAAGAATGTATATTTAACCTACTCCATACCTCTACTTATAGAGAAAATCACAAGAATTCTAGTTAAACAAGATATAACATAATAATAATATTGTTTTAATAGAAAATACACATAGTCCCACTCTGACTATGATATGAGCATCGAAAACCCTACCTCGAACTAAGGCTTGTCGGGTTTGTCACCCATCGAATATCATATAGGCATGTCTCAAGAATTAGGTACAATTATATGTGTTATCTGGGCCTTAAACCAACGCAAATAATTTATCCAACCCAATAACATGTTTTCTTGTAACGTCCCTATTTTTTTAGTTTTGAAATTGCTAGATTATGTCAAATAGTTTAATTTGGTTCAGTGGTTATGTGTCTAGTTATGTGCTGGAGGTCGTGTGTTCAAATCCCTTTCCTAAGGAATTTCTTTATTAATTTTGATTCTAAATCTGATTTGGTTCGAAAGGGTTGTCTTTAATTTTTGTAAGTCTATTGATAAGAATAAGCTTACTGATTTAATGCTAAGGCCTTAGTTGTAACAGCCCGATTTTGGGCCTAGTCCGAACAGTGGTTTCAAAACCACTAAGCCGAGGTCGGAGAAATTATTTTTAATGTCATTTTATGTGTTGTAGCATGATTATAAGTGTGCATGAAAATTTTGGTGAAATAGTTTTAGCGATTTCATGCTTAATTGTGAAAAAATGACTAAGGGTGCGTTTGTTTACCAGGAAAATATTTTACGGAAAATATTTTCTTGGTTTTCCAGTGTTTGGTTGCCTGAAAACATTTTCCAAATGGAAAATGATTTCCAAGACACGGGTAAAATATCTTACGTTTTAGGGAAATTGTCTTACCAATTTCATTTCTGTAAGACAATTTCCAGTCCCTCAGGTAAAAGTCTCTCCTTCTTCCTTTATTCATTTCTTTTACTTCTTCTGTTCTTCATTTTCTAGTCCGTCGCATCTCAGGCTGCCTTTTCATTTCCTCTGTTTCTCTTTTTCATAGGATTATACCATTCCTCTTCGCTGGGTCTTGGATTAAGGTATGAACCAAAGCTTTTTTTTTTTCTTCTTCTTCCTTACTTCTCCACAGATTTTATGCCTGAAATTTTATGCTTTCCTCTGTTTCTTTAGCTAGGGAAGAAACCTGAATGATTTAGGGATTCCCAAACTCAAATTTTTAGAAAGGAGAAATACCGAAAACAATCTTAAAATTGAAACCGATCAGTTTCAAAGATCTCTAATCTTTGTTCTTTTCGTTGTTGATAAAAAGCTTTGGCTACTTTTTCCTGGTTTTTGATTGTCTACTTCTTATTGTTAACATCATGGCCAACCGATTTAGAATGAATCTTCATTCTTATCGCACCGACTTGGTTGTAATACTATGTATATAATGTTCTTCCTAATCAGATTATAAGACACTCCTCTTGAAATTATATAGTGGAATTCAATGGAGTTTTGTGGTAATAATGCCTTCAATTTTTTTTTTTTTTCTTTTTGGGTAAATCATAAACCCGAGACACTTTTCCCTTTTGTGGTTTTATATTTGCAGCAAAAAAGTCATTGTACTAATGCATTATTAGTTAGGTTAAGTCCTTTTGTTGTGCATTAGACATTTTTGTTTGGTCTTATTATGTATAAAAATCTTTTCAAAGAGATTAGCTACATAAAAATGGTAAAATGTTTTAGTCTTATACCAGAGCTTGGTTTCAAATTAGGCTTAAGTTATACCTTGAGTTTAATTCCATCATCTGTTGATCCTCACACTTCCAAGCGTGATCGCAAAATGGATCATTCTCATTGTAACTCATCACAAATGCTATTTCTGCAAGGTGATTTTCAAGTTTGTTTCTATTATGTTTTGACTCAAATGTGTTAGTGACAAGTCAAATATAGATGAATTGCCCATAACCGCTCTATTCTTCATTCTCCCATTGAAAGCAGACTTCAGGAATCAAATGCTCAGTGCCATAAATGGTTGCTCAATGTCCAACCAAAATGGTTTATTCATAATTTCTTGTTTTGCTCACTGCCAGTCAGAGAGACAGGACACATGGTATGCAAATGATTCCCCTCATATTGGAAACAAGGTATATCTCATCTTTTCATAAAACTTAATTTTGAACTCTCTTAAATGCTTGAATGTAATGTTGCAAATATATTCTCCGCCTGGATGTAAGGGTCAGACTTTATTTGCAAATTTGATTTTGTTATCAACATGATGGCAATTGCAGCATCTGTCGAAGACTGGTTCTTTGATCGAACAGCTAATAAAGCTATTGACTGTTCGTACCCCTGTGATAATACTTGTCACAATCTTATCTTCAATCGAGTGAGAACTTCTCGTTGATTGCATGTAAAGGCCTATTGGCTTTCACTTCATTCTTTTCCTAATTTCCATTTGTGGAAACTGTAACATTCATTCATTTTGACAATAAACTGATAAACTATGAGATTTCTAGGGTATGCAAATCACTATGATTAGCAATTTCCTCTCCTTTTTATTTATTTTATTTCAAAATCTATCCTTTAAGCAATATAATGTCTCCAAAGACTCTTTATATCTTTACACTCAAACTAAGCAGAAAAATATAATATTGTACAATCTTTCAAATAAATCTAGGATGAAATTGTTTCCCTAGGAATCCTAGTAGTTTAAACTCTTACACCCCCTTATGGTCAAGTGCATATGTCATCTCTTATAGTCTCTTGGCAGTATGCCTAAGGCACCATTTCTGGATTTCATAACTCCATGTCGACTGTGAGACTGAAATTAATATCTTCCTATGTAGTGATGTTACTTCAACCATAACAATCTCAGAGTCGACAAGATTGACATTTACTCCCCTAAATCATTGCAATATATAAAAATGTTTTAAAATATAAATTTAATATATATATAAACTCAATTAAACAATGAAAAGATTAAATTTCTTAAAATAGCTTTTTCGAAAAATATTTTCAGGAAATCTGACAAACAACAGAAAATATTTTACATAGTTTCATCCAAACACCAGAAAAGTAAATCATTTTCAGAAAAGTAAATCATTTTCCACAAATCATTTTCCGGAAAACATTTTACTGGCAAACAAACGGAGCCTAAATCGCATAAAGGGCTAAAGTTTTTTTTTCAAGCAAAATGGTATCAAATAGCTAGAGAACCATAATTTGGGGTATTTAAAGTGCAATTAGTCCCTTTTAAAAGAGGTGGCCGGCCATAGGGGACAAAGAGATGTCATGTTGACTAGGTTAGATGGACATTTGGTGACTTATTTGACTAAAAAAAAAGAAAAAGAAAAGAGAGGCTATAGTGTCATCTTCTCCACTAATTTTTTTCAGTAGCTAAGGGGGTTTAGAGAGCTCAAAATATCAGCCATTTGTGTCTCTGGCAAGTAAGTCATTTAGAAGGTTATTTTTGATTATTTTTTTATTTTTGGAACCCTTGTAGCATGAACTTTGTAATAAAGGGACTATTTTGCAAAAAGGATGAAAGTATAGGGTTTTCAATGAAAGCATTTATGTTTTTAACTGAAATTTTATGGAAGAAAATGAATCTTGGTTGTTAAATAAACAACTTTTGTGAAGTGATTTTCATGGAAAAACCAAAAAGGGACTATTTTGTGAAAGTCATAAAATAAGTGGTAATTGTGTGAGATAGTTGAAATTGGTAGTTGCCATAAGAGCAATAAATGTTCGGCTAGGCTTGGTTAATAAGGAAATTTGATGAAAATCAATTTTCGGGCCTAGGGGTAAAATGGTCATTTAGTGAAAGTTTAGGGGCAAAATGGTCATTTTGCCCAAAATATAAATTGTTGAGTGTCTAGATTAATATGCTGATTAAATGAATGAATTTTACCATTATTAGATCAAGAAATATGAAATCCGTACCTATATCGGGGAAAAGCCAAGCTAGCAGACAAAGCTGAAATAGTCATTCACGTTTTGTATATCGAGGTAAGTTTTGTGTAAATAACGCAACTAAATTGTTATCATATGCAATTAAATTTTTATAGCATAAATTGTTTGATTGTGAATATGAGTATGTATGAATAGAATTGATGTAGTAGAAACTCCTGGTTGAACCTTAGGAATAGATCGGATATTCATGCCATGACATTTGGGGTGATATGTATGCTAGTGTAAGGCATGTCTGGGACATGCATCAGCCACATTATGGGAGCCAGTGTAAGACCATGTCTGGGACATGGCATCGGCCTCGAGATGTAAGCCAGTGTAAGACCATGTCTGGGACATGGCGTCGGCTATGAGATGTGTCAGTGTAAGACCATATCTGGGACATGACATCAACACGGATAGATGTGTTAGTGTAAGAACATGTCTGGGACATGGCATTGACTTGATGTAGAAGCCAGCGTAGGACCATGTCTAGGACATGGCATCGGCACTCTAGCTTATGTTTGGGGCTTATCGAATATCCTTTAGTATTCCGAACGGTTCAATGGAGAGATGTACAGCTTGAGTTAAATAAGAAAGGTTATGATCATGTTGTGAGTGGTACAGGTACCCACGTGAAACGTATGAGATGTAAGTGCGATATATGCTATATGAGTTGTATTGGATAGTGATGAGTAAGTTGTGCTTATGTCTATTTTTGTAGTATGAGCATGTTGTTGTACGGTAAAGTTGTTGTTATATATATTTGCATGCAACTTACTAAGCTTTGTGCTTACCTTTTTTCCTTTCCATTTTCTTATAGTGCTGCCTATTTAGCTCGTGGATCAACGGACCTCGGTGGCATCGATCACACTATCAATTGTAGCACTTGGTACAATTAGTTTTACTATTTTGAGTATGGCATGTATAGGGGTAGACTTTTGTGTTTTCTGTCATTATTAAATTAGCCAATTGTGTTGGCTTGGGATGAAACCATACATTTTGTATAAGGCCATGGATAATGGCTAATATTCATTTTTGATATATGCAAATAATGATATTTTCATAGATGAGCAAAATATATGAATGAACTTGTGCTTATTGGGGTTATTCAAGTGTAATGAAGTTTGCATTTGAGTGCCATATTGTGGTTGATTTGACCTAGTATTGCCATGGGTTTGGCTATGTTAGATGTTGTATAGGTTGGTGCATGTAAGGGTGGCATAAAAGCTTGGAAGATAGCCTTGTTTTTGTCCACATGGGTAGACACACGGGCGTGTGTCTAGGCCGTGTGTGACACACAGGCCTTCAATATTGCCATGTTAAGAAGACGCACGGGCGTGCCCCTACCTGCATGGGCGTGTGGCCCTGATTTATGGAAAATTTCCTAAGTCTCCAAAAAGTTTCCAAAGTTGTCGATTTTGTCCCAAACCACTCTCGATGTATGTTTTGGGCCTCCTAAGCCCATATAAGGGATGATATGCATGTGAATGAAATGTTTTAAATTGAACGAAATTTTATGGCCTGATTATGTAAGTGTGATTGTGATTAAGTCTATCAATGCCTCGTATCATGTCTCGACCCCAGAAATGGGTAAGGGTGTTACATTTCGTGGTATCAGGGCTATGGTTTAGTCGATTCTAGGACTAGCCTAGCCTGAGTACGAGTTTAGCTATATATGCCATAGTTGTATATTGATTGTGTGACGACTCCTGATGATTATAAATTGTGTTTTCGTTTAGTAAATGGATCCTGACGGAGCTATGGCAGATGATGTGGAGAGTAATGGGCCAGCTCCCGCCGAAGGGACCACGCCTGTTAAAAGTGAGCCCGTGACGATGAGTCTAGGAGGAGGGGCCAGAGAAGCCTACCTTCGTATGATGGATGCTTGGTACCCGGAGTGTGTTCGTGTAAACCCAAACACTGCACCTCCCCCACCTCCTCCGATTCCTTAGCTGGCCCCTATGGCTCCTCAAGGGGTAGAAATGGTTAGGAGAGAGAAACCTCCGGTAGACAAAATTCGAAAGGAAGGGGTCGAGGAATTTCAGGCTAATGTTGATGATGACCTAGAGAGAGTAGAGTTCTGGTTGGAAAATACCATTAGAGTATTTGATGAGCTATCGTGCACACCAGAGGAGTGCATGAAGTGGGTAGTGTCACTCCTACGAGACTCAGCCTATCAATGGTGGAATACTCTCGTGTCTTTTGTACCGAGAGAGAGGGTAACTTGGGATTTCTTCCAGGAGGAGTTTCGTAAAAGGTATATTAGTCAAAGGTTCATAGATCAAAAGAGGAAAGAGTTTCTCGAACTAAAGCAAGGTAGTATGTCAATGACGGAGTATAAATGGGAGTTTGTGAGGCTTAGCAAATATGCGCGGGAGTGCGTATCTATAGAAGCCACCATATGCAAGAGGTTTGAGGATGGTCTGAATGAAGACGTCCGATTGTTGGTTGGCATTCTAGAGTTAAGAGAATTTGTGGTACTCGTTGAGAGAGTGTAAGGCTGAAGAATTGGCCAAAGAGAAGAGAAAAGCTGATATCGAGTTACGTGACTCGAAGAAAAGACAGATGGGGAAATCGCATCAGTCCTCATCAAAAAGTTCGAGAGAGTTCACTACCCGATCGAATGCTTCGATGGGGTTCTCGAGTAGGAACAAGAATAAGTAGTACACGGCGTCTAAAGCTCGAACCACTTCTATCGTAAGTGTTGGTAATGCTCGGCCCAATAGGCCGGAGTGTTCGTGTAACACCCCTTACCCATACCTAAGACCGGGACAAAGTACGAGGCATTACCATACAAAAGTATGAACATTCCAAGAAAAACGGGTTATAAAATTTCATTCCAGATTAAAATCAATCAAACAAAATCATATTGTCCCTACTATGGACCTACGAGGTCCAAAACATGCGTTAAGAGCGGCTTGGGACTAAATCGAGAACCTCTGAAAGTTTTACATCACTTAAAAAATTTTTCATGTTTTGGAGAGTCACACGCCTATGTGGGTAGACCGTGTGGTCTCACACGCCCGTGTGGCTCTGGACACGCCCGTGTCCTCTGCCTGTAACTCTCTGTGTATGATGTCAGCAAACAAATAAGGGTCACATGGCCAAGTCACATGCCCGTGTGCTAGACTGTGTCTTCCACACGGCTGAGACACACAGCCTTGTCTCTGCCCGCGTGGCTAGCATATAGTCTATTTTCCAAGCCTTTTTGTCACCCTTTACATGCACACACACAAACATGGATCCAAAAGCATTTAACATCTTCAATTATGATGAAGACATTTCATTTACTTATCCACATACATGTGTTACACATTCTCACATTAAACCAAGTCTAGACACACCATATCTTATTCATTTGGCTTTATCAAATACCTTACCACTTATACCTTTATACCATAGTTGTCTTCATGTCCATTTAATTCCAGCTTATCATCAAGCATACACCTTTTAGCCAAGTCATATCTTTATATAGTGTCCATATTTCACATGCATAAAACAATATGCTTGACTAAGATATTCTACACCAATTCCATAATCAATTTAACATTATTACTATTTATCACTTTATACCATTGTACCATGGTTACCAAACTATCCATCAAACATCCATGTTCAAGGAATTATCATTTGATTTCCATATTACACATTTAATTCATAGTCATGACCACCTCGATATGTCATAAAACATGCGTACAACAAACATGACATATTACCAACCATGCATGGCAAACAAGCATATTCACATCATAATTATTAGGCATAACATGAATAGCTAGATTTAAAAGTCATAATCATTAGCTCAATATAAGCCAATAAATTTGGCCAAATTATAATAACACATGTTATAAAACTAGGTCCCTATACATGCCACTGACTTGATATTTTTAATTTATGTATCAATACTCCAAAGGTATTGGTTCGATATTGTGATGCTGCCTCTGATGATCTCCAACCCTGAGCCAACCTGAGAACACTAAGGAAATGGAAAGGAGGGAGTAAGCTTTACACTTAGTAAGCTCGTATGAAAATAATAAACACAGTATTAACATGCTATTTTTTTTTTCGATTTCTCTCTATTTATTCAAAGTCCAGTCATAGTCACTAAATTATTTATATCTAGTGCTACAGAACTCCAAATTAAGATATGATAATTTTACCTGAAACTAGGCTTAAATATCTTCTTACCATTAAATTCAAAATTTTTGGTCTAGCCAATAAGTACAGTTTATTCTTTAAAGTTTCTGCTATTTCGCTATTTGATAGCTTCAACCTTTCTTCACTAATATTTATTTATCACTTAGTACGGGATTTGGATTATTTTTCTATCTAATTATCATGAAAATAGACTCATTAAGGACTTATTCATATGAATTCTAACCCATTATTATTTTGGTACAATTTCTTGCAATTTTCTAAAGTCAGAATAGGGGATTTCAAACTCATTCTAACTCTATCTCACAAGAATTCAGATATCTCATAATATTAAATTCTTTTGCTTATACCGTTTCTTCTATGTGAAACTAAACTCAATCAGATTTCATTTCATATTTAATTTAGCTTTTAATTTAACTTCTACAATTTTTTGTGGATTTTCAAAGTCAAACTATTGCTGTTGTCCAAACAGTTTTAGAGCAACCAAATGATAATCATCACAAGATTGCCATAAAAATTATTCTCATATGTATCACTCAGGTATTTGCATTCATACTACAAGTCCATTTCACTTCCCATGTCCAACACATGTTCGTGGATTTCGAGTACATACCTGCGCTATCTCTTAGCACCACCACTCGTCCAAACGTGACAATCATATCCATCATAATAGTATCTTATAACATAAATAAGTTTGTCATGGTAAAAACCCTTTTTATTCATTTCTCATATTAATCCCGTTGAATTTTCTCAGAAATTTTGATGGATATCCCATGTACCGTAAAATTGTACAAGTGATCATTTTAAGTATGCACTCCTGCGAACCTCGCATCTTACGGCGGGATTACCAGTCCAGGCTACATCCCCTGTAGTATAAACTCATAGAGTAAATGTCGGGATTACCACCCCAGGCTAAATCCCCTATAACGACAATTACTCTCATAAGCTCGGATCTGAATTACCAGTCCAGGATAAATTCTGACCTTAATTGAATTGCCTGTTAAGGCTAAATCCATATTGCACTCATATTCTTCGGGAGGCTAGATCACTTTAGGAACACCCGTCCGGGCTAGATCCTTTTTCCTTCAATTCCTTTTTACGGATCCATCAAATATTCCTTTCATTCAATCAGGGTTTTCACTTTTCATCAAGTATATTTATATGCATAGATGACCTCATAATGTACATTCAAACCAACTCATTTTCATGTTTATTAAACATTAAACCATAGAATAAAAATAACATAGTACCTTGTTTCCATACAACTTACTCATTTCATTTAAAATGTCATGTTCCATCAAACTTCCATTAATATCAATTTTAACACAATCATAGCAAGATATATTTCATGTATAACAATAATAACATAAATAAAATGCTTATTAAATCACACGAACTTACCTCAAATACGAAAATGGGAAAGTTATCGATTTAGTCCTTAACCTTGTATTTTCCCGATTTAAGCTCGAACCTCAATTTTTGTGATCTATCACTTCAAATATAGCCCATTTAGGACTCACATTATTCAAATTGACCAAAAAAATCATATTTTGACAAAATTATGTTTTTGCCCCTAAACTTTATCAAAATTACACTTTTGCCCCTAGGCTCGTAAAATAATTTTTTATTTAATTTTCCCATTCTATAGGCGTATCTGAACCATTTTCATAACTATAGAAAACTACAATTCTCATCAAAAAACCCTTTTTATACCATTTTTACAACTTTTACAAAATGGTCATTTTGGACGTTTTCATCGATAACTGCTTAGTAAAAGTCGTTTATTTAACACCCAACACACATTTTCTACCATTAGACATCAAAATTCTTTCATGTCACACATGGGTCAATTTTTAAACATGAACCCTAGCTCAAATTAATGGTAGAAATATGTAAATCGAGTTACCGGGACTTCAAAAATGTAAAGAACATTAAAAACGGGGCTCAGAATCACTTACAAATGAGCTTCGAAGCTTGAACCAAACTCTAGCCATGGTGTCCATGCAAGTTTTGGCTGAATGGAGAAGATGATGGCCAATTTTGGCTTATTTTCCCTTTTTAATTCTTTTAATTATTAGATTACCAAAATGCCCCTAACTTAAAAATATTTTATTACACCCATTTCATGTCTATTTTTGTCCATCACTAACTAATGGTATAATTTTCATCTAAGGACATTTAATTTAAAAGCTCATAACAATTTCACACTTCTAACATGTGGAACTCAACTTTTGTACTTTTTACAATTTAGTCCTTTTGACTAAATTGAGTGCCCAAACGTCAAAATTTTCGAACGAAATTTTCATGAAATCATTCTGTGAAATTTTAGACCATAAAAATATAATAAAAATAAAATTTTCCTCATTGAATTTGTGGTCCCGAAACCACTGTTTCGACTAGGCCTAGAATCAGGGTGTTACAGTTCGCAGTGTGGTAGGCGTCATTTCGGTGAGTGCCAAGGAAATGAAAGAGGTTGTTTCAAATGTGGATCACTAGACCACTTCATTCGAAAGTATCCCGAATTAGACGAGAAAGACAAAAAGCAAGATGTGAGAGCAGGTAATGCTCCTTCAAGGGGTAGACCACAGAAGAGCCCGGGAAGTAGGGCTAGCAACAGAGGTGCACCTAGAGATTCAGCGGTGAGGTCCGAGGGTCGAGCGCCTGCAAGAAATTATGCTATTCGCGCTCATGAAGAGGCATCGTCACCGGATGTGATTACAAGAACCTTTTCTATCCATGATTTACCTATTGTTGCTTTGATTGATCCGGGATCCACCCATTCCTATGTTTGCATGAAATTAGTACCCAGTATGAATATGCTAGTTTAGCCTACTGAATTTGTAGTAAAAGTATCTAACCCATTAGGCAAAAATGTGTTAGTAGACCAAATATGTAGAAACTGTCCCTTGACAATTAGAGGTCATTATTTTCCAGCTAACCTTTTGTTTTTTCTGTTTGATGAATTTGATGTAATCCTCGGTATGGACTGGTTGACTTCTCATGGTGTTGTTGTGGATTGTGGATGAAAAGTTATCGAGTTGAAATGTGAAAGCGGGAATGTTCTTCGGGTTGAACTGGGTGAATCGGATAACTCACCTGTAGTGATACCGTCTATGACTGCGGAGAGATATTTGAGAAAAGGGTGTGAAGCTTATCTCACTTTTGTGTTAAACACTCAAGTGTCTAAATTGAAGATCGAATCAGTGCCAGTGGTATGTGAGTATCCTGATGTGTTTCTGGAAGAATTGTCCTGATTGCCTCTAGCTAAGGAAGTTGAGTTTGGTATAGAGTTAGCCCCTGGTACGGCCTCTATCTCAATTGCACCGTATAGAATGGCTCTAACGGAGTTAAAGGAGTTGAAGCTATAGTAACAAGAACTAACTGACAAGGGTTTTGCGAGACCGAGTTATTCTCCGTGGGGTGCTCCAATGTTATTTGTGAAGAAAAAGGATAGATCGATGAGATTATGTATAGACTACCGACAAGTCAACAAGGTTACAGTTAAGAATAAGTATCCTTTTCCAAGAATAGATAATTTGTTTGACCAATTGAAGGGAGCCACTGTGTTTTCAAAGATAAACCTAAGGTCCAGTTATTACCAACTGAGAGTCAAAGAGAAGACATATCGAAAACTATTTTTCAGACAAGGTATGGCCATTATGAGTTCCTCATCATGCCCTTTGGTTTAACGAATTCCCCTGTGGTATTTATGGACTTAATGAATTACATTTTTCGACATATTTGGATAGGTTCATTGTTGTTTTTATTGACGACATATTAATTTATTCTCGAGATGAAAGTGAACATGCAGAGTATTTGAGAACGGTTTTACAAACTTTGAGAGATAAGCAGTTATACGCCAAGTTCAGTAAGAGTGAATTTTGGCTTAGAGAGGTCAGATTCTTGGGACACATTGTGTCCGGTGACGGGATTAGAGTTGACCTGCGTGAAATCTCGACTGTCGTTGAGTGGAAACCACTGAGAAATATGTCAGAGGTTCAAAGCTTTTTGGGTTTGGTTGGATACTATAGACGGTTTGTAATTGGATTCTCAATGTTGTCGCTGAAGCTTTAAGTAGGAAGTCATTGTCCGCCTTGAGGGCTATAAACACTCAGTTGTCTATGATTGATGATGGTTTAGTTCTAGCCGAGTTGAGAGCTAGACTGATGTTCCAGCAAGAGATTTGTGAAGCTCAGAAGAGTGATAAGGAATTACAAGCCAAGAGAACTCAGTGTGAGTCGAGTGTTGAATCAAATTTTTGGATTGGTTCCAATGGTTGTCTTATGTTCCGAGATAGGATTTGTGTTCCTAAGGTTACCGAGTTGATTCAGAAGATCTTACTTGAGGCGCATAGTAGTTGTTTGTCAGTACACCCCGGAAGTACAAAAATGTACAATGACCTGAAGAAAATATATTGGTGGCCGAGAATGAAAAAAGACATTTCAAAGTTCATTTCTAAGTGTCTAGTTTGTCAGCAAGTGAAGGCTGAACACCAAGTATCTTCGAGTTTGCTTCAACTCGTAATGGTTCTCAAGTGGAAATAGGATCGGGTAACCATGGATTTCGTGTGAGGGTTGCCTTTGTCGCTAAAGAAAAAGGATGTTGTATGGGTTGTTGTTGATAGGCTAACAAAGTCAGCACATTTTATATCGGCGCGTACCGATTACCCACTTGAGAAATTGGCCGAGTTGTATGTCTTTAAAATTGTGAGACTTCATGGAGTACCCTCGTCAATTATTTCGGATAGGGATCCAAGGTTAACTTCGCGGTTTTGGAATAAGTTACAAGAAGCTTTGGGGGCAAAGTTGAATTTTAGCACAGTTTTCCATCTGCAAACCGACTGCCAGCCAGAGAGAGTAATTTAGATCCTTGAAGACATGTTACGGTGTTGTGTCCTTGAATTCCAAGGCAGTTGGGAAAGTATCTATCGCTGGCCGAATTTGCTTACAACTATAACTATCAGTCGAGTTTGAAAATGGCACCTTATGAGGCTTTGTATGGGCGTAAGTGCTGAACATCCTTGTATTGGACCGAACTAAGAGAGAATCAGATTCACAGGGTTGACTTAGTTAAAGAGGCCGAGAAGAAAGTAAGAGTAATTTGTGAGTGTTTAAAGGCCACTTCGGATAGACAAAAATCCTACGCGGATTTAAAATGAAAAGAGATTGAGTTTCAAATCGATGATAATGTATTTTTGAAAGTGTCCCAGTGGAAGAAGGTTCTCCGGTTCGGTAGGAAAGGCAAATTAAGCCCATGGTTTATTGGACCTTATGAGGTGACTAAGAGAATTGGACCGGTAGCATACCGATTAGCATTACCATCAGAGTTAGAAAAGATGCATGATGTATTCCATGTGTCCATGTTACGACATTACCGTTCTGACCCTTCCCACGTGATTACACTGGCAGAGTTCGAGATTCGATCAGATATGACCTATGGTGAGGAACCAATTAAGATTTTGGCTCGGGAGGTCAAGAAATTGAGGAACAAAAGTATAGCACTAATAAAAGTATTATGGCATAGACATGGAGTCGAGGAAGCCACATAGGAACCCAAGGAGACTATGAGAGACCAATACACTAACCTTTTCACCGGTAAGATTTTTGGGGATGAAAATCCCTAAGGGGGAGAATTGTAACAGCCTGATTTTGGGCCTAGTTGGAACAGTGGTTTCGGAACCACTAACTCGAGGTCAGAGAAATTATTTTTAATGTCATTTTATGTGTTGTAGCATGATTATAAGTGTACATGAAAATTTTGGTGAAATAATTTTAGCAATTTCATGCTTAATTGTGTAAAAAGGACTAAATCGCATAAAGGGAAAAAGTTTTGTTTTTCTAGTAAAAGGGTGTCAAATAGCTAGAGAACCATAATTTGGGCTCTTTAAAGTGCAATTAGACCCTTTTAAAAGAGGTGGCCGGCCATAGGGGACAAATAGATGTCATGTTAACTACGTTAGATAGACATTTGGTGACTTATTTGACTAAAATAAAAATAAAGAAAAGAGAGGCTATAGTGTCATCTTCTCCATCGATTTTTTTCAGCAACAAAGGGGGTTTAGAGAGCTCAAAATATCAGCCCTTTGTGTCTCTTACAAGTAAGTCATTTAGAAGGTTATTCTTGATGATTTTTTTTGGACCCCTTAGAGCATGAGCTTTCTAATAAGAGAACTATTTTGCAAAATGGATGAAAGTCTAGGGTTTTTCCATGAAAGCATTTATATTTTTAACTGATATTTTATGGAAGAAAATGAATCTTGGTTGTTAAACAAACAACTTTTGTGAAGTGATTTTCATGGAAAACACCTGAAAGGAACCATTTTGTAGAAGTCATAAAATAAGTGGTAATTGTGTGAGATAGTTGAAATTGGGAGTTGCCAAGAGCAATAAATGTTTGACTAGGCTTGGTTAATAAGGAAATTTGATGGAAATTGATTTTTGGGCCTAGGGGTAATATGGTCATTTTGTGAAAATCTAGGGGCAAAATGGTAATTTTTCCCAAAATATAAATTGTTGAGTGTCTAGATTAATATGCTGATTAAATGAATGAATTTTTCCATTATTATATCAAGAAATACGAAATCCGAACCTATATCGGGGAAAAGCCAAGCTAGCTGACTAAGCCGAAATAGTCACTCACGTTTTGTATACCGAGGTAAGTTGTGTGTAAATAATGCAACTACATTGTTATCATATGCGATTAAACTGTTATAGCATAAATTATTTGATTGTGGATATGAGTATGTATAGATAGAATTGATGTAGTAGAAACTCCTGGCTGAACCTTAGGAATAGATTGGATATTCATGCCATGACATTTGGGGTGATATGTGTGCTAGTGTAAGACATGTCTGGGACATGCATCGGTCATATTATGAGAGCCAATGGAAGACCATGTCTGGGACATGGCATTGGCATTGAGACGAGAGCTAGTGTAAGACCATGTTTGGGACATGTCATCGGCCTAGAGATGTAAGCCAATGTAAGACCATGTCTGGGACATGGCGTCGGTTATGAGATGTGTCAGTGTAAGACCATGTCTGGGACATGGCATCGACACGGATAGATGTGTCAGTGTAAGACCATGTCTGGGATATGGCATCGGTACAGATATGTGAGAGCCAGTTTAAGACCACGTCTGGGACATGGCGTCGGCCTCGATTACGATAGTCAATGTAAGACCATGTCTGGGACATGGCATCAACTTGATGTATGAGCCAGTGTAAGACCATGTCTGTGACATGGCATCGACATTCTACCGTATGTTTGGGGCTTATCGAATATCCTTTAGTATTACGAACTGTTTAACAGAGAGATGTACGGTTTGAGTTAAATGAGAAAGGTTATGATCATGTTGTGAGTGGTACAGGTACCCACGTGAAACGTATGAGATGTAAGCTCGATATATGCTATATAAGTTGTATTGGATAGTGATGAGTAAGTTGTGCTTATGTCCATATTTGTAGTATAAGCATGTTGTCATATGGTAAAGTTATTGTTATATATATTTGCATGCAACTTACTAAGCTTTGTGCTTACCCTTTTTCCCTTCCATTTTCTTATAGTGCTGCCTATTTAGCTCGTGGATCAACGGACGTCGGAGGCATCGGTCACACTATCAATTTGTAGCACTTGGGACAGTTAGTTTTACTATTTTGAGTATGGCATGTATAGGGGTAGGCTTTTGTGTGTTGTGTCATTGTTAAATTAGCCAATTGTGTTGGCTTGGGATGAAACCATACATTTTGTACAAGGCCATGGATAATGGCTAATATTCATTTTTGATATATGCAAATGATGATATTTTCATGGATGAGCAAAATGTATGAATGAACTAGTGCTTATTGGGGTTATTCAAGTGTAATGAGGTTTGCATTTGAGTGTCATATTTTGGTTGATTTGATCTAGTATTGCTGTGGGTTTGGCTATGTTAGATGTTGTATAGGTTGGTGCATGTAAGGGTGGCATAAAGGCTTGGAAGATAGTCTTGTTTTTGTCCACATGGGCAGACACACGAGCATGTGTCTAGGTCATGTGTGACACACGGTCAGCATCATGGGCATGTTATCCGATCATGTGTCCCCTGCACCTTAAATTTGCAAGTCAGTATGCATGGTAGTAAACAAACGGGTAGAGACACAGCCGTGTGTCTCAACCGTGTGAAGGATACAGCCGTACAACACGGGCGTGTGCCCTTAAAGGGTTGATGACGTTAGAAACAGAATGTCAAGGTTTTTTAACAGGGGTTGAGACACGGGCGTGTCCAGGCCGTGTGAAGGACACGGGCACGTGCCAGGCTATGTGAAAACCCCTGTAGGTTCGAATTAAAAAATAAATTTGCATGGGCTAGGGACACGGGCGTGTCCCGATATGCTGAGGCCGTGTGTGTCACATGGGCCTTCAACATTGCCATGTTAAGAAGACGTATGGGCATGCCCCTACCCGCATGGGCATGTGGCCCTGATTTATGGGAAATTTCCTATGTCTCCAAAAAGTTTCCAAATTCATCGATTTAGTCCCGAACCACTCCCGATGTATGTTTTGGGCCTCCTAAGCCCATATAAGGGACGATATGCATGTGAATGAAATGTTTTAAATTAAACAAAATTTTATGGCCCGATTATGTAAGTGTGATTGTGATTAAGTTCGGTAACGCCTCGTATCCTCTCCCGGTGTTGGACACGGGTAAGGGGTGTTACATTAGTTTTCCTTTAAGTCTTGAGTTCAAATTATGTTGTCTGCAAAAGTGAAATTCGTTTTGCTAATCATAATTAATTTGATAGGTTAGGATTTGGCGAGATTTTATTTTATTTTTGAAAATTTTTCTCCTAAAATTTCTTCCTAGTTTGTCGTCCTCTCTTCTCTCAATTCCCACATTCATTCTCATTCTCATTTTTGTTCATTTTTGTGATGGAAGTTTTCTTTTCTTTTGCGAAATTTTACTTATTTCCCCTTCTTGGCTTTTTGTTCTTTTCGTTCCTTTCATTGATTCTCCTATATTGCAATGAACACCATTCTATTTATCTCACTTGTCATTCTCTTCTTTGTCTTGTTGTTGTCCATTTGATTTTTTGCGGATTTTCTTTTTGTTATTTGGTGCTGGTTGTGCGTGACTAGAAGGAATTTAACACTACGTTTACATCCGTCAGTAAGTACGTTCTAAATTTCTTAAGCTTGGCTGATTCATTTTGGTTTCATGCTTTAAGAAGGTAGTTGTTGCATTGGTTGATTAGTGTAAGTTTGTGAGGTTTGATCACCTTATGTTTCTGTTCAAGTGAGTTGCGTGTGGAAAATAACTCCTCAGTGGATTAAGAATCTATAAGCCGCTTTCATTTCGGTAAGTGATCAATTACTCAATTGATTTTTGTTGGATTCCCTGATTGTTTAGGGGTCGAATACATAGTTCGGTTTCGAGTATATTTCGTATTAATTAATTAGGTTGTGAATATTGACTACAAATTTTGGAGTTATTGTAGTGCCAACATCCTAGGATCAATCAGGTTTGTGGCATTAACTCAAAATTTCATAAAACAGTGAAAAATTGAATCTGTCAATGCCACACGGGCTGTGCCAAGTATGGCCTATAGGCTTATTTTGGTAAGATTAGTTAGGGTCGTGTTTTCTAATGCATTTTGAGGTCAACAATTTTTTGGGTTCTGATTCGTGATATGTATGTGGTGCAATAATTGAAACTTTTGATCCAATGTGTTTGCATATTTTCTGAAAGCATAGTAGTCATATAAATTGTAAATATGATTTATAATCTGTGAGTATCGTTAGCATGTTTTTGTTCTGGTAAGCATACAAAAGAATGTTTATTCCGATTACATCTGAATATGTACTATGATTTTGCATGTTCATTGGGGTGGGATATGATAATATGACAGAGGATGTTTTGGCAGACTACGTTCTGCAATTTCTGGCGGTAAAACCACAATATCTGTATCTGGCAGTTTAAATTGCAATATTTGATTACAGCAAATTTCTGCACATTATATGGCAGCTTGATTGCATATTTCTGTATAGTGACATATTATCACTATTTGGTGTGTGGGGTTGGATGGTTTTTAATTACCTTATTTTGTGGGTTGGGTGGGACGGAGATGGTGTGTAGCGGATGGGGGTAGGATCTGATCTGTTTGTTATTTTTGCATCGCTAAGCATGCCGTGCCATCTGTATTTGCTCTATTATGATCTGTGTTATTCTCTGCTATATGTTCTGAAAGTGGGCTAAGTAACACATTGGGCTTTATAGCTCACCAATTTTTTTTATCCTTTCAGGCAATCAGCGAACTTAGAATTGGGCAGCGTTCGGGAGCTCGGTTTGGATTCTTTTATAAAAGACGATTTTAAGGAAACTTCAAATTTAACTATCAGACTTTTGGACTATTAAATTTGTTTGGACATTATTTTCGGTTTTAGGATTTTTCGTTGAACTTTGATAATTTTGATTTCATTAAACTACAAGTTTTTGCGTTTTCACATACTGGAATCACTGTTTTCAAAAATTAAAACTCTGAAGTTTTTTGTTGCAAATCCAAATAATCAAAATGAGTACTCTAAATAATAGATAAGCTACCAATGTGTTTTTAAATTTATTCAAGTGGTAGTAAATGAACGATTTTGAAAACACACCCATATCGAGGTTTAAATGGATTTATCTAGAAATTTAAAACAAATAGAAGATCTCAAAATTTGGTCATAACGTCTAGGTTGAGTTTTGGGTGTTACATTTCTATTATCGGAATACTAATTAATTAATTAATTAAAATAAATTTAATTAAGCTACGCAATTAAATTATTTTCTCAACTCAATTCTAATTTCGTTAACGTCATGGTGATTTTACTGTACTAGAATCTTTAAGTAAATAAATTTATTTGTCTTGTTCAACAAAACTGGACGATTAATTAATTTAATTTCCACTTCGAACTTCAATTATTTAATTACAATCAATTAAACAATAACTCGAAGAAATTAATTTAATCACTGAGTCGTCTCTTGCTCCTAGTGAGTAAGCGCATTCACGACAATTATTGATACATGCGATCTATTTTTCTAGTTCATCGTATTAGTTCAAATGCAATCCGTAAAGGATTGTATTGAGCTAGTGAAGGGACAAATTATACATATATAATTAGGGCCGGAATAATTTGTAGTTAAGTTGCAACTCTTTGTCTATTAAATATAATATTATTTAATCACAGAATCAATCGACTGAAAGTACCATGACTGAACTCTCTCTTATTGTATACCATTACAAATGTAACTTATTTTAGGCTCATCCATTGACCTTATTGTATATGTTTACCCTCATAAGATACTTTATCTTTTTGGGTTAAAACAATTCACCCAATATGATCCCATTTTATCTCATGGTAACCATTATATCTTCTTTGATGAAAAATTCATTTACTAATACAGAAATTAAATCATTTTCCTAGACAAACGACTCATTGTCATATTACTTTTCTATCAACCATGTAATGCCTATGAAAGGATATAATTTACCCTTTATTTGGCTATGAGTTCCAATACTTTAAAGGAAGCCATGTCATGTAGAAGCTGTATACTCAACATATTAGCTTCCGGCTCTATTACCAATTGAACTCAAGCTTTCAATACATCAAAGGATAATGTCACATTTGATACTTGTACTTTCATAAAATATTTAATATACCTAACCTATCAATATGTATTTTATTATGACACCTTTACTTTCATAAAATGTCCAATGTGGCACTTGAACAATCAAAATGTATTTTATTATGGTACCTAGTGCTAACATCGTTAGTAAATTGCTAAACTAACTAATGAAAATTTGACACTTAGAATTTTTTATTTTTAAATCATCAAACCCACATAGATAATATAAGGTTATGTGAAAAACTAAATAAAACAAAAAAAAATAAATTCAATTCAATTAAAAGGTAAATAGCTAAACATATGGTTAGTAAAAAAAAGAAGTAAATGGATAACTCTTTGGAATATATAATAAAATTATTATTTAAAAATCAATGAAAATTATTATTTCAAATGAAAAACTCTTTTTAAATGGAAAATATGACTTTTTTTTTTTTTTTTGCTTATGTAAGTTTAGCATTTACTTTTTTTTTTTTTTTTTTTTATATGTCTTTCACGTAATATTATATTATCCATACAAATTTGATGATTTGGAAAAAAAATTTCAACGTGTTGAAATTTCATTGGTTTGTTTAGAAATTCAATAATGATGTTAACACTAGGTACAGTAATAAAAAAAACATATAGTCTAGATACAACATTAAGCATTTTCAAAGTACAGATACCATATTGAATATTTTATGAAAGTACAAATATTATAACAAAATATATGTTGATAATTTAAGTACCATAATGAACAATTTTAAAATGCATAAACTACATTCAACATTTTATAAAAATATAAATGCCAAATATTACAGTTTCCCTTTTAGAATAGGAAAAACCAACTTTTATATCTAATATTGATTCGGGGCAAGCAAAACAAATTTATTTTAGTATGACATGATCCATGAATACCTAAGATCAATTATTTGTTTTTTTTTTTTTTTTTATTTAATCAGCAAAGAGATGGTATTTCGGAACATATATTTCAGATGTAGCATGTCATGCAATAATACTTCTCTTTTATTCTATGTATTTATAATATTATTTGGATCCAATTCTTCAAAGATTAATTGTGTATTTTTTATTTGAATTCAAATCTCTAAGAATAAAAAAAAATCTATCAAATAATTCCTGATTTTGTAGTTTGTTCTTATTTGCCCGTAGGTGATTTCAATGATATCTCAAGTACTTAAATACACCTGAAAGATCTCTTTCTAACCGTATTTAAAATCTGTATGCATTGTTCCATGAGATTCTAACAATAAAAAAATATAATAATTAAGTAATGCTTTGATCCATTGACTCCTAATCCAATCATGATTATGATATTTGGACGGTGTTAATGTTTTTAATTATAAAATATAATATTATTCAAAAGAGTAATATAATATTTTAATATTAATTTGGGTCTCTAAAATTTAAGTGGAGTTTTCTTAATTTCGTATTTCCTTTTCTCATAAAAGAAAGTAGATTATTGCAAGGCTTCTTACATATGATCCTTTGGCATCCGAATCCAATCATACGCTTGACGGTGATATAAATATCATTCAATATTTTAAACTACGTAAAACTTTTTTGAATAAATTTTAGGAATGTCTTCATCATGCACATTCGCATCTATACCATATAATTAAAGTAATCCAATCAATGAAAAGATAAAGTTAGACTTTTGGAGGCTTTAAGTCATGAAATTAAATAATTTTATTGGACAATGAAAAAAAATCGTTGGCAAAGTTTAAAAAAAAACTATGGATAAAGAGAAAAAAAATTATTTATATGTTACATATATTAAAAGAGTCATAACTTTAATAGCTTTTTTTAATACACTTGTAAAACATTTTGTTTTAAATTTTTTTTTGCGTAATTTTTTATGACATGAAATTTAAATTGACAAAATTATATATAAATGATTTGTTTAATTGGAAAAACTCGTAAATAAAAAAATTATGGTTTAAGGTCTTTACGAGTATGAAAATGAGTCTTATTTAGGTAAAAAAAATTATCGGAGCTTATTCAAATAAACTATTATAGTTTAAGGGTTTATCATATTCTTTAATATTTTCTTAATTCATGTCTTTATTTTTATTAAAACTTAACATGGTAAGAAAAATTCATAGGAGTACTTACCTATTCTTTCTAAATTTCACTTCCTTTGCTTCACTTTTCTTCCTTTGTACACTTTTGTCGCCCCTTTTCTTTTGTTCACAACAGTTTCAGCAATTTCTTTCTCTTTCTCTTCATGAACACAACACAAGCATAATGAAGATTCATATCATAAATCACTATCTCTTTATTTCTACTTCAGCCAAATACTAAATTCAGAATAAATTACTTTAATTCTTAATTTCTTCACACTTTCTTAACATTCACCTCCATCCATGAACCCAAATACAAAAACCAAGCTTTTGATGTTGCTAGACACTTTATTTTACTTGGAAATTTGCTTAGAAATCAAAGGTTTTAGGTGGAGATTTACTTGTTGGATGGAGTAGGACTAAATTGAATGAAACGCAAATATAGTTATAATCATTTCAATCTATGGCCTGGATTCAATCTCATTTTCCATCAAAATCCAAGTCTCATATTGTGCCAAAATTTCATGAATTAATAAATATAATTATCATTGATCATATGACCCATATTAAATACTTGATTATAAAGCCAATACAATTGCTCAAATTCAGTATATATGTCAAAGGGAATTTTGATAATTGTACCAAACTCACTTGCAAAATAACTATTTTACCCCTAATAATTTTTAATATTTACATTTGAGTCATTCCCACATTTGGTATAACTATAACTTTGGTCCTCGTCTTTTCAAAAAATTAAATTTAACCTCTTAACTTAAGAATATTTATGATTTGACCCTTTACTTTTCGCTTTTTATAATTTAGTCCATACCTCGAATTAATATCTCTCAACATACTACTTGCTTTGTAAGACACTATACCTCGTTTAGTCATTCGACTCGAGTTATAAGGCGATACAACTATAAAACGCTATCAGTTTTCAATAATCAGACAAAATATAGACAAATTATATCATTTCATAATAAATATAACAATTTCCATGTTATCCAATCATATATGGACCTCAATCAGGCTTATGGAACACTTAAAACAAATTGGAATCAAATCTAAATTAAATAGAAAATTCTACAAAATTTTGAGTAAAAAGTGCAAATAAGGTTTGAGTAAAAAGTGTAAACAGAGGTCACATGACCGTGTGACAGAGGCCAGCCCGTGTGGCCTCAAGCATGGTCGTGTGGCTACTCCACATGCCCGTGTTCTCAGACTGCGTACAATTTGAATATAGGGTCACATGACCGTGTTGCCAGGCCATGTAACAACTTGTAACCGTGTGAAAAATCTTTCACCTAAAATCAAACAACCACAAGGTTGTGTGGTTGCCTGTGTGTGGCACACGACCGTGTGACAACCCGTGTCCCAGGCCGTGTACACCTGAAATAACTTCAGAACCATGATTTTTTAGCTACCATTTCTTAAGTCCAAGCCAAACCATTTCCAATTATTTTTACCTATTCAAACCACATTTAAACATGCCTAAAACCTACCAAAATCATTCAACCTAAGTGCCTAACCAATGTGCCTTCAATGTCACCACATTATAATCATAAAACAACAACCATTCAAAGCATTCAACTCACTCATTCTAACAAAAACATTTGCAATATTCATACCAAAACTTTTTATCACCTAAACATCTAAAATACCATTCAAACTTGACTTATAACCACACATTACCAAAACATCAAATATTCATTACATACATCAAGTATACATATAAGTGCACTTCCAAGTAAAGTACCAAAACAGATTCAATATTTGCAAAGTAAACATCCTATATACATGCCACAAATAACCAAAGTTTTAAACTTTAAAATCCACAAAGTCAAAAGATGGTAGGTGTGAGCTCCAGTTGATCCAATCGACACGTTTAGAGTAACCAAAATCTTCAGAATATAATAACATAAGTAAGTATGTAAAATACTTAATAAGCTCATACAATTCAATTCAATAGCTTACCTTATTCATTTAATAGCTAATTACAAATCACTATTCAAACTATTATCCCTACCATGACTAAGTTTAAAAATTCTGGATCAACAAATAACGATCACATAGATAGTCAGAAATCATATTTTGTCCATATTAACAACACACTGTATATCCTTTGATTTTTCGATAGAATTTTGTAAAAGAACTCAATACATGAGTGCGGGAAACATTTAATACTCATTTGAGCTAGTTGGATACAGAAATACATGTGTTATGTTATCAGTCCGGGTTAAAGCATTGACAACACAGAAAAATAGTCTGGCCATGGCTATATATACATGTAAGGATACTAGTCCAGATTAAACCTTTAAAATGAAAACAGATTACCAGTCTAGGCTAAATCTATGTCACATGTATATCCGAGTCCTCAACAAATGCTAGAGCTCGGTCTAGAACGAGAATCATTCAGAAACCTCGTGTATGAGGCTTTTATTTGGTCCATCGAAATTATCTCAGTATTCGATTTATTACCACATAGTCTGATTTTCATTTTAGCAGTTTATGTACAAATAATTAACAACATTTAATAACAAATTGTAACCACTACAAAACATAATACGAACTTACATGTCGAAGTGATTTAACTATTAGGGACTAATAGACAATTTTTTCTTTTCCTCCTACGTCCTTCAATCGTTGATATTCTTGATCTAAAGTATAGTTTAATTTAATTAATAAATTAAAACAATATAAACAATCAAATTTATGCATTTAAACCCTTTCACTCACATTCTAAAAAATTTCCCCAAAACTTTACCTTTTATGCAATTTAGTCCCTATGTCAAAACTTGCAAAAATTTTCACAATTAGCTTAAAAACATTAGTGCCGAATTCTTTATGGTCCTTTTACAGCCCATAAGCAATTGAATATTTGCAATAGAACTATACTACTTTCAAAATTATAACAATTAAATCCTTAGATTCAAAACTAATAAAACTACTTTACAAAATGTTCTTATTTAGTCATCAAGCTCATAATTCTATCAAATAATTTCACAAACACAAAAAATTCATTCATGGTAAGTCCTTAAAATTTTAAAATTTTTACAAAATAACCCTTAGGTTAGCTTAATTAAGCTACAACGATCACAAAAGCATAAAAATTACTTAAAATGAACTAAAATTTCACTCACATGCAAGGTGAAATTAGTAGTCGAAACTCAAGCTCCCTATGGAGTTTTCTCTTCTCAAATTTAGTGGTGAGAGCTAATGGGGATGATGATTTTTTTGTTTTATTTTTGTTTATATTTTCTTATTTTTTAATTTACTATATTATCCTTTTAATTAACCATAAAATTTAACTAAATGATGGCCCAAAATGTCCATTACAACTAGTAATGGTCTACTTACCTTTTAAGGCTTTCAAAACATAAATTCATACTCAATTTTCACAATTAAAAATAGTTATTAACCTTTTAAATTTTCACGATTTAGTCATTTTTACTTAATTTACCAACTAAACGTTAAAATTTTCTAACCAAATTTTAATATGACACTATAACAGACTCGTAAATATTAAATAAATAATATTTACTGACTCATTTGTCAGAATTCTGGTGCCAAAACCACTATTTCTGACACCACTAAAAAATAGGATGTTACAACTCTTTTCCTAAAGGAATTTTCGTCCTCGAAAATCTTACCAGAGAATAGGTTTGGGTATTGCAATTTCATAGCTTCTTCTAGTTCCCAAGTAGCTTCCTCAACCCCATGATGTTGCCAAATTACTTTAACTAAATCTATGCATTTATTTCTTAATTCTCTAATTTCCCAAGCCAAAATTTTAATTGGTTCCTCACTATAAGAAAAATCCGAATGTAACTCAACTTTATCATCAAATAACATATGTGACAGGTTTGAAAGATATCGACGTTGTGACACCCTCAACCCAGTTGGGACTGTCCAACCTGAATTTCAAACATCACATTCGCCATTGAGGTGACTCTCCATTTAAAACTTTATGAACCATAGCAACCAACCATACAAACCACACATTTGCTAAAATTTTATATAAGAATTAGTCCTAAGTGCATGCTTTTCTAAATTAATTATTTCATTCTCACAATTAGAAGGTATAGGGTGTACCTTAATACTCAGCAATCTCCCTTAGCTGCAAAAAAAATCATTAGTTCATTTGTTATCATCACATTAAACTAGTAATAAAATCATCCATGTAACACCCCAGAACTCGGCCTAAAAGTTTAGACCAAATCCCGGAGGTTACATTGATCACCGAAGTGATTGTAGGAAAATTTTGGTTCAACAAGTGAGAAAACATAAATTATTTTGGTTATGTAAAAATTTTCAGTTATTAAATCTCGATACTTCAAAATATAGTTGTTTAATCCAAATAATGTATACTTGTATTTGACACAAAATTTCATACCATAGTATTTAAACAGAACTTACAGTCCAAAACTGTTTACATAAAACTCAAATTTACTGTAAACACTCTTTGTAACCAATTTTTTTTTTAAAAATGTGACACTACTGAGACCTCCGCATACTGAGCCCAGCGTTAGAACATGATCTGTACCTAAAAGGGGAAACACTGAAGGGAGTTAACATGCCCATGTGGGGGGTCAACACGCCCGTGTGCACCAAGGACATAGCCGTGTCACAAGTCGTGTAACTCTCTATCCATTTGTCCTAGAATAGAGTAAAGGATAGACAAGGGCGTGTGAGGGCCTCACACACCCGTGTGGGATCCCTAAATCCCCAAATTAGCCATATGAATATTTATTCTTTATTGTCACTTTGTTCAACTGTCGGTAATCGATACATAACCTTAGAATGTCGTCTTTCTTTTTAACAAATAAAATAGAAGCTTCCCAAGGTGATACATTCGGTCTAATGAACCCACGATTTATCAATTCTTGTAACTGAGACTTTAAATTTTTTAGTTTTGTTGGTGTCACTCTGTATGATGCTATAGATACCGGAGTAGTTCCTGGTACAAGATCAATTACAAACTCAAGTTCTTTTTCTGGTGGTAAGCTAGGTTATTCTTCCAAAAAAAAATCTACAAATTCACATACCATTAGAACCTGATCTATTTTCGAAACAGATGCCCAAGTGTCTAATATATAAGTCAGAAAAGCTTCAGCACCTTTTAGGATAAATTCTAAGCAGTAAAGGCTGATATCATGCTAGTTACACAATCAGATTTGGCTGTTTCAATGCTAACCAAATCTTCGTTTGAACATTTTAAAACAATTCATTTTTGTTTGCAACTAACAATTGCATCATGAACTATTAACCAATCAATCCCCAGAATAATATCGAATTCATAAAACTACAACAACATTAGGTTAGCAAGAAATTTGTAACCCCAAATTTTTTGTGGACAATTTTTACAGAATTTATTAACTATTACACTTTGACCTAACGAATTTGACATCCTAATTTCAAATTTAGTAGATTTTACTAGAAATTTCTTTTCTGTAGCTAATGTTGTGCATATATAAGAATGTGTGGATCTAGGATGAATTAATGCAATAATAGTAACATCAAAAAGAGTGAAAGTATCAGCAATAACATCAAATGTCATATCCTCCTCTCTATCATGAATTGAATAAGCTCTGGCTAATGCTCATCCCACAAATTTAACAGTCGTATCATGTGTTTCATTGCGACTAACTCCAAAAGCATTTCTAGACCACGGTGTTTTACCCCTTTGAGACACAGTTACTGATGTAGCAACTTGTTTTTGAACTGAATTCAGCTTTTTTCAGACATTCTCTTAGCAGGTGTTCATGTAAACCACAGTGAAAACATGCTCCTATTTTGAGCCTACATTCCACAGTGATTATAAGTAGGCATGTCTGTATTCTGAACACTACAAGCACTTGCCCCTGAAATAGCTCGAGTATTTGATGGATTTTGCCTGAACATACTTTTTCCCGTATTCTCAACAGTAAGAATGGATTGGCTTCTAAAATTTTTGAGCTTTTTAAATGAAGGTGTGAAGGAGTTACTAAATTCACTTCGCTTGCTCGAGTTTTCCTTCTTAGCTTTTGCCCATTTCTTATCTTTCCAAATCGCCTCCATTTTTTGAGCACGCTCAGAAAATATTACAAATTCTTTAAATCCAAGTATTCCCACCATTGCTCGAATGTTTTCATTTAATCACCTTTCAAATCTAGCACACATTTTAGCTTATAAAGTGATTTTCTCTCGAGTGTATTTACTCAAATTTATAAATTTACACTTGTATTCAATAACTAGCATGTTTCCCTATTTCATATCCATGAACTTGGGTTTCTTGTCTTTCAAATACAATTGAATGACATATTTCTTCCTGAATTAGGTCTCAAAAAATTCTCATGTTACCCGATCTTTTGGAACCACTGATGTTAAGGTAATCTACCACTGATAAGCATCTTGTTTCAATAATGAAATAGTACATTTTAAACTATCTTCAAGTGAGCAGTTCAGTTCATCAAAAACACGTTGAACATTTTCTAAACAATACTCAGCTTTTACCGGATATTCATTATACATTCCTCAAAAATCTTTGGCTCCGTATTTACGAATTTTATCTCTAAGAAATCGATGAACAGATACTTGATTTAAGTTTTGAGGATGAACAGATGCCGAGGGAGGCACATAAGGAAGTAGAGGTTGTGGAGCCATTTGATTATTCCGTAAAAATTATGCAAACCTATCATTCATCAACTAGAAGAAGGTATTATGATCCCTACTTCCCGGTAGTTGAGATCCAGAAATATCCTGACTTGCTCCCTCATCAAAAGCCGGAACATAACTTTCAACATCATCATTATCGGCACGATTAAATCATCTGCCATCATAAAGCTATAAAAGAAAACATTATCAGATCGGATCATGAGCATCACATAGATTAGAGGTTATTATGGAATCTATTTCTAGAGTCAATACACGCTATGTTTAGTCTTAGAACTGACTAAACCATAGCTCCAATACCACTAAATGTAATACCCTATACCCCGGCCCAGTCACTCAACCCAAGTTATAAGGCGATACAACTATAAAATGCTATCACTTTTTAATAATCAAACAAATATAGAAAAAATATATCATTTCATAATAAATCATAATCATTTCCATGTTATTCAATCATATCTAGACCTTAATCAGGCTTACGAAACATTTAAAACAAACCAGAATCAAATCTGGATTAAATTGAAACTTCTACAAAATTTTGAGTAAAAAGTGTAAACAGGGGTCACACGACCGTGTGATAGAAGCCAACATGTGTGGCCCCAAGCATGGTCATGTGGCCACTCCACATGCCTATTTTTTCAGACCATGTATAAGTCGAATAGAGGGTCGCACAGCTGTGTCGCCAAGTCGTATAACAACTTGTGACCGTGTGAAAAATCCTGCACCTAAAATCAAACAACACCGTTTATGGCACACGGCCATGTGGGTGATCGTGTGTGGCACATGACCGTGTGACAGCCTGTGTCCCAGGCCAGGTGCACCTAAAATAACTTCACAACCAAGCTTTTTCATATATTATTTCTTAAGTTCCTAGCCAAACCATTTCCAATCATTTTTACCTATTCAAAACACATTCAAACATGCCTTCAATGGCACCACATTACAATCATAAAACAACAACCATCCAAATCAATCAACTCATTCATTCTAACATAAAAAATTTGCAATATTCATACCAAAACTTGTATCACCTAAATATCTAAAATACCATTCAAACTTGACTTATAACCACACATTACCAAAACATCAAATATTCATATGTAACAACCCATTTCTCTTTAGTGTCAGAATAGTGGTTTCGGGGCCACAAATCTGACGTGTGAGTCTGTAAATGATATTATTTAATATTTACGAGTAATATATAGCATAATGATAAAATTTTATTTAATGATTTATGTTAAATGGAAGAACAAGTAGGTTTAACTGGTAAGCCCCTAAGGTCAAATGGTTTTAGAAAATAAGGTATCGGGATCTCATTTCTATAAAATGAGCCAAAAATATTTTATTAATTATTTGTGGGATATTAGTATGATTGTATAAAAATTTCGTTAAGAAATTTTGACGTTTGCCTGATTAATTAACTTAAAAGGACTACATTGTAAAAAGTATAAAATTGGAGTTCTAATTGTTAAAAGGGCCAAATGGCTATGAAACATAAAATTCAGTGGACTTAGATGGTAATTAGACCATTCATAAGGTTAGTGTACAATATTGGACATGGTTTAAGTGAATTTTAGAGTAAATAACTAAGGTTAAAATGGAAAATTAGTAAATTAACTTAAAATTAAAGTAAAGGAAAGATGTATCATCTTCTTCATGCTTTATTCTAACTGAAATTGGAAGGAAAGGAGGCCATTTTTAGGGTTTGGGCATTTGATTACCTTCCTCTCTTGCATGTAAGTGTTTGTGAGCCCCATTTTTAATGATTTTTATGTTTTTTAAGTCGTTTTAACTTAATCTAGCTAGCCCGGGGGTCAATTTGTAAAATTTTCAAATATTAAGGGTTATGAAATGAATGTTTTTAATATGTTTTGATGTTAATTGATGGATTATTTATCTTTTTTATGAAATAAACAAGTTTGGTTAAGTAAATTTTGAAGAATTTTGGAATAAAGGATTAAATTGTTAAAAGTATAAATTCTAAGGTCTTATTGTACAATGATGGAAGTATGAGTTATCCCAAGGTCCCTTTTGATTGTGGTTAAGTTAGATTTAAGTTAAAATGGTTAAATTGCATGATATGAACTTAAGGTCTAAGTTGTGAAAAAGCTAAAATATTAGGGGCAAAATAATAATTTTGCAAAAATATGAAATGTGGACTAAATTGAATGCGAGAGATGTTAAATGAATTAATTTGTCTATTTTGATCAATGTAGACCACATACGGATCTAGATTGGGGAAAAGCTAAAGCCTCAGGCTAGTCGATCTCATTTTTATGCCCTAGTCGTCGAGGTAAGTTCGTATGTATGGATTATTATGTTTAGGTTGTTTAATTATATGTTAATATGTAATTAAAATGCTATTGATCAATGTATATCCAAAATCATGCTATGACGGTTAATGAGTCCCGGTTGAACCTTAGGAATTCGTAGGATACAAATGAAATGTCATTAGGGATTTCATGTTTCGAGTTCTGCTCTTAAATGTCCTATCTATGGCTAAGGTCCTACATTTGTTGTGGATACTCCACAGCTCATGTAAGCAGTATCATGTAGCTTACATTCCAACCCATAGCTCATGTGATCAAGCCTATTTTAGAGCTCGTGTGAGCAATAATGTAAAGGAAATGTTACGGTTATATGTTTAAGCACACTTCATTGAGCTTTCCTGAGTATTCGGTGATATTCTAAGTGATTCAATGGGTAATGAAAAGGATTGAGAAGGTAAGTTCTCATGTAGTAAAATGCAAATGTTCATGGAAAGGTTAAATGATACAAGTGATATATGTTCACATGGAAATGAATCATTATATGTTTGATTCAAGTGAATTATGTATAAATGCACTAACTTATATTGGTGATGATGCTTAGGCTTGTGCCAAGCTTGAGGTTGGATTTCATTATGCTTATACTTATTTTAAATGAAATGGTATGTTATGCTTCATGTCTTAAGAACTTACTAAGCATTATATGCTTACGTAGTTTTTTTCCTTTGTTTTATAGATAATCAAAAGCTCGATTAGTTTGGAAGCTCGTCGAATATCTATCACACTATCCAACATAAATATCAGTGGTTTTTGATGTTTTGATCAAGGTTAAAATGGAATGTATAGATGGACTTGTATTGGTATTTAGTTGAAAGTTTAATGGATGATTTGGTATGTATAACTTGTGCAAATTGTCTTGGTTGGTAATATTTGATACCTTGATGGATAGTGTCATTATGGTTAACTTGAGATGTATGATTTGAATGGCTTAAATGGTATGTTTGAGGTGATATGTTAATGGTTATGTTTGTGGCATGTTTTAGTAAAAGATAAACTATATTTGATGAAGGAAATGTGACCAAATATGCATGTTTAAGTAAATTTGGTTGTTTGCTTGTGACATGCCTTGAAATGGCATATTGGTTGATTGATTTAAGGCTATTGAAATGGTCATTATATGCATGTTTTGAAGTCTTGTCTATGTGTAAAAAAAGGCCTATAAATGTATGCATTAGTTGGTATAGGAAATGGCTTGTTTTTGGCCAAATTCATGTCCATATGGCCTGAGACATAGGTATGTGACTCAGCTGTGTGTGACATACAGCCTGGCGACACAGCCCTGTTGTAACACCCTTATCCCGTACCCGTCGCCGGAGGGATTAGGAAGTATTACAAAACCAGCACGAAATCTCATTTAACACTATATAATAATTCCTGAGTTCAACTCATAACAAAAATATTTAAAACAGTAATCGAATATCAACCATATATAAGCATTAACCATATGAAGCAAGTATAATAGCTAAACAAGCCATTTTCGCATGGCTATACATACATACATTACCAAAAGGTATTTAATTAACAACAAAAGCCAACCCTATACATGCCATTATCAAAGTTCAACTAAAAGTATACCAAAAGGGCTTAGATAGTGTGGACGACTTCGACTTTGACACTTCCAAGTCCGATAGCTGACGAACAAAATCTATAAAATAGAGAAATTAAGCAAAAGATTAAGCACTTCGATGCTTAGTAAGTCTAAGTAATGAAATCATTTAAAAGAGTGGCATAATAATATCAAAGTTTACTTGTACCATCATTTTGCCGAATAGTAACATAATTAAGGTACCATTTTTTTTTTATCGTTCATATCACAAAGGTAAAATCAATATGTCCAATAAAATTCAATCTATAGCCGAATCCATTCATCTCAAATTTTCCATGTCAATCTCATGCATATACACATACATCTCATGTTTATGAAATTGAACTCTCTAATTTGGAACTTATACATCATGATCAGATCGTAAATATTTGAATGGTTTTAACAATGGTCTAAGCATACCTACCGAGTTGCGTAGTCATAATTTAAAATCAATCGTATTCTCAACGAGAGTGAGTTACTTACCTGGTTATCTTACAGTAAGTAGCACATGTGATTAAAATTGTTCCAACATGTATTATATGATTTCTCGTACAAACACTTATGGGTTTTCAACCTCAAATATTATGCTGGCACAAACATCCTTCGGAATCAAGCCCGATTCTTAGCACTAGCTCAAAAGCCCTTCGAGACCAAGCTTGGATTAGACCACTGGCTCGAAGGCCCTTCGGAACTAAGTCCGGTTATGACACTGGCTCTAAAGCCCTTCGAAACTAAGTTCGGTTATTAGCACTGGCTCAAAAGCCCTTCGAGACCAAGCTCAGATTTAAACCCCGATTAGCATTCACACATATATGCATATATATATATATAATATCACATCTGGATATCATTCCTGATACTCAAATACAATTACAGCATGTTTACTAACCATACATCGTTCGATTCATTAATCCTAAACAAATAACATGATCCTGTTTCGTTAATCCACAAGATTTCCATAACCATTCGGCTACAAGTAAATACCTTATTTATTTATTTTGTCATGTAATTCAAGTAGAATCATTAGGTCACAAGTTAATTATTATGCTCATAGATAAATAATTGCCTTATTAAATCATAAGTTAAATTTCATTACTGAAAGACTTACCTCGAGTATAATTTAGGCAGTTACGGATAGACTACTCGACTGCTTTCTCCTTTCCTTTATCTGATTTTGATCCCCTTAGCTCTTGAGCTTAAATTTAAACAAATAAATTTATTTAATTATTTCTCACTTGGGCAATTCCATTCAATACATGTATGTCATACAATTTAAGTACAATGACCTTGTTCAATACTATTTAAACATCATGCATTATCGAATTTCATCAACACCATCTAACTTCATATAGAAACACATATCATCCTACACAAGTCAAATGCATCATTTAAATTGCCAAAGTCCACTAAATCTACTATTATAGCCTTATAAAATATATATATATATATATTTATTACTAAGTTTAACAAAACATAACATACGACTAAGCAAGCATTCGTACATGAATCATTACTCAACTTTACCAATTGGATAATATGCTTAAGACACCATAAAATACTCCAAATTCTTTTCTCATCAATTCGACTAACTGATTAAATGTTATGACACATTATAAAATAACCTTACAACCACAAAGAAAGTTCGATAATGAGTCACAATTTAGTCATATCCCTCTATCATAATTTCTTCACTTAAACCGAATTAGCAAGCCCATATAGTCTTCGGCCGAATGCTATTTAACACAAGTCATCAAGAGTTTTATTATTTAACACCTTAGATATCAATAGCTAAATAGGTTAGTTGTACATATATATATATATCGTCCAAAACCGAACATAAGATTTAACATTAATTAAATTATTCAAAACCCCACTAGCAAAATATTATGTACTATACCGAACCTAAAAAAAAATCAAACACCTAGCTTAACCATTTCAAAACACTTAACCGGCCTTTGATCAAGACTTTAAACAAAGTCTATGTTCGGCTATCACACATACGGGTATTATTAGTTTAAAGTTTTAATGAGATTAATTTCTTTAATCAACAATCTTTTTGTTTCTTTTTCCATCAAAACTTAAGGGTAAAAATCAAGTTCTTCTCTTATAAACCATAACCGAAAGTTCCATTCAACCATCTAAATTCAAAATTTTAGTATGGGCTAGGTAAAAAGCATGATGATTAACCTAAAACAACTAAGATTTCAAAAAAAAAACAAACATAATTTACTAACCTTCTCTTGATTCAAAAGGCCGAATGTCCCCCCCTCTTTTTCTTCTTCAAGTACGGCTAAGAAGAACAAGGTGATACTTTGTTTTCTTCACCATTCATTTCCTTATTTTAATTACTTTTCCTTTTTATTTATTTATGTTATAAAATATAAAGCCACTAACTAATAATTAATACATATTATATGTATATAATTCCATCATGGCTAAACCACTACTTATCATAAATGGAAATTTGACATGCAAACCCATCATTTTTTTAATATGCATTATTAAGCCACTTTGATATTGACCTATCATCTTACACAATTATCTCATATTAGTCCTATAAACAATTTCACATACAAACGGCAAAATTAAAGCATGAAACTTTCACACATGCATTTACACACTTCATAAACATGAAATATAATTTATAATTATTTTTATATCTCGGTTTTGTGGTCCCGAAACCACTTTCCGACTAGGGTCAAATTAGGGCTGTCACAACTCTCCCCCACATAAAAAAATTTTCTTCCCCGAAAATCTTACCAGTGAATAAATTTGGGTATCTCTCTTTCATAAAGTTTTCGGTTTCCCAAGTAGCTTCTTCAATCCCGTGTTTGAGCCATAACACCTTTACTAAAGGAACCTTTTTGTTTCGCAACTCTTTCACCTCACGAGTTAGGATACGAATCGGTTCTTCTTCATAACTCAAATCAGATTGAATTTCAACCTCTGATGGACTAATTATGTGCGAAGGGTCAGATCTATAACGTCGAAGCATCGAGACATGAAAAACATTGTGAATCTTTTCAAGTTCAGGGGGTAAAGTCAATCTGTAAGCAACTGGCCCAATTCGTTCGGATATCTCATACGGCCCAATAAACCTTGGACTCAATTTGCATTTACGGCCAAATCTGAGCACTTTTTTCCAAGGTGAAACCTTAAGAAACACTTTGTCACTGACCTAATATTCAATGTCTTTTCGTTTCAAATCCGCATACGACTTCTGACGATCTGCAGCTGCTTTCAGACTTTCACTGATTACTTTCACTTTCTGTTCAGGATCTTTAATCAAATCGACTCCGAAAATTTTACTTTCACTAAGCTCGGTCCAAAACAACGGTGTACGGCATTTACGACCAGACAAAGTCTCATAAGGTGCCATCTTAATGTTTGATTGAAAACTATTGTTGTAAGCGAATTCAATCAAAGGTAAATACTGTTCCCACGAATCACCAAACTCAAGGATGCAACATCTCAACATATCCTCGAGTATCTGAATTATTCGTTCAGATTGGCCATCAGTCTGAGGATGAAAAGCGGTGCTAAAATGTAATTTGGTACCCAAAGCTTCTTGCAATTTCTTCCAAAATCGCGATGTGAACCTCGGATCTCTATCGGACACAATAGAAATGGGTACTCCATGTAACCTTACAATCTGAGATACGTACATTTCAGCTAGCCTGTCAAGGGAATAATCCGTACACACAGGAATAAAATGAGCCGACTTTGTCAGTCTATCAACAACAACCCAGATCGCATCTTTCTTACTTGATGACAATGGCAATCCAGATACAAAGTCCATTGTGACTCGATCCCACTTCTATTCGGGTATCATGATCGGCTGAAGTAATCCCGAAGGCACTTGGTGTTCTGCTTTCACTTGTTGACATATTAAACACTTCGAAACAAAATCAGAAATGTCTAGTTTCATACCATGCCACCAAAATTGATGTTTCAGGTCGTTATACATTTTTGTACTCCCCGGGTGAACTGACATTCGGCCACAATAAGCTTCGTTCAGAATCATCAAAATAAGTTCTGAATTTCTTAGAACACACACACGACTTCTGAACCTCAGACAATCGTCTTCATCAATTTGAAACTCTGACTCCATATTCGAAACACATTCGGCCCGTTTTGCAACCAATTCATCATCGACTTTCTGAGCTTCTCGAATTTGATGAATCAACAATGGTTTAGCCTTCAATTCTGCTACTAACACATCATCGGATACAACAGACAGATGTACATTCATCGCTCAAAGAGTAAATAGTGATTTACGACTTAAAGCATCTGCAACCATATTAGCCTTTCCCGGGTGATAGTCAATGACAAACTCATAATCTTTTAGCAACTCCAACCAACGTCTTTGTCGCAGATTCAAATCTCTTTGAGTCATCAAATATTTGAGACTTTTGTGATTCGAAAATACATGGCACCTCTCACCAAACAAATAATGTCGCCATATTTTCAAAGCGAATACGATGGCAGCTAATTCGAGATCATGGGTCAGATAGTTTTTTTCATGCGGCTTCAATTGCCTCGACGCGTAAGCTACAACTCGACCTTCTTGCATCAATACACAACCCAACCCAAGTAAGGATGCATCACTGTAAATGACAAACTCTTTACCGGATTCGGGTCGTACTCGATCTCGGAGCTTGATCAAATAAGTTTTTAATAGATCAAAACTTTTCTGACATTCTTCTGACCATTCAAACTTAACATCTTTCTGGAGTAGTTTCGTCATTGGGGTGGCTATCATCGAGAAACCCTTTACAAAGCGTCTGTAGTAACCGGCAAGTCCCAAAAAGCTCCAGACTTCAATAATATTCCTTGGGGGCTTCCAATGAAGTATGGCTGATATTTTTCCCAGATCAACTCTAATACCCGATGCAGACACCACATGATCCAAAAAACTAACTTCTCTCAACCAGAACTCACATTTACTGAACTTAGCATATAATTGCTTATCCCGCAAAATTTGTAACACTAATCTCAGGTGCTCAGCATGATCGGATTCATCTCTCGAATAGACCAAAATGTCATCGATAAACACAACTACAAACCGATCCAAATATGGTCTGAAGATCCGATTCATCAAATCCATGAATACCGTAGGGGCATTAGTGAGCCCAAACGGCATTACTAAGAACTCATAGTGACCGTATCTCGTTCTGAAAGTGGTTTTGGGTATATCTGAATCTCGAACTCACAACTGATAATAACCCGATCTCAAATGTATCTTCGAAAATATAGAGGCTCCCTTAAGTTGATCGAACAAATCATCAATACGCGGTAATGGATATTTATTCTTTATCGTCACTTTATTCAACTGACGATAGTCGATGCGATCTCATGGTTCTGTCTTTCTTTTCACAAACAATCCTGGTGCACCCCAGGGTGAAGAACTCGGTCGAGCAAAACCTCTATCCGTCAACTCTTGCAACTGTGCTTTCAATTCTTTCAATTCCATTGGTGCCATACGATACGGAGCTATCAAAATTGGAGTGGCACCAGGTAGTAGCTCGATGCCAAATTCAACCTCTTGAACAGGTGGTAATCTTGGTAACTCCTCAGGAAAACATCTGAATACTCACAAACCACTGGTGCTGATTCAAGTCTCTTTTCTGACTCTTTACTATCAAGTACGTACGCCAGATATACTTCACATCCCTTTCTTACATATTTCTGAGCCAACATCGAGGATATTATTGCTGGCAATCCATTCAAGTCAGTAGACGTAACTCGAATTATCTCATTATTTTCACACCTCAAATCAATTGTTTTTCTTTTGCAATTCACAACTGCATCGTGAACGGTCAACCAATCCATACCGAGGATAACATCAAATTCATCAAACGGTAAAAGCATCAAATCGGCCGGAAAGCAGGAACCTCTGATTACTAAGGGACATTTCTTACACACCTTGTCAACAAGTACATAACGACCCAAGGGATTGGACACCCGAACTACGAACTCAGTAGACTAAACAGGTAAAGTCTTTCTGGATGCTAAAGTCTCACATACATATGAATGAGTAGAACCCGGGTCAATCAATGCAATCACATTAGTATCAAAGAGAGTGAAAGTACCGGTAATAATATCTGGCGAGGAAGCATCCTCGCGTGCACGTATAGCGTAAGCTCTAGTAGGAGCGCGAGCTTCAGATCTGGTTGTAGCATCTCTAAATCCTCTCGGACCGCCACTAGCATTCCCCACATTTTTAGATGGTCTACTTCGAGCAGCAATAGCACTCGGTTTCCCACTCTGATTTATATTCTGTTCAGACAGTCTCGGGCAATCCTTGATAAAGTGGTCAGCTGATCCACACTTATAACAGGAGCGGTCATGGAATCTACAACTTCCCGAATGCCATTTACCACAATACTGGCACTCTGTCCTGTCCCGACGATCATTACCAACACTAGCGACTGAAGAGACTCGCGTACTCACAGGGGGTCGTTCACGATCTCTTCTAGAAAAGCCCGAAGTATCTTTAGATCTGCCTAAATCACCTCTAAATTTCTTCGATGACTGCTGAAAGGGCTTTCCCGATGATCTCTTACGAAACTCTTTTGCTCCCATATCTGCTTTTCTTTTCTCCTTACTGAGCTCTTCGGCTTTGCACGCTCGTTCAACAAGTAATACAAATTCTCTAATTTCTAGAATACCAACATACAGTTTTATGTCTTCGTTCAGACCATCATCGAAACGTTTACACATTCTGACGACCACGAAGAAACACATTCTCGAGCGTCTGGCTAAGTCTCACAAACTTTCGTTCATAATCTGTAACCGACATGGAACCTTGTTTAAGTTCAAGAAATTCTTTCCGCTTTTGATCAATGAATCTCTGGCTGATATACTTTTTCCGAAACTCAGTTTGGAAAAATTCCCAATGTACTCGCTCTCTGGGCACAACAGAAATCAACGTATTCCACCAATAGTAGGCAGAATCACGTAGCAAAGAGATAGTACACTTGGACATTCATCGGGTGTGCAAGATAGTTCATCAAGTACCGGATAGTGTTGTCCAACCAAAATTCAGCCTTTCAAAGATCATCATCGTGCTGTAGCTTTAAATTCAATAGCCCGTGCTTTTAGATTCTGTCAATCAGGTTTGTTTAACCTCATCTCGTCGATTCTGGGAGGTATCACGGTGCAGGGGGTGTATTATTCGGGAGTGGAGGTTGTGGAACAGCCGTATTGGTTCGAATGTATTGGTTGAACCAATCATTCATTACACTATAGAAAGCCTGCCTAGCCTCATTATTCTGATTACTTGCAACAGGTTGAGAGTCCTCCGATACTGTCCCATGTGCGGGAGCAGGCGCTACACTCTCAACATCATCAGCTACCGCTCGACTGGGATCGGGATCCATTACTAAACAAAAACACATTTTTAATTGTCAGAAATCCCCACACTACCAAATAAACACATAATGGCATGTATAGCACGACCCACTCGTATTACGGTAGTCCTAGAATCGACTAAACCGTAGCTCTGATACCAATAAAATATAATACCCATATCCCGTACCCGTCACCGGAGGGATTAGGCAGTATTACAAAACCAGCACGAAATCTCATTTAACACTATATAATAATTCCTAAGTTCAACTCATAACATATTTAAAACAGTAATCGAATATCAACCATATATAAGCATTAACCATATGAAGCAAGTATAATAGCTAAACAAGCCATTTTCGCATGGCTATACATACATACATTACCAAAAGGTATTTAATTAACAACAAAAGACAACCCTATACATGCCATTATCAAAGTTCAACTAAAAGTATACCAAAAGGGCTTAGATAGTGTGGACGACTTCGACTTTGACACTTCCGAGTCCGATAGCTGACGAACAAAATCTATAAAACAGAGAAATTAAGCAAAAGATTAAGCACTTTGATGCTTAGTAAGTCTAAGTAATGAAATCATTTAAAAGAGTGGAATAATAATATCAAAGTTTACTTGTACCATCATTTGGCCGAATAGTAACATAATTAAGGTACCATTTTTTTTTTATCATTCATATCACAAAGGTAAAATCAATATGTCCAATAAAATTCAATCTATAGCCGAATCCATTCATCTCAAATTTTCCATGTCAATCTCATGCATATACACATACATCTCATGTTTATGAAATTGAACTCTCTAATTTGGAACTTATACATCATGATTAGATCGAAAATATTTGAATGGTTTTAACAATGGTCTAAGCATACCTACCGAGTTGCATAGTCATAATTTAAAATCAATCGTATTCTCAGCGAGAGTGAGTTACTTTCCTGGTTATCTTACAATAAGTAGCACATGTGATTAAAATTGTTCCAACATGTATTATATGATTTCTCGTACGAACACTTATGGGTTTTCAACCTCAAATATTATGCTGGCACAAACATCCTTCGGAATCAAGCCCGATTCTTAGCACTGGCTCAAAAGCCCTTCGAGACCAAGCTCGGATTAGACCACTGGCTCGAAGGCCCTTCGGAACTAAGTCCGGTTATGACACTGGCTCTAAAGCCCTTCGAAACTAAGTTCGGTTATTAGCACTGGCTCAAAAGCCCTTCGAGAGCAAGCTCAGATTTAAACCCCGATTATCATTCACACATATATGCATATATATATATATATAATATCACATCTGGATATCATTCCTGATACTCAAATACAATTACAGCATGTTTACTAACCATACATCGTTCGATTCATTAATCCTAAACAAATAACATGATCCCGTTTCATTAATCCACAAGATTTCCATAACCATTCGGCTACAAGTAAATACCTTATTTATTTATTTTGTCATGTAATTCAAGTAGAATCATTAGGTCACAAGTTAATTATTATGCTCATAGATAAATAATTGCCTTATTAAATCATAAGCTAAATTTCATTACTCAAAGACTTACCTCGAGTATAATTTGGGCAGTTACGGATAGACTACTCGACTGCTTTCTCCTTTCCTTTATCTGATTTGGATCCCCTTAGCTCTTGAGCTTAAATTTAAACAAATAAATTTATTTAATTATTTCTCACTTGGGCAATTCCATTCAATACATGTATGTCATACAATTTAAGTACAATGACCTTGTTCAATACTATTTAAACATCATGCATTATCGAATTTCATCAACACCATCTAACTTCATATAGAAACACATATCATCCTACACAAGTCAAATGCATCATTTAAATTGCCAAAGTCCACTAAATCTACTATTATAGCCTTATAAAATATATATATATATATATATATATATATTTATTACTAAGTTTAACAAAACATAACATACGACTAAGCAAGCATTCGTACATGAATCATTACTCAACTTTACCAATTGGATAATATGCTTAAGACACCATAAAATACTCCAAATTCTTTTCTCATCAATTTGACGAACTAATTAACTGTTATGACACATTATAAAATAACCTTACAACCACAAAGAAAGTTCGATAATAAGTCACAATTTAGTCATATCCCTCTATCATAATTTTTTCACTTAAACCGAATTAGCAAACCCATATAGTCTTTGGCCGAATGCTATTTAACACAAGTCATCAAGAGTTTTCTTATTTAACACCTTAGATATCAATAGCTAAATAGGTTAGTTGTACATATATATATATATATATCGTCCAAAACCGAACATAAGATTTTTTTTTCATATATCTAACATTAATTAAATTATTCAAAACCCCAGTAGCAAAATATTATGTACTATACCGAACCTAAAAAAAAAAATCAAACACCTAGCTTAACCATTTCAAAACACTTAACCGGCCTTTGATCAAGACTTTAAACAAAGTCTATGTTCGGCTATCACACATATGGGTATTATTAGTTTAAAGTTTTAACGAGATTAATTTCTTTCATCAACAATCTTTTTGTTTCTTTTTCCATCAAAACTTAAGGGTAAAAATCAAGTTCTTCTCTTATAAACCATAACCGAAAGTTCCATTCAACCATCTAAATTCAAAATTTTAGTATGGGCTAGGTAAAAAGCATGATGATTAACCTAAAACAACTAAGATTTCAAAAAAAAAAAAACATAATTTACTAACCTTCTCTTGATTCAAAAGGCCGAATGTCCCCCCTCTTTTTCTTCTTCAAATGCGGCTAAGAAGAATAAGGTGATACTTTGTTTTCTTCACCATTCATTTCCTTATTTTAATTACTTTTCCTTTTATTTATTTATGTTATAAAATATAAAGCCACTAACTAATAATTAATACATATTATATGTATATAATTCCATCATTGCCGGCCACTACTTATCATAAATGGAAATTTGACATGCAAACCCATCATTTTTATAATATGAATTATTAAGCCACTTTGATATTGACCTATCATCTTACACAATTATCTCATATTAGTCCTATAAACAATTTCACATACAAACGGCAAAATTAAAGCATGAAACTTTCACACATGCATTTACACACTTCATAAACATGAAATATAATTTATAATTATTTTTATATCTCAGTTTTGTGGTCCCAAAACCACTTTCCGACTAGGGTCAAATTAGGGCTATCACACCTGTGTTCCCTATAGGTTTTATTGCGTGCAAGTCAGGCAGTTACACGGCCTAGCATATGGAATGGCACATAGGTGTGTGGGGCTATTTCGAGTGTTACACGGCCTAGACACTAGCGTGTGACACAGCAGTGTCACCCTACTGAGAGAGTTTCATGGGTAAAGACACAGGTTGGGACACAACCGTGTGTCCCTATTTTGATTGTTACACGACTTGAGACACGGGCATGTGTCTCAGCCGTGTGAGGCACACGGCCTAGCCATACGGCCGTGTGACCCTTACAATTAAACCTTTTCTTGAACTTTCCAAATGTTTCCAATTTAGTCCCAAATTGTTTCTAATGTATTTCTAAGGCCTTGAGAGCTCAATTTAGGGATGACTTGTATAAGAATGAATGTCTCATGATATGTTTTCAATGATGTGTAACCCTAATCCGGTAATGGATACAGATTAGGGGTGTTACAGCATATAAGTGCACTTATAAGTAAAGTACCAAAACATATTCAACGTTTGCAAAGCAAACATCCTATATACATGCCATAAGTAACCACAATTTCAAAAAATGGAAGGTGTGAGCTCCTGTTGATTCGATCGACACGTTTAGATTATGCAAAATCGTCACCTCACTCATTTAATAGCTTATTGCAAATCTCTATTCAAACTATTATCCCTATTATAACAAAGTTTAATAATTTCAAATCAACAAATAACGATCACACGGATAGTCAAAATTCATATTTTGTCCACATTAACAAAACACTGTATATCCTTTGATTTTTCGATGAAACATGTTAAAACAACATACATGAGTGCGGAAAACATTTAATGCTCTGTAACCCCCAAACTCAGCCTAAACATTATGGCCAAATCTAGCGATGTCATATGATAGTGTGTTCGAAAACTAAATTATTACAATAAAATCATTTTCATGTTATTACTTATCTTTATCTCTTAGTAGTTCTAAAGAAAATTGTTTTACTTCTTTAAAACATTTGCTTTAAAACGTTTCTCGTTGCGGAAGCTTTTAAAACAAAGTAGTTTAAGTAATCGTAAGTTTAGAAAATACGTTAGCTTTTGAAAACCGAACTTCCTACGACTAGTAGTTATGGTTCCACAAAAAAAAACCAAATTTAAGCAAAAGTCCCAAGAGTCCTCAAATTACATCCCAATAATAATAAAACCATAAAACATAAATTAAAAAAAAACGTAAAGTCCAGAAACTGTTGTCACCATCGAGTCCTCCGCCGCACCGATCCATCTAGGTCTGGGGATTACCTGTGCACATTAAACAGAGAGGGGTGAGTTTACGTAAACTTAGTGTGTAGTCCCACAAAAAATAAAAAATAGTAAACACGATTACACAATCAAATCTGATTTTGGGCCTAAGCCCTTTCAAGATTATCGATGAGGATTTGGGTCTTAGCCCATCTCAGTATAGTATCAAATATGCAGTAGGGCCTTAGCCCATCACAATATCAGTATGCATTAGGGCCGTAGCCCATCACAGTATCAGTATGCATTAGGGCCTTAGCCCATCATAATATCAGTAGCAGTCATGCAGTATTCAGTAAAAAAGTCCTACCCAACCAGCCTCTACACACCATCTCCATCCAACCCTACACTCCAAGTGGGGATTAAATCAACCCACCCATCCCTACACTCCAGGTAGCGCTGAATGCGGCACAAAACAGTAATTTGCAGCTAAGCTACCAGTATATTAGGCTTAAGAGCCTTTCATTACACTTCTTCCAAATATAATCAACCCAACCCCATGCAATGTAACATACAAATCATGACATGCTATCTCATGATATCAATACATATAACCAGCTCAGTATACATGCATACTATCATCATGCTCAATATATATAAATCAAATAGTCAGTTCACACAATTAGGGGCTAAGTGATGCTTACCGACCCTACAATAGGTTCACAATCGACTTGGGCAACCCTTGCAACCTTAGCAACCAATCCATTGAAAATGGGCTTAAATGCCCATGTGGCCTACCCTTGTGGGCCCACACGTCTATATGGACCGCACGGCCCAATTTAGCCTTGGCTGTCACACGGCCCTATCTTGCATGCACAGCTTGGCCTCGTCGATTGTACGGCTGTGTGGTCACACACGACCTATCACACAAGTAACCACATGCCCGTGTGGCGTCGATAATAAGGTTTTCGGCTTTGGCCAAAACCATATTTTCTACGTTTCAGGTACACACCTGTATTATTTTTGACGTAAAAGCAACTCCAAGCAATCTCCAACCTAAAATTGATCAATATTTCACTCCATTAACCACTTAAACAATCGAATTAAACTAAACCCAAAACAGGGTATTCATCTATCAAACGAAAAACCATTACCTTAGATCGAACAATAAAGTCTCTTCACCACTACGACACCGATTGGATAACTTCATCCCTTTAACCTTTTCCAAACACAAAATGAATCCCATTAACCACTATCCATATCCCAAAACAAAAAATGATACTTACCACACTTACCAAAAATAGTAATAGTAGGGAAAAAAACAAAAACAACAGTAAGAATGAGGAAAAAATTCGGTAGAGAACAGAGAAGAAGAGAAAGAAAGAATACGAAAAAAATTGAAAAAGAAGAAGTGAAGGAGAAGGTGATCAGTTTTTTTCTACATAGAGAATTTCTAGGAAACTGTTTTACTCAAATCCCACTACCTACCCTATCTCAATCCCTTAATTTTCTCTCTCAACTCCCATTACACATCCAACAATTAGAATCCCAGTTTAGCCAACTCTGGCTGAACTTTAAGCAAAAATACTACTCCTTGCCATCACAGAGAATCGAACGCAAGCCCTCCAACACATTAACACTCTACTTAACCAGTAGACCTACTAGCCCATTCCAATATGCTTTTGCAAACAATTAAATAAAAGCTTACTAAACAAGAGTGAGGCTTAACTTAGAAAATTTTCAAAATTTGCCAAAGGCATGTCTTGAACTTGGGACCTCCCACATACCCCCAGAACACTTAGCCACTGAAGCAGACATATATTCGTGTTACACATTCACAAAAACGAACATAAAAATTTTGGGGTGTCACAATTCTACCCCCTAAAAGAAAATTTCATCCTTGAAATTTACCTGATCAAAATAGATGAGGATACTACTGACATACTAAATCCTCAGGTTCCACGTGGCCTCCTCAGTACTATGATTCCTCCTCAGGACCTCTACCAGTGGAATGGAGTTCCTTCTCAGAACCTTTTTCGATGGCGAGACCTTAAGAAATACGAAGTCCCCCACAGAATACTCAATCTCGCATCTCTTCAGATCTGCATTAGATTTCTGTCTATCAAATGCCCCTTTTAGTCGATCTCAAATCGATCTGACCTTCTCCTCGGTCTCAAAAACTAACTCAGTGTCTAGAAGACGTCGTTCACCCAACTTAGTCCAACACAGGGGAGTATGAAACTTACGACCATGTAGAGCTTCGTAAGGTGCCATCTGAATGCTGGACTAGAAACTGTTATTGTAAGCAAACTCTGCTAGCGACAGCTAATCCTCCCAACTACCTTGGAAATCAATAACATAGGTCTTCAACATATCCTCCAGTATCTGAATCACCCTCTCAGACTGATCATCGGTCTGAGGATGGAATGCAGTACTGAAGTCCAACCTTGAACCCAGAGCCTTATCCAACTTTCTCCAAAACCAAGACATGAAACAATAACCCCTATCAGAGATGATCGAAATCGGTACCCCATGCAGTCTTACTATCTCAGAAATATAAAGCTTCGCCAGCTTCTATAGAGAATAATCAGTACAAACCGGTATAAAGTGAGCAGACTTGGTCAATTGATCCACGATGACCCATACAGAATCCTTCTTAGTGGGTGTTAGAGGCAACCCACTAAAGAAATCCATAGTTACACGCTCCCACGTCCATAGAGGAATCTTAACCGGATATAGCAAACCCGAAGGTAAAGATGCTTAGCCTTAACCTACTGGCATGTCAGACATCTTGCCACAAAATTAGTAACATCACGTATCAACCCTGGCCACCAATATAACTCACGAAGGCCTCGGTATATCTTATTTTCGCCAGGATGTATAGCATAAGCGGTACTATGCGCCTCTCTCAGTATAGACTGCCTCAAATCAGCATTATTCGGCGCATAGATTCTCCCATGGAAGTAGAGTTCCCCATCACTATTCAGTACAAAAATTCGTAGTGTTACCATTCTCAACCTGTTGGAACCGAAGATCCAAAGACTCGTCCTCCAACTGCTTACCCTTAATCTGCTCAATCCATGTCTGTTCAACCTGAAGCTCGGCTAACAGACTACCATTATCAAATAAACTAAGGATAGCAAACATCGCCCTCAGATCAATCATAGCCCTATGGCTCAAAGCATTGACCACCATATTGGTCTTGCCAGGATAGTACTCAATAGTGCAGTCGTTATTCTTAAGCAGCTCGATCCATCTATGCTGCCTAAGATTCAGCTCTTTCTAAGTAAGGAGATACTTGAGGCTCTTGTGATCAGTGCAAATACTACGGTGGCCAACTCTAAGTCATGCGTCGGATAATTCGCCTTGAGTCTTAAGCTGACGAGACGCATATGCTACCACTTTAACATCCTGCATCAACACGCATCCTAGACCGACATGTGACGCATCACTATAAACTATGAACTCCTTTCCAAGCTCTGGCTGTATCAAAACAGGAGCCTCAGTTAGTATAGTCTTGAGCTTCTTGAAGCTCTCTTGCTGCGCATCAGTCTAATCAAATGGTACACCCTTACGTAGCAACTTAGTTAAGGGTGCTACAATCAATGATAATCCTTCCACAAACCACCGATCCTAACTCGCCAGTCCCAAAAAATTGCAGATCTCAGACACGTTCTTAGGCTACTTTCACTTCAACACAGCCTAAATCTTTTGAGGATCGATTCGAATCCCCTCAGTAGAAACCACAATACCCAGAAATGTCACCTTCTATAACCAGAACTCGCACTTGCTAAACTTAGCATAGAGCTGCTTTTCCCTTAAAGTCTAAAGAACAACTCTAAGGTGCTCGTCATGCTCATCCTTAGTCCTCAAGTAAACAAGTATGTCATCAATGAACACCACCACAAACTGATCCAAATAAGGCTGGAATACTCAGTTCATCAAATCCATGAAAGCTGTCGGTGTATTAGTCAATCCAAATGGCATCACTAGGAACTCGTAATGACCATAGTGAGTCCTAAGCGTCTTCTTATGTACGTTAGACTCCTTGACCCTCAACTGATGATACCCAGATCGGAGGTCAATCTTAGAGAATATTGAAGCTCCTCGAAACTGGTCAAACAGGTCATCGATCCTTGGTAGTGGGTACTTGTTCTTAATGGTCAACTTATTTAGTTGCCGATAGTCGATACACATCCGCATGGATCCATCCTTCTTCTTTACAAACAGTACCAGTGCTCCCTACAGAGACACACTAGGGCAGATGAACCCATGATCCAATAACTCCTGAATCTGAGCCTTAAGCTCCACAAGCTCATTCGTGCCATTCGATAGGGAGCGATGGACACCAGAGTTATACCAGAAAGTAGCTCAATCCCAAACTCCAATTCGTGGTTTAGAGGTAAACCCGGTATCTCCTCAGGAAAGACGACCGAAAAATCTTTTATCATTTTGATGTCCTTAACAAAGAGTCCCCAGAATTAGAAACACTTATGTAGGCCAAGAATGCCTCACAACCCTTATGAACCAGTTTTTTTACCACCAACGTAGATATCACATTAAACAAATAATTCAGGCGTTCTTCAATCAAAACTATCTTATTATCCTCCTCAGTCCTCAATACAACCCTCTTAGTCGCACAATCCAAACTGACACGGTGCTTGACCAACCAGTCCATCCCCAGAATTAAGTTGAACTCCCCAAATGGAAGCTCCACCAGATCAACCAGAAAGATTGCCCCTTGAACCTCTAAAGGGACATCTCTAAACAACTTAGCAACCCTTATAGATTGCCCCAACGGACTCAGTACGGTAACCTCACTCATAGTGCTCTCAACCAAAATCCCCAAGTTTTCAGACACAGTACAGGCTATATAAGAGTGAGTGGATCCTACATCTATCAATGCAATCTAAGGTACATCATGAATAAGGAACGTACCCAGAATGACGTTTGGAGCATCTTTGTTCTCTCGGCAATGTGCAACGTATGCTAGAGCCGGCTGCCTCACCTCAGCCTGTCCAGTACCTCTACTCAGTGCTCTCTATCCATGGCCTATACCATTACAACCCCTAGCCTGACCACGGCCTCTCGGTGGCTACTGTGCTACCCTCTGTGGCTGTACAATACTAGTACCCTAAGCTTGCATCTGATCAGCCCTCAGCGGACACTCCATGATACGGTGATCCAGTGATCCACACCTCAAACATGCCCTAATCCTTCTCCAACACTCACCCAGATTATGTCTACCACAATCAACACATGGTGCTGTCTAGTAGCAGCAACAAGGGGCCCAACTCTAACCGGCCCATCAGCTCTGGCCTTTTTCTTAGGCCTTTGTACGGAACTCGAGGGATCTGAATCCCTCTTGTTCCTACCTCTCTCTGTCACGATTTTGGCATTCAGCGTGCTTAACCTCCTCGGCGATCTTCGCCTTCTCAACCAGTGAAGAAAAATCACGCTCCTTCTGCGGAGCTATCAGGACTCTCAAATTATCCTTAAGGCCATCCTCGAAGCGGACACATTGCTCATACTAAGTTGCCACCATACCTCACTCATAGTGGCTTAGTCGTAGAAATTTGGCCTTACACTCGGCCACAGATCGATCTCCTTGAGTAAGGTTCAGGAACTTCCTCCTACAGGCATCCACGTAGCTCGCCCCCAGAAAGTTCCGCTGGAAGGCAGTCTTAAAGAACTCCCAAGTCAGACGTTCGGGCTGTGTGCCCTCTTTAACAGTCAGCCACCACTGATAAGCCTCATCTCGCAGCAGTGAAATTGCACCCTTTAATTTCTGCTCGGGGTTGCAATCTAGATCATCCATGATCCTCTCTGTGGCCTCAATCCAGTACTCGGCCACATTAGGGGCTACTCTAGTGACACCCCTCAATCCAGTATATACTAACTAAAGTATTCACACAAATTACTACCTACAGTAGTTTCAGAATACCATAGCATTTTCAATTTAAGCAAAAATCAGTTTTAGAATACTTACAGGACCGGCACCGGAGACTCGATGTACCACATACTTAGTAAAAACATTTCAAATCATTTTGAGCATCAATTCTTCAAAACCAAATTTAAAACCCATAATCCACAGTCGATTTTTACAACCTAGCTCTGATACCACTAAATATAACATCCCCAACCCAGCCTAGACGTTATGGCCGAATTTGGCGATGTCACATGATAGTGTGTTCGAAAACTAAATTATTACAATAAAATCATTTCCATGTTATTACCTATATTTATCTATTATTAGTTCTAAAGGAAATCGTTTTACTTATTTAAAACATTTGCTCTAAAACCTTCCTCGATACGGAAGCTTTTAAAACAAAGTAGTTTAAATAATCGTAAGTTTAGAAAATACGTTACCTTTTGAAAACTGAACTTCCTACGACTAGCAGTTATGATTCCACAAAAAAAAACCAAATTTAAGAAAAAGTACCAAGAGTCCTCAAATTACATCTCAATAATAATAAAACCATAAAACATAAACTAAAAAAAAATGTAAAGTCCTAAAAATGTGGTCACCGTCAAGTCCTCTGCCACACCGATCTGTCTAGGTTTGGGGATTACCTATGCACATTAAACAAAGAGGGGTGAGTTTACGTAAAATCGGTGTGTAATCCCACAAAAAACAAACAATAGTAAACACAGTGCATAGTCAAATACAGTTTTGGGCCTAAGCCCCTTTCAGTATCAATAACGGTTTGGGCCTTAGCCTATCTTAGTACAGTATCAAATATACAACAGGGCCTTAGCCCATCACAGTATCAGTATGCATTACGGCCTTAGCCCATCACAGTATTAGTATGCACTAGGGCCTTAGCCCATCACAGTATTAGTATGCATTAGGGCCTTAGCCTATCATAATATCAGTAGCAGTCATGCAGTATTCAGTAACAAAGTCTTACCCAGCCAGCCTCTACATACCATCTCCGTCCAACCCTACACTCCAAGCGGGGATTAAATCAACCCACCCATCCCTACACTCCAGATAGCGCTGAAGGCGGCACAAAACAATAATTTGCAGCCAAGCTGCCAGTATATTAGGCTTAAGAGCCTTTCAGTACACTTCCTCCAAACATAATCAACCCAACCCCATGCAATGCAACATACAAATCATGACATGATATCTCATGATATCAGTACATATAACTAGTTCAATATACATGCATATTATCATCATGCTCAATATATATAAATCAAATAGTTAGTTCACACAATTAGGGGTCTAAGTGATGCTTACCGACCCTACAGTAGGTTCATAGTCAGCTTGGGTAACCCATGCAACCTTAGCAATCAATTCAGTTAAAATGGGCTCACACGCCCATATGGCCTGCCCGTGTAGGCCCACACGTCTATGTGGCCAGCACGGCCCAATTTGGCCTTGGCCATCACACGGCCGTGTCTTGCGCGCACGGCCTGGCCTCGTCGATTGCACGACCGTGTGATCGTACATGGCCTACCATGCGGGCAACCACATGCCCATGTGGCATCGACAGTGGGGTTTTTAGCTTTCGCTGAAACCCTATTTTTATGTTTCGGGTACACACCTGTATTGTTTTCGACATAAAAGCAACGACTAGCAATCCCTAACCTAAAATTGATCAATATTTCACTCCATTAATCACTTAAGCAACCGAATTGAACTAAACCCAAAATGGGGTATTCATCTATCGAACGAAAAACCACTACTTTAGATCGAACAATAAAGCCTCTTCACCAATACGGCACCAATCGGATAACTTCAGCCCTTTAACCTTTTCCAAACACAAAATGAATCCCATTAACCACTATCCATAACCTGAAATGAAAAACGGTACTTACCACACTTATCGATAACGTATTAAAAAGTACCGAAGAACAAGACACGAAACAACGATTGTAAGGAAAACAAAAAAAATGAAAACAACAGTAAGAATGGGGAATGAATTTGGTAGAGAACAGAGAAGAAGAGAAAGAAAGAAGAAGAAATGGTGGAGAAGATGATCAGTTTTTTTCTACAGAGAGAAGTTTTGGGAAACTGTTTTACTCAAATCTCACTACCTACTGTATCTCAATCCCTTAATTTTCTCTCTCAACTCCTACTACACATCCACCACTCAGAATCCCAGTTCAGCACAACTCTGGCCAAACTTTTAAGCAAAAATACAACTCATTGCCATCGCAAAGAATCGAACGCAAGCCCTCCAACACACCAACACTCTACTTAACCACTAGACCAGCTGGCCCATTCTAATATGGTTTTGCAAATAATTAAATAAAAGCTTACTGAACAAGAGTGAGGCTTAACTTAGAAAAATTTCAAAATTTGCCAAAGGCATGGCTTGAACTTGGGACCTCTCATATACCCCCAGAACACTTAGCCACTAAAGTAGACATATATTTGTGTTACACATTCACAAAGACGAACATAGAAATTTTAGGGTGTTACATGCTCATTCAAACTAGTCGGGTACATAAATACATGTGTCAATTTACCCATTTGAGCTAGACCATTGACAGCATAGAAAAATAGCCTGGCCTGGGCTATATATACATACAAGGTTATCATTCCAGGCTAAACCTTTCCAATGACAACAGATTACCAGTCTAGGTTAGATCTATGTCACATGTATATCTGAGTCCACAACAAATGCTAAAGCTCGGTCCAGATTAAGAATCATTCAGAAACCTTGTGTATGAGGCTTTTACTCTATCTATAGGAATTATCTCAAAATTTGATTTATTACCACGTAGTCTGATTTCCATTTTAGCAGTTTGTGTACAAATAATTAACAACTTAATAGCAAAATATAACCATGAAAAACAGTATGAACTTACTTGTCGAAGTGATTTAAGTATCAGGGACTAATCGATAATTTTTCCTTTTACTAATATGTCCTCTAGTCATTGAAATTCTTAATCTAAAGTATAGCTTAATTTAATTAATCAGTTCAAACAATATAAACAATCAAATTTATGCATTTAAACCCTTTCATTCACATTCTAAAAATTTCCCCAAAACTTTACCTTTTATGCAATTTAGTCCCTATGTCAAAACTTGTAAATTTTTCACAATTAGTTTAAAAACATTAGTCCCGAATTCTTTATGGTCCTTCTACAACCATAAAAAATGAATATTTGCAATAGAACCATGCTACTTTCAAAATTATAACAATTAAATCCTTAGATTCAAAACTAATTAAAACTACTTTACAAAATGTTCTTATTTAGTGGTCAAGCTCATAAGTACTTCACAATTTCACAAACATATACAATTTATTAATGGTAAGCCCTTAAAATTTTAAAAATTTAACAAAATAGCCCCTGAGTTAGCTAGATTAAGCTACAACGATCTCAAAAATATAAAAATTACTTAAAATGGACTAAAATTTCACTCACATGCAAGGTGAATTTAGTAGTCAAAACTCAAGCTTCTCCCATGGAGTTTTCTCTTCTAGAATTCAGTGGTGAGAACTAATGGGGATAATGATGTTTTTTTCTATTTTTTTTTTGTTTATGTTTTCTTATTTATTAGTTTACTATATTATCCTTTTAATTAACCGTAAAATTAACGAAATAATGGCCCAAATTATCCATTACAGCTAGTACTGGTCTACTTACCTTCTAAGGCTTTAAAATAATAAATTCATACTCAATTTTCACAATTAACAACAGCTATTAACCTTTGCAGTTTTCACGATTTAGTTCTTTTTACTTAATTTACTAACTAAACATTAAAATTTTCTAACCAAATTTTAATATGATACTATAGTAGACTCGTAAATATTAAATAAATAATATTTACTAACTCAATTATCAGAATTGTGGTCCCAAAACCAATATTTCTGACAATATTGAAAAACGAGATGTTACATGTTTCAACTTTATTTAGCTTCCATTAGCCTTTTCTACTATAATTGATTTATTTTATTTCATTTAATTGAGAAATCTACTATGTATGTTCTCAATTTAGTATCACTTATATAGCATAGTGGTTTTAGGGGTGTTACAATATTATTTGATAGGGATATGCTGTAGGCTTTGTGAATCACCTCAATAAACATTTCTTTCCCGCTTTGACAACAATGGATGAAATATGCTATCATAGCCCAACAAGAGGCTCCCATAAGCTAGCTTAGTGTAATGTCATAAAAATTGAAAACACCAACAAAGAAAGGGTGAAGGGGCAAGTAGAATCATGTTTTAAAGAATACAAAGGAATAAAAAGTAAAGTCAACCTTCGCCCTTCAAACCAATTTCGCTCAACCAATACCTCCTTTTGAGAACTGAAAACTCATAATTAAATTTTGAATCAAGTTCAATTCCTCTAAACTCCAATAATCTCCTCATCTCCTCCACAGTCTCAATACATTCAATCAAGTCACGCTCATAGACAACATCCTCGAGTCTCTTCTATTCTTTTTTCCATTTTAGGTTATCCCCCTTGTACATTACAATAACAAAAACTAAAATGAAATATAAATAAAAATTGAACATAAACTTGCAACATCTGAACAAAATCATCAAACTCTTCACCCCCACAAAGAAATAGAGAAAATACAAAAATACAAAAAGTGGAGAAAAGAAATAACAGGAAGAGAAAAGAGAAATACTGAGAAAAACTTAGTAGTTTATAATTGGATCAACTAATACAATGAAAATTGGCTGGTAAGTCTTCCTATTTATTAAATATAGAAAACCCTTCACATACCAAGCAACCACTTACGACACTCGTGTATGATTAGCAAAAATGTACAATGAAACCTTTCCCCAAGTTATTATCATCAATAACTAATCACTTTGACTCCCAAAAGACATATTGTCACTTCACACACTGCTCTACATATTCATCTCAACACCCAAATTTCATTTACATTTTGAAATTCAAATTTTAATTTTTTTTTATTTTCGAAAACCTAAAATCTAGCTTCCTTGAACTTAACCCTAAACTTCTCTAACTTTATTTGATTTTCAAGACTCTTCAACAATCTTGGTAGGTTTCACTTTATAACCTCCCCCTTGATTGGAGGACAATTGTTATACCACCATTGTCATACCTTCATGAACATCCACGTGTCACTCTTGAGCATCACATCACCACCAAACATACCTTCACAGAAAGTACATAGGGCTCTTCAATTATGATGGTATAACCATTGATTACTAAGCTATCCTATGCTATCATCCCCAATCTATGAGCTCACGTCGCCACTTCTACAAGGGAAAAAAATGTTACCCTACCACTACTAAGATGTTTACAAATGGCATCCCCATTCCTCGTATATAAAGAAGATAAACACAAAACTGGAGGGGTTCATCTCTCTTTCTCCCCCCCCACACTCTCTCTCATCTAACTGTATCTCTATATCAAAGCTCTATTTACTCTTCTCTTCTCATCTCTCATTCCTCCCTTTTTACCACCTTACCTAAAAATGGCTCTTTGCCCTTTAAGGGTGAACTACCATTCACCTTTTTCGATCCTACCTTTTATTGATCCCACCTATCAATAAATTTCATCATTTATTATTTGGTTGGAAGGGTTCTACTTTTGATTCTAGAGTGCTAAGAAATGTTGCTTGGGAGAAAGCCTAAAATAGGTTAAAAATTACATTTGGTGACCCACTAATATTATCATCACCTTGCCATTATTTCTTTGATTTTTCTTATAAATTATTTAAACTATTACATATTATTTTTGTAAGAAAATATTATGAGGTAAATGTTGGCTATACAAATGCAAAAGATTTTTGTAATAGTCCAAATTTGACCGGGCTTTAAAAAAGGGCAAAACAAGATAAATGGATAAATAAATATTTATTTTTAAAATCCATTTAACAGTCCAGGTTACAAAGCCCAAGCATTGGGGCCCAAGCCTAAACAAGCCACATAACCTATACCCGTGTGACCCAAATACACCCGAAGCCCAATACATATACCAAACCCAATAAACCTATCAGCCTCTAAACTTCCTGACCCGATTACAAAATTTAAGTGGCCCAATTGGCCCAAACTATTACACCAAGGCAGGAAACCCTAGGGTTTCTGCCTTCTTTCTCCTCGAGCTGCCACTGTCTCTGGATGATTCGGGGAGCGTTTGTCCAGTTCCCCAAAATCGAGACAACCATCAATGCTCTATCTCAGGTTTCCAATGCCCCATCAGTGCCTTGTCATCTCAACAGCCACCGATCGTGCCCCCATCAAGGCCAAGATTCCAGGCTCTGAGTCACACCGTGATCAACACCTTCGGTAGACCATCGCCAAGCCTTCGTCACCGCCGGATTTCTCACGAATACCTACAAGATAGAACAATAGAAACCCATAAACACGAAGCGGAAAAGGAAACTAAACAGTAGCAGATAAACTAAAACCAATAAGGAAAGAAATCAAAGATTTCTTTCCAAAACATCTATAATCTAAAAGCTATAAAGCCTTTCTTCTGATTTGTAAAAAGGAGGTTTTTGAGAGAGAATATATAAAAAAGAGATCAACAAGTTTATTGAAGAACAGAGGTGATATATTTAATTTTCTTTTTATTATTTATTTTTTTACACAGCATATAGTAGAAATACATTATAAAGATCGTAAAGAGGTTACCTTTCAAATCGCAGCGAAAAACAGACTTTTGAAAACCCTAACCACCAGGCACGGTGGCTCAGACTGTGGCGCGTAGGTGTTTGTATGCCCGATGACCGGAGCTTGGCCTGACGGAGGCCAAAGCCCGGAGGGCCTTTCCTCTCCCCTCTCAGAGAGAATTTCTTAGTTTTTTTTTTTTTTTTAAAACAGGTTTCAAAATGATTTTTTAGGCCAAAGTTTGGCTTATATAGCCTAAAAGAAACGGTGCCATTTTGACTTAAGTTAATAAGCTTAAAAACGACCTCGTTTTAAGACTTGAGGATCTGCGTGTTGACCCAATTACCCGGGGAGGATCCGCGTGTTTTTGTAAAATGGGTTAATTGTCCAATTGGTCCTCTCGCAATTTTAATATTTATAATTCCATTTTATTTATTTTTAATTTAGCTCTAATGTTTTAATTATGTTTCAATTTAGTCCTCTCAGTAATTTTAAAATAGTATTCGAGAAACGGAGTCATTTTGGGATTAGGGTTTAATTACCCAATGAGTCCCTCGATTTTAGCTTGTGCTTTAATTAAGTCCAAATATTTTTATTATTTTGCAATTAACCCCAGATTCTTCAATTAAATTCAATTTTAATCCCTTTTTACTTTTTATATATTTTTTTAATATTAGTTATAAAATAGTATATATTATTTTTATTATCCAATATATTATTATTCTTAAAAAGGATTTGTTTATCATATATTTTTATTATATATACTATTTATTTTGTTATATTTGCATTTTTGCTATATGTTATATGTATTTTTATTATATATTATTTATTTTACTATACATTTTTAGTTTTTATCATATATTTATATATATTATTTATATTTTTATTATATGGTTTTAGTATATATCATTTTTTATATATTATTAATTATATTATTCATATTATTATACATTCTATTTATAAATTTAGTATATATTATGTATTTTCCTATATGTATTAATTATTTTACTATATTTTTATATGAAATACTTATTAGATTATTATTATTTTATATATTCTTCATATATTATATTATATATTTTATTACATATATTTTATTACTACATGATTTATATTATTACATATTTTTATTTGTATGTTATATTATATTTTACCATATTCCTTATTACCTTTATTTTATCATAAAGTATACATTATTACTTATTAATTATATACATTCTTTTTTAAAGAATAGCAACATCTAGTACATTATTTTTCTTACATACTAAGTTATTATATCTTATAATATAATCTATATATGTATATATTCTTTTAAGAAGAAAAAAAGGTTCTTTTTTATTGTTTTTACATCGTTTAATATGTTTCTAAATAGCTTACTTTTATATTTCATATATTTAATTTGCTTATCTATTTTTGGATTCTATTTTATTTTGATATTGTTTAATAGGTTAAATTTACATATCATTTTATTCTTGTTTTTATATATTCGCGTAAAATTAGTTATCTATGATAATTTAGATATATATTTGCATAGAATGTTGTTATATATATATATATATGTTATACTATTAAATCCATTATGCTCTATGTTGTATTGTACATGTAACACTAATGCATCAACATTTATGTTATTTAAGATATACGCAAAGTGATAAATTGTGTAATTTATGCCATTATTTTAAGACATTATACTATATTTGCATGAAAGGATAAAGCATGTACATTGTAATTAGATTTATTTAGTTCTCTGTAATATGCAAAACACATCATTATTCTTAAAACCAAAGTTATATCTCACTTTATTCAAAAGATGAATTTTAAAAGTGAGGCAATGTTTTGATATTTTGGAAATTCGGAAAATAGTGCCCTAACATGCTGGGTTGTGATTTCTCGTTTGTCTAAATATCTAAAATATCCTTTTAAACGAGTTTTACAAATCACGAGATGATTTTAGTTACGAAAGATTAAAGGTATCGTGTCCAATCATGCTAGATGTGATGTTTGCACTTTTTTAAAACAAATGAATCTTGATTTTTTTTTCAAAACATCACAGTTTTAAGGAAATATCATTTTTAATTTTTTTAAAATTTCTAACATTAAGACGAAATTATTCAATTTGGTACCAACTTTGGGCGTTACGAGGGTGCTAATCCTTCCTCGTACGTAACCGATTCCCGAACCTATTTTCTCAAAATTTTGTGGACCAAAACGTTTATATAGTGATCCAATCACACTTTAAAAGATTGGTGGCGACTCCTGTTTTTTTTTTTTAATAGTCGATCCCTATTTTCCAAACTTCGCTTTTAAAAAAATGGTTTCGACAATTTTTTTACACCATATCATGAGGTACTATATATACACTTAAGAGAATGAAGCCGTATATAAGCAGTAGAGATAGCTAATGAAGCTGTATATAAGCAGTAGAGATAGCTAATGAACTCTTTAGTTTGAGACATTCAAATTTTTGAAACGTGGTTGAGAGGACATTTGATGTTCTAAAAAAATGATTTCACATATTAACAACATTACCTTAGCATAACAAAAAAGAAAACAAGATTAGATCATGTTAGCATGTTGCATACTTCATAATTTCATTTGTAGATGGAGCTTGGGTGATCCATATTTTGAAGAGTACATGGTAGAATTAGATCTTGATAATTTTAATGATGAAAATTCAAATAATGAAGAACTCAATGCGCATTTCCACAGCATGAGTGTAACATCCCAAAATTAAGGGTTAGAAGGATTTAGGTTTGCAAATAAGTCAGTGGTTTCGTGTAGATTTTTATATTTTTCCTTGTATTTTAGCAGTAGAATGAGCCTGCGGGTTCAGTGGTAATGAGTGTGCTAGTTTACCTGTAGGTCCCGGGTTTGAATCCTCATGTGTGTTAAAGAGGAATTAATTTTATTCTGGTTTTGGTTTAAGTTTTATTTTGTTTTAAAGTTTTAATTAATTAATTATTTTTATTTGAAAATATGAAGTTTTCCCATAAAATTTTCACGTTCTATTTTCTTCTCATATCTCTTATTCTTATGTCTTTATTTCTCTCCACCAATTTTCAAATTATGGTCTTTTACTTTTGAAAACTTTGTTCCCTTGTCTTCAATGTTGTGCCATTTTTGCTACTCAATTTATGTTTCTTGTTTGCCATTTTTTTTACACTTTTGTCGACAAAAAAATTCTAGGTAAGTGTGGTTTTGAGTTATGGATTGATTTTACTTTTGTTTTATTTGCTACTGTAAACTTTAGATTTTTATAGGTTTTTGTGTGTATTGTATTGAGGTTCAGATTGAGGTTATTGTGGTGCATTGATTGATTTTTGGGTGCTTTGAATCATGAATTAGGTGTGTTTCTGAACTATTAGTGGTTAGGGATCATTTTGCTGTTACAATTCATAAAATTAAGTCAATTCTGGTGTGGTTTCGAGGCTACACAAGCATGTGTCGTACACGAACGGTCCACACAACCGTGTGTCACTGTAGAAATTAGGTTTTTATTTTAGTCACACAACCTGGAGTGTGTCACATAGGCTGGCCACAAGGCCGTGTGACCTTTATGGGGAAATTTATTATTGTTCACACAGGCGTGTGCCTTAGTCACACGATTGTGTTTCTTAGCTACACGGGTGTGTGAATTATCCAAATGGTCGTGTCTACTATACTTCTTAAATATGTCAATGTTTTTCACACGGCACAGTGAGTTACACGGGTTGGCCACATTGCTATGTAACTCTATCACATGGGCGTGTTACTCTTTCACATGGTCATGTAGACCCCTCACAAAGTCTGGACTCTTCCACACGACCTGGGCACACAGTTGTATGACTTTGTTTTGTAGATTTTGTTCTATGTTTGAAAATTGCCTTGTTTTATTTCCTGTGTAATCTGACCCTTATTTAAGCCTTTGTAATTATGTTTAGGACTATGTTACAGCTTGGATTCATGTATGTATTTGTTCTTATGGGGGGTTAAGTTTAGTTGATCAGAAAAAAGTATTGATGTGATATGATGAATGAGCCTGAGTTATTTTCTTATTATTGTTACTTAATAAATGTATACATGTGTTATTGATTTTGGATTTGTTCGACTGAATATGTACCTCTGTTTCTGTGAGTCTATTAGCAAATTGTGTGTATTCCTGCACTTGCATAAAACAATATGGGATTTTGGTTGTGAAGAGAAGAAATACTGATTTGGCAGTTTAACTACAATATTTTTGTACAGCGATTTACCACATTATATTATACATATGTCAGCTCAGCTGCATTTTTTTATTTGAGTGGCTTAGTTCCACATTTATGGTGTGTAGGGTAGATGTGCCTATCATGGTCCTATGTGGTGTGGAGGGTGGATGGGCCTACTGTAGCCCTAATGTGGTGTGTAGGGTGGACGAAGTGGTGTTTGGTTGGTTGGGTGGGTTTTAATGTTTATTGCTACAAATATGTGCATGTTTTGTTGTATGAACATTTGAATATGAATGTTAGAACATTAGTAAATAAGTTGTTAAGTTACCATAGTAAGGTAATATGTATGTTATAAATCTGTTGAGTTTTTGTGTGTTTTCGATTGCATATTTGTTACGTGTTTTGAATTGCGAGTAAGTTAAATTGGTAGAGGTTCCAAATTTATGAATGACTCTGTTACTTTGAGGGAATTTGTTATTTCTGTTCTGATATAATCTAACTACTTAGTTTTAAGACTCACGTTGAACTCGCGTAGCTCATTCCCTTTAGTTTCTCCCTTTCAGGTAATCCGCGTGATTAACCTCGGACTTAACACGTCGGAGGTCTTAACAAGTTTTGGTGTTGGTTCGGGTTAAATAACATTTCCATAAGTTTAGTATGATGGTTTTAAAATTATTTGTAAGGCGATTATACAAACTAGGGTATAGGTTTGGGTTTGGACTTTTTTTTAAATTATGTTTTTTCAGTTTTGAACAACATTTTGAAAGTTTCACTCACGATTTTTAATTAGACTTTTTACTATTTTTCCACATTTCATAAGTTTTTGAGAAATGACCTATGGTCCTCTATTATAAAGAAAACAACATATTTTCCATTGTATTTCTAATTTGAAATTTTGGGTTATAATTGGAAAATTTTGATGCATTTTGAAACTATTCAAGAAACATCAATTTGATTTATTTCTGAATTATTTTTAATGCTAATTAAATGCTATTTGTAAAACATAAGTTTAGTTTTACTAAAAATTTTGTCAAACATTCAAGGAGTATGACTTTTGAAGAGAAATTTGGAAATTCAATAATGTGACCTTTGAGATTCGATTGAAACTTTTGGGCCGAGTTTGGGGTGTTACAATGAGCCATGTAGTAGAGGGCTGATTTATGATCAGCTTTGGATGCCCAATTAAAGGAATAATGGACCTTGGAAGTTCTTTTGACCTGACTCAAGAATTGGGTCAGCAAAATGGATAGTCTACTAAGGAGAAATGAGCCCAAACCATCCATTAAGGAGGAGAAGGCCCAACCGTCCATAGAGGTGCCCAAATCAACCACCAAAGACTTGATAAAATATTTAAAATCATCCACAAAATTCCTCATGTGACCATTCAACTCCCCTCCCCTTTTTAAGGTTTCACTCCCATGAATCAAGAATGAAACTAGCTAAAAATAGCAAAACCATGCACCCACTTTCCTTGAAGTAAGGGCCGACCATGGGAAGAGAGATTTTCAAGGCTCTCGTTTGTAAAAAAAAATCGAACCTATTCAAGTATAAATATCTCCTAGTCATTCACTCATTTTATTCATCCCTCATTAATCATCTCTTCCCTCATTTCCTATTTGAGAGAGCAACACAAGAGTTGTAAGGAGCATTTCAAAAGACCTTGTGAGCAGAAAAAATTTGGCATCTCTAAGGAAGTTGTGCGAAGAAGCAAAGTAGAAGGAAGGAGGAAAAGAAAATGAGTTGTGCAACGAAGAAACACCGAATTTGTCTTTTAATTCTTTCCCTAATTTCTTTTTATTTTGTTCTAAATTTATGAACACGAGTGCTAAATATATTTTTGCTTTTGATTTAATTATAGTGGCTTAATTCTATTTATGTTTGTTTGATTGCATTTTTTTTGGCTTAGATTAATAAAATTCTGTTAATGATTATATGTGCCTTGGTTGGTTATTTATTTAGATAAAATCATGAACATGTTATTCGTGCATTATAAATGTAGGGATGCAATTAAATTAATTATTAAATCAAAACCAGATTGTAATTAATTGACACAATATATAAATGGTGCTTATTTGATTTGTTAATGAGAAACTAGGTCAAATTAGTAATAATATCGAACGAAATTTATTGCCTTGCATAACCTTAGGATTTATGTGATTAAACTATTTCAGTATAGAAATATTACTGTTACCTTACATAATCTGATGTTTGCTTATGAAAATTACTAAGTTGATTGAGCATAGACATATGCTAGAAAAACTTAATAATTTAACCAGTGTGATTTCTTAAGAACAATGCCTGGAAAGGTAATCTTGAAGTTAGGCTCAACATAGACATATGTGAAGAGACTAAGAGGTTAACCTTAAGTCTTCGAGAGAAGTCGAGACTCGTAAAATTAGGGTTAATAAATAGCTGAGTTGTGATGGATTTCTTCTATAACATCATTAACACTGTTTTAATATTCTAAGTTAAAGAAGACAATTAATCTAACTCTTTTATGTTATTGAAATTAAACCTTGTGAATTGTTGCTTATTGCTCTTTGTTTACATCTCTTCATTCATTTTTAGCATACTTACTTACTTTTCAGTTAAGCAAATTAATTAATTCAATCTACCCCTAATTATTTCCACCACTAATTTGCTAAGTCTTTATTTCATAAATTTTTCCTTAGACGATTGTGTGTACACTTGCACATCATTTGAATATTACGCGACACCTATTAACTGTCTCGGGTAAATTCGGGTATAATTGACTTGCCATATGATTAGTGTATGGGATTTAATTCAATTTATACCGATAAGGCATGGAGCGCAATTTATACTTCGGACTTTCCAATGAGGCACTAGGTGCTAGACATATTAGTGTGATGGTTGAATGATCCGCGTATCCATTTTGAGTGTGTGTTCAGTTAATAGGAATAATAAAACATAATCTTTGCCTATTGACATATGATATGTGAAGCTAATAGCTAATGGTGAAATTTGCATTTATGTGACAAATGATAGCATGTGAAAGATCATGCAACCCGGTTTAAATGAGCCTAAGGATCGATGAATATGAAATGAATCGATAGATTTGAAAAAGAAATGAGAAAATGAAATGAATAAGTGATATGCTATGAAATATAAGTAAATGTGATATGATGATAGAAAACGTAGTATGATATATTCATATGTGGTTGCCAAATGAGATAGGGCATGAATTTTGGTGTATGAGACATGAATGGTAAATTGAAATTGTTGAAAACTAATAATTTTTTTATTGTATTCTTGACATGTTATTTTATTTTATTATCAATTTGAACCATGAAAGTACTAATGAGCCCTATCGCCCAGCATACATTTTATTTATTCCGTGCGCAGGTTCCTTTAGATCTGAAGGATTCAAGTTGTGCAACAACATTCAGGACTCAACTCTCGACTCGGTAAATTTTGTATGAGTTTTATTATGGTCATAATTAGTGGCATGTACCTAAGGTCATAAGTTGGTTTTGAGTTCATTTTGAATGTTTTGGTTCAAATGGTAGGAAACAAAAACATTGAGATATCACTTTATAAGCATAATGATATATATATGAAATCATCTAGTGAGTTAATGTTTACTTGTCTATTGGATTATTTCATGCTTATAATTGAGTCGTTTATGCTTGCCAAGCAAACAAATATGTGTATAAGTTTGTGACTATGTATAGTTAAATGTTGATATGTTGTGAATGACAAATTGGCACTTGACTTAGTGCCTAAGATTGTTAAGTGATAAGTTCTTGGTCACTTTGACCATTTGGTAATGATGCTTAGCAGGTTTGGAGTTGAATGATGTAAATATAGGAGAAACTGCTTTCGAAATCATGGCACTACCCTTTTAATGTCGCGACACTGACCTTCTGACTCCATGGTCGTGATTCTCCCCTATTGAGGTCGTGACACTGCATACCCTTTTCCTCCAAATCATGACATCCCCTGCTAAAGTTGTGACATTAGCCCTCTATCTTCAAGGTCGTGGCTCGCCTTAACCGAAGTCGCGATGTCGAGCTTCTACCTTCAATTTCATGACATGATTCCTTCACGATTGCGATGTAAACCTGGTATTTTGAAAATTTTACATTTTAATCCTCCAATTAACATTAATATTTCATAAGAGCTCACGTAAGCTCATTTATAATGTGGATTTGATTAAATAACATATTATACTTAGATATTGAACCTAATGACTTATGTAATTTGTTTAATTGATATGCAAATGAAGTTGTAGTTGCTCCAACAACGAATGTGACATGTTGCATCTCGAATTTGGCGATCGGGTCAGGTGTAAGGTGTTACATTCTTAGACTAACATATTGTATACGATGGTTTTTATTTTACTTTTATTTTACTTGCTTAGAAAATTTTTCTCAAGTATTATTGATATTTTTATAATAATTGATAGTTTTGAAAAATTAAATATATGTAACCATGTAAGTATAATTTATGCTATCAAACCCGATATAGAAAATTAAAATGTAATTACATTATGTCAACCAAATACATCTAGAGAATTACAATTCCTTATAATTTTAAGATGGTGTAATTATTACCCTAGTAATTATAATTTAACATATTATTTTGTAGTGCTCAAACATAACAATTTATGAATTGTGTCTCGGATTGTAGCAGTTTCAATCCGTTTCAAGTTTTTATTTAATAATAGTTTTTTATTTAAAATTTACGATTAAAATATAGAAAAGATCAAACTAAAATATATTCTATTTATTTAAATTTTATTGTAAAAATATAAAAAAGTTTTTTATGACCAAGATTTATTTAGTGCTTGTTTTATTGTGCATGAGAACCAATTTTTTTAGAATTTCAGACTGTACTTTCCAATAACATTAATTTTAGAATTTAAATTTATATCTTCTCTTTAAAAATATAATCTAATTTACTATTACAATTACACTTACGCTTGTTAATGTTAAATATATACTATTGGTGGTTAGACATAAACTTTTTTTATTTCGCTTTTCATGGTGCATGTGGAAATGATTACTGTGATAATCTTTTATTTTGGTAGAAATTATTACTTATGAAACTCTTGATTATTTGCTTCATCGTGTGTATGGCCCTACATAGATAAACTATATTTCTTTTATGTTATCATTAATAAAATGAAGTGATCAATTAAAAGAAACAATTTGATGCACCCCATGTTCATAATCAAACATGATTACTTTATATTGGTGTAATCCATATTACTATTTTGCATACTATAAGCGAAGTAAAGAAGATATTATAAACGAATTTAGATGATGCTATATGTTTTTAAGTTGTAGGATAATAATAATAATAATAATAATAATAATAATAATAATAATAACATTTGATAGTATCATAAATCTACTAGTAAAATTTGTAAAATTTTTTACTTCATTGACATTCAACAAAATAATTATCAAATATATTAACATAAACAAATTATAAATTTAATCTTCTTACAAAAAGAATTTTAAGCTAATATATTTAGGATTTTATTACGTAATTCTTTATCAAAATATCGAAATTTATCAATCAAATTCAATTCTTTCGGCAGATTTAGGCTTGATATTCTACTCAAGGCTAATTTGAATGGTTTTTTGGGATCAAGATTACGACACAGATTCCAAGTAGGGCATATCCCAAGCTGGCTGAAGTTTTGGTGGGAGCCATGGAATGATTACAAATCGCCTTGTTTCCAATTAATTTGATTATAGATATGATCTCGTTCTAGATGCTTTTGCATGTAAATTATATTTTATCACAAAGCAAAGCCATCATCACTCACCAATATTGGAATGATGGTAATACTAATTCCAAAGCTTTTAGATTAAATATAGTTGTATGTATATATAAATGAACCCAAGAAGAACCAAATAACTCTATATTTTTTTCGTAAGAGAACATAAAATATAGACTTTTATAAAGCCTAGGTTCGTAAATCTTCCTTTTACATGCATGCATGCACGTGCTGTACCTCTTTTTTCTCATCAAATTTTCTTAATGCTCAACTTGCTATAAGTAATGACAATATTTAAGTTGTAGTTGTAGTTCTATCTTCAATACCTACTCAGCCCCCTATGGTTCACACTTATCAACTATTTCACACTAGATTTGGTGACAAAATAAACAAATAAATAAAAGAGAGAGAGAGGGGGACTCTATATATGGCACCATGCACGTGCGATGGCTTTTGTTTTCCCATGAAAATGATGAACCTCATTTGCCAAAGATCAATGAGTCTTGAATTCCCTGATTAGTAGAGCCGACTTACCTGTTTATCTGTGTCATTTTCATGCTCTCATGCTTAGGGATTTGAAGTGCGATTATGATTGGATTTTGGGTTGTATTGAGTATCGTGTTTTGGACGTAATCAATTACGATAATAACAGCAAAGGAAATAAACTGAAATTACGAAATAAAAACCGTTAAATCATGTTGAAATCACTGGTTAAGTGGCTGACTGTGGTCCATAAAACAATTTGTTCCAATGTAAGAACATAGTTGTGGTTCCAAATTCCAAGCCAATGCTTGAAATTCCATTCCTAGAAAACTGCAGCCTTCGAACTTGCGTGTCAAGCAAAATCTTGGTCCTACAATATCAGCTGTGGCATGCTATAATTTATTGCCGTGGAGCATACCATGTACTTGTGACTTCTAGGGATCTCGAAATTAGCTTCTTAGCTGGTTAGCACATATATTTCATCAAGAAAAAAAAATGGTGTAGCTACAATTTCTTATTAGGATTAGTTCTTAGTACCAAATCTCAACGAACTAACCATGACAATATCATCTATATTTATATTTGTGATTTTAGAAGTTATCTTAATGAATATGACATATCCAAGGAGAATGTTGTTATATTAATTAATGTAGAGTGTGTCTCGCATTTATCAGACACGTTATAGGCACTTTAGATGAGAATCGACGAGCAATCGAAGAAGGGCAAAATAGGCCCGACATCGGGACGAGGAATGCCGGTTCGTCATGACTACGCGATGCACGGCGTCATGGCGAGACAAATGAGGCTTTTCGACGTTATGACGTGTTCTCCTATTCGGTAGTTGTGTTTTAGACGTCAAGCAGGATTGCTTCTCCTAATTAGACTTTAATTATTTGAGGGATATTTTAGGATCATTACAACTCTAATCTAAGCCTATTTAAATTGGCCATTGTATCCATGTTTTGATATGCCAATCAACAAGGGCTTTCCTTTGAGGGCGACAAGATGTAGTTGCATATTAGCTTTGCGTGGTGATTATGGAGAGTATTTTATAACCCTTTTATGAGTGCCCTATGAGATTCAAGGTTTTATTTACCAATTTTGTCTTTGAGATTTTGAGCTTTCTATTCGGGGTTTTGGATAATGTACAAGTTGTACATTTAGGTTTATTTTCTCCATATTGTACTCCCATTTGTTTACTCATTAGTGAAAAGCCGAAGCCTCCTCTGCCTGTGGTTTTATATTTTTTTAAGGTTTTTTGACGTAAAATATTTGTGTTCATTCTTTTTCACTTTTATTATCTTGTTGTTTATACGGGTCAATCCCTATCAAATTGGTATCAGAGTGTAGGTTCAGCCTTTGCCGATCGACTCGTTTGGTGACACACAACAATTTTGGATATCAAGAAGTTTGACAGATCACAGATTTTAGTTTCTGGTAGATTAGGATAATTATGGAGATAGTAGATACGGCTGAAGATAAGGGTCATGATTCGTTGCTCTCCACATAATCTAGTTGAAGGTGGAGTTGTGTCGGGTACCAGGCATGTGCCTGATTTAAAGAAGAATCTCATTCATTTTTTTTAGTTTTTAGGACTCAAATGGTCCACAAAATGTTTGAGGCAAGGTTAGTCACAGAAGGTTACAATAAGGTGGAGATAGTTGATGTTCTCTACTGTTTGGGTGCTAGTAACCCTTGCTACATTCTACAACATTGATTTGAAGACTAAAAGTCTTTCTGTTTTCAAGTTTGAGTACGGTTTAGACTTGGTTGACATTTTGCAAAATTCAAGTTAGGCCTGTGATGGGGCATGGAAAAAAAGGCGTGATAAATAAGAGTCAAGGTAGGGATTTATGGCATGTGCCTCGCATTTGTCGGACATGTTGCAGGCTCCATAGAAGAGAATCAACAAGAAACTGAAGAAGGACAAAAATAGGCCCGTCATTGGGATGACAAGATGAACGACATCATGACGAGGCAAATGGGATGTCACGATGTCATAACGTGTTCTCCTATTTGGAAGTCGTGTTTTCAACTTCAACCATGACTCCTTCTCCCAATTGGACTCTAATTATTCGAGGGATATTTTTGTATGATTAGAACTCTAATCTAAGCCTATTTAGAGGGGCCATTATATTCCTATTTTGTTTTGTCAGTCAACAAGGGCTTTTTTTTAAGGCAATAAGATGTAGTTGCATATTAATTTTGGTGAGAGTTTCGTGGTAATTATGGAGAGTATTTTATACCCCTTTTGTGACTGCCTTATGAGATTTAGGGTTTTGTTTCACAACTTGTTCTTTGAGATTTTGAGCTTTGTATTTGGGGTTTTGGATAATGCATAGGTTGTACATTTAGGTTTATTTCTCCATATTTTACTCTCGTTTGTTTAATCATTAGTAAAACGTCGAAGCCTCCTCTACTTGTGGTTTTATATCCTCTTTAGAGGGATTTCCACGTAACATATTTGTGTTTGTTTGTAACACCCCAAACCCAGCCTGGAAGTTTGGCTCGAATCTGGCGTGTCATATTGAAGTGTTTTTTGAAAAGCATGTTTCCATTAAAAACCCTTCTTAATAATTAAAAAATTATACCCTTTTTAAATCTTGTTAGAAAACCTCAGCTGAATAACATTCTTAAAAACTTTGTAAAAATCTTGATAGTTACGGAAGCTTAATTTAAAAACAATTGCGGATACGTGATGTTTTGGAAACAGTAGCTGCTTTGGAAAACCATACTCTAATACTAGAAATTATAAGAACAATAAATAAAATTCCAAATTAGAAATCCAGAAAATTACAACGGCTTTACTACAACCCACATAAAATAATTTAAAAGTAATAATCAAAACTATATCATAAACAGTGTGTGTGGCTCCCTCCGAGCCCCTCGCACCTCCAATCCGTCTAAGGCTGGAAATTACCTGAAAGGTTAATAAACAGGGTGAGTTTACGAAAACTCAGTGTGTAATCCCCTACTATATAAAAGGAACAGTCAGTCATATAAAAGAATTAAGAGTCTGGCCCCAGCCCTACTTACAGTTTCAGTATCAATTGGGCCTTAGCCCATTATAACAGAGAGTACCAGATGGGCCTTAGCCCTATACAAAATTCAGAATGAAGGCCCATAGGCCCACAACAGATACAGAACAGATATTTCATGTATGCAGAAACCCAATCCATATCCATCCGTATACACCCTTGTACCAACCTTACACCATGTAGGGAGACAACTCGACCCACCTATCCGCTACACACCACAGAATTTGCAGCATGGCTACCAGAACAGATATTGTAACAGAGTCACCAGATACAGATATTGTGGCAGAGCCACCAGAATAGATATTTGTGGCATAGCCACCAGAACAGATATTTGTGGCATAGCCACCAGAACGCTTCCTCCATCAATATAACCCATATCCCATGCAACAGATATACATGTCATGGCATACAACATACAGAATTAGAATATCATGCCCATATTTGAATCAAACAATCACAGTCAAGTCATTCATATCACCAACATATATCCACAGTCAAATCCGTCAACCACACAGTCCAAGTCAGTCATTTCCCCACAAGGGCAAAACGGTCATTTAACCCCACAAGGGTATCTCGGTAATTCTACCCTACAGGGGTATTTTGGAATTTCTACCCTACAAGGGTATTTCGATAATTCTACCCTACAGGGGTATTTCAGTAATTCTACCCTACAGGGGTATTTCAGTAATTCTACCCTACAGGGGTATTTCAATGGTTTTGTAAATCGGGGGTACTTTGGTAATTTTACAAGTCGAGGGTATTTCAGTAATTTGGTAAACTAAAGTATTCTAAATAGGGAGAACAATACGAATGGGCCTAAAGCCTTTTCTCAGCCCAATTGGGCCCTGACGCTCGTGTGGCCCTTTTAGCCCAAATCTAGCCATAGATATGAGAATCACTTAGCCTAGTCCAATATTTACTACACAATCAAACAACTTATCCAATTGGGCCCATAGGCCCATTGGGCCCACATGGCCCCTTTCAGCCCATCGCGGCCCGAAGTCGCCATCCTACAGCCAGAGTAGTGAGAAATACACACCTGATAAGAGACTGGAGTTAATCCGCGCTCCGAGCACTCGTAGCCGATGCCTACCCCAAACGAGCACGCCAGAAGCGAAAGGGATCAGCCAAGAAAGGTACCTTTACTCTCCTCATGGTTCTCTTTATTTAAAGTAGCTTCGCATCCACTCTTATGTTAGCTTCCCGATGTGGGATCCCTCCATCATCAGAGTTTAAATTCAACACCAACTCTTGCCGCCCCTGTTAGCAAAATAAATGCTCTCTGATTGCCATGAGTTTCAAACACTGGACCTCCTTGCTAACTCTATGACGCCACCTTCCTGCCTCTTATGTGGCACTACTTTACCACTAGACCACAAGGCTTTTTGCGGCACAATTTCTCCAACAATATTCTTAAGGCCTACCTACTACACCCAGGGTTTGATTCACCTTAAACCAAAAATTTTTGCTAGAGTCCAGGTTTGAACCCAAGACTTCTCCAACACTTCTCAGCACACTTAACCACTAAAACAAGCCTTCATTAACGAAATGTACATACACAACAAAATATTAAAAGCTACCTTCAATGGCTCCCATGCTCAAGGCCCAAAACTTCTAGGCTCAAATTTAGGGTGTTACATCATTCTTCTTTATTTTTATTATCTCGTTGTTTATATGGGTCAATCCCTATCAAAACCGGTATCAGAGTCCAGGTTCAGCTTTCACAGATCAAATCATTTGATGACACACCAATAATTTTGCATATCGAAAAGTTTGACGGATCACAGATTTTAGTTTCTGGTAGTTTTAGATAATTACGAAGGTAGCTGATATGGTCGAGGATAAGGGTGATGATTTGTTGCTTTCCACATAATTTGGTTGAAGGTGGAGTTGTGTCGGATATCAAGCATGTGCCTGGTTTATAGAAGAATCTCATTCCTTTTTTTTTTTAGTTCTTAGGACTCGAAGGGTCCACAAAATGTTTGAGGCAATGTTAGTCATAGAAGGTTACAATAAGATGGAGATAGTTGACGTTCTCAACTGTTCGGGTATTACTAGCCCTTGTTGCATTATACAACCTTGATTTGAAGATTAAGAGTCTTTCTGTTTTCAAGTTTGAGTACGATTTAGGCTTGGTTGACATTTTGCAAAATTTGAGTTAGGCCTGTGATAGGGATTGGAAAAGGAGGCGTGATAAATACGAGTCAATGTAGGGATTTGTGGGGTGTGCCTCGCATTTATCGGACACTGTAACATGCAATACTCGACCCTATAATAGGATCCAATTATGGTGTGTCACTACTTAAAATCAAACTAACTTTTAAACATTTTGGTGATAACTTTATATATTTCTTACAAAGTTAGAAATATAAAACAAATATTAGCTATTACTTTACAAATGTTTGAATGAAAACATCAACAGTTTAGGGCTCGAATGATCCACAAAATGTTTGAGTCAAAGTTAGTTGCAGAGGGTTACAACTAAATGTAGATAGTTGATGCTCTCTCTCCTATTCTTGTATTATTGGTCTTGTTGCGTTACACAACCTTGATATGAAGACTAGAAGCCTTTCGATTTTCAAGTTCGAGCATGGTTTAGACTTGGTTGACACTTTGCAAAATTTGAGTTAAGCCCATGACAGGGCATGGAAAAGGAGGCATGATAAATATGATTCAAGGTTGGAATTTTTGGGATGTGCCTCTCATTTATCGAACATTGTAACACACAAAACCTGACCCTATAATAGGATCTAATTATGGTGTGTCACTACTTAAAATCAAACTAACTTTTAAACATTTTGAGCGATAACTTTATATATTTCTTGCAAAGTTATAAATGTAAAACATATATTAGTTATTACTTTACCAATGTTTAAATGAAAACATGAATAGTTTAAAAATAAAATACAAACCATATGGCGTATAAGTTTAAATATAATAACTTAATTAAACAAAATATTTTAATTTAAAACCAAACATTAATACTTCATAGAAACCTTATAAAAATAGAGTCTTATCAAAGTAGAAGTTCTTTGTACAAATCATTTACAAATACACTTATGTGCCACCTCCACAAGTTATGCATGATACGGAAAAAAAATAGTCAACTCACAATAGTAGTAGCACTTTAGCGCAGTCCTTCTAACAAAGTCATCCTTTAGTTAGCAAGCCTAAGAAGGAAAAGGTAACAATGTATGTTCATACAAACTTAGTGAGTTCCAAAGAGAAATCATACAAACGTTACTGATAGTACATTTGAACCTTTTTGTAGGATTTACACACACTCACATAATACGCCAAATGGCGTATACAAAACACATACAAACTCAATACACTAGCTATTTATCACTTAGGCCTATACTATATGTCAGCTCAACAGAACTCAGACAAATCCATTCTCATGCAAACTACGTACCTAGAAATTAGAATCAGAAGCATATCATTCAGTCTTATTCACATATATTCTCCCTATTAACTCCTTATACCATTTTTGTTCAAAACAACATGTTTTATCGTGATCTACCAATCTGTGTTGCTATATAGTTACCTACCAGAGGCTGCACAAATAAATCTCTTCATCTCTATCTCCTCATATCATATCATGCATATTAAAAGCAAATGAAATTGACTTAAGCATGGAAAATGGCACTTACTTTATATTTTAGACAAACTACACTAAAACTGATAACTTTGACTAACCATTACCCACACAACATCTTCCATCCATTACAGAGGAGGATTACTCACCTTACACGAATTATTAAATAAAGAAAATTACAACACATGGAAGTAAGAAAGAACTCACCAAAAACTCTAGTACAAGTCTTTAAAGAAAGTCCTTTCCCTTTATCACTTGGACCTTCGTTAACTTCTTAAGCTAAAATAAAGATAATTAAACATATCAGATCATCAATTGGTCAAATCTGATCATTCATGCAAGAATAGACAACACTTAATCCAGAATTAGGAAGTTTCCTTCCTTACATACAATTGTAACATCTATGCATGTAGAACGAGAAACATGTTAATGACTTAGAGGGTAACCTAGGGTTTATTAGTAAATATCAATGAGCTGGTACTAACTTAGAAGTTAAATGAATATTGTGAATCTTATTTTAAAGAGGTTTTCTGAACTTAGGTTTTTAAAGAGTTTTTAGAGGAAATCAAGGAAGAATCAGAAAATGTAAAAGTGTTCAGAAAGACCACCTCTATCTTAATATACTTAAGCTAAGAGACAAGAATTAGTGGAAAAATCAGATAATTCACTAATTCTCTTTATTCTCATGATTAAGTGCACTTGGCATAATTTAAGTCTTATCATCTACAGTAGTCTAGTTGAATTGTAACTAAATCTCAACTTAACTAACCAAATTACCATACTTAAATAATAAAAAAATCTAAATAGCTATGAACTTAATGAGTTCGCCCAAAGCATCTAGGTTGGGCAGATACTTAACAGAAGATTCTGCCAAACTACAAAACCCGCTAAAACTAAGAGTTTGCCAAATGGCATAATACACATAATTCTATACTTAGCCAAGAAAAAAAAAATTACTTACTCATATCTATTCTAATTTTACCAACTATATGCCAAACAATAACTAGATATAGAGACTTCATTGGGTGGGTTGTTACAATTCTCCCTCACTTAGAAAATTTTGCCCTCAAAATTCATACATGTGAATAATTGAGGATACTGCTATTTCATTAAAATTTTTCTTTCCTAAGTAGCCTTTTATGTATTATAATTTCTCCATAATACTTTCACTAAAGGATTCCTCTTATTTCTAAGATCTTTCACCTGTTTTGCCAATATACGAATGGGCTCTTCCTTATAAGATAGATTTGGTTCTACCTCTAACTCTTCAATTTGCACAACATGGGTTGGATTTGATCTATATCTTCTTATTATAGACACATTAAACACATTGTGAATCTTTAACCACTCTGGAGATAAAGCCAATCTATAAGCCACCGGTCCAACTTGCTCTAAGACTTCATATGGCCCTACAAATCATGGACTTAACTTTCCTTTCTGACCAAATCTTATAATCTTCTTCCAAGGAGAGATTTTTAAGAACACTTTGTTAGTAACTTCAAAAGAAATCTCTTTTCTTTTCAGATCAGCATAGGTTTTCTGACGATCTTGTGCAGCTTTTAGATGACTATGAATGATAAAGACATTTTCTTCTATTTCACACACGAACTTAGGACCTACTAATTTTCATTCACTAAGCTTCATCTAATGAATGGATGTTCTACACCTTTTACCATACAGAGCTTCAAATGGAGACATTTTTAGACTGACATGATAACTATTATTTTACACAAATTCAACTAGAGGAAGATACTTTTCCCAATTCAGCCCAAAGTCAATTACACAACTTCTTAATTTATCCTCTAGAACTTGAATGACACTTTCAGATTGACCATCTGTCTGAGGGTGGAATGCAGTACTGAATTGCAACTTGCTTCCCAATGATCTCTGTAATTGCTTCCAAAATCTTAATGTAAACCTTGGGTTTTTGTTTGCAACTATGGAACATGGGATTCCATGCAAGCACACTATCTCAGAAACACAGAGCTCAGCTAACCTTTCCAAAGAACAAGTAGTGTGCAATGATAGAAAATGAGCTGACTTAGTAAGCCGATCTACTATCACCTAAACTAAATTCTTCTTTGAAGGACTGAGAGGTAGCCCTGACACAAAATCTACGGTAATTCTATCCCATTTCCATTCTGGTATTTCCAAAGGATACAACTTATTCGAGGGAACTTGATGTTCTGCTATAACTCTTTTGCAAGTCAAATAGGTTTAAACATATTTTGCGATTTCCCTCTTCATTCCAGGCCACTAGTATAAGCTTTTCAAAACTCTATACATCTTAATACTCCCTGGATGGAGTGAAAACGGTCCCTGATGAGCTTTCTTTAATAGTTCATTTCTTAAACCATTCCCACTCAGTACATACATTATTTCCATGAATCGCAGTTCACTATTTTTACCAAGACTGAAATTTGTTGCATTACTAGACATCATTTGTTGCTTATACATATCACATTGTGTATCCTTCATTTTCTTTTCCAAAATTTGAGAAAGAAAAGTTGGATTAACAATTATCTCTACCAATAATGATTCATCATCAACCATACTCACTTTTGCTTGTAGTGATGTTAATGCTGCCATTGTTTTTCTACTTAAAGAATCAACCACAACATTTGTTTTTCCTAGGTGATACTCTATAGCCAAATCATAATATTTCAATAGTTTCATCCAACGCCTTTGGCATAAATTCAAATATTTCTATGTCAACAAATACTTTATACTCTTGTGATCAGATAATATACAACACTTTTCTCCATACAGATAATGCCTCCATATCTTCAATGCCAATACTACTATTGCCAGTTCCAAATCATGAGGTTTGAGTTGGCACCACGCATAAGCTATAACCTTACCCTTCTAGATAAGCACGCATCCAATGTAATAGCCCGATTTTAGCTAAATCGAAACAGTGGTTTCAGGACCACAAATCTGGGGTCGTGAAATTATTTTAATATTATTTTTTGTGTTTATAACATGTGAATATATATATATATGTGAAAATGTCATGAGCTAATTTTATTTTTTAATAGCTTAATTTGAAAAAAAGGACTCAATCGTGTAAAATGCAAAATTAGCATGCTATAAGTTAAAAGTGTCTATTTGCCATAAGCAATTATATGAGAGGTCCTTATGTTGATATTAGACCATTGGCTATGCTAATGGACATTAATGGACATTTATTATAAAATTCTATGTTATTTTATTAAGGTTAAACTTGTAATTTGGATAATAAAGGTTAGTAAACAAAACAAAATTTATAATTTGTGTTTATCTTTCTCTTGGTGACTGAATATCAAAGAAAATAAGAGACTTTGGAAGCTTTGTAGGGTTTGACACTTGCAAGGCTCAATTGGTATTTGATTTTTATTTGGTTTTTGATGATTTCTATGTTTTTGTGATCATTGCTTAGTAATCTAGCTAGCCCATACCCTAATTTCTAAAATTCTTAATGAATTTGTAAGTTTCCATTGATTAATGCTTGATCTTTTAAATGATTGTTGATGAATTTTGAAAGCTTGATGATAGATATTAAAGTTTTGTAAAGTGATTTTTAGTGAAATTGCATAAAAGGGACTAATTTGTGAAAAGTGTAAAATGTGTGTTTAAATGTGTGAAATATTGATAAATATGGGTTGTTATAGAGCCTATAGATATTCAGCTAACTTGGGTTTAGTTGAAGTTTTTGTAAATTATGTTTTTATGAAATAAGGACTAAATTGAGAAAATGTGAAATTATAGGGGTTAATGTGTAAAATGTTTGAAATTGTGTGTTTTGGATGAAATTGAATGAATTGAGATTAAAAGAATTAATTTTGAATTTATATAGATCAGGAACGAAAGAAATCGAATTTAGATCGAGGGAAATCGAAAGTTATCGAATAGTCGATCCGGTTCCTCTATTCTGACTACGAGGTAAGTTCATATGCAAATAAATGTCCTTGAATTGAATTATATATGTTTTATTATCATTGAATTACTATGAATTTTGAACGAGCAAATACGAGCATGAATCGACGAAGTTACAACATCCGAAAGTCTCGTACGAACCTTAGGAATAGTATAGGATACGAATGTCATGACATTAGGTTATCGAGATATGATTACATGTAAGACCATGTCTGGGACATTGGCATTGTATTGAGATTATGTGTAAGATCATGTCTGGAACATCGGCATCATTAATCGATTTTGTGTAAGACCTTGTCCGGGACAGTGGCATCGATATGTAATAACATGTATCCTTAATGATTCCAAACAGTTCAACGGGCGAAGTCAAGTCAAGAAAGAATATGTGAATGAGCTAAGTGACTTAGGTACGTACAAAATTCATATGAGTATTGAAAAGGGGAAATATTTGATGAACTCAATTAAGACATTGAATATACGTTCAATGAGAAAGGTTTGTGAATTTGGATGAGATTAGCCATGTTAAACATATTTGAATTGATATGTAAATATTCATGTGATGACTTTGTTTGTACATGGCTTACTAAGCTTTTAAAGCTTACTTTGTGTGTTCTTTCCATGTTTTATAAATTATCAAAGGTAGCTCAGACTCGGGGATCATCGGGAAACGTCATCACACTATCGATCATCTAGTTTGTACTTTTGAAGCTTTGTATATATGGTATATGGAATGTATAGGCTAGTGTCATCTTGGTATGTTTTGAACTATAATTTTAGCCATGAGATTTGGCCTGTAAATGTTAGTGTGTATGGCCATTAAAGTTGGCTTGCATTATGTGTCTAATATTGATACATGTAATGTATATAATGCCTTATGTGATAGTTTGTTTTGGCATATTACTTATAGTTGTTATGATGATTATAAGTTTGCTTAGGTAATTAGTTGTTATATGGTAAGCTAATGCTAGAATTGACGATATGTTGTGGCTTGGCTTTGAAATGATGAAATGGTACATTTTGAAGCATGAAATTTTTGATAAGTTGATGAGTATATGCATTTAGAAGATAAGCAAGTTTGATGAATTTGGCATATTGGTATGGTATGTCTTGGTTGTGGAATTGAGTAGTTGAAATGGTTGTGAATAGATGGCATGAAATATGTATGGAGTAGCATGTTTTGGCTGCCTATATATGAGTTGAAATGATATCATTTTGATGGCTAGGTGTGCTTGAGAATAGGGTGGCAAATTGGCTTTGCAAATGGCCTATTTTTTGTCCACACAGGCAGAGACACGGGCGTGTGTCTCAGCCGTGTGCGACACACGGTCATGTTACACAACCGTGTGTCCCTTGGGGTGCCCTTTCAAATTAAGGTAGTATACCCTATAATTTTGACACGGCCTAGACACACGGATGTGTCTACTGGCCGTGTGTGACACACGGGCTAAACACATGGGCTTATGGCCAGTCATATGACCCAAGTCAGTAACCTCCCTTAGATTTCACACGACCTGGCACACGGGCATGTCCTCGGCCGTGTGGTGCAAGTCAGTATGTATGCCTTGTTTTCACACGACCTATGACACAGGCGTGTCTAGTAGCCGTGTGAGGCATACGGCCTATTTACACGGGCGTGTGACCCTTATTGGAAAATTTTCTAAGTTTCTTAAAGTTTTTGAATGTTATCAGTTTAGTCTCGAACCACTTTTAAGCATGTTTTAAGGTCTCGTGTGACCTTATAAGGGACAATGTGATTCATATGAATGGATTTTGATTATGATTGCATAAATGTATGTGAATAAGGTATATTATTCGGTAATGCATCGTAACCCTATTCTGGCAATGGATACGGGTTAGGGGTGTTACATCCAAGCCTATTCAGAGATACATCAGTATAAAAAGTATATTCTATACCAAACTTTGGCTATACTAAAATTGGAGCTTCAGTCAATATTGCTTTCAATTTCTCAAAACTTTTCTATCACTCATCAGTCCATACAAACTTTCCTTTTTTTTCAACAGTCTAGTAATGAGTTGCCACATAACTTTCCTATATACATCTGGGTCATATACCTTTCTCTGAACTTCTCTAGAATAAACTTTCAACTCAAGTCAACCACTACTCAGCTATAATGGGATCATCACATTTATCATCCATAAGTTCTTTAGCACATCTCTTATGAATTTTTTTCATAGGATTTATTTTTGGTTAAGTCACAATAGGTACTAGTGGTGCAGGTTGTACTGGGCAAACCACTTCTGGTTGTGGTTGTTGAGGCTGTCGAGGCTGAGGCACTTGAATATTCCCCATAAACTGGTCAAACATTTATGTCATCATCGTAAATAAAACATTCCTGAAAATATTTCTAGCTCCTCCCAAGCCAGTTGTAGGTGGGTGTTCTGGAGCAGGAGGCACATGACTTTCAATTTATTATCTAGTTGCTTCTCTAGATCCTTCAGACACCTTTTTTCAATACTACATGAAAATTCAAATTAGTTTAACACACTCAAGGACTAAGCTAGAGACGTATCATGTATGATAGGGCATGACTCAACCTTTGGTTTTTTTAGAATCAACTCAACCTTGGCTCTGATACCAAACTTGCAACACTTCAAACCCAACCCTATAATAAGGTCCAAGTCTAGTGTGTTACTACTTAAAATCAAACTAACTTTTAAACATTTTAGTGATAACTGTATATATTTCTTACAAAGTTATAAATATAAAACATATATTAGCTATTACTTTACTAAGGTTTGAATGAAAATATGAACAGTTTAAAAATAAAATAAAAACTATATGACGTATAAGTTCAAATATAATAACTTCATTAAACAAAATATTAATTTAAAAGTATATATGAATACTTATAGAAATCTTATAAAAACAAAGTCTATCAAAATAGAAGTTCTTTGTAAAAATCATTTACAAATACACTTATGAGCCACCCCCACGAGCATAATACAAAATAAAACAGTCAACTCACAATAGTAGTAGCACTCTGGTGTAGTCCTTCTAACAAAGCCTTCCTTCAGTCAGTAAGCCTAAGAAGGGAAATGTAAAAAAGTAAGTTCATACGAACTTAGTGAGTTCCAAAGAGAAATCATACATAACGTTACTGGTAGTACATTGGAAACTTTTTATACTATTTACACACATTCATATAATATGCCCAATGGTATATATAAACATAGACAAACTCAATACGCCAACTACTTATCACTTAGGCGTATATTGTAGGCTAGCTCAACACAACTCGAAAAAATCCATTCTCATTCTAGCCATGTATCCATAATTCACAATTAGAATTATATTATTTAGTCTTGTTCACATGTTGTAACACCCTAATTCTGGTGGGTACAAGGTTTGGCGTATAGTTTTAACGTAGTATGATTGGTGGAGTAGGCTTCGCGTAAGTGCATCTTTCAGTGTATAAGGTGGGGTGTGTAAAATTATGTGGTTAAGTTAATAAAGGTTCCTTGTCAGGTGGCTGTGTTAGTTGTAATAAGATCAGTGGCCAAGTAAAATGGCATCGAGAGTATGAGTTCACGTCAAGGATATAGTGCGCCCATTAGCGATGGTACTATGCAAGTTAAGTTACAAGGTAAACTGGTTAGGAATAAACTAAATGTGAACCATAATAGTTAAAAGAGAAGGGAATACTTAAGTTGCAGATTTTTTATAAAATAATTCATTAATGGTGTGACATTTGTGAAGTTTAATAAGGACATAAATTATAATAATAGATATTAAATTTTGGGAAATGAGAGTTCTCTTCTTCTTTCTTCTAATATAAGATTATTTGAGGCTTGAGGAATAGAAGACATTTCTTTAAGCTGAAGTTGGCATCTCGGATTTTATTAGCGATTACTCCATTGCAACGTAAGTTTTATAACTCTTTATGTTGTGCTATGAAAAAGTAGGTCCAAATGAGTGCATGAACAGTAAGATAAAAGAGTAAGGCCTATATGGGGTTCATCTGGGTTTGAGATAATAGTATGACTACTCGAATTAGCTTTAACGGTGGTCCTTTATTTTATAAGCAGTGGTTGTTGTAGTATCTTGATAAAGGTTAGGTCTGGAGTTCAAACTGCTACCTGTGGTTGTCAGGTGAGTTTTTGTACTAACTCTTGCATGTTGTTCATACAAGATACGTCCTTGGTAGTTGATCAAACTATGAAATATAAATAGGAAATGCATAGTCTGAATGTTTGTTGAGGTTGCATGTATACTAAGTATGAGTTTGACAAGTTAAGTATGTGAAGTTTGAGTATGGCTGTATGGAACATCTAAAATGCACAAGATGAAGTGTATGATTAGTGACTTAAAGTGTTCAATCTTTAACAATGTTAGTACATGTAGAGCCTCCCAAGTAAGTTAGTGTCTTTCATTGCGGTGGAGTCTAAAAGGGTCCGTCTGGACTAAAATCATGATCTCTGGTATGAATATTAAAGGAAAATCCTATGGCCATAACATTCTTTAAAATAACTTAAAGGAAGGTTATTATCCATATAGGTTTTCTACATGTCACATGCGATGATGGGCGAACCTCACATAATTGAGTTTAGGCAAATACATATCGGAATAGATAACGAAAGCTTTTGTGGTGTAATATGAAAGAAAACATTTGTGGTGTAATCTAAAATAAATTCATTGTGGCATAAGATGAAAGAAAGTCTTTGTGGCGTAATATGAAAAAATGCCTTTGTGGAAAACATCTTAAGGAACGCTTTCATGGCGAACTCTTAAAAACCACTTGTAATATCCTAAATTTTAAGGTTAGAAATTCTAAGCTTTATGGTTGGGGGCAGTGAGTAGGTTGACCTATTGTGTTTATTTTAGCATTCTAGTGTCAGAATGGGCCTACTGGTTTGGTGGTTAGGAGTGTGTTAATGTGCCTTTGGGTCCCTGGTTCAAGTCCTTAAGAGTGTTTTGAGGGACCTTTTTTGTTTTGTTTTAAGGATTTAGATAATTATTTCCTTTATTTAGTGATTTTATTTTATTATTATTATTTATTTTACTTAATGTTTATTTTTATTTTATTTTTTGGTTTTTCTTTTTTTTACACGTTCTCCATCATTTTTTTCTTCTTCTCTGTTTTTTTTTCTTTTTGGCTTTCTTGCGTCTTTTGAAAAGGAAAAGAAGAGAATGATTTTATTTTGGTCTCGAAAAGCTTCGGGTTCGTATGAGGTCATCAACGTGTGTTAATTGGTTTCTAGCATCTTGATTGCGAATCAGGTGTGGGTTTCAAACCTTTGTTCTTCTATTTTTGATTTGTTAATTCAATTTTGTGGTAATTGATAATTTTGAGTGTGTGTTCTGAATTGTGTAATTTAGTACTGACTTGCTGTGGAATTCGATAGTTTTTTAGGCTTCGGTAATTGAGCAATTGGGGCTTGTGTCATTTTAATTATCTGTAATTTAGTGTGTTGTGGTTGGTTTCTGGGATATTTGGATTAGGGGTCATTTTAGTGATCAAGAAACGATATTTCCAGTCAATTTCAGCATGGTTTCGTGACCACATTGGTGGCCACACAGGCGTGTGCCTATTCACACGATCGTGTGGAATTGAGAATTAGGGTTTTCAGGCAGGATTAGGTACCACATGGTCGTGTGGCTGATTTGGGGAAATTAGTCAATTTTCACACGGCCATGTCCCTTGGGTACATGGGCGTGTGCAATTGGGAATTTAGGGTTCTCGATGATTTTTGGTACCATATGGCCTAGCCACATCGGCATGTGTACCCACACTGGCTTGTGAGATCTCTGCACGGCTCTGTCTCCTCTGCTACAAATTTTTAGCACTTTTGGATAGTGAGTTACACGGGCTGCTCACACAAGGGTGTGTGGCCATCACACGGGCGTGTGTAGCCTTCACACGAGCGTGTGTGGCCTCCACATGGGTATGTAGACCCCCGCACGGCTTGGGCATTTTCCACACGGTCGGGCCACACTTCCGTGTGGCCTTATGTTGCCAACTTTTGTACTGTGTCTGTTTTTAACTTGTTTGTGATCCAATGTGTTCTGAACCTCGGTTAGGCCTTAGAAAGGGTGGATAGGACTTTGTTTTGGCTCAGACATATCTATTATAAGCAATCGTTGCATTAATTAAGTGACTCGTTAATGTGATGTTGCTTAATCTTTGAACATTGTGATATAAGATTCTAAATTTGGTCGATTGAACGTGTATACTTTAATTTTGTTTATCTGGTGTATGATTGTCTAGAAATTGTATACATCGATTCTGTAATTGATTGACTAATTACGAGCTTCTGCATCTGTGTAATTGTCAGTGTTTGGTGTGCTTTCTTGCATTTGCATTATGATTTCAGGTTCGGGATATGAAGAGAAGGAAGTTTGATCTGATTTGGCAGTTTTAATTGCAATACGTCTGTATAGCGGTTTACCGTACAGTACGATACTTCTGGCAGCTCAGCTACATACTGTTATTTATGTAGCTTTGTTCCACATGCATGGTGTGTAGGGTTGGTTGGGCCTGTCGAGGTCCTATGTTGTGTGTAGGGCTGGTTGAGTTTCTTATAGCTCATTTGTGGTGTGAATGGGGGACGAAGAGGTGTTTGGCTGGACGGGTGGGTTTCATGTTGATGCATTTGTTCCATATTTTATCTGTCTGTCTATCTGGTTGCGAGATTAATGGTATATAGATCGATGTGTTTAGTACTAATGGTTCTGTTGTGGTTGTGATGATTATCTGGATACCAAATTGCCATTGTGATTTTTTTTAATTGTAGCACTTAATTTTCATTTTTCTGTTGTTTTGAACTCACACTGAGCTCGTGTGGCTCACCCCCCTCAGTTTCCCTTTGTCAGGTATTTTTGTATGCTATTACTGGACTCGACACGTCAGAGGTCTCGAACAGCCACGCTTAGAATTAACTTTAAAAGTACTTTTATAAATTCTGCATTTATAAATAAATGGTTTGAACTGTAAATTTTATTTAGAATATTGTGGTATGAATTTTGGGTTTTACACACGTAAGCGTCTTTTGGACTAAAACTTTTGTAATATTGAGATTTTACAATAGAAATTTTTACGTAACATAAATACCGTTCATTTTCTAGATGGTCAAACTAAAATTTTCCTACGGTCACTTTGGTGATCAATGTAACCTCCGAGATTCAGTCTAAACTTCTAGGCTGAGTTTTGGGGCGTTACACCACTCTTGCGGTAAACAATGAATAAATAGCTTTTGTGGCAAATTCTGACTTGATAGCCTTTGTGGAAAAAACCTAAAAGAACTGCATACATGGTGAAATCTGAAAGTAGTGCCCTTGTGGCATATACTATGAAGGCTCACAATGGTGTAACCCAAAGGAATGACTTTGGGTGGATTCTTTATTAAATTTCTTTGGCGCATTCAGTATGGATTATAAGTGATTAGAAAGATTAGTAAAGGCACAGTGTCTCTTTAGGCTACGATAAAGTGTTATACAAGACTGTGATTCGACTATGAATAATGAAATGACAAGTTATAGAAGAGGTGATGAACAAACATAAAAGAAGCGTATTCTGAATAACGATTTTTCTAACTGTATATCAGAATGAATTTACCTGTTATCTATATATGTGATTAGACATGGATTGTGTAACTATGACTTAAAGTTACGTATACAAGAGTAAAGGTGTTTCTATCGTATGGACCTCTATAAAGGAAATGGGTAAAGAGTTATGAAAGATCAAATTGAAAGAGGTAAGTGGTGTATCAAAGATGTTGATGGGTAAGAAATGAGGTTTGAGCAAGGTATGGTATCTGACGTGTATATGAGAATAGAAATTGAGGGAGTAGTTTCCAGTGACTAAGTTGAAGGTTCAGAACAATATGATCATCTAAATAAGTTACCAATTGAGATGTGCAGAAATGACATAGGTAAATGATGTTTTCTTCTCTAAGTTCTTACAAAATTTTAAAGGTGTCTGTTTTGTAACAGGCGAGTTGATATGAGTTTGCACCAGGAGGGACGATGCCAGGATTACGCCTAAGGAGTAGTGTATTAGGTTGTAACATATACAAAGCAAGTTGGTGGCGTGTTCAAAGACTATAATACTCCTTAGAAATTCTATTGGGGTATCTTTAAAAATTAGGGTTCCAATTTGTATATCATTGTAGTTTAATTACCTCATGTTGTTCATGTATTTATTCATTATATTTACCCATGTATTTTAGTCTGAAATTTGTAGTTAAGCAAGTTGTCATTATTTATAAATCGTAGATGTAAATTAAGCCTATGTCTATAATTGTATGGTAATGCCCAAGATTCAGATTCGGTTAATCTAATCGAGTTGAGGGCGTTACAAGTTTGGTATCATTGTCAAATTTAACCGATTCTTGGGCCACGAAGATGAAGAAACCATGTATGCATAATACAACGAAAGAGTTCCTCAGGTATATTGACAATTATCTTATTATGAGATTGATGTATTAATAATGGCTTAATGAACAGAAATAATGATGAAACAAAAGATAAAAGACCGATTCATTAATATTAACAAAAAAAGGTTGTTACATGATATGAATGACAATAAAAGGAAAGATAGAATAAAAAGAAATTCAGTCCTCTCCCTCGGTATGATGCTCAATGGATGCAACAGAAACCTTCTCTGCTAAGGGGACCTACTCTATTTATTCGACTTCCCCTAGAGATTGCTCTGAGTCATCGGGCTTCCTGAGACTCTTTTCACCTTCTATTTGGGCAAGTTAGGGATGAAGAAACCAACAATCTGTTTCCATTTTGACTGGAAGTCTTCTCACTCTTTACCTTTGTGATTGTTAATATTGAAACCCAATGAACCTATAAAAATGTCTTTTAGGAAGTCGAAGTCTACCTAACTCAAGTCCAAGGGACCAGCACCACTTGGGTATGGAGAAACAAGTTAGCCTTTAACTCTGGTAGTGCCTTGTCAAGTTATTGGTTGTGTCCTCTTGGTATTTTCAGAAGGCTTGATCATTGGATTGGCGAAGGCTATACAATTTAGCCTTATAATGTAGCTTATGGGCCTGGACTTGTTCCCTAAAGGAGGACTTTCACTTCTCCAATGACTAAACCTTACTTTCCAATAGTTTGCACTTATTCTCTGAGTCGTTGTCTTTTATCTTCCAAGCCATGATGCATGAGTTGAAATGTTAAAATTTGCATTTAAGGACCTACGCATTGTAGTATAGCTCTTCTATCATCTTACTTTTTTACTTACCCGCCTCCTCCAAGCTTGTAATCTTGGCCTTATGGTAATTGCTAAACTCTTGAAAGGTTCCACTCAATAGCCTATAGTCCACATATAGAGCCTATGCAGACTGGCCATCTGCGAGATAGGGGATATGTCTAATTTTGGCCCAATGTAAGATCTGAAAGACACTTTTAATTGTGGAGGGATCTTGTTGTATTGGCTCTGGAAGATTGAACTTAAAGAAATATAGGATAACCTTGAAGCATAAATGTTACACCAATGAAATAATTCATCACACTCAACAGATGAAGAAGGTTGTTGTTTAAGATTTATGGGGATCACAGGTAGATCCAATGGCAAGTTTCTGATGGGGTGTCAGCATGAGAAAGACACGTGTTTTGTGCAGGTGAGTCTACAGTATGGGCAGACTCTATTGGGACTGATGGCATAATAGACAATGATGGAATAGTAGGAGAAGGAACCTTTATGTCTAGAAGTCCCTTCTTAAGTTTATGCCATTGAGGTTGAGAGGGCTCACTCTCCTTAGCAGTTGGAGCATCTTCACTTGCTCTGGGCATCTTTTGGTAGTTCTTTGTAATTGGTTTCCTGGAATAAGCAGTTGAAGAACTCACCTTAACATGAGATTATTCCAAGATAGCTCTAATATCTATATTCAGTGTTAGGATGATTGAAGTGTGAGATTTTGGATTGGGTTCTACACTATCAATGTAATTCTTAGCTTCTCTTGATGAAGAAGAAGTAGGAGGATGAATACCATGAGTAATAAGCCAATTACAGGAACGAATCCCACAGAATTCATAAAAATAAAATGGGGGTTCTCTTGTACGCCCGATTATGATCTTTGCTAAAACTGTGTTGCCATTGTACGACTAAGCCACCAAAGATAAAGACACATTATAGTGGTTTAAAAAAATGATTCAGTCCATACTTCTGTGGCTATTGGGACTCTGATTTAGCAAACAATATTGGAAGACATTCCTAATCGTAACTAATTCCACAAACTCTAGAATGTGGCTCCCACTCAAACGTTCAAAATGCTTATATGTAATCTTAGAATCAACGGGCAGATTTTGAGAACAAATGGAATCCTTGGGAAATGACCATTAGGTGGGAAAACCAAACTTATTTTCAAGCTTACAAACGACCCTTATGAATTTTCCCCTTATTCAGTGAAGATTAGAAATGCTATTTTGGAATATTGGTTCACGACTTTGTCGAACACTAAAGTGGGCATAACCAACATTTTTCCCTTATTTGGTAATCTTTAATTGATAAATATTTTGGAAAACTCATAAGAGGGGTGGCTTGTTTCATTAGCAGCAATTGATGAAATAAGCTAACAGAGTTTATCAAGAGAACGTTGACAGTTGTCCCAGCGTAATACTATACTCAGTCAAAATTGAGCAAAAGAAGGAGTGTAAAGGTAGGTGGAATCCAACCTCTAATAGAATAAAGGGAAGGATAAAACCTTGGGTATTGTCACTTAGATGACACCTTGGTGGTATTTTAACATTGTAAGCAAAGTTTGGACGACAGAAGCCTCGAGCTACTAAGGATCAATATGCTTCTTCTTCGGCGGTCCTATACTCATGAATGAGAGTGGAAACTCATGGAATAGTGTTATCAAGACTAAGGGTTCCAATAATGATATGATTTTTGAGGGTTAAAATTTGGCTACTTTGGGTACGACTTTTACCGCAAACATTCATTCTTGACATTCTTGTCTGAAATTAAGAAAAAGCATGGAAAAGAATAGGAGATAGGATTACCTTTAAGAAAATCAAGAATCAGAGAAGATGAAGGCAAATAGAGGAATCAAAAATGCTGTTAAGAAAATTTAAGAGTTTGGCAAAAGTGTTCAAAAAAGGGTTGGAGTCTCTATTTAATAGGTATAATTGTGTTCAAAAAGTCACTTCGTGAGAAATTGTTTGAATTTTCCAATACAGGTTTGACGTCTGTCAAAAAGGTATGAGTGACATCCACGTTTGAGTGTCTAACAGCAAAAATGTTGATTTCATTCAAGGCAGTCTAATGACAACCTTTTAATAAGACTTTCGAGAAGTATGAGAATGAGAAGGAGACCTCGAATAGTAAGGAAGGAAATTCGTGTCATTGTTGATAAGTAAGGAAATCCATATCATTGTTAATAGATGTTGGTGTGTATCACCAATTTATGCTGTTACCTAAAATTGTAGGAGGCATTAAACTTTTGAAGACGAAATTTTGTTAAGGCTGGGAGAGTTGTAACACCCTGGTTCTGGCAAGTACAAGATCTGGCGAATAGTCCTAAGGTAGTATGATTGGTAGAGTAGGCTTCGCCCAAGTGCATCTTCCAATGTATAGAGCGGGCATGTACAATTATGTGGTTTTGTTAATACAGGTTTCTTGTCAGGTGGTTATGTTAGTCGGAATAAGATTAGTGCCTAAGTAAAATGGTATCAAGAGTATAAGTTCACGTTGGGGATATAGTTTGTCTGTTTACTGTGGTACTGTGCAAGTTAAGTTACAAGGTAAGCTAGTTTAAAACCAATTGAATGTGAACTAGAATAGTTAAAAGATAAAAGAATACTCAATTAGGTTTCTCTGAAGTTGTAGATTTGTGATAAGATGATTCAATAATGATTTGCCATTTGTTAAGTTCCAATAAGGACTTAGATTATAATAATAGATATTGAAGTTTGGGAAAGGAGAGTTCTCTTCTTCTTTCTTCTGAGATAAGGCTATTTGAAACTTGAGGAACCAAAGGCATTTCTTTAAACTAAAGCTGAGATCCTATATTTTATAACGGATTACTCCATTACAAGGTAAGTTTTATGACTCTTCATGTTATGTGTAACACCCATAATACTAAGTCTTTTAGTATAGAAGATTTTCATACATACTAATAAAATGTGATTACGTTAACTCGCAATTTAATTGAAACAATTAAGTAGATAAATTTTTCTTAACATTTCATATACAACCTTCACTTATAGAATATAATCTTTTAACCAAAATGATTTAATCCATAACTGGGCACGACCAAAATAAGCCTAGTAACTAGACCATATTAGCATGGCCGAAGTTTACACATACTACTTTGAACGAGATACATTTTAACCTATACATGCCGTAATGTTTTCTAGAATTCGGCTAAAACAAAAGTAAGTACCAAAACGTTGAAGGATGGTGTGATGACTTTGATGATGGTTCCGGGGCATACAAGAGTGGATCGCAAGAACCTAAACAAGTGACAAACAACGCAACAATGAGTATAAACTCAGTAAGTTATAAGCATTGCACTACCGTCCATTTAGAAAAAGGGTTTGAAAGAAACAAACAAAATAAATAAATATTACAAAGTCCCAAATATCCAATTCCTCATTACCATCTCATATCAATATTTTACATAATTCTCGATGCATTGCTACTTATCGTTTTATTGTTGTTTAGTTTATAGTAATTTTAATATCTCATCCATACCACCATGACCTTACGTTCTTCACTTTAAATACCACTCCCACATAGGTTCCGGGCTTACTAAGCTCAGTTCTATATATATAAACATAATATCTATGCTTCATGAAATCAAAGTATCTACTCATTCAACTATTCATAATTTACTCGATAAAGTCGTACACATAACATTCATAATTATTTGAAATTACACAGTAAGTCCGCACACTTAGTGCTTATTAATCTTACTTGCACACTTAGTGCCTAATAATCGAACTCGCACACTTAGTGCTTAATAATCAAACTCGCACACTTAGTGCAGGGAATTCAAACTCGCACACTTAGTGCCTACCTTATCATCGTAAATGTTTATACCCGCACACTTAATGCCGAGATCATCAACTCAATACAAGCATTTGTATATATATATATATTTATATTCTACCATTCGGTATACATACCTAGATAGTAGGATGATACATATCAATACAATAGTTGTGCTTAACAACTTACCTTGTGTTGGGTAGGACGGTTCCAACTCGGCTACTCGATGACCTTTCCTTTGCCTTTGTTTGATTCTCCTCCTTTATCTTCTTGAGCTAAATCAATGAGTTAATTAGTTTAACCGTTTTGTTAAATATTTATATCTAAATATTTATGATCTCATCTCATAAAATATACATGATAAATTCTTATTTTCCTACCATATGTTTTTGAGCTATTTGGCTAATAACTACATGCTATCACCCTACTATCAATAATCCGGTCACACAAGCATATATATATATATGTATATATGTAATTGACATTCGGCAACCATTATTGCTAACTACTCATTTCTAGACAACATTATATGCATATAGTCCAAAGGTGATATCATGAATGGACATACATTTATATAGGTATATATATATAGTATGTATGTGCAAAACTTAAACTCAACATCACTTATGTTCTTACTTTGGTATCTGAATATGTATACATACATATATGTATATAAAATCAACCATTTTTGTTCAAACATTTGTATTTTAACTACCTAATGCAAGTGATCTCAAAACCGAATGCATTCTTACTTCCAAGGTAACTTAGTCTAGGATTTATTTCATTTCAAGGTTCATATCCATTATAAAAATTTAATCAATTAGACCAACATCACTCCCTTAATTAATCTTAAAGAATTTAAGTTAATTTTACACATGTACCCTTTTATGGCCATTCACCTATAATCAACTTTGTCTTCACCTATATATTTTAATCTATGTGGCCGAATATACATACTCCCATATAATGAAATTTTCATTTCCTTTAACCTTTGATTTCTACCAATTAATCACTTAGCCGAAAATCCTAAGCTAACTAATTCACACATTTGTTCATACCATACTCACGAATCAATTATCATCCAATTCCAATTTCAATAATCAAATCTAAACTCTCATTTCTTACCACATTCAACAAAGGAATTTTTAAGGCATTTCTTCCTATCCATCCCATAGCCGAACATTTCAATCCATTACCAAAATTCATCATTTACTAATTCACCCAACTCACATCTAATCCCCATTTATAACACATTCACAATTAACCAATTTCATGCTCCAATCATCACAACATCAAAACATAATTCAAGAAGTACTCATCCATGGCCGAATTCATTTCTATCAATCTTAATAAGAAAAACAAAATTTAAACCATGGGCTAAGTTTGAATTCAAGCTAGCAACTTAAAACATGCATGAATTTCAAAAGATAACACCAAACATACCTCTTCCTAGCATACAAGCATGGCCGAATCCCTTAAGTTTTTCTTTCCTTTCCTTTTTCTTTGTTTTCGGCTAGAGAAGAAACAAGATGAACATATTTCTTTAATTTTTATTTTCTATTATTTTCTCAAATATAGTTTAATATTGTATTTAATTTAACTTGGTGGATATCATCATATCATGGCCGGCCACTAATTGAAAAAAAAAGGAAATTTGACATGCAAAACCACCTTTGTTTAATCATGCACTAATTGATCCTTGTTAATTATCCTATCACCTTCTAATTTGTTTCATATAAGTCCATTTTGATAATTTCACAACAATTGACCAAATTAACGTACGAAACTTTCGCACATGCATTTACTCACGTCATAAACATGAAATAAAAATTTTAAATTATTTATAAGACTCGGTTTTGTGATCCCGAAACTACTTTCCGACTAGGGTCAAATTAGGGTTGTCACATTGTGCTATGAAATAGTAGGTCCGAATAAGTGCATGAATAGTAAGATGAAGGAGTAAGGCTTGTATGGGGTTCACCTGGGTTTGAGATGATAGTATGGTTACTCAAATGAGCTTCAATGGTGTTCCTTTGTTTTTATAAGAAGTGGTTGCTACAATATCTTGATGAAGGTTGGATTTGGAGTAAACTATTTTTCGTGGTTGTAAGGTGAGTCTTTATACTGACTCTTGCATGTATAATGTTCATATAATAAACTTTCGTGGTAGTGGATCGAACTGTGAAATAGAAACCAAAAATTCATTGTCTGAATGTTTGCTAAGGTTGTATGTATACTTCATATGAGTTTGACAAGTTAAGCATGTGAAGTTTGAGTATGGTTGTATGACACATCTGAAATAAATGTGATGAAGTGTATGATTAGAAACTTAAAATGTAGAGTTTTAAACAATTTCAATATATGTAGAGTCTGTCTCTGTTCACCATGTTAGAGTCTAAAGGGATCCGTCGGGATAAAAAACATTATCTCTAATACGAATATTAAAGGAAATGCTCATGACCATGGCATTCTTTAAAGGAGCATAAAGGAAGGTTATTACCCATAGGGGTATTTTGCGTGTCCCATGCGATGATGGGCAAACTTCACACATGTGAGTTTAGACAAATCCATATAAAAAAAAACGAAAGATAAAGTAAGCCTTTGTGGCGTAATTTGAAAGAAAGCCTTTGTGGAGTAATATTAAAGAATGTTTTTTGTGGCAAACTCCATTTGGAACGTCTTCATGGTGCACTATTAAGAATTGCCCTTGTGGCTAACAATGAATCAATAGCCTGTGTGGTAAATTCTAACGTGATAGGCTTTGTTGGGAAAACTTGAAAGTATGGCGTACATGGCAAAATCTGAAAGTAGTGCCCTTGTGACGTATCCTGGTAAGGCTCGCAATGGCGTAACTTAAAGGAATGATTTTTGGCAGATTCTATATTAAATTGCTTTGGCATATTTAGTATGGTTAGTAAGTATGATTAGAAAGATCAATAAGAGACAATGTCTCTATAGGCTACGATAAAGTGTTATATAAGACCACGATTCAACTATGAATAATGAAGTGATGAGATATAGAAGAGGTGATGGGAAAATATAAAAAACATATTTTGAATAAGGATATTTCTAATTGTATATAAGAAGTAATGTACCTGGTATCTATATATGTGATCCAAAATGGATCGTGAAACTATGGCTTAAAGTAACGAATACAAGAGTAAAGGTGTTTCGGTCCTATGGACCTCTGTAAAGGAAATAGGTAAAGACTTATGAATGATCACATTGAAAGAGTTAAGGGGCGTATCAAAGATGATGATGGGTAAAAAAATGAGTTCTGAGCAAGGTATGGCATCTTACGTGTAAATGAGAATAGAAATTGAGGGAGTATTTGTTAGTGACTAAGTTAAAGGTTTAGAATGATATGATCATCTATGATGTGATTTACCAAGCTTTGTGGGTTCGAAAAATAGCTTGATTGAAGAATCGTATTGAAATGGTTCAAAAGGTGGAAACCTTAATTCAAAGTACTTGAATTCTCTAAGAAATCGTAGCTATATGAAAACTACAACCCGCTTAAAGTTGACCTTATACTCAAATCTTGGTGTATCAAAGTTGCCACACACTGGGACAGTAAATAGAGTGATAAGACAAATTTTTAATGCCACAAAATTTGAAGAAAGTTTGATAAGTTCGAATAGTTAAATGAAGAACCAAGAGAGAAATATTCTCACAAAATATGATTTAGTTTCAAACAAAAAAAATTTTACATAAATGACTTAAAACGAAATTTATAGGCCTCAAATGACCTTTCAAGTTCCCTTAAGACTTTTAAAATTTGGTCATTTAATAGGCTTAAATTATACCATTAAATTTGGTTTAACTCTTTGATGGTTAGCCTAAAAGGAATGTCTCTTCACTTATCTTTGAGTAGATGAAAGGACATGTCTTTTCATTAGTCCATGGATAGCTTAAAGGTCACCATCTTTATGTAGATTAATGCTCCTTAAGCTGTTGTTTGTAGTCCTTTCTTCTACCATAACCAAATGCTTTCCTTTAATTGGTGCCATGAATTGGCCTTTAAGTACACCAAAATTGATCGGTATTTGAAGAGTCTTCCCTTGGTCTTTTGAACAGTCACCTGATCAAGAATGAATGCTTATTAGACATTTGAAACCTATTCACATTTTTATTCAACTTAACGCACTTAAATAAAAATAAAAATAAATACACTTTAACTTATGCATTAAAATAACAGCCAAATTAAATAACACATATATAAACTAACTCAAACATATTTATTAACTAAGATGCTTAAATGCATGGTTTTAAACTGCAAACTAAATGAGCAAATGAGTTACTTAATGCATGACTTAATTTAAAGATGCAAACATTTACTAACATGGGAGTTACATAATGGATGTCATTATTTATGATGCATACTTAGCTAACATAAGAGTTACATAATACATGACTTTATTAAATGCATAACACATAATGCATGTAATAATTTAAAAAATGTAGAACAATAATGAAAGACACTAATTTAAAGATGCATCCAAAAACAAAAATAAGCTTAAATAAAGTCCTTGATGAATTAAAACCCATAAAAAGGAATCATTCAATCTCTTGGATCAGAATTTGACTTGATCATGGCCCAATTAGAACTTGATTATTTCGGACTTGTTCCCCACATCCACACAAAGGCCCTTTAAACTCCTCTTGACCCAGTTTGTTCGACCTTCCATTCTTGACTAAATTGAAAGTCACAAAAGGATCAGTCATCATTTTGATCATCACAAGAAGATGTGGCTCTTAGAGATTTAGCACATCATCAACATGTTTTACCTTGATTGGATTTAATTCAACCTTGATGCTCAGAATCACATCATTCTCTCTCCCTTCAAAAGGATTTGTCCTCAAATTTGGACCTAAATAAAATAGAAAATGATTAAAAACAGAATAAAACCTTCAAAGAATGCTTAAAATTTCATCAATAGAACAAGTTTCAAAATCCATTAAAATAATTTTTTATCCATCTCTAATGGATCCAAATGCAAATGGTTCCAAATGTGAATGTATTTGTAGATTGTGGACAAACGAAACAACAAACAATAACTATACATGTCATTTTCCTTCTTTTCCCTCCTTGTTGAAAACTCCTTGTGAGCTTTCAAAACTTCAAACCGATGAACCTGATCAAATAGAACATTAAATACAAAATATTTCTTCAGATCCCTTTTCATGAATAGGACTAACAAATCAACTTCGGGATAAAAGACAAAGTTTTGTCTTACCATTTCAATTTGACTCAAAAATTTCGTGGCTGGCAACATAGAAGAAACATGATTCAAAAATTCATGCAAATAAAGGATCCGATGCTTGAATAGTTTCAACAACAATACAGGACAACTTCTGGGATCAAATACATAGTTTGCTTTACCATTTTAGCACAAGTCACATACATCATTTCTAATGGCAAAGATGAAACATTGATTAACCAAGTCATTCATAAAATCATGCAAAACATGCTCAAATCCTTTCGGCCATAATGTAGAACAATAATCTTCAGGATCAAAGAATTGATTTTGACTTTGTAAGTCATCACAATTCACATATTTTATTTTCGAACATAATGATAAATCATGGAGAAAATGAAAGTGACCAACACATTTATACAAAACAAAATTATGACGCTTACCTTCTCTCAACAATGATTTAGGAAAGCATGCTCTGGGTTTAAACACATGTTTTTGATCACTTTTTTTCCGAATACAACAAAATCTTTTCTTTCAGCAACAATTCACACATGTTAAGCATACAAGATTTAGGCATAGGTATGTTCAAAAAATCATAAATCTCAAAATTCCTTCAAACAGGAAAAGATATCCACAAAATTTTCTCACATTGATTTAAAGAATTCATATAACAATCTAAATCAAACAGATTATGCTTTTTACGTGAAAATTTTTTATCACATATGACAATCAAATTTTGTTGACATCTAGTTGGTCCAAAGACATCAATGGATACATCAAATTGTTGCTTAATGGCACTTAATCCAACACAATGCATGTTACAAAAAAAATATTATGAAATATTATTCGGGATAAACCCATCAACAATAATCGAAGAATAACAACAAAGAGGAACTTTGTAAAGAAATCATTTGAGAACAAAATCATTGGCAGCTTTATCAATAACATTCAAAGAAAACCAACATGATTGAATCCCAAAAATTTCCTTACCTTTCGATTCTCGTATAGACCTCTTAACTTCCAACTTACCTTCTTCGATCAAATGGAATTGTCTCTTGGAAGTGAAGTAGTGTAATGAAAATTTTGGTAAAGGATTTTTGCAAACCTGTGACAAAGAAACATCACAAGACAAACTTGAGTTATGGTTAGTTAAGATTAACTCACTCCTCACTTTTGCTTGAATATTTTCCCGCATGTTTTCTTTTTCCATAACAAGATGCTAATCACTCGCCTTTTCTTTTCTTTCTTCAATCTCCTTTTCTTTTTTACTTTCTTTTTCTTTTTCTTTTTTATTCTCTTTTCATATAACTTCTTATCTCACACACTTTCTTTTTATTTCATTTTCTTTTTCCCTTATTTCTTATTTCTTCCTTCAATCTCCTTTACTTTTCTTTCATTTTCTTTCATCAAAAATTCGTCTCTCTCTGTTTTCTCAATTTCTTTTGTTCAACACTTTCATTTTCTTTACAAAACGTGGTTGGAATGAAAGAACCAAAATGAGTGGACTTCCTTTGAGCATGAATGGAATGATTTACATACGAAACATGATCACCTCTTCGTGATTAAATCTCCATGGATCAGTACCTTGGAGTACTTGAGGTGACACCCATATTATGGATTCGCGTAACTTCGCGTTTGTTACCTCGGAGGGCTTCAAACTTGTGGTTTTCTTTATTTTGACATGAATCCAATGAAGAATAAGAATCACGATGTGACTCTCTTCTAAATGAATCATAAGATGATTGATCCCTTGATGATCTTCCTTGCCTATGTAACATTCCTTCAACTTGATCAAGTCAATCCCTTGTTTCTCGATTACTATCTATTAGCCTTCACAACTCCCGAGTTAAGGCTTCTATTTGTAAGTTAAGAACTTGCCCTCGTCCTCGTTCGTTGTTCACTTGATCTCCTTATGACATGTTTTAAATAAAAGATTAAAATAAAATAAAAATTAAGATTTAAAACCTCACCAAATCAAATCCTCTCGAATCCTCTTGGAAAGAAAACAATATTTTCACTTCGCTTGTGTTTCACTCCACAATTATTTGCCTTTTTCTCTCTCGGATGCTCTACCACACTCGTGCCTTTTACCACTCATAGTTTTCTCTCATAGGCACTTAAGAGAACTAAAATAACTCTTTCAATCATTTTGAAAAAAAGTAGCTTGGAAAAATTACCTTATCGTTTTCATGGGTGCTTGCAACAAGAACACACTTTAGATTGTTCACAAGATAATGAATGAAAAGTACTCGGAATGATATCAACTTGATGAAAGGAACAGAAACTAAAATATTTTTTAACTCAAGTTTTTTTCTTCTTTTTTGAATCCTTCTTTTTTTTTAATTCAAAATTTTGCTTTCTTTTTTTACTTCAAATTTTTTTCAATATTTTGATTTTTTTAAAAATTTTATTTCACTTTTTTGAGATACAAAATAATAGTAAGATAGATATGGACCTAAATTCAAGATTCCAAAGCTCTGATACCAAATGATGTGATTTTTCTAGCTTTGTGGGTTCGAAAAATAACTTGATTGAAGAATCATCTTGAAATGGTTCAAAAGGTGGAAACCTTAATTCGAATCATTTGAATTCTCTAAGGAACCATAATTATATGAAAACTATGACTCGTTTAAACTTGACCTTATACTCAAATCTTGGTGTACCAAAGTCGCCACACCCGAGATGGAAAATAGAGTGATAAGAAAAATTTTGAATGCCACAAAATTTGAAGAAAGTTTGATAAGTTCGAGCAGTTCAATGAAGAACTGAGAGAGAAATATTCACAAAAAATATGATTTAATTTCAACAAAAAGTTTTTTTACATAAATGACTTAGAATGAAATTTATAGGCCTCAAATGACCTTTCAAGTTCCCTTAAGACCTTTCAAATTCAGTCATTTAACTAGCTTAAATTAGACCATTACATTTAATTTAACTCTTTGATGGTTAGCCCAAAAGGCAAGTCTCTTCACTTGTCTTTGAATTGATGAAAGGGCATGTCTTTTCATTAGTCCATGGATAGATTAACGGTCACCATCTTTATGTAGATTATTGCTCCTTAAGTTGATGTTTGTAGTCCTTTCTTCTACCATAACCGAATGCCTTCATTCTTTGTATATCCTCCCTTTAATTGGTGACATGAATTGGCCTTTAAGTGCACCAAAATCAATCGGTATTTGAAGAGTCTTCCCTTAATCTTTTGAAGAGACACATGATCAAGAATGGATGCTTATTAAACACTTGAACCCTATTCACATTCTTATTCAACTTAAAACACTTATATAAAAAATGAAAAAAAATACACTTTAACTTATGCATTAAAATAATAGCCAAATTAAATAACACACATATATAAACTAACTCAAACATATTTTGTAACTAAGATGCTTAAACGCATGGTTTTAAGCTACGAACTAAATGAACAAATGAGTTACTTAATGCATGGCTTAATTTAAAGATGCAATGGATGTCATTATTTATGATGCAAATTTAACTAACATGAGAGTTACATAATGCAAGTCATTATTTATGATGCATACTTAACTAACATGAGAGTTACACAATGCATGACTTTATTAAATGTAGAACACATAATGAATGTAATAATTTAAAAGATGTAGAATTATAATGCAAAACACTAATTTAAAGATCCATTCAAAAACAAAAATAAATTTAAATAAAGTCCTTGATGAATTAAAACCCATAAAAAGGAATCATCCAGTCTCTTGGATCAGAATTTGACTTGATCTTGGCCCAATCAGAACTTAATTATTTTGGACTTGTTCCCCACATCCACACAAAGGCCCTTTGAACTCCTCTTGACCCTCTTTGTTCGACCTTCCATTGTTGACCCAATTAAAAATTACAAAAAGATCAATCCTCATTTAGATCATCACAAGAAGATGTGGCTCTTGGAGATTCAGCCCATCATCAACTTGTTTCACCTGGACTAGATTTAATGCAACATTGGTGCTTAGAATCACATCAATTTGAATAAGTTACCAGTTGAGATGTGCATAAATGACATAGGTAAATGATGTTTTCCTCACTAATTTGTTACGAACTTCTATGGTTGTGTGCTTTGTAACAAGTGAGTTGATATGAGTCTACGCCATGGGGATGATGTAACATCCTAAAAATTGAGGGTTAGTAGAATCGGGTTTTTGAACCGAGAGAGTGTGATCATGCCTTAATTTTTCAAATTATCTATGCAATTTTACGAAAAAAATTAGATATTGGTTTGTTGGTTAAGTGTTAGTGTAATGTTTCTTGAAACCTAAGTTCAAATCCCTTCTCTTGCATCATTTTTATTATTTTGAAAATTTTGCCTTAAACCCTAGTATGTGACATGCCTTGTTTTTTAAAATAAATATTTCGAATTATATCAAGAATGAGTTATTTTTTTGATGGTTAAACATTAGTTAATTTATCATTGAGGTCCTAACTTCAATTCCCTTCCCTTGCAAATAATTTAATTTTTTGAGAAAAACCCCTTGTTTTAATGTATAGGCCATCCAAGCCTAGTTAACCTAGGTATAAATATTAATTTTTCACTAATAATCAGCCTTTAATACTCTTCCTCATTTCTCTAGCTATTCCTCTCCTCCTCTCTTTCTCTTTGATTTTAATTTGTTTTTCCTTTCCTCTATTGTTGTCGTCGCCTACACCTAGTTTTACCATCTCTTTCTCTTTTTTTTTTCTTTTTTTTTTTGCCATAAGATTTGTTAACATATTCTCCACCATATTGCTTTCATTTTTCATCATTAAAATCAGCCCCAAATTTGAAATCTTGAACTCCAAGATCGATCCCAAACATTGCCAAGTAAGTGCCATTGTCGTTTCTCTCGACTAGCTTGGGTAAGGTCTCTTCTCTCTTCAATTTCTTAATTAATATTGTCTGTTAAAAATTTAAATTTCCAAATCTGGTATTTGGTGGATTTTAAATTATTTCAAAGGTATTTTTCTAGATTTTATTACAATCTCAAACCGTTTTAAAATTCAACCCTAATTTTGGCGCACCTATGTGCAAGAAAAGAGGTTGTTTTGCTTCTTGGTTCTTGGTTCTTGATGATATTTTTCCAGCCTTAATTTGAGTTGATGAACCCTCCTAATAATTTTTAAACTCATTTCAATTAGGTAAAAATGTTCTTGATCGATTTGTCATTCGAAACCCACAAACCGTGAAGCATAAGTGCAATTAAGGGTAACTAGTTTTTTATTTTGATATAGTTATTGGGTAAAGGCTATGAATTGATTAGATGAAGGAATTTAGTCATTAATTAGCTACTTATTTTCCAGTATATTATTGAATTATGTGCTGACCCAAACACCCCAATTCATCCATAAAGGTGAAGAATGATTGTACGTATGGCTTGCATCGATACAGTGTAAAGAATCTAACTAGTTTGGATTGATAATGTGACAGCCCTAATTTGACCCTAGTCGAAAAGTGGTTTCGGGACCACAAAATTGAGTCATAAAAATAATTAGATGTTATATTCTGTGCTTATTATATGTGAAAGTGCATGTGTGAAAATTTCATGCTTTGATAATGTCATTTGTGAGTGAAATTATTAAATAGGACTTATGTGGAAATTTTTGAAAATGTGATAGGTTATTTTTGTAGTGGTTAAATAATTAATGGTGTAAAATAAGTGGATTTGCATGTCAAATTTCCCACTTTAGTTGTAGTGGCTGGCCATAATGATGATGTTAAGTAAAATATGTATTATATATTAATATTATAATAGTAATGGTTTAAATTAATTGAAATAAGAATAGATGTTAAAAAAAAAAAGAAGAACAAAATGTTTGGTTCATCTTCTTCCTTAGTTTAGCCGAACCTTAAAGAAGAAAGGGGAGATAGCCATTCAGTCACTTTTGAGCTAGAATTAAGGTATGAAATTCATGTTAATTTTTGAAATTGTAGCATATATTAAGCTAGTTACTAAGTCCCTTACTTAGCCCATGTCAAAATGTTGAATTGAGTAGTGATATGAATATTCGGCTATGGAAGATTTTTTAAGGGAATGATTGTTGTCTTTATGTTTTAATGAATAATTGCAAATGGGTGATGTTTGAGATAGTTTAATGTTCATATAGGTAGTTTAGATGATAGGAAAAATCGGCTTGTGTAATTGTGAAATTGCCGAATGTGAACTTAGGTAATATTTGAGTAATGTTTGTGTTTTAAAATGATGGAATGGAGTGGATGCTTTGAATGTGATATGCAAAAATTATAAGTTGGATTAAAGGTTTGTTACATTGCCATTGTCATTGCCGAAAATGTGCTTAGTTAAAGAAAAATTTGCTGTTGGATGTTTAAATGATTTAGATAGTTATAAATTAATTTTGAGATAGGTATTATATGTTTCGGGAAAGGTTAATGTTTTTAGGTTGAATTTGTATGGCTGGTTTAGTTATAATATGCATGGATAAAAATATAAATGTATTAGGTTGTTGAATTTAGTCAATTTGTTGTAAGAGATTTGATATCTAAGGCTATTTTGTTGTATCCAAATTTGATAAAAAAAATGTTTTAATATGTTTATATCATGGTAAGATTTATGTTTTGATTTATTATAATTTGTAATTCGGCACTTGTTCCATGATATAATATTTGGAGTTGTATGTATATTAATTAATGAAATTCAGATATGCAAGGTAATGAGTTAGGAAAATGTTCCATGACGGTTTTAGTCTATTATTTAAGAATAAATGCAATTGTTAAGTGTAGCCTTCAAATCCATATTAAGAACGCAATATGTATTTAATTTATAATAGCATATTCGAACATGTCATATATATATGGTTGTATGTGTGATTGTTTATCAAATTATATAATAACCATATCAGTTTTGTGCTTGTGTATGTGAGTTAGATATACAATGAATATTCGGCTATGAGGTTTAAGGGTTAAATCATAGGAACTTTGATGATATACATATTCAAATTGTTCGGTCATTAGGGTTATATATGTACTTTGGTTATGTGGATTATGTGTTAAGGTAAATTGCTCAACATGATTAAAAATGTGTATGAGCATTTTATATTTGAGCTAAAAGTAGATATATGGCCTATTAAGTTTCTTGTCATATTCGGCCATAAGCTAGCAAGATCGGATTTTAATAAGTTAAATTTTGTTTGAATTAGCTCAAGAGCATAGAGAACCAAGGTTGGACAGGGGAAAAGAGAAAGTAGCTGAATAGCCGATCCTAGACTGTTCGAATATATTCGAGGTAAGTTTTAAGTAGTTAAATATATAAAAATATTCGATGATGACATGACAGATTATAAGAATTAAGTATTACTTGTCATATATGTATATGGCTGAATGACAATTATAATGGAAGTAAAATGTGATATGCTTTTATGATTAAATGATAGTGTTAGATGAATATGAGTAAGATGTTACGTGTAAACTATCAAATGATAAATGTAAGTGATGAAATGAGATAAAAGTGAATAAAATGTAGGATGATATATTCGATTGATGCTATATCCAATTTGGCGTGATTGTGTTATATGAAACTTATTGATTTGAATATCGCACTGTACTATTCGGGCTTTTGAGCCTAGTAGGATATAATGCCGGTGAGATACTATTCGAGCCTTTGAGCCTAGCAAGCTATAATGCCGGTGAGATACTATTCTGGCCTTTGAGCCTAGCAGGCTATAATGCCTGTGAGATATTATTCGAGCCTTCGAGCCTAGCAGGCGAAATGTCGGTGAATGAATTCAGGTTTTTAAACCTAGCAGGCTAAATGCTGGTGATTTGATAAAAGTTTAAAACTAAGATACCTCGTGTTAGAACGACAAATGAATACATTCAATATGTTACGTTGGCCAAGTACGTATTTTGTATTGATATGTGAGTATGATTTGAATTGAATCAAAAGTGTATAATGTGATACATATGTGAATAAATGCTATATCTATATCTATGCTCATGATACATTTGGTGAAGGTGTAAAATTATGTGAAAATATTCGATTTATTTATTTATGCCATATAAATTCAGATTAAGTGAAATTAAAATGCTAATTGTGCATCATGTGCTTGTGTATATTCGGCCAAATGGTATTATATCTAGAAAATGACCTTTTGAGAAATTGAATAATCGATGTATAATTGAGTTTATTTGTTGCATTGCTTAAAACTTACTAAGCTTATGAAAGCTTACTCCATTTGTTACGTTTCTCTGTTTTATAGATTGTTGACTCTAGTCATCTGTTCGGGAAGAGATCGTCAGCAACTCGTCACACTATCTATCATTTTGGTTCTACTATGTTTTGCGACTAGTATGGCATGTATAGAATAGACTTAAGTGAATGATATTATGAGATGTCTTTGTATATAAGCCATGTGAATATGGCCACTTTTGAATGTCGGTATAAGTTTAAATTACTATCTTTGATTGTGTTTGGCTATACATATAATTTCTAATGAACTTATGTAAATTTGTATGTACTAATGTTGAGTTTTGGATTAGTAACTCTTCATAACCCACTCCGGCGACGGATACGGGTTATAGGGTGTTACATTTTATTAGTATCAGAGCCAGGTTTAGTCGATTCTATGACTAATTTAGCGCGTGTGAGTCTAGCTATACATGCCATAAAGTGTTAATATGATAGTGTGATGATTTCTGATAGTTGAAATGTGTTTTTAGTATAGTAATGAATTCTGATCCTAATCGAGCAGTAGCTAATGATGTAGAGAGCGTAATGCCTGCACCCGTGCTAGGGACAGCACCGTTGGACTCTCAACCGAATGCTAGTAATCAAAATGATAAGGCTAAACAAGCCTTCTATGCTATGATGAATGATTGGTTTACTCAATATATTTAGACTAATCTGGCTATTTCACATCCTCCACCCCCGACTAATACAATCCCTGCACCTGTGGTACCTCCAGTAGTTGACCCATTAGGTTGAGCAAGCCCCGGTTGATAGAATTCAAAAACACGGGGCTACTGAGTTTAAGGCTACTGACAGTGATGATGTCGAGTAGGCTGAGTTTTGGCTCGATAATACCATTTGTGTATTTAATGAATTATGGTGCACACCCGATGAATGCTTAAAATGTGCTATATCTCTGTTACATGATTCTGCCTACTATTGGTGGAATACTTTAGTTTCAGTGGTGCCGAGAGAACGGGTTAGTTGGGAATTCTTTCAAACTGAGTTCCGCAAGAAATATATCAGTCAAAGATTCATTGATCAGAAACAGAAAGAATTTCTCGAGCTCAAACAGGGTTCTATGACAGTTACTGATAATGAGCGAAAGTTTGTCAGACTTAGTAGATATGCTCGGAAATGTGTTTCGTCTGAGGCTATCATGTGTAAACGCTTCGAGGACGGGTTGAATAAAGACATCAAACTGTTGGTGGGTATTCTGGAAATCAAAGAGTTTGTAGTACTTGTCGAGCGAGCTTGTAAAGCCAAAGAGCTTAGTAAAGAGAAAAGAAAAGCTGATGATGGGGCTAGAGAGTTCTGTAAAATATCTTTGGGAAAATCTTTTCATCAGTCATCGAAGAAATTTAGAGATGACTCAGGCCGATCTAAGAATACTTTAGGTTTTTCCAGACGAGACCGTGATCGGCCCCCAGTGAGTACGCGGGCCATCTCTGTTGCCAGTGTCGACAATGATCGTCAAGACAGATCTGAGTGCAAGCATTGTGGTAAATGGCATTCAGGAAGCTGTAGATTTCATGACCACTTTTGTTTCAAGTGTGGATCAGCTGATCACTTTATCAGAGACTATCCAAAATTAGCTGAACAGAATACTGATCCGAGTGGGAGACCTAGTAATACTGCAACACGAGGTAGACCACCTAGGCATGCGGGAAATGCTAGTGGAAATCAGAGAGGGACCAAAGATACTGCTATACGTTCCGAGGCTCGTGCACCTTCTAGAGCCTATGCTATACGCGCACGCGAGGATGCTTCTTCGCTGGATGTTATTACTGGTACTTTCACTCTTTTTGATACTGATGTTATTGCTTTGATTGATCCCGGTTCTACTCATTCGTATGTGTGTGAAACTTTGGCATCCAAAGAAGACTCTACCGTTGAGTCATCGAGTTTTTGTGATTCGGGTGTCAAATCCTTTGGGCCGTTGCGTGCTAGTTGACAAAGTGTGTAAGAAATGTCCCCTGATGATTCGAGGTTCTTGCGTTCTGGTTGATTTAATGTTATTACCGTTTGATGTCATTCTTGGTATGGATTGGTTAACTGTGCATGATGCAGTAGTGAATTGCAAGCGAAAGATAATTGATTTAAGGTGTTCAAATGATGAGATAATTCGAGTTGAGTCTACTGATTTGAAAGGATCACCGGCAGTGATATCCCTGATGTTGGCTCAGAAATATGTGAACAAGGGGTGTGAAGCATATCTTGCATACGTATTGGATAGTAATGAATCAGAAAAGAAACTTGAGACTGTGCCCGTGGTTTGTGAATATCCGGATGTGTTCCCCGAGGAATTACTTGGATTACCACCTATTCGGGAGGTAGAGTTTGGAATTGAACTAGTACCAGGAACTACACCTATTTCAATAGCTCTGTATCGTATGGCACCAACCGAATTAAAAGAATTAAAATTTCAGTTGCAAGAGTTGACAGATAGAGGTTTTGCTCGACCGAGTTTTTCTCCCTAGGGTGCACCAGCGCTATTTGTGAAAAAGAAAGACGGAACAATGAGAATGTGCATTGATTATCATCAGCTTAATAGGGTAACGATAAAGAATAAATATCCGTTGCCACGAATAGACGATTTGTTTGATCAACTAAAAGGAGCCTTAGTATTTTCGAAGATAGACTTGAGATCGGGTTATTATCAGTTGCGAGTTAGAGACTCTGACGTGCCTAAAACTGCTTTCAGAACGAGGTACGGACATTATGAGGTCCTAGTGATGCCGTTTGGACTTACTAATGCCCCTACCGTTTTTATAGATTTAATGAATCAGATTTTCAGACAGTATTTGGATCAGTTTGTAGTTGTGTTTATAGATGACATTTTGATCTATTCACGCGATAAAAATGAACATGCCGAGCACTTGAAGTTAGTATTGCAGATTTTGTGAGACAAGCAATTATATGCGAAGTTTAGTAAATGTGAGTTCTAGTTGAAGGAAGTCAGCTTTTTGGGGCATATTGTATCCGCATCGGGCATCCGAGTTGATCCGAGTAAAATTTCAGCTATACTTGATTGGAAGCCTCCGAGAAATGTTTTAGAAGTTTAAAGTTTTTTGGGACTTGCTCGGTACTACAGACGGTTTGTGAAAGGTTTCTCGATGATAGCGACACCGATGACAAAGCTGCTTCAGAAAAATATCAAATTTGAGTGGTCAGAAAAGTTTTGATCAATTGAAAACTCTTGTGACTGAAGCTCCAGTGTTAGTTCAGCCTGAATCCGGTAAAGAATTTGCGATCTACAGTGATGCATCTCTGAATGGTTTGGGTTGAGTGTTGATGCAAGAGGGTAGAGTTGTAGCATACGCTTCGAGACAATTGAAGCCACATGAAAAAAAATTATCTGACTCATGATCTCGAATTAGCTGCTATTGTTTTCGCTTTAAAAATTTGGTGCCACTACTTGTTGGGGGAAAAGTGCCATGTGTATTTCGATCACAAAAGTCTCAAGTATTTGATGACTAAGAGAGATTTGAATTTGAGACAAAGACATTGGCTAGAATTATTGAAAGATTACGAGCTTGTCATTAATTACCATCCGGGAAAGGCTAATGTGGTTGCTGATGCTTTAAGCCGTAAATCGCTGTTTGTTTTACGAGCAATGAATGTGCACCTGACTGTGTCCGCTGAGGATGTGTTAGTAGCGGAGTTAAAAGTAAAACCGTTATTGATGCAAAAAATCTATGAAGCTCAAAAAGTTGATAATGAATTAGTTGAAAAGCGAGCATTATGTGTTTCAAAAGAGGATTCAGAGTTTTTAATGGATAGCAATGATTGTTTGAGGTTCAGAAATCGATTATGTGTTCCAAGAAATTCAGAGCTTATTCTAATGATTTTGAACGAGGCTCATAACAGTCGAATGTCAATTCATCTGAGTAGTACGAAAATGTACAATGATCTGAAACGTCAGTATTGGTGGCATGGTATGAAATGAGACATTTCTGACTTTGTTTCGAAGTGTTTGATATGTCAACAAGTGAAAGTGAAACATCACGTGCCTTCGAGATTACTTCAGCCGATCATGATACCCGAATGGAAGTGGGATCGAGTTACGATGGATTTTGTATCTGGGTTGCCATTGTCACCAAGCAAGAAAGATGCGATCTGGGTTGTTGTTGATAGATTGAAAAAGTCGGCTCATTTTATTCCCATATGTACGGATTATTCACTTGATAAGCTAGCCGAACTGTATGTTTCTCAGATTGTAAGGTTACACGAGGTACCTACTTCTATTGTGTCGGATAGAGATCCAAGATTCACATCGCGATTTTGGAAGAAATTGCAAGAAGCATTGGGTACTAAGTTGCATTTTAGCACCGCTTTTCATCCCCAGACCGATGGTCAATCCGAGCAAATTATTCAGATACTCGAGGATATGTTGAGATGTTGCATCCTTGAGTTTAGTACTTCGTGGGAACGACATTTGCCTTTGGTTGAATTCGCATATAACAATAGTTATCAATCGAGCATCAAGATGGCACTTTACGAGGCTTTGTACGGTCGTAAATGTCGTACACCTTTGTTTTGGACCAAACTCAGTGAGAATAAGATATACGGAGTTGACTTGATTAAAGAGGCCAAACAGAAAGTGAAAGTGATTCGTGAAAGTTTAAAAGCAGCATCAGATCGTCAGAAATCGTATGTAGACTTGAAGCGGAAAGATATAGAGTATCAAGTCAGAGATAAAGTGTTTCTTAAAATTTCACTGTGGAAAAAGGTACTCAGATTTGGCCGTAAAGGCAAATCAAGCCTGAGATTTATCGGACCATAAGAAATTTCAGAACGGATTGGGCCGGTTGCTTATAGACTACTTTTACCACCTGAACTTGGAAAGATTCACGATGTTTTTTCATGTTTCGATGCTTCGTCAGTACAAATCGATCCTTGTCATGTGATTAATCCATCAGAGATTGAAATTCGTTGAGTTATGAAGAGGAACCGGTTCGTATTTTGTCTCGTGAAGTAAAAGAACTACGAAATAAGAAAATCTTAATAGTGATAGTACTGTGGCTCAAACACGGAGCTGAAGAAGCGACTTGGGAGCCAAAAGACTTAATGAAAGAACGTTATCCAAACCTTTGCGCTGGTAAGATTTTCGGGGACGAAAATTCCTTAGGGGGAGAGTTGTGACAACCCTAATTTGACCCTAGTCAGAAAGTGGTTTTGGGACCACAAAACTGAGTCATAAAAATAATTAGATGTTATATTCTGTGCTTATTATATGTGAAAGTACATGTGTGAAAATTTCATGCTTTGATATTGTCATTTGTGAGTGAAATTATTAATAGGACTTATGTGGAAATTTTTGAAAATGTGATAGGTTATTTTTGTAGTGGTTAAATAATTAATGGTGTAAAATAAGTGGATTTGCATGTCAAATTTCCCACTTTAGTTGTAGTGGCCGGCCATAATGATGATGTTAAGTAAAATATGTATTATATATTAATATTATAATAGTAATGGTTTAAATTAATTGAAATAAGAAAAGATGTTAAATAAAAGAAGAAGAACAAAATGTTTGGTTCATCTTCTTCTTTAGTTTAGCCGAACCTTAAAGAAGAAAGGGGAGATAGCCATTCGGTCACTTTTGAGCTAGAATTAAGGTATGAAATTCATGTTAATTTTTAACATTGTAGCATATATTAAGCTAGTTACTAAGTCCCTTACTTAGCCCTGTCAAAATGTTGAATTGAGTAGTGATATGAATATTCGGCTATGGAAGATTTTTGAAGGGAATGATTGTTGTCTTTATGTTTTAATGAATAATTGCAAATGGGTGATGTTTGAGATAGTTTAATGTTCATATAGGTAGTTTAGATGATAGGAAAAATTGGCTTGTGTAATTGTGAAATTGTCGAATGTGAATTTAGGTAATATTTGAGTAATGTTTGTGTTTTAAAATGATGGAATGGAGTGGATGCTTTGAATGTGATATGCAAAAATTATAAGTTGGATTAAAGGTTTGTTACATTGCCATTGTCATTTCCGAAAATGTGCTTAGTTAAAGAAAAATTTGGTGTTGGATGTTTAAATGAGTTAGATAGGTATTATATGTTTCGTGATATAATATTTGGAGTTGTATGTATATTAATTAATGAAATTCAGATATGCAAGGTAATGAGTTAGGAAAATGTTCCATGATGGTTTTAGTCTATTATTTAAGAATAAATGCAATTGTTAAGTGTAGCCTTCAAATCCATATTAAGAACGCAATATGTATTTAATTTATAATAGCATATTCGAACATGTCATATATATATGGTTGTATGTGTGATTGTTTATCAAATTATATAATAACCATATGAGTTTTGTGCTTGTGTATGTGAGTTAGATATACAATGAATATTCGGCTATGAGGTTTAAGGGTTAAATCATAGGAACTTTGATGATATACATATTCAAATTGTTCGATCATTAGGGTTATATATGTACTTTGGTTATATGGATTATGTGTTAAGGTAAATTGCTCAACGTGATTAAAAATGTGTATGAACATTTTATATTTGAGCTAAAAGTAGATATATGGCCTATTAAGTTTCTTGTCATATTCGTCCATAAGCTAGCATGATGGGATTTTAATAAGTTAAATTTTGTTTGAATTAGCTCAAGAGTATAGAGAACCAAGGTTGGACAGGGGAAAAGAGAAAGTAGCTGAATAGCCGATCCTAGACTGTTCGAATATATTCGAGGTAAGTTTTAAGTAGTTAAATATATAAAAATATCCGATGATGACATGACAGATTATAAGAATTAAGTATTACTTGTCATATATGTATATGGCTGAATGACAATTATAATAGAAGTAAAATGTGATATGCTTTTATGATTAAATGATAGTGTTAGATGAATATGAGTAAGATGTTACGTGTAAACTATCAAATGATAAATGTAAGTGATGAAATGAGATAAAAGTGAATAAAATGTAGGATGATATATTCGATTGATGCTATATCCAATTTGGCGTGATTGTGTTATATGAAACTTATTGATTTGAATATCGCACTGTACTATTCGGGCCTTTGAGCCTAGCAGGCTATAATGCCGGTAAGATACTATTCGGGCCTTTTAGCCTAGCAGGCTATAATGCCGGTGAGATACCGTTCAGGCCTTTGAGCCTAGCAGGCTATAATGCCGGTGAGATACTATTCAGGCCTTTGAACCTAGCAGGCTATAATGCTAGTGAGATATTATTCGGGCCTTCGAGCCTAGCAGGCGAAATGTCTGTGAATGAATTCGGGTTTTTAAACCTAGCAGGCTAAATGCCAGTGATTTGATAAAAGTCTAAAACTTAGATACCTCGTGTTAGAACGACAAATGAATACATTCAATACGTTGAGTTGGCTAGGTACGTATTTTGTATTGATATGTGAGTATGATTTGAATTGAATCAAAAGTGTATAATGTGATACATATGTGAATAACTGCTATATCTATATCTATGCTCATGATACATTTGGTGAAGGTGTAAAATTATGTGAAAACATTCGATTTATTTATTTATGCCATATGAATTCAGATTAAGTGAAATTAAAATGCTAATTGTGCATCATGTGCTTGTGTATATTCGGCCAAATTGTATTATATCTAGAAAATGACCTCTTGAGAAATTGAATAATCGTTTGTTTGTTGCATTGCTTAAAACTTACTAAGCTTATGAAAGCTTACTCCATTTGTTACGTTTCTCTGTTTTATAGATTGTTGACTCCAGTCATCTGTTCGGGGAGGGATCGTCAGCAACTCATCACACTATCTATCATTTTGGTACTACTATGTTTTGGGGCTAGTATGGCATGTATAGAATAGACTTAAGTGAATGATATTATGAGATGTCTTTGTATATAAGCCATGTGAATATGGCCACTTTTGAATGTCGGTATAAGTTTAAATTTCTATCTTCAATTGTGTTTGGCTATACATATAATTTCTAATGAACTTATGTAAATTTCTATGTACTAATGTTGAGTTTTGGATTAGTAACTCTTCATAACCCACTCCAGCAACGGATACGGGTTATAGGGGTGTTACAGATAAAATAGTTATAATGTCGATGATTGGTTTGAACTCATAAGTGGGTGTTTGGGGACTGGTTTAATGGTAAATTTATTTAATTTATACTAAATTTTGGTTTAGGTTTATTTACAGAATTATTAAGGAATTGGGAGATTAGCTAATGTGCTGCGAGGAAGCAAAAATTAAGGTATGGGTCCTAAACTCATACAATTGTTTGAAAATGTTAAATATCATGTTATATATGATAAATTAGCTTGCTGATTGGATTGTCTTAATAGCCAAATTATTGAATTTGTGGGTGGTCGAACTAGGTATGCTTTGAGCCTTAAAAGATTGACATGTTGGCAAAATTGTTATTTTGATAGTATGGATGTTTGATTGAGTTTGTAATGGCATATTTGAGTTATGAGATATGAGAATGTTTGACTGAATGAAATAATGTATTGAGATATTACGCTTATGTATGATTTAAATTCATGAGATATTCGTTTTATTGTGTACTGAAAAGGGTGATATTTATGCTCAATGAAAATCCGTAAAGTATGTGAAATTGAACGATATTGATTAATACCAACACAATGGTAATTTGAAAGATTGGAACACTATTTCCATTTACTGAAAGTATGTGATTATAGAGGACATGCTGAGCATGTCAAATGAATGTGAAAAGTATTGAGATATGATTATGTATCAGATTGTGTGACATATTACATATGCATTGGGTTGGGATTTTGTAGTTGACGGAGGAGTTCCAGGGAGTACCGGTGGCATATTAAGTCCGCATTATTCATAGTCAGTGCACTGCACCTGGAGTGCTGAGGGGATTGGTGATATTATCACATATTATATGTTATTGGTGATTGTATCGTAGTATTTCATATCTGGTAGATTTTTTGGATTATTGATTATTTGGTGGTTTTATGACATCAAGCTATGCTCATAATGTTTTGGAGTTTGGCAGACGGGTTCTGGGGAACTCGTGGTGTGTAGCGGATGGTATGGGTAGGAACCTTTTTGCATTACATCATGTGCATGACATATTCAAATGTTATTGATTTATGTTGCGTATTGTATTTTGTTGTATTGAATGGTATCGAAATTAATGATTGCTACTCGAATGAATGATGACCTATGACTAATGCTTTTACACTGTTTGACGTTAATTTGATAATGCTTATGTAATTATATGAAATACCTATGATGGTTCTGTATTCTTTTGTTAATGCTAATATGTTTCATTGCATTTGATGTTTTTGTCTATTTAAATAATTGTTCGACTCACATTGAGCTTTTCATAAGCTCACCCCCAACAATGTTTAACTTTTTAGGTAAACCTCGAAATTAGGACCAAACTTGGCATTTGGAGAATCAGCTTGGACCTTGGACTATTCTTAATAAGTATTATTAAGTCTTTATTGGTTTTGGCTTGTAACTTTTAATTATTTTTGGTCTGTGACTTGGTAACTTTTCTTTTGGGGATTTTTGCATGCATGGATTACTCAAGCATAATAACCGGATAATGCATGATATCAGACTTAAGTAAAATTTCATATTGTTCCCTAGTTTTCACTGCATTGCAAAAGAATCATTTTTGAAAAAAATCGATAAGGAAACTAAGTTTCCAAATAACTTGAAAAATGGTCTTTTTTTTGCTGCATTAGTTTAACATCGAGGTTTTATTTTTAGAAGAGCGACAAGCAAATGGTTTTTTTAAAACAACACTATAAAGAATAAAATGAATCCTAAGTATACACAACCTAATGAATGAATGCCTTTAAGCTAACTCAAAATACAACTACGATTTTCTTTAAAATGAGTTTATTTAAGGTCTTCAAAAGTAACGTAAGTTAGCTTAGCCATTTCGATGGCTAATGTAGCCTTCTCAATCTAGCCATAACGTCTAGGCCGGGTTTGGGAGGTTACAGATGATGCCAAGACTATGCATCAAGAGTGGTGTACTGACCATCTCTGGTCGTACTAATGTCCAGAGTGTGAATACTATAATAAAATATAGAAAGACAAGGTGATATCTGCAAGTATACAGGTTGAGTTGTAATATAGTTTTACAATGAGTGGGTGAGTACTCCGGGGATCGTACCTAAGGGAGGCGAGTGCCAAATCAATTCTAGCCTAAACACTAAAAGATCTAATTAATACTTTTAAATCAGTTATAGTATGAAAAATATGAAATAAAAGATTTTTAGGGTTATATAATAATAATAATAATAAAATAACATAAAAAAATAAAATTCAAGAGATTAAAAAGGAAAAGTAAATCAAATCTGATTATGAGTTATTAGCTTGCTTCGGTAATCTCCATCAACTGTTGTTTTCGCTACCCTAGCAGGATCTTCTGATCTTCCACTAACATAATAAGTCAACAAGAACTACTTATCTTTTGACCTCACAGTTCAGACTGGTTTCAGGTTAAGGTGTTCACGATTGGGCAATACCAATTTTGGGTTAATTCCCACCTTAATGACTTCTGGGGTTGTCAAGCCTAGGGTTTGTTTCATGTTCTTTCTTTCCCAAACAACTTATCCGTTGAGTAACCCTACAAAACAATTAACAGATCATACCTCCACTAACTAATCCCCCATAGAGGGATTAGTTCCACATGGCTTCCATAGACAATCTATAATTTATGTACAAAGAAAGCATGCTAATTAAACAGATAAGATAATGTAAATGAAAGAGCTTGATTGTATTGAAATCAAGCATGAACCCATAGAGATTGAATGCTTCCACAATTCAGATCTCTTGAAATCAATAAGAACAATTGAAATAAATCTAAAACTCTAAGAAAGAAAGAAAGCTAAACTAAATTTACAAGAGAGAATCTAGGCTAAAGGAATGATATACATAACAGGTGATAAATGAGCCTATTTATAGTCTTCAGGTGGTCGTCGTCCTTAACCCTAGGTTAATAGACATTCTCGAGCTTAAAGTTTGATTGTTCAGACTAAAATGCCCATGTTTCTTGTTTTGTTTTTGTCACATGGTTGATGTCGTGACACACCAAGACCTGTGCTACGACATAGTAATCATTATATTCTTCTGTAAGTATCTTCAGGGTTATGTCATGACACCCTCAATCTATGTTACGACATCGAAGGCATTCTTGAGTTTTCTCCATTTTGCTCCCTATGTTGCAACATCGAGTCATCCGTGTTGCGACAAAGTGTCCAACATCTATTTAGTGCACCTTCTAATGGTCTCTTGCACACTCACAAAGTGCATTAGCTCTCCCTTAGTCCTCATTCTGCCCTTAAGGTCAATACAAGACTCAATTTGCACATTTTATTGAATGTAAACAAAACTTATGAAAACTTAACTAAAACATAACTAAAATGCTTGCATTCAAGCTCTTTAAATGTGAAAACTAGTTTAATCTATTACATCGAATTACGATAGATCAATCTCCCCCACACTTAAGTCATTTCTTGTCCTCAATCAACATAAAAAAATGACAATTAAGATGACAACCTTTGAGCAAATATGATACAAGTATTGATTTTGGAGCATATACTTAGGCATTTTATTCTTACTAACAATTTCAGCATGATGAAAAGATGGTTTACCACCTTTGATTTCAAATATCTAAGTTCAGTATGTTACATAATATACAAGTATTAAGGGCCTGACCTATAGGAATCCATCAACAAATCATACAAGTACTTTGATTATTCGAGCAGAATACAAATAGGCATTTTTGCATATGTTTAGTATGATATCTATTCATGTATAAAGGTATGTAGGTCACACAGGACTTTTCAGCTCGTAATGTTTTGAGGCTTAGGATAGGTATGGAACTCAAAAATAGTAAGCATCAAAAGGGTTACAAACACGAAAATAGTTTGGCACATTGTATTGATCCCTATTCTTCCCCCCTTAGTAACCCTTACCCGCTTACCGCCTTATTTCTCCTTCCCTCACCTTCCTTATCTCTCCATGTATAGGAAATCATAGCATGACATAGTAACTATGGCTAGCCTATGAGTTTTTGCGCGCTAATGAACAAGTTTCTTTATCTTTCGTGACTTTGTCACTTTTCTTTATCAACTCATCTCACTCATGAATGCTTTTTTTTTTTATTTTTCAAGAAATTTTTCTACTCATATTACTTTTGCTTTTTGGATTTCTCTTTTGTTTTGCACTTTCGAGCTAACCTATAATTCCCATATCACACTAATCCTTCCTATTTCACTATGTTTTTTACAAGCTCCTCCTTAATGTATCTACTTAACCCTCAATATGCATGACCAGACGTCTATAATTGTGCAGTGCAAGACCAAAGGAAAATGGAAAATACAAATTAACATTTTAAGGCTTGAGGTTTGTAATGAGGTTCATCAAGAAGTGTCAAAAGGCTAAAAAATTGATACTACAGGTGAGTATTAATAGGTTGGATTTTTAGCTCAGGATATGTTCCAAACAATGACATAGGTAATCCCGAAATACCTCAACATGCACAAAATTAATCAACCAAACAAACTCAAATTCAACCATTTATCATTCATACTAGCGTGCTCATTTCCTTGTATTTTCTATATCATTTGATATAGTTGATTTCTTAATACCTATTTACAATATAACATATAGAAATTTAGTAATCTGATGCTCAAAAATTTAAAATCACCTACCATCATGCCAAATTTATTTATAAACATAAACAACCTATCTACATGCTCCTAACCAATCACTTGTATTTCTACAAGCTTAAGCACACCAAAAGAAAAGAAAAATTTTTAAAAATAGTTTTCTTATGTTAGCCCCCCACACTTTAGTTGACACATTGTCCTTAATGTGTAGCCCATAAGAAGATAAGAAAAGAAGTTACTCGATTGATTGTGGGCACTTCAACTGCTAATGCTGGGTGTTTCCTCCTTTGATCATGTGAAGTTCAAATTGTTTGTGTCTACTTTGTGTTGGGTTTCTAAAGAAATTAAACAAACTACAAAAAAATAATTGTGTATGCATGTATCCCTAATCCTCATGTAACACCCCTTACCCGTATCCAACATCAGAATAGAGTACGAGGCATTACCAAACTTATACATAAGCAAACATACAAAACCAAGACGTAAATTTCCATCCAAATTTAAAAATGTTCATATACCTTCATATCATCCCTAAAACGAACCTACGAGGTCCAAAACGTACATTGGAAGCGGTTCGGGACTAAACCAAGAACTTTAGAAAAATTCACAACACTTAGAAATTTTTTCATGTTTTAAGAGCCACACGCCCGTGTGGCTAGGGACACGCCCGTGTGGGCAGGCTGTGTGGTCACACACGCCCGTGTCCTTAACCCGTGTAACTCCCTATTTGTCACCCAAGAACAAATTGAAGACACACGACCAAGCCACACGCCTGTGTGCTAGGCCATGTGGCCGATTTAATTTTCATAATTTTTCATAAAATAGGTGCAAACTTCACACGCTCGTACATGAGGCCGTGTCATCCACACGGCTGAGACACACACCAGTGTCTCTGCCCATGTGCTCAATTTTGAGCATTCTATTTTGCAACAATTAAGGTGCAGGGGACACATGGCCAGAAAATACACCCATGGGGCAAGCCATGTGTCACACACGCCCATGTGTCTACCCATGTGGACAAAAACAAGGCTATTTACCAAGCCATGTTGTCACCTTTTATGCACACACCTACACAAAAAAACATAACACCAATCCAAGCAATTACATTCAACCAATTCAGCCACAATCAAGACATCTACACATCATTCACATACTACCATATACCATATTCAACATCACCTACTTATCAACTTCAATCATGCAAACTTCCACATCCCTGAAAACATCATCATATGGATATATACTTAAACCAATATTAACCAATTCAATATGACCATTTACAAAATAAATTATCAACCAATATAGGCCAACACATTAGGCTAATTCAATTATGACACATAACAAAATAACCAAGTCCCTATACATGCCATAACTCAAAATGTCAAATTCATTGGTACCCAAAATAATTAGTTGATAGTGTGAGTGGATCTCTGACAATCTCCGATCCCCGAACAAGCTTGGTGACACCGTAAGATAAGGGAAAGAAAAGGGGAGTAAGCTATATAGCTTAGTAAGTTCCAATGCAAATAATAGGCATCATAAACACACATTTAACATACAATCAACATGATGATAATTGACATAAATATTACTAAGATCTTATAATCATAACTTACTTAATCATAACCTTACCGAGGGTTCATCACATAACGAGCTCATTTCGTATGAGTTTTACGTACATACCTAAGTTATATCGAATTGTATTTACATACAATTCATCTTTGACATACTCATTACATTACCACTTGAACCACTTGGAATACTAAAGGATAATCGGGAGTCCCGTACACACAGTACCATACCAATGCCATATCTCAGATATGAGCTTACATGTAATCTCATTCCGATTCCAATAGCCCGACTACGGTCTTACACAAAATCTCACATCGATGCCATATCCTAGATATGGTCTTACACGAAATCTCATACTGATGCCATATCCCAGATAAGGTCTTACACGTAGTCTTAGTAACCCTATAACACCCCACACCCATGCCCTATGCAGGGATGGAATACGAGGCATTACTAAACTCAAACACATTCATTCAAACGGTTCGATGTCATTAAAACTTGGTCATATTAAAAAAAATTTCCAAACTTTGTCTAAAATTCTTATCAAGGGCCTATAAGGTCCAAAACACCTCATGGAAACCACTTGGGACCAATTACGGTCCTTAAAAAACTTTAGAAAAATTAACCCTTGAAACAGGGCACACGCCCATGTGAAAGGGCAACACACCCGTGTGGTCATTATGACATGGCCGTGTTGATGGCCTGTGTGACACACACGGCCTAAGCATCTAGGGACACGCCTGTGTCCCGTCCCCATGTGAATTTAATTCTAAATTCGAATCTACTGGGGTTTTCACATGGCCTGGCACACACTCGTGTCTATGGCCCATGTCCCTCACACGGCCATGACACATCCGTGTCCTAGCCCGTGTCTAAAAACTTTGACATTTTGTTTCTGATGTCAGCATCCAATCTAGGGCACACGACCAAGGCACACACTCGTGGACAAAGGTCGTGTCCCCCACACGGTTGAGACACATGACTGTGTCTCTGCCTGTGTGTTTACTACCATGCATACTCACTTGCAATTTTTACATGCAGGGGACACAGGGCCGAATAACACACCCATGGGGCTAGCCATGTGTCACACACGACCTAGACACACGCCCATGTGTCTACCCGTGTGGACAAAATAAGGCTATTTACCAAGCCTTTTTGCCACCCTTATTTGCATCAACCTACATAACATCTATCATGAAAACAACACAAAGTCTAATCAGCCACACAAGGCATCAATCCATTCATGAAAATATCATCATTTGTATATATCAATAATGAATATTAGCCATTATCCAAGGCTTTATACAAAACAAAAGGATTCATCCCAAGCCAACACTTTGGCTAAATTAACATTGACACAAAACTCAAAATTCTAAGCCCTATACATGCCATACTTGAAATAATAAAACCAACTATACCAAGTGCTTTGGTTGATAGTGTGATCGATGCCTCCGATGTCTGATGGCCCTTGAGCTAACTGGGTGGCACTATAAGAAAATGGAAAGTAGAGGGAGTAAGCATAAAGCTTAGTAAGTTACATGCAAATAAATATAACAACAACTTTACCATCCATCATCATGCTCATAATACAAGAGTAGGCATAAGCACAACTTAGTCGTCACTATCCAATACAATTCACATAGCATATATTAAGCTCACATCTCATACATTTCAAATAGGTACCTGTACCACTCACAACATGGTTATACTTTTCTCGTTTAACTTAAACTGAAATCCCAATCGTTGAACCATTCGGAATACTATCAAATATTCATTAAGCCTCAAACATAGGGTATGATGCCGATGCCATGTCCCAGACATGGTCTTACACTGGCTCTCATAATGTGGTCGATGCATGTCCTAGACATGTCTTACACTAGCACACAAATGACTCAAATGTCATGGCCTGAATATCTGATTTGTTCTTAAGGTTCAACCAGGAGTTCTATTATCTCAATTATCATCATATATTTTCATTTCCACAATCAAACAACTCATGCTATATCAATTCAAACACTTATAATACAATGTAGTTATATTATTTACATACAACTTACCTCGAATTACAAAAATGTAGGCGACTAGCTCGACTTAGTCCACTTGCTTTGTTTTTCCCCAGTCTAGGCCCAAATTTTGTAATTCTTGATCTAAAATGATGGAAATTCATTAATCTCATCAGCATTTTAATCTAGACACTTGGAAATTCATCATTGGGCAAAATGGCCGTTTTGCCCCTAGACTTTCACAAAATAACCATTTTACCTCTCGGTCTAAAAATCAATTTTTATCATATTTTCTCACTAACCAAGCCTATCCGATTACTTTTTATACTAGAAGAAGTCCAAAATTCTCAATGATTCACACATTTATCACCTATATTACAACTTATGCAAAATGGTCATTTTTAGGGTTTTCATGAGAAATCTCTTCACAAAAGTTGTTTCCTACCCTACCATAACTCATATTCTTCCATAAAATTTTAGAAAACAACATGAACACACTCATGGTAAAACCCTAGACTTTCAACCACTTTGCAAAATAATCCCCTCATTTGAAAGCTCATGTTACAAGGGTTCGAAAAGTACAAAAACCATCAAGAAAAACCATCAAGATCACTTACTTGTAGAGAGATTAAGTGGCTAAAAATTCAAGTTTCAAAAAATCCTCTAATGGTTGATATTTCTGATCAAGAAGAAAGGGTGGAGGAAAAAGATGATAGCTAGGCTTTAGGGCATTATTTTATCAGTTATTATGTCATCAATTACCTAACACATTGACCATTTAATTTTCTTTGTCTCATGGCCAGCCAAGCTATAGTCTAAGGGTCTATTTTCCCTTTAAAGACCCCCCAATTTAAGTTTCATGGAAATTTAACACCCTTAGCTATCAATTTAAGACTTTTGAATTTTATGCGATTTAGTCTTTTTTCGCGATTAAGCTCACAAATGCTAAAATTAATTCACTAAAATTTTCATACTCTCATATAATCATGCCACAACACATAAAATAATATTAAAAATAATTTCTCTGACCTTGGAGTAGTGGTCCTGAAACCACTGTTCCGACTAGGCCCAAAATCGGGCTGTTACAAACCCTAATGTCATGACATTTGTATCTTATCTATTCCTAAGGTTCAACCGGGATTTGACGCTTTTTGTGACTTTATCGAATACATCCATGAGACAATAAAAATTCATACAATTATAAAGCATTTAAAACATAATTAATACAATGCATTATTTTCATCAGAACTTACCTCATTACAAAAATAGTAGAAATGGGACCTAATCGTCAAACACTTTGTTTTTCCCCCGATCTAGGTCCGAACCTCGTTTCTCTTGATCTATAATAGCAAATTTAACTCATTTATTATTCACATTACTCAACTCAGTTCAAAATTCAAATTATGGAAAAATTACATTTTTACCCCTAAACTTTGACATTTTTACATTTTGGTCCCTAGGCTCGTAAAATGAAATAGATTCAATTTCTTTGATTCCCAAGCCTAGCCGAACCTGTTTCATGCTTATAACAGTTGACATTTTTCATTTTCATTTAATCACACTTTTACACACATTTTATAACCTTTTTACAAATAGATCATTTTGACATTTTCATCAAAAATCACCTAGCAAAAGTTGTTTATCACACACCAAACACACATTTCTACCATTAGACATCAAAATACACACATATCTAACATGGTTCAAACCCTAGACCTTAATCATTTCTCAAATTAATGATAGAAATAGATAGATCGAGTGATAACGACTTCAAAAATGTAAAGAGCATTAAAAACGGGGCAAGGACGGACTTAGAGTCAAGCTTGAAAGTTGTCAAACCCTGGCTATGGCTTCCCTTTTAAATTTCGACACAAGCATGAAGAAAATGGACAAGATTTTGGCTTGGTTTTTGCTTTTTAATTCATTTAATTACTAAATGACCAAAATGCCCTTTTCTTAAAACACTAAAATTCTCTTACCTCATGCCTATTTTTGTCCAACTTAAAGTAAAATGGTCTAATCACCATCTAAGGACCTTCAATTTAAAATTTCATAATAATTAGACACCTCTAGCATGTAGAACTCAATTTTGTACTCTTTACAATTTAGTCCTTTTATTCTAAATTAAGTGCTTGAACGAAATTTTCATGAAATCATTCCATAAAACTATAGGCCATAAAAATATAATAAAAAATTTTCACTACGTCAGATTCGTGGTCCCAAAACCACTGTTCCGACTAGGCCCAAAATTGGGCTATTACAACTCTCCCCCTTTAGGGATTTTCATCCCCGAAAATCTTACCAGAAAATAGGTTTGGGTACTATTTTCTCATGGCCTCCTCAGGTTCCCATGTAGCCTCTTCGACCCCATGTCGTTGCCATAAAACTTTCACTAGGGCTATACTTTTATTTCTCGACTGTTTGACTTCTCAAGCTAAGATCTTGATCAGTTCTTCACCATGCGTCATATCCGATCGAATCTCAATCTCTGATGGAGAAATCACATGCAAAGGATCAGAACGATATTGTCACAACATCAACACATGGAACACATTATGAATCCTTTCTAACTCTATCAGTAAAGCTAGCCGATATGCTACTGGCCTTATTCTTTCAATAACCTCATACGGCCCAATGAAACGTGGGCTCAACTTGCCTTTACGACCAAATCTGAGAATTTTCTTCCATGGAGATGCTTTCAAAAATACTTTATCACCAACCTGAAACTCAGTCTCTTTTCTTTTCAAATCCGCATACGACTTTTGTTGATTTGAAGCTGCTTTCAAGCATTTACGGATTACCTTTACCTTTTCTTCAGTTTCTCTAACCAAATCAAACTCGTGAATCTGTCTCTCACTAAGCTCTATCCAATACAAGGGTGTTTGACACTTGTGGCCATACAATGCCTCATAAGGTGCCATCTTTATACTCGACTGAAAACTATTGTTATAGGCAAATTCGACCAATGGCAGATGTTTTTCCCAACTGCCCTCGAATTCTAGAACACAACATCGGAGCATATCTTTGAGTACTTGATTCATCCTTTCAGATTGACCGTCGGTTTACGGATGAAATGTTGTACTAAAGTTTAGGTTCGTACCCAAAGCTTTTTGCAGCTTCTTCTAAAACCACGAAGTAAACCTCAGATCTCTATCCGAAATAATAGACATAGGCACCCTGTGCAATCTCACAACCTCTGAAATGTATAATTCGGCTAACTTATCAAGTGAGTAGTCAGTACGTACTGGAATAAAACATGTCGATTTCATTAATCTATCAACAACAACCCAGACGACATCTTTCTTTTTCGGTGTCAAAGGCAAACCTGTTATGAAATCCATCGTAATCCTATCCCATTTCTACTCGGGCACCATCACTGAAGTAAACCCGAAGGCACTTGGTGTTTAGCTTTCACTTATTGACAAATCAAGCATCCAAACAAGCTCTGAAATATCTCGTTTCATACCTTGCCACCAATACAATTTCTTCAAATCATTACACATTTTTGTACTACCCGAATGCACAGATAAACAACTATTATGTGCTTTAGGAAGAATTTTTGAACAAGCTCATCATTTTTCGATACACAAATTCTACCTCAAAACATCAAACAATATTCGGATCCGATATGAAAATCTGAATCCCTACCCAATTCACAAAGAACACTTTTGGCTTGCAAATCACTGTCACATTTCTGAGCTTCGCAAATTTGTTCAAGAAATAAGGGTCTAGCTCTAAATTCAGCTAAAATCAAACCATTATCAGACAAATTCAACCGTGTATTCATCGCTCTTAAAGCAAACAAAGTCTTTCTTCTTAACACATTGGCGACTACATTTGCCTTACCCGAGTGATAATCAATTACTAGCTTGTAATCCTGAGGTAACTCGAGCCATCTCTTTTGTCGCAAGTTCAAATCTTTCTGAGTCATCAAGTATTTTAAACTCTTATGATCAGAAAACACATGACATTTCTCACCGTACAAATAATGTCTCCAAATTTTGAAAGCAAACACAATGGCAGCTAATTCCAAATCATGCGTCGGATAATTATTCTCATGCGGTTTCAACTGTCTCGAGGCATAAACTATCACTTTTCCCTCTTGCATCAACACACATCCTAATCCATTTAGTGACGCGTCACAATAAATCACAAATTCTTTTCCATGTTCAGGTTGTACTAAAATCGGCGCCTCAGTCAATAATGCTTTCAACTTCTCAAAACTTTTCTGACATTTTTTGGACCACTCAAACTTAACATATTTTTTGCAACAACTTGGTCATAGGAGTAGCAATAATCAAAAATCCTTTCACAAAATATCAGTAATATAGGGCCAAGCCCAAAAAGCTTCTAACTTCAAGTACATTCCTCGGCGGTTTCCAATCAACAATTGTTGAAATCTTACTTGGATCAACTCAAATACCATCACTTGAAACAATATGTCCCAAAAATCTGACTTCTCAAAGCCAAAACTCACTTTTACTGAATTTAGCAAACAACTGCTTATCTCTCAAAGTCTGAAATACAGTTCTTAAATGCTCGGCATCTCGGACTCATCTCGAGAATAAATTAAGATATCATCGATGAACACAATCACAGACTTATCTAAATATGGTCAGAAAATTCTATTCATCAAGTCCATAAAAACAGCAAGTGCATTAGTTAGTCCGAAGGGCATAACCAGAAATCCATAGTGCCCGTACCTTGTCCTGAAAGTGGTTTTTGACACATCCACCTCCTTAACTCTCAATTGATAGTAGCCAGATCTTAGATCAATTTTCGAGAATACCATTGCTCCTCTCAACTGATGAAACAAGTCATCAATCCTTTGTAAAGGATACTTATTCTTTATAGTCACCTTGTTGAGCTCTTGGTAGTCAATACAAAGCCTCATGGATCCGTCTTTCTTCTTTACAAATAATACGGGAGCACCATGGAGAAAAACTCAGTTTCGCAAAACTCTTATCTGTTAACTCTTGCAACTAAGCTTTCAATTCTTTCAATTCGGTCAGGGCCATTCTATACGGAGCAATAGATATCGGTGAGGGCCCTAGTACTAAACCAATACCAAACTCAACTTCTCTAACTGCTGGTAACATGGGAAACTCTTTCGGGAACACATCCGGGTATTCAAAATGTAATACCCCCTACCCGTTCTCATTGCCGGAATAGGGTACGAGGCATTACCAGAGTTTACAAATTTTTTTCTTTTTTTTTTTGAAAACTCAATATAATCCCTTTTACAGATATCTAGCCTTCCCTACAATATTAAATCGAGACCAATCCACATCAATCAATCCAATTCAACATATTTTCAAGATAGATTTATGCATTTTTATAAGATAACCTCATCACATACCAAAACCAAGATTTGTTAGCCATACCATTGGCTAACCTTATATTCATTTCACAAAATCATTTACTTTATCAGCTTATACATGCCATTGATTCCCAAAATAAAGTTTCTTTATATACCGAAATCCTGAGGTTGATAGTGTGATGTGTCTCCGACCAAATCCGACCTTCGAGCTCTTAATACTACAAAACATGGGAAAAAGAAGCAGGGTAAGCACTTTGTGCTTAGTAAGCTCATGTAACAAGAATTATACTTACCTAATATTTTCAGTACAATACAATAAACATTACATATATCCATTCAATCCATTATTACCCTAACATGCACAAACTCAACATTCAAGTTAGTACAATAATTTCCATGTATCAATAATATATATCATGATTGATGAACTCATCAATACTATGATTGCCATTCCCTTGTTATTTTTTTTTTATATTTATCCCGCTGAATTACTCGAAATTTCGATGGATTTTTCAGAGGTACACATTTAGTGTACTATTCCGGGTCCGTCAATTCATATTCATGTGCGCACAATTCATTTCAGAGAGCACACTCCCGCAAACCTCAAACTTGCAGTGGGATTACCAGTCCAGGCTAAATCCCCTGCAACGACAATTACTCTAATGAGCCTGGATCTAAATTACCAGTCTAGGCTAAATTCAGACCCTAATTTGGATTACCCGTCCGGGCTAAATCCATTTTACACATATTCTTCGGGAGGGCTATATCAGGATAGGATCACTCGTCCGGGCTAGATCCTTTTTACCGTTAATTCCTTTTCAGAGATCCATCGAATTCTCCTTCCATTCAACCGGGATTTCTTCCCCTTTTATCAAATATGTCAATGTTTCATCAATTTTCATATAATGAACATTCAAATCATATTCATATCAAAAACATACATTTCAAGCATTTAAGAATATAATTCAAGTTACACGAACTTACCTTGATACTCGTTTGTATATAAATATCTACTAATCCCAAACTTTTTCCTTTCCTCGATCTAGCTTCGTATTTGAATCTTCTGGATTTGGTGTAAAAATTATGAAATACCAGCTTAAAGAACCCTCCGATGGCATTTTTAGCTGCTGGAATTGAAGAGAAATGAAGAGAAATCTAGATATTTCCTATTTAGTCCTAGCTTTATTTAGTTAATTTTGCAATATTCCAATTTTGCCCTTAATTCATCAATTTTTCTCATTGTTTTCATGCCCTTTCCGTCCAAAAATTTAAGTAAATTTTGGGTCTAATTTCCTTTTAAATCCTTTCTCATTAGACACTTAAGCTATTTAATCATCCTAACAACTTTTACATCTTTTTCAATTTAGTCCTTTTCAGTTAATTAACTATCCAAACATTAAAATTTCCTAACGAAATTTTAATACCACATTACTAACATTTCATAAATATTTATAAAATTATTTTTTACTTGGTTTTACGAGATAGAGGTCTCGATACCTTATTTTTACCTAATTTCTTCAATAATTTCTTTTTCTAACTGACCACTAAATCGATAAAATTTTTCTATCAATATTTTCATACAACTTTCCTATCATATCAATTTTCATGTAAAATTATTGAAATAAATTTCTCTTTAAATCGGACTTGTGGTTACGAAACCACTGTTCCGATAACCTTGAATTTAGGCCATTACAACTCTCCCCCCTTTAAAGATTTTTGTCCTCGAAAATCTGACCAGTAAAGAGATTTGGGTATTATTTTCTCATTGCCTCCTCCGGTTCCCATGTCGCTTCCTCAATCCTGTGCTTTTGCCACAATACTTTCACCAAATTTATCTTTTTATTTCTAAGCTCTTTTGTCTCCCGTGCCAATATCTTGACCGGTTCTTCACTGTAAGTCATATCCGATTGCATCTCCACTTCTGTCGGAGAAATAACATGTAAAGGATCTGATCGATATCATCGTAACATAGATACATGAAAAACATTATGGATTCTATCAAGTTCCGGTGGTAATACCAATCGATTAGCGACCGGTCCAATTCTTTCTACGATTTTATATGGCTCGATAAATCTTGGACTCAATTTGCCCTTTCAACCGAATCGAAGAACTTTCTTCCAAGGAGACACTTTCAAAAATACCTTGTCACCGACTTGAAATTCAATCTCTTTTCGTTTAAGGTCGGCATATGATTTTTGACGATCAGAAGCTGCTTTTAGTCTATCTCGAATAACCTTTACTTTTTCTTCCGTTTCCCGGATCAAATCAACCCCATGTATCTTCCTTTCACTGAGCTCTGTCCAATATAACGGTGTTCTACATTTTTTCCCATACAAAGCTTCATACGGAGCCATTTTAATACTGGACTGATAACTATTATTGTAAGCAAATTCAATCAAAATTAGATACCTCTCCTAATTACCTTCAAATTCTAGTATACAACATTGGAGCATATCTTCCAATACTTGAATTACACGCTCAGATTGGTCATCTGTCTGAGGATGAAATGCAGTATTGAAATACAACTGAGTACCCAAGGCTTCTTGTAATTTGTCCCAGAAACGAGACGTAAATTGGGGATCTCTATCTGAGATAATGGAGACAGGCACTCCATGTAACCTGACAATCTCCGATATGTACAGTTTAGCTAGTTTATCTAAAGAATAATCCATACGTACCGGAATAAAGTGAGCTAACTTTTTCAATCGGTCAACAATCACCCAAAGAGCATCTTTTCTCCTCGGAGATAAAGGTAATCCCAATATAAAATCCATAGTGATTCTTTCCCATTTCCATTCCGGTATAGTAATTGGCTGAAGTAACCCCGAAGGTACCTGATGCTCAGCTTTAACTTGCTGACATATTAAACACCTTGATACAAACTCAGAGATATCACGTTTCATTCCCAACCACCAGTACATCTTTTTTAGATCATTATACATTTTATTACTCCCTGGATGTACAGACATAGTACTGCTGTGAGCCTCGTGTAGAATCTTACAGATAAGCTCAATTAGGTAGGTATACCCTACCCCTGAATAATAAGTAACTATTAGAACCAATCTGAAATTTAGAATCATTACCTGACTCACACTGTGCACGTTTAACCTGTAACTTCTCATCATTCTTCTGAGCCTCATATATTTGCTGTAAAAATGTCAGTTTAGCTCTTAATTCAGCTAGAATTGAACCATCATCAGTCAGTGATAACCAAGTATTCATAGCTCGTAAAGCAAATAGATATTTTCGGCTCAAAGCATCAGCTACAACATTAGCTTTACCTAGATGGTAATCAATAATCAAATCATAGTCCTTATCAGTTCAAGCCACCTATGCTGTCTCAATTTCAAATCTTTCTATGTCATCAAATATTTCAAGCTTTTATGATCAGTATAAATATGACATTTCTCACCGTACAAGTAATGCTGCCATATCTTCAGTGCAAATACAATAGCAGCTAATTCAAGATCATGTACTTGGTAATTTCTTTCATGTGGTTTAAGTTGTCTTGAAGCATAGGCTATTACTTTACCTTCTTGCATCAAGACGCAACCTAAACCATTTAATGAGGCATCACTGTAAATAACAAATTCCTTACCTGGTTTAGGCTACACTAATATAAGTGCTTTCGTTAGTAGATCTTTCAATCGATTGAAACTCTGCTGACATTCATCAGTCCATTCGAACTTTACATCTTTCTGTAATAATCGAGTCATTGGAGAAGCTATCATAGAGAATCCCTGTACAAACCTCCGATAATAACCAGCTAAACCCAAGAAACTTCTAACTTCAGATACATTCTTCGGTGGACTCCAACTGACATAGCTAAGATTTTACTCGGATCTACCCTAATGCCTTCGGTAGATACAATATGTCCTAGAAAACCCACTTCTCGAAGCCAAAATTCACATTTACTGAATTTAGCATATAACTGCTTCTCTCGCAGAATTTTGCAACACAATTCTCAAATGTTCTGTATGTTCTTCTTCATCACGAGAATAAACCAAAATATCATCAATGAATACTACCACAAATTTTTCTAAGTACGGTCTGAATATCCAGTTCATTAAATCCATAAATACTGTAGGTGCATTGTTAGCCCAAACGGCATAACTAGAAACTCATAATGCCCGTACCTGGTTCTAAAAGTTGTTTTTGGCACATCTGACTCCTTTACCCGTAGCTAATAATAACCTGATCAAAGATCAATCTTTGAAAACACGGTAGCACCTTTCAGCTGATCAAATAAATCATTGATCTGGGGTAACGGGTACTTATTCTTTATGGTTACTTTATTAAGCTGTCGGTAGTCAATACACAATCTCAAAGACCTGTCTTTCTTTTTCACAAACAGAACCGGAGCACCTTAAGGTGAATAACTCGGTCGAATAAACCCCTGTCAACAAGCTTTTGCAACTGTGTCTTTAACTCCTTTAATTCTGTAGGAGCCATCCGGTACGGAGCTATGGAGATCTGAGTAGTTCCCGCAATCAAATCTATAGAAAATTCCACTTCTCTTTCTGGTGGCAATCCTGGTAATTCCTCTAGAAACACATCGAAAAATTCACATACCACTGGAACTGCCTGTATCTTTGACTCAGATACTTTGGTGTCAAGTACATAAGCCAAATAAGCATCATACCATTTTTTAACATACCTCTCTGCTGCCATTACTGAAATCACATTAGATAACCCCTCTGTCTGATCAGATTTAACCCGAAACAACTCACCATTCTAACATTTTAACATAATATATTTATGTCTACAATTTACTACTGCGTCATGTTGGGTTAGCCAATCCATGCCCAATATCACGTCAAATTCATCAAATGGCAGTAACATCAAATCATCCAGGAAACAATAACCTCTTACTACCAGTGGACAATTTTTACAAATTTTATCCACTAACACAGACTAGCCCAGGGGGTTCGAGACTTTAACCACAAATTCAGTAGGTTTAACAGATAAATTTTTAACAATTGCAAGTTTAACACATATATATGAATGCATAGAACCAGGATCAATCAATGCGATAATATTAATGTCAAGTAAAGAAAATGTACCAGTAATAACATCGGGTGCTGAGGCATCGTCTCTGGCACGAATGGCATATGTCCTAGCAGGTGCTCATGCCTCAAGCCTACCTGCAGTATCTTTTGTAACTCCTCGACTACCACTAACATTACCGGATGGTCGAGGTGGTCTGCCCCTCGAAATTGGATTACTCGGCTTCGATATCTGTTCAGCTTCTTTTTCAACCCTTTCTGGACAATCTATCTCGACTTAGGGGTACCAACACTGCCAACACTGGTAACTGATAGAGTGGAAGGTCTTGGATTAGTGTGTTGAGAACCTCGCTCTCTACCCGAATACCCAGTGGCTGAGGTAGAATGATCTTGGTACTTCTTCAATTTTTTTGAGGCAAAAAATTGGGATTTTCCCATCGGTCTTTTACTAAAAATTGGAGCTTCCCTCTCAGCCTGTTTCTTTTCTTTGCTCAATTCTTCTGCTTTATAAGCTCTGTCTACCAATGTAGCAAACTCTCGAATTTCAAGAATTCTGATCAGTAGCTTAATGTCTTCATTCAACCCTTCTTCGAATCGTTTGCACATTTCAGTCAGCTAAGCAACCTACCTATTCCCGAGCATATTTACTCAACCGAACAAATTTTCTTTCATGCTCGAATCTTCGATCTATTACCTGCTTGACTCAAAAATTCTTTTCTCTTTTGATCGAGAAACCTCTCGATCGATATATTTCTTTTGAACTCGATGTGAAAAAAGAATTCCCATGTAATTTCTTCTTTCAAACAATCAAGCTTTTGGTATTCCACCAATGGTAAGTCGTGTCTTTTAGCGATGAGACGGCACATTTCAGATATTCTTCTGGTGTACAAGATAATTCCTCCAAAACCCGAGTAGTATTCTCTAACCAGAATTTAGCCCGTTCGAAATCATCATCATCAACTGCTGCTCGAAATTCTTCGCCCCCGTATTTTTGGATTTTGTCTACAGGAGCTTTCCCTTTTCTGACAAATTCAGTACCTGTACCCTGTGGGATCTCGGGAACCGGTGGAGGAGCAGAAGGGGGAGCTTGAGCTTGCTACACTATAGGGTTAGTTCTTAAATATTGACTAAACCATTCATTCATCACTTGAAAGAAGGCTCGTTTTGCCTCCTCCCTTTGGCCCTCAGATATAGGCCTTGTACTACTAGTTACTTCGGCTTCCCTCTATGCCCGTTCTGGAGCCGGAGCATGACTTCCGGCTTCCTCAGGTTGAGCTCGGTCGGTAGACATTTACTATAAGAAAAACACATTTAAATGGTAAGGAGATATCACACTATCAATAATAATTTAAATGTCATGTATAACTAATCCCGTATTTGCTACATCGATCCTAGAGCTGACTAAACCGTAGCTCTGATACTAATAAATGTAATACCCCCTACCCGTACTCATTGCCGGAATAGGGTACGAGGCATTACCATAATTTACGAATTTTTTTTTTTAGAAAACTCAATATAATCCCTTTTACAGATATCTAACCTTCCCTGCAGTATTAAATCGAGACCAATCCACATCAATCAATCCAATTCAACATATTTTCTAGATAGATTTATGCATTTTTATAAGATAACCTCATCACATACCAAAACCAAGATTTTGTTAGCCATACCATTGGCTAACGTTATATTCATTTCACAAAATCATTTACTTTATCAGCTTATACATGCCATTGATTCCCAAAATAAAGTTTCTTTATATACCGAAATCCTGAGGTTCATAGTGTGATGTGTCTCCGACCAAATCCGACCTCTGAGCTCTTAATACTACAAAACAGGGGAAAAAGAAACAGGGTAAGCACTTTGTGCTTAGTAAGCTCATGTAACAAGAATTATACTTACCTAATATTTTCAGTACAATACAATAAACATTATATATATCCATTCAATGCATTATTACCCTAACATGCACAAACTCAACATTCAAGTTAGTACAATAATTTCCATGTATCAATAATATATAATTGATGAACTCATCAATACTATGATTTCCATTCCCTTGTTATTTTTTTTATATTTATCCCGCTGAATTACTCGAATTTCAATGGATTTTTCAGAGGTACACATTTAGTGTACAATTAAGATCCGTCAATTCATATTCATGTGCGCACATTTCCATTTCGAGAGAGCACACTCCCGTGAACCTCAACTGCGCAAAGGATTACGGTCAAGCTAAATCCTCGCAATATAAACTCTTAGAGTATTGTCGGGATTACCACCCAGTGCTAAATCCTCCAACGACAATTATTCTAATGAGCTTGGATCCGAATTACCAGTCCAAAGCTAAATTGCACCCTAATTTGGATAACCCATCTGGGCTAAATCCATTTTACACATATTATTCAGAGAGGCTATATCGGATAGGATCACCCGTCCGGCTAGATCCTTTTACCGTCAATTCCTTTTCAAAGATCCATCGAATTTTCCTTCCATTCAACCGGATTTCTTCCTTTTTATCAAATATGTCAATGTTTCATCAATTTTCATATAATGAACATTCAAATCATATTCATATCAAAAACATACATTTCAAGCATTTAAGAATATAATTCAAGTTACGCGAACTTACCTTGATACTCGTTTGTATATAAATATCTACTAATCCCAAACTTTTTCCTTTCCTCGATCTAGCTTCGTATTTGAATCTTCTGGATTGGTGTAAAAATTATGAAATACCAGCTTAAAGAACCCTCCGATGGCATTTTTAGCTGCTGGAATTGAAGAGAAATGAAGAGAAATCTAGATATTTCCTATTTAGTCCTAGCTTTATTTAGTTAATTTTGCAATATTCCAATTTTGCCTTTAATTCATCAATTTTTCTGCTGTTTTCATGCCCTTGCTATCCAGCCCACATACATTTTGGGTCTAATTTCCTTTTAAATCCTTTCTCATTAGACACTTAAGCTATTTAATCATTTTAACAACTTTTACATCTTTTTCAATTTAGTCTTTTTCATTTAATTAACTATCCAAACATTAAAATTTCCTAATGAAATTTTAATACCACATTACTAACATTTCATAAATATTTATAAAATTATTTTTGACTCGGTTTTATGAGATAGAGGCCTCGATACCTTATTTTTACCCAATTTCTTCAATAATTTCTTTTTCTAACTAACCACTAAATCGATAAAATTTTTCTATCAATATTTTCATACAAATTTCCTATCATATCAATTTTCATGTAAAAATATTGAAATAAATTTCTCTTTAAATCGGATTTGTGGTTACAAAACCACTGTTCTGATAACCTTGAATTTAGGCCATTACACAAAAACTATCGGCATTGATTCAATTTTCAATTCAGACATCTTTGTATTCAACACATAAGCAAGATAAGCTTCGCAACCCTTCCTTACATATTTTTGGGCAGACATCGAAGAAATCACAACAGGTAACTCACCCAACTCATCTGAATCAATCTAAAGAGTTTCACTATTTTCAAATTTTAATTCAATAATCTTTCTTTTATAGTTCACTACGGCACCATGCAGTGTCAACCAATCCATACCAAAAATAACATCGAATTCATCATATGGCAACAACATTTAATCAGCCAAAAAACAGTGACCTCGAATCATCAAGGAACAATTCTTGCAAACTCTATCAACTAATACATATTTGCCTAAAGGGTTTGACACTCTGATCACAAACTCAGTAAGCTTAACAGGCAAGCTCTTACTAGTTACCAGTTTCACACAAACATAAGAATGGGTCGATCCAGGATCAATCAATGCAACTACATTAGTATTATAGTGAGAAAAAGTACCAGTGATAACATCAGGAGGTGTCGCTTCTTCGCGAGCACGGATGGCATAGACTCTAGCAGGTGCTCGAGCTTTAGATCTCACAGTGGTATCTTTCATCACACCTTTACTACTAGCTCCAGTTCTGGTGTTCCTCGGTGGCCTACCCCTATTAGTAGTACTACTCGGCTTCGCACTCTAAAATTTTTATTTCTCAGCCATTTTAGGGCAACCTTGGATAAAATGCTCTTGAGAGCCACACTTGAAACAAGCCCGGTCATTCATTCTACACTCACAGGGATGTCTTCTTCCACAATGCTGACATTTAGGTCTGTTAGGCCTCACATTACCCACACTTGCCATTAAAGTGGCTTGAGATTTAAAACTCGAGTGTTGCTTCCTGCAGTCTTTATGGGAATACTTAGCTGATACATTCTAACAAGAATACATTTCTTTAGATTTCTTTGAATGAGATGGAAATGACTTACTCATCAGTCTTTTCCTTGAATTTTTAGCTTCACAATCAGCTTTCATCTTTTCTTTATTCAACTCTTTAGCCTTATAGGCTCACTCGACTAATACCACAAATTATTTCAGTTCTAAGATCCCAACTAACACACGAATATCCTCATTCAATCCATCCTCAAATCTCAAGCACATGATAACCTCGATGGAAACACACTCTCGAGCATATTTACTAAGTCTGACAATTTGTCGCTCATATTCCGTCACTAACATCGGCCCTGTTTCAGCTCAAGAAATTCCTAACGTTTCTGATCGATGAATCGCTGACTAATATATTTCTTTCAAAACTCCTCTTGAAAGAATTCTCCGGTAACCCTCTCTCTCGGTACCACTGATACTAGTGTATTCCACCAGTGATATGAAGAATCTTTCAGAAGTGAGATGGCACACTTTAAACACTCACCTGGTATGTAGGACAGCTCATCAAATACCCTGATGGAGTTTTCAAGCCAAAACTCGGCTCTCTCAGGATCATCATCCATATTAGCTTTGAAATCTTTAGCTCCATGCTTTCGGATCTTATCAACTGGGGGCTTATTCATTCTTACAAATTTCATACCGTTAGAGCTACAAGAATTGATCGAGCAATAGGTGGGGGCGGAGGAGGTTAGGCATTCGTATTTGTTCAAACAAATTTCGTATACCACTCATTCATCATATGGAGAAAGGCTTCCCTAACCCCTTCTCCCTGACCAACTGTTGGGGCTTCACTATCAGATAGCGCTGCCCTAGAGTGGGAGCTGGTGCATTACATTCAACGCCATCAGCCTCAGCTCGATTGGGATCTATTTTCTATACGAAAACACAATTTAAAATTTCCAGGAGTCATCACACTATCACAGTTCATTTATGACATGTATAGCTAGACTCTTACGTACGCTACGTTAGTTCGAGAATCGACTAAATTGTAGCTCTGATACCACTAAATGTAACACCCTTTACCCGTATCCAACATCAAAATAGGGTAGGAGGCATTACCGAACTTATACACAAGCAAAAATAAAAAACTGAGACGTAAATTTCCATCCAAATTTAAAAATTTTCATATACATTCATATCGTACCAAAAGTGAACCTACAAGGTCCAAAACATGCACTGGAAGCGGTTCGAGAATAAACCAAGAACTTTAGAAAAATTCACAACACTTAGAAATTTTTCATGTTTTAAGAGCCACACGCCCGTGTGGTTGGGACACGCCCATGTGGGTAGGCCGTGTGGTCACACACGCCCGTGCAGGCAGGCCGTATGGTCATACACACCCGTGTTCCTAACCCATGTAACTCTCTATTTGTCACCCAAGAACAAATTGAAGACACACGGCCAAGTCACACACCTGTGTGCTAGGTCATGTGGTCGATTTAATTTTCATAATTTTTCATAAAATAGGTGCAGACTTCACACGCCTAGGGTACACGCCCGTGCCTGAGCATTCTGTTTTGCAATAATTAAGGTGCAGGGGACACACGGTCAGAACATATGCCCATAGGGCAAGCCGTGTGGACAAAAACAAGGCTATTTACCAAGCCATGCTGTCACCCTTTTATGCACACACCTACACAACAAAACATAACACCAATCCAAGCAATTACATTCAACCAATTCAGCCACAATCAAGACATCCACACATCATTTACATACTACCATATACCACATACATCACCTACTTATCAACTTCAATCATGCAAACTTCCACATCCATGAAAATATCATCATATGGATATATACTTAAAACCAATATTAACCAATTCCATATGGCCATTTACAAAATGAATTATCAACCAATATAGGCCAACACATTGGGCCAATTCAATTATGACACATAACAAAATAACCAAGTCCCTATACATGCCATAACTCAAAATGTCAAAGTCATTGGTACCCCAAAAAATTAGTTGATAGTGTCAGTGGATCTCTGACAGTCTTTGATCCCTGAGCTAGTTTGGTGACATTATAAGACAAGGGAAAGAAAAGGGGAGTAAGCTATATAGCTTAGTAATTTCCCATGCAAATAATAGGCATCATAAACACACATTTAACATAAAATCAACACGATGATAATTGGCATAAAAATTACTAAGATCTTATAATTATAACTTACTCAATAATAACCTTACCGAGGGTTCATCACATAACGAGCTCATTTCGTATGAGTTTTATGTACATACCTGAGTCATCTCGAATTGGATTTACACACAATTCATCTTTGACATACTCATTACATTACCTGTTGAACCACTTGGAATACTAAAGGATACTCGGGAGTCTCGTACACACGGTAGCATACCAATGCCATATCTCAGATATGGTCTTACATGTAATCTTGTATCGATGCCAATAGCCCAGCTATGGTCTTACACGTAGTCTTAGTAACCCTATTGTCATGACATTTGTATCCTATCTATTTCTAAGGTTCAACAGGGATTTCACGCTTGTCGTGACTTTGTCAAATACGTCCATGAGTCAATCAACATTCATACAATAATAAAGCATTAAAAACATAATTAAAACAATGCATTATTTACATAAGAACTACCTCGGTAAAAAATAGTAGAAATGGGACCTAATCGTCAAACACTTTGTTTTTCCCCCGATCTAGGTCCGAACCTCATTTCTCTTGATCTATAATAGCAAATTTACTCATTTATTATTCACATTACTCAAATTAGTTCAAAATTCATATTATGTCAAAATTATGTTTTTGCCCCTAAATTTTAACATTTTTACATTTTGGTCCCTAGGCTTGTAAAATGAAATAGATCCAATTTCTTCAATTCCCAAGCCTAGCCGAACCTCTTTCATGCTTATAACAGCTGACATTTTTCATTTAATCACACTTTTACACACATTTTGTAACCTTTTTACAAATAGGTCCTTTTGACATTTTCATCAAAAATCACCTAGCAAAAGCTATTTATCACACACCAAACACACATTTTCTACCATTAGACATCAAAATACACAAATATCTAACATGGTTCAAACCCTTGACCTTAATCATTTCTCAAATTAATGGTACAAATAGGTAGATCGAGTGATAACGACTTCAAAAATGTAAAGAGCATGAAAAACGAGGCAAGAACGGACTTACAATCGAGCTTGAAAGTCGCCAAACCCTAGCTATGGCTTCCCTTCTAAATTTTAGCACAAGCATGAAGAAGATGGACAAGATTTTGGCTTGATTTTTGCTTTTTAATTCACTTAATTACTAAATGACCAAAATGTCCTTTTTCTTAAAACACTAAAATTCTCTTATCTCATGTCTATTTTTGTCCAACTTAAGTAAAATGGTCTAATTACTATCTAAGGACCCTCTATTTAAAATTTCATAACAATTAGACACCTCTAGCATGTAGAACTCAATTTTGCACTTTTTACAATTTAGTCCTTTTTCCTTAATTGAGTGCTCAAACGTCAAAATTTTCGAACGAAATTTTCACGAAATCATTCCATAAAATTGTAGGCCATAAAGATATAATAAAAAAAATTTCAGTACGTCAAATTCGTGGTCCTGAAATTACTGTTTCGACTAGGCCCAAAATCGGCCTGTTACACCTCAAAACAAATTTAAATCACCCTAAAAATTAATACAATCCCTAAAGTAATTATTTATTAATGAAAATTACAAATTCCTAATAAAGAAAGAAGCATTCAATTTTCCTAAATTCGTCTACTCCTAATCCTACTAGATTACTCTTGAATATTAGTCCTCATCTTCTTGAAATCCTCTTTATCTCCTTTCCTCTTTTTGTTTCTTCTGTAGAAGAAAAATTTGCTTGAATAAATCATCACCGAGTAATTTCCTTGAGGGATTCATGGTTTTATCCATCCACTCAATGGGTACTCCTGCCCTTTTACATAATTTCATAATTAGATAAGGGAAAAATATTCCCTTTCCTAAATTCCTTGCACAATCAACCATGTTTTTATATATATTCATGTTCCAATACATATTTGATTCTTTTGGAGGATCCCATATGTTATGATAGCTTGAATTGGACTAACCTCAAACATCTCTGTTATAGGCCATATTCTCGAACATACGAATTCCATCCACATCTTGGCTTTTGGTTTTATTAACTCTTGATTAAATGCTTCAAGTATTGTTGTTCTCATTCGATATGTCCATATCTATTTACCTTCCATTAGGAATCTTAATATTTCCTATGTATCAATGTTTTTGAATTCCTTCAAATTTGTTTTATAGAGATAATCGCGATAATAATATAGTACATCCTAAATTTGGAAAATAATTATCTCAGTTATCGAAACATTAACTCCTCTATCCTTCACAAAAGAGCACATCTCATAGAACGGTCCGGCTACTTCCCTTAATTTTAATGCTAGATAAAATTCTTGCACCACAGGAATTATTAGGGTTCTTCAACTGGCAAACAAAATTTTGTCCACTCCCTTTCAGTTGCATTTTACCATATTCATTTGCAATTCCTCATTAGAGGGTCAAATCCTTGATCTTGAATAGAGGTATATGATTGTAGTTATTGTAGGTACTTATCCATGTCACCTTAAAACTCAATAACTGGGCTTGAGGCGCTTGCAGTGAAACTAGCCATTTGATACTTTGTTCTTGTTATGCCTGCAATTTAACCTTTTTTGATGATAAAAGAGAGTAGCCTACAATTTACCTTTGTTAATGATAACATAGGTTGGCTATGTGTCCTATTTATTTATTAGAAAGGAAGAATAAATCATTCAAGAGTTATAGTCTAGTTTTACTAAATAACAAGAATCCTAATATAACTAAGCTGCAAAAACATCAATAGTTAGGTTAGTTCAGAAAACAGAGTTACACAGCGTTGTCGCGACATTCCTAGGTGATGTTGCGAAGTAGAGGGCTGGTTCTAGAATCAAAATTTTGTTCCTTCTCACGACATTCGGGAGTGTTGTCATGACATGACAACGAGATTTCTTTTTGTTTCATTAAATCAATACTTAGGTCACCTTTTTTAATTATTACTCTTCATGTTTTTTAGTTTCCAATTGATTCCTTAGAAATCCCAAAGAGCACTACACCGTAAGGTTTGTTCAAATATATTCCCAATTCTTTAACACCTATCATATCCTTGTACGAATTCATAAGCGTCACTATTTATTGTTGGCAAATAAAACCCCGATTGTAGTACTTTTTGAGCTATCCTTTTTCCACCAAAATGCCCTCCACAAAGAGATGTATGAAAGCCTTGTAAAATATCTTGAATCTCTTCCTCTACCACACATCACTAGACTAATTGATTTGCGCATTTTTGAAACACATATGGTTCCTCTGAAACGTAATTTTTTTAATTCATGGGATATCCGCTTTTTTAGTTGCCAAGAAGCATGTGCTGGGAAGACCCCCTTCCGATGCAGTTAACATAATTTGCATATCATGGGGTTAGATGCTTACATAGTCTTAATTGATTAATGTCTACCCTCAATAATTGTTCATCTACAAAGGTCTCCTTAATTTCTTGAATATCCACCTCTTGTAGATTGTTTTCAATGCATGAGACTTAAAATTAACAAAATGCAGTGTGATTTATTTATTTAACAGAGGTTAAAAGAAACTCACTAACAGCTCGTGGTTGTGACAGCCCTAATTTAATCTCAGTCGGAAAGTGGTTTCAGGACCATAAATCCGAGTCATAAAAATAATTAGATGTTACATTCGATGCTTATTATATGTGAAAGCTCATGTGTGAAAATTTCATGCTTTGATCTTGTCAATTGTATGTGAAATTATTAAATAGGACTTATGTGAAAATTTTTGAAAATGCTATAAGCTAATTTGTAGTGGCCTAATAACTTATAGTATGAAATAGATGGATTTGCATGTCAAAATTCCCATCTTAAGGTGTAGTGGCCGGCCAACATGATGAGAATAAATGGATTATGCATTTTAAATTAGCACTATGAGATTTAATGGCTTTATTATCATAAAATAAAGAGAAATAAAATAACAAAATGATGAAAAGGACAAAGCTTGTCCATCTTTGTTCTTCATAGCCAAACTTAAGAAAACAAATAAGGGAAGGGAAGCTCTTGAATGTTCAGTCACTTAGGGAAGAAAAATCCAAGGTAAACTCATGGTAGTTTGCTTCTATCTTGATGTTTATGAGTTCCTTTCTTGATTCTACCTTAACCCATGAAGTATATTTTGGTTTTTAGTTGTGTTGTGAGCATTCGGTCAAGAATTGAAATGAAGGAAATGGTTGTTGTTTCATGTTTTTTTGATGAATAATGGTAGATAGGTGAAGTTGAGCCAAACAAATGAGCATATATGTGCATTAGATGCTAAGTGGAAAAAAAATCAGCTAACATGTTGTGTGTACTATGGCCGAATGTGAACTTGGATAATATTGAGTAATGTATGTGCTTTAAAATGATGGAATGGAGTGGATGCTTTAAATGTGTTATAAACAATTATAAGTTAAATAAAGGTTTGCTAAATTACCGTTGTCACTGCCAAATATGTGCTTAATTAAAGAAGAATTTGTTGTTGAATGTTTTAAATGATTTAGATAGTTAAATTAAGTCGAAGCTTGGTAAAATTGAATAATTGTGGCTTAATTGTTTAATGTCAATTGGCTATTATGGTGAAATGCAAATGCTAATATTTAGTTGCTAGTGTTTATATGTGTGTTAGCCGAATTTGAACTTGAATAATGATTTGAGCACGATGTGTTGTATTGAGATTATGCTTAAGTGAAATTATAGATATATGTGATGAAATTGATTGGTGATATACATGTTTAAATAATTTCAATGCAAAGAGTTGTGAAAGAGTAAATTGTAGTAAATCTGCTTGGGACAGCAGCTGTAATGTGAATTTGGAAAAATCACCAGAAATTGTGGGAGTGGAGTTAGAAGCTGAATAAATTATCTAATTAAAGATTAATGAGTCTAGTTTCAAATGAAATCAACGAGAACATATTTTGACTTCTGTACAATTAGAAATTTGATTCGTAGTAAAGGGTGGTCAGATTAGTCAAACAGTGAAACAGGGGAAACTTTAAGAAAATCTGGTATTGTTTGGCCAAACTAAAAATTTTGAAAATTTTATGGATAAAAGATATACGAGTCTACTTTCAGGGAAATTTTATGGCAATTGATTTGGAGTTTCGTAGCTCCAGTTATAAATAATTTAGTGACTGTTGCTCAGGAAGACAGCTTATTGTGAATTTGTGATTATGTGGTAAACATTGATAAAAATTTGTTAATGAGTTGCTTAATGTTTTCTTATAAACTTACTATGATCTATATGTGTGAAAGTCGAATATATATATATATTATATTTCTGAAGTAATGCTTGAATAGTCGAATAATGACTAGTTTAAATTTTTGAATCCAAGCTCAAGAGCAAAGAGGGTCGAAGTTGGATAGAGGAAAAGAGAAAGTAATTGAGTAGCCTTTCCGCAACCGTTCAAATATATCCGAGGTAAGTTTTCAATAGTCACATTTAGTACCTAATTGATAATGTCTTGATATGTGCATGATAATTGTACTGTGATCTATTGATTCTATTTGAATATAGTTGAGTGACAAATAATTTATGTTAAAGGCTTAAAGCCGAATAGACATTAGAAGTTAAGTTTGGAAAGTAGAATGGACATATATCCTTATGTATGTTGTTGAGGAAAAATTTATATGAATGGTTCCCATGTTATGCTATTATTCGAAGGGAATAAATGAACTATGATTGTGAGATGTTATGTGAATTAAATTTTCTTGCGAATAAGTATGCATGACATTCAGTGATGTATATCCGGACTTAGGGTCCGCAGGCTATGTGCTGGAATTATATCCGGACTTAAGGTCCGCAGGCTACGTGCTGGAAATATGTCCGGGCTAAAGTCCCGCAGGCTTCGAGCTGCTGGAAATTTGGTTTCAAGTCCTAAGACCTGACAGGCTTAATGCCAGTAAATTAAGTAAGATTACGATATTGAATGTTCGCAGTAAACAATTGTCGAGTAAGTACTATACATTTAAGATGTTCAGGTACGTATTACTTACTCATTGGTGAATTGATTTCGAAGTGAATCATTAGCATCAAAGAAGAATATATATAAATATGATTGATGGTTATATTTGCTAATATGAGAATGATTTAATCGGCCATGGTATATTTGTATATGAATTATATGTTAAAATTTCTTTATGTACTCATGTACATTCAGTCAATGATTTTGTGAATTATTAGTATTAAAGAATGATACTTAAGTGTGAATGATTGTTATATCTACAAGTAAAACAATGACCTATTCGGTCTAATGTTGTTAATATATGAGATTATTTGATTTAAATGCATCGTATGAACTGTAAGTAGGAGAACAATAAGTTCTGAGAAATCTATGCATATGTTTATGTGTATTCGGCCATGAAGTAATTTGAATTGAGAATAAGTTTGTTTAAATGAATGTTTCACTTTTTGATAAGTCTTTAATTGTTTGTGATGCTCAAAACTTACTAAGCTCTGAAATCTTACTCTGTTCTTTATTTCTTTGCTTTATAGATTGTTGATTTTGGCCACCGACTCGGGGATCGTCAGCAATTCATCACACTATCGATCTTTTTGGTACAGTTATATTTTGGACTCGATATGGCATGTATAGGTTAGGTTGATGATAACGATGTTTTGAAATTGTAAATATTTTGGCCATACGAAAATGGCGTATAACTTAAATATCAATATGTCTTTCAGCTCGATCTCTGTTTATGTTTATTGACAATGTGAATGAGATAATTAAATGTTTAGTTTGGTAATACCTCTTAGCCTTAATCCAGTGATCGGATTTGGGTTTGAGGTGTTACAATTTTATTGGTATCAAATCTACGGTTTAGTTGATTCTAGGACTAACGTAGCGTATATGAGTCTAGCTATACATGCCATATAGTGTTAATACGATAGTGTGTTGATTTCTGACAGTTAAAAATGTGTTTTCATATAGTAATGGATTTCGATCCCGATCGAGTGGTAGCTGATGATGTAGAGAGTGTAGCGTCTGCTCCCGCACACGGGATAGCGCCGATGGACTCTCAACCTATTGCGAGCAATCAAAATGAAAAGGCTGGACAAGCATTTTATAATGTGATGAATGATTGGTTTAACCAATACATTCGAACTAATGCGGCTGCTCCACAACCCCCACTTCCGACAAATACACCCCTTGCACCCACGATACCTCCGGTAATTGATCAGATGAGGTTAATAAGCCTCTGGTTGATAGAATTCGAAAGCACAGGGCTACTAAATTTAAAGCTATAGACAGTGATGATGCCGAGCAAGCTGAATTTTGGTTGGACAACATTATTCGAGTACTTGATGAACTATCTTGCACACCCGAGGAATGCCTAAAATGTGCTATATCTTTGCTACGTGATTCTGCCTATTATTGGTGGAACACATTGGTTTCTGTTGTACCCAGAGAGCGGGTGACGTGGGTGTTTTTCTAAACTGAATTTCAAAAAAAGTATATCAGTCAGAGGTTCATCGATCAGAAACAGAAAGAATTTCTTGAACTTAAACAGGGTTCCATGTCAGTTAATGATTATAAACGGAAGTTCGTCAAACTTAGTAGATATGCTCGGGAATGTGTATCGTCTGAGGCTATTATGTGTAAACGCTTCGAGGACAGGCTAAATGACGATATTAAAATTTTTGTTGGCATTCTTAAAATCAGAGTGTTCGTAGTACTTGTTGAGCGAGCTTACAAAGCCGAGGAGCATAGTAAAGAGAAAAGGAAAGCTGATGTTGGAGCTGAAGAGTTTCGTAAAAGATCTTAGGGAAAGCCTTTTTAGCAATCATCGAAGAAATTTTGAGATGATTCAGGCCGATCTAAGAACACTTCGGGCTTTTCCAGACGAGACTGTGATCGACCTCCTATGAGTACGCGAGCCACTTCAGTTGCCAGTGTTGGAAATGATCGTCGGGATAGGACCGAGTGCAAGTTTTGTGAAAAATGGAATTTGGGGAGTTGTAGATTTCATGATTACTCCAGTTATAGATGCAGATCATCCGACCACTTCATCAAAGACTACCCGAGATTGTCAGAGCAAAATATGAATCAGAGTGGGAAACCGAGTACTGCTACAGCTCGAGGTAGACCACCTAGGAATACGAGGAATGCTAGTGGCAGTCAAAGAGGGTCTAAAGATGCTACGACCAGATCCGAGGCTCATGCTCCTGCTAGAGCTTATGCTATACGCGCACGTGAGGATGCTTCTTCGCCTGATGTTATTACCAGTACTTTCACTCTCTTTGATACTGATGTGATTGCATTGATTGACCCTATTTCTACTCATTCATATGTATGTGAGACTTTAGCATCCAGTAAGACTCTACCTGTTGAGTCTACTGAGTTCGTGATTCGAGTGTCGAATCCCTTGGGTCGATATGTGCTAGTCGACAAAGTGTGTAGGAAATGTCCCCTGATAATCTGAGGTTCCTATTTTCCAGCCGATTTGATGCTTTTACCGTTTGATGAACTTGATGTTATTCTCGGTATGGATTGGTTGACCGTACATGATGCAGTTGTGAATTGCAAAAGAAAGACTATTGATTTGAGATGTGCAAATGATGAGATAATCCGAGTTGAGTCTACTGATTTGAACGGGTTACCAGCAGTAATATCCTTGATGTTGGCTCAGAAATATGTAAAAAAAGGGGTGTGAGTATATGTACTTGATAGTAAAGAGTCAGAAAAGAAACTTGAATTAGTGCCAGTGGTTTGTGAGTATTCGGATGTTTTTCCTGAGGAATTACCGGGATTATCACCTGTTCGAGATGTAGAGTTTGGCATTGAACTTGTACCTGGGACTACACCAATTTCTATAGCTCCGTATCGTATGGCACCAACCAAATTGAAGGAATTGAAAGCTCAGTTGCAAGAGTTGACGGATAGAGGTTTCGCTCGACCGAGTTTCTCACCTTGGGGTGCACCAGTGTTGTTTGTGAAAAAGAAAGATGGAACCATGAGAATGTGCATCGACTATCTTCAATTAAATAAAGTGACAATAAAGAACAAATATCCGTTACACAGTATTGATTGATTTGTTATCACCAAGAAGGAGCCTCAGTGTTTTCAAAGATAGATTTGAGATCGGGTTATTATCAGTTGCGAGTTCAAGACTCAGATGTACCTAAAACTGCTTTCAGAACGAGATACAGTCACTACGAGTTCTTAGTAATACCATTTGGGCTCATTAATGCCCCTGCGGTATTTATGGACTTGATGAATCGGATCTTCAGATAGTATTTGGACTTATTTGTAGTTGTGTTTATAGACGACATTTTGATCTATTCGCGAGATGAAACTGAACATGCCGAGCACCTGAGATTAGTGTTACAGATTTTACAGGACAAGCAGTTATATGCTAAGTTCAGTAAATGTGAGTTCTGGTTGAGAGAAGTTAGCTTTTTGAGGCATGTGGTATCCGCATCGGGTATTCGTGTTGATCCGAGTAAAATATCAACCATACTTGATTGGAAGCCTCCTAAAAATGTTACTGAAGTTCGGAGCTTTTTGGGACTTGCCGGTTACTACAGACGGTTTGTAAAGGGTTTCTCGATGATAGCCACACCAATGACGAAGCTACTTCAGAAAGATGTTAAGTTCGAATGGTCAGAAAAATGCCAGAAAAGTTTCGACCAACTGAAAACCTATTTGACTGAAGCTCCAGTGTTAGTGCAGCCCAAATTCGGTAAAGAGTTTGTCATTTACAGTGATACGTCCTTACATGGGCTGGGTTGTGTATTGATGCAAGAAGGTCGAGTTGTAGCTTACGCTTCGAGGCAATTGAAGACACATGAGAAAAACTATCCGACCCATGATCTTGAATTAGCTGCCATCGTATTTGCTCTGAAAATATGGCGACACTACTTGTTTGGAGAGAGGTGTCAAGTATATTCGGATCACAAAAGCCTCAAATATTTGATGATTCAAAGAGATTTGAATCTGAGACAAAGACGTTGGCTTGAATTGTTGAAAGATTACGAGCTTGTCATTGACTATCACCCGGGAAAGGCGAACGTGGTTGCCGATGCTTTAAGTCGCAAGTCACTGTTTACTTTGCTAGCGATGAATATACACTTGTCCGTTTCATCCGATAATATGTTAGTAGCAGAATTAAAAGCCAAACCATTATTGATTCATCAAATATGTGAAGCTCAAAAAGTCGATGATGAATTGGTTGCTAAACGAGCTGAATGTGTTTCGAATGTGGATTCAGAGTTTCAAATTGACAACAATGATTGTTTGAGGTTTAGAAGTCGATTGTGTGTTCCAAGAAATTCGAAACTTATTTCGATGATTTTGAGCGAGGCTCATAGTAGCCGAATGTCAGTTCACCCGGATGGTACGAAAATGTACAACGATCTGAAACGTTAGTATTGGTCGCATGGTATGAAACGAGACATTTCTGATTTTGTCTCGAAGTGTTTGATATGTCAACAAGTGAAAGAAAAACATCAAGTGCCTTCAGGAATACTTCAGCCGATCATGATACCTGAATGGAAATAGGATCGAGTCACGATGGATTTTGTATCTGGGTTGCCATTGTCACCAAGCAAGAAAGATGCGATCTGGGTTGTTATTGATAGATTGAAAAAGTTGGCTCACTTTATTCCCATACGTACAGATTATTCACTTGACAAGTTAGCCGAACTGTATGTTTCTCAGATTGTAAGGTTACACGAGGTACCTACTTCTATTGTGTCGGATAGAGATTCGAGATTCACATCGCGATTTTGGAAGAAATTGCAAGAAGCATTGGGTACCAAGTTGCATTTTAGCACCTCTTTACCGATGGTCAATCTGAGCAAATAATTCAGATACTCGAGGATATGTTGAGATGTTGTATCCTTGAGTTTAGTGGTTCATGGGAACGGTATTTGCCTTTGATTGAATTTTCTTACAATAAGTTTTCAATCAAGCATTAAGATGGCACCTTACGAGGCTTTGTATGGTCGTAAATTTCGTACACCGTTGTTTTGGACCGAGCTCAGTGAAAGTAAAATCTTCGGGGTTGATTTGATTAAAGATGCTGAGCAGAAGTAAAAGTGATCCGTGAAAGTCTGAAAGCAGCTTCAGATCGTCAAAAGTTTTATGCGGATTTAAAACAAAAAGACATTGAGTATCAGGTCGGAGACAAAGTATTTCTTAAAGTTTCACCTTGGGAAAAGGTGCTCAGATTTGGTCATAAGGGCAAATTGAGTCCGAGGTTCATCGGGCCGTATGAAATATCTGAACGAGTTGGGCCGGTAGCATACAGATTGATTTTGCCCCCTGAACTTGAAAAGATTCATAATGTTTTTCATGTTTCGATGCTTCGATGTTATAGATCCGATCCATTGCATGTAATTAGTCCATCAGAGGTAGAGATTCGATCTAATTTGAGTTAGGAAGAAGAACCAGTTCGTATTTTGGCTCATGAAGTAAAAGAACTACGAAATAAGAAAATCTCATTAGTGAAAGTACTGTGGCTCAACCACGAGGTTGAAGAAGCGACTTGGGAGCCAGAAGACTCAATCAAAGAAATTTATCCTAACCTTTTCGCTGGTAAGATTTTCGGGGACGAAAATTTCTGAGGGGGGAGAGTTGTGACAGCCCTAATTTGACCCCAGTCGGAAAGTGGTTTCGGGACCACAAAACTGAGTCATAAAAATAATTAGATGTTATATTCGGTGCTTATTATATGTGAAAGTTCATGTGTGAAAATTTCATGCTTTGATATTTTCAATTGTATGTGAAATTATTAAATAGGACTTATGTGAAAATTTTTGAAAATGCTATAGGCTAATTTGTAGTGGCCTAATAACTTATAGTATGAAATAGATGGATTTGCATGTCAAAATTCCCATCTTAAGGTGTAGTGGCTGGACATCATGATGAGAATAAATGGATTATGCATTTTAAATTAGCACTATGAGATTTAATGGCTTTATTATCATAAAATAAAGAGAAATAAAATAACAAAATGATGAAAAGGACAAAGCTTGTCCATCTTGGTTCTTCATAGCCGAACTTAAGAAAACAAATAAGGGAAGGGAAGCTCTTGAATGTTCGGTCACTTGGGGAAGAAAAATCCAAGGTAAACTCATGGTAGTTTGCTTCTACCTTGACGTTTATGAGTTCCTTTCTTGATTCTACCTTAACCCATGAAGTATATTTTGGTTTTTAGTTGTGTTGTGAGCATTCGGTCATGAATTGAAATGAAGGAAATGGTTGTTGTTTCATGTTCTTTTGATGAATAATGGTAGATAGGTGAAGTTGAGCCAAACAAATGAGCATATATGTGCATTAGATGCTAAGTGGAAAAAAAATCAGCTAACATGTTGTGTGTACTATGGCCGAATGTGAACTTGGATAATATTGAGTAATGTATGTGCTTTAAAATGATGGAATGGAGTGGATGCTTTAAATGTGTTATAAACAATTATAAGTTAAATTAAGGTTTGCTAAATTACCGTTGTCACTGCCAAATATGTGCTTAATTAAAGAAGAATTTGTTGTTGAATGTTTTAAATGATTTAGATAGTTAAATTAAGTCGAAGCTTGGTAAAATTGAATAATTGTGGCTTAATTGTTTAATGGCAATTGGCTATTATGGTGAAATGCAAATGTTAATATTTAGTTGCTAGTGTTTATATGTGTGTTAGCCGAATTTGAACTTGAATAATGATTTGAGCATGATGTGTTGTATTGAGATTATGCTTAAGTGAAATTATAGATATATGTGATGAAATTGATTGGTGATATACATGTTTAAATAATTTGAATGCAAAGAGTTGTGAAAGAGTAAATTGTAGTAAATCTGCTTAGGACAACAGCTGTAACGTGAATTTGGAAAAATCACCATAAATTGTGGGAGTGGAGTTAGAAGCTGAATAAATTATCTAATTAAAGCTTAATGAGTCTAGTTTCGAATGAAATCAACGAGAACATATTTTGACTTCTGTACAATTAGAAATTTGATTCGTAGTAAAGGGTGGTCAGATTAGTCAAACAGTGAAACAGGGGAAACTTTAAGAAAATCTGGTATTGTTTGGCCAAACTAAAAATTCTGAAAATTTTATGGATAAAAGATATACAAGTCTATTTTCAGGGAAATTTTACGGAAATTGATTTGGAGTTTCGTATTTCTAGTTATAAATAATTTAGTGACTGTTGCTCAGGAAGACAGCTTATTGTGAATTTGTGATTATGTGGTAAACATTGATAAAAAATTGTTAATGAGTTGCTTAATGTTTTCTTATAAACTTACTATGATCTATATGTGTGAAAGTCGAATATATATATTATATTTCTGAAGTAATGCTTGAATAGTCGAATAATGACTAGTTTAAATTTTTGAATCCAAGCTCAAGAGCAAAGAGGGTCGAAGTTGGATAGGGGAAAACAGAAAGTAATTGAGTAGCCTTTTCGCAATCGTTCAAATATATCCGAGGTAAGTTTTCAATAGTCACATTTAGTACCTAATTGATAATGTCTTGATATGTGTATGATAACTGTACTGTGATCTATTGATTCTATTTGAATATAGTTGAGTGACAAATAATTTATGTTAAAGGCTTAAAGCTGAATAGACATTAGAAGTTAAGTTTGGAAAGTAGAATGGACATATATCCTTATATATGTTGTTGAGGCAAAAGTTATATGAATGGTGCCCATGTTATGCTATTATTCGAAGGGAATAAATGAACTATGATTGTGAGATGTTATGTGAATTGAATTTTCTTGCGAATAAGTATGCATGACATTCAGTGATGTATATCCGGACATAGGGTCCGCAAGCTATATGCTGGAATTATATCCGGACTTAAGGTCCACAGGCTACGTGCTGGAAATATGTCCGAGCTAAAGTCCCGCAGGCTTCGAGCTGGTATTATACCGGGTTTAAATTCCCGCAGGCTTGTACTGGTAATTTGGTTTCAAGTCCTAAGACCTGACAAGCTTAATGCCAGTAAATTAAGTAAGATTACGATATTGAATGTTCGCAGTATACCATTGTCGAGTAAGTACTATACATTTAATATGTTCAGGTATGTATTACTTACTCATCGGTGAATTGATTTCGAAGTGAATCATTAGCATCAAAGAAGAATATATATAAATATGATTGATGGTTATATTTGCGAATATGAGAATGATTTAATCGGTCATGGTATATTTGTATATGAATTATATGTTAAAATTTCTTTATGTACTCATGTACATTCAGTCAATGATTTTGTGAATTATTAGTATTAAAGAATGATACTTAAATGTGAATGATTGTTATATCTATGAGTAAAACAATGACCTATTCGGTCAAATGTTGTTAATATATGAGATTATTTGATTTAAATGCATCGTATGAACTGTAAGTAGAAGAACAATATGTGCTGAGAAATCTATGTATATGTTTATGTGTATTCGGCCATAAAGTAATTTGAATTGAGAATAAGTCTGTTTAAATGAATGTTTCAATTTTCGATAAGTCTTTAATTGTTTGTGATGCTTAAAACTTACTAAGCTTTGAAAGCTTACTCTGTTCTTTATTTCTCTGTTTTATAGATTGTTGATTTTGGCCACCGACTCGGGGATCGTTAGCAGTTCATCACACTATCGATCTTTTTGGTACAGTTATATTTTGGACTCGATATGGCATGTCTAGGTTAGGCTGATGATAACGATGTTTTGAAATTGTAAATATTTTGGCCATACGAAAATGGCGTATAACTTAAATATCAATATGTATTTCAGCTTGATCTTTGTTTATGTTTATTGACAATGTGAATGAGATAATTAAATGTTTAGTTTGGTAATACCTCTTAGCCTTAATCCGGTGATCAGATTCGGGTTTGGGGTGTTGCAGTGGTGATGGTACTTCGTGACCTGGGGGTTGATTTTCTTGTTATACGCTTATATCTTAGCTTTCTTTTAAGTGACTGAATTGGTGGTTCCTCTTTTTCCTTGTCAGACCCGGTGATCTCGTCAATGGTTCAATTGATTTCATGGACTTGTTCGAATATGGCTTCTGTTGGCGGAGGTGAGATAGCTTCAGTACTATCCTTTTGTGGTGCAATTGTAGGGGTGTTTTCATTTTTTTCTTCTTCGTCAACCTTAGTATTCACAAACTTTATTTTCTTTGGTTCCTCCTTTGTTACTTTCCCTTTTTCAGGATTTTCTCTCACATTTGCAGGCTCTGCCTTGTCAAACGACACTTCAACTAGTTCCTCCTCAGCACGTCCAGCCTCAGGAAGTGGTAGCAAATCCTTAGGGAAATCAGGAAATACAGGCATTGGCTTAGTAAAGTTCTTCTACAGGGATTTTTTCAGAGCAATATCTCAATCCTTCACATAGGACCAATAGAGTGCCTATTGTTCTTGAGCCTTTGCCATTTCTTCAATAGTTTGATATTATTGAATCTCGAATAGTGACATTCTTTGCTCTAGTTGCTCTAAGGGCTACAGCACTTATTTTTCAAATGAATTCCAAGAGGTTGAGGGTTCTGCTGAGGCAAAGTGCCTGGCAGAAGATTTAAGTGCCTTACTTTTCTGGTGTTGTTTCGGTGTTTCTACTCCTTGGATTTTTGCACATATATATCATGGCATTCCTCTGTTGTTTGGGGTAACATCCTCATTGGCATTCAAAAGGACTTTAGTCATTCTACAGAGAGAAGTGATTAGGGAAGGGAAATTTGGACTACCCACATTCTTTTCCGTACACTGATGCACCTCATGAAAAATAACCTTGTCGATGTTTAGTTTCCTACCCTTGATGATCAAATGCAATAGTAGCATTCGTTCCTTAAACACTGTGGAATTGTGGGTAGATGGCATTAACCTACTCTTGAGAAAGTGATACCAAACCTTACAAATGGGCTTTAGTGGAGTCCTCTTGACTGTGTGTCATTCTTGACTAGACATAGTCCATTGAGTTCCTTCAACACACAAGTCCTTTAAAACCTAATTTAAGCCTTCAACATTGATGTTTTCAGTGAATGAGGCATGCTCGTCTTGAACATCTGTCGGCCCAAATTAGGCATTGATTCTATCTTTATCAAATTGGGCATTGATTCTATCTTCATTAGGGGAAGTCATCTATGCATAGAATTCTCAAACAACTTTTCCCAAGACATTATTAAAGTGAAAGCAGAAGATTTGGCAATTTTGCATTTCCACAATAGATGAAACCAACTTGTCATAACCCATGTGTGGCTCATCCTTAAACTAAAAGCATCACTCAAAGAAAAATAGTCTCTTGGAAATGTTTTTGTCATATTTCGATGTATAAGCATTGTTGAAAAAAGTTTTATGTTGGGTGGCACTTGCCTAAGAAGATTTGACACCCTTAGAAGTTATTTTGGCTCTTGACATTGATTAGTCTTGAAGAATCCTTTTGATTTTTATATAGTCTAAACAGGAAAATGGTTTGCGAAACTACTCAAGAGAAGTTAGTGGGAGGAAGTTTACATTTCAAGATGGGATACAAGGGAGGTTAAGAAAGATGAAAAGGGAAACATTGTGTAACTGCGGGTAAATGAAAGAGTGTTGGTAGTTGGAGAGACATAAATAGGGGTAATTGGTTGGGTAGTTTGTAGAAACTTATAGGAAAAGTAGTAAGAAAAATAGGGAAGCAGGAAAAGTAAAAAGGGTTTTGGAGGGAACCCTAGAATGACTTGGCCCTAAAAATTTTTGGCAGTTTCTTCATAGGCTTCCCAATTAGGATAGGGTCCAACTATCCAAAATCTTTTCCTTGGAATTTTTCTCTCTTTTCAACCCACATTTTCTCTTGCTTCAATGCCCACTTACCTACTTTGTTGTGGCATAATTTACCTTTGGATTGCTAAGGAAAACACCTATTGGTACTACATCTATCGTGATTGCACCCTCATTCTTTCCCTGTAATTCTTGAAAAATCTCTACACTAATAAAAAAAATATAACCAGAATTGAAAACAATATAAAGTAATTAAAGATGAAAACTATAAAAACGAAATTAAAGTAAAACAAATAAAGAAAATAGGGACAAGAAAGAGATGTTGAGCTTAAACATCTCTAAGGTCAATGGATTATTTGTCTCGATTTACATGAGCACCCCAGTAGTTCTTTGGCTACTGCTCCATAAGGATATACTTTAGCTACCTCAAAGGAACCTGACCAACGAGATTTCTGTTTGCTAGGGAACATTTTCTACCATGAAATAACAAAACTTGTTGTGCTGGTTCAAATTATCGTGGCATAATTCTCTTATCATGCCAGCTCTTGGTCTTCTCCTTATAAAGTTTAGCATTCTCATACGCTTGTGCCCTGAATTCTTTCATTTCATTTAATTCAAGCGATCTTCTATTGCTAGCAGCTTTCCAATCCATGTTTAATTGCTTTATAGCCCAGTATGCCCTGTTCTCTAACTCAACTGGCAAATGGCATGGTTTTCCGTAGACGAGCTTGAATGGTGACATTACTAATAGGGTTTTGTAAGAAGTTTGATATACCCATAAAGCTTCGTCTAGTCTTAAGGATCGATTCTTACATTTTGGATTAACAACTTTATCCAAAATCTACTTAATTTCCCTTTTAGAAATTTCAGCTTGCTCATTCATTTGCAGATGATATGTCATGGCAATATTTTTTTTGTACTCCATATCTTTGCAGGGCATTGGCAACTAGCTTGCAATCGAAGTTAGATCCCTTATCACTAATGATGGCTCAAGGAATACCAAATTTCGTGAAGATGTTCTTGTGTAGGAACTTCATCACTAACTTGGCATCATTGGTAGGTAGAGCTATGGCTTCTACCCATTTGGAGACATAATCTCCTACCACAAGTATGTATAAATTGTCAAACGAGGTTGCAAATGAACCCATAAAGTCTATCCCTCAATCATCGAACAACTTGATTTCCAGAATATTTTGTAGTTGCATTTTGTGTCTCTTTGATAGGTTTCCTATTCTCTGACAATGATCGCATGTCTTATAAAATTCATGGGCGTCTTTGAAAAAATTCGGCCAATAGAACTCAGATTGGAATACCTTTGTGGCGGTTCTTACTCCTCCAGAATGCCCTCCATACGGGGCTGAATGAAAATGTTGCAATAAACTTTTCATCTCTTTATCACGAATACATCTTCAAATTATTTAATCAACATATTTCTTATATAGATAAGGCTCATCCAAATAGTAGAATCTTTCATCATTCAAGAATTTCCATTTACCTTGGCTATTCAGATCAGGTGTGTAACACTCTTAACTCGTACCCGTCACCGGAGTAGGGTTACGAGGTATTACCGATCAATTCACAACGTATAGCATACATTTATCAACCATAAAGTATTCATTCTCACAAATCATTCATCTCAATCACATTGTCCCATATAAAGGCCTACGAGGCCTTAAACATTCTTTAGAAGAGGTTTGGGACTAAACCGATATCATACAAAAATTTTGGAAACTTAGAAAAATTTCAAACATACACATCCGTGTGAACAGACTGTGTGCCTCACACGACTTCATACATGCCTGTGTCTCAGGCCGTGAGAAAACAGGGCATACATACTGACTTGGGTCACACGGCCAACCATACGCCCGTGTGTCCAGCCCATGTGCCCTTCGAAGAGGACACACATGCTAGTGTGCTAGGCCTTGTACTAGGCCATGCCAAAACTGTAGGGTATACTGATTTATGCAACACGGCCAAGTCACACGCCCGTGTGCTACGTGTGCCAAATAGGGGTATACTGACTTGTACCACACGGACAATCACACGCCTGTGTGTGAGACAGTGTGGAGCATACTGACTTCATTTTAATAACAACACCAGGGGACACATGGCCATGTAATATGACCGTGTGTCGTACAAGGCCGAGACACACGCCCGTGTCTCTACCCGTGTGGACAAAAATAGGTCATTTGCAAGGCCAATTTTCCATTCTTATTCATGCTCATCTAAACAATCAAAATGGTACCATTTCATCATACAATTAGGCAGCAAAACATTAACCAAATGTACCATTCGTACAATATCCATTTCAACCAATTTCAATACTCAATTCAATGCCATTTACCTAATCAAATACTTTATTAACTCAACTTGTAAAATCATACTTCATCAAATCATTTCTTAAACATTTAAACTCCACAATTCAATTAACCAAGCTCATACCATACATGTCAAAATAAACCATTTCTATTAGCCAAACACACATCAACATTAGCATCATTTACAAGCCAACTCTCACGGCTATAAACACAACCAAAATACCGTATCTAGCGTATACATGCCATATACATATATACACAACTCACAAGTACCAAATAGATGTCCGATAGTGCGATGATGTTCCCGACGACTTCTGGATTCGAGCTAGCCTTGATTCACAGTAAAACATAGAAAAATAACATAAAGTAAGCTTCATAACTTAGTAAGCTCGTATGTAAATAACTTAATTCATCAAATAAATGTAAATCAACCAATTTCACATTAACTACAAACCTTTCTCATGTCTTAAAACATGATTAAATACCATTTCATTGAACTTTCTGTATTTAATACTCGAATAGGTTTTGTACATACCTGTATTAACTCATACTAACCTCTTTCTTTACCACATCAGTCGTTTACCCATTGAACCATTCGGAATAGAAATTGGATACTCAATAGCCTCATATGATAAGTACCTATACCATGGTCCGAGCCAAATCAAGGTAACTTATCCGAAAAGCAATTATCATGGTCCGAAGCCAAATCATCATCTATGCATGTCCCGAAGCCAAATCGGTATAACTCGCACCCGAAGTGCTAATATCATGGCCCGAAGCCAACTCAACTTTTCATCTAATAACAAGACACTAGTATCCAAATCTATTCCTAAAGTTCAATTGGGATTTCACACCTTCCGTTTCTATCATTGAATGTATTCGTAGAGTCATTTTCACAATTTGAACATAATCCATAATCTCATAATCATAATCCATAATCTCATAGTCATAGTTTATGCAATATCAAAGCTTTTAACATACTTTTATAATGAAATTACCACATACGAACTTACCTCGAGTATGAAAACGGCGAAATGAGTCAATTACTCGATAATCTTGCCTTTCCCCTGATCTAATTCTGGATTCCTCTTTTCTTGATCTAAATATATTCAAAATTAACTTCTTTAATCAACCACTCATTCAATTTAGTCTAGAACAAACATTTAGGCCTATTTGTACTTTAGCCCTTAAACTTTCACATTTAATCAATTTAGTCCCTATTTCACAAATGCACAAAATTCAAACAATTTCAATAAACCCAAGCTTAGCCGAATTACATATAAGTCCCTAGCAGCCCAAAACTTTCATTTATTTCACATTTTAACCACACAATTTGCACATTTCATAATTTAATTCCTTTTTAACATTTTTGTCAAAAATCACTTCATAAAACTAGTAAAACTATCATCAAGCTTTCAATTTCATCTTCAAACATCAGAGAACACATAAACTCATCAATGGAAACTCTCAAAATCTTTGACAGTGTCGAAATTAAAGGTACGGGCTAGCTAGATTGAGCTGCAACGATTACAAAAAAATAGAAATCATTAAAAATTGAGCTAAAATGACTTACCAATTTAGCTATCAAATGGCTGAACCCTAGATGAAATAATATGGCTTCTTTTCTTCTTCTAAATTTGTCTAAGAAGATGAGTATGAAGCTTTAATTTTTTTTATTTATTTAACATATGATAATTATACTAATTACCATAATAACCTTAATGAAAAACCATTTAAAACATTCATTAAATGTCCATATATTTCCACTAATACTATTAATGGCCTAATTACAACATAAGGACCTCTAATTTAATATTCCAAGCTAATTAATACCTTTAAAAAATAGTATACAACTTTTGCATTTTACACGATTAAGTCCTTTTCAACAAATTAACTATTCAAACGATAAAATTTCTTCACGAAACTTTTACAGATACATACTATCATGTTGTAAACACATAAAATAATATTAAAATAATTTTCTAACATCAAATTTTTGGTTCTGAAACCACTGTTCCGATTACCTAAAATCGATTGTTACAAAGTGGCAACAGTCCACTGACTAAGAAGTTTACAATATCGGCATACCAAGGCAATGCCGTGGCAATTAACACCTGCTCGTTTTTGAAATTATCCTTAATAAGCTTGATATTGTCGCCTTCATTTCTAGCTTCTAATCTTGATATGTTATCTGCAACTTGATTTCCAGTTCCCTTTCTATCTTGAATCTCTAAATCAAACTCTTGTAGTAAGATTCCACCAATCAATCTTGGCTTTCTATCTTTCTTAGTCACTAAATACTTAATGGCAGAATGGCCTGTGTAAATCGTGACTATGGTACCAACTAAATATGATCGAAATTAGTCGAATGCAAGTACAAGTGTACACAATGGTATCAAGTAATAAAGTGACAAGTAAATGTCGAGTTATTATACCCACAAGGATTGTGAAAGAAAAATATTTATGAAATGTAAATCAAATACTTTGCTTATGGGAAAAATATGTTATTTTCAAGAAGTGATTTAAAAACTAAAAATTAACTAAGTAATAAAGATAAAATGTAAAAATTCCAATGTACGCTTTCAAAAAGATGAGTTTTAATCAATATGACATAATTGTGTTAGATCAATTACATTCCTTAACTTAGTATTACTTAACCCATGTTCATGTTGTTACGATTATTTTCACGGCAACTTGGTAATTTGTTAAGTATTGCATATACATACTTACTAAATTAACTAATCTCTTGAACATTTTTCAATGCGAGTTCAAACAATTAATCAATCTTCATAAGCGCATATAAGATTAAGTGAGGTAACAATATATTTCTATATTGAAACAGTTTAATCACAATAATCCTGCAAGTTATGTAAGGCTAATGTACCGTTTAATACTGTCGCCAATTTAACCTTCAGCTACCTTAGAAGATTAAACATGCACCAATTAAATATTTTGTCAATTAATTACAATTTCAATACACTTAATAATTAATTCATTCATTACCTTACATTTTAGAATGCAAGTATAATATAAGTATGGTTTTATTTAATTGAACAACTTACCAAGGCCTATAACAACACAAACATGATTTCAATAATTTAAGTGGATAGAATGAAATCAATCTAACATGAATTAAATTTAAAGCATTTTCTTTAGAACAAGAAAAACAACACAACAATTATTCATATTTATAATCACAACATAAACAAGAAATTTGAAGAGAAGGGAACTAGGAAGCAAATCCAGTATTTCGCTAAAGCCAAACTAGTGCGCTCCTCTTCTTCTGTGCTTATTCTGTTGAACCAAGGCCTCCACAAACAATTGAATGGCATTATTCCAATGTGGATGAAAGCTCTTTTTCAATAGGGAAATTGGCAAGGGAATTAGATGAAGGGAAATGGAAAAAAAAAGAAGGGAATGAAGGAGAGAGAGTAAGAGAAAGAGAGAGATGTGTAGGAATGAATGGTGTGTGAAATGAGGAAGGGAAGAGGGGTATTAATAGGTCGGAATGGTTGCTAAAAATAGAAAATAATTTTCAGCCATTTAAGCTCCCTTGCCCAGTAATGCATTGAGCAAAGTTTGAATGTTTCAAACTTTGCTATATTTAGCTTGAGGCAAAAAAGGAAAGGCACAAAAAGTGGAGGGGCTTGAACAGCATTTAGGGGAAGCTCAAGTGTAACACCCCAAACCCGGCCTAGAAGTTAGACCTGAAATTGGCTTGTCAAATTGAAGTATTTTTTGAAATCCATGTTTTCATTAGAAACCCTTCTTATTTAAAACGTAGTGCATTGAAAACTTCTTAATTTTATTTCCAAAATTCCTTTTTACTTTGTGGAAGCTAATTCTAAAAGTAACCGATTTATGACCAAGTGATGTTTAAAAGTTAAGTTGCGAAAATGTAGTGTTTTGAAAACAACTGTAGTTTTCGAAAACCGCGATCTACTTTTAACCATTATAAAACATTGTAATTAAAATCCCAAAGTAAAATAAAAACAAGAATCAAAAGAGGCCTTATTACAACCCAATTAAAAAGAAATATGCAACAGTAATAACAAATCTGAAAACATAAGCAGTGTGTGTTCATCTCCGAGTCCCTCGCAGCACCGAACCACCTAACGCTGGGGATTACCTGCACAATTAAAATGGGGTGAGTTTACGAAAACTCAGTGTGTAATCCCCTCCCAAACTAAAATAGGTAACCGTCAGTAAGACAAACAAAAATAGAATCAAACTGGGCTTGTGCCCTTTTATAGAATCAGGTGGGCCTAAGCCCAAATCAACATCAGTACAATTGCAGTGGTCCTAAGCCTGTTACAGAATCACTTGGGTCTCAGCCCTTGTCAGAATCAAATCATATGCATAATGCAAAAATGTATGCTAACCCATCCCAATAATCCATCCGCTACACACTAGCTCCGTCCCCCGTCATATCATATGGGGATATGAGTATTGACCCACCCAACCGACACATCAATGGTAGCTCGGTTGCGGAACTACCTTCATTGCAGCAAGCTGCCAATTACATATATACGGCTTCAAGCCTTCAGTAGCAGTATTATAATTGGCACAAAGCCATCGGTAACTATAATAAGTTTGGCACATAGCCATCATAATCGGCACACAGCCCTAGGTATATGTAATCGACACCGAGTCGTCAATAATCATATATTGGCACATAGCCTTAGGCAAATACATTTGGCACATAGCCATAATCAGAATAATTGGCTTTAAGCCATCGGTAGCTGTATCATGTTAGGCACCTAACCATCAGCGACGGTAATATAGTCGGCACACAGCCTTGGTAAATATGATCGACACATAGTCGTCAACAATCATATATTGGGCTTAAAAGCCGTCAGTGGATCCACGGTTGTCAAGCAACCATGCGATCCTCATATACTTCCTCCGTTCCATAATTCCCACCCATGTGCAACATAATATTATATGAATGCAACAAATATACATACGGCATACAAAATCATACAAATCACAGTCACAACAGTCCAATCACAGTTACACATTCTCAGTCAGAACATAGTCAAATCAATCAAATTGTATTATTAGTGAGTCATATACCCTAAAGGGCAGAACAGTCTTTTTACCTATTAAGGGTATTTTAGTCATTTCACCCTACAAGGGTGTTTTGGTAAATCCCAAACCAAGGGTATTTCGGTAATTTTACAAATCAAGGGTATTTCTGTAATTTTCTAAATTAAGGGTATTTCAGTAATTTTCTAAATCAAGGGTATTTCGATAATTTTCCAAATCAGGGATATTTTGATAATTTTACAAATTGAGTGCATTTTGGTAATTTTATAAATCGACGGTATTTCGATAATTTTACAGGTCGAGGGTATTTCGATAATTTCACAAATTAGGGATATTTCGATAATTTTCCAAATCATGGGTATTTTCGTAATACTAACCTAGAGATATGAGATTCAATCCAAAATTTACTACACAATCATACAATTTACCCACTTGGGCCCATGGGCCCATTGGACCCACGTGGCCCATCGTGGCCCAAAGTAACCTAAGCCCACAAGAGCACTCATGATGGCCTCAACCATCACGTCAAAGCTCTCACACGTGCGCTCGCACACTCGTGTGGCTGCCATCACCTTGTGACCGGTATTTTGGCATTTCGGCATTTGTCATTCTACAACTAGAGTAGTGCGAAATACACACCTGTTTATGAGAACGCACCGAAGTCCACGATCACCAACCTTAGCACATCCTGCATTGAGTCTTGCTCACCAACTCATTTGGTTCGCTCTATTTAAAGCCAGCTTCTCACCAATTCTCATGTTAGCTTCCCGATGTGGGATTACTTTCAACCAATAGGAAAATTCCTCATTCTTATAACCACTTCAACCACAGAGTTTCAGTCCAACTCCACCTCCTACACAGCTCAAATAGAAAAATAAATACTTCACTGCGCATCCCAAGACTTGAACCTTAGACCTCACAGTTACACAACACGTACCTTGCCACTCCACCACAGGCTCTTTCTGTGATAAAAACGCCCATAATTAACTTTAAGACATATGTGCCAGCGTCCAGATTCACTTAAGAGAAAAACCAAAATGAATTGTAAGAGCCAATACCTGAACCCAGACTCTCTTGCAACCTTAAGGATGCCACAACCACTAGACCACATGCTTCCTTGTGTCATTTATTTAACACCATAATTTAAAAGGCCATCATCCAAGCATCCAGGGTTTTATTCACTTAATACCAAAATTTTTGCTAAAGTCTAGGTTAGAACCCAAGATTTCTCCAACACTTCTCAGGGCCATTAACCACCAAAGTAGACATTTAATTGTGTCATTTCCTTGCACAATTAATTATTTATATACAACTTCCTTACGGACCCATACTCAAGGCCCAATACTTCTAGGCCCAAATTTGGGGCATTACATCAAGGGCTATTTTACAAGCATAAAAATCATAAAAAATTAGCTGATTGGATCAGCTATAGGGAAGGTTTTGCACTACCCAATTTCTTGGTGGATCAATCTTCTATACTTAGCACACTATGCCACTTTCATCTTCAGACTTTATATTAATTTTTTATCCAATTAATGTTGGATAAAAATTAAATATAAAGTATATATAATAATCATTATTGGACCATCCTTGGCTGGAAAATAATTTAATCATGATCTTGATTCACTTGATGCAAAAATCACTCCAACGGTTCAAGCCTTTTGAGGTGTTTGTCAAGCCAATTCTCACCGTTTGTGCAAAACTGTATAAAATAAAACAAATTCATGAAAATTTATTATAAAAATAATTAAAATTCAATCTATTAATAATTTAAGTGCAAATTAATTATTTTATAATTAAAGTATGAATTTCAACAAAAATTACTACAAAAATGCATGAATTCGAGCTCAATAGGTGCTGAAGAAGTTGATATATTTTTGTGCTTCCAGCTGCACATCAGTTAGAGTCTGACTAGCATAATAGATCGCATGAAATATTGTCTTTCCTTTGCCCCAGTACTGCTCCAACAGCATAACCACTAGCATCACGCATGAGCTCGAATGGCAATGTCCACTCAGGAGCTATTACAATCGATGTAGCCACCAGTCGCTTTTTAACTCCTCGAAAGCTAGCAGACAAGGTTCATCAAAGATGAAAGGTTTATTTTGTTCCAACAAGGCACACAAGGGCTTAGAGATCTTGGAAAAATCTTTGATAAATCTCCTATAGAATCCAGCATGCCCTAAGAAACTCCTAATTCCCTTAACACTCATTGGAGGTGGTAGCTTCTCAATCACTTCGATTTTTGCCTTGTCAACTTCGATTTATTTATGGGAAACTTTATGCCCTAGGACTGTAATATCCCGAATTAGGGCCTAATCAGAATAGTGGTTTCGTGACGACAAATTCGAGATAGAAATAATTATTTTATAATTATTTTGAGGTTTATGATATGATTATATGATTGTGTGAAAATTTCGTGAAGAAATTCTATGCCTAAAGTGTTTAAATTGAAAGTAGGGGCTAAATCGAATAAGTTGCAAAATTTGCATTCTAGAAGTTTTTAGTATGAAATTGCATTGAAATATTAATTATGAGGTCTTAAATAGAAATTTGACTAATTTTAAGTTCATGGACAAAATTAGGACATGGAAGGAACTTTTGGAAAGTTTAGTAGTAAGGGCATTTTGGTCATTTAGTTATTAAAATGAATTAAAAACAAAATTAAAAGCCAATTTTTGTCCATCTTCTTCATTAGGCCAAAATTTCAAGGGTTCTCCATAGCTAGGGTTTGTTTCAAGCTTCCAAGCTCCATAGTAAGTGATTCCAAGCCCCGTTTTTAATGTTCTTTACGTTTTTGAGATCCCGATAACTCGATTAAGCTTATGTTAGCAATAATTTAACCTAGGGTTTATATTTGGAAAAATACCCATAGGTGAAATTTGTGTATTTTGATTTTTTATGATAGAATATGAAGTTTTAAATTATGTTAGACAACTTGTACTACTCGATTTTAAGCAAAAACGAGTAAAAGGGCTTAATCGGTAAAAATACTTAATAGTCAGAAGTACATGTTAGAGTGAGAATTTGATGTTGCCATAGAAGAGAAAAGTGATCAGCATGTTGTAAAACATAAGAATAAGAAATAAAGTTTAATCCCAAGCCTAGGGGCAAAAATGTAAATATGTAAAAGTTTAGGGGTAAAATTGTAATTTTTGCCAAAATTTGAGTTAAGGATTAATTTGATAATGTGAGTATTAAATAAGCTAAATGTGTTATTTTAGATCAAGAAAGACGTGGAATCGACCTCAATCGAGGAAAAGAAAAGATTGTGGACTAAATTGCAAAATCTTTGTATTTTGGTACCAAGGTAAGTTCATGTGTAAATAATGTAGCATAATTGTTATTTTTAAGTTATTTATGTTAATTATATGATATGCTGATTTTTTATCGTGAAATATTATGCTTTGTGGTTAATGTTGAGTAATATGTAAATTATGTTTACTACTTGATAAATATGAATTGCTACCGAGTATCGGTTCCGATATTCCGTGGAAGACGGCAAATGTCAGATCGAGGGAAAAAGCCCGTTTGAACCTTAGGAATAGATTAGGATACAAGTGACATGTCACTAGGATGGTTGAGCATCCGAACTCGTTGAGTTGAGTCCGAGTTCACTTATGGATGCGAATGTCCGAACTCGTTGAGTTGAGTCCGAGTTCGCTTATGGGCGGGTTACATGATTACTTGATTGCATCTATGGCACTTATGTGCAAGTTATCCATGTATCCGAATTATATTCCGATGTGTTCAACGGGTAAGTTATACTCAAATGGGGAATATTCGAGATGTAAAGAGACGTATTGGTAAGTGATGTGAAATGGATATTTTGGACAGTATGTATTTAACCCTGGGTTGAGTATTGATACAATCACGATAAGGTAATAAGATGATGAAAAAATGATTAGAAATGTGATATGTGTTTCATGATGCATGCTAATGTTGATTGGTATGATCGTTTGTTATGTTACTTATTATTTGCATATGAACTTACTAAGCATTTATGCTTACTCCTCCTTCTTACTCATTGTAGTTTTGGACAAGCCACTCAGAGTCGGGATAGGTCGAAGGCTCAATCACACTATCCTAAGACTTTTGGTAAATGGCTTGTAAATTTAAGTATGGCATGTATAGCAACATACCTATTTTGTGTAAATGATCTTATGATATGGTGATGGAATGGTTGAGAAAATGTTTGATAATGATAAATTATGAAAATGGTTAGTTTAGATTATGTTTGATGTTAAGGAAAATTATTAAGATACTTAGTGCATAAAAACTCATAAAAGGGATGAAATTTGCCATAAACAGAATACTGCAGCAACACTGACGCGAGTTTGAAAATTTACTAAAAATCATAGAAATTGAATTTCGTGATGGAATACATATCAAATTGAATCTTATTATGTCTAGTTTCACATTAAATAAATGAAACAGGTAAAGGAATTATATGTTAAAAGATATTTAAATTTTAGTGAAACAGGGTCATAGCAGTTTCTGAATCCCCTGTTCTAACTTTATAAATTCACCATAAATTGTAAAGATATAATTATGTGATGTATTTTATATCCTCAGTATCCTTATTGAGTCTAGTTTTAGTAGAAATAAGTCTCATAGTCATATGAATTTCGTACAGAGAGAAATGTGGTTCGTAGTAAAAAGAGGTCAAACTAGTCAAGTCCTGAAACAGGGGTAACTTTAACTAATAAATGGTACTAATTTGCTCAACCAAAAATTATAGAAAAAAATTAATAGATAGGTAAATGAGTCTATATTCATGGAAAATTTACGGATCTTGATTTCGAGTTTCGTAACTCCAGATATGATTTTTCTTGTTACTGTGACGCAAGTAGCTTAAAAGCTGTGAATGTAGAAACAAATAATCCAAAGTTCTAAAAATGTTAAATTAAGCTTAGTAACACCTCATACTCGACTCCGGTGACGGTCTCGGGCATGGGGGCATTACATTTAGTGGTATCGTGAGCAGTTTAGTCGGTTCTCGGATCGCGTGTTGTATGTACGGATTTTTGCTATACATGCCATATGTATAAATTGTGATAGTGTGACGACTTCGACCTTTTAAATGATTTTATTTATAGTAAATGGATCCCGATCTAGTGTGGCGGATGAAGTAGAGAGTAATCGCCACCTCCGGCTAAAGGAGCAACACCGATCAAAAATCCACCTCCTACTGTTGGTCGTGGGAGGAGGAGAAAGGGGTCGGGAAGCCTTTCTCCAAATGATGAGTGCATGGTACACTAAGTTCGTTCAATGCGAACCCAAATGTACAACCTCCCCACCTCCCCCAATTCCTCAACTCGTACTTCGACGCCTCAAGGTATGGATCTCATGAAATTTCACGAACTCCAGCTTGATAGAATTCGCAAGCAAGGGGTCAAGAATTTAAAGCAAATATTGATGATGATGCCGAGAAAGCGAGTTACGCTTGAAAATTCTATCCGGGTATTTGACGAATTATCTTGTACACCTGAAGAATGTTTGAAATGTGCTATATCTTTGTTGAGGGATTCAGCTTATAATTGGTGGAAGACTTTGATTTCGGTGGTACCGAAAGAGAAAATAACTTGGGAATTCATTCAAGAAGAGTTTCGGAAGAAATATATTAGTGAAAGATTTATTGATCAGAAGCGTAAAGAATTTCTTGAGCTCAAGCAAGGTAATATGACTGATTCTGAGAATGTGAAAGAGAGTTTGTTCGATTAAGTAAGTATGCCGGAGAGTATGTTCCTCAGAGGCCAAGATGTGCCGACGATTTGAAGACGGGCTCAACGAAGACATCAAGGTATTTGTTGGAATTCTTGAATTAAAAGAAATGGTAGTATTGGTTGATCGAGCTTGTAAGGCCAAAGAATTACTTAAAGAAAAGAAAAAGGTAGAGGCTGAGACTAGAAATTGGAAGAAAAGACCGATGAGCCGTTCATTTTCACAAAGAACTTTGGAAAGTCAAGGAATATGAATCCTCATTCCCAAGCTTCACTGGGCAATCATATGGGAATTATAAGAAGCAAAATGTGGGTCCTAAATCCCGGACTACTTGGCGGCACGAGGTAGGGAACTCGAGATTTGTTAAACTTGAGTGCCAGCGTGTGGTAGAAATCATTTTGGTCCGTGTAGAGCAAATGAATGTTTTCGATGTGGTTCTCCGGATCATTTTATTAGAGACTGCCCAAAGAGAGCTGAAAAAGAAAAATTTCAGAATACAAAAACAAGTGGGGCGAATTCGAGAGGAAGATATCCAAGAAAAGCTGGGAGCGAAGCAAGCGATAAGAATGTAGCCGAGGATGCACCAGCTTAGACTCAAGGAAGAGCTCCGGCTAGAACTTATGCTATTAAAGCGCGTGAAGATGCTTCTTCACCTGATGTGATTACCGGTACATTTTCTCTCTATAATGTTAATGTTATTGCTTTGATTGATCCCGGTTCTACTCATTCATATGTGTGCATGAAATTGGTGTCTAGTATGAATATACCTATTGAGAACACAGAATTTATGATTAGAGTGTCGAATCCATAAGGCAAATGTGTGACTGTTGATAAAGTATGTAAGAAATGTCCTTTAATGATTCGGGATCATTACTTTCCGGTCGACTTGATGTTGTTGCCGTTTGATGAGTTTGATGTTATTTTGGGTATGGATTGGTTGACATTGCATGATGCTAAAATAAATTGCAAAGAAAAGGTTATAGAATTACAGTGTGAAAATGGTGAAACTCTACGGGTTGAATCAGATAAATCAGAGGCATTACCTAGTGTGATTTCTGCAATGTCGGCTCAAAGATATCTGAGAAAGGGTTATGAAGCTTATTTGGCGTATGTAATTAATACAAAAGAAGTTGAAAAGAAAGTTGAATCAGTGCCAATTGTGTGTGAATTTGTGGACGTATTTCCAGAAGAATTGCCGGGTTTACCTCCAGTCAGGGAAGTAGAATTTGGTATTGATTTGATACCGGGAACAGCTCCGATTTCGATTGCTCCGTATAGAATGGCACCAGCAGAGTTGAAGGAATTAAAGTCGCAGTTGCAAGAGTTGACTGATAAAGGTTTTGTGAGATCGAGTTTTTCACCTTGGGGTGCTCCCGTGTTATTTGTGAAAAAGAAGGATGGTTCTATGAGGTTGTGTGTTGATTATCGCTAGTTAAACAAGGTGACAATCAAAAACAAATATCCGTTGCCAAGAATTGATGATTTGTTTGATCAGCTAAAAGGAGCGACATGGTTTTCAAAGATTGACTTGAGATCTAAGTATTACCAACTGCGGGTAAAAGAGTCGGATGTGCCTAAAACTGCTTTTAGAACAAGGTATGGTCATTATGAATTTTTAGTTATGCCATTCGAGTTGACAAATGCTCCTGCTGTGTTTATGGATTTTATGAATCGCATATTCCGACCATACTTGGACAAATTTGTTGTGGTGTTTATAGATGATATTTTAATTTATTCAAAAGATGATACAGAGCATGCTGAGCATTTGAGGATAGTTTTGCAAACTTTGAGAGATAAGTAGTTGTATGCTAAGTTTAGTAAAAGTGAATTTTGGCTACGGGAAGTTAGATTTTTGGGTCATATTGTTTCAGGTGATGGTATACGGGTTGATCCTAGTAAAATTTCAGCCATTGTTGATTGGAAACCACCAAAAAATGTAACTCAAGTTAGAAGTTTCTTGGGGCTAGCTGGGTATTATCAGTGATCAGAAATGGATTTTCTATAATTGCTACTCCTATAACTAGATTACTCCGAAAGGATGTTAAATTTGAATGGACGGAAGAATGTCAACAGAGTTTTGAAGAATTGAAAAAGTTATTAACAGAGGCACCAGCGTTAGTACAAATGACCGATTAGGTAAAGAATTTGTGGTGTATAGTGATGCTTCTCTAAATGGTTTGGGGTGTGTGCTCATGCAAGAAGGAAAAGTGGTGGCATATGCTTCGAGGCAGTTAAAACCTCATGAGAGGAATTATCCCACTCACGATTTGGAATTGGCTGCGGTGGTGTTTGCTTTGAAAATTTGGCGACATTATTTCTATGGCGAAAAGTGCCAAGTATATACCGACCACAAAAGTCTTAAGTACTTGATGTCACAAAAAGACTTGAATTTAAGACAGCGAAGATGGTTGGAATTATTGAAAGATTACGAGCTTGTTATTGATTATCATCCGGGAAAAGCGAATGTGGTTGCTGATGCTTTGAGCGGAAAGTTACTCTTTACTTTGAGAGCTATGAACACTCGGTTAAAGGTATCAGATGATGGTTCGATTCTAGCAGAGTTAAGAGTAAGATCGATGTTTTTACAAGATATTTGTGAAGCTCAGAAAAATGATCAAGATTTGCAAGCCAAGAGAAAATAGTGTGAAGTTGATACAGAGTCAGATTTCAGAATTGGTTCTAATGGATGTTTAATGTTTAAAGATCAGATTTGTGTACCAAAGAATGAGGAATTGATTCAAAAGATCCTACAGGAAGCACATAGTGGTTATTTCTCGATTCATCCGGGTAGTACGAAAATGTATAATGACTTGAAGAAAATGTATTGGTGGAATGGACTGAAAAGAGATATATCGAGTTTGTGTCCAAATGCTTAATTTGTCAACAGTGAAAGTTTGAACACCAAGTGCCTTCTCTGGATTACTTCACCTATCATAGTTCTGAATGGAAATGGGATCGAATTACCATGGATTTTATATCGTGGTTGCCGTTAACTCCGTGGAAGAAAAATGCCATCCGGGTAATAGTTGATGATCGACTAAATCGGCTCATTTTATTCCTAAGCGTACAAATTATTCTCTTAATAAGTTGGCTGAATTGTATATCCGTGAGATTGTTAGACTTCATGGAATACCTTTGTCAATCATTTCGGATAGAGATCCGAGATTTACTTCACGGTTTTGGCAAAAGTTGCAAGAAGCATTAGGTACAAAGTTAAATTTCAAAGATCGCTTTTCATCCACAAACCGATGGACAATCGTAAAGAGTAATTCGATTCTTGAAGACATGCTCGGATGTTGTGTATTGGAATTTCAAGGAAGTTGGGAAAGATATTTGCCGTTGGTAGAATTTGCTTACAACAATAGTTATCAGACGAGCTTGAAAATGGCACCTTATGAATCATTATATGGTCGTAAGTGTCGAACGCCTTTGTATTGGACTGAGCTCAAGGAAAATCAGATTTATGGAGTTGATCTAATAAAAGAAACTGAAGAAAAAGTGAAAGTAAACCGAGATTGTTTGAAAGCTGCTTCAGATAGACAGAAATCTTATGCAGATCTAAAACGAAAAGACATTGAATTTCAAGTTGGTGATAAAGTATTTTTAAAGGTGTCTCCGTGGAAGAAAGTCCTTAGATTTGGACGGAAGGGCAAATTAAGTCCGCGTTTTATTGGGCCGTATGAAGTAATTGAAAAAGTTGGACCGGTAGCATATCGGCTAGCATTACCACCTGAATTAGAGAAGATTCATGATGTGTTCCACGTATCTATGTTACATCGGTATCGTTCGGATCCTTCAAATGTAGTTTCACCGACAGAAATTGAACTACAACCAGATATGACCTACGAAGAAGAACCGATTAAGATTTTAGCTCGAGAGGTCAAACAACTAAGGAATAAAAATGTTGCACTTGTGAAGGTGTTGTGGAAAAGGCATGGAATAGAAGAAGCTACATGGGAATCTGAAGAAACTATGAGAAATCAATACCCACATCTGTTTACCGGTAAGATTTTCGAGGACGAAAATCCTTAAAAGGGGGGAGTGTTGTAATATCCCGAATTAGGGCCTAATCGGAATAGTGGTTTTGTGACGACAAATTTGAGATAGAAATAATTATTTTATAATTATTTTGAGGTTTATGATATGATTATATGATTGTGTGAAAATTTCGTGAAGAAATTCTATGCCTAAAGTGTTTAAATTGAAAGTAGGGACTAAATCGAATAAGTTGCAAAATTTGCATTCTAGAAGTTTTTAGTATGAAATTGCATTGAAATATTAATTATGAGGTCTTAAATAGAAATTTGACTAATTTTAAGTTCATGGACAAAATTAGGACATGGAAGGAATTTTTGGAAAGTTTTGTAGTAAGGGCATTTTGGTCATTTAGTTATTAAAATGAATTAAAAACAAAAGTAAAAGCCAATTTTTGTCCATCTTCTTCATTAGGCCAAAATTTCAAGGGTTCTCCATAGCTAGGGTTTGTTTCAAGCTTCCAAGCTCCATAGTAAGTGATTCCAAGCCCCGTTTTTAATGTTCTTTACGTTTTTGAGATCCCGATAACTCGATTAAGCTTATGTTAGCAATAATTTAACCTAGGGTTTATATTTGGAAAAATACCCATAGGTGAAATTTGTGTATTTTGATGTTTTATGATAGAATATGAAGTTTTAAATTATGTTAGACAACTTGTACTACTCGATTTTAAGCAAAAACGAGTAAAAGGGCTTAATCGGTAAAAATACTTAATAGTCAGAAGTACATGTTAGAGTGAGAATTTGATGTTGCCATAGAAGAGAAAAGTGATCAGCATGTTGTAAAACATAAGAATAAGGAATAAAGTTTAATCCCAAGCCTAGGGGCAAAAATGTAAATATGTAAAAGTTTAGGGGTAAAATTGTAATTTTTGCCAAAATTTGAGTTAAGGATTAATTTGATAATGTGAGTATTAAATAAGCTAAATGTGTTATTTTAGATCAAGAAAGACATGGAATCGACCTCAATCGAGGAAAAGAAAAGATTGTGGACTAAATTGCAAAATCTTTGTATTTTGGTACCAAGGTAAGTTCATGTGTAAATAATGTAGCATAATTGTTATTTTTAAGTTATTGATGTTAATTATATGATATGCTGATTTTTTATCGTGAAATATTATGCTTTGTGGTTAATGTTGAGTAATATGTAAATTATGTTTACTACTTCATAAATATGAATTGCTACCGAGTATCGGTTCCGATATTCCGTGCAAGACGGCAAATGTCAGATCGAGGGAAAAAGCCCGTTTGAACCTTAGGAATAGATTAGGATACAAGTGACATGTCACTAGGATGGTTGAGCATCCGAACTCGTTGAGTTGAGTCCGAGTTCACTTATGGATGCGAATGTCCGAACTCGTTGAGTTGAGTCCGAGTTCGTGAGATGTAACTAGGCATCCGAGCTCGTTGAGTTGAGTCCGAGTTCGCTTATGGGCGGGTTACATGATTACTTGATTGCATATATGGCACTTATGTGCAAGTTATCCATGTATCCGAATTATATTCCGATGTGTTCAACGGGTAAAGTTATACTCAAATGGAGGAATATTCGAGATGTAAAGAGACGTATTGGTAAGTGATGTGAAATGGATATTTTGGACAGGTATGTATTTAACCCTCGGGTTGAGTATTGATACAATCACGATAAGGTAATAAGATGATGAAAAAAATGATTAGAAATGTGTTATGTGTTTTAGTGATACATGCTAATGTTGATTGGTATGACCGTTTGTTATGTTACTTATTATTTGCATATGAACTTACTAAGCATTTATGCTTACTCCTCCTTCTAACTCATTGTAGTTTTGGACAAGCCAGCTCAGAGAGTCGGGATAGGTCGAAGGCTCAGTCCACACTATCCTAAGACTTTTGGTAAATGGCTTGTAAATTTAAGTATGGCATGTATAGCAACATACCTATTTTGTGTAAATGATCTTATGATATGGTGATGGAATGGTTGAGAAAATGTTTGATAATGATAAATTATGAAAATGGTTAGTTTAGATTATGTTTGATGTTAAGGAAAATTATTAAGATACTTAGTGCATAAAAACTCATAAAAGGGATGAAAATTGCCATAAATGAATCATCTGCAGCAACAACACCGACACGAGTTTGAAAATTTACTAAACATCATAGAAATTGAATTTGGTGATGGAATACATATCAAATTGAAGCTTATTATGTCTAGCTTCACATTAAATAAATGAAACAGGTAAAGGAATTATATGTTAAAAGATATTTAAATTTTAGTGAAACAGGGTCATAGCAGTTTCTGAATCCCCTGTTCTAACTTTATAAATTCACCATAAATTGTAAAGATATAATTATGTGATGTATTTTATATCCTCAGTATCCTTGTTGAGTCTAGTTTTAGTAGAAATAAATCTCATAGTCATATGAATTTCGTACAGAGAGAAATGTGGTTCGTAGTAAAAAGAGGTCAAACCAGTCAAGTCCTGAAACAGGGGTAACTTTAACTAATAAACTGTACTAATTGGCTTAACCAAAAATTCTAGAAAAAAAGTAATAGATAGGTATATGAGTCTAGATTCAATGAAAATTTACGGATCTTGATTTCGAGTTTCGTAACTTGAGATATGATTTTTCTTGTGACTGTGACGCAAGTAGCTTAAAAGCTGTGAATGTAGAAACAAATAATCCAAAGTTCTAAAAATGTTAAATTAAGCTTAGTAACACCTCATACTCGACTCCAGTGACGGTCTCGGGCGTGGGGGCATTACAAGGACAATGTCTTCCCTTACCATGAAATGAAACTTCTCCTAGTTTAAGATGAGGTTAGTCTCCTCATAGCGTTGAAGTACCAATTCAAAGTTGTGCAAACAACCTTCAAAATCATTCCCAAATATCAAGAAATCGTCTACAAACACTTTGACGAAATTCTCAACCATATCCGAGAATATGGAAATCATGCACCATTGGAATGTTGTTCGCGCATTACATAGACCAAAGGGCATTCTTCTAAAGGTGAATGTACCATACAAACAGGTGAATGTTGTCTTTTCTTGATCCTCTGCGGCAATTGCAATCTAATTGTACCCAGAGTATCCATCTAAGAAACAATAGAAGTCCTTTCCAGCTAATCGATCTAACATTTGGTGAATGAAGGGCAATTGAAAATGGTCCTTCCTTGTGGCTTTGTTGAGCTTGCAATAGTCCATGCAGACTCGCCATCCCACGATAGTTCGTGTAGGAATAAGTTCATTACTGTTGTTACTGACCACGATGACACCTCCCTTCTTTGGCACACATTGGAATGGACTCACCCAAGAGCTATTAGAGATTGGGTAGATAATGCTAGCATCCAACCATTTGATTATCTCCTTCTTCACCGCCTCTTTCATAATGGGGTTTAACCTCCTTTGCTACTCAATAGAATTGCCATGGAAATCTTCTAGTAGAATTTTGTGCATACAGAGTGTAGGGTTGATTCCTTTAATATTTGCAATAGTCCAGCCTAATGCCTTTTGAAATTTCCTAAGCACAGCTAACAACTTAACCTCTTGCTCATCAGTCAACTCAGTAGACAGAATCATGAGTAACCTGTTATCCTTTCCTAAATATTCGTACTTTAACTATGAAGTTAGAGGTTTTAACTCTAAGGTGGGTGGTTCTTCTATGGACAACTTAGAAGGACTAAAAGTTCAAGCAAATAAAGCTAATGTGTCAAACCTCTTCCCAGGTCTACCGACAATTATTTTGGATTCCAGAAACTCATTGTTCTGTCCTAATGGCTCTTCAGACTCTATCCCTTAAATCCAAAAATTGAAAGGACCTTGCTAAGAAGGAGAAGAGAACAAAGAGCAATGAATTAAGACAGTAATAATCCACTTGCTATGAATGAGCAACTTAATCTGGAAGCTCAGAATGTTAATCCTCCTGTTGCTCAAATGTTTGATTATCTAGATAGACCAATTTAGGAGCATGTAGTGCCTATCTTAGACAACCTAAATCCTTGAATAGTTAGGCCACAATTGGAAGCTCCCCACTTTGAACTAAAACCTACAATATTTTAGAAGCTTCAATCAATTGATCAGTTTGGTCGTTTTGCCAATTGACGATCCCTGATTGCACTTGAGACTTTTCTTGGAGGTTTGTGATTCTTACAGACAGCATGGTGTCCCTGAAGATGGCTTAAAACTCAAACTGTTTCCCTATTCTTTAAGATATCATGCTAGAACATGGCTCAACATTTTACCATCTAGAATAGTAAAATCATGGAATGGTCTCTGCCAAAGATTTCTGCTGCGACATAACCTACCCAATATGAATGCCAAACTGAGAAGTAACATAACATCGTTTAAGCAACTAGAGGATAAAACACTATATGAAGCATGGGAAAGGTTCAAATATTTGTTTAGAAAATGTCCTATGCTTGGATTTCAGCATTGGACTCGAATAGAGATATTCTACAATGGTTTGAATGCACAGACACGGATGGTGGTTGATGCTTCAATTAATGGAACTTTGTTGGATAAGTCTTATAATGAAGCCTACAGATTTTAGAAAGAATCACCAATAATGATTATCAATACCCCACAACAAGAGCTGGAACTGGTAGGAGAGTGGTTGGATCTTTCGAACTTGATGTTATTACTTTGCTTACTATTTAGGTATCTTCTTTAGCCAACATGATAAAGACCATGTAGAACCATAGTGAGGTGAAAGAGTTGAAAGCAACTGGGTTATCTTGTGTTTATTATGGTGAGGATCACCTTTTTGAAGAGTGTCCTTCAAACCCAACATTTGTCTACTATATGGGCATCTTTAATAATAATAATCCTTATTCCAACATATATAACCCTTGTTGGAAACAACACACAAATTTTGGGTGGAACAATTAAGGAGCTGGAAATTCCAACACATTAGACCCAATGCGATGAATGTTCCACCTGGTTTCAATCAGTCTATACTCCTCAACAACGAGTTCAACAAAGAAAGACATCATCTTCTTCCTTATCTATTGACTCTTTACTGAAACAGTATATGGCCAAGAATGATGTTGTGATCCAGAGCCAAGCATCATCATTATGAGCTTTAGAGAATCAAGTAGGACATGTAAGTAATGCTTTGAACTCAAGGACACTAGGATATTTGGCTAGTGGTACCGAGAATGCAAGACCACATGGGAAAGAACATTATAAAGCAATCACTATTAGAAGTGGCATACAACTAGTCAAAGTTGTCAAAAATGTTGTTCTTAAATCAATGAATTCATAAACAATTACAAGAAAAACCCTTGAACAACCCAAGAAGAGCACCACAACTGGGAAAACTAGGCCAAGCAATACCGAAGCAAACTCAGATAACACTGCCAAACACAATTCCTAGCCAAAACAATCATTACAACTTGAAGTTCGCCTATCCCCACCATTTCCCAACGCTTTGAAAATCACAAACAAGACTAACATTTTAGGCGATTCTTGGATGTCCTTAAGCAAATTCACATCAATATTCCTTTGGCGGAAACCTTGGAGGAAATGCCTAACTATGTCAAGTTTATGAAAACATACTTTCAAAGAAGACACGATTGGGAGAATTTGAAACAGTCACACTCACTGAAGGGTGCACTGCTATGTTGACAAATAAATTGCCTCCAAAGTTGAAAGACCCAGGAAGCTTCACAATACCTTGCCTAAATGGAAACCAATATATTGGGAAAGCCTTGTGTAATTTAGGAGCGAGCATAAATCTTTTGCCCATGTCTGTGTTAAAAAAATTGGGAATTGGTGAAGCAAGACCTACCACTGTAACCTTGCAATTGGCAGATCGATCATATGCACACCCAGAAGGTAAAATCAAGGAAGTCTTGGTAAAGGTAGATAAATTTATTTTTCCTACTGATTTCATTGTGTTAGACTGTAAGGCTAACAAAGATGTGCCTATTATTTTGGGGTAGACCTTTCCTTGCAACATGTAAAACTGTGACTAATGTTGAAAAGGGAGAATTAACTATGAAGGTGAACGATCAACAGATCACTTTTAATGTTTTCAAGGCTTTGAAATGCTCTGGTGATATCGAAGAATGTCATGTTGTAATTTTATTAAATTCCGTTGTGGAAGAGGAACTTGAGAAAGAATACCATGAAAAAGAGTATAGTGAATTAGATTCAATTGATATTGATGATCTATAGTAGTGCCTTTATGCATACAGCTAGTAACAGACTTGTTGAGATCACGAAATAAACAAATTAGCAACTAAAACTATAAAAATTACAATAACAAAAACTAAAGTTACTAATCGCCAATCCCCAGCAACTGCGCTAAAAACTTATCGCATGTGAATATGATGTGTGAATTGTGCAAGTGTACACGTCGAATCAAGTAATAAAGTGATAAGTGAGTATCTTTCCCACAAGGATTGGATGAGTGCTCTTTGTCTAAGTTATCACAATTGAACAAAAAGATAAATGTATCGAATGATGTTTAATGAAATTAAAATGGGATTAACACATTAAAAGTGAGAGTAATGAAGTATACTAGCAGATATTACCATTGTAACAAATCAAACAAGAGTACTAAGGTCTTTAGCAAGGTTGGAATATTGGTCGTAAAGGCTGGGATTACTAAGGGATCTATTCTGAAGGCTGGGATTACTAAGGGATCTATTCTAACCTGTGAACAATGATGTGGCAAAACTATGGCAAACTTACTATTTGATTGGGTACAAATGTGGTTTGCTTCTGTCGAAAGCAAGACCTAGGGTTACTCATCCCTAAGGCACTATATGACTATAGGCTTGGGATTAGAAACTACTACTAAAGCTCAACCCTAAAAATCATATAAGGTAAGGCTCTATGTCTAGAGTTTACACAAGTATTTCACTCAACACTCACTTATATTACCCAACTTCGATCCAGGTTTTCTACCCAAAACCTTAAGTAAATCCTCACAAAAAGAGAAATGAAATTAAGAAAGGATTATCACCTCTAGAAGGTAGATATATAAAAATTAGGCACTCTCATAATACAAGACAACACTTGAAAGAATGAATCAAAATTAGCCTCAGAAGTGCGTACAAGTGAAAATAAAAATAACAAAGAAATGATTGAAATTTTATATGCTCTCAACAATGAGTGAAAATTAACACTTCTAAAGCTTGTTTCTTGTTGAGTTCTGAGTGTTCTTGTGTAGTATTTATATGCTCTAAACAATTAATAGTCATTTGAGGTTGAAAGATACCAATTTGAGTTATTGGAGTCTTTAATTTCAACACTAAATACCTTTCCAAAGCTTTAAGTGTAACACCCCTTACCCGTATTTGAAGCCGGAACGGGGTACGAGGCATTACCGAACTTACAATCAAGCTTGAAAGCTTAAAAAACCCTAGCCATGGTTTTCCCTTGTGAAATTCGGCCATGGGGTAGGAGATGGACAAAAATTGACTTTTAATTTGGCTTTTTAATTCATTTAATTACTAAATTACCAAAATGCCCTTAATGGAAAACTTTAGAAACATACCTAACCATGTCCATTTTTGTCCACCAATTTAACCAATGATCTAATTACCATTTAAGGACCTTCAATTTAAAATTGCATAACAATTAGACACCTCTAGCTTATAGAACTCAAGTTTTGGACTTTTTGCAATTTAGTCCTTTTGACCAAATTGAGTGCACAAACATCAAAATTTTCAAACAAAATTTTTACGAAATCATTCCATAAAATTTTAGATCATAAAAATATAATAAAAATAAATTTTTTACATCGAATTTATGGTCTCGAAACCACTGTTCCAACTAGACCCAAAATCAAGCTGTTACATTAAGTATCAGTACCCAAGCCATAGGCCCAATTCCTTTGGTCTAAAATATGACTATAGCACCCCATACCTAGTCTAATTGCCAAACCCGTGCAATGGAATGCCACATTTGACACCTAAGTGACTCTCCATTAACACCCAACCTAACCTCCAACACACCAAAATTTAAAACATAAAACATGTTTAGATATAAGAAAACACAAGCTCGCGAAGTCACTTCACTTGCTTCTTGGTACATAACGACAATAACATGTGAACCTACATCTCTTGCACGAACATAACTACTCTTTCCCGAAAGGCATAAACATTTTTAGAAATGAATTAAAAACATGCAAACCCTAAATTTTGCAAAACAACAGTTCAACTATTTGACATTGGGGTTCGCGCCCTACTTAACATTCTAAGTCTTCCATGTGGTAAGTGTCCTTAAACTGGGTAAGTCCTATGAGCTACACTTATGTGTTTAGATACTATGAACATGTTTCGTAGGGTTTCTCCTATTCTACATATCAAAAGTTGTTAGGGCTTCGAGGGTAGTAGTTCGCCAATCACTAGGGTTTGTACTTAGCATAGTTCAACAACCCTGTCACTTTGTAGCAAATTTGGTGAACTCTCTTTAGGTTTGTCAATTTTGAATATTTCATGGTAATGCTTATGGCAAACACTATGTTAGAAATTAATTACTTGAGTATGATCTTGTAAATTAAGAAAACATCAATCAAACTTAGACTATATCCAAGTTTTACAAGTTTGCAAATAAAAATATAAAGAAAAACATAAGAAAACATTTAAATAACTGAATCCTAGATTAATCGACAAAGTCAATAGAAAGATATTTCTAAACCCAACCAGAATCACACATTGCCTTTAAATACACGGTTCACTTGTCGTTCAGAGTTTATGCTTCACCAGGATCACTCACCTCGCCGCTACACCCCGTGCAATCTAAATGTCTATAGTGTTAAGAAGGAATGTGTGAACTCGGTGAATATACTTGAAAGAATAACCACATAGCATGCACAAAACATATGTTAAACAAAAGCGTTAGCAAGGTCACTAAACTGCGAACTAGGTTTGCCATACTTACGCGTAGTTACTCACTGTCAGTTAGCTTAAAATAGTAAAACATAATATTTTAGAAAACACAATCTTATTCACATGCTCTTTTCTGTTGGATAAGTAGATCTCCTTATAACTCCTCACTATGTCTCAAAGATTATTAACATGTCCCATAAGTGTAGCATAAATCTAAGCACTCTCCAACACACCAACATATCCCATTGAATGGAGTTTAGCTCGACATTCCCTTATCTCTCCAACCTGTCACAAGGTCTCTCGCCCAAAACATAAAACACAACAGTGAGTACTCACAATCCTACGGCATGCCATTATATCCAATGGTTTTAAAAGATTATAGTGTCAAAACATTTAATTAAACATAGAGCTCACAAGTCATGAGGAACTCGCAAATCACTATTCATATCTAGCTTGCGATATAGAGCTCGCAAATCACCGTTCATAAAAACACATATTTAACATATAATCACAAAGCAAAGTTATTAAGAAGTCTTACTCTTCGAATGTTCCAGTAACCGTTGGGCCATAAGTACCACGCCTCATGTAAATCCCTATACACGTCCCAATCATTAAGCTCGAATATTAGGATGTCACACCACCGTTACACATCACACACACAATAGAAGTGCCGTGTTATTAAGTGATCATTCCTTTTTAGCATTCTACGAATTTCAAGTCTAATATACATCAGTCATCATTAAAACATGCTCAGCATACTTGAATTTAACTAACATTAACAATTATACATGCATTATGACCATTTAGAAAAATTTCCAAAATCAAGAACGTAGGTATCAATACTGTAGCAATGGTATTGATATTTTACTAAAAAGGTATTGGTACCGATTGGAAAATTGATACCAAAACTGCATTAAGTTTTTCGCCCAAAATCAAAATCCCAGAAATTATTAGTACCTTCACTAGAGTATCAATTATTTTACACCGAGTATCGATACTCGTGATATGGTATCGATACCAAATCGTAAAACTGACTCCCTGCACTATCATTTTTAGAACCGAGTATTGATACCTCTATTGTAAGGCAAAAAGATACAGCATTTAACAGCATATAGTCTATTCCTACTTAGTTCCATTCAACATGCATCTATTAAATCAACGTATAAACATCAAAACATCTAAATGGGGGTTCAAAATGCAACAAAATTATTTGAGCAAACTACCAAAAACCAAGTTCAATAGGTCAAAATATCCAAGCAAATAAGACATGAAAACATCCTAAATACCATAGAAAATTTTAGCAAAATGACAACCACTTTGCCTTAAAATCCCAACATAAATGAATAAGAAAACACCTACAAAGATAAAGCAAAAGTTTCGCTTAGATCACCCCTTTGGTACCATACTACTCACACCGGCACTTAACTAATCTGCAATGGTTAAAAAGGAGTGGATGAGCTTAACAAGCTCAGTGAATGCATAGGATAACTACCATGCAAACGAGTCACCATGCATTAATAGAACAACCGAACAACACGAGTACAATACTACCAATGTTAGAGTCATTTCACTTATTCATGCATTACCATTGTTTCGTTTACATATTTACCAAATACTCATACAAGCATATATCACATTATACATAAACACATATAAAGATAATTTGGCTCTTGAGTTATGAAACATAAAGTGGGCTCTATCACCACACATCGGATAAACGGATCTCCAACACATCAAATAGACTCATAGAGTCAAACATATCCCAAAAGTGTCGCTTATAGCTAGCACTCACCAACACACCAAACATATCTCAGTGAATGGAGCTTAACTCACATTTCTTTATCTCTCCAAATTTGTTCGGAGCCTTAAAGCCCTATAAACATAAAACATATAGGGGAGTACATACAATCATATGGCAAGCCAACTATATCCAATGTTTCCATAAACACACAAGGCCAAAATATTTGTTATCATACACACATATTACTTACCATTTTTCTGCACTTTACCTCTGTATAATCGTATTATAAACATAATTTAATCACTGTCATCAGGCATGTACAAAATGCCCACATTTACACTTTCTCAACAGTCATCACAAACATATAGCACATTTCATTAGCATCAAATTTCAGTCCACAATTTCACAACTCACAATCACATTTAACATCAAGAGTATGGAAATACTTACACTCAGAATTTAGAGTATGCGTTTAGGCTGCTTCTAAATTCCCAATTCACACAATGAATTGCGTCTATAAGTAGCGATCCCAAACACTCACCAATTACTTTCGCCTAGACACCGAAAGATCAACTAGTCTTTCCTTAGCTCGTAAAAGGTCTTAATGAATCCGAAGCTTCAACAAGTAAGCCACAAGAAAAGTACAATCAACAACCAACTAGATATTCAACTCAAACAACCAAAAGCATAAGCCTAAGCTAAGTTCTCATGAAACCGAAACCTTTGACATAGCAAACTTAGAATTCACATATCTCAGTCTACACTCAATCTTTTTGCATAAAAGGAATTACATTCATCTAATTAATCACCTACGACAAATTTTCAACCTTTAAACTACGTAAAACTACTCAATTTTTGGTATCAAAATTTTCAACATGTTTAAGGCTATTTTCATGAAAATTCATTAAAATGTTATAAATATTTAACAAAACTTCAAAGTAAGTTTAGAAACCTTCCAATCATGTCAAAACTAATTAAGAAAGACCTTGAAACCATTTTTACTCTAAAACCTAAAATCCACCATTAAAGACTCAAATTTTGGCTTTTAATCAAAACATGTAATTCAATATCTAAAAACTTAGTTTTGAAGACTAAATAATATTAAAAACTAATAGAAAGATGAATGGTTACCTTTGATGAAAGAAAAACGAGCTTTTGATGCAAAACTGAGAAGAATGAGATTTTTGGGATGTTTTCTTGAAATTATATGAAGATTTGATGCTATAAGGATGAAAGAAATTAATAAAATTAGGATTTGAAAAATGAAAACGAGTGCGAGTGGCTTGGAGAGCAAGGTGCACCAACAAGGGATGGGAACAATGGCTATTGTGAAAACAAAATGTAGGTGGAGGGAATTATTAGGCTAATTTTAAAATTTTGTCTATCTACAACTTAAACACTCAAAAATTTGACCCTTGTTACAAAACAGTCTTTTTTCTATAATTGAAGGTCTCTAAAATTCTCTTCCAAAAATTGATTTCATTTTCTAAAAACCGTAGTCGAAAATATTTACAGTTTACGATGTCAACAAATTTCGAACACTCTAAAGCTAAAATCCTTAAAATATCCCTAAAACTCCTAAGTCATATTTTGGGGTGTTACAACAACTAGGAGAGGTACGGTACCTCATAAGGGAACTGGTACCTAGGATTTTGGGAGTCTTATAACACAAGGCTTGGGTGTCATTCCTTCGAGGGGCTGTGGTACCGTTAAAACTCATCTTGCTCACTAACTCTTAGGTACCACCCCTTTTTGGTCAAGGTACCAAACTTGACTAGGTGCATTTAGAAAAACTTTATTTTTTGCTTAAAAACTAACTTGAAAATAGTTCTTAAAAGTTTATTTTACCAAATTTAATTTAAAGAGTATTTGTTATATCAAAACATTAGAAAATCAAACTTAACAATCTCCCCCTTTTAGCTAAAACAATACTTAGAAAAAATTTCTTTTTACAACTCCACCTAAATAAAAAATTATTTTTAAGTTGTGACTCCCCCTTTTTAAAACACTTTTTTTCTACAAGATTTTCCTTTTTCAGAACTTATTAGAAAAATAACAAGTTTTTATGTTTGGACAATTCAAAAAATTAGAAAATAAAGTTTTTCCAACATAATTTGATTTTCAATTCCATTAGCAAATATTAAGCTATGGTCTCTCCCCCTTTTTTATATATAAAAAACATTAGAAAATTAAAAAGGAAGAGATCAATGTTTTATATAACAAAAGAACATTTAAAACATGTTATAAAGATAAAGCAAAGCATGGAACATAAGGAACATGGACTATGAGAACATTTAAAGCATACCAAAAAAGGATGCAAAACAAGCAACACAAAATATCCAAAGGAAAATCATAAGAAACATCATCCAATTTAACCGAAAAATATCCAAAAACTTAAGTCAAAAAGTAGTGCAACAAAAACAAAAAAGTAAAATATCGAAACAAGTCAAAGAGAAAGTATATCAACAAAGTACTTGTAACCTTCTAAACTCGGCTTACATGTTATGACCCAATTCTGAAAATTACATTAGCCATTGGGATGGCACAAAAACGTTTTGACTTAATCACTTTTTAAAACCAATTTTCATTTTATTCAAAACCAGTAATCTCAATCTATTTGCTTTGATTCAAGAAAATACTATATAAATTTTAAAATCATCATGTGACTTTAGTGTTTCATTTGTAAATATTAGTTATTTCAAAAAAACTAGGTTATATTTTGTTACAAGCAACTTCGTAATATTGTGGTGGAAAAATTGTATTAGAATATTATTTTTGTTAAAAATCAAATTTTCATGCATATTCAAAAAAAATCAATAAATAGTTTAAAACCTCAAATCATGGGAAAACAAAATGAAAATCCCAAAATAAAAAGTCACATGTCACAGTCCATAAGAAAATTATTACAGTCCAAAATAATAAAATAACTATATAATAAGGTTTAAAGATTAAAAACCAAAACCATCCAAGAACTCCTCCGAAAGCCATATCCAAATCCTAGCCTAGGGGATTATCTGAAATCAAACTAGAATAGAGGGTGAGCTAAAGAGATCAATGTGAGTCTTAGCTAATATAGCGAATAAAAATTTAGAACATACATTACAAAATATAACAGAAAATATAAATAAGCAATCGAATTTCATAGATGTCAATATGATAGATAATATTGATGTAAAGTTTTTCAATAAAAGTTCTTACCCAACACTGCTATACCCATCCAATAACACACCAAAATTGTAAACAAGCCACTAGATATTGCAGATATACTGCCAGAATATGTGGATATACCACAAGAAATGTACAGATCATTAAATTGCCAGAAACTTCCTCCTTTTAATATTTATCCCAACCCCATGCAATGTGATATGGCTTACAGAAACATATATATCTCAATAGGCATGCTTAACATGATATTATATTTTGTTAACAAAAATAGTAGGCATGGGTTTGCTTTTCATTCTTATCAGAAAAGAAATAGCAATATCCATGATTTATCATGATATCTGATTTACTTAGTCACAAACGTGTCATTTGACCACATAACATGAGTGTTGGAACAAACATATAAATTCATCCATCATAATATCACTCACAACCATATTTGTGACATCATGGGTTTAACATATCAGAGTTACTTACTTCGTAACAATCTAATTAAGGGATTTTCAATCACCATGAATACTCAGAGTATTTGATTAACCATATTTAGGTACATATAATATATATTAATAATTAATAATTAAAGTTTAATACATAATTGTACAGATTTTAATGGATTAAACCTGTAACTGGATTACAAATCTCTTAACACCAAAACTACTCCCCTACTATTAGCGGTGTAGATCAAGATCTTTTGTGATCTAATCAAATGATAACAATACTTCACCAAAGTTACACTTGTTGGAATCAATCATAAACAAAATAACCTCTTATGGAATCAGATCAGAAACTTACCATTTTCGTAAAGAAGTCCAAAATTTCGCTTCCCTTGGAGAAAATCCAATTAATTCAAATTAGATCTTCACGAACATAATATATATATGTATTAGACTATATTTCCAATTCGTGAAAAAGAGAATAAAGGTTTAAGAGTTGATGAATAAACCATTACCTTCACCAAATTGGGCTAGATTGGAACGATTAGCGATTCGTTGGGATATTGGTTAGATGGAGGAGCGGAGGCTAAACAAAAAACAAAACAAAATAAGGGGCAAAGTGGGCATGTAGTTAATTAAATAACTTATGAAAAAAAAAGAAATGCTAAATTAAGTTTTGATTAACTAAATGAAGGGGGAATGAAAAATGGAGAAGAATAGTAGGCGATGGTGGTGGTGGTGCAGCAATGGTGGAAAAAGTTCGACGGTGGTGCAACAACGATAAGAAGAGAGTGGGAGAGGAGTAAGAATTGAGAAGTGGTGATGTTTAGGTTATAAAACTGTGGTTAGGGGTGGTGGAGTGGTGGCCAAAATCAAAAGCATATGGTGGATCAATGTGGTGCAAGAGGATGAGGAGAGAAAAAAAGGGGAGAAAGCAAAAAAAGATCCAATAAAAATGTTTTTGCTACTCCAGATACAAGGGACGGCTAATAGGGGTCAAAGGGAGAAAAATTGGAAGGGAGTGAAAGGTGGAGAAGAAAATGAAGGATGTAACGCCCTGAATTTTAGGGCCTAAAAGTATTAGGCCTTATGCGTGGGAGCCGCTAAGAGACTGCACATTAAAGTTTATGTGTGGAAGAAATATCACAACTAACTGTCTGCTACAGTGGTTAAGTGATTAGAAGTGTTTGGGAGTGCTGGAGAAGTCCTGGATTCAAACCTGGGCCTTAGCAAAAATTTTGGTTTTAAGTGAATAAAACCATGGATGCTTGGATGAAGGCCTTTTAAATTATTGTGGTAAATAAATGACACAAGGAAGCATGTGGTCTAGTGGTTGGGCCATCATTAAGGTTGCAAGGGAGCCAGGGTTCAAGTCTTGGCTCTTGAAATTTATTTTGGTTTTTCTTTTAAAGGAACTTGGACTTTGGCCTATAGACCTTATAATTAATTGAGGATAAAATGTGTCACAAAGGAGCCTGTGGTGGAGTGGCAAGGTGGCGTGTTGTGTAACTGTGAGGTCTGAGGTTCAAGTCTTGGGATGTGCAATGGAGTATTTATTTTGCTATTTGAGCTGTGTAGGAGGTGGAGTTGGACTGGAACTCTATGGTTGAAGTGGTTATAAAAAAAAAAGGAATTTGTGGCCTTCTTTGTTGGAAGTCGGCAAAAGCCAAAAAGCTGAAACTTTGGCATTTGAGGCCTCACGAGTGTACGATCGCTCGTGGGGTAAATCAAGCCCACAAATCTTGGGCGATAGGATGTAGAGGCCACCACGAGCATTCTCGTAGACCTGGGCCGTTATGCGTCGTGTGGGCCCAATGGGCTTGTGGGCCCCACACAGATTAAATCCATGGTAGTTGATAAATATTGGACTGTACTATGTAGGTCACATAGCCATGGCTAAATTTGGGCCAAATGGGCCACACGAGCGTGTGAACCCACTTGGGTCGAGTAATAGGCCTTAGGCCCATTTGCACCGTTATTTCTGTTTAGGCTACTTAAGTCGCTCGAGGCAAAGGTGGATCATTTGTTGGGTCGTTAAGACCTCGATTCATAAAATTATCGAAATACCCTCAATTTGTAAAATTACCAAAATATTCTCGATTTGTAAAATTACCGAAATACCTAGGTAAGGCAAAAATACTGCTTTGCCCCTCGAGGGTAAATGACTGATTTAACTGTGATTGTATGGCTATGATTTGACTGACTTGACTGTGATGGTATTATGGGCATGACATCCTGCATACATGACATATTGCATGGGGTTGGGACATTGATACGAAGGAAGTTCTGATAAGGTCGCACGGGTCGCACAAGACAACTGTGGATCCAGTATTAACCTGTTAAGGTCGCACGAGTCACATGAGACGACTGTGGACCGATAGACAGCTTAAAGTCGCGTAATTTGGATTATGGATTTGTGCCAATCGTATTTACCTGTGGCTATATGCCTATCATATTTATTGATGACTCTGTGTCGATTACCCGTGGCTTTGTGCCAATTATAGACTCGTTATCTATGGCTTAGTGCTATCCTTCTTATTGACAGCTTTGTGCCACGCATATTATTGAAGGCTTAGTGTCGTTTTTATTACCAAAAGCTTGTGCCCATTGCTAAAGACTTTGTGCCGAATTAAAGGCTTTGTGTCGTATTTATGGTTCTATGCCATTCTGATTATGGCTCTGTGCCGTTCTATCTATGGCTTTGAGCTGTTCTGTTGACTTAGTGCAGCAACCAGTGCTAAGCTTGGTGTGTTGGATGGGTGGGTCGATTTTATCCCCACCGTAAGTGCAGGGTTGGACGGAGGCAAGTGCAGGGTTGGATGGGATCACATGCATCATTCATACATTATACATACTATACACCTGATTTCGTTACTGATTCTATAATGGGCTAAGGCCCACCTGACACAGTTTACTGATATGGGCTAGGCCCAATTGATTCTGTTATGGGCTGAGACCCAAGTGATTTGTATTGAGCTTTGGCCACCTGTACTCTGAACTAAATTGTACTGCTTTACATTAAAGCGCTCAGCCCAAACTATTTCTTTCAGATAATCGATTGTTACTCTAGTAAGGGGATTACACACTGAGTTTTCGTAAACTCACCCCATTTATTAACTGTGCAGGTAATCCCCAGCGTTAAGCGGATCGGTGTCGTAGAGGGACTCGGAGATGGCCACACAACTGCTATTGTTTTCGATTTTCTTTTACAATTATCTACTTATAAGTACTTATATTTTGATCTGGGTTGTAATAAGGCCTCTTTTAGTTTCTGATTTTTAATTTGGGATTTTTAGTTTATTATGTTTCCTATCTATTAAAAATAAATTGCGATTTTCCAAAACGATAACTGTTTTCAAAACACTACGTTTTCGCAACACTTTTGGAAATGCTTCCGCAACCTAAAAAGAATTTCAGGAATAATAATAATAAGTTTTCAATGTACTACATTTTAAATAAGAAGGGTTTTTAATGAAAACATGGTTTTCGAAAAACACTTCAATGTGACACGCTAGATTCTGGCCTAACTTTTAAGCTGGGTTTGGAGTGTTACATTTAGTGGTATCAGAGCCAAGTTACCAAAGTCGACTGTAGATTGGGTTTTAAAATTGAATTTCTGAAAGAATTGTTTCAAAGGATTCAAAATGTCTTTCTGAATGTTTTCCTGAAAGTGTGGGTTACCGAGTCTCTGGCGCCAAATCTGTAAGTTCTTTAGATATTAGATTGTACTTAAAATTAGATTTTTATATTTATTCTGTGTGTGCTCTGAAGAACAGATTCTTAAGCGAGCAACAGTACCGTAATGGATTTCGAAGGCAAGCAAGGTCACGAGGAGCTGCCGTTTCCTCCGGAACATGAGATTGTCCAGGAGACGGAGGTCAAGGTAGGTCCGCCAATTTCAGGTAGTGATAACCTGGAGCTTGGTACAGAGGCACTGACCCTGTTAGTAAGGGAAGTGCTGGAAGAAGTGTTTGAGGCAAGAGTTAAAGCGAATGGTGAGACACTTTAGGCCAGGTGTTTGGATTGTAACAAGAAAAGATATCATAGTCCGTTGAAGCAGGAGCATCATTCTGTGAGACCTGTTAAGACGCGTCTGAACTTTCCAACTTACGAGCATTATAAAAGGCATCATCCGGGTGAATGCCAGAGGAAGACAAGAGCATGTCTCAGATGTGAATCTAAAGAGCATCGGGTTCAGGATTGCACAAGTCAGGTGTGTTTTGTTTGGATGTGATGTTTGGATATAGAATGCATGTGTGGTAAATATCTGCTTGCTTCTATAGTTAGATGTTTGGTTAGCTGTGAGAGGTTTTGAGATTAAGTTAAAATTGTATTAGTGTTATTTGGATGAGAGTGCGCAGTGGTAGCGTAGTTGGGTAGTTGTTACACAACTACCCTGTTAGTTGGAAATTTTGGGGACGAAATTTCTTTAAGGAGGGGTGAATTGTAACGCCCCGAATTTCTGGGCCAAGAAGTATTAGGCCTTGTGCGTGGGAGCCGCTAAGAGACTTCACATAAAAGTTTATGTATGGAAGAAATATCATAATTGATTGTCTACTATAGTGGTTAAGTGATTAGGAGTGTTTGGGAGTGCTAGAGAAGTCCTGGGTTTAAACTTGGGCTTTAGAAAAAATTTTGGTTTTAAGTGAATAAAACCCTGGATGCTTGGATGAAGGCCTTTTAAATTATTGTGGTAAAAAAATGACACAAGGAAGCATGTGCTCTAGTGGTTGGGGCATCATTAAGATTGCAAGGGAGCTAGGGTTCAAGTCTTGGCTCTTGCAATTTATTTTGGTTTTTCTTTTAAAGGAACTTGGACTTTGGCCTATAGACCTTATAATTAATTGAGGATAAAATGTGTCACAAAGGAGCCTGTGATGGAGTGGCAAGGTGGCGTGTTGTGTAACTGTGTGGTCTGAGGTTCAAGTCTTGGAATGCGCTATGGAGTATTTATTTTGGTATTTAAGCTATGTAGGAGGTGGAGTTGGACTGGAACTCTGTGGTTGAAGTGGTCATAAAAAAAAAGGAATTTTCCTAATGGTTGAAAGTAATCCCACATCGGGAAGCTAACATGAGAATTGGCGAGAAGCTGGCTTTAAATAGAGCGACAAGATGAGTTGGTAAAAATGGGGAGCATGTGGAGTGAAAATGGGGCTAAAGAAGGAAGGGAGAGTAAAATAAGCGAGGAAAGAATATTTTCTATATGGCAACTAGGTGGGACTGGACGAAAGGGTTTGACCAACCATTTAAATGAAAAAAAATTTAAATAAAGACGAGTAGGGGAATCAAACTTGGGTTACATGAGAAGCTTAGTTTGTTCTTAACCACTAAGCTAAAATCCATGCTTGTTTAAGAATTGACGATAATTAAATTTAAATGGGGTGTGACAACTCTACCCACCTTAAAAATAATTTCATCCTTGAAATATACTTGATCAGAACAGATGGGGATATTATCGACAAACGAGTCTTCTAGCTCCTAAGTAGCTTTCTTGGTTCAATGACTTCGCCATAACACTTTTACTAGTGGTATCTTTTTTTTTCCTTAACACTTTAACCTCATGATCCAAGATTTGGATTGGTTCCTCTTCGAATGATAAATCTAGTCTCACCTTGATCTCCTTAATCGGAACCACATGAGATGGGTTAGATTGATACCACCTCAGCATAGAACATGGAACATGTCATGGATACAGTCCAGTGCCGGAGGTAACTCTAACTTATAAGCCACCAATCCAAATATTTTAAGGATCCTATAAGGTCAAATAAACCTTAGGATCAAATTTCCCTTTCAACCAACTCTTAGAACCTTCTTCCACGACGATACTTTAAGAAATACCTAATCCCCGACACTGAACTCTATATCCTTCCTCTTTGAATCTGTATAGAATTTCTATTGATTCGATGCCACTTTCAATCGGTGCCACGTAAGGTGCTATATGAATCTTCAACTAAAAATTGTTGTTATATGCAAATTCTGCTAGCGATAAATGTCCCTCCCAACTACCTCGAAAATCGATTACACAACCCCCCTGTGTAACATCTTGAATTAGGGCCTAGTCGAAACAGTGGTTCTAAGACCACAAATTTGAAGTAGAAATAATTATTTTATAATTCTTATGAGGTCTATGATATGATTGCATGCTTCTGTGAAAGTTTTATGAAGAAATTCTATTGATAAAGTGTCCAATTTGATATTTAGGACTAAATTGCAAACTGTGAGTTCTAGAAGCTTTAAGCATGAAATTGCAATGGATTATTAATTAGAGGTCCTTAAATAGTAATTTTCCCAATTTCTATTTTTATGGACAAAAATGGGCATGAATAGGAAAAATTTGAAAGAAATGCCTTAAGGGCATTTTTGTCATTTATTTAAAAAAGAATAAAAAGGGAAAAATAAGTCAAAAATTGTGTCCATCTTTATCCTCCTTAGCCAAAATTCTCAAAGAGCCATAGCTTGGGTTTTTTTCATCCTTTCAAGCTCGATTGTAAGTACACCCTAGCCCCATTTTTAATGTTCTTTATGTTTTTGAGATCTTTGAAGCATGATCTACCTATTTTTACCATTATTTTGAGCTAGGGTTCATGTTCAAAAACTTACCCATGTGTGAAATGCATGTATTTTGGTGTTTAATGGAGGAATATGAAATTTTGATGCATGATAAACATCTTTTACTAATTGGTTTTTCATGAAAACACCTAAAAAGGACCTTTTTGTAAAAGTTGTAAAATAGATGGTTAAAAATCTATTTTAAAAGAAAATGTGGGCTGATATTAATATGATATAAGTTCGGCTAGGCTTGGGTATCAAAGAAAATGAACACATTTCATTTTACGAGCCTAGGGGCTAAGTTGTAATTATGTGAAAGTTTAGGGGTAAAATTATAATTTTTCCAAAGTATGATTTATGGACTATTTTGAACAATGTGATAATTAAATAAGTGAAATTTGCTATTATAGATCAAGAAAAACAGAGTTCAGACCTAAACCGAGGAAAGAACAAGGTTGTGGACTAAATCGAATAGTAGCCATATTTTGGGTACCGAGGTAAGTTTGTGTGTAAATAATGCAATGTTACACTATTATGTATTTAATCCTTTAATATTGCACGAATTGTATAATTTTCTTTATGGATTTAATTAATGGTGACTCGATGACAATTCGATGAGTTTGATACCTCAAAATCCCGATTGAACCTTAGGAATAGTTAGGATACAAATGTCATGACATTAGGGTTCTGTACGATCCCATGTAAGACCATGTCTGGGACATGGCTTTGGCATCGATATGTAATTTTGTGTAAGACCATAGCTAGGCTATCGGCATCGATATGTGATCCCATGTAAACCATGTTTGGGACATAGCATTGGCATCGACCTACGATCCCATGTAAGACCATGTTTGGGACATGGCATTGACATCGATATGTGATCCCATGTAAGACCATATCCGGGATATGGCATTGGCATCCTACTATGTGTATGAGATTTTCTAGGTATTATTTAGTATTTCAAGTGGTTCAACGTGTAATTCAAAGATTATGTCAACGATGTGAAAAGATATGACTATGTTACGATTTCGTACAGGTATATACGTAAAGTTTATAAGCATTGGCTTCATGATATTATGAATTCATGATCACTATGAAAGTGACCTTAAGTTAAACTTGTGAATAAGTATTTATGTTGATGATGTGTAAATTCATGTAAATTCAATTGAGAATCATGTGTTAGGCTTTTTAGCCATATCAAATTGAGAGATAAGATGTTTAGTTCACTTGATTTGTGATTCATTGGATATGTGTAAAAAATGAAATATTTGCATAATTTCCTATTAAAATGGTTTTGAAAGTATGTAAAGTTAAGAGTTTAAATCATTGAAAGATGTTAAGCTTTGGGCTTAAAAATATGAATATGCATAATTAATGTGCATGTTACTATGAGGCTTGAAATGATCTGTTAATGATTATTATGGTATGTTATATTAGAGAGGTTACGATCGTTTGGCAAATGTTAAGATGTATTAAATTATGCTTATAAATTGAAGGGGTTAAGCATTATGATTGAGTAAGTTATGCCTATGAAGATTTAATGACGTTTATGTTGTGTTATGTTATGTATGAATGGATTTAACTGGAACAAAAAAAATTTTATGGCCCGATTTTGTATGTTACTTGTGATTAAGTCCGGTAATGCCTCATATCATGTCCCAGCGTTGGGCACGGGTAAAGGGTGTTACACTCTGAATATCCTCAAGATTTTGTATAACCAGCTTAGACTACCTATTAGATTGCAGATGAAAATTCGTGCTAAAGTTCAATCTAGTACCAAGAGCCTCATTTAACTTCTTCCAACAATGAGATTTAAAACGAGGATCCTGATCTGAAATGATAGATATTGTTACCCTATACAATCTCACTATCTTTGAAATATACAATCTCACCAACTTCTGTAGAGAGTAATTTGTCCGAACAGGTAAGAAGTGAGCTAAGACTGAATCCTTCTTAGTGGGTGTCAAAGGCAACCCACTAACAAAATCCATAGTCACTTGCTCCCACTTCCATTGAGGAATCTGAATAGGCTATAAGAAGCCAGAAGGGAACTGTTGTTTAACTTTCACTTGTTGGCATGTCAAAAACTTAGCCACAAACTCAATTGCCTCACATTTAAGACCCAACCACCAATACAGTTCTCTTAAATCTCAATGCATCTTATTCCTTCCAGGATACATAGCATAAGGGCTACAATACATTTCCCGAAGGATAGACTATCTCAGATATTTATTGTCAGGTACACCATATCTCCCATAACAACACAAGACTTCATCAGAATTAAACCCAAAGTCTGTAGTCTTACCCTTCTCAATCTGCATAACCTGAGGCACAAGAGACACATTAGAATTTGTTTCATCTTCATCTAATTAACCAAAGTAGGTTTTACTTGGAACTCCGCAAGCAAACCTCTATCTTTAGACAAACTCAACTTAGCAAACATGGCTCTCAAATCGATCATCGATCTCCTACTTAATTCATTAGCCATGACGTTAGCTTTACTTAGATGGTACTCAATGGTACAATCATAGTTCTTAAGCAACTCTATCCATCTCCGCTGCCTTAAGTTTAACTCTTTTTGGGAGAGAAGGTACTTAAGGCTCTTATGATACGTGTAAATGATAAACTTTTCACCATACAAATAGTGTCTCCAAATTTTAAGGGCACAAACCACAGCTTCTAGCTCAAGGTCATGAGTCAGATAATTGCATTTGTGTTGTTTAAGTTGTCTCGATGCATAGCTACAACCTTGCTGTCTTGCGTCAGCACACAACCAAGATTAGTATGGGACGCATCACTATAAACCACATAATCCTTCCTAGGCTCGGGTTAAAATAGAACAGGTGCTTGAGTCAACACGAACTTAAGCTTCTCAAAACTAGCTTACAACTCTTCAATCCACCTAAAAGGAGCACCCTTCCTCAATAGTTTAGTCATTGGGGCCGTAATCAACAAAAATCCCTCTACAAACCTTTGATAATAACAAGCTAACCCAAAAAACTTCGGATCTCGCTAACATTCTTAGGCTGCTTTTGATCCAGAATGGCCTTGATCTTCTTTGGATCGACACAGATACCCTCGGTAGATACCACATGCCCCAGACACATCACCTCCCTAATCCATAACTCGCACTTACTCAGTTGGCATAAAGCTTCTTCTCATGAAGAATTTGTAGAACAACCCTTAAATGTTCATCATGCTCAGATTTGAACTTAGAATAGATCAAAATGTCATCGATGAAGACAACAACAAACTAATCAAGGTAAGGTTAGAATCCCAATTCATTAAGTCCATAAAAGTAGTCAGAGCATTCGTAAGACTAAAGGGCATCACTAGGAACTCATAGTGACCATATCGAGTCTTGAATGCGGTATTAGGTACATCGGGTTCCTTCACCTTCTGCTGATAGTATTTGGACCTTAAGTTGATCTTGAAGAACACCATGGCACCTCTGAACTAATCAAACAATTCATCAATCCTTGGTAAGGGATATTTGTTCTTTACAGTTGGCATGCTCAATTGTCGGTAGTCGATACATAGCCCTATAGGCCCATCCTTCTTCTTTACAAACAAGATCGGGGCTCCTCAAGGAAAAAAAAACATTCAGTCTTATGAACCCACGATCCAAAAGTTCCTAAACCTGAACCTTAATCTCCTTAAGTGCCATGCGGTAAGTAGCAATGGACACTGGAGTACTCCCATGCAATAGATTTATCCCAAACTCGAACTCACGCTCCAGAGGTAATCTAGGTAGTTCTTCCAGGAAAACATTAGAAAACTCCCTCATAGTATGGATACCTTCCACAGCTGATCCACTAACACTTGTGTCCATAACATAGGCCAGATAAGCCTCACATCCCTTACGTACCAATTTTTCAGCTACTAAAGCAGATTTCACATTGGATAAGTAATCTCTACGCTCACTAACCATCACAATCTCATTACCAACTGAAGTCTTTAAAGTTACCTTCTTCGAAGCATAGTCCCAACCGACATGGTGTTACACCAACCAGTCCATACCCACAATTATATGAAATTTTCAAAGGGAAACTCCATCAAATCTACTGAAAATATTTCTCCCTGTACTTCTAACGGCATCTTCTAGAAATCTTATTCAGAGTAATAGAATGTCCTAAGTGACTAACTATAGTTACATCACTAACAATTTTTTTTACCCCAATCCCAAGTTTTCATCCATCAAACAAGAAACATACGAGTGTGTAGAACCAATATTTATCAAAGCAAAGTACTAAGCAGAATTAATTGTAAAAGTACCTCCTATGACTTCAGTTGCATCACGATCCTCTTAATGTCTAGTCGCATAGACAAGTGCAAGCTATCTGGCATCAGTTTGATTTGCACCCTGACCCGGTGCTCACTATCCTTAACCAGCATTACCTCCTCTATACTTACCCTGAACCCTCTGAGGTTGCTATCCAGCCCTCTAGTTCTCAACTCTATTTTGCACGGGAGTTTGCACCTACTCATTACAATGCTGACAATCTTTAATATTATGGCCCATAGACCCACATCTCAAACGGGAACCCATCCCTCTCTAATAATCACCTGGATGTCGCTTACCATAGTAAGCACAGTTTTGAGTCCTACCTCTTGTACTAGCTACCACAATATTCTGCTGATGTAATGCCCCTAACCCGATACTTAAGGAGGATCCAAGAATGGCGCGTTACTGATTTAAAATCACTATCTTTTCAAAAACATGTTCGGCACATACCACAACTTAATCAAAGCATTACTCATGTACATATATATATATATATATATATATCTATTTTGAGAGACGTGAAGCATTGATCAATCAAAGTTAAATAAATTTAGGCATTATATAAATCGTAATAACTTTACTGAATTTTCATCGGATCTACGATTTCAAAAGTGTAAGCTAAAATATAAAAAGTTCATTCTTCAAGAGTACATCATCATGGCAACACCCCTATGCCATACATAATACAAAATAATTAGAAATCTCACGACTGTGATTATCCTTTTCTATAATCTTCGAGTGTAACAGCCCAATTTAGACCCTAATCAAAACGGTGGTTTTGGGACCATGAATCCAAGTCAAAAAAATATTTTAAAATTATTTTTTGTGTTTATTTTGTGTGAATTTATATATGTGAAATTTTCGTGATTTAATTTTATCATTTAGGTGTCCGATTAAATAAAAGGACTTAATCGCGTAAAATGAAATTTTGGTGGTTATTTCTAAAAGGGACCTATTTGTTAATGGCTTTTTAAGTGATAACCTTTATGTGGTAAATAGCCCACTTTCACGTTAGTTGGACGGTAATGGACATATATTATATAATTCCAATATTATTTCATTAAGGTTAAAATAGGAAATGAAATAAAATGTTATAATATATCATATTATAACATAATAAGAAAGTCATATTCATCATTTTTATTTCCTAATTGCCGAAACAAAAGAGAAGAACAACAAGCTAGGGTTCGGCCATCTATTTAGCTCAATCAAGATCAAGAAGCAAAGAAATCGGATTTGGATCGGGGAAAAATGAAAGTTGTTAACTAGTCGATCCGTACCGGTTTTTCATTGTCCGAGGTAAGTTTATAAGCAAATAGACGTACTTAATTATAATTAATTGTATTATATATATGTTGAAATGAATTATATAATTTTATATATGTTAAAGTCGAATGAGAATAAGCTTAGTAATAATGTTCAAGCTTTCGATTCGACCGAGTTACGACGCCCGAAAGCCCCGTATGAACCTTAGGAATAGTTAGGATACATATTCCATGACATAGGATTCCGATATATGTTGCGAGTAAGACCATGGCATCGATATGTGTTTACGAGTAAGACCTTGCCCGGGACAGTGGCTTCGATATGTGACTACATGTAAGACCATGTCTAGGACGTTGGCATTGTATGACTTGTGTGATTATCCGAGTGTCCTATCCAATTTTGAATGGTTCATCGGGAAAAGATAAGTTATGCTCAAGTGTGTAAACGAGATAAATAGACAGGTATGTATTAGCTTATTACTAATTAAATGAGGTAATTGTATTCGACCTTATGAATATTATTGAAATGATGTCTAACTATGTGCATATATGAGACCATGTATATTCGGTCACATATCAAGCTTAGGTATATAAAGCTTGTTGTGATATATGAGTTTAAATATTGGAGAGTATGTGAATTAGGTTTTTACAATGTTTATTGACTTGGAAAAATTTAATGTTAAAATGCTAATTTGACCATATGGATATTCAGCCAAAGTGATTTCTTTTATGTATGGAAATATATTAATAATGAAATTTATATGTTTGAGATTGAATGTGGTAATGATGAAATAATTTGATTTAGTTTAGTTGAATAGTCAATATTATTGAATTGTTTATTTGCTTATGACTTACTAAGCTATAAATAGCTTACTGTGTGAATATTTGTCTTTGTTTAATAGATTTAGAGTCAAGCTACAAGCTCGGGAACTGTTAGCCAAGTTCATCACACTATCTACTGTTTTGGTACCTTATATGCTAAACTTAAATTATGGCATGTATAGGCTGGCTTTGAAGTTTGTTATTTTAAAAATGAATGCATATTTGCCATGTGAAAATGGCTTAATTATTTTGCTTGATTTTGGTTTCAGTTTAATTATGGTTTAAGTCTATTTTGATCAAGATGTCGTGTGCTATGAATAATTATGAATTGCGTTATGTGATTATATATGAAGGTTGGTTATGACCTTGTATGTGGCATGGTAGAATCGGTCATAAGCATGATTAATTGATTCGGTTAATGTTTTGCATAGGCGAAACATATATGAATTTGGTATATTCGGTCATAGGAATTGGATATGATGGTTATATTTAAGTTGTGATTCGACATTGCTTATAAATATATATATATATGATAATTTGTTTTGATTTGTTGGTATATGGTATTTAAGATTGCATGTTTAAACTTGGTACCATGATTTTGCTATTAAATTGAGTCATGATTAGCAATAAGCGAACCATAGCTTAAATGTCTGAATGTTGATCGTTTTGATTTGTTTGTATAAATGAAGTCATTTGAAATGGTTTTGATCAACTTGTGATTTGGCATTTAAATATATAAATAATTATGCATAAGGAATTGACTTGATATATAATTTGTCTTAAGGTATATATGCTTATAAATATAAACATGATGATGTCTAATGATATGTTCAGTTATGCATGAATAGGGAATGTATATTGTGTTATAATGAGTCTTACATTAATAAGTTAAAATGCCGGTTATGAATAGGAGAAATATGTTCGGTATATGTTTTAATATGCATATTAAATAAGTATTGATTTTTTTTAAAATGGGTGAATAAGGTTAGAAATGAATAATTATTGAGCATCATGGATAATGCTTTTAAATTCGGTTAAATGAAATGAAAATGGCAAATTGAATGATGACTTGTACAATAGTAAGTAAATATTAAGTTGTCAGTGTTTAGTCTTTTAATTATAGTATAATTTGATAAAACATGTACCATATTAAAAAAATCGATCTTGACATGATAATGTTGGAATGGATTGATGTACTTGATTTTGTGAATTCTATTTACCTGTGACTTTTTCATTTGAGGTATGATTGTATATTTTGTAAAATTAAAAAGTTGTATCCATATTACATCTGGTTAGGTGATGTTAATTAATAAATTGACTTTTTTTTATACTAAGATTGATTGGTTTATAAGTTTGTACAAGTATATGCATGTGATTGTTCGAATCTATGTTTTGAATGATAATATCTCGCAACCCAGTCCGACAGCGGATACGGGTTAGGGGTGTTTCATCGAGGGTTCCTTTACTTCATCAGCAAGCCTAAAAAGGAAAGGTAACTAAGTAAGCTCGAAGAACTTAGTAAGTTCCAAAGGTAAACAATTCAAGTAAGCCCTTTTATAACCCCTAAACACAGTCTAGAAGTTATGGCCAAATCTTGAAGATCACATTGGCCATGGTAATGGTGCAAAGAATCATTTAACTATTTCTCTCGACTAACATCGTTATTTAAAATTGTCATTTTGATTTTCTTGAGAAAAACCAAATAGTATTTACAAGTTTTCTTTTGACATTATGTGATCATAGTTAGTCCATCGGGACATTAAACACGAGGACTGTGAGGCATAAGACCATACTTCGACTATGGAAATCAAAGGAGTCCACCAGGAAGATAAATGTGGGGCGTATGGTGTAAGTCCTTAGCTTGGCTATGGTGTCATAAAGGGTCCTCTAGGACAATACACTCGAGACAATTTGCTAGGACAAATAGCTTGTGAAGGAAGAGTGAAAGACCATAACTCGGTTATGGCATCATAAAGACTCAGACGGTAAAATGAACTCGAGAATTTATATGGTGTATATTATTGGCTCGATGATGGAGGTTGGCAAGGATCGCTGAATGGGATGAATTCTAAGGCAGACTAAACAAGAGGATGTACATGTCCAAGGACTGGGAACTTAAGGGTCCATGGACATAAGAAAAATTAATGGTGGTTATGTCCATCGTTATATAGGGCTAAGTCGTCCAGGTTGGCAAAAGAATGAGTCTATCAAGGACCATCCTAGAGCGAATAGTCCAACGGGAAATAGAGAGAATAAGGAATTGAAACTCAAAAAAATTAGGGTTAGACAACCAAGGACCGATATTGGGTTTCTCATTCAAGGTTGTGAGGGAAAGAACTTTGGTTGAGGTGCATTCAAGTTCGTATTCCTGAGAACCTCCATTCTAAAGAAAATTGGCATGTATTACAGATAAAACAAAGGTCAATCAATTGTGGGCTGTAGGAAAAGAAAACGGGAAGGCAAAAGCTTCATTGATATAATATGTCAAATGTCAGGGTTGAACAGGGAGTGAAAATTTTCCTTTAAATCCATAATCCCTTAACTTTGATTTTTGATATATGACTATTATGCAGAAACTCACTAAGTCCAATTGAGCTTATGAATGGTCTACTTAATTGCAGGATAGGGTTGTCATTAGAAATTGAGCAGAAGGCTAAGTCAAACTTCGTCAACATGGAAGAAAAAGTAACATGCATATAAAGAGGTGCTACCAGAGGTTACGACTCGAAGTTTTAGCCTAGCCACAAATTCTTTGAGATTTATAGTCAAAATTGTAAATGAAGTTGCTAGGAAGAAATTTTAAAAGATGTATGTGTTAATATAGATTATTGCGTACAAATAAATTGTTGGAAATGAATTTTAAATAATGTTAGTTAGTTAGTTATTCAGAATTTGTATCATCCAGGACTGGAACTCGGAGAGTGGGTCGGGTATTGGGTGTTACATTGTTAATGGTCATATGATGACTTGACTTTAGGGAAGCAATTCAAAGGTCTTGTTCCTCGACAACATTCCTTAAAGACTTCACATCAAGCTCAACTTGCATATGCTGTGCCATTGATTCGTCTTGCAACTACTTGAGATCACCTGTCAAATATTCTATCTCACCCTTTCATATCATCTCTCGTTGTACGATGCATATGCCTAAGTATAGAATTTGATGAAGCTTGACCTCGCAACCTTGCTAAAGGCTTAGTCTTAACCTTGATAAATGCCATATCACACAAGGCAAGCCCATGCAATCCCCAAAAATGTATATAAGAAAGAGCTCTTGCCAGCACCTGTGAATCCATGACCTCCTCAGGCTCGACGATACTCCACCTAGTCCCCTCACATTGATTCTAATAGTGCTCCTTGTTGACAATCACTCTACCTTTTGCACTTGAAGAATACAATCTTACTAGTTGGGACCATGCCTAGCTAGCCTCCCTTTATAAATACCCCCTCTTAGCACCAAAACAAGGACACAAGATAGAAATCAACTACTTGCAGTACAAACACCCTCACAACTACAATTTCACAATCACTTGTATACTTAAACCTCTGTCTTAGAATAATTATACAGTATGATGTGAATGAAAATGATATATGCTGGTCTAGAATAATTGTTTTATGCAATTCTTTTCGTGATTCTTCTAAGCATTCAACAAATATAATGAAACTTTCTAACCAAAGAGTATTCAGTGAACCTGCAAAGCATCTGCCCTAGATTCAAGCTGATGAACCACTCAAAACCTGAAATAATAATATTAATAAAAAGTTAGCAGCTGATCCAAGAACACAGCAGAATCAACGTCACAAAGGGTAACAAATATCTTGTGAGGACCATATATGGCTGCAGCAGCCACTGGTCAAGTCCTCCAAGGTTAACTTTCACAGAACTCCTGGCCTATATTTATTATTCATACCTGTAGACTTCCTTTAACATTCTATTACTCTGTTAAAACGTATAACTTGTAATTAGCATAAAATCTACACTGTTTATGCTTTCTTTGAGAGTTCAAGCCATTGAAGTCCCATTGATTACTATCAGGGTTCTGGTTAGCATATACTCGTTTCCTTTTCTTATAGTGCTAGGAAGTAGCAGTAAGCTTACAAATTTTCATTAGAAATTTGAGTGAAAATGTTGATCAGCAGTATTTCTTGATTGGTTGGCTGTTTTGTTTTAGTCACTGGTTTACATCCTAAAACATCATCCTATCTCCATAAATGAGTAAAATGTAAATTTAGAAACTTGAAATAAAATATTAGAGTTGGAGAATTGTTTATGCATACATAGTATGAAAGTAATAAATAATTGCAGGTGGCCGGGTAGCTTATCATTTGAGACTGACCCCTAAAAGCATCGTTTTCAAATACCAATCACATGCTAAACTCATCATCATGGCCAACGCCCTCTCTATTTAAACCCCCTCCGTCCCTCTTTCCCTCTCCACTCGCATCATTTCAAACGAAATCCATTCATTCTCTTCTCCATCTTACAACATACGTATTCGAATCAGCTTCTTCCCTTCCCTACAAACTTCTTCAATTCTTCTTTATATACATGTCTAGCTGCTGCCTTAACATGCCGAATATGGTTCGAACTTTAGCTTCTGAGGATTTTTTGAGTAGCCGATGCATATGGGTGAATGGACCAGTGATAGTTGGGGCAGGTCCCTCGGGTCTTGCCGTTGGAGCGGGGCTTAAAAACCAAGGTGTGCCATTCATAATCCTTGAACGAGCAAACTGCATTGCCTCCCTTTGGCAGAACAGAACTTATGACCGTCTTAAGCTTCACCTTCCTAAACAATTTTGCCAGCTACCCAACTTTCCATTTCCTGAGGACTTCCCTGAATACCCCACCAAATATCAGTTCATAAGCTACCTTGAGTCCTACGCAAAACACTTTGATATAAACCCACATTTCAATGAGACAGTGCAGTCAGCCAACTACGATGAAACATTTGGTTTGTGGCGAGTCAAAACCATCGCAACCGGCGGTCCAAACCCTATCGGAGTCGAATACATTTGTCGATGGCTTGTAGTAGCCACGGGAGAAAATGCAGAGAAAGTTGTTCCAGAATTTGAAGGCTTGCAAGATTTTGGCGGCCATGTTACCCATGCTTGTGACTATAAATCAGGTCAAAGTTACAGTGGAGAACGTGTTCTAGTTGTCGGATGTGGCAATTCGGGCATGGAGGTCTCTCTTGACCTCTGTAACCATAATGCAAATCCATCAATGGTTGTTCGAAGCTCAGTAAGTGATTATAAATTTCACCAAATCATGTTATTCAAAGGATAAAGGTATTTAAATTAACCTCTTTTTTTTTTTCATTTGATCAACAGGTTCATGTCTTACCAAGGGAAGTTTTAGGCAAATCAACTTTTGAATTGGCATTGTCGATGATGAAGTGGCTACCCCTTTGGCTTGTTGATAAGATACTGCTCATTCTTGCGCATTTGATACTTGGAAATACTGAAAAATATGGTCTGAAAAGGCCTTGTGTAGGACCTTTAGAGCTAAAAAACACTGCAGGGAAAACTCCCGTATTGGACATTGGTGCATTCGAGAAGATTAGATCGGGTGAAATCAAGATTGTCCCTGGGATCAAAAAGTTCTCCAGGGGCAGAGTTGAGCTTGTCAATGGCGAAACTCTTCAGATTGAGTCTGTTATTCTTGCAACTGGGTATCGTAGCAACGTTCCTTCATGGCTAAAGGTGAGTCAGATTCTCTCTAATTATTTCACCATTGGTTTGTTTTTATTCTATTTATCTCTTGTGGGATATACATGTGACGGTTATGGAATTCGCTGACTATATTTTTTAGATTCTACTTCCATTTTATTTCTTCTGTTTATTGTCTTTTTAACTGATTAAGACATTCACATGTTCTTGCAAAACTCAAAAAAAGAAACCGCTGTCAGCATCGTTAGTTTTGTCTGACTGTTTGCTTTTGTCTTATTCATACATCAAAATTTCTGATTAGATTATAATATTTTGAGAAGCTTTTTTCTTCTTCTTTTTGTTTATCCATTTGTATTTTTCTTGAGATTAGGATTGTCATATAGTAATAATAATAAAAAAATGAATTAACTTAATTCGAAAATAGAGATATTTGTATTAGAAGTTAATTGTATTTTATTATTTTTATTAAAAAATAGATAAATTAATCTATATATATTAGATTAAAGAGTAAAGTGGTATTTTTATTAAAAAATTTATCTATTTCTATTAAAAATGGGTCTTTATACATCAGCATTAGGTACACATGTCACGTCAATCATATCTGTTTGGTTATTTTATCAATCATGTTAATTTTTAACCATATAAATAGATAAAATTTTTAACAAAAAAAAAAAAGACCAATTGAATTTTTTATCTAATGACTAATTTATTCTTTTTTTTAATGGTGAAAATAAAATACAATCTGATTCTTAATAGGTAAAAAATTAACAACTCAATGTTGTTCTCTCATTTAAATTTCCCTCTCTGACTGTCATTTCCTTATCATCGATGATTATTTTGAGCAACTGACAGGCGGATTTCATTTTCCTTTGATTGGTCATTGTTAATTTGATTATATATCTAAAACTTTGAATGTGTTGATGGAAACAGGAAAATGAGCTTTTTTCATCAGAAGGAGTTCCAAAGAACCCTTTCCCTAACGGGTGGAAAGGGAAAGGAGGACTCTATGCAGTAGGGTTCACAAGGAGAGGTCTTTCTGGTGCATCATTGGATGCCATCAGTGTAGCACATGATATTGCCAAAAGCTGGAAAGAAGAAACAAAGCAGAAGAAAAAATCCATGGCTGCAAGGCATAGGCGATGCATTTCACATTTCTGAAATACAACAATTCAACCACTTTCAAGTATAAATGTTAATCCAATGGGTTTTTGTCTTTAAATCTGTTTTAGTGTTTTTTTTTTTCTTTTTATATGCATACAAAATAATGTAGCGCTTTAGTTTAACACAGGAAGTAGCCCTCTCCAGAAAAAAAATGCCAATACTTGTCTTTTATAATTTTTTTATTGTACAAAGGAAGATGAGGCTATTTTTTTAATTACTATTTTTCTTTTTTGTATTTGTTTACTTTGCATCACAACATTAATAAATTGACAATTCAAATGGATCTCTTGTGGTCAACTAGACATTAATAATTACTAACTAATGGGCTCTCTCTAAAATTAGAATTTTATTCTCCTTGGGTCCATTAAATATGGACCCATCTCCATTATACCTAGCATCACAAGCAAATCTTTTCATGCCATCATTCTCATTGATTTTATTCTAAAATTTTGTAAGAAAAAAGAAAAAAGGTTTATTGTTGTTGTTTCATGTGCTTTTTTTTCACATGGCTAGAGCCCACAATAAGGAGAAGAAAGGATAACTAAGTCTTATCTTTGAAAATTGTAAAGCGTAAATGCATAGAGGGAAACCTAGTGCAGACCACAGTTTTGGAACTTCTTTATTTACTTTGAAGAATGTAGATGATAAAAATGAGAGAAAAAAGAAAACCTTGCTCTTCTCATCAAATTAGTCCACCAAACATGAAATTATCGATTACAATAATAACATTCCAAAAATACATGGATATAGCAAAAATTTAAGAGTTTTTGTTTTTCATATTTCTTGTCTATGTTTGATTTTTTTACTGTCAATTTCAATAATATTATATTCAATATTCAAACATGTATTCTCTTTTTCAAAATATAATGTACTTTACCACTGCATCAAACACTTATTAGTTCTAATATCTAGCTTCAACTAGAATTTCTCAAGTTCATCCTCCGACTTCTATACAGGATAAATTCTCAGATTCAAAAAAATTTAAATACATAACATTCTCCTTAAAATGGCTTATTTACGGTATAGGTTCTTGGAGATTATAAGTTCTTGAAGACTTCAGCATGTAGTATCTTGCTCGATAGCTAGGAATTGGGGATTAATGATAGATTAGGGATCTACAAAAATTATTGATAAAAACCTAAAAGTTTGTTATTTTAAGCAATCAAGTTTAACAAACCTTCTAATTAATTTTGGATATGAAGTTTGTCACGAGATGGATCTGGAAGAAGGAAATAACAAAGAAAGGAGAAGAGAAGAGATAGAATTCGAGAGAGAAAATGAAGAAGAAGATATTGAGAATTTGGTTTTAAAATTTCATAATTGTTTTTTCCTCTATCTAATGGTACTTAAGGAAACCAAATAGTGGACTTGGACAACCGGCACTAACACACGCTCAAACCGCACTGTTTCATTAAACAATGTTCCCATCACAACGAATCATTTAAACGGGTGTTAATTCCCTTAGCCAAAACGCACCGTACAACTAAAACAAAAATAAGAAATAAAATGCAGCATTTACAGACAAAAGAAATAACAACAATAGTAACAGAATTATGAAATGATTGTTGGAGTTGTGTTCTATAACAAATATCCCTTCCCCCTAAAGAGGATCATTGTCCTCAAGAATCAAAAGCAGGACACCTGAGCTGGATATTGTTTAGATTCTCCAAAGTTGAGTTCTCAGAAAATTTGTCAGCCCAATCAACCAAAATCTCCGTGATAGCTTGATTTCCCTTCTTAACCATTCGTCTGTCCAACACTCGAATTGGCTCTTTAAGGAGGGCACATCAGACCCCACTGGTGGTAAGATTGAAGCACTTACTATAAAACCAATATGTTTCTCCAGTTAAGAAATATGGAAAGCAGAATGGATGCAAGCAGTAGGTGGCAGAATCTTGCTAGCAACCTGTCCCACTCGAGCCTCCACTAGAAAATGACCAAAATACCTAGGTGACAACTTTTGATTCTTGAATTTTCTCAAAAAGTGCTGTCGGTATGGCTATAACTTTAAGTACACCAGGTCACCCACCTTAAATTCCCTCTCAAATCTCCTTTTGTCAGCCAGTTGTTTCATCCTATCTTGAGCTCGTATAAAGTGCAACTTTAGAAGTTTCCTCATGGCTTCCCTATGCTACAAAGTTCTATCCACTATAGCTACTTGACAAGCACCAACTAAATAGGGTAGATGAATGAGAGGGTCTTGACCATAAAGGGCTTCATAAGGAGTGGTTTTAATGGTTGAATGGTAGGTGTTATTGTACCACCATTCTACCAAAAGAAGCTAGGTCACCCAGTCAGAAGGCTTTTCCCTAGTCATACATCTTAAGTAACCCTCTAAACATTTGTTTAGAATCTCTATCTGGCCATCAATTTGGGGATGGTAAGCAGTAGACAACTAAAGTTTGCTACCTAAGTGCCTAAAGAGCTCTTGACAAAAGTTGCTTAAGAATATCCTATCTCTTTCAGAAACAATAGACTCAGGAATACCATGAACTTTGTAAATCTGGATTAGATACTCCTTTGATACTGTCAACTCGGTGAAAGGATGGGCCAGGGCAATGAAGTGGCCATACTTAGTTAACCTATCTATCACTACTAGTATAGTAGATTTACCCTTGAAAGTAGGTAAGACCTCAACAAAATCCATGCTAATGGCAGTCCAAGTTCGTTCTAGTATAGGAAGAGGTTGCAAAATCCCTAGGTAAGCAGAGTTATCAACTTTGCATCTCTGGCAAGCGACACACTCACAAACCCATCTTTTGCCATCTTTAAAGAGTCCCTTCAAATAAAGTAGGCTAGATATTCTATGCTTAGTGGCATGTATGCCCGAATGGCCTCCCAATGAACTGCCATGAACAAGATCGAAAATGTTCTTCTGAGCTCAACATTGTCTCCCACCCCAATTTTAACCAGCTTTCTAAGTAACTTGCCATCTTAAGAATACTTTGGATAAATATGATGTTACACTTGAATATCCTAGCACAACTGCTTCAGCTTCCTATTTGTCTCAAAAGAAGTTACAACTTGATCCCATAACTCAGACCAAGAAGAATTGATACTCCCTTCACATTGGAAAAATTGCTAACTGTGTTCATGTGGTTTTCTTGACAAGGCATTGCCACCATGTTTTTGAGCCCTCTTTCTGTAGGTAATAGAATGACCATAGCCCAACATCTTAGCAACCTACTGTTGTTGGTAGGGAGTAATTACTTGCTGCATAGATAAAATTTCAAGCTTTGGTGATCTGTTTTATTCTGAAAATATCTCCCAATCAAATAAGAATATCATTTATTCACTGCTAGAAGCACTACTGACATTTCTTTGTCATATATTGACAAAGCTTGATGTTTGACTCCCAATGCCCTGCTGTAAAAAGCCACTAGGCTACCTTTTTACCGCAATATTTAACCTACCCCTTGTCAACTCACATCTGTCTCCACACAAAAGGTCTCCTAAAAGTTTGGCAAAACCAAGACTGGTGCTTGACAAATAGCTTACTTAAGCTGGTCAAAAAGTAGTATGTTCCAAATCAGTCTATTGCCATACAACATCCTTCTTTAGTAGAGTAGTGAAAGGCTTGGCCAACAATCTATACTTGTAATAGCCTAATTTCAATGAAATCGAAACAGTGGTTTCGAGACCACAAATTCGATCCAAAAATAAAATTTATTTTAATTTTATTACATGGTCTGTAATATGTTAGAAATGTCATGTGAAAATTCTGATAATAAAATTTTATCGATTTAGTGCTTAATTATGGGATGGACTAAATCGCATAAAATGCAATTCTAGTAGCTAGAAGGATTACATAGCTATAGAATTTAAAACTTGAGGTCCTTATATGGTAAAGACCATTAAAGAAAATTATGTAGATATTTTGGTGACTCATCCATGGAAATTTAGAAAAAGGGAAAAGACTAAATTGGAAATTGACTTAACTTAATTAATTAAAAGATGATAAAAGAATTATCATCTTATTTTCTCATCTTCTTCCCGTAAAAAATTCTATGGAAACCCTAGGAGAGAGAGAAGAAACTTTCATGGCTTAATTGGGTAAGTTTTCTTGTCTCGTTTTTAGTAATTTTGATATTTTTGAAACCGGGATAGTTTAATCTATCTATTTGGAGGATCAATTGGAAAATTTATCAAGGTATGGAAATTAGGTCATGGATGAATATGCTAAAAATTTAAAATTTATGGTAGAAAATGAAAGGTTGTTGACAAATAAACAACTTTTACAAAGTGATTTTTGATGAAAACATGATTTAAGGACTAAAATGTAAAGTTGTGAAAATTGATGAAAAAATTTAAAATTTATAGAAAATATGTGCTATAAATTTTATGTTTAAATTTTGTTTAAGCTTGGAATAGGAAGTAAATTGCATGAATTTCAATTTCCGAGCCTAGAGATAAAATTGGAATTTATGAAAAAGTTGAGGGCAAAATGGTAATTTTGCCTAGGATGTAGATTGAGTCCAAAGAAATATGAAATGTGTGAAATTGATGATTAAAGTTATTTATATAGATTCGGACAACACAAATTTGAGGTTAGATCGAGAAAAAGAAAATGTTTCAGATTAGTAGATTATTTACGCGAACAAGTGTCGAGGTAAGTTCGTGTAACTTAATTGAGCATGTAAATATGTTAACTTGAATGTTATGATTTATACTTATGTGAATTTTATAAATGTGTGAATGATTATATGTTCGAAAATGTTGGAAAAAGGGGTAAAGTCTAGTTTGAATATGGAATTTCGATGGATAAATGTGATTGCCTTATAAAATGAGGTCCTGCATTTGTTGCTGACGGGATTTAGCCCAGACAGGTAATCCTAATATAATCCCTCTCGAGCATATGTTACAATTAGGATTTAGCCTGGACTGGTAATCCTGTAATACGATATGTGGCTCGAAAGTGTGTTCTTGATTAAATGCCCTAATAGGTACTCTTGAATAAGAATTGATGGGGTATTGAATTGTACACCTTGAGTGTACTACTTGAGTATCCATCGAAATTCCAATGATTCAATGGACAAAACTCTTGGCATAATGAAGGAATTATGATATGAAATGATAATGTTTTGAAAGAATATTGCATGATGAGCTCATCTATGTTTACTTGATGTGTATGAAAATTTTTTGACTAACATGTTTGATTGAATGCATGTGTTTAGGCAATTTTACCAAGTTGATGGAAAATATGATATTGTATGCTCAGATTTAATAAATAGGATTGGTAAGTTTAGTTTTCATTATACGAACTTACTAAGCATGTAATGCTTACTAGATTTTATTTTCCCTATTTTATAGTGCTCAGAAGCTCGCGAAGGTTGGAGATCATTGGAGCATCATCACACTATCCACTAGCTTATTTTTAGTATATATAGTAAAATCATTTTGGTATAATGTCATGTATAGGTTAACTTGGCCATAGATGGCTTCAATATGTGGTTTGTGATCTAGCCATTGGAATGGCTAGTAATGGTTGTTTTTGAATACTTGTAATGTCATACTACGGTAGCTACATACATGTTAATGGTTGATCAAATTATGCTTAACATGTGGAATATACCAAGGTAAGATTATAAACATGTATGCATGTAATGGTATGCCATGTTGAATGGTAGAATTTGCTTAATTTTGAATGCTTGAAATGGTTGGTATTTGAATGTGAGTTTAAGTGCAGGTCATTGGTGTGATTTTGGGTGAGAAATGAAGCTAGAAATAGCTTTATTTCGTCCACACAGGTAGACCGTATGTGACACACGGTCGGGTACATAGGCGTGTGGTTAGGCCGTGTGCCCCCTGCACCTTAAATTTGAGAAACAGAATGCTCAGAATTGAGCACACGGGCAAAGACATGAGCGTGTGTCTCAGCCGTGTGAAACTTGCACCTATTTTCGAAGAATTTAATTAACCACATGGCCTAGCACACGGGCATGTGACCAACCATGTGCACAAGTCAGAGAGTTACACGAGTTCGAACACGGCCTACAACACGGGCGCCTAGGGTCACACGGGCGTGTCCCTTGGACCACACGGGCGTGTGAGCCTTGCAACTTAGGAAATTTTTGAAATGTCGCGAAAAATTCTTAGAGTTTCCGATTAAGTCCCAATTCGATTTTAATGCTCATATTGGGCCTCGAGGTCCATTTAAGGGACGTTATGAATAATTTCAAAGGATGAATAGTAATTGATATAAGTTATCTATAAATGTTCTGTAAACTCCGGTAATGCTCTGTAACTCTGTTCCAGCGACGGATACGGGTTAAGGGTGCTACAATACCCCTTGATAAACCTCTTGTAATACTCTGATAACCAAGGAAGCCTCTCAATTCTTTTACAGATTTTAGAGGAGACTAATTAAGAACACCCCTAAGTTAACCAGAACAATCACCTTGGTTTGACCAATAGAAGCTAAGAATCTCATGGTATTATGTCACCGTGATCCCTGAAGAGCATGTAAAGATAGCACTGGTGAAAGGATTTCAATTACTTGGTCTGTTGTTTCCAATTGTTCAGGACAATCTTGGAAATCTTCAGAGGTATGACTCTTAACATCAGTGTCCTGATCAGGTTGTGGTCCAATGACGAGCTGATACAATTGAGATTTAAAACACTTGTATACTAGTGAAAATTTTGAACCGCGCTAAAAACAAAGGCCTTGCCTCCTTCCATCCTCTAACTCTGCTTGAAACAAGGATTTAGAGGGAGTTCATTATCCTGAATTAGTTCCAATAGACCCCCTACTATTTTAGAACCACCAGTTCCCTGATACACCTTGGACGTAGGAAATAAGGGTTTGGGAGAACTTACCTCACCACCTACAAGTAACCCTTTCCTCGAAGGTCTCAATACAATAGTCTCAACCTGCCTAGCCAAATTATAACCCTCAATCTGAGTTTTGGTCTTAAACAATCGAAGATACTGCCCAACCTCAAGTTTTAAATTGCTGGTGAAAATACTTAGTGCATATGTCTCAAGTAAGCTTAGTTGGTTCAACAAACTCACGAATCCATCATGGAACCGATTGACCGACCTGTATTGATTAAGAGTTACCAACTCAGCCATAGGATCAATGAAAGAATCAGATCCAAAACGTTCCCTTAGACCCTTAGCATACATTTCCCAAGTTAATTGGCGTAAGCCCTATTGTTTCTGCACAAAGACATGATGCCAGTCTAATGCATTTCCTTCTAGATGTAGCATAACAACTCGAACCTTAGCATGGTCTCCCACCCCTCAACCCTGAAGTATTGTTCTATCTTAGACCACCACCCTCTAAAATTACCACCATCAAAATGAGGACAATCCACTCGAAAAGAAGTATTCACAGTATCCAAAGTTCCCCCTAGAGAAGATACACCAGTATGTCCTAGATCTAACGTAGGAGACACTACTAAATGCTCTTTTACTGGAAAACTAGGAGGAGATCCTCCTAATATCACTTTTGCTTTGTTAGATACTGATAATACTCTAGAATGACATATTTTTATATATTAATTACACATTTATTTGGAGTATAATCCTACTAATTTGAGCTATTTATGATTTTTTATCTTGTAGGGACTAAATTGGAGGCAAAAAGCATGAATTTAAAGATAAAATGGCCAGCATGCGAAGTAGGAAGGAAGTGGTGCCAAAAATGCAAAGTATGGAAGACTTGAGGGCAAAAGTGCAAAGAAGAGATTTTATAAACACAAGACTCTATTTAATTTTTAATTATATTAGGATAATTGTTAAATATTATTATTTAGATTTAATTTTAGCTTTTATCTTCATTTATCTTTAATTATCTTTAATTATCTTTATTTATTTGTATTTATCTTTTAGAATTTAGTTAGGAATAGACTAGGTTTCCTAGTACTATAAACAGGGGATGGAGTTACATAAATTTCACACCTCTTTTTTTGTAAACACTCCCTCTCCCAAAAAACTTAGCCTTATTTCCTTTCATATTATTCAATAAAAATTCCATTATCATTACATTTATTTCCTTTTCCCCCAAAATTATGAGCCATTAAACTTATCTAGCCAAAAGTTGTCAAAATTCCCCAAAAGGGTTCATGAGGCTTAGAATTCGCGTTTAGCCTTTTCAACGAGTATTCATCGCTTCTCCACACTACGGGACTGACGCTTCCGCCCATGTCCCTTCAAAAGTGATCTTTTCAACTTGTGTAAATGCGGCCACTTTGTATGTTTTGGAAGGTTGCACAGTCAGTTCGTTAGCTTACTGCGTCAATGGTTGTCGAGCTCAAGAGACAAAATGGCGTGGCATTTTTCATTGAGAAGTGATGATCTAGTGTAAGACAGTCCCACAAAAGCGACAGTTGGCTAGAGTCAGGTTCCTCTAAATCGTAAGTCTAAAAATCTAAGTGGAGCTGGTGGTCGTAGACGTCCTCTTCCACTATAACTAGCTTATTCTATTCGAGAAGGATCACCTAAAAGTCGAGGATTGAGCCCAAGGATGATCGAGACAACAGAAGGCTGGAATTGCTTCGTAAAAAACTCTTTTCCCTCAAGTCTATTTATCTTTACAATTTTAATTTTAATTTTCACAATTTCAATTCAATCAACCCTTAATTCTATTTTTTTATTTTTTTCCAGGCACGTAGATTTTCTTGGGTACGACCCTTCCGAAATCTCGAGGAATAGGAATTTGTGCAAATTCGGTCCTTGAGGATTTGACCCTACTTCCCTTATACTATTCTTTTCATTATTTTATAGGGATAAGATATTTTTGGTGCTCTCAACAACACATTAAATTTTGGCGTCGTTGTCATGGACTGGTAACGTACTAATCTTATTTCTTTGTTTCTTATGACCAGATCTGCTCTAAGTATTCTTACATTTGATTTAGGAATAGAGAAGACTGGGAGAGCTAACTACAAGGAGATAAAGTTACAGAAAAAGCAGTCAGGAGTGGTTGGGACTCAGAGTAACCCACCACCAGAAATCGAAGTTGACGATGAAGTTGAGTCTAGGGTTAACAAAAACCGTACTAAAACACTTGAAAGAGAAAAAGTAGAAGTCGATTCACCAGAAGAAGTGCTTAACACTAGGGTTAACGAAAACCCAAATCTAGCACATCCACCTATGGCTCAAACGATTCGGCAATTGGCCAAAGCTCTTGCAAAACAACCGCCATTGTTCATTACATATCCTATTATGGATGCTGATTTTGAACTGAAGTCAGGTTTAATCCAGTTATTGCCAACTTTTCGTGGGTTGCAAAACAAAAATCCTCATAAACATTTGAAAGAGTTTCATATGGTTTGTCTTAGCATGAAACCTCAATGCGTAACTGAGGATCAAATCAAATTGCGTGCTTTCCCTTTTTTCCTAGTAGATTCTACTAGGGAATGGTTATTTTATCTTCCCCATGGATCTATTACAACTTAGACTAATCTTTCTCGTTTGTTTCTCAATAGGTTTTTTCCAGCATCACGTGCAGCTGAATTAAGAAGGGAGATTGTTGGGATAAGGCAAAAAGAAGTAGAGTCTCTTTATGACTATTAGGAGCGATTCAAGAAGTTGTGTGCAAGATGCCCACAACATGGTATAACAGAATAGTCTCTACTCCAATACTTTTATGAAGGTTTAAAGCCCATGGAGATGAATATGGTAGATGCCGCCAGTGAATGAGTGTTGGTCAACATGACTCCTCAACAAGCAAGGGACTTGATATCCATAATGGCTGCAAATACTCAACAATTTCGAGCCAATCCTGAGCCCACTAGAAGGGTTCACTAACTAAGTAATTCAACCTTAGAAGATAAAGTCGATAGACTTACTAATATTGTGAATTCTCTTTTTATAGAAAAAACAAGACTGGCCCAACTACGCAGAATATGTGCTACACCTAAGCATACAACTGATGCATGTCCTAGTTTGTATGATGATACTATGGCCCATTTAAATGATGTAGGGAACTTTTCTAGGCCACCACAAAGGCAATATGACCCCTAAGCTAATACCTACAACCCAGGATGGAGAAACCATCCCAACTTGAGTTATGGGGCAAACCTGCAGTATAACCAGCCATACCAAAATTAGTTTCCACAACAAACGCAAGATTTAGATACCTCTCTAGAAACCATGGTCAATAAATTAGCAGCTAATGTCCTTGATTTCCAACAGCAGATACAATGGCAAACTGTTGATTTCCAACAGCAAATACTACGGTAAATTCTTAATTTCCAAAAGGAAACAAAGAATTTTCAATAAAAAACCAAGGCGTCTATAAGAGAGTTGACCACATCAATTGAGAAAATGAACTCACAAGGGAAGCTTCCGTCACAAACATAACCTAATCCAAGACAACACGCAAATGCAGTGACATTGCAAAGTGGAAAAGTACTGGAACCAATTCCTAGCAGAAATCTTGGCCAAGATTTCGCTCAAAAAAAGCTCGAAAATGATAAACAGGTCCGAGCGAAACCTCTATTACCTAAAATTTAACCTCTATTTCCAGGACGATTGAACCAATGTCGGAAAGGTAAAGAGAACAAGGAGATCCTTGAAACATTCAGAAATGTCGAGATCAACATACCACTGTTGGATGCCATCAAACAAATTCCATGATATGCCAAGTTCCTTAAAGAGCTCTGCACCAACAAGCGAAAATTAACTGGTAATGAAACGGTAAGCGTTGGTGAGAATGTATTCGCTGTGTTACAGCGGAAGATGCCAGCGAAATGCAAAGATAGGGGCTTGTTCGCAATACCATGCAAAATAGGCCACTTAAGAATTAAAAAAGCTATATGTGATTTAGGGGCCTCCATAAATGTAATGCATTTTCTATTTGTGAATCACTTAACGTGAGTTTTTTGACTAAAATAGGTGTTATCATTCAGTTGGCAGACAGGTTTATTATGCATCTCGAATGAGTCATTGAGGACACAACAGTCTTATTTTCACTGTAGATTTTTATGTGATAAAAATGGAGGAGGATAACACTCCTGGATCTTCAGGCATCTTGTTGGGCCAACCTTTTCTTAGTACCGCTAGCACTAAGATTGACGTGCGTAATGGAACTCTCACAATGGAATTTGACGGGGAGATCGTGAAGTTTAACGTTTACGACACTATTAGTCACCCAAGTGAAATCTTGGATGTAAACCGTGTTGACATAATTAACTCATTAGTAGAAGAAACTTTTGAGTCATCTTATGGAGATAAATCTAAAATGATCTTTGATGCTTTTGAATTTGTTAATAAACTATTGGCTCCTATGGATACTAAACTTCTACCTTCTGTTGTGCAAGCATCAGATCTGGAATTAAAACTACTTACAGAGCATCTTGAAAGCACTTTTTTGGAGAATGATGAGACAATTGCCGACTTAAAAGGGATCAACCCCTTGACATGCACACATAAGATTTTCTTGGAGGAAAAAATGAAACCAAAGCAAGAGGCGTAAGGACGATTGAACCCAAATATAGTGGATGTGGTAAAAAAAAGAGAATTTTCAAGCCCATAAAAATGAAAGAATTCAGCTGGAACAGCCCCAATACTAGTTGGGGCGTCAAGCTAGCGACGTGCGCTTGTTGGGAGGCAATCTAATTTTATTTTATTTATATATTTATATTTATATTTATATTTTATATTTTCTATTTTATTTATTTTCTTGCATGTTAATAAATTTTATATCTCTTCTTATATCTAGGAGGATTAAGGAATTGAAAATTTTAAATTTGGAATGGGCGAAAAAAGTAACAAAAACGACATGGGGAGTTTTCTAAACCCTTTCTTTTCATCATATTTATTAATATTATTTTTCACATCGAGGACAATATGTTTTAAGTAGAGGGAGGCATTCCTCATTATTGTCATTTTCTCTGTTGTTTTTATTGTTGTGTTACTGTTGCTGGTGCTTTGTGCTCGTTTTTGCCCATGTTTATTTTTTTAGAATATTCTGCCTCTTTTCATGCCCAAAATTTTTACCAGGACTTGCTCATTGTTTGAACTACAAGCATGATTCTTGTCTATTGAGTTAGTTATGATTTTGCTAAGTTTGATTTTGTCTCCACTGTTTTATTTTTCTCAGGCTAAAATAATTATGATTAATAGAGTTAACCCTATCTTGCTCATAGTAAAATTGATTAAGTCTAAATGCAAAGAGAACACTTAACACAATTGCATGCTAAAATTATGTTCATGACTGTTAGGTGGTTGCTGAAACTTATTTTCAACACTTGATTGTTTTTCCTAGTCCTCCTAATTAAAATTCTGTTTCATTATAATAAATTTTAATCTCTCTGTGGTTATGAGTGCAGCTTAAAAACATGACTGACTGAGTAACCGAGATAGGGTGCTTGAGTTGTCATCCTACTTCACGTCAAAAGGTTGTGTAATGTGTTAGGTAAAACTCCGCTAACCGGAATTAAACAAATTTTTTTTAGGAATGTGTTGGACTGAGTAACTGGGGTGGGGTGCTTGGCTGTCATCTCTCTTCGCGTCAAAAGGTTCGACATGTTCTTAAAAAAATATAATAAATTAGGAGTATGTTGGGCTGAGTAACAGGGGTGGGCATCTCTCTTCGCATCAAAAGGTTCAATATATTTTTAAGCAAAAAAGAAAAAGAGAAAAACAAAAGAAATGTATTAATAAAATTGCATTAGGGGACTAAAGGTAGAAACAAAGAGGGTGTCTTGGTAAGTTTTAGTAAATTACCTAATTTTCGTGAAATAATCCAAGTCAATTTTAATTTTTGTGTGATTAAATTGGAATACTTTTTCAGATTCACTTATAGCAAGCTAAAGGTTCTCTTTATTTTCATATGCATTAAGCCTAATTTTTATAAAACTTTGGAGTGATATTTCTTTCATGACAAAAATCTAATTTTCATAGTGGATAGGAACCATACTTGAGGGAGCATTGGCTAAGTAGGGGGAATTTGATAATCCTCTAGAATGACATATTTTTATGTATTAATTACACATTTATTTGGAGTATGACCCTACCAATATGAGCTATTTATGGTTTTTTATCTTGTAGGGATTAAATTGAAGGCAAAAGGAAATTTAGAGGCAAAAAGCGTGAATTTAAAGATAAAATGGGCCAGCATGCGAAGTAGGAAGGAAGTGATGCCAAAAATGCAAAGTGTGGAAGACTTGGGGGCAAAAGTGTAAAGAAGAGATTTTATAAACACAAAAATCTATTTAATTTTTAATTATATTAGGATAATTGTTAAATATTATTATTTAGATTTAATTTTAGCTTTTATCTTCATTTATTAATTATCTTTAATTATTTGTATTTATCTTTTAGAATTTAATTAGGAATAGACTAGGTTTCCTAGTACTATAAACAGAGGATGGAGTGACACAAATTTCACACATCTTTTTCTGTAAACACTCCCTCTCCCAAAAAGCTTAACTTTATTTCCTTTCATATTATTTAATAAAAATTCCATTATCATTACATTTATTTCTTTTTCCCCAAAAATCATGAGCCACTAAACTTATCTAGCCAAAGGTTGTCGAAATTCCCCAAAAGGGTTCATGAGGCTTAGAATCCGCGCTTAGCCTTCTCAATGAGTATTCATCGCTTCTTCTCACTACGGGACTGACGCCTTCGTCCATGTCCCTTCAAAAGTGATCTTTTCAACTTGTGCAAAGACGGCCGCTTTGTATGTTTTGCGAAAGTTGCACAGTCAGTTCATTAGCTTACTGCGTTAGTGGTTGTCGAGCCCAAGAGACAAAATGGTGTGGCATTCACCATTGAGAAGTGATGATCTAGTGCAAGACGGTCCCACAAAAGCAACAGTTGGCTAAAGTCAGGTTCCTCTAACTTGTAAGTCTAAAAATCTAAGTGGAGCTGGTGGTCGTAGGCGTCCTCTTCCACTATAACTGGCTTATTCTGTTCGAGAAGGATCACCTAAAATTCGAGGATTAAGCCCAAGGAGGATCGGGACAATCGGAGACTGAAATCTCTCCATAAAAAACTCTTTTTCCTCAACTCTATTTATCTTTACAATTTTAATTTTAACTTTCACAATTTTTAATTTTAAATTTCGCAATTTCAATTCAATCAACCTTTTAATTCTGTTTTTTTTTTTTTACAGGTACCAGGTTTTCTTGGACACGACTCTGTCCGGAATCTTGAGGAACAGGAATTTGTGTAAATCTGGTCCCTGAAGATTTGACCCTACTTCCCTTATACTATTCTTTTTATTATTTTATAGGGATAAGATATTTTTGTTGCTCTCAACGACGCATCAAATACCAATCTAGTAACAGTTGTAGGAGGAGTTTGCCCAAAATATTGTTCGAACAAAAACTAAAACTTAGATCGTACCTCAGAATGAACCTTAGTCTTGATTCCTTCCTGAAAGTCCTTCAAGCACGCATCGATACTCGCATCCAATTATGTGAGCTCGACTTGCAACTGAGTAACCTCACTTTTCATCATTCCCATTTCTTTTTGCAATCTACTGGTAACACCCTCGGTTGCCATGAGAATCGACAAGGCTTTGATACCTTTGTCACGAGATGGATCTGAAAAAAGAAAATAACAGAGAAAGAAGAAGAGAAGAGAGAATTTGAGAGAGAAAATGAAGAAGACTAAGAATTTGGTTTTCAAATTTCATGACTACTTTTTCCTCTATCTATTGGTACTTAAGGAAACTAAATAACGGACTTGGACAACTTGTACTAACACACGCTCAAACCGAACTGTTTCATTAAAACAAAAACAAGAAATAAAACGGTGTTTACAAACAAAAGAAATAACAACAATAGTAACAGAATTATGAAATGACCATTGGAACTGTGTTCCATAACAAAGTTTAACACAGTTGGCTAAACATGAGAACTGCTTAGGATTATGGATGAAAACAAACAGTGATCTTGGCCTACAAAAATGATAGATTTACTATTTAATCTCTTAAATTTTTATACAATTACACAATAAAATTACACTTTGACGTCAATAATTAATTATTTATCTCTAATCTACCTTTAAAGTAATTTTCTGGGTTCAACCATGAACTTTTTGGGTTGCAACTTCTGGGAAGCGCAAGTTAAGGAAGAAAATGATTATCCAGCTAAGAATAATAAACAATCAGAAATATAGGCGTTGCTGTGCATGTCATTTCAGAAGTATAATCCAGCCAGATGCAGCCAAAGTTTTCCTTCTTTTTCCCATGATTTACCTTTTTCTCCCCTCTGCTTTAACTTGAGCAGGTTTCCCGTTTGGCATGGAAAGTAAAGAGAAACCTTCCATTTCCTAATAAAAAATAATAATAATAATAAAAGTAAAATAAATGTGAAGCCTCGACACACCATATGGCTACCCATGTTGTTGATTCAAACTTGTAGAAAGGCCTTTAACTCAATGGCCCCTATAGAATTTCATCAACACAACACAATCAAATCTTTCATATAAAATATTTGAATATACTGTGTCATTTCTCAAAACCATCCGCAGGTTTTTCTTGCTCAACTTGTTTCAAAGAAATGGAAAAGCAAAGATTTGACAGTTTGAAAACTGTACTTGTTCTAGACTACAACATTAAAACTTACAACTGTGTAGCTGTCCAGGTACAGTAAAATTCTCTACATTCTACCTCTTATTTAGACATCGCAGTTTCCAAGAATATAAAATCACATGGGACTTGTCACTTCCAGGGAGCAGACCCATTCCGTTTTGTTGGATGGTAATAGAGTGCTACTGACAACTGACGCATAGTAATTCTACATTCTATTGTCCTGGATAGATACATGCATAATATATATACACACACACATTTCTGTGCATGCATGCAGGGGAAAAAAATGGATTCAACCAGATATTTTGAAGTCATACAGAGAGCTGAGTTATATTTAGCCATTCGAATATTCGAAGTTTCTTTTTCGGAAGCAAAAGATGCAAGAGATTGTAAGATGGTTCTCAAATCCTAATTAGTTCAATGTGAATTCTAAGAATTGAAAATTTTAACGGAAAGGAACAAAGACTTAAGTATTTAAACCAAAGCATCCATAGATACCATGAACCAAAACCAGCCAACCGAAACCAACCAAAACTTTGGGTCACTAAGTTCATCCATACTGCATGATCCAAGACAAATGGATGTTACCTACTAACGACTCACTACTAGACAACAAACAGAACCAAGCCTTTTGCTCCAAGAGAAAAGAAGGGCAAATTATATCAGATCAATCCAGATGGCACCTCAATTCAAGTTGCAGATTGTTATGTTCAACATTGACTGCTACTCAAAAATGTGAATATAGTTTAAACTTTGAACTTTGCTTCTGATAACCACACACTCAAGTTGCTTTTCAGGATTCAGTTGATTTGATTTTAGAAAATTGCAAATACAATGTCAGACATCTTCAAATTAATATTTTGGTTCAAGCACATTAAAAATTGCAACAAGCTGATTGATTCTGATTGCATATCAATTCATGTTAGATCTTCCTGAAACCAGTGTAACTCATTCCATCAACAAAATCTGACCATCATTATTAGCTCATCCAATTAGTAATCTGGCCAGCCGATCACACAGGACGGAGGAGACAAAGGAAGATGATACATTGACAACCAAAGTGATTTTTATACGATTCAAAGACTGATACATTTGTTAAGTAATAACAGGCCTCCAAAAACTAATATAATCTAATGCACACAGAGCTCCATTGAGATCACAATATCACCAGATAATACAGTAGGATTCTAATTTAAGTAAATTCACATGTCACACCATGGAAAGGGAAATTTTCACCAAGTAGAGGGTTTCTCACGGGTAAGCATTTGATCAATAACACCATTCTGGTTGTAAGCATCCACGAGTTTCTTTGCGTATGAAGGAATATGTCTATCAGCTCTGCACACATTTAATGTTTTCATATTAAAAACAACTCTGCTCCTGAGTGTATTATAAATTAGTTGCTCAGTAGAATTTACCTTTGTTTTCCCCAGGTGCGATTCACATACAAATAGTTCCTTATAGTATGGTAGTCAAGTGAATATCGAGCAAATTCCAGACCCTTTGGTCCAATCTTAAGAAAATGAAGACTATAAGATTAAATTGCATAGTTTCCCTTTCCATAACAAAGGAATTGTATATATGGAAGAGTCCTTACCAAGTTAAGCACAAAAGCTATCAAATTCCCAATAAACCTAGGGGCAGGTTGAGAAGGACCCTTCCCTGAAGGTGAAAAAAAACTTATTATATAGTGCAGATGTCATGAATCCTCTAAATAATATTCAGAGCATTTGAAGATAAACAAACTAGGAAAAAACTATATGCAACTATCAACACTTCTACTCTAAGCTTACTTGTATGAAGAAGACTAATATCCACCTTTACTTTTACTAAAGAAAAAAAACCTGAAAATTTTTACTAATCAGCATACATAGACTTATTCACAAGACCTCTGCCATATTCCCAATTTAAAGCGCATGCTTACGCACTGCAGCTGAAAGTGAACATTGTTTTCATGGTTAAATGGAAGATGCCATACATACCGAACTTAGCATTATCATCTGCTTTAACGGTCTCCATAACAAATGGTTGCCGGTTGCCCTGAAATGAAATGTTTTCTAATCAGATTTCTCCCCTCAAATCCTATAGCAGCTCAATAGGATATAGCTTAGGATTTTACACTACTAGTTGTTGGAGTGATCTCCAAAAGGTTCTCAATCAAACTCAGCATTTCTCCGCCACGTTCATTTCTACAGTACAAAGCATTGGAATGAAAATTTTAGTTCTCTTGGGATTTGAAGCAACTCAAGTATTATTATGCAATAAAAGCATGCAACAATTACATTAGAATGATGATGTCTGAAACAAAATTATAGAACGGAAGGAGGAAGAAGAAATGAAAGAATAAAGAAGAGAATAACTCTATTGTTGTATGTTGTTCTATCAAATAATACATACATACATATATAAACTAGGGTTTACTCTTAAAGGAAAGAAAATAAAATCTAATCCCTATAAATCCGCTATGTAATCTCCTCTAAATCTACTATACAAATATTACACATTCTTTAAAGGAAAGAAATGCATGGAGAAAAAAGGAGGGGAAACACACTTTAGCAAGCAGATTGTGCAATGCCAAAGAGGAAGTACCTAACGGTAATATATTGTGGATGCTGTGTCATGCTGATTCCAGAATATTTTGGTACACCCATATATCCAACCACCAGATCCTGTATTGGCAAAAAAAAAAAAAAAAAAAAAAAAAGAAGGATTATTCCAAGTTGACTTGCAAATTTAGTTGAGTCAGTAATAAGTGCAAGATAACTTCCTTGGAGCTTTTATGATCAAATATTATATCTGGCAAGATCCAACAAAAATACAAACTAAATGCATGTAGTGAAGTATCTAGAAACATGCCTGCAATTTTTGGTTAACAAGGATCATAAACCTTCTGACCCGACTGTTACAGATAGTATCAATTACCACATTATTAGGGACCCAATTGATTATTCCCTTTCTTGTATAATCTCTAATCTATATATATGCATCTTGTAAATCAATAATAAAGATATAATCTTTTCTCTTAACATGATATCAAGAGCCTAGAAAGTTTCTCCTTGATTTTTTTTTTTTTTTTTTTTTTTTTTTTATGTAATCTTTTCCGTCAGTCCAAAACGGTTTTGGGTGTCCCCTCTCCATTGCCATTTGCTTCTCATCACCACCTTGGGAAGGTGTGCAGCGTCATTTCCAGTCAGCAACCAAAATTGACAGTTTGGTTCCTTGCGCCTAGGTGTCACACATCATTTTACTCTTCGACAGTCCAATTGACGCGCCAACATGTGGGAGGTCATCTTAACGACATTTTCTTTTCCGGACATCACCTGGTGATTTTGACCACAACCTGGTGGTTGTTTGCTGCTGCCAATGCTTCGACAAGGGCTGTCACGCCAGGTGCTGCAGATCCTACTTGTTTCTATGCTGGATTCTGCTTAGGTGTTTTTTCCTAAAGGAATAATTTATTGCCTTTGTTGCTTGGGCTTTAAATTTTGAACCTGTGCTATTGGGCTTTAATAAGGTAATTTTTTATAGGACTAATGATGAGTGATTCCAAAGTAATTGTTAACAAAATGATCCTAGTTATGTCAAAGATCACTAAACACAAATTAGTCGGGTTCAACTATCTAGACTGGAGTAAAACGACGCGGATCTACTTGCGGAGTATCAATAAGGATGATTACTTTAGCCTAGATCTTCCTATTGATGAAAGTAGACAACATTGATCAAGGAGTATACTCAAATGTTTGGGATCCATGTTTGATAGTATCTAAACCTGAATTTAGATATTTTGTTACGTTTGTAAATGATTATTCTCGAATGACATGGATATACTTTATGAAAAATCAGTTAAAGATGTTTCTCATTTTCGTGCTTTTTTGTGCCAAGAAAGAACTCAATTTGGTGTGACTGTCTAGATTCTGCGAAGCAGTAATGCTAACAAAATACTTTTCCAACTCTTGTAAGGACTTTATGATCCAAAATCAGATCCTTTATCAATCTTCTTGTGTTGGCACACCACCTTAGAATGGGTAGCTGAACGGAAGAACAAACATCTTCTTGAGACAGCTAGAACTTTTTTATTTCAAACAAAAATTTCTAAACAATTTTGGGCTGATGTTTCAACAGTCTGCTTTCTAATCAATTGCATCCCTTCTTCCATACTATCCAAACCATTATTTCTGATGAACCAAGAATTTTTGGGAGTACCTCTTTTGTTCAGGATGTTTGACTTCATGTAACTAAGTTGGATCCAAAATCCTTAAAATGTGTGTTTCTGGGGTATTCTCGCCTTTAAAAAGGGTATAGGTCTTCCAATCCAGATCTCAAAATAAGAATTTGGTTTCTATCGATGTTGCATTCTTAGAATAAGTATCATTCGTTTCAAAAAAAAAAAAAAAATGCCTTCAAATCTTCCGAAATAGGAAGAGGAAGATATTGGTTAACTTGCACTAACACTAATCAACCAAAGAATTCTAATTCTACAACTCTTGCTCCAACAAAGTCAGCGATCACTCAAGTTTATTCCAGACAAAGAAAGACTCGTGATACATGTCCTATATCAGTATCTTCATCATTAGATCCAACCCCTATACCAATGTCTTCGTCATTTGATCCAACCCCAATTAACCCTGAACTTCCTGTTGCTCTACGTAAAGGTAAATGTCAATGTACTTATCCTATTTCTAATTTTGTTTCCTATAATCATTTGTCTCCTAGCTTTTTACTTGCATTCCTAGATTCCATTTCTATCCCTAAGACAATTCAAAAGGTTTTGAGCCATCTTGGTTGGCATCATGCGATGTTGGAGAAAATATATGTATTAGACAAAACTGGTACTCAATCTATTAAATTTATATTATCTATTGGTAAAAAGGTTGTTGGTTGCAAATGGGTATTCACCATCAAAGTTTATCCAGATGGCTTGGTGACTAGACTTAAAACTAGATTAATTGCAAAAGGATATGCTCAAACTTGTGTGGATCATCTAGATACTTTCTCTCTTGTAATCAAACTTACCTCTGTTTGTCAATTAATTTCATTAGCAGCTTCTCATAATTGGCCTTTACACTAATTAGATGTCAAGAATCTCAAGAAAAAAGTCTATATAGAGGTTTGTTGCTCAAGGGGGAGTGTGGGAAGGTCTGTTGTCTAAAGAAATCCCTATATGAATTGAAACAAAGCCTCGTGCCTGGTTTGGAAAGTGTTGAAATATGTGAAACCCATATATTTAGGGATATATTTTAAAGTTATTTAGGTAGATAAATCTTAGAATAAATCATTTGAGATATTTTAAGAATATTTTATTTTATTTTTTAGTAGTTTATTAGAATAAGAGAATTGTTTTTCTAATCTTTTAGTAGTTTATTAGAATAAGGGAATTATTATCCCAATTAGCTTATGACTCTTTTCTCTATTTATATTCAGTTGTTTAGTTAATAAAAGATAGAACAATTTTATTAAATGCTCTTTTGAAAATTGTCATGATATCAGAGCTAGGTTATCTCTAGTAGCATCATAGTTAAAACAACCTTCACTGGAGATAAGAGATCCAACAATCAAATAGAGGAAGAAAGTTTTACAGTTGAAGCAACTAATAAAAATTATGAGGGCCAAAATTCTCTAAAAGGGTCTCCATTCACTAGGGAACAACTAGAGCATCTACACATTTCAATCACCACAATTTCGGATGAATTCTTATGTTCCTAGCTCATCCAATAATAGCTCATCCAATAATCCTTCTTCCTCCTTTACCCAATCAGGTACTGATTTTTCTGTTTTTTTAATGTTAAGCCTTGTAAAACAAACACGTGGATCGTTGATTCTGGAGCTAGTGATCACATGACTAGTAGTCATTTTCTTTTTTCAACTTACACACCTTGTGCAGGAAACAAAAAAAAAAATCAAATAAGCAGATGGGTCGTTCTCGGTAATAGTTGGGAAAGGCACTGTTAAAATTTCGCCTTCCTTGGTTTTACATGATGTTTTACATGTACCAAATCTAGCTTATAATCTCATATCGGTCAGTAAATTATCCCAGTCCTCGAATTGTCATGTTATATTTGACTCTTTTATGTGTAAATTTCAGGACATAATCTCGGGGAGGATGATTGACAATGCTAAAGAATCTAGTGGAATTTACTTTCTTGACTAAGACCATCTAAGTCAATCAACAACTATTTTATGTTTAAATTCTGCTTCTAGTTTTGATAAAGTTATGATTTGACATTATAGGCTTGGACATTCTAATTTTTACTATTTAAGATATTTGTTACTTAATCTATTTAAAAATAAAAGTTCTTCATATCACTGTGAATTTTGTGAATTGGCTAAACATTATCGGTCATTTTTCCTACCTCAAAAATATAAAGCTTCCAAACCTTTTTTGTTAATTTATAGTGATGTTTGGGGAACTTCGAGAATCTCAACTTTTTTAGGAAAACGTTGGTTTGTCACATTTATTGATGATCATACTCGTATTTATTGGGTGTTTTTATTAAAAGATAAGTCTGAATTTAAAAATTTGTTTCAATCTTTTTATGCTATGGTGAAAACACAATTTGGTATGAGAATAAAAGTACTTCAGAGTGACAATGGTGGGAAATTTTTTAATGACCAATTAGGTGTTTTCTTAATCAAATATGGTATAGTTCACCAAAGCTCTTGAACAAATACACCACAACAAAATGGGGTTGCAAAAAAAAAAAATGACATATTTTATAAGTAACTAGAGCCTTGATGTTCACTAGTCAGGTACCACATTATCTTTGGGGCGAAGCCTTATTAACAGTTACATATCTTATTAATAAAATGCCTAGTAAAACTCTAAACTATAGAACTCCTTTCCGTCTCTTTAAAGATAACTTTCCTAACTCTAAATTGATCACAAATTTATCCCTCCGAGTTTTTGGGTGTAGTGTTTTTGTTCATCTTCACAACCAAGGTAAACTAAATCCTAGAGCAAAAAAATGCATCTTTATTGGCTATGCTTCTAATAAAAAGGGTTACAAATGTTACGATCCAATTAATAGGAAGATTATTGTTACCATGAATGTCACATTTGTTGAAACACAATCTTACTTTGATTCTAATCTTTAGGGAGGAAATTATAATAAGGAAGATTCTATAATTGATCAAGAAAACACTAAGAATATACAACATAGGGATTCTAATAATGGAGAAGATGAATTTATGATTAACCCAGAAATTAATGATATTAATATTGTTAATGAAAAGGAGTATGAAGGTGTATAGTCTGATCATGAGAATAAAGAACAAACAAAGAAGTTAATTGTTTACTCAAGAAGAAATTGAAATCAAGAAAGTGGAATCCACCAGATTCATCACCAAGAATCCAACTCACAAGATCTTGTCAAAAGTATATTCCAATTGCTAAAACGGTGTTAGAAATGTTGTCAAATATCACATGTCTAACTTTGTGTCATATAAAGCCTTGTCTTCGACATTCTCAACCTTTATTTCGTGTCTCGATACTGTGAAAATACCCAAAAATATGAAAGATCCTTTACAAGTTCCTGAGTGGAAGAAGGCTATTTTAGAGGAGATGCGCGCTCTTGAAAAAACTGGTTCATGGGAAATAGTGGAATTTCCTATAGGGAAAACAACTATGGGCTATAAATAGGTGTTCACAACCAAATTCAAACCGAATGGATCTTTAGATAGACACAAAGCCCGACTGGTGGCTAAAAGGTACACTTAAACATAAGGGATAGATTATCTTGAAACATTTGCTTCAGTAGCTAAATTAAATTCTGTTAGAGTTTTTTTATCAATTGTTGTTAATCTTAATTGGCTCTTTCAGCAGCTAGATGTGAAGAATGCTTTCCTAAATGGTAAACTTGAAGAAGAAGTTTACATGGATCCTCCTCCAGGTTTTAAAGAAAAATTTGGAACTAGAGTATGTAAGCTCAGGAAACCTTTGTATGGTCTAAAGCAGTCTCCTCGAGCTTGGTTTGAACGATTCACTCAAGTTATTAAAAAATAAAGCTACTCATAAGGGCAAGCTGATCACACAATGTTCTATCGACACTCACAAAGAGGTAGAATAACAATTATTATAGTTTATGTCGATGATATCATTCTTACAGGAGATGATGTGGATGAAATAAGGCGTCTCAAGGAGCATCTAGCATTAGAGTTTGAGATCAAGACTTGAGTCCTTTGAAATACTTTTTTGAAATGGAAGTTGCTTAATCAAAGAAAGGTCTTGTAATCTCTTAGAAAAAATATGTGATTGATCTTTTAAAAAAGGCTAGGATGAGTGGTTGCCGCCCAGCTGACACACCAATTGATCCAAATGTAAAATTCAGAAATAAAGGTCGATTAGTTGATAAAGGGCAGTACCAAATATTAGTCGGTAAATTAATTTACTTATCACATACAAGGCTAGACATGATTTTTACAGTGAGCTTAGTGAATCAATTTATGCACTCCCCAATGGAGGAACATGAAGAACCAGTGTTTCGAATTCTGAGATACTTGAAGAGTTCACCTAGAAAGGGCTTATTCTTCAAGAAATCCGAACACAAGAGGAATTGAAGCTTATACAGATGGAGACTGGGCAGTCTCAATAACAGATAGAAGATCTACATCAAGATACTGTACATTTATTTAGGGAAACCTTGTGACTTGACGAAGCAAAAAACAAATGTTGTAGTAAGAAGTATTGCAGAGGCTGAGTTTAGATCAATGGCTCAAGAAATTTTTGAAATGATGTGGTTAAAAAGAATTATGGAAGACATGAGAAAACCAATAACTTCACCAATGAAGTTGTACTGTGATAGCAAAGCTACCATTAGTATTACTCACAACCCAGTCCAGCATAACAAAACTAAACATGTTGAGATTGATAAACACTTTATCAAGGAACAGATTAAAAAAAGCCAAGTGTGCATGTCGTTTGTTCTTTCAAAACAACAGATTGCTAACATAATCACCAAATGACTGTCTAAGACAAGCTTTGATTTTCTTGTAAACAAGTTGGGCATGATTGATATATATGCAGCAACTTGAGGGAGTGTGTTGAAATATGTGAAACCCATATATTTTGGGATATATTTTAAAGTTATTTAGATAGATAAATCTTATTTAGGTAGATAAATCTTAGAATAAATCATTTGAGATATTCTAGGATTATTTTATTTTATCTTTTAATAGTTTATCAGAATAAGGGAATTATTTTTCTAATCTTTTAGCAGTTTATTAAAATAAGGGAATTATTTTCCCAAATAGCTTATGACTCTTTTCTCTATTTATATTCAGTTGTTTAGTTAATAAAAGATAGAAGAGTTTTATTAAATGCTCTCTTGAAAACTTTCAGAAAGTACAATGAGGTATTCCACAATTTGGACTGAAGAAAAGTGATTGTAATCACTCAATATTTTATAAACGATCTAAAGTTGGATTTATTCTCCTTGTAGTATATTTTGATGATATTGTTATTATAAGAGATGATCTCTTCTTCAAAGTCTTTCTTGCAGACTAGGGGCCCCTTTGGATAGACAATGCATTTACCCGCGGTTAGTATAAAAACAGAGATAGCGGTCAAATTAGATACTGTAGTGTGATAAAAAAAAAAGAAGCTAAATGCACCACACTGGAGGTAAACGCCCATACCTAGATTTCACATGAAAAACTTAATTCAATTGAAGCAATTTTTGGGATAGAAATGACAATAAGTAAAAAGGGGATTTTCTATCTCTGAGAAAATATATTTTTGATCTACTTACAAAAATTGAAAAGTTGGCATTTAACACTTGTAGTACTTCAATGGTTCCCAATGTGCACCTTACAAAAGATTAGTGATTTTGATGATTTTAAGAGGTATAAAAGGATAGTTGGCAACTTAAACTACCCTATTGTAACTTGCTCAAATATTACATTTGTTGCGAGTATTGTTAGCCAATTTATGTCCGCACCGATAGTCAAACATTGAACAGTCCTAGAACAGATCCTATGTTACTTGAAAAAAGCTCTTGGATGTGACATATTATACAACAATCATGCGCATACTCGTATTGAGTGTCTTACGATGCAAATTGGGTCAAATCTAAGATAGATAGGAGATCTACTACTAGATACTGTTTCTGTTGTAAAAACTTAGTATCATGGAAGAGTAAGAAATAGAATGTTGTATCTCGGTCTAGTGCATAATTGGAATACAGGACTATGGCACTGTCCACGTGTGAAGTCATGTAGATACGACATCTATTAACTAAAAATGGGTTGGAGCATTCATCACCAGCAAAGCTCTTTTTCGATAGTCAAGCAGCTATTCATATCGCCTCGAATCTAGTTTATCTTGAAAAGACCAAACACTTCAAGGTTGACTGTCACTTTATTCAAGAGAATTTTGGAAAATTCAATCTTCATGGGTTATGTGAAGACAAAAGAACAACTTGTTGATTTGTTCACAAAGATACTTGTTAAGGAATGAGTAGATATTTGTTCACAAAGACTCTTTTATTTTTTTTCCTTCTAGAATAAGCTGTAAACTTGTATATATTTGTCTATTTGATTGAGTGTAAAATACAAAAAATTCGTTCTCATTCTCCTTATGTTCCAGTATTTCGTTTTAGTATTTTGTTCCATGGTATCAGAGCCTCTTGGCTTGATTTAGTGGATTTGTGTTTCATTGTTTTGAACATGAATCGTTTGAGAACTGGGTTATTTTTCAAGGTGATTTTTAAGGTACACTGCTGCCAATACAAGGAGATGCACATCGTCATCACAAAAACTCTACAACTTCCGATGATCGAAGACCCCACATGTAAGGCTCATGCGCCACCTAAAGGTTCATAGACTTGCTTTACGCACCGACACATATGGGCGCGTGGAGCATTGTCCCACCAATCTTCCATCTCTGACATCAGCTCCTTTGTCCAACCTCAGCCCAGTGGTCAATTGCTTGATCAAAAGAGGTTTCAAGAGTTGTTTGCTTATTTTCTGGGGTTCCATACTGTTTCAATACTATTTTTTGCTTATTTCTGGACTATTTTGAGTTGATTTATCATTGTTTGGGCTATTGTGGGTTTTAAGAAGAGATATGATTACTTACTCCAAATTGACTGTGAGTGAGATGATTTCAGTTATGTCAAAAATTATGGAGCATAAACTAAATGGGATCAATTACTTTGACTGGAGTAAGACGGTCCGTATCTACTTGAGAAGTATTGACAAGGATAATCACTTGACCAATGACCCACCCACAGATGAGACTCGACAGGCATGACTAATAAACAAGACCAAATTATTTTTGCAGATTCACAACTCTATAGATAGTGAGATAAGTGCTTTGATTAATCACTGTGAATTTGTTAAAAAAACTAATGAAGTATCTAGATTTTAGTATTCCGAGAAAGGAAATACATATTTCCAAGCTTAAGTGGGAGTGTGGGAAAATTATGAAAATAAATCCTTCGAATACAGGGATTTAAGCTAGGGATTTGATTCACCGATTTTTTCCTTGTAATCAAGAATTGGATTGAGGGCAGATCTTAAAAGAAATTAGCAGCAGATATTTAGAAAAAGCAAATGGTAGACATTTTGGGGAGATTTAATTGATTGTGTATTTAGTTTGTTTCCGTAATTAACCTAGGTTGTGTACTACAAACATGTACCATTCTTTACTCATCAAATACACTAGACAAAATTCCTCTTTTCATTTTCTGCCACCTCTTTTCAATCTTTTCAGTTTCCGACTATCTTTTTTATTACAACAATTATCATACTGAAAATGATGCAATCATAAAATAAATGAAAGCAATTCCACTGCCCTCTCAGTAAAGTTATCGAGTAAGTAAATACATAAGGCATTCCTATTAGCACAGGTTACAAAATTCCGAGGACAAGCTTGCATAAATTAAAAAAGATGAAAGAAAACTCACCGCCAATGCATTTGTGTAATCAAAGCAGCTACAAAACGCAATAAAATTGTATTGTTAGAAAAAATTTCTACACAAGGATATGCATGATCTGATGGTTTTATAACTCTTTATACCTAGAAAGAATTATATTTTCCTCATTTTACATGATCTTTGCACAAAGAAACAGTGAAGACCTCCAGATGCACAGGACAAACCTTTTTAGATGGACTTTTGCATTTATTAATCATATGGAAACAACAGGAAATTACCTATAGCAAGAAGGTGCAATAACATTGACTAAGTCGTTTGCGGGTAGACAGAAATAAGGAACCTGCTTTAGTTAAATTTTGAGATCAATGAAGCATGGTGAATGAGAGAACCAGAAAAGATTGAAAGTACACAAACTTTATTACCTCTTCAATATGGCCATCCAAATGCTTTAGGTGGACCTAGCAGAATATAACAATAGCCACATAAGATTAAAAAAAAGTGTTCTTTTTGTTAGTACTTATACCATGCTACCATGCTCTTTTTATATGGGACAGCTAGCAGTTAAGTAAATACTCAAGATTAGCATTATACCAACATTTACATAATGAGTCATCAACCTGCTTTGATGGTATAAAATGTCAAACCAAAGCGCTCTCTCTAGATAGGATAAATGGCTTAACCACTGGATATGAATCATATCTATTATAAGTAAATAGGAAAAAATACAATGATGTAATCTCAAGGGCTCAAGTAACCTAAGCTCACACCTCTGTTTACTTTATTGCATTGAGACTTCACTAATATAAGAAGAAGTTGAGAATGTTCTTGTCAATGATATGCTTTACTTCACAGGCGTTACAATGCATAACTTAAGCAAAAAAAAGAAAAAGAGTTTCTCAGCACAAACCTTGTAATCTTGCATAAACTCGTAATGCAAAACAGTTTCCGGTTCACTACTCGCTGCCTTTAGAAACTTATCTAGACCTTCTCGAGTTCCATTATCAACTGTTGAATAAGAGTGTTCAATGATTGAGATGTGTTCTGTAATTCAGATAGGAAGCAGTCTAAAGGAATATTGTGCCTATGACTTATCCATCAAAGGTTTATGAAATTTGAAGGGATCTAATTAAAAATGCAATACGAAACCATAATACATTGACTTTTATCCAAGTGCATATCCTGGAATAATTCTAATCTCACAGTAACTGATTGCAAACTTCATGAAAATCATTTAACTTCTTTTAGACCAAAAAATACATTCTCTTAGTAAAAGATATACTAAAATAAATTTTCTGACAATATATATGTATGTATATATGTTTTAAATTACCACAATTGGTGCCTAACACATATAGCTTCTCCAAATTTAGATGGTGCTCCACAGATCTTAACGCTGCAGTTTAAGAAATCATTCTGCATTACAATAGTACAAGTCATAATACGGAAATAAGCATAAGTGGAAACTGCTAGGATATAGCATTAAGCATACCCTGCACTTGGCAACCCACACCACAGAAAAGGAGACGCTTTACCCCAGCTGCCTGTATATTTGAAAATAACCATTCTACCCCAGTTAACTTTTTGCATGGGAAAAAATGTACAATTTTGTTTTCATAATATAGCAAAATTTAGCAATCTGGAGCTAGTAGAAATGACAAAATAAAAACAATCAAGCATGTTGAATATAGTATTCATTTATTATAGACTTTTTTCTTAGTGCACCGCAGGAGATATGAATAACACTCATCTTGCCACTTGACTAAGCCCTTTTTGCATTTTCATTTTTCATTGCATTAATTTTCAGTTTCCATGAAGGTTGAGCATGGGATAAGGCACATGTGCAGACTTGGGTTCAATCTTTTCCTTTTAAGTCAGTGCTAGCCTATCTGTCTATGATTAAAAACAGTGGTGGTAGTGATCTCATTGTTCAATTCCACCATCGTAGTCTTTGCTCATAGAACCATAAGAAATGCTTTAAATTATGAGCTCATAAAACCAACTTCATATCTGTCAATAATATTTCTTAAGCATAAATGATATATAAAGCTTAAAAATCCTCTATGGTAGCATCAAGAATTCAAAGTACCTCAACGAGTGCGAGGGTATTGAGATTAGGGGACAGTGTTGGTTTAACTCCTTTAGCAGCTAAAACTTCTTCCGGTGTCCTGAAGTGAATCAAAAGGGAAAATTTTATTATTCAAAAGTAAAAAAAGCAGCAAGTCAAGTCAGTAATTTCAAAGTAGGAAAAGTGCAAATAAACTAACCTAGCTAAAATGGGCCTTGGTGACAATCTGTCATCTGGATCACTGCATTATAATAATATTTAATAAAACAAATAAAAACTTCGCATATTCAACCATGCCTCCTGATAAGTGCTCCTACCTCTGAACACAAATCACAGCTTCAACCATGCCTGATTTCAGCATTTCTATCGCAATAGTTGTAACTATCCCAGTCCACTGAGCTCCTAAAAATGATGAAAGATACAATGTGCATGAAAATTAGCTGCAGATAAATTGTCAATGGTACAAAGTATTATTAACCTAACCTCACCATTCTCAAAACCATCTTTTCCCTGCCTCTCCCCCGACACAAAACACAGACGGCAACTTTAAAGAAAGACATGGTGAAAAGGCCATTCATTCCACTTTAATTCAGATCCTTAATATTTATCAAGAGGTTTTAATGCTGACAATAATGTAAAGGGTGGAACACCTCATATTATGTACACTACATTAGAAAACGTAACATATAGTTGCATCACTACGATCCCATTTTAGAAAATTTAAAGCTACATTGAGCTAACTTCTGGGCATCACTCCCCAAGTTCTACAGAATACTCGCATTTTTCATCCTGAAATTTTGACAGTTTATAACTCATAATCCAGCTAACAAGACCAGTTTATTAACACTAGTTTAAAACCATGACCTTAACCTCAAAGCTATTCAGAACGATTTTTAACAAATTTAATTCCTATCTGTACGATTTGGATGCAAAGGTGCTTCAGAAAAGCAAACATAACTACAATGCACCAAAGAAAGAATGGTAACAATCTAGCAGAACATTGGAAAATTTTATAATTTACAAAGACATACCTTCTACAGGCTTAACTTTACGAGCGTATAGCAGCTTGTCATAGACTCCTAAATATGTCTCGTCCAAAGAATTCGATTTCCTCCCTCTACCATGAACAACAGGTTCTAAACTCTGAACGCTAAATAAATTAGTCAAACTACTTGTATAACCTCAAACAGGATTCAAATGTATTAAAATTACCCTACTAGACAATACACAATTATTCACAGATTGAACATCAAATAACCCAATGCAAGAAGGTTAAAAGTAGCCAATATTCAGTATATGTCTTAAGCGGGGATATATGCTGTCAAATTCTATTTAAAGCAACAAAAAAGAAGTAGTTTATTAAAACAATATAACTCATAAATTAGCAGTAAACTCTGGAAAAAAAGGTTTTCATAAGACCTCCTTTTCAAAGGTAAGCTAATGCAACCAATAAGCTTTTCCCTCACCCACTTCAGAAGAGCATTAGAAGCAAATAAACAAAAATTTCAAATGTTTAATGTGGCTCGTAACTTAGAAGGCTCAAGTAAATTGGAATGAATCGAAAGCTTTGATTCTATAATACATATAGTCCAAGCTCACAATTATAATAATATTTTCAGTCAAATTAATTGATAACTACATTTGTCTCATAAAAAATTGCTCTATTAACAACCAAGCTTCTTCCTTCCATTCTTACTTATAAACAATTAACCCTTTTTCATAGCAGAAGGAACATTAAAAAAAGAGTAAAGGAATGAATGACTTACTTCAATTTTGGACATTCCATCTCCTAAGAAAGCACAAGCATTCTTAACATGGGCAATGTAATATGTATCACACAACCCACATCGACTGCAACATAATTGGAATATAGAAATAAGAAAAAATGAAAAGAAAAGAATGAAAGTGAAAAAGTAAATGATTGGTTTTTTTTTTTTTAGAAAGAAAAAACATTGTATTAAAAAGAAAAATGAAAGAAAATTAAGAAGAACCTGCAATGTTCTTTGGCTGGATAGGTACCTCCTGGGGGTATAGGCTTAGAGCGTTTCCTCCAGTCGTCTCTTAGCTTCACTGTTTTCTTTGCGTCGGAGTTTGATTCTATTACATAATAAATACATAAATAATTAAATTAAATGGAACACTCAAATTAGATAACCATGCATGTATTAAATTGTGAGAAGATTTTCTTACTACCTTTTGAGGAAGAAGAAGAAGAAGAGAAGATAGGTCTCGAGAAGGAGGAAACAACTGAAGTCATGGCAGCTAAAGAATGCAGTTCAGTTTCCACTTTGCAGTTTGCACCACATATTTATTCTACGGAGGAATGTCATTTATCATGCCCAACTCTTTCCTATAATTACAGAAATACCAGCATGAAGTTGAGCAATTTCACTGTTAACTTTAATTATTTTTGGCATAATTTTAAATTTAGCCCTTAATGTTAATATCTTTTGTTAATTTAGTTGTTAAATTTACATTTCAATTTTTCAAAAAGAATCAATTTGACTATCAATTTTTTAAAAAGAACTGAATTGTTATTTTTTTAATAGAAATATTAACTAAAATGTTAAATGTTGAAGAATTATAGTTTGCATGGCAATCCATATTTACTTCATACTAATTTTTTTATAATTATATTAATTTTTTTATATATTTTTTACTATTTTATATTTTTAAAATTATTTATTAATGTGACATATAAAACAAATAATGTTAAGTTAACTTGAAGTATACTTGGACTGCCACACTAATTCTAATGCCAAAATCACTAAACATTAATATTTAAGTCAACATTTCTATTAAAAAACGATTTAACTATTTTTTATATATTAATCATTAAATTTAACTAAAAAATAAAAATCAAATTAACAAAAATATAAACATTAAAAGTCACATTATACATTTTTTTTCTTCTATAATAAAATTACATTGCGATTGTGATGTGGTAATATACTCATTTTTAAAATATTTATTTATTTAAATATTTACATCTTATATACACATATATCAAATACAAATACTACCTTCTTTATTACGGTTTAGATCTGATCTGATTCTCCCAAATTCGATTCTTCAAATGGTATACACACAAATAACAACACATTAGCAATTGGCACAAATTAGATTCGAAAGGCGGATATAATCAATTAACCAATATTGGGGTGAAACAAATCGTACACACGATTTGATTACTCACAAACTGAGTTTTACCCATAGATCTGAAAGTCTACACTTACCAACTACCGTTAGGATTACAACCACGTAAAAATAGAACAGAGAGGTAATCGTACAAGGCCACCGATGCCAACAAACATAATGATGGGCGATCGATTGGGGAAAAGAAAAAGAATCGGTAGCCTAAGAATGGTGGATGATGCGACGGTAACAACTAGGGAGAAAGAGAGGGAAAAGAAAAGAAAGAAAAGAGGGAGGGCAACGTAAGAGAGACAAGGGAAAAGGAGGAAAAGAAGAGAGGAGGAGGCGACAATAGAAAAATGAAATGAAAAAGAGGGGATCGACCAAGCTAAAATATGTTAAACTACTAGGGTTGAGCAGCACAGTAGGGTTTTCTTCTCTAGGAAATGAGAAGGTATCGATACCTATTAGACAAGTATCAATACTTGCGTAAGTATTGATACAATTTATGACATTTTAATAGACTAAGCCCAAACAGAAGCCCAATTGCACACTCCATTAGAGAATTAAAATAAATTCAACAATTACAAATTTAATCCAGAAATTTAACCCGCATTTCGAAGCGTGACAAACCAAGTTTGTTATGGAATGAATTGTTTAAGGTGGAAAGGAATACTATGTTTATATGTTATTTTCAATTGTTAAGATGTGAACTGTCAGGTATGTTGTATTTATTTTCATATGAACTTACTAAGCTTTGAGTAAGCTTACCTTTTGTTTCATTTTTCTACCTTGTAGATTATCGAAAAGCATGCTGTCGATTGGATCATTTTCAGAGCTCACACTATCCACAAATTCACTCAGTAGACTTTCAAACATTTTGACCCGATTATAAGTGGCATGTGAATAGGTGTTAATGGTTTTGTATGTTTATATGTATGTGAGATTGAAACTTGTGTTTTGGTTCAAATTGATATAGGAATAGGTGTTATATGAAATGATATATATATATATATGCTTTGGTTAATATGGTCTATCTTACTTGATGAGCTTTGGCACTTAGAAGCAATAGTGATGCGTTGAATGTATGTAACACCCCTTACCCGTATTCAACGTTGGAATAGGGTTACGGAGCATTATTAGACTTATAACACAAATAAACATACATTTCACATATAAATTTCAATTTCATGTAATCATCATTCAACATCAATCATATTGTCCCTAATACGAGCCTACGATGCCCAAAACATGCATTCGGGATAGTTCGGGACTAAACCGATAACTCAAGAGATTTTTACGAAGCTTAGAAAATTTTTCAAACTACAAGGGACACACGCCCGTGTGGCCAGCCGTGTGTCTAACATGGCCAAAGATATGCCCATGTCACTGGCCGTGTGGACATTCGAAATGGGATCACATGGTCGTGTCCCAGCTCGTGTCTGACGCCGTGTAACTCTCTGACTTGGGTCACACGGCCAACATACACACCCGTGTGGCTAGCCCGTGTGCCAGGCTGTAACAACCTAATTTTGGGCCTAGTCGGAACAGTGATTTTGGAACCACTATTTTAGGGCCAAAGAAATTATTTGTAATGATATTTTATATGTTATAGCATGATTATATGAGTGCATGAAAGTTTTGGTGAAATAATTTTAGAGATTTCATGCTTAATTGTGAAAAATGGCGTAAAGGGAAAAAGTTTTATTTTGCTAGCTAAAGGTGTCAAATAGCTATAGAACATTAAATTATGGTCTTTATTGAGTAAATAGACCATAAATATGTTAGTGACTGACAAAGGAGACAAACAAGGTTTGAAAAGTCAAAGTTGGGGTGCATTAGATGACTTATTAAGTAATAAAATAAAACAAAAACAAAAAGTTGTTTTCATCTTTTCATCTTCCTTCTTCCCCATTGAAAATTCCAGCAAAGAGGGGGTTTTGAAAGCTCAAAAATTTCAGCAACTTATATCCCTTACAAGTAAGTGATTTAGATGCCTATTTTGATAATTTTTGTACTTTTGGAACCCTTGTAGCATGAACTAGCTAATAGGGGGCTATTTTGTGAAATGTTGATAGTCTAGGGATTTGCCATGAAAGTATTTATGTTGTTTGCTGAATTTTTATGGAAGAACATGAGTCTTGGTTGTGTAATAAACAACTTTTGTGAAAGGATTTTCATGGAAAACACCTAAAAGGGCCATTTTGTAAAAGTTATAAAATAGGTTGTAATTGTGTGAAATAGTGGAAATTTGGGGTTTTCATAAGAGTAATAAGTGGTCGGTTAGGCTTGGCTAATAGGGAAATTCGATAAAAATCGATTTTCGGGCCTAGGGGTAAAATGGTCATTTTGTGAAAGTCTAGGGGCAAAATGGCCATTTTGCCAAAAATGTGAATTTTGATTGTCCAAATTTATTTAGTGATTAAATGAGTGAATTTCATCTTGTTAGATCAAGAAAAATCGAGAAAGTACGTGGTTAAGAACAAAAAAGAGAATAATTAGCCGAAATTGCATTTGAAGTAAGTCTGTATGACTAATTTAAGCATGTTATCCATATTATTGCTAATATATTTGAAACTTATCTTTCTAAGATTAAATTGAATTATATGTTGGTGATATTGTGTATGAGAAAGTGATGCCAAATGTTAATGTTTTGGTATTATGAGTATTGAAATGATTTATTGTTATCAAGAATTTATATATGCTTATTTGATTATTATGGAAGTATGAAATGTATGTTAGAAGTGTAAATGACATTATGAGTTAGTGCGACGACAATGTGTTAAGCAAGAAATCTCGTTTGAACCTTAGGAATAGTCTAGGATACACGTGATATGTCAGGAGAAATAGTGTAGTCTGAACTCATGAGTTCTGTTTGAGTTCATGAGATAAGTGATATATGTAATGTGGGTCCGGGTACTGATTTTATGATCAAACTCGTGAGTAGCTCAATGAGCAGGCATTGCATGATAATGCTTTAAGGTCTGGGTGCTGACTTTGTGTAGAAACCCGTGAGTAGCTCAAATGTGAGCATTACATATTATGAGGTAGCTTTGGCTACATACTTTGTGCACTATGAGTTGATTCTAGCTGCGTATATGGCACTTATGTGCAATGTTTCTATGTATCCAATAGTACTCCGAGTGTTTAATGGGTAATTCGAGGTATGATTTGACGATGGTCCCATTGAGGTAAGTCAATGGTGAGAATAGTTGTAAGTTACGTTTCATGTCGTACAGGTATGTACATTAAACTCATGTGCAATGGCCTTGATACATGTTGTTTTTGGCAAGAATGAGAATATGTGAAGAGTAAGTTAAAGAGGTTGAATGATATGTAAATTCATATTTATTATGTCATGTTACAATGACCTTGAGATTATGGATTCATGCTTATGATGTATAAACATGTATCTTTACCATGATGGTAAAAATGATTTGTAAAGGTGTTATTAACTTAGTGATCATTATATTGCATTAAAACAGTTCTGGACTGCAGCAATAGTCCAAATTTGAAAATCCACCAAAAATTGTGGAAATTGAGTTAGAGGCTAAATAAAATATGGAATTAAAGCCTAATGAGTCTAGTTTTACATAGAAGGAACGGGTGTAAGTAAAAGAGTTTCATATTATGAAATATTTAAATTGTTGTGAGACAGAGTCAGAATGACTTCGAAATCCCTTGTTCTGATTTGAGAAAATCATTGAAAATTTTACAAAAATAGTTATGGGTTATAATTTATATTCTTAGAATTCTTAGTGAGTCTATTTTCAAGAGAAATAGATAGGAACATCATCTCAGTTTCGTATTATGAGATAATTAATTTTTAGTGAAGAGGGGTCAGAACTATCAGACAGCGAAAAATGGATAACTTTAAGTAATAAACTGTACTAATTTGCTAAACCAAAAATTCTGAAAAGTTTATGGTAAGAAGATATGTTAGTCTAGTTTCAGGGAAAATTAATAAAACTTAATTTGGGTTCCGTAGCTCCAGATATAAATAAATTAGTGACTGTGACTCGAGAAAATAGCTTGACTGGAACATGAGTAAAAATGCAAATAGGGTTGTATTACCATGAGAAGCAAGTTGATAAATTGCTTATTATTTTCATACGTCTTACTAAGCTATAAAGCTTACTCCTTTCCTTTCCTTCCCTTTAGTGTTTTCAGGTTAGCTCGGGGTTGGAGATAGTCGGAGGCAGCATCACACTATCAAGTCGCTACCTTTGGAATAATGAAGTATATGCTAGAAATTTCAAGTGAGTGGCATGTATAGGGATCTAGTTGATTGACATGTATTATTTGCTTTAGCCAAATGTGTTGGATTATATTGAGTTATATTTATATGGCCATGAGATATGGCTCATATTGATTATGGCTTGTAAGCCTAGCTATTCATGTCATGTCTAATGTCTATAATGTGATTATGTCTGTTTGCCATGCATGGTTTGTAATATGACATGTGTGTTGGATGTATGCTCTATGACCAATTGAGGTGGTCATAGCCTTGTAGTAATTGCATGTTATAAACACAATGTGATAATAATTGAGCATAAGTGCTTGATTGATAAGTTGGTAACCATAGTATAATGGTAAAAGTGGTCATCAAAATGACAAGTCTTATGAATGTGAAATAAGGAATCTAGACTTAGTATTGCTTGAGTAGATGCATTACATGTTAATGTTAAGAAATGTCTTAATAAAGATTGTTTAATCACTAAAATGATGCCATGATTTGCGATTTTGATGTGCATAAGGCTGTAAGAGATTATGGGCAACATGAAGGCTTGGAAAATAGCCTAAGTGTTGGCCACACGGGCTGAGACATGGCCGTGTGTCTCAACTGTATGAGGAACATGACCTGGAGACACGGGCATGTGGCCCGGCCGTGTGGTTCGATGTACATGCTAACGTCACAAACAGAGAGTTACACGGCCTGAGGACACGGGCATGCCAAAGGCACACAGGCGTTTCCCTATGTCCACACGAGCGTGTGACCCTGTTTCATGGGAAAATTTTCTAAGTTTTCCTGAAACTTTTCAAAGTCCTCGGTTTAGTCCCGAATCAATTCAGATGAATGTTTTGGGCTTCGTAGACCCAAATAAGGGACGACATGCATGTGTTTGAAAGGTTTTGAATTAAAAGAGATTTTATGGCCCAAGTTTTGCATGAATGTGTATGTTTAAGCCCGGTAATACCTCGTACCCTGTTCTGGCATCGGACATGGGTAAGGGGTGTTACACAGGTCGTATGCTAAGCCGTGCCAATCCTGTAGGGTATAATTACTTATGCCACATGGCCAAGTCACACGCCCATGTGTTAGGCCGTGTGGAGCATACTGACTTGATCTTTAATTCAACACCAGGGGGCACATGGCCGTGTAACTTGACCGTGTTACACATAGCTGAGACACATGCCCGTGTAGACAAAAATAGGCTATTTACCAAGCCATCTTGCCACCCAAATTTGCATTCACCTACATCAAACCAAATGACACCAAAGCATGGAATAAATAGGCATTCAAACCAACTAAATCAAGCTTAATTCATGCTAGTTCTATACCATCATCCACAATACACACAATTCACAAAATAGGCCATTCCATTTATACCAAATTCACATTCACAATTCAACTAAATAGACACTTTCAAACATGCATCATTTTGCCCAAAGTTACAAGTATATAACTTCTCAAATATCAACCATTCACCACAAACATTAACATAGCAATTATCAACACAAAACAAATGCCATTTGCATATATATACACAACCAAATCAACCAAAATAAGCCAACTCTCATGCCTATATACAAAACCAAACATTAAACATTTACAAGCCAACTCAAATATCTACATTCATTACTATCATATATGTACCAAAATGACTAAACTCCTATACATGCCATATACTCAAAATACTTAAGTTCAAAAGTACCAAAGAGATAGTTGGATAGTGTGATGAGGTCTCCGATGATTCCCGAATCCGAGCTAGCTTGATATCACTATAAAACATAGAAAATTAAACAAAGTAAGCTATAAAGCTTAGGAAGCTCATATGAATTAATAAGCAAACTCATCAATTATTCACTAACCAAATAATATGAACAATATATATTACAAAACCTTTAATCAAAATCTTAACTTGTATTCAATCATATATATAGCCATAAACTTATAGCTTCCATAAATTCGATGCTTATATAGTTTTTGTACATACCTGTACTGTTACTTATTTATTTCTCACCATTTCATATATTCGATATACCCGTTGAACCATTCAAAATACTATCGAATACTCGGGAATCTCTCACCCTAAGTGCCACATATTTAGCCGAAGCTATCTCAATCTCGTATCACAATATAATGCTCACTCTCGAGCTATCAACGGGTCTGCTCACACAAGCTGACTGTCATGATGAAGCTACACGGTGTTGCTCACACAAGCTGACTAGTATCCACAACACATGCCAGATAACTCAGCCACCAGTAGGACGTACGGACCAACACCTGAATCACATAACCCCTAATGACATTTCATTCGTATCCTAATCTATTCCTAAGGTTCAACCGGGATTTCACACTTGTCTAATTGTTTTCAAATATGTCCGCAGTGTTGTATTCACAATTTATGCAATATCAAAGCATTTAAAACACAAATATAATAATGTTTAATACATACAAACTTACCTCGAATGCAAAAACGACGAAACGAGTCGATTAATCCAAAACCTCGTTCTTTTCCCAATCTAAATTCGTATTTCACTTTTCTTGATCTAAATGTAACCAAAATTAACTTAGTTAATTATCACTCTATTCAATTTAGTCCAAAATATACTTTAAGGTAACTTTACCTTTTTTCCCCTAATGTTTCACATTTTTACAATTTAGTCCTTATTTCATAAAATTACAAATTCATGCAATACAACTTAAACCCATGCTAGCAAAATTTCAATTAGGTCCCTAGCAGACCATTTTTCACTTATTTCACAATTTAACCATGAATTTTACACATTTCACAAATTAATCCCTAATTGGACATTTTACTAAAAATCACTTAACAAATGTTGTTTATCTAACAACAAGCATATATTTTCTACCATTAAATATCAAAACACATGCTCATTCATCAATGGCAAAACATTAAACCTTTAACGGTTTTGCAAAATAGTTCCTGGGCTAGCTAGACTAGGCTGCAACAATCTCAAAAATATAGAAATCATTAAAACCGGGACAAAAACCGTGCCTTAATGAGCAAAGATAGCATGGCTGAATGAAAACCTAGCTATGGCTTTTTCATTCCTTAAGAATCAACAATGAAGAAGATGAATGCACTCAAAATTTTTTTATTTTAATTTAATTAACTTTATTTACTAAATACCAAAATTAACCTTATTACTAATTCAAAATTTCAATAATGTCAAGCCATTAACATCCACTATCTAATTAATGGGCTATTTACCACATAAGGACCTCCATTTTAAATTTCTATAGCTATTAGACACCTTTAGCTAATAGAACTCAAGTTTTACACTTTACGCGATTTAGTCCTTTTTATCAAATTGACCATCCAAATGGTAAAATTTCTTAATGAAATTTTCACAAAATTATACTATCATGTTGTAGACATTAAAATAATAATAAAATAATTATTTTGACTTTAGATTTGTGGTCCCAAAACAACTGTTCTGATTTGACTAAAAACGGGCTGTTATAACTCTCCCCCTTAGGAATTTTCATCCCCGAAAACCTTACCAGAAAAGAGGTTAGGGTACTATTTTCTCATAGCTTCCTCGGGATCCCACGTAGCTTCTTCGACCCCATGACGTTGCCACAAAACTTTCACCAAAGCTATGCTCTTATTTCTCAATTCCTTAACCTCTCGAGCTAATTCGTTATACGTCATATCAGGCTGGATTTCAATCTCTGCCGGAGAAATGATATGTGATAGATCTGATCGATACCGTTGTAACATGGACACATGAAATACATTGTGGATCTTTTCTAATTCTGACAGTAAAGCTAGCCGATATACCACTAGCCCTATTCTTTCGATAATCTCATACGACCTGATGAATCATGGACTTAATTTGCCTTTGTAACCAAATCGAAGAATCTTCTTCTACAGAGACACTTTCAAAAATACTCTGTCATTAATTTGAAATTCAATGTCTTTACGTTTCAAATTCGCATATGATTTCTGTCGATCTGAAGCTATTTTCAAACTGCTACTAATTACTTTCACTTTATCTTCATTTTCTCTAATTAAATCAACCCCGTGAATCTTTTTCTCATTAAGCTCGGTCCAGTAAACGGAGTTCGGCATTTACAACCATACAATGCTTCATACGGTGCTTTCTTTATGCTCGATTGAAAACTGTTGTTATACGCAAATTCAACCAATGGTAGATATTTTTCCCAGTTGCCTTCAAACTCTAAAACACAGTAACGTAGCATATCTTCGAGAATCTGAATTACTCTCTCAGACTAACCGTTATTTTGTGGATGAAAAGCAGTACTAAAATGGAACTGAGTACCCAAAGCTTCTTGTAACTTTTTCCAACATCGCGATGTAAACCTTGAGTATCTATCCAAAATAATAGAAATTGGCACCCCATGCAATTTAACGATCTCAGAGATGTACAACTCAACTAATCTATCAAGGGAATAGTCTGTACGTACTAGGATGAAATGTGTAGACTTCATCAGTCGATCAACGACAACCCAAACAACATCTTTCTTTTTCAGAGACAATGGTAATCCCAATACGAAATCCATCGTAACTCTATCCCATTTCCACTCTGATATCATCAGAGGCTGTAATAATCCCGAAGGCACTTGATGTTCCACTTTAACTTGTTGACAAACCAAACATCTCAACACAACTCTGAAATGCCTCGTTTCATTCCCGACTACCAATACAACTGTTTCAAATCATTGTACATTTTAGTACTCCCCGAGTGAGCAAATAAACAACCACTGTGTGCTCCGTGTAGAATTTTCTAAATAACCTCGAAATTCTTTGGTATGGAAATTCTATCTCGGAACATTAAACAATCATCGAATCTGATCTGATAGTCTGAATCACTAGTCGATTCGCATTGCACTCTTTTTGCTTGCAACTCATTGTCACACTTTTGAGCTTCACAAATTTGTTGAAGAAATACCGGTTTAGCTTTTAATTCAGCCAAAATCGAATCATAAATAGACAAGGTTAGCTATGTGTTCATCGCTTGCAAAGAAAATAATGATTTTCTACTCAAAGCATCTGCGACTATGTTTGCTTTCCCCGGATAATAATCAATCACTAATTCATAGTTTTTCAACAGCTCGAGCCATCTTTGTTGTCACAAATTCAAATCTTTCTGAGTCATTATATACTTCAAGCTTTCGTGATCGGTAAAGATATGACACTTTTCACTGTATAAATGATGTCGCCAAATTTTCAATGCCAACACAATAGCGGCCAATTCCAAATCGTGCGTCTGATAATTCTTTTCATGCGGCTTCAACTGTCTGGAGGCATAAACTATCACTTTACCTTCTTGTATCAAAACACAACCCAAATCATTTAATGACGCGTAGCTAAAAATCACAAACTCTTTACCTAACTCAGGTTGAACCAAAACCGGCGCTTCAGTTAACAATACTTTCAACTTTTCAAAACTCTGCTAACATTTCTTGGACCACTCGAATTTCACATCTTTCTGTAGCAATCTAGTCATCAGTGTAGCAATCATCGAGAATCCTTTAACAAAATACCGATAATAGCTAGCTAATCCTAGAAAGTTTCTTACTTCAGATACATTTTTGGTGGTTTCCAGTCAACAACTACTGAAATCTTGCTCGGATGAACTCGTATACCTTCCGCTGAAATAATATGTCCCAAAAATCTGACTTCTCTGAGCCAAAACCCGCATTTACTGAATTTTGCAAACAAATGCTTGTCTCTCAAGGTTTGTAGCAGAATCCTCAAATGCTCGACATGTTCAGACTCATCTCGTGAATAGATCAGAATGTCGTCAACAAATACAACAACAAATCTATCTAAATACGGTCTAAAGATTCCATTCATCAAATCCATAAAAAATGCAGGAGCATTAGTTAATCTTAAAGGCATAACAAGAAATTCATAATTCTCGTACCCTGTTCTGAACATAGTTTTCAGCACATCTGAATCTTTAACTCGCAACTAATAATAAGTAGACCGCATATCAATCTTCGAAAACACTATTGGTCCTTTTAACTGATCAAACAAATCATCGATTCTCGGCAAAGGATACTTATTCTTTATCGTAACCTTGTTGAGCTGACGATAATCAATACAAAGTCTTATTAATCCGTCTTTCTTCTTTACGAACAATACTGGTGCACCCCAGGGCGAAAAACTAGGTCGTGCAAAACCTCTATCCGTTAACTCTTGCAACTGAGCTTTCAACTCTTTCAATTCTGTTAGACCCATTCTGTATGGAGCTATTGATATCGGTGATGTTCCCGGTATTAATTCAATGGCAAACTTGACCTCTCTAATTAGTGGTAAACCCGATAACTCTTCTGGAAACACATTCGGATACTCACAGACTATTGGTACTGATTCAATTTTCGATTCAGACACTTTTGTATCCAGTAAGTGTAAATTGAAAAATATATAGGATTTTTGCTACGTAATTTATCACCTTTTTACTTAAATTCGTTGTTAAAACTAAGTAATTACTTAATAAATTAATGAAATATGTGAAAATATGAAATTAGGACATAAAAATTATTAAAATGTGACTTTATGCTTTATTATATAGTTTTCATGCATAAAATGGCTTATTTTATATTTATTTGAACATATTATATTTTTAAGATACAAAATGGGTCATGCATGATTAAATTAAATAATAAAATATAAAATTATATTTAATAACTCATTTTAAAATATTTCATTAATAATTTGGGTTTGAATTAATTATTTAAATTGGATAAATTTTGTCCTTTGGTCCTTTAATTTATCTTTTTATTTTGGACAGGTCTGATAGCTTTGTTGGATTACAAAAGTACTGTCCAAATTGAAGACCAAGTCAACCGAAATTCGGCTACACATGGTTGTCCACATAAACCACTTTTTGGTTTAATTACACAAGGTCCTTGCAATGTTGAAGAAATTAGAGATTTGCCCGAAGATTTACATATGACCGAGTCTCAGTCCAGAGTTTTTATGACATTTAAATTGCTTAAAAATCAAGTAAAATTCAACTCAAAATCCACTAAGCATTACCGACCACTCGTTGGAAAAGCTTGAAGAGACTAAACCTCTCTATTTTTAGCAAACTACCCTTCTCTCTTTACCTATAAATAAGACCTCATTTGATCCCTCAAAAATCATCCCTCATCCCTCATTATTCTCTTTTTTCTCAATTCTCTTTAGCATTTTCCATTCCCCACGCCTAGCATCATCTCTTCATAGAGATTTTAACAATTAAGCCTCTTAAAGAGCCCTTGGTCAGCCACCTTGGAGAGCCATTAGCAAAGGAGCAAAGCGAATGAGTGAATGAGGCTTGTCGGTCAGAGTCTTGGGTGACACCCACTCTGATTTGGGTTTAATCTTTCTTTTCTTTAATTTAATCTAAAAATATTTGCTACGTGTTCTTTGTTCTTGTTTACAACAATGTTAGCTTAATTTTATTTAAGCTAGGATGATTGCTTTGATTAAATAATATTTATTTGATTCATGCTTATAATGTTTGTGCCTCAATCGATCATGTTTTTAATTAAAATCAAGTTTGTATTTCGTTCATACATGATTGAAATGCTCCTGAATTAGCTGAGCAATCCTAACTAGACGAGGACTAGTGGACACATAATTGAAATGTGCATGCTCAATTTAGATCCTAACCCGATTAAATTGCAGGTTGCGTAATAAATCTAACCAAGCTTTGTTGTCTACATAGTTTTTAGATTTGTGTGATTAAACTGTTTCAAACCTAACACGTCCTTCTTATCTCACATGAATGCTAAAAAACCCTTAGTAAATAAGGATCAATAAAATACGTATTTACTAAGTAAAGGATTCCAAAAGGACCTAATGTGGTTTCTAAACTCATGAAAGATCGATTTGCCATGGAATGTTTTTCCGAATGTTATTAAGCATGTTGATAATAAATTGAGTTTAATTAAAGTAATTTTTCTAGTTTATTTATGTTATAATTGTTGTAAATTGTGTTTAATTTTGCTAAAATCTATTTCATTCATATAGTTTGCATACTTAGGATAATTTGCATTAGGGATCATTGCATTTAGTTTAATATATTTAATTTTAATCATCACTTCTCAACCATATTGTGTTTTTATTTACTAAGTTGTTAGTATAATTTTACAATTAAGTGATTTAACACAAATACAATCCATGTGGAGACGATAACTCGATACTTACTTATTACTTGATAACGACTGTGTATACTTGCACAAACCTACGAGTTATAAGTTTTTGGCGCCGTTGTCGGGGATTGTTAACTATTGCCATAGTCATTTTTTTGTGAAATTATTTACTTCCAATTTGGTTTATTTCTAACATTATTAACTTATTCTTTTTAATTTTGTGATTTTTTTTAGGTGCTTATGAGCATAGATCGGATTATCGATTTACTCCCTGTAAACCCTGAAATTGAGTGAACTTTTAAACAAAAAAGACGTGAATGAACAGCTCAAAGACAAGTCGAGATGAACATTGGAAATCAGAATCAAGACCAAGGTAATAAAGCCAATCATGTATGAAATCCTATCCTCATTGCCGATGATAGGGATCGATGCATCAGACAATATGCTGTGCCACTTTTCAGTGAGTTAAATCCAGGAATTAGAAGGCCAAATATTGAGACAACCCAATTTGAGTTGAAACCAATGATGTTTCAAATGCTCCAAACTGTGGGCCAATTCAGTGGTATACCTACGGATGATCCACATCTCCACATTCGATTATTTATAGAGGTAAGTGATTCATTTAAGATAGCCGGTATGACTGAAGACGTACTAAGATTGAAGTTGTTTTCATACTCATTGTAAGATCGAGCACGAGTATGGCTCAATTCATTACCACCTAGTTCCAAATATACATGGCAAGAATTAGCAGAGAGATTTTTGGTTAAGTATTTCCCGCCTAGCAAAAACACTAAGTTGAGGAACGAGATCACAACTTTTCAAAAATTGGATGACGAGTCTTTGTATGAAGCTTGGGAGCGACTCAAGGAGTTACTTCATAAGTTTCCTCATCATGGGATTCCTCATTGAATCCAGTTGGAGACATTCTATAATGGTCTCAATGCACATACAGGATTGATGGTAGATGCTTCTGCGAATGGTGCAATTTTGTCTAAGTCTTATAATGAGGCTTATGATATCATTGAGAGGATCCTGAGTAATAACTATCAATGGCCAACAAATCGAATAGCTTCAGGAAGGCGTGTAGCCAGAGTTCATGAAGTTGACGCCCTCACTTCGTTATCAGCTCAGGTATCGTCTATTTCCTCTATGTTAAAATAGTTTACCGCTAATAGTGCTAATAATTTTGCAACTCAGCCACCAAGTCTGTTTGAAGTAGTTTCCTGTGTGTACTGTGGGGAAGGTCATTCTTTTTGGAATTGTCCATCAAATCACAAGTTAGTGTACTATGTGGGGAACCAACATCAAAATAGGAGTGGACAAGGACCCCAGTCCAACTTCTACAATCTTTCATGGCATAATCATCCTAACTTTTCTTGGAGCAACCAAGGAAATGGACCGAACAAGCAGCATAGACCCAACCAATCTCAAGGGTTTAATCAGTAAGCTCCAAAACCACCTCAAGCTGAGGCATCAAACAGTTTGGAGAACTTGTTGAAAGCATACATGGCAAAGAATGACGCTTTGATCCAAATCCAAATAGCAACATTGAAAAATTTAGAAAACCAAATGGGTCAGTTAGCTACAGAGCTTCGTAATAGACCACAAGGAACCTTGCCAAGCAATACTAAGAATCCAAGAAATTTGGGTAAAGAACATATCAAGGCAGTGGTATTGTGAAGTGGTAAAATTCTAGAACCCCGATTGATTGATGTTGAAGATAAGCCCGTTGAGAAGAATCAACCAATTGTTGAAATTCCTACACCAAAAGGGTTAGAATCTGTAAAAACTAACAAGGTAAATCCTAACTTAGTGAATTTAGATACTTTAACATCTTCTTTGGATATAGATTTACCTACTCAGAAGAGTTATCCGGTTCAACCGAAAGTTCCATCACCTCTATATCTGTAAAGATTGCAACAACACAAGTAAAAACAAGAGGTGCAATTCAAGAAGTTTTTGGATGTTCTGAAGCAGTTACACATCAATATTCCGTTAGTGGAGGCTTTAGAAAAAATGCCAAATTATGTGAAGTTTATGAAGGATATACTATCGAAGAAGAAACAGTGTAAGACTCTTGCCTTGACAAAGGAGTGCAGTACGTTCCTGCAGAACAAACTGCCACCGAAATTGTAAGACCCAGGAAGCTTTATTATACCCTGTAACATTGGTGAATCTTGCTGTGGTAAAGCTTTGTGTGATTTAGGAGCGAGTATCAACTTGATGCCTAAGTCTATTTTCAAGATACTGGGGATAGGTGAAGTAAGACCAACAACTGTGACGCTTCAGCTAGTAGATCGATCTTTAGCATATCCCAAAGGAAAGATCGAGGATGTTTTGGTAAAAGTCGATAAATTTATTTTTCCTGCTGATTTCATTGTCTTAGATTTTGAAACAGATAAGGAAGTGCTGATCATCCTTGGGAGACCTTTCTTAGCCATAGGAAGAATGTTAATTGATGTACAAAAAGGTGAACTCACCATGTGAGTTCAAGACGATCAGGTAACCTTTAACATTCTTAAAGCGATGAAATTTCTCGATCCGACAGAAAAGTGTTTATTTATGGAAGAGATAGAAACCTTGGTTTCTATGGAAAGCAATTTCGAAGAAGATCCATTGGAGAAAACCTTAGATCTTGACCCTTTGGAGGATGAAGAAGGTGAAGAAAACATGGCTTTGGTAGAAGCCAATCCAAGAAATTTTATTCAATCCATATGGTTTGAATCGTTGGTGTAATAGCCCGATTTAGACCCTATTCAGAACGGTGGTTTTGGGACCACGAATTCGAGTCAGAAAAATATTTTAAAATTATTTTTTGTGTTTATTATGTGTGAATTTATATCTGTGAAATTTTTGTATTTTAATTTTATCGTTTGAGTACCCGATTTAATAAAAGGGCTTAATCACGTAAAATGAAATTTTAATGGTTTAATTGGTAAAGGGCTGAATTGTTGTTGTCTTTAAAAATGGAGGCATTTATAATGCAATAATACCATGTTAGCTTAAGGTGGACAATTATAGCCATTAGATATAATGGTTTTATATTTTATTATAAAGGTTATTAATGTAAAATATTAAATAACATATATGTTATCATAAAACATAAAATAAACATAAGTGTTCATCTTTATGTCTTGGTGACTGAAACATTAAAAGAAAAGAAAGAAACAAAGTTTAGGGTATTCGGCCATTTCTAAGCTTAATTAAGGTATGTAACTAGCTCGGTTTTTGATAATTTTTACGTTTTTGAGATTGTTGCAGTGTAATGTACAAAGCCCATGTCTCAATTTTTGAATTTGATGATGATTTTGTATTTTTCCATTGTTGAAAGCTTGTGATTTTTGTTGTTTGATGATGGAAAATAAAATATATGTGATAGATTAACATGTTTTGTATTTGATTTTTTAATGATTTTGAGTAATTAGGGCTAATTTGTAAAAATGATAAATTGAGGGACTAAAATGTGAAATAAATGAAATGTGTGGACTTGTATAAGAAAGATGAATATTTGGCCTAAGCATGGTATATTGAAATTTTGCATATTTTGTGTTTTGTGTAATTTGGACTAAATTGTAAAAAGTGTAAAATGTCAAGGATAAAATGGTAATTAGACCATTTATGTGTTTTTGGACTCAATTGATGAAAATATGTTTGAATGAGTTTAGTTTGAATATGTTTAGATCAAGAACCAAAGAAATCGAATTTGGATCGGGGGAAAACTAAAGTTGTTGATTAGCTGTCCCGTTTCGATTTTCATCGTCCGAGGTAAGATTATAAGCAAATAGATGTTGTTTATTTTAAATAAATATGAGTTTATTACGCTGAAATGAATTATGTGAAGTATATATGTTGTTAGCCGAATGTATTTATGCTAGGGAGCTATATTTACAAATTCGTTCTAATTGAGTTATGACGTCCGAAAAGCCCCGTATGAACCTTAGGAATAGCTAGGATACATATGTCATGACATAGGATTCTGATATATGTGTGTGAGTAAGACCACGTTTAATATGTTGGCATCAATATGTGATTCCAATATATGTGTGCGAGTAAGACCCTGTCTGGGACAGTGGCATCGATATGTGTTTACATATAAGACCACATCTGGGACGTTGGCATTGTACGATATATGTGATTATCCGAGTGTCCTATTCAATTCTGAATGGTTCATCGGGCAATGATAAGTTGTGATCGAATGTGTAAAACGAGCTAAAATGATCAAGTAAGAGTTAGCTTATTACCTATTTGAAATAAGGTAAGTTGGCAATTTGATATGTGATGCAAATTATACAAGTTATTAATGTAAATATGTGTGCATTTGTATAGTATATTCGGCCATATACTAAGAATAATGAATATGATGTTTTATTTTGATTCATGAGTATATGTATATGAGTGTAAATGTACTTGGTTATATAATGATATTTTAGCTTTAAAGTTGAATGATACTTTGTTAATAGACATATTTGTATATTCGACCATGAATAAGTTTATATGTGAAAGTATATGTTATACATGAAATTGTAATCTTGAGATTAAATGTGATTATGATAGTATCATTTGGTTTGGTTTAAATAAGTTAATTATATTATTGAGTTGTTTATTTGCTTATGACTTACTAAGCTATAATAGCTTATTGTGTGTGTTTATGTTTGCCTCTGTTTTATAGATTTTGAAGTCTAGATATGAGCTCGGGGATCGTCAGCAAAGTCTATCACACTATCGACTGATTTCGGTACTTTATAAGTTGAACTCGAACTTATGGGATGTATAGGCTAGTCTTTTATGTTTGTTTATTTTGGATGTGTATATATTTAGCCATGCGAAAATGGCTTAATCTTAACAATAATACTTAATGTGTATTCGGTTATGGCATAGGCTTGTTACTAAGGTATATATTTCATGGCATGCGTATGTGTGTTATTTGGCTATATGGTTTGTTTTGATTATTAGGTTAGTTGATGGTTTATTAATTTGACAAGGGATAAATATATTATGGTAGGTATATTCCATGACATGTTTAAATGTGTTTTGGTTATATGATTTGGTCAAGTATTGATATGTATGACTTATAAATTAGTGCAACCCAAGTTGTCAATTGAAGGACCACCTAAACTCGAACTGAAGGTACTTCCTTCCCATTTGAATTACATTTATTTAGGTGACTGTTCCACTGTGCCTATGATTATTTTAGCAGAACTGACGAAAGATCAAGAGGAGCAACTAATTGTTGTTTTACATAAATTTAAGAAAGCAATTGGTTGGACCATAACTGATATTCGAGGTATAAGCCCTTCTTTTTGCATGCATAAAATTATTTTAGAAGAAGGTTAAAGAGCTCAAATTGATGGGCAAAGGAGACTCAATCTTATTATGAAAGAAGTTGTAAGAAAGAAAGTGATCAAATGGTTAGATGCAGGAATCATCTATCCTATTTCAGATAGTTCATGGGTAAGTCTGATGTAGTGTGTGCTGAAGAAAGGTGGAATCACGATTGCTGAAAATGAGCGTAACGAGTTGATTGCAACGAGAACTGTTACTGGTTGGAGAATCTGTATTGATTACATAAAGTTGAATAAAGCCAATCGGAAGGACCATTTTTTGTTGCCTTTTATAGATCAGATGTTAGATCAACTGGCAGGTAATGAATTCTATTTTTTTTAGATAGCTATTCGGGATATAACCAAATAGTTGTATCTCTAGAGGACCAACATAAAACAACCTTTAGCTTTTAGGCGAATGCTATTTGGTTTATGCAATGCACCTGTAACATTTCAACGATGCATGATAGCAATATTCACTGATATGGTTGAAAATTTTATTGAGGTTTTCATGGATGATTTTTCTATTTTTGGTAACACTTATGATACTTGTTTGAGTAATTTGGCTAAGGTACTGAAGAGATGCGGAGAGACGAATCTTGTCCTTAACTGGGAAAAATGCCATTTTATGGTTAAAGAAGGGATTGTCTTAGGGCATAAAATCTTAAAGAGAGGAATTGAAGTCGATAAAGCAAAGGTGGATGTAATTGAAAGATTACTGGCCCCAATTAATGTGAAAGGAGTCAGAAGTTTCTTAGGCCATGCCGGTTTTTACCAAAGGTTTATCAAAGATTTCTCGAAAATTTCTAAACCGTTGTGTTTGTTGTTAGAGAAAGATACAGTGTTTGATTTCAACAAAGCATGTTTTTAAGCTTTTGAAGATCTAAAAAAAGGTTAATCTCAGCCGCAATAATCGTTACACCTGATTGGAGCTTACCTTTTGAGTTGATGTACGATGCAAGTGATTATGCTGTTGGAGCTGTGATGCGTCAAAGAAGAAACAAAGTGTTTGACCCTATTTACTATGCAAGTAGAACTTTAACGGGAGCCCAACTCAATTATACGGTAACTGAAAAGGAAATCTTTGCTATAGTTTTTGGTTTTGACAAATTCTGCTCATATCTTATAGGTACCAAAGTTACAGTATTTACTGACCATGCGGCCATTAAATACTTGCTCACAAAGAAATATGCGAAACCGAGGCTAATTCGTTGGATACTTTTACTCCAAGAATTTGACCTTGAGATCCAAGATGGAAAAGGTGTCGAAAATCAAATTGCTGATCATCTGTCGAGGTTGGAACAAGATGAGGTAACTCGACCATGTGTGCCTATCAACGAGAATTTTCCAGAAGAACACTTATTTAGGTAAGTCAAATTCATGAAACACCTTGGTTTGCTGATTTTGCCAGTTATCTTGCATGTGGAATAATTCCTCGAGGAATGACATACTAACAAAGGAAAAAATTCCCTCATGATATTCGATATTATTTTTGGAAGGATCCGTTTTTGTTTAAACAGTGTGCAGATAATATAATCTGGAAGTGTAGCTGAAAGTGAGATTGATGAGATCTTGTATTATTGCCATTCATCTCCATATGAGGTACACTTTGGTGGTTTACGGACTGCAGTAAAGATTTTGCAAGTAGGTTTCTTTTGGCTTACATTATTTAAAGATGCTTATACTTATGTGAAAAACTGTGATAAATGCCAAAGGACCGAAAATAAATCAATGAGGAACGAGATGCCCTTGATAAACATTTTGGAGATTGAATTGTTCGACGTATGGGGCATTGACTTCTTAGGCCCATTTCCTTCTTCGTATGGGAACAAATACATTTAGTCGCTGTGGACTATGTATCCAAGCAGGTTGAAGCTAAAGCATACCCTACAAATGATGCTAAGGTAGTCATGCGATTCCTACATAAGCATGTGTTTGCAGGATTTGGGACACCAAGAGCTATTATTAGTGATAAAGGTTCTCACTTTGTGAACAAATGGCTTAAGTGGTTTGTAACACCCCAAACCCAGCCTAGACGTTATGGTAAAATCCAGTTCATCACATTGAAGTGTTTTAGCGGAAACTGTGTTTTCATTGAAAACCCTTCTTAAAATAAAAGAAACTTTAGCTATATAAAAAAATTGTTCAAATATAAGATTGGATGAAAATAAAGCACTTAAAAATTTAGTTGCGGAAGCATAGAAAACATACTATAATTTAAGAAATCCATGCTCTACTTCTCGTAGTTACAATGAAAATAGTAATAATAATTCAAATAATAATAACATAATGGAAACCTTATTACAATCTAGTCTGAGCACACTTAAAAAGAAATAAAAAACTTAAATGCTTAAAAAAAAACAAAGTCTGAATTATCTTGCTAGCCGGCCACCCAAAGTCCCTCCTAACATTGAACCTTCTACTGAGCATCACTTGAAAATAAAATAAAAGACGGGGGTGAGTTTTCGCAAACTCAGTGTGTACAACCCTCAATGAAAACAAGCATTCAAAGAGGAATCATCAAACATGCAATGCAATCCCATCCAAATTATCCATCCGCTATACACCAGCTCCATCCCCCGTCATACCATGTGGGGATATAAATATCGACCCACCCAACCCACACACCAATGGTAGCCCAGTTGCGGTACTACCCTCATTTACATATTGGGCTTTAAAAGCCATCAGTGGATCCACGATTGTCAGGCAACCATGTGATCCTCATATACTTCCTCTGTTCCATAGTTCCTACCCCATATGCAACCTAAGCAGAGCATCATATGTATGTATGCCACATTCATTCAACCCCTATGGGTATTTTGGTCATTTTCACCCTTAGGGGCATTTTGGTAATTTTTCCATAATTATGGTTTCCACTTACCTTGGCCCGTTAACAAGTTCCGCGAACTAGGGTAAACAAATACTATGCACCAGGTAGGATTCCAGAGAAGAGGAGGTTGGTCATTAAGACCGCTTAAGTACCAAGCTCTCCCTAGATCCAATCCTAGACATGCATATACCTGTTGCCACATCTTAACCCTATGACTTGCCCACGGACTCAATTAATTAAGTCCTATGTAGTTATCGTATGCTAGGCCCAAAACCCCTTACAAAGCCCAATCAAAGTCACATACATGTATCCGGCCCATTAAGCCCAATCATATTCATATGGCCCCTTAGGCCCAAATTACCTGTTTATGGCCCATTAGGCCCAAATCACATTTATATGGCCGACTTGGCCCAATCACCTTCACATTCATGCACGCATACAAATTCCTATCACATAGCATCAATATTCGATTTTTTGCCTATTATGGGCCCAGCTGCCCATCGGGCCCATTTAGCCCATTTCGGCCCGTATGGCCAAATGCAACCGAAGTCCACAGAATCGCCCGTGGGTCTTAGGCAACCTATCGGTCTCCCTCTTACTAGTATTCGCGCACTCATAAGATTACTGTAGCTAAACTTTCGGCATTTTGGCATTTCGGCTTTTGCCGATCTACCTGTGTGTGTAGTGTAAGTACACACCTGGTAAGCAAGCGTGATGCGATCTCTTTAGCCCAAACCTTGAGCCCAATCCTTAATCATTTTTCCTTGATCACGTATCCCTAGATGTGCACCAATCTTAACTATTAAAACCCGAATTGTAGATGACTTGTATCTAACATAAGTCCCTTACCTTGCCTATGGTTATTCGGCCAACCTTAGTCAATGGAAGAAGAATTCTTACCAAAACCTCAACACCTAAGGAATAATTTGGCAAGCAGATCAGATCCGAGATCTGATACTAATTCCCTACCACAGTTGATTAGAAAGAGTGAGGGACAATATACGATACTTAGCAAAGAAACCGATTGGAATAACAACACTTACACTCGATTTGACCAAAGTAGAAGGAGTAGTGATTGCACCAAGGGTATTCGGCCAAAGAGGTTTAGCCCTTTACGATTTTGTATTGTAGAAGAGGGTTATTTGGCTCCAAGAAAAAGAAAGAAAAGTCAGAAATGAGGTAGAGAAGAAATAGAATTCGGCGCAAGGAAGGAGAAAAAGAAAAGAAGGTAGAGAGTTTTCGGCTTTTAGAGAAAAGAGTTTCTGGTAACAGGGTGGAGGAAATTCGACATTAGCTTCATACCCTAGCATTCGATACCTATTTATAAGCCTTATAGCCGAAATTTCCCATGCCCAATTCCCCATTTGGCTCCATCACTTCTCCCTTCTCATCTCTTCATTTTTCTCCCTGATAACCCCTTAATCCCTTCCTTAATTTTCTCTCCTGAACACTTCCCTTGGAGTCTTCTTTCACGCCACTACCATCCTTCTAGAAGGCCAAAATTAAACTTCTAAAAACACTCAGCTAGGATTCAAACCTTGGACCTCATTGCTATCTATTAACGCCACCTCCCTACACCCTAAGTGGCGTCACTTAGCCACTTCACCACTAGGCTTTTTGATGCTATTTTCCCCTAACTTTATTTAAAAGCCCAGCTACTTGCCAACCCTGATTCTTTTAATAATTAAATTATAATTTCTTCTACCCCTTAATTCAAACTCAACCCTTAACTAAGACCTACTAAAATTATCGCTTGGATAATAATATTAAACACAATTTTTATCAAAACCAAAAATAAAAAAAGTTCAGGATTTCAGGATTTTTGGGTTTCGAGATTTTTGAGGCGTTACAACTCTACCCCTAAAAGAAATTTCGTCCTCGAAATTCACCTGATTCAAACAGTTGAGGATGTTGACATCGCATCGCTTCTTCAGGTTCCTAAGTAGCCTCCTTAGCCTCGTGATTATGCCAAAGCACTTTCACTAATGGAATGGACTTCCTTCTCAGTACCTTAACATCACGACCAATTATTTATATGGGCTCTTCCTCGAAAGCTAGGTCTGGTCTGACCTCGATTTCTTCAATCGCCATGACATGGGAAGGATCCGAGTGATACCGTCTCAGCATAGAAACATGGAACACGTCGTGGATCTGGCTCAGTTCAGGAGGTAATTCTAGCTGATAAGCAACTGGCCCAATCCGCCTTGCAACCTGATATGGCCCAATGAACCTTGGGCTTAGCTTTCCCTTTCGTCCAAACCTTAACACCTTCTTCGACGGAGAGACCTTAAGAAAGACTAAGTCTCTCATGGCATACTCTATCTCTCGACGCTTAAGGTCAGCATACGATTTCTGCCTATCCGAGGCCTCCTTCAAATGATCCTGAATCAATTTCACCTTATCCTCAGTATCAGCTACTAATTCAAGGCCCAAAATTCTTCGTTCGCCCAACTCCGTCCAACATGTTGGAGTTCGATACCTTCGCCCAATAGTGCCTCGTATGGCTCCATCACAATGCTTGCTTGATAACTATTATTGTACGCGAATTTGGCTAGCGGTAAATAGTCCTCCCAGCTACCTTGGAACTCAATCATGCATCTCATCAACATATCTTCCAATAATTGGATCACCCTTTCCAACTGTCCATCAGTTTGATGGTGGAAAGCCGTACTGAAATTCAACCTAGTACCCAACGCCTCATGCAACTTCTTCCAAAATCGTAAAGTGAAATGTGGGTCCCTATCAGGTATTATGGAGACTGGCACTCCATACAATCTTACAATCTCCGCCACATACAGCCTAGCCAGCTTTTGCAACGAGTAATCGGTGTGAATCGGTACAAAATAGGCAGACTTGGTTAACCGATCCACTATAACCCATATCGAGTCTTTCTTAGCAGGTGTCAAGGGTAGCCCACTAACAAAGTCCATAGTGATCCTTTCTCACTTCCAGAGTGGAATCTTCACTGGCTGAAGAAATCCTGAAGGCAATGATGTTCTGCTTTCACCTTTTGACAAACCAAGCATTTACCTACGAACTCCATAACCTCGCGCTTAAGTCCAGGCCACCAATAAAGCTCACGCAAATTCCGATACATCTTGTTTTTGCCAGGATGCATTACATAGAGATTGCTATGTGCTTCCCATAGAATAGACTGCCTTAGTTCATCGTCCTTTGGTATACACATTCTCCCACAGAAACATAATACTCCTTCACTATTTATCCCAAAGTTCGATGTCTCCCCACTCTCCACTTGTCTAAAATGAACACTCAAAGCCTCATCTACTAATTGCTTACTCCTTATCTGCTCAACCCACACTGGCTTTACTTGAAGCTCCGCTAACAAGCTTCCATCATCCAACAAGCTTAAACGAGGTGAGCATAGCTCTCAAGTCTAACTTAGTCCTACGACTCAACGCGTCGGCTACCACATTTGCTTTGCCAGGGTGGTATTCAATCGTACAATCATAATCCTTCAATAATTCCACCCACCTACACTGCCTAAGGTTTAGCTCCTTCTAGGTAAGGAGGTACTTCAAACTCTTGTGATCCGAATAAATTACGTACTTCTCCCCATATAAGTAATGTCTCCATATCTTAAGTGTGAACACAACCGCAGCTAGCTCCAAATCATGGGTTGGGTAATTCACCTCGTGAGTCTTGAGTTACCGAGACGCATACGCAACCACCTTCCCTTCTTGCATCAATACACATCCTAAGCCCACATGCGACGTGTCACTATAGACCGTAAACTCCTTCCCAGGCACTGGCTGAACCAACACAGAGGCCTCCGTTCTTGAGTTTTCCAAAACTCTCTTGCTGCTTGTCTGTCCAAACAAATGGTACCCCCTTTCTCAATAACTTAGTTAAGGGTGCAGCAATTACTGAAAAGCCCTCAACAAACTGCCAATAGTATCCTGCCAAGCCCAGAAAACTTTGAATTTTCGATACTGACTTGGGTGTTTTCCAGTCTAACACCGCTTCAACTTTTCGAGGATCCACCTTAATCCCTTCGGCTGACACCACATGTCCAAGAAAAGTAACCTCCCTTAGCCAGAATTCACACTTACTGAATTTGGCATACAACTGCTTCTCCTTCAAAGTTTACAACACAATCCTTAAGTGTGCATCATTCTCATCCTCATCTCTTGAGTACACCAAAATATCATCTATGAAAACTACCACGAACCGATCTAGATAGGTTTGGAAAACCCAATTCATGAGATCCATGAAAGCGGCAGGTGTGTTCGTCAGCCTAAATGGCATCACCAAAAACTCGTAGTGCCCATAACGAGTTCTGAAGGCCGTCTTATAGACATCCGCCTCCTTCACCCTTAATTGGTGATAACCCGAATGCAAGTCAATTTTTGAGAAAACAGAAGCTCCCCTAAACTAATCGAAAAGGTTGTCGATTCTCAGTAGAGGGTACTTGTTTTTAAGAGTTAACTTTTTTAACTGTCGATAGTCAATGCACATTCGCAAGGTTCCATCCTTCTTCACGAATAACACCGGTGCTTCTCATGGAGACACATTTGGTTGGATGAATCCTCGATCCAACAATTCCTGGATCTGTGCCTTAAGTTCCACCAAATTCTTTGGCGCCATCCGATAAGGAGTGATAGACACCGGAGCTGTCCCAGGTAACAGCTCGATTCCAAATTCTACCTCCCTGCTGGGTGGCAATCCAGGTAGCTCCTCTGAAAAAACATCTGGAAATTCCCTAACTGTTCTCAACTCCTTGACAGTAGGGCTCTTAGCCTCCGTATTACTAATATAAGCCAAAAAGGCTTCGCATCCCTTCCGTACTAACTTCTCAGCCCTTAACGCCGAAATCACGTTCGACAAATAGTTTCAGCGTTCACCAATCACCACTACTTCCTTATCCTCTGCCGTTCTTAACACTATTCACGTTGCAGTGCAATCCAAGGTGGCTCGGTGCTTCACCAGCCAATCTATACCTAATATTAAGTCAAATTCGCTAAGCGGCAACTCCATCAAATCCGCTAAAAAGGTAACCCCTTGGACTACTAAGGGTACATTCCTAAACAACTTATTCACTCCTACGGACTGGCCTAACGGACTTATCACAGTCATCTCATTCGCAGTAATTTCAAACATATCACCCAGAGATTCAGTCATATTGCATGCAACATATGAATGTGTCGATCTAATATCAATCAATGCCGTGTAAGGTGACTCATAGATAAAGAACATACCCGTTATCACATCTAGGGCATCCCCGTCTTCTCGGCGACGAGCAGCATAAACCAAAGTTGGCCGTCTCACCTCAACATGGCCTGCATTTTCACCTGGTGCTCCATGTCCACGTCCATTGTTGTTACCGCCTCTGGCCTGTCCACGACCCCTTGGCGGCAGCTGTCTACCCCTTGGTGGCTGAGCACCACCTTGACCCACAGCTGGCTCTCAACCTAGCATTCGAGGGCAATCCTTGATCCTATGCTCCATAGACCCACAAGCAAAACAAGCTCCCGTCCTCTTCCAACACTCGCCTCTATGGCTTTTCCCACAATCAGCACAAGGTGGCACCCCTGGGTTAGCAGCAAGGGGCCCTGGTCTAACTGGCTCGTTATTCCTGGCCCTAGTCCTAGGCCTCTGTCCAACACCCGGGGCCTCAGCCTCCCTCTTATTCTTACCCTATTTTTTTTCTCAATTTAAGCGCTCAGTGCGCTTAACCTCCTCCGCTATCTTTGCTTTCTCTATCAATTCTGAAAAAACTCGTTCCCTTTGTGGAGCTATCAATACCCTAAGGCTATCTCTAAGTCCATCCTCAAATCTTACGCAACGCTCATACTCCGTTGCCACCATTGCTCTCGCATACCTACTAAGGCGTAGAAACTCCGCCTCATACTCCGCCAACGATTTGTTCCCTTGAGTCAAATTCAAGAACTCCTTCCTTCTAGCATCCACATAGCTTGCACCCACATACTTCTCTTGGAATGCAGCCTTGAAAAACTCCCAAGTGACTCGCTCCAGTTGGGTGCCCTCTTTCATCATCAACCACCACTAGTAGGCTTCTTCCCTAAGTAGTGACATGGCTTCTTTCAACTTTTGCTCAGGTGAGCATTCCAGGTCCTCTATTATCCTTTTAGTGGCCTCCAACCAATATTCCGCCACATTAGTAGCCACGCCAGCCATTCCCTTAAAGATCTCAGCCCAGTTCAAACGAAGTCACTCCGGAATGGACCCCCTATTTCTGCTGCCATTATTAGGCCCAGCGACCCTTTCCAAAATTCTCAGCATTGCCTGCGACAATACATCTTCTCCCGCGGCCTGATCATACGGTCTATTCCCAGCCATAGGTGAGGCCGGAGCCTCTTCTACTCCAGCATCAAGCATATGGCCCGATGCCGACGATTCAACCCTAACACTTCCGCGGCCTTGGCCACGGCCTCTTGCACCTCTTCTAGCACTCATCGTTGATTCGCGTATTATCTGAATTAAAAACTTTATAAAGTTTTAGTTAGTTTAATAATTAACCCGATGTTTTATAGAAATTATTAAAGAGAAGATTGCTTTTGAAAATCCTCTACAGGTTCAAGTTCCTGCGGGCTTTGGTTCCATTCTAACAAGATCACCTAAAGTAGCCCTCTAGCTAAATACTGTATAACAATTCAAATAAATTTAAGAATAAAAGTACTTACTTGGTTCGACGTCGGAGACTCAGTGTACCTCTCAGCAAGACTTCCCTTTTTCCAAAACATTGTGATTCCAATTTTTTTTAAAACACAAAAAGAAACCAAGTAATAAGGCCCCATTCACAGCCCCAGTTTTGCAACCTAGACTCTGATACCACTAAATGTAACACCCCAAACTCGGCCTGGACGTTATAGCCGGATCTGGCGCATCATATTGAAGTGTTTTAGTGAAAATCGTGTTTTCATTGAAAACCCTTCTTAAGATAAAAGAAACCTTAACTATATAAAAAAAAACTTGTTCAAACATAAGATTGGATGAAAATAAAAAACTTAGAAATTTAGTTGTGGAAGTGTAGAAAACATACTATAATTTAAGAAATCTATGTTCTACTTCTCGTAGTTATAATGAAAATAGTAATAATAATTCAAGTAATAATAACATAATGGAAACCTTATTACAATCTAGTCTGAGCACACTTAAAAAGAAATAAAAAACTTAAATGCTTAAAAAAAACAAAGTCTGAATTATCTTGCTAGTCGGCCACCCAGAGTCCCTCCTAACATCGAACCTTCTACTGAGCATCATCTGAAAATAAAATGAAAGAGGGGGTGAGTTTTCGCAAACTCAGTGTGTACAACCCTCGATGAAAACAAGCATTCAAAGAGGAATCATCAAACATTCAATGCAATCCTATCCAAATTATCCATCCGTTACACACTAGCTCCGCCCCCCGTCACACCATGTGGGGATATAAATATCGACCCACCCAACCCATACACCAATGGTAGCCCGGTTGTGGTACTACCCTCATTTACATATTGGGCTTTAAAAGCCGTCGGTGGATCCACGATTGTCAGGCAACCATGCGATCCTCATATACTTCCTCCGTTCCGTAGTTCCCACCCCATATGCAACCTAAGCAGAGCATCATATGTATGCATGTCACATTCATTCAACACTTAGGGGTATTTTGGTCATTTTCACCCTTAGGGGCATTTCGGTAATTTTTCTTTAATTATGGTTTCCACTTACCTTGGCCCGTTAACAAGTTCTGCGAACTAGGATGAATGAATACTATGCACCAAGTAGGATTCCAGAGAAGAGGAGGTGGGTTATTAAGACCGCCTAAGTACGAAGCTCTCCCTAGATCCAATCCTAGACATGCATATACCTGTTGCCACACCTTAACCCTATGACTTGCCCACAGACTCAATTAATTAAGTCTTATGTAGTTATCGTATGCTAGGCCCAAAACCCTTTACAAAGCCCAAACAAAGTCACATACCTGTATCCGGCCCATTAAGCCCAATCATATTCATATGGCCCTTTAGGCCCAAATTACCTGTATATGGCCCATTAGGCCCTAATCACATTTATATGGCCCGCTTGGCCCAGTCACCTTCACATTCATGCACGCATACAAATTCCCATCACATAGCATCAATATTCAGTTTTTTGCCTATTACGGGCCCAACAACCCATCGAGCCCATTTAGCCCATTTCGGCCCGTATGGCCAAATTGCAACCCAAGTCCACGAAATCGCCCATGGGTCTCAAGCAACCTATCAGTCTCCCCCTTATGAGTATTCGCGCACTCGCAAGACTGCCGTAGCCAAACTTTCAGTATTTCGGCATTTCGGCATTTCAGCTTTTGCCGATATACCTGTGTGTGCAGTGTAAGTACACATCTGGTAAGCAAGCATGATGTGATCTCCTTAGCCCAAACATTGAGCCCAATCCTTAATCGCTTTTCCTTGATCACGTATCCCTAGATCTTCACCAATCTTAACTATTAAAACCCGAATAGTAGATGACTTGTATCTAACACAAGTCCCTTACCTTGCCTATGGTTATTCGGCCAACCTTAGTCGAAGAAAGAGGAATTCTTACCAAAATCACAACTCCTAAGGAATAATTTGGCAATGAGCTCAGATCCGAGATTCGATACTAATTCCCTACCACAGTTGATTAGAAAGAGTGAGGGACAATATATGATACTTAGCAAAGAAACCTATTGGAAGAACAACACTTACACTTGATTTGACCGAAGTAGAAAGAGTAGTGATTGCACAAGGGTATTCGGCCGAAGAGGTTCAGCCCTTTACGATTTTGTATGGTAGAAGAGGGTTATTCGTCTCCAAGGAAAAGAAAAAAAAGTCAGCAATGAGGTAGAGACGAAATAGAATTTGACACAAGGAAGGAGAAAAAGAAAAGAAGGCAGAGAGTTTTTGGCTTTTAGAGAAAAGAGTTTCTGGTAACAGGGTGGAGGAAATTCGGAATTAGCTTCATACCCTAGCATTTGGCACCTATTTATAAGCCTTATAGCCGAATTTTCCCATGCCCAATTCCCCATTCGGCTCTATCACTTCTCCCTTCTCATCTCCTTGTTTTTCTCCCTGATAACCCCTTAATCCCTTCCTTAATTTTCTCTCCTGAACACTTCCCTTGGAGTCCTCTTTCACGCCACTACCATCCTTCTAGAAGGCCAAAATTAAACTTCTAAAAACACTCAGCTAGGATTCGAACCTTAGACCTCCTTGCTAGCTATTAACGCCACCTCTCTACACCCTAAGTGGCGTCACTTAGCCACTTCACCACTAGGCTTTTTGATGCTATTTTCCCCTAACTTTATTTAAAAGCCCAACTACTTGCCAAACCTGATTCTTTTAATAATTAAATTATAATTTCTTCTACCCTTAATTCAAACTCAACCCTTAACTAAGACCTACTAAAATTATCGCTTGGATAGTAATATTAAACACAATTTTTATCAAAACCAAAAATAAAAAAAGTTCAGGATTTTAGGATTTTTGGGTTTCGTAATTTTTGGGGCGTTACATGGTTGCTTGAAAAATATGATGTGAAGCACAAGATTACTACTGCGTATCACCCCCTGTCTAGTGGGCAAGTTGAAAGGGTGAATCGTGAAATCAAAGGTATCCTCGAAAGGGTAGTACGCCCTAGCAAAAAAGATTAGTCTCAAAGGCTCGATGATGCATTATGGGCCTATCGAACAACATTTAAGACACCGTTAGAAATGACTTCTTATCGGTTAGTCTTTTTAAAGGCATGTCATTTGCCATTAGAGTTGGAGAATAGAGCTCATTGGGATTTGAAGCAGTTGAACTTTGATCTTAAGCAAGCTGGTTAGAGAAGGATGTTACAACTTGATGAGTTGGAAGAGCTGAGGTTGTTTTCCTATTAGAATGCCAAAATGTGTAAAGAAAGATGAAAGAGATGGCATGATAGTCATATACAACCTCGCGAGTTTAAAGAAGGTCAAAAGGTTTTGTTGTTTAATTCAAGGTTGAAGTTATTTCCTAGGAAGCTTAAATCCCGATGGAAAGTACTATATACCTTCTACCAAGTTTATCCTTTTGGAGCTATTGAATTATACGACAATTACAAAGGTACGTTTAAAGTTAATGGTCAATGTCTCAAACACTACTAGGACGGTGAAGTTGAGTGAGTTGAGTCCTTATTCAAATTAACAGACCCTTGATTTTTCATGAACTCATTTTCTAAATAAATAAATAATTAGAACTTATTTTCTTAACTTATTACATTTAATTAATTCTGTCTAAGGATATTGGAAATTAAGTGGGACCGCTGTGACCCCTCCAACCTTTCCTGGGAATTAATTTAATATAATTTGTTAAGAAGAAATTTTCTAATTAAGATTTAAAATTTTTATGTTTCGTTTGTTTTGTTTAGTTTAAATTTTTATGTTAATCAAGGGGGTCGAATTTGGCCCAAGTACTAATCAATTTTTTTTCTTGAGTAAGTTTATAAATACAGTTTGAGTTTGAGGCCCAAGACAGCAAAAATGAGGGAAAAATCCATACTCTGCCGCCACTCCCATTACTTGCCGCCCAAGTAACCTTAATGTAGCTAAATTTTCGCTACATGTTGCCCTAATTCTTCCCCATATAAACTCCTCTTCATTCTATTATTTTCCATATCCCTCAAAGCAATTTGCTTAACCCTAAAAACCCTTAAATCTCCTTCTTGTGCCACTAGCCTCAAATTCTGAAAGAAACCTAGTCTCTTTTCCCTTTTTCCTAAAGTCACCTATTGCCACCGCAAGAAGATTATCGAAGCACCAACGTTGCCACTGCACACCACTGTTGTTGTTGCACGCTGTCGTTGCTGCCGTACCATCTTTACTGTCGCAAGATTTTTGTCGTAGCAAGTCCTTACACACCTTGCCGATTTCTCTTTTCCCCCTTTTGCAGAAACTTTGCCCAATTCTAAAGAAAAGATACCATGTCTCGCAAAAGAACTAGTGTAACGCCCTGAATTTTGGGCCTAGAAGTATTAGATTGTGAGCATGGGAACAGTTAGGAGATTGCACAGAAATGTTTAGTTGTGCAAGAAAGTGACACAACTATGTATCTGTTTCAGTGGTTAAGTATTTTGGGAAGTGTCTGAGAAGTCCTGGGTTCAAGCCTGGGCATGTGCAAAAATTTTGTTTTTAAGGAGTAAACCCTTGCCTTTAGCCAGTAGGCTTATAAATAAATATGGATAAATATATGTCAGAATAGGCCTACTGGTCTAGTGGTTAAGTGGGGTGTTGACATTGCAAATGGTCAAGAGTTCGAGTCTCTGCGCGAGCGAAGGATTGATTTTTACTTGTGGCCGTGTAAGTGGTTGTATGTTAGTGAAATTCTAATACTAGTGGGCGGTTGGAGTGGTTGAGAAGTGTGGGGGATGAAGTTGCCAATTTTTAGGAAGATTTAGAGGGACTTTATTTTAAAATTTTTTATTTTCCTTTTTGTAATCTCTTTTGAAAGAAATTTGGCTCCTCTTACTGCCAGAAAGAAAATGGACGATAGTTCTTCTACCTCCTACTCTACTGTTCATCATTTTACTACTTTCAATGGACGATAGTTCTTCTACCTCCCACTCTACTGTTCATCATTTTACTGCTTTCTCTTGCCAAAGTTACATTGAGTTCTTTCTTCTTTTTCTGTCTTTGTTCTTTTCTCCTCTTCGTTCCATTGTTTAAGGTTTTGCCGAAAGCAAGTCTTCCAATTCCGAGCTGCAAGTTTTGGTAAGTCTTTGTAATTAGTTCATTTCTTTTAATGATTTCCCTTTGATGTGTCTCGTACATGACATTAGGGAGAGGTTTTCAAGCACTCGTGGGCATCAATCGGAGATTTATTTGGGTGCGAGATTCAGTGCATATTTTGAAGGTGGGAGGTTAGTCGCTTTTGGGTTAACCTTGATGCGAACTCATTATGGATTGTTTTATTAATATGATATCATGGGTTCGTAAGTACCATTGTAGGGTGATGTTGTTTCATGGTAACTTCTTCGGCTGTTTAAGTTCGATTGTAATCACTCAGTTGTAGAAACGACTATTAGTTCTTTTTTTGGTGATAGGTTCTCTTCAGAGGACTGGTGATCTCTAATCGTCGTGCGTGTTGTGCGAAACCTGTTGGTACAGTGAAGGTAATGTTTTGGGATTTTGGCATATGGTCTTCTCTTTTTCCGTTTTGGCAAGAATGGTTGGAGGGGACATTATCTTTATGTTTAATGATATGTTTCTAATGGAGGCCTAAATTGTGTTTAGGTAATTGATAATCGACTGTAGTGATTTGAGCAGTTCTGAAGCAGTAGGGGAATCATTATCGTGCATTCTATGTAACACCCCTTACCCATATCTAAGGCCGGAACAGGGTACGACGCGTTACCAGACTTAACCATACACATAGACGAAAACCGGGCCATAAAATTTCATTTAATTCAAAACTTTTCAAACACATGCATAGACTTATGTTTAAGGACATATAACATGGCATAAATGAGCACTTGCACATCCATAATCATGCAATAACATGTCATTCACTTTAAACATATTTTCTTACCATCCTGTATATAATATACATTCTTACATTAACTAGAACTAGACATTCTAAGTCTTATTCTCATTTTATACCATCATAATATAGTTAGCAATTTGTTCATTAAACATCCATATTCAAGGCAACATTATTCATTTCTATTTAATTCATGATCCACAGGCCTGCATTTAACTTACCTGATGTATTACCAATCATGCATAACAAACAAAGCTAACTATATCATCACATCAAAATATAGGACATGGCATGATTAATTAAACTTACAAACCATAATGGATAAGGACCACATCTCATGATCATATATGATAACTCAATGTAGACCGATATGTATGGCCAAAATCATAATAATACATATCACAAACCAACTTCCAATACATGCCACTCACTTGATATTTCTAATATTTGAATTAATTCTCCCAAAAATGATAGCTTGATAGTGTGATTTTGCCTCCGACAATCTGCAACCCCGACCCGACCTGCCAAAACTGAAGAAGTAGAGAGGAGGGGTAAGCTTTACGCTTAGTAAGTCCATATGAAATTAATAAGCAATTACCCACATGTTTTTGTTTTGTTTTTTTTTTAAGGTAAAATATCATAATTGTACAATTTACTCTTATTCAGGTTAAGCTATTTTACCGAGTTACAGTTACTAATTCATTTATATCTGGAGCTAAGAGACTCCAAATTAAGTTTCGTTAATTTTTCTTGAAACTAGACTCATATACCTTTCTCCCATAAAATTTCCAGAATTTTTGGTTTATCCAATTAGTATAGTTTATTCATTAAAGTTTCCCCTGTTTTGCTGTCCAACAGTTCTGACCTCTCTTCACTAAAAATTATTTTTCTCATAGTACAGAATTTGGATAATGCTCTCATATATCTTTATATAGAATAGACTTAACAAATATTTTAATAATATAAATCACAACCTATAATTATTTTTATACAATTTTTAATGATTTTCTCAAGTCAGAATAGGGGATCACGAAGTCATTCAGACTCTATCTCACGACAGTTTAAATATCTCATAATATAAATTTTGATTGCATATAACGTTTGTTCTATGTGAAACTAGACTCATTGGGAATTAACCTCATATTTTATTCAGCCCCTAATTCAATTTTTACACAATTTATGGTGAATTTCCAAAGTTGCACCACTGCAGTAACCCAAAACTGCCAATGCTAAATTTACTCATTCACTACTATTATTCACCAAATCCATACAATATCATTTCATTCATAATGGTAAGAACACATAATTATGCTTCATAGGCATAAATCCATAATCTCAATGTTATCAAGTATCAAGGACTTATTCCAAATCATGTCATTTTTATAGTATTCACCAAATACTATATACATCATAGATCATCACATGTCAAGGCATCGCACATAAATTTAGTGTACATACCTGTACAACTTGTAACATAACTCAAAGACATACTCACCAATGGCTTATCTCATTGGCATCATCAATGAATACTTCGCCAAATTACCCGTTGAACACTTAGAATATAATCGGATACACGAAATGCATGCACATAAGTGCCATACTCGCAGCTAGACAAACTCAATAGCCTACGGAAATTATGTAGCCAAGCTACCATGTAACCCGCACATAAGCGAACTCAGACTCAACTCAACGAGCTCGGATGCCTAGTTACATCTCACGAACTTGGACTCAACTCAATGAGTTCGGAACTCAAATATCCTAGTGACATGTCACTTGCATCCTAATCTATTCCTAAGGTTCAAACGAGATTTTCCTCGATCATAAGTCTTTGCCATCTTCCACAGGATACTGGAATCGATACTTGGTAGCATTTCATAGTTATCAAGTAATTCACATAATTTTTCTTATTACTCAACAATAACCACAAAGCATAATATTTCATGATAATAATCATCATATCATATAAATAACATTAAATTACTTAAAATGACAATTATGTTACCACATTTACACATGAATTTACATCTCATTTAATATCAAGGCAATAACATTAAATTACACATTGCATCATTAAAAATCATATGAACTTACCTCGTATGTGAACATGGCCATTTTTACCATTTTGTCCACAACTTGATACTTTCCGATTTTAGCCTGAATTTTGATTTTCCTTGCTCTCTCATTTCAAATATAGTCTAATTAGGACTCACATTATTCAAATTAACCCAAAATCATATTTTGGCAAAATTATAATTTTGCCCCTAAACTTTGTCAAAATTACATTTTTGCCCCTAGGCTCGTAAATTAAACTTCATCCTATTTCCTTATGTTTTATGACATGTTGATAATTTTTCCCTTCTATAGCAACATCAAATTCGCACCCTAACATGTACTTATGAACATTAGGTATTTTTACCGATTATGTCGTTTTACTCGTTTTCACGTAAATCACTTAGTAAAAGTTGTTTAAAACAATTTCAAGCTCATATTCTACCATAAAACATCAAAATAAACACATTTCACCTATGGGTATTTTTCCAAATATAAACCTTAGGTTAAATTATTGCTAGAATAAGCTTAACCAAGTTACCGGGATTTCAAAAATGTAAAGAACTTTAAAAACGGGGCTAGGGAGCACTTACAATCGAGCTTGGGAGTTTGAAAAAGCCCTAAACATGCCTGCTGCTGGTAGAAACGGTTGAATGAAGAAGATGATAGCTAATTTGGCTTATTTCCCTTTTTAATTCTTTTAATTATTAGTTTACCAAAATACCCCTAACTTAAAAATATTTTATTACACCCATTTCATGTCCATTTTTGTCCAACAATTAATCAATGGTCTAATTACCATTTAAGGACCTTTAATTTAAAAACTCATATAACAATTTGACACTTCTAACATGTAGAACTCAACTTTTGCATTTTTTACGATTTAGTCCTTTTGACTAAATTAAGTGCCCGAACGTCAAAATTTTTGAACAAAATTTTCACGAAATTATTTCGTGAAATTGTAGACCATAAAAATATAATAAAAATAAAATTTTCATCGTCAGATTTGTGGTCCCGAAACCACTATTCTGACTAGGCCCAAAATTAGGGTGTTACATTCTAAGTGTTAGGGTATTCGTGGTTGCGTTCTCTACAAATAAGGTGTGTACAACACTACCCCTACTCGTAAATCAAAAAAAGCAAAATAAGTGACCAACAACGCTACATGGGCATACACTCGCTCGTGTGGTACTCTGAACACATAAATGTGGGCGTTTGATCGTAGAGGCCACCATGAGCAATTTCATGGGCTTAGGCCGTTTTGGGCCATGTTAGGCCGAAATAGGCCGTGTGGGCCCTACGGGCTTGTGTGCCCCACACGGGTTAACCACACGAAAGTATGGAGAATATTGGGCTAGCCTGTGTAGTTCACACGGCCAAGGCCATTTCTGGGCTAAATGGGCCACATGGGCTTATGGGCTCGTATTATGGGCTTTGGGCCCATTTACACTGTTTGACTGTTAAGGTTGCAGGGTCGTCCGAGACGACTGTGGACCTTCTGTTGGGTCGATAAGTGTACCTAGACCCTAATCGGTAAAATGACTGTTTTGCCTTTATGTGGCAAAATGACTGTTTTGCCTTTATGTGGCAAAATGACTGTTTTGCCCTTATGTGGTAAAATGACTATTTTGCCCTTATGTGGAAAAATGATTGTTTTGCCCTTATGTGGTAAAATGACGATTTTGCCCTTATATGGTAAATTGATTATTTTGCCCCTATGTGATATATGTTTATATTTTAGCATGTTATTGTAACTGCGTTGAGTACATGTTTAATATTATGCTATGACATGACATGTGGCATGACGCATTGTATAGGGGTTGGTTTTTATATGATTGGAGGAAGTGGACTATACTGGCAGCTCTGTTGCAAATCACTGATGGCTCTAAGCCTATTATATTGGCAGCTCTGCTGCAAATACTATTTAGTGCCGCAACCAGTGCTAATTCTAGTATGCAGGGATAGGTGGGTTGATTATATCCCCACATGGAGTGTAGGGTTGAACGGAGATGGTGCGTAGAGGCTGGATGGGTGGGACTTGCATACTGTTTATTATTACTGCACTGTTTACTGTTACTGTAATGGGCCAGGGCCCGAATATATGACTACTTCTGTATTGAGATGGGCTAAAGCCCAAACTGATATTGTCACTGTTACTAAAAAGGGCTTAGGCCGAGACTGTGTTTGTTTTCTGACTGTTTGCTTTTATGGGATTACACACTGAGTTTTTGTAAACTCACCCTCCTTTTTTAATGGTACAGGTAATCCCCAGTCTTAGGAGGATCGGTGCTGCGAAGGACTTAAAGGTGGCTACACAACCGCACGTACTTCCGTATTTAAATTTTAAATTATAAGTAATTTTAATTTTTGGGGTATTTTACTGTAATAATGGCCTTTATGGATTTTATCTTTAAATTGGGGTTTTTATTTGCTTTGGTTTTGAACTGCTAGTGTTAGGAAAACTCTAGTTTTAAAAAGAAACAATGTTTTTACAAAGTAAATGCAAGTACGCAACTGTTTTAAAAAGCTTCGGCTATAAAATGATATTTTAGAAATGAATAATGTTTTTTAAAAATATAATAAGGAGGTTTTAATATGAATAACTTTTTGGCAAACAACTCACATTTTGAACCTAAACGAAAGTCTTTAAGATCGCACAAAGAGTTTAAATAGAGAATGGGTTTTTCAACAATATCTCGCTTTATGAAAAACACTTTAATGTGACATAGCCAGATTCAGCCATAACGTCCAGGCCAGGTTTGGGGTGTTACAACTAGATCTTCAAAGACTACTCCTGAAAACCTGATTTTGATCGATGAAGAAGTGAAAGAGAGATTTGATTCAATCTTCAAGCATCAACCTATGATGCCAAAAAAAGGTTTTAACTTGAAGAGTCATGATTTGATGGTTGTTCTTATACCGATTAGAAAGAAAATCAATGCTCTCAAGTGGGAACAATTTTTTGATGATCGTTCACTTCCTGATGATGAACTAGTTCGAGAATTCTATGCTAGTTTGACTATACAAGATACTACTAAGGTCATCGTTCGAAAGAAAAGGGTACCTTTTACTTTTAAGTCCATTAATGATTTGTTTAACTTACCTGATGTGGAAGAAGATGAGTACTACCCTATGATGAACAATATCAATTAGGATTTTCTTCAAAAAGTGCTTGATGTTGTGGCAAATCCGGTGTAATAGCCCGATTTTGGGTATAGCCGAAACAGTGGTTTCGGGGCCACAAATCCAACATAAGAAAATCAAATCTTATTATATTTTTATGGTCTACAATTTCACAAAATGATTTCATGAAAATCTCGTTCGAAAATTTTGACGTTTGGGCACTCAATTTAGTTGAAAGGACTAAATTGTAAAAAGTGTAAAACTTGATTTCTATATGCTAGAGGTGTCCAATTGTTATGAAATTTTAAATTGGATGTACTTATATGGTAATTAGACCATTGGTTAAGTTTGTAGACAAAAATGGACATGGTTAGTCATGTTTCCAAAGTTTTTCATTAAGGGCATTTTGTTCATTTAGTTATTAAAATGAATTAAAAACAAAATTAAAAGCCAATTTTTGTCCATCTTCAACCCCTTGGCTGAAACTTGCATGGGTAAACCATGGCTAGGGTTTTTCAAGTTCCAAGCTCGATTGTAAGTCCATTCTAGCCCTATTTTTAATAATTTTTATATTTTTAAAATCCTTGTAACATGATCTACCAATTTCTACCATTTATTTGAGTTATGATGAAGGTCTAGGGTTTGAACCATGTTATAAATTTGTGCATTTTGATGTCTAATGGTATATTATGCATGTTTATAGTTGGAGAAACAACTTTTGCTAAGTGATTTTTGGTGAAAATGCCTAAAAGGACTAAATTGTAAAAGTTATAAAATATGTAGTAAAAGTGTGTTTTAATGGAAATTGTGGGCTGCTATAGTTATGAAAATGATTTTTGTAGGCTTCTATGTTAAAGAAATTGAATAAATTTCATTTTACGAGCCTAGGGGAAAAAGTGTAAATATGTTAAACTTTAGGGGCAAAAATTTAATTTTTCCATTGTATGATTTTTGGGTCACATTGAATAATGTGACTAATAAGTGGGCTAAATGTGATGTTATAGATCAAAGAAAATGAGATTCGGGCCTAGAACGAGGTTAAAGGAGTAATTAACGGTTAGGTCCCTCTTTGTCATTTTTGGTGTCAAGGTAAGTTCATGTGCAAATAATGCAATGTTGTATCATGTTTTAATGCTTTATTAATGTATGAATTTCTATGTTTAATTGTTGTAATGAATGTATGAACAATTTTAATGCTCCAAAAATCCCTTATATATTATTTTCGTATGTTTGTTACACAATTATGCATCTGCTTTAGTGGTTAAGTGTTCTGGGTGTATGTGGGAGGTTCCAAGTTCAAGCCTTGTCTTGAGCAAAATTTTTGTTTTAAGCAAATAAATCCATATCTTTATTCAGTAAACTTATAAATAAATGTTGATAGAATATGTTAGAATAGGCCTACTGGTTTGGTGGTTAAGGGGAGTGCTTATGAGGAGGAGGTCTGGAGTTTGAGTCCTTGCGCAATCAAAAGAGTTATTTCTGTTCTTGTGCTATGTAAGTGTTTGAAGTTTAGTTAATTACTAAGTGTTTGAGATGTGGGGATGTGGTAGCCCATTTTTTAGAGGAAAATAAGGGATTAAATTTTGGTTATTGTTATATTTTTCAAAAAAAAATCAGTTCCCGTACTTTCACTATTTCTTTTTTTTTATACTAGTTTTCTTTTCCCCCAAAGTCTATCATTTTTCATTTTATTCTTTTCCTTGGCCGAATCTTGCTGTGTTTTTGCTGCTATTTCCTTTTCCTCTCTATTCTTCTTTTTAGTTTCTTTGTTCCCTGGGTTCTATCGATTCCCTCCTACCTTGTTGCTGCCGATTTCTTCTGTTTCCTAACCTGCTTCTTGTTGCCGCAACTTGACACCTCGAAGGTTAAGGATTGGAGTGATTCGGTTAGCATTGGAGTGGTGTGGTTCTGCTGTACTCGTTTGGTAGGTAAGGTGGCTATGATTTGGTGAAAATTAGGGAAAAGCTTTTCCTTTCTCTTGGTTATGGAATGTGAATTACTGTTATTTTTGGGTCTTTTCAGAATGGTCAGCAGCAAATTATAGGAGTGGTGATATATCTTGTTCTGATTCGTAGTTGGGAGTTGCTTAATTTTGAAGGTAAGTAACAAATAGATTGAACGATTTATTGTCAATGCTTTGATTCGAATTAACTATGAATTAGGACTGATTGGGGGGTTTGTTTGTCGCTCATAGGTGCTGGTGGTTTCAGAAGGGCTTTTACGTCACAAACGAACCAAGTGTGTGTACTTATGACTCCGAAATCGTAAATCGACAAAAAGCTAAAAAATGTGGTGGTTGACGCCACACGGGCGTGCGGCTGCCCGTGTGGTAAGTCGTGTGACCAAACACGAGCTTGTGATCGATGAGGTTGGTCATGTGCGATTCATGGGTCGGATTGATTTGGTCCGTGTGGGCCCTACAGGCGTGTGGGCCCCACAGACGTGTGGGCCCACACGGGCTTATGGAGTATTTGGGCTAGACTGTGTGATCCACACGGCCAAGGCTATTTTGGGCCGTGTGGGCCCGCACGGGCTGACAACATGGGCATGTGGGCCCATTTTCACTGTTTTATTGCTAAGGTTGCACGGGTCGCCCGAGACAACTGTGAACCTACTGTAGGGCTGGTAAGCGTATTTAGACCCCTGATTGACTAAATGATTGTTATATCCTTATATGATATAGATATCTGTATGACTGTATATTGAGGATGCCGTTAAAACTGTACTAAATACTTGTATAATACCATGATTAGGCATGACATATTTGTATATTGCATTGCATTAGGTTGGGGGTTTATGATGTTTGGAGGAAGTGCACTGAGAGGCCTCGAGCCTAATTTACTGGCAGCTCAGCTGCAAACTACTGTCTAGTGCCGTATTTGGTACTACTTGGAGTGCAGGGATGGGTAGGTTGATTATATCCCCACATAGAGTGTAGGGTTAGATGGAGATGGAGTGTAGAGGTTGGTTGGGTAGGATTTTTGTGAATGCATATCTATTACTGTTACTGTATTGAGATGGGCTAAGGCCCAAACTGGACTGATACTAAAAAAGGGCTTAGGCCCAGACTGTGATTATCTGTATGCTATTTGTTTGTTTGCATGGGGATTACACACTGAGTTTACGTAAACTCACCCCTTCTGTTTTATCTGTACAGGTAATCCCCAGACTTAGGCAGATCGAAGCGGCGGAGAACTTAGTGGTGGCCACACAACCTTTTTTACTGTTTCATACTTAATTAGATTTTTAAAGTTTTATTTAGAGTATTTTACTGTAATAATGGCCTCTTTTGGATTTAAATTTTTAAGTTGGGATTTTTAATGTTTTGATTTATAACTACTAGTAGTAGGGATAATCGAGTTTTCAAAAAGAATCAAACGTTTTAAGAAAATTCACTCAAATACGCAACTGTTTTAAAAAGCTTTCGCAATAAGTGACGTCTTGAAAATTAATAATGTTTTGAAAGAGAATAACATTGTGGTAATGATTTACGTTTTGAAAATGAATGACATGTCCTAGAATTAACATAAAATATTATAAAGAGGTAATATAGGAAAAAGGCTTTTGACGATGACTCACTTTTTCGAAAAACACTACCATGTGACATCGCCAGACTCAACCATAATGTCTAGGCCGGGTTTGGGGTGTTACAACAATATTATGGTCAATGAGAGTGATTTTGTGAATGAGTTCGACGAAGATGTGACATTAAGGAAATCCCGTTTGAACCTTAGGAATAGTTTAGGATACAAGTGACATGTCACTAGGAACCATGTGATTTATGAGCTCATGAGATATGTGATATATGTTTATGTGGTTCCAGGTGCTGGTCTTGTACATCCTACCGGTGGCTGGGTAGTCCGGCATGTGTTACGGATACCTGATAGCTTGTGTGAGTAGCCCGTGTAGCTACCTCCTGACCGACAGCTTGTGTAAGCAGGCCTGTGAGTAGCTCGAGAATGAGCTTTTATGTGTTATGTGATATGAGGTAGCTTTAGCTACGTATGTGGCACTATTGTGCAAGCCTTCCGTGTATCCGATAGAATTCCAAGTGTTCAACAGGAAAATTAGTGAGTTATTCGACAAGTAAGTCAATAATGAGGAAATATGAGAATGTGCTATGAATTGGTACAAGTATGTACTTATAAATCATGAGTAAATGACTCAGTATACTATGAATATGTGGTAAGAATATATATGAGAAAGTTATGCTTGTGAAACATTGATGACCTTGTGACTAATGATCTACATTTATGATGAATGGATTTATAATAGGATTTGTAAATAATCATGTGCTGGGCTTATGAGCTTAATTAAGTTGTGATATAGTATGATGTATATAATTAAGTTGTGATCCAACGTATATGAGAAAAAGGAAAGACAAGCGTAATCGTAGATTAAAGTCATTGTGAAAACATAGAGAGAAGTGGCCTATAGATATGCAAAATATTGTTAATTTATATGTTGAAATTTATGATTACTCGTAAATTATGTGCATATTGTCAAGTGATTTGGCATAACTTGTTAATAATGTGATATGCTATAATGGGGAGATTATGGTTGCTAGTCTAATGCTAAGACATACAATTAATGTTTGTAAGATAAAAGAATAAGCATTATGAATGAGTAAGTGGTAATCATAAGACTTAATGTAAATTGTAATAATAGTATCCTTATGGATGGATAAAGCTAATAAATGTTAATAGTTATTTTTATTTGCATATGAACTTACTAAGCTTTGAAGCTTACTCCCCTTCCTTTCCCATCTCTTATAGGTTAATTTAGCTAGCTCGGGTTGGAGACTGCCGGAGATGCCATCACACTATCAAGCTATCATTTGGGTGTAAGTGAACGCAAGTATTTTAAGTTTATGGCATGTATAGGGGCTTTGTCTTTTGATTAATTATGTCATTATTAATTTGGCCAAGTGTGATAGCTTATAATGATTTTGTGATTCATTTTGTATATGGCCATGAAGTGTGGCTCATATTGTGTATTGGGTTGTAAACCTATTCATCTGTGCATGCATGTGCCTATGCAATTGTGATGTGGTTGGTTGTTGTGTGTATGTGACGAAATGTGTTGTGGCTATGGATGTTTGATGATGGAATTGTGAATGAATGGCATGATGGCAGCTGATACATGAGTATATTAAATAAAAGTAAACTACAACTCTTATTGCATGTAAATTTATAAATTTGGCTTGACAAAGTATGAAGTCTTAGGCATGTATTAGTAAAGATGAAATGATCATGATCATATCTTGTTTGAGTATGTTTAAGTGCTCGATTATGCCATGTTAATTGCCTTTGAAGTCATGTATGTGTTTGTTCAAACAAGGGTGGCAATTGGCTTGGAAAATAGCCTCAAAGTTGTCCACACGGGTAGACACACGGGTATGTGTCTAGACTGTGTGTGACACACGGTCTGCTCCATGGGTGTGTGTTCTGGCCGTGTGTCCCCTGCACCCTAATTAGGTAAAACAGAATGCCCAGTAGTAAACACACGAGCAGAGACATGGCCATGTGTCTCAACCGTGTGAAGGACACGGCCTCAGCACATGGGCATGTGACTTGGCCGTGTGTCCCTATTTTGGTTGATGACATCATAAACAGAGAGTTACATAGGTTGAGGACACGGACGTGTCCTAAGCCACACAGACGTGTGTGACCATACGGCCTACCCGTACTGTAGCAGCCTAGTTTTAGCTAAATCAGAACAATGTTTTTGGGATCACAAATCTGAGGTCGTAAAATTATTTTAATATTATTTTTGGTGTTTATAACATGTGAATATATATGTGTGAAAATGTCGTGAGCTAATTTTATTATTTAATAGCTCAATTTGAAAAAAATGACTTAATCGCGTAAAATGCAAAAGTAGCATGCTATAAGTTAAAAGTGTTTATTTGCTATGAGGCATTAAATAAGAGGTCCTTATGTTGATATTAGTCCATTGGTTGTGCTAATGGACATGTATTATAAAATTCTATGGTATTTCATTAAGGTTAAACTTGTAATTTGGATAATAAAGGTTAATAAACAAAACAAAATTTATAATTTGTGTTCATCTTTCTCTTGGTGACCGAATATCAGAGAAAATAAGAGAGGTTGGAAGCTTGTTAGGGTTCGGCACTTCCAAGGCTCAATTGATCAAGAATGAAAGAAATTGGATTTAGATTGAGGGAAATCGAAAGTTATCGAATAGTCGATCCGGTTCCTCTATTCCGACTACGAGGTAAGTTCATATGCAAATAAATGTTTTTGAATTGAATTATATATGTTTTATTATCATTGAATTGCTCTGAATGTCGAACGAGCAAATACAAGCATGAATCGATGAAGTTACGACATCCGAAAGTCCCATACAAATCTTAGAAATAGTATAGGATACGAATGTCATGACATTAGGTTATTGAAATGTGATTACATGTAAGACCATGTTTGGGACATTGGCATTGTATTGAGATTACATGTAAGACCATGTCTGGGACATTGGCATCGTTAATCAATTTCGTGTAAGACCCTGTTCGGAATAATGACATCAATATGTAATAACATGTAAGACCATATCTAGGATATGGCATTATATGAGCTTACGAGATTTTCGAGTATCCTTAACGATTCCAAAAGGTTCAACGGGAAAAGTCAAGTTGAGAAAGAATATGTGAATGAGTTAAGTGGCTCAGGTACGTATGAGATTTATACGAGTTTTGAGAAGTGAAGTAAATGATGAATTTGATCATGATATTGACTATGAGTTCAATGAGAAAGGTTTGTGAACTTGTGTGTGATTAGTTATGTTTAGCATATTTGAGTTGATATGCAAAGGTTTTTATGATGACTTTATTTGTATATGGCTTACTAAGCTTCTAAAGCTTACTTTGTGTGTTCTTTCCATGTTTTATAGATTATCGAAGCTAGCTCAGACTCAGGGATCATCGGGAAACGTAATCACACTATCGATCATCTAGTTGGTACTTTTAAAGCTTTGTATATATGGTATATGGCATGTATAGGCTAGTGTCATCTTGGTATGTTTTGAGTTATGATTTTAGCCATGAGATTTGGCTTGTAATTATTGGTGTGTGTGGCCATTAAAGTTGGCTTGAATTATGTTTCTAACATGTGATACATGTAATGTATATAATGCCTTATGTGATAGTTTATTTTGGCATATTACTTATGGTTGTTATGATGATTATAAGTTTGCTTATGTAATTAGTTGTTATATGGTAAGCTAATGCTAGAATTGATGATATGTTGTAGCTTGGCTTTGAAATGATGAAATGGTACATTTTGAAGCATGAAATAGGTGATAAATTGATGAGTAAATGTATTTAGAAGACAAGCAAGTTTGATGAATTTGGCATATTGGTATGGTATGTCTTAGTTGTGAAATTGAGTAGTTGAAATGATTGTGAATAGATGGCATGAAATGTGTATGGAATAGCATGTTTTGGTTGGCTATATATGAGTTGAAATAATATCATTTTGATGGCTAGGTGTGCATGAGAATAGGGTGGCAAATTGGCTTTTGCAAAAGGCCTATTTTTTTTGTCCACATAGGCAGAGACACGAGCGTGTGTCTCAGCCGTGTGTGACGCACGGTCATGTTACACGACCGTGTGTCCTCTGGGGTACCCTTTCAAATTAAGGCAGTATACCTTATAGTTTTGACACGGCCTAGACACATGGGCGTGTCTACTGGCCGTGTGTGACACACGGGTTGGCACATGGGCGTGTGGCCGGCCGTGTGACCCAAGTCAGTAACCTTCTTTAGATTTCACACGGCCTGGCACATGGGCGTGTCCTCGGCTATGTAGTGCAAGTCAGTATGTATGCCCTGTTTTCACACGGCCTGTGACACGGGCGTGTTTGGTAGCCGTGTGAGGCACACGGCCTGTTTACACGGGCGTGTGACCCTTAAATGTTGGAAAATTTTCTAAGTTTCCTAAAGTTTGTGAATATTATTGGTTTAGTCCCGAACCACTTTTAAGCATGTTCTAAGGTCTCATAGAGCCTTATAAGGGACAATGTGAATGTTTGAGAATGATTTATGTTAATGAATGCATAAATGTATGTGAATGAGGTGTATTATTCGGTAATGCCTCGTAACCCTATTCTGGCAACGGATACGGGTTAGGGGTGTTACACGCATGGGCGTGTGAGCCTGTTTTCATGGAAATTTTTCTAAGTCTTCCAAGTGTTTCCAAAGTTCTCGGCTTAGTCTCGAACCACGCCCAATGTATGTTTTGGGCCTCGTGGGCCTATATAAGGGACGATATGCATGTGACTGAAAAGTTTTAAATTTGGATGAAAATTCATGTCTAGGTTTTGTATGATTGTGTGAGTTTATGTCCGGTAATGCCTCGTACCCTATTCCAGCGACGAATACGGGTAAGGGGTGTTACATCCGGGATCCCAATGGATTATAAGAAAGCATGAGAGCCATTCTTGCCGAACGGAATACCTAAAACTAGTAGCAAAGGAATGGTTTTATTTCGTTCGCTACAGTTTTATGCCTCTCACATAGTTCCACCATCTCGATGGAATGGATGCTCTTGTTATATGCAATTTTGACAGAAGAGTCCATTAATGTTAGGAAAATTATTCTCAAGGAGATTCATGATTGTACTAAAAAGAAGACAGGAAGTGCTTATTTCCCATCATTAATCACTTTACTTTGCTTAAGGGCCCATGTTAAAACACAAGCAAATCTGAAGGGGAAATATGTTCAAGGGTACATTACAAATCATGATCTTGAAAGGTTAGTAAAGAAGGTGCATGAGCTGAATCAAGGCAAACAAGAAGAGCCAAATGAGCCAGATACCAAGGAGTCAACAAATGAAATTGAAACTAAAGCTAATTCAGTTACAGACACTGAAGAAGAAGAATTTGACAAGGAACCGAACAGTCCTAAACCAGTTGAAGGATTTGCAACCCCTGAACCAGAGGTTGAGCCAGAAAAAGAAACAGTCAAGCTAAGTGTTGAACCTGAATCTACAACTCCAATGATGACTTTTGCAAGTGCTTCAAAGAAATCGGAGTTGTCAATTATGATGGATATGTGCAAGTTCATGCACAATCAACAACAAACTTACAGGAAATATGCAAAAATTAGAGATGACTCAATTCGAAATACTTTTAAGAATATCTCTAATACTTTTGTTCCTGAGTTCCCAGATGCTATCTTAGAGACATGGACGGAAGATACTGACTATGCAAGCAAAGATTGAGCTAAAAAAGACAAGGGGAATGAGTCAGAAAAATAAAAAGGGGGATTCTTGTCTTGATTTATTTAATTATTTTTAGGTCTTTAGGAATTTATTTCTTTTGTAATTAGGATTTAATTTCTGCAGAATAAAACATAACAAGCATGAATAAACTTAGCACTTCTTTAGAAAGAAAAAGACTAAGTAATGTGGTAATGGGAATGAACATGTCTAAGATTGGGTTATTAGGAACGACTTGGTATTTAAGCAGTCTTAATGACTCACCTCTCTTTCTTTTCAACCCTACTTGGTTTTCAGTTTTCATTCATTACTTTGTTCTAGCAATAAGGATATTGCTTCTTTTTAAGGGGGGTAAAGCAAATAAATTGCTCAACTTTTTAAAATTTTCAAGTATGTTTCAATCATTTCTTTCATAAGTATGTTTTAATAAATGAATGTTTAAAGACATTTTTTGTTAATAAGATAGTTTGTATGCAAGTATGAATGATGATTTTATCTGAGTGAAAGTATGTTATCAAGAAGAATGGAATGCTTGTATGATCTTAGCCTTTGTAATGTTTGCCATGAAAACTTAGTTTCTCTTGAGATTAGACATGCATGAAGGTTTATATCTTTAAAATTGACTTAGTAACTTTCTTGAGGCGAAATCCTAGGGGACACAAAAATCTAAAATGATATAGGCACTATTTCTTTGGATCGTTTGAGCCTTTTCAAGCCAACCCTAAGATATTAGACCCTTGAAACTATAATTTTGAGCTTAAAGGCCTGTTTATTGCAATGAACCTACATTATAAGCCACATTACCATCTTTTTAAGTTATCCTAATTTTGTGCACCCATCTTAACTAAAGTTGTCTTGGTAATCAACATTTGAGCAAATTTTCAAAAAGATGTATGTGCTCATGCTAAAAAGAAAAAAGAAACAAAGAAAAGAAGAAAGATAAACAAAGAAACAAAGAAAGATAAACAAAGAAACATGAAGTTATTAATGCATGACTATGGGACAAAGATTGATGCTGCTTACACAGTTAGCAATTTTGCCTTAGCAAGACCTTTTGCTGTGCATAAACATTACTAGGGACGAGCAATAATTTAAGTTTGAGGGTGTGTAAACTGAAAAATATATAGGATTTTTCCTATGTAATTTATCACCTTTTTACTTAAATTCGTTGTTAAAACTAAGTAATTGTTTAATAAATCAATGAAAATTGTGAAAATATGAAATTAGGACAAAAATTATTAAAATGTGATTTTATGCTTTATTATATAGTTTTCATGCATAAAATGACTTATTTTATATTTATTTGAGCATATTAATTTTTTAATATATAAAATGGGCCATGCATGATTAAATTAAATAATAAAATATAAAATTATATTTAATAACTCATTTTAAAATACTTCATTAATAATTTGGGTTTGAATTAATTATTTAAATTGGATAAATTTTGTTCTTTGGTCCTTTAATTTATCTATTTATTTTGGATAGGTCTGATAGCTTTGCCAGATTACCAAAAAACCGTCCAAATTGAAAACCAAGTCAACCCAAATTTGGCTACACATGGCTGTCCACATAAACCAGTTTTTGGTTTAAATACACAAGGTCCCTGCAATGTTGAAGAAATTAGATATTTGCCTGAAGATTTACATTTGACCGAGTCTCAGTTCGGAGTTGTTATGACATTTAAATTGCTTAAAAATCAAGCAAAATTCAACTCAAAATCCACTAAGCATGGCCGGCCACTCATTGGAAAAGCTTGAAGAGACTAAACCTCTCTACTTTTAGCTAACTACCCTCCTCTCTTCACCTATAAATAAGACCTCATTTGATCCCTCAAAAATCATCCCTCATCCCTCATCATTCTCTTCACTCTCAGTTCTCTTTAGCACTTTCCATTCCCCACGCCTAGCATCATCTCTTCATAGAGATTTTAGCAATTAAGCCTCTTAAAGAGCCCTTGGTCGGCCACCTTGGAGAGCCATAAGAAAAGGAGTAAAGCGAAGGAGTGAAGGAGCCTTGTCGATCAGAGTCTTGGGTGACACCCACTCTGATTTGGGTTTAATCTTTCTTTTCTTTAATTTAACCTAAAAATGTTTGCTATGTGTTCTTTGTTCTTATTTACAACAATGCTAGCTTAATTTGATTTAAGCTGGGATGATTGCTTTGATTAAATAATATTTATTTGATTCATGCTTATAATATTTGTGCATCAATCGATCACGTTTTCAATTAAAATCAAGTTTGTATTTCGTTCATACGTGATTGAAATGCACCTGAATTAGCTGAGCAATCCTAACCAGATGGCAGCTAGTGGACACATAATTGAAATGTGCTTGCTAAATTTAGATCCTAACCCAATTAAATTGCAGGTTGCATAACAACTCTAGCCAAGCTCTTTTATCTACATAGTTTTTAGATTTGTGTGATTAAACTGTTTAAAACCTAACACGTCCCTGTTACCTTACATGAATGCTAAGAAACCCTTAGTAAATAAGGATTAGTAAAATACATATTTAGTAAGTAAAGGATTTTGAAAGGGCCTAATGTGGTTTCCAAACTCATGGAAGATCGAGTTGCCATGGAATGTTTTTCCGAATGTTATTAAGCATGTTGATAATAAATTGAGTTTAATTAAAGTAATTTTCCTAGTTTATTTATGTTATAATTCTTGAAAATTGTGTTTAATTTTGCTAAAATCTATTTCATTCATATAGTTTGCATACTTAGGATAATTTGCATTAGGGATCATTGCATTTAGTATAATATATTTAATTTCAATCATCACTTCTCAACCATATTGTGTTTTTATTTACCACGTTGTTAGTATACTTTTAAAATTAAATGATTGAACAAAAATACAATCTCATTGGAGACGATAACTCGATACTTACTTATTAATTGATAACGTCTGTGTACACATGCACAAATCTACGCGTTACATACATAAGCAAGATAAGCTTTGCAACCTTTCCTCGCAACCTTTCCTCATATATCTCTGAACTGATATTGATGAAATCACAATAGGTAATCCACTCGACTCATCAGATTCAATTCGAAGGATTTCACTATTCTGGTATTTTAATTCAATAGCCTTTCGTATACAGTTCACAACAGCATCATGCAGCTTCAACCAATCCATACCCAGAATTACATCGAATTCATCAAACTGTAATAATATCAATTTTGCTAGAAAACAGTAACCCCGAGTCATTAAAGGATAGTTCTTGCAAACTTTATCAACTAGAACATACTTGCCTAAGGGATTCAACACTTTAATCACAAATTCATGTAGATATATGAATGAGTCGATCCAAGATCAATGAAGGCAATTACATTAGTGTCATAGAGATAAAATGTACCAGTGATAACATCTGGTGATGACGCATTTTAACGAGGGCGAATAGCGTAGTCTTTGGCAGGTACTCTAGCCTCAGATCTTACAGCTTAATCTTTTGTTGCACCTTTACCACTAGTTACATTTCTCGTATTTCTAGGTGGCCTCCCTCTAATAGTTGTGTTGCTCGGTCTTGCATTCTGGAATTTATATTTCTCAGCTAACTCAAGACAATCTCGAATGAAATGATCTTGCGAGCCACATTTAAAACAACCTCTATTATTCATCCAGCTTTCTCCAAAATGTTGTTGACCACACTGTTGACACTCAGGTTTATTATTTCTCATGCTGCCAACACTTGATACTGATGTAGCTTTAGCTTTAGGACTTGAGTATTGCTTTCCACGATCTCTATTTGGATATCCAATTGAAACATTCGAACGAGTGTACAAATCCTGTGATTTCTTTGATGAAGATTGATATGGTTTACTCATCAACCTCTTCCTCGAATCTCTAGTTTTGAATTTAGCTTTCCTCTTTTCTTTACTAAGTTCTTCGGCTTTGCAAGTTCTATCAACTAGCATCATGAATTCTTTCAACTCTAGAATCCCGACTAGAAATCTAATATCTTCGTTTAACCCATTTTTGAATCTTTTACACATAATTGCCTCAATTGAAACACATTTTCGAGCATACTTACTAAGTCTAATAAACTCTCGTTCAGACTCAGTCACAGACATATGACTTTGCTTTAGCTCTAGAAACTCGTTACATTTTTTGGTTGATAAACCTCTGGCTGATGTATTTCTTTCTGAACTTGGTTTGGAAGAATTCCCAGGTGACCCTTTCTCTTGATACTACAGATACTAAAGTATTCCAGCACTGATACGCAACGTCTCTCAAAAGTGATACAGCATATTTTACACATTCAGCTGAAGTGCACGAGAGCTCATCAATACTCTGATAGTTTTCTTAAGCCAAAACTCGGCTCTCTCGGGATCGTCGTCAATTGTAGCTTTGAACTCTTCAGCCTCGTATTTTCAGATCTTATCAACTGGCGGCTTATTTAATAGCAAAAGTTCCACACTTGAGGAGTTACGGGAATCGATTAGGGATTAGGTGAGGGTGGAGGCTGTTAAGCAGCCGGATTTGTTCGAACAAACACTGTAAACCACTCATTCATCATCTAGAAGAAGGCTTCTTTGGCCTCTCCTCCCTGACTACCTGATACAAATCTCGACTTTGATTGTGTTACTTCGTGAATGGAGGCAGGCACATTACTTTCAACATTATTAGCTACAGCTCGATTGGGATCCATTTAGAATACGAAAACATGATTTAAAACTGTCAGGAGATATCACAATATCGCTGGTCATATATGGCATGTATAACTAGACTCTTACATACGCTACGTTACTCCGAGAATTCAGTGAAAGTTTAACCACAAATTTAGTGAATTCAACAGGTACATTTTTAACAGTCACTAAGTTTGTGCATATGTATGAATGTGTGGAACTAGGATCAAACAATGCAGTAATATCAGTATCAAGTAGAGAAAATGTACCAGTAATGACGTCTAGTACAGAGGCATCTTCTCTTGTACGAATAGCATATGTCCTTGCAGGTGCTCGTGCCTCAGATCTAATTTTTGTATCCTTGGTAGTACCTGACGGGGTAGTCTACCTCTCGAGACAGGATTACTAGGCTTTAGAGCTGGTTCAATTTCTTTTTCAACTCTTTCGGGACAATCACTAAGAAAATGGTCAAGTGAACCACATCCAAAACAAGCTCCACTTCTAGACCGACATTCCCCAAGATAAAATTTGTTACAATGTTTACATTTTGATTTAGGATTACTAATGCTATCCACACTGGTCACAGACAGAGATGTAGACCTCGGGTTAGAACGTTGAGAGCCCCGCTCTCTTCTAGAATATCCCGTAGAGGTGGTAACACGATTATAATACCTCTTTAATTTCTTAGAAGCAAATGGTTGTGACTTACTCATAGTTCTTTTTCCAAAAACTTGAGCCTCTCTTTCAGCTTGTTTATTCTCTTTACTCAATTCCTCAGCTTTGCGTGCTCGATCGACTAACACCGCAAATTCTCTTATTTCGAGAATTCCAATCAATAACTTGATATCCTCATTTAAACCCTCTTCAAAGTTTTTACACATTTCAGCTTCAGGTGATAGTGTGATGATGGTCCAATAATCTCCAACAGTCCCGAGCTTCCGAGCACTATAAAACAGGGGAAAACTAAAACAGAGTAAGCATTACATGCTTAGTAAGTTCGTATAACAGAAACTAAACTTACCAATCCCGTTTATTAAATCTACACATACATTGAATCAAACATGTTAGTCACCAAAATCTTTTTATCAATCAAGTAAACATAGATGAGCTCATCATGCAATATTCTTTCAAGTAATTATCATTTCATCTCATAATTCTCACGCCATGTTAAGAGTTTTATGTACGTTGAATCATTGAAATTCTGATGGATGCTCAAGTAGTACACTCGAGGTGTATGATTCAATAATCCGTCTATTCTTATTCAAAAGTACCCATTAGGGCACTTAACTAAGGAACACACCGTCGAGCCACATATTGTATAATAGGATTACCAGTCCAGGCTAAATCCTCTATATAACGTATGCTCAAAAGAGTTCAATTAGGATTACCAGTCCAGGCTAAACCTTAATCATAACGTATACTCGAGAATTATTATATCCGGATTACCCGTCTGGGCTAAATCCTTTTATAACAAGGTCAATAAGATTACTCGTCCGAGCTAAATCCAATCCGCAACAAATGCAGGACCTTATTCGTTTCGAGAAAGCGCATATATTCATCGGAATTCAGTATTCAATCGGGACTTAACCCTTTTTCACCATATCAAACATGTATTAAATTTCTCATTATAGCATTCAAGTAATGTACATCAATATAAGTCACATTCCATACAACACAACATTCAATTAAACATATTTACATGCCCGATTAAGTTACACGAACTTACCTCGACACTTGTTTGCGTATAAAATCTACTAATCCGAAACCTTTTCTTTTCCTTGATCTAACCTCAAATTTGTGTTGTCCGGATCTATATAAATAGCTTTAATCATCAATTTCACATATTTTATATTTATTTGGACTCAATTTACATATTAGGCAAAATTACTATTTTGCCCCTAACTTTTCCATAAATTCCAATTTTGTCCCTAGGCTCGAAAAATAAAACTTGTGCAATTTACTCCCTATTCCAAGTCTAACCAAAATCCCATTACAAAATTTACAGCACATGTATTCATAAAAATTCAAAATTTTTCATCAAATTTCATAACTTTACATTTTAGTCCCTAAATCATGTTTTCATCAAAAATCACTTTGTAAAAGTTGTTTATCCATCAACAACCTTTCATTTTCTACCATAAATTTATAATTTCCAGCATATTCATCCATGACCCAAATTTCATACCTTGATAACTTTTCAAATTAATCCTCCAAATAGATAGATTAAGTTATCTCGGTTTCAAAAATATCAAAATTACTAAAGACGAGACGAGAAAACTTACCCAATTAAGCCTTGAAAGTTTCTTCTCTCTCTCCTAGGGTTTCCATATAATTTGGGGTTGAAGATGACAAAATAAGATGATATTTCTCTTTATCATCTTTTAATTAATTAATTATTTTAATTTCCAATTTAGTCCCTACTCTTTTATAATTTTTCCATGAATGAGTCACCAAAAATCTACATACTTTTCTTTAATGGTCTAATTAGCATATAAGGACCTCGATTTGAATTCCATAGCTATTTAATCCTTATAGCTACTGGAATTTAACTTTCACATTTTATGTGATTTACTCCTTCTTGTAATTAAGCACTTAATCGATAAAATTTTCATATCAAAATTTTCACACGACATGTCTATCATAATACGGACCATATAATAAAATAAAAATAAACTTTGTTTTCAGATCGAATTTGTGGTCCTGAAACCACTATTCTGATTTCACTAAAAAATGAGTTGTTACAACTCTCCCCCCTTTAAGGATTATCGTCCTCAAAAATCTTATCAGTAAAAAGATTTGGGTATTGCTTCCTCATAGTATCCTCCGGTTCCCAGGTAGCCTCTTCAATATCGTGTCGTTGCCAAAGAATTTTTACTAAAGCTGCATTTTTATTTCTTAACTCTTTTGTTTCCCGAGCTAAGATTTTGATTGGTTCTTCACTATATGTCATATCAGGCTGAATCTCTACCTCTGTCGGAGAAATAACTTGTGAAGGATCGGATTGGTACCGCCGTAGCATTGAAACATGAAGAACATTATGGATCCGATCAAGTTCTGGTGGTAAAGCTAACTGATATGCAATCGGTCCAATTCTTTCTGTAATCTCATATGGTCCAATGAACCGTGGACTTAGATTTCCTTTACGACCAAACCGAAGAACTTTCTTCCAAGGTGATACTTTTAAGAATACCTTGTTACCAACTTGAAATTCTAATTCTTTTCGTTTAAGATTAGCATAAGACTTTTGATGATCAGAGGCTGCTTTCAAACTGTCTCGAATTACTTTCACTTTTTCCTTGGTTTCCCAAACTAAGTCAACTCTGTGTAACTTTTTCTTACTGATTTTTGTCCAATACAATGGAGTTCTACATTTGCAACCATACAAAGCTTCATACGGTGCCATTTTGATGCTAGACTAATATCTGTTATTATAAGAAAATTCAACTAAAGGCAAGTACTTTTCCCAATTACCTTCAAACTCAAGTATACAACATCAAAACATATCTTCCAAGATCTGTATTACCCTCTTAGATTGACCATCTGTTTGGGGATGAAATGCTGTACTAAAGTGTAACTGAGTACCCAGAGCGTCTTGCAATTTGCTCCAGAATTGAGATGTAAATCGATGGTCTCTATCTAAAATAATTGAGACAGGCACTCCATGCAATCTAACAATCTTAGAAACATATAATTTAGCCAATTTATCCAAGGAAAAATCTATACGTACTGGAATAAAGTGTGCAAACTTTGTCAATCGATCAACAATTACCCAAATGTTACCTTTATTCTTTAGAGACAGGGGTAACCCTGATACAAAGTCCATAGTAATTCTTTCCCATTTCCATTCTAGTATTGTAACTGATTGTAATAATCCAGAAGGCAGCTGATGTTAAGCTTTTACTTGTTGACATATCAAACATTTGGATGCAAACTCAGAAATATCTAAATTTCATTCCTGGCCACCAATACATCTTTTTTCAGATTATTACAGGATGTATAGACATGTTACTATCATGAGATTCCTTCAAAATCTTTTGTACTAGTTTTGAACTTTTTAGTACACATACTCTGCCTCTGAATAACAAACAACCATCAGTCCCGATCTGAAATTCTAAGTCAGGAGTCGATTCACTTTGTATTCATTTTGCTTGCAACTTACTATCATTTTTCTGAGCTTCTGCTGTAAAAACATTGGTCTAGCTTTTAACTCAGCCACTAGATAATGACAATCGAGTATTCATTGCTCACAAAGTATACAGAGATTTTCTGCTTAGAGCATCTGCCACTATATTAGCTTTTCGCAGATGATAGCCAATGACGAGGTCATAATCTTTCAGTAATTCAAGCCATCTACACTGTCTCAAGTTCAAATCTTTCTGTGATATCAAATATTTCAAACTTTTATGATTAGTGAATATGTGACATTTTTCACCAAATAAGTAATGCTTCTAGATTTTCAATGCAAACACTATGGCTGCCAATTCAAGAACATGTGTCGGGTAGTTTCTTTCATGTGGTTTTAGTTGTCTTGAAGTATGGGCTACTACTTTACCATCTTGCATCAAAACACAACCTAAACCATTCAATGATACATCAATGTAAATTATAAATTCCTTACCCAATTCAGGCAGGACTAACACAGGTGCTTCAGTCAATAAAGCCTTTAATCTATTAAAACTCTGCTGGCATTTGTCAATCCACTCAAACTTTACATCTTTATGTAGCAAACGAGTCATCGGAAAAGCTATCATTGAAATTTTTTTTACAAATCTCCGATAGTAACCAGCTAGTCCTAGAAAACTTCAGACTTCAGACACATTCTTCGATGGCTTCCAATTAACAATGGTTGAAATTTTATTCGGGTCTACTCTGACACCTTCAGTAGATACTATATGCTCGAGAAAACTAACTTCCCGCAGCCAAAATTCACATTTACTGAATTTGGCATACAATTGTTTCTCTCGCAGAGTTTGTAACACTATTCTCAAATGCTTAGCATGTCCATTTTTATTTCGAGAGTAAACCAAAATAGCATCTATAAATACCACCACAAACCTATGGAAATACGGGCTGAAAATTCTATTCATCAGATCCATAAACACTGCAGGTGCATTTGTCAAGCCAAATGGCATCACAAGAAACTCATAGTGTCCATACCTGGTTCTAAAAGCCGTCTTTGGCACATTTGTATCTTTTACCCGTAGTTGATATTAACCAGAACAGAGATCAATCTTTGAAAATATAGTGGCATATTTTAACTGGTCAAACAGGTCATCAATACGAGGAAATGGATACTTGTTCTTTATTGTAACTTTGTTGAGCTATCTGTAATCAATGCACAGCCTCAACGATCCATCTTTCTTCTTTACGAACAGAACCAGTGCACCCCAAGATGAGAAACTAGGTCAAGCAAAACCTCTGTCAAGTAACTCTTGCAACTGTACTTTCAGCTTTTTCAATTCTGTAGGAGCCATTCTGTAAGGTGCCATGGATATAGGTGTTGTTCCCGAAACAAGATCTATAGAGAATTCCACTTCTCTATCTGGTGGTAAACTAGGTAATTCTTCTAGGAATACATCAGGAAATTCACATACAACTGGCACTGACTGAATCTTTGACTGAAATACTTTAGTATCCAACACATATGCAAGATAAGCATCATACCCTTTTTGACATATTTCTGTACTGATATTGCTGAAATCACATTAGGTAATCCATCCAGTTTATTAGATTCAACATGAAGTAATTCACCACTCTCACATTTCAATACAATATATTTCTGCTTACAATTCACCACTGCGTGATATTGGGTTAACCAATCCATTCCCAAAATCACATCAAATTTATCGAATGGCAGTAACATCAAGTCAGCCGAAAAGTAATAACCTTTTACCATCAACAGACAGTTTTTACAAACTTTATCCACCATAACACACTGGCCTAGGGGGTTTAAAACTTTAACAACAAATTCAGTGAATTCAACAAGTAAATTTTTAACAGCCACTAAGTTCATGCATATGTATGAATGTGTGGAACCAGGATCAATCAATACAGTAATATCAGTATCAAGTAGAGAAAATGTACCTGTAATGACCTTTGGTGCAGAGGCATCTTCTCTTGCACGAATAGCATATGTCCTTGCAGGTGCTTGTGCCTCAGATCTAACTGTTGTATCTTTAGTAGTACCTCGACTACCACAACATTGCTGGGATGACTGGGTGGTCTGCCTATCGAGATAGGATTACTAGGCTTTGGATCTGGTTCTATTTCTTTTTCAACTCTTTCAGGACAATCTCTGAGAAAATGGTCAAGTGAACCACATCCAAAACAAGCTCCACTTCTAGACCAACATTCCCCATGATAAAATTTGTTACAATTTTTACATTTCGGTTTGGGATTACAGACGCTACCCACACATCTAGACCTTGAGTTAGAACGTTGAGAGCCCCGCTCTCTTCCAAAATATCCTGTAGAGGTGGTAACACGATCATAATACCTCTTTAATCTCTTAGAAGCAAATGATTGTGACTTACTCATAGTTCTTTTTCTAGAAACCCGAGCCTTTCTTTCAGCTTGTTTATTCTCTTTACTCAATTCCTCAACTTTGTGTTCTCGAACTTGATATCCTCATTTAAACCTTCTTCAAAGCGTTTACACATTTTAGCCTCGGTTAGAACCCATTCTCTAGCATATTTGCTCAACCGAACAAATTCTCGTTCATATTTGGATACAGTCATGTTTCCTTACTTGAGTTCTAAAAATTCTTTCTTTTTTCTAATCCATGAATCTCTGACTAATACATTTTTTTCTGAATTCAGCCTAGAAGAATTCCCATGTAACATTTTCTTTCGATACCAATGAAACTATGGTATTCCACCAATGATAAGCTGTATCTTCAGTAGGGATACTGCACATTTTAGACATTCAGCAGGTGTACAGGATAATTCATCAAAAACCCAGATAGTATTTTCTGGCCAAAACTCAGCCCTTTCCGGATCATCATCTGCAGTAGCTCTAAATTCTTCTGCCCTATGCTTGCGGATTTTATCTACCGGAGGCTTACCGATTCTAACAGGTTCAGTACCCTATGGTGCCTCAGGAACCGGTTAAGGAGCAGGTGAGGGAGGTTGTTGTACAACGAGGTTTGTTCTTAAGTACTCGGTAAACCATTCATCCATCAATTGAAAGAAGTTCTATTTTGCCTCCTCACCTCGGCCCTCAGACACGGGCCTTTCACTACTAGATGCTGACACAACTCTTTGAACAGAAGCTGAAGCATTGCTCTCAGAGTCCTCGAATTCAGCTTTAGCTCGGTTGGATGACATTACTATATGAAAAACACATTTAAAATGATTAGGAGTTATCAGACTATCACAATCTATATATTGGCATGTACAGCTAAACTCGTGTTTGCTACGTCAAATTTGAGAATCGACTAAATCGTAGCTCTGATATCACTAAATGTAACACCCCTAACTCGTATCCGTCATCAAAATAGGGTTTCAAAGCATTACAAAAACTTTTAAAAAAATTTATAAATAATTTTTGTAAATTACTATTTATTAACCGAGATCATTCAAAACATCCCTTAATTGGACCCTCGTGGCCCAATATGAGCATTAGAATCGAGTCGGGACTTAATCGGGAGTTCTAAGAATTTTTCTTGAAATTACAAAAATTTTCCAAGGTGCAGGGCTCACACGCCCGTGTGGACCAAGGGACACGCTCGTGTGACCCTGGGACACGCCCGTGCTAGAGGCCGTGTTTGCCCCCGTGTAACTCTCTGACTTGTGTGAACGGCCATGCCACACGCCCGTGTCTAGGCGATGTGGTTAATTAATTTAATTCAAAATTAGGTGCAAGTTTCACACGACCAAGACACACGCCCGTGTAGCACACGCAGCTGATACACACGCCCGTGTCTCTACCCGTGTGCTCAATTCTGAGCATTTTGTTTCTCAAAATTAAGGTACAGGGGACACACGGCCTAACTACATGCCCATGTTACCAGGCCGTGTGTCACATACGGTCTAGAAACACGCCGTGAAGACAAAATAAAGCCATTTTCTAGCCTCATTTGTCACACAAATTTACCATTTTCCCGCACTAAAACACACATCCAAATACCAACCAATTCAAGCATTCAAATTAAGCAAATTCCATCATTCAACAAGGCATATCATTACATGCATATATGTTAATATATGTTTATAATCTTACCTTAGTATATTCCATATGTTAGGCATAATTTGAACAACCACTTAACATATATTTAGCTACTATAGCATGGCATTATAAGTATATCAAAACAACCATTACTAGCCATTCCAATGGCTAGATTACAAACATCATTTTCAAGCCACTAATGGTCAAGTTGTCCTATACATGCCATTATACTAAAATAAATTTTACTAAGTATACCCAAAATAACTAGTTAATAGTGTGACGATGATCCAATGATATCCAACCCTCCCGAGCTTCCGAGCACTATAAACAGGGGAAAAATAAAACATATTAAGCATTACAGGTTTAGTAAGTTCGTATAACGAAAACTAAACTTACCAATCCCGTTTATTAAATCTAAGCATACAATATCATGTTTTCCATCCATTTGGCTAAATTGCCTAAACACATACATTCAATCAAACATGTTAGTCACCAAAATCTTCTTATCAATCAAGTAAACATTGGTGAGCTCATCATGCAATATTCTTTCAAGTCATTATCATTTCATCTCATAATTCTCATGCTATGTCAAGAGTTTTATGTCCGTTGAATCATTAAAATTTCGATGGATGCTCAAGTAGTACACTGGAGGTGTATGATTCAATAATCCGTCAATTCTTGTTCAAGAGTACCCATTAGGGCACTTAACCAAGGAACACTCCCTCAAGCCACATATTGTATAATAGGATTACCAGTCCAGGCTAAATCCTCTATATAACGTATGCTCAAAGAGTTCAATTAGGATTACCAGTCCAGGCTAAACCCTAATCATAACGTATACTCGAGAAGTATTATATCCAGATTACCCTTCCAGGCTAAATCCTTCTAGAACAAGGTCAATAGGATTACTCATCCAAGCTAAATCTCGTTCGCAACAAATGCAGGACCTTATTTGTTTCGGGAAAGCGCATATATTCATCATAATTTAATATTCAATCGGACTTAACCCATTTTCACCATATCAAACATGTATTAAATTTCTCATTATAGCATTCAAGTAATGTACATTAATATAAGTCACATTCCATACAACAAAACATTCAATTGAACATATTTACATGCCCGATTAAGTTACACGAACTTACCTCGAATCTTATTCGCGTATAAAATCTACTAATCTGAAACCTTTTCTTTTCCTCGGTCTAACCTCAAATTTGTGTTGTCCGGATCTATATAAGTAGCTTTAATCATCAATTTCACATATTTCATATTTATTTGGACTCAATTTACATGCTAGGCAAAATTACTATTTTGCCCCTAACTTTTCCATAATTCTAATTTCATCCTTAAGCTCGAAAAATAAAACTTGTGCAATTTACTCCCTATTCTAAGCCTAACCAAAATCCCATTACAAAATTTATAGCACATGTATTCATAAAAATTCAAAATTTTTCATCAAATTTTACAACTTTACATTTTAGTCCCTAAATCATGTTTTCATCAAAAATCACTTTGTAAAAGTTGTTTTTCTATCAATAACCTTTCATTTTCTAGCATAAATTTCTAGCATAAATTTCTAATTTTCAGCATATTCATCCATGACCCAAATTTCATACCTTGATAACTTTTCAAATTAATCCTCCAAATAGATAGATTAAGCTATCTCAGTTTCAAAAATATCAAAATTACTAAAGACAGGACAAGGATACTTACCCAATTAAGCCTTGAAAGTTTGTTCTCTCTCTCCTAGGGTTTCTATATAATTTTTGGGTTGAATATGACAAAATAAGATGACATTTCTTTTTATCATCTTTTAATTAATTAATTATTTTAATTTCCAATTTAGTCCCTACTCTTTTCTAATTTTTCCATGAATGAGTCACCAAAATCTATATACTTTTATTTAATGGTCTAATTACCATATAAGGACCTTTAGATTTTAATTCCATAGCTATTTAATCCTTATAGCTACTAGAATTCAACTTTCGCATTTTATGCGATTTAGTCCTTCTCGTAATTAAGCACTTAATCGATAAATTTTTTGTATCAAATTTTTCACAGACATGTCTATCATAATACAGACCATATAATAAATTAAAAATAAACTTTATTTTTGGATCAGATTTGTGGTCCCGAAACCACTGTTCCGATTTCACTGAAAAATGGGCTGCTACATTCGGGGTGGTTTGGGACTAAACCGATAACTTTAGAGATTTTTACAAAACTTGGAAAATTTTTCAAACTACAAGGGACACATGCCCGTGTGGCCCGACAGTGTGTTTCTTACGGCCAAAGATACGCACGTGTGGACATTCGAAATAAGATCACATGGCCGTGTCCCAGCCCGTGTCTGATCTCGTGTAACTCTCTAACTTGGGTCACATGGTCAACACACACCCCCGTTTGGCTAGCCCGTGTGCCAGGCTGTACGCTATGCCATGCCAATCCTGTAGGGTATACTGACTTATGCCACACGGCCAAGTCACACGCCCGTGTGTTAGGCTGTGTGGAGCATACTGACTTGATCTTTAATTCAACACAAGGGGACACACGGTCGTGTAACTTGACCGTATGTCACACATGGCTGAGACAGATGCCCGTGTCTCTACCCATGTGGGCAAAAATAGGCTATTTACCAAGCCATCTTGCCACCCAAATTTGCATACACTTACATCAAACCAAATGGCACCAAAACATGGCATAAATAGGCATTCAAACCAACTAAATCAAGCCTAATTCATGCTAGTTCTATACCATCATCCACAATACACACAAGTCACAAAATAGGTCATTCCATTTATACCAAATTCACATTCACAATTCAACTAAATAGACACTTTCAAACATGCATCATCTTGCCCAAACTTACAAGTATATAACTTCTCAAAAATCAACCATTCACCAAAAACATTAATATAGCAATTATCAACACAAAGAAAAGGCCATTTGCATATATATATATATATATATATATATATATATATATAACCAAATCAACCAAAATAAACCAACTCTCATGGCTATATACAAAACCAAACATTAAACATTTACAAGCCAACTCAAATGGCTACATTCATTACTATCATATATGTACCAAAATGACCAAACTCCTATACATGCCATATAATCAAAATACTTAAGTTAAAAAGTACCAAAGTGATAGTTGGATAGTGAGATGAGGTCTCTGATGATTCTTGAATCTGAGCTAGCTTGATATCACTATAAAACATGGAAAATTAAACAAAGTAAGCTATAAAGCTTAGTAAGCTCATATGAATTAATAAACAAACTCATCAATTATTCACTAATCAAATAATATGAACAATATATATATTACAAAACCTTTAATCAAAATGTTAACTTGTATTCAATCACATATATAACCATAAACTTATAGCTTCTATAAATTCGACGCTCATATAATTTCTGTACATACCTGTACTATTACTTATCTATTTCTCACCATTTCATATCTTTGATATACCCATTAGAAATGTAATATCCTGAATTAGGGCTTAATCAGAATAGTGGTTTCGTGACCACAAATCTGAGATAAAAATAATTATTTTATATAATTATTTTGATGATTATGATATGATTGCATGATTGTGTGAAAATTTCGTGATGAAATTCTATGCCTAAAGTGTTTAAATTGAAAGTAGGGACTAAATCGAATAAGTTCCAAAATTTGCATTCTAGAAGTTTTTAGTATGAAATTGCATTGAAATATTAATTATGAGGTCTTAAATAGCAATTTTACCAATTTTAAGTTCATGGACAAAATTAGGACATGGAAGGAATTTTTGGAAAGTTCAGTAGTAAGGGCACTTTGGTCATTTAGTTATTAAAATGAATTAAAAACAAAATTAAAAGCCAAATTTTTGTCCATCTTCTTCATTAGGACGAAATTTCAAGGGTTCTCGATAGCTAGGGTTTGTTTCAAGGTTCCAAGCTCCATAGTAAGTGATTCCAAGCCCCGTTTTTAATGTTCTTTACGTTTTTGGAATCCCGGTATCTCGATTAAGCTTATGCTAGCAATAATTCAACCTAGGGTTTATATTTGGAAAAATACCCATAGGTGAAATTTGTGTATTTTGATGTTTTATGATAGAATATGAGGTTTTAAATTATGTTAGACAACTTGTGCTACTCGGTTTTGAGTGAAAACGAGAAAAAAAGGCTTAATCGGTAAAAATACCTAATAGTCATAAGTACATGTTAGAGTATGAATTTGATATTATCATAGAAGGGAAAAATGATCAGCATGTCATAAAACATAAGAATAAGGGATAAAGTTTAATTCCCGAGCCTAGGGGCAAAAGTGTAATTTTCCAAAGTTCATATTAAATGCTGTTTTGATGAATGTATGTATTAAATAAGATTAATTTGGTATTATAGATCAAGAGAAACGGGAATCAAGTCGCGATCGAGGAAAAGAAAAGATTGTGGACTAAATTGCAAAATCTTTATGTTTTGGTACCAAGGTAAGTTCATGTGTAAATAATGTAGCATAATTGTTAGTTTTAAGTTATTGATGTTAATTATATGATATGCTGATTTTTTTATCGTGAAATATTATGCTTTGTGGTTAATGTTGAGTAATATGCAAGTTATGTTTACTACTTGATAAATATGAATTGCTACCGAGTATCGGTTCCGATATTCCGTGGAAGACGATAAATGTCAGATCGAGGGAAAAAGCCCGTTTGAACCTTAGGAATAGATTAGGATACAAGTGACATGTCACTAGGATGGTTGAGCATCCGAACTCGTTGAGTGGAGTCCGAGTTCACTTATGGATGCGAATGTCCGAACTCGTTGAGTTGAGTCCGAGTTCGTGAGATGTAACTAGGCATCCGAACTCGTTGAGTTGAGTCCGAGTTCACTTATGGATGCGAACGCCTGAGCTCGTTGAGTTGAGTCCGAGTTCACTTATGGGCGTGTTACTTGATTGCTTGATTACATATGTGGCACTTATGTGCAAATTATTCATGTATCTGATTTATATTCCGATGTGTTCAACGGGTGAAAATTTCTATGAAATGGAAGAACACTTAAGATGCAAGTGATGTTTTGGTAAGTGTTGTGAAATGGGCACTTTGGACAGGTATCCTCGGGTTGAAAATAGATACAACAACGATAAAGTGGTAAGATGATGAATGATGTTTGGAAATGTGATATATGTTTTGGTGATGCCATGCTAAGGTTGTTTGGTATAATTGTATTGTTATGTTACTTGTTATTTGCATATGAACTTACTAAGCATTTATGCTTACCCTTCCTTTTCATTCATTGTAGTTTTGAACAAGTCACTCGAATCGGGACAGTCGAAGTTTCGATCACACTATCCGAAGGATTTCTATTGGTAAATGGCTTGTAAAACTTAAGTATGGCATGTATAGCAATGTACCTATTTTGTGTAAATAATTTTATGATATGGCCATGTTCGGTTGAGAAAATGTTTGATATTGATAAGTCATGGTGATGGCTATTCAGATCATGTTCATGGAAGTTTAATAGGTTATCTAGTTCATAAAAAAAAATTCATGGAAAGATGAAACTTGCCTTAAAATAGAATATTGCTGCAGCAATGACATGAATTTGAAAAATCACTAAAAATAGTATAAGTGGAACTAAATGATTAGTAAGTTATGAAATTGAATCTTAATGAGTCTATTTTCATGTGGATTGAACAAAACAGGCATATAAATAATATTTTATGAGATATTTAAACTTTTGTGATAAAGGGCAAGAATGATTTCTAGATCCCCTGTTCTGACTTTAAAAATTTATAATAAATTTTACAAAAATAATTATAAGTTGTTCTTTACATTTACAGATTCCTTATTGAGTCTAGTTTTAATATAACCAAACCTCATATTCATTGAAATTTTTTATAGAGAGATATCTGATTCGTAATATACAGAGGTCAGAGCAGTCAAACCCTGAAACAGGGGAGATTTTAACTAATAAACTGTACTAATTGGCCCAACCAAAAATTCTAGAAAAAAATTAGTAAATAGATATATGAGTCTAGATTTAGGTAAAATTTACGGATCTTGATTTTGAGTTTCGTAAATCGAGAGATGATTTTTCTTGTAACTGTGATGTAGATAGCTAGAAAGCTGTAAATGTAGAAACAAATGATTCGAAGTACTTAAATTGATAAATTATGTTCGGTAACACCTCAAGCTCGATTCTGGCATCGGTCTCAGGCGTGGGGGCGTTACATTTGGTGGTATCAGAGTAGGTTTAGTCGGTTCTCGGACTACGTGTTGTATGTACGGATTTTTGCTATACATGCCATATGTATAAATTGTGATAGTGTGACGACTTCTGACCTTTTTAAATTATTTTTATATAGCAAATGGATCCCGATCCAGCTGTGGCAGATGAAGTAGAGAGTAATACGCCAGCTCCGGCTGAAGGGGCAGCGCCGATTGAAAACCCACCTCTTACTGTCGGTCAAGGAGGAGGAGAAGGGGCTCGGGAAGCCTTTCTCCAGATGATGAGTGCCTGGTATACTGAGTTCGGTCGTACGAACTCGAATGCACAACCTCCCCCACCTCCTCCAATTCCTCAACCTATGCCTCCGATGCCTCAAGGAGTGGATATGATAAAATTTCACAGAAACCCTGTTGATAGAATTCGTAAACAAGGGGCTGAAGAATTTAGAGAAAATATTGATGATGATACAGAGAAAGCAGAGAGTTCTCGCTTGAAAAATTCTATCCGGTATTTGATGAATTATCTTGTACACCAAGAAGGTTTGAAATGTGCTACATCTTTGTTGAGAGATTCACCTATAATTGGTGGAAGACTTTAATTTCTGGTGATGCGAAAGAGAGGGTAACTTGGGAATTCTTTCAAGAAGAGTTTCAAAGAAATATATTAGTGAAAGATTTATTGATCAAAATGTAAAGAGTTTCTTGAGTCAAGCAAGGTAATATGACAATCTCTCGAATATGAAAAGAGAGTTTGTTCGATTGAGTAAGTATGCCAGGGAATATGTTCCTACAGAAGCCAAGATGTGCCAACGATTTGAAGACGGGTTCAACGAAGACATTAAGGTATTTGTCGGGATCTTTGAACTAAAAGAAATGGTAGTACTGGTTGATCGAGCTTGCAAGGCTGAAGAACTACTTAAAGAGAAGAGAAAGGTAGAGGCTGAGACACGAAATTGGAAGAAAAGGCCAACGAGTAAGGCACCTTCACAGCAACCTGGAAAGTCAAGAAATATGAATCCTCGTTCCCAAGTTTCAGCTGGGCAATCATATGGAAATTTTAAGAAGCAGAATGTGGGTCCTAAATCTCAGAATACTTCTACAGCCAGTGTAGGGAACTCGAGATTTGTTAAACCCGACTGCTAGTGGCATGGTAGAAATCATTTTGGTCCGTGCAGAGTAAATGAATGTTTTCGATGTGGTTCTCCGGATCATTTTATTAGAGACGCCTGAGAGAGTCGAGAAAGAAAAATTTCAGAATGTAAAAGCTAGTGGTGCGGACTTAAGGGGAAGGTATCCGAGAAAAGCCGGAAGTGAAACAAGCGATAAGAATGTAGCCGAGATGCAACAGCTTAGATCTCAAGGAAGAGCTCAGACTAGAACTTATGCTATTAAAGCGCGTGAAGATGCTTCCTCACCCGATGTGATTATCGGTACATTTTCTCTTTATGATATTAATGTTATTGCTTTGATTGATCCGGTTCTACTCATTCATATGTATGCATGAAGTCGTGTCTAGTATAAATATACCGTTGAGAACACGAAATTTATGATTAGAGTGTCAAATCAGTTAGGCAAATGTGTGATAGTTGATAAAGTATGCAAGAAATGTCCTTTAATGATTCGGGTCATTACTTTCCTACTGACTTGATGTTGTTGCCGTTTGATGAATTTGATGTTATTTTGGGTATGGATTGGTTGACATTGCATGATGCTATAGTAAATTGCAAAGAAAAGGTTATAGAATTAAAGTGTGAAAACGGTGAAACTCTACTGGTTGAATCGGATAAATCGAGGCATTGTCTAGTGTGATTTCTTCGATGTCGGCTCGTAGATATTTGAGAAAGGGTTATGAAGCTTATTTGGCGTATGTAATTAATACAAAAGAAGTTGAAAAGAAAGTTGAATCGAGTGCGCCAGTGTGAATTTGCGGATGTATTTCGGAAGAATTGCCAAGTTTGCCTCCATCGTGGAAGTAGAATTTGGTATTGGTTTGATCTTCGAGAACAGACTCCGATCTCGATTGCTCCATATAGAATGGCACCAACGGAGTTGAAAGAATTAAAGTCACAGTTGCAAGAGTTGACTGATAAAGGCTTTGTAAGACTGAGTTTTTCACCTTGGGGTGCTCCTATGTTATTTGTGAAAAAGAAGGATGGTTCCATGAGATTATGTGTTGATTATCGGCAGTTAAACAAGGTGACAATCAAAAACAAGTATCCATTGCCGAGAATTGATGATTTGTTTGATCAGATAAAAGGAGCGACATGGTTTTCAAAGATTGACTTGAGATCTGGGTATTATCAGCTGCGAGTAAAAGAGTCAAATGTGCCTAAAACTGCTTTTAGAACAAGGTACGGTCATTATGAATTTTTAGTTATGCCATTCGGGTTGACAAATGCTCCTGCTGTGTTTATGGATTTAATGAATCGTATATTTCGGCCATACTTGGACAAATTTGTTGTGGTGTTTATAGATGATATTTTAATTTATTCAAAAGATGAGACAGAGCATGCTGAGCTTTTGAGGATAGTTTTGCAAACTTTGAGAGATAAACAGTTGTATGCCAAGTTTAGTAAAAGTGAATTTTGGCTTCAGGAAGTTGGATTTTTGGGTCATATTGTTTTAGGTGATGGTATACGGGTTGATTCTAGTAAAATTTCAGCTATTATTGATTGGAAACCACCAAAAAACGTAACTGAAGTTCGAAGTTTCTTGGGGCTAGCTGGGTATTATCGGCGGTTTGTAAACGGATTTTCTCTAATTGCTGCTCCTATGACTAGAATACTCCGAAAGGATGTTAAATTTGAATGGACGGAAGAATGTCAACAAAGTTTCGAAGAATTGAAAAGTTATTAACTGAAGCACCAGTGTTAGTACAACCCGAATCAGGTAAAGAATTTGTGGTGTATAGTGATGCTTCTCTAAATGGCTTGGGGTGTGTACTCATGCAAGAAGGAAAAGTGGTGGCTTATGCTTCGAGGCGCTTAAAACCTCATGAGAGGAATTATCCTACTCACGATTTGGAATTGGTCATGGTGGTATTTGCTTTGAAGATTTGGCGACATTATTTGTATGGTGAAAAGTGCCGAGTATATATCGATCACAAAAGTCTTAAATACTTGATGTCACAAAAGACTTAAATTTGAGACAGCGTAGATGGTTGGAGTTATTGAAAGATTATGAGCTTGTTATTGATTATCATCCGGAAAAGCGAATGTGGTTGCCGTCGTTAAGCGAGAAAGTTGTTGTTTGCTTTGAGAGTTATGAACACTCGATTGAAAATGTCGGATGATAGTTCGATTCTAGCGAGAGATAAGAGCTAGACCGATGTTTTTACAAGAGATTTCTAAAGCTCAAAAAAATGATCAAGATTTGCTAGCCAAGAGAAGACAATGTGTGAAGTCGATCACGGGATCGATTTCGTAATCGATTCGATGGTAGCTTGATGTTTAAAAATCAGATTTGTGTCTTAGAAAAATGATGAGTTGATTCAAAAGATTTTGCATGAAGCACATAATGGCTGTTTGGCGGTTCATCCGGCAATCATGAAAAATGTATAATGACTTGAAGAAAATGTATTGGTGGAGTGGAATGAAAAGAGATATTTCGAGTTTGTATCAAAGTGTTTAATTTGTCAACAGTGAAAAAGTGAACACCAAGTGCCTTCGTGATTACTTGACCTATTATGGTTCCCGAATGGAAATGGGATCGGATTACTATGGATTTTATTTTAGGGTTGCCATTGACTCCGGAAAGAAAGATGCCATCCGGGTAATAGTTGATGATCGACTAAATCGGCTCATTTTATTTCGGTACGTACGGATTATTCTCTTAATAAATTGGCTGAATTGTATATCCGTGAGATTGTTAGACTTCATGGAATACCTTTGTCAATCATTTCGGATAGAGATCCGAGATTTACTTCACGATTTTGGAAAAAGTTGCAATAGGCATTAGGTACAAAGTTAAATTTCAGCACTGCCTTTCATCCACAAACTGATGGGCAATCAGAGAGAGTAATTCAGATTCTTGAAGATATGCTTAGATGTTGCGTATTGGAATTTCAAGGTAGTTGGGAAAGGTACTTACCATTGGTAGAATTTGCTTATAATAATAGTTATCAGACGAGTTTGAAAATGGCACCTTATGAAGCATTATATGGTCGTAAATGTCGAATGCCTTTGTATTGGACTGAACTCAAGGAAAATCAGATTTATGGAGTTGATCTGATAAAAGAAACCGAAGAAAAGATGAAAGTGATTCAAGATTGTTTGAAAGTCGCTTGATAGATGAAATCTTATGCGGATTTGAAACGAAAAGAAATCGAGTTTCAAGTTGGTGATAAGGTATTTTTGAAAGTGTCTCCATGGAAGAAAGTCCTTAAATTTGGACGGAAGGGCAAGTTAAGTCCGCATTTTATTGGGCCGTATGAAATAATTGAAAAAGTTGGACCGGTAGCATATTGGCTAGCATTACCACCTGAATTAGAGAGGATTCATGATGTGTTCCACGTATCTATGCTACGTCGGTATCGTTCGGATCCTTCACATATAATTTCACCGATAGAAATTGAACTACGACCGGATATGACTTACGAAGAAGAACCGATTAAGATCTTAGCTCGAGAGGTCAAGAAACTAAGAAATAAAAGTGTCGTTCTAGTGAAGGTATTGTGGCAAAAGCATGGGGTAGAAGAGACTACATGGGAACCTGAAGAGACTATGAGAAACCAATACCCACACCTGTTTACCGGTAAGATTTTCGAGGACGAAAATCCTTAAAAGGGGGGAGAGTTGTAATATCCTGAATTAGGGCTTAATCGAAATAGTGGTTTCGTGACCACAAATCCGAAATAGAAATAATTATTTTATATAATTATTTTGATGATTATGATATGATTACATAATTGTATGAAAATTTCGTGATGAAATTCTATGCCTAAAGTGTTTAAATTGAAAGTAGGGACTAAATCGAATAAGTTGCAAAATTTTCATTCTAGAAGTTTTTAGTATGAAATTGCATTGAAATATTAATTAGGAGGTCTTAAATAGCAATTTGACCAATTTTAAGTTCATGGACAAAATTAGGACATGGAAGGAATTTTTGGAAAGTTTAGTAGTAAGGGCATTTTGGCTATTTAGTTATTAAAATGAATTAAAAACAAAATTAAAAGCCAAATTTTTGTCCATCTTCTTCATTAGGACGAAATTTCAAGGGTTCTCGATAGCTAGGGTTTGTTTCAAGCTTCCAAGCTCCATAGTAAGTGATTCCAAGCCCCGTTTTTAATGTTCTTTACGTTTTTGGAATCCCGGTAGCTCGATTAAGCTTATGCTAGCAATAATTCAACCTAGGGTTTATATTTGGAAAAATACCCATAGGTGAAATTTGTGTATTTTGATGTTTTATGATAGAATATGAGGTTTTAAATTATGTTAGACAACTTGTGCTACTCGGTTTTGAGTGAAAACGAGAAAAAAGGCTTAATCGGTAAAAATACCTAATAGTCATAAGTACATGTTAGAGTGTGAATTTAATATTGTCATAGAAGGGAAAAATGATCAGCATGTCATAAAACATAAGAATAATGGATAAAGTTTAATTCCCGAGCCTAGGGGCAAAAGTGTAATTATGCAAAAGTTTAGGGGCAAAAGTGTAATTTTCCAAAGTTCGTATTAAATGCTGTTTTGATGAATGTATGTATTAAATAAGATTAATTTGGTATTATAGATCAAGAGAAACGGGAATCAAGTCGCGATCGAGGAAAAGAAAAGATTGTGGACTAAATTGCAAAATCTTTATATTTTGGTACCAAGGTAAGTTCATGTGTAAATAATGTAGCATAATTGTTATTTTTAAGTTATTGATGTTAATTATATGATATGCTGATTTTTTTATCGTGAAATATTATGCTTTGTGGTTAATGTTGAGTAATATGCAAATTATGTTTACTACTTGATAAATATGAATTGCTACCGAGTATTGGTTCCGATATTCCGTGGAAGACGGCAAATGTCAGATCGAGGGAAAAAGCCCGTTTGAACCTTAGGAATAGATTAGGATACAAGTGACATGTCACTAGGATGGCTGAGCATCCGAACTCGTTGAGTTGAGTCCGAGTTCACTTATGGATGCGAATGTCCGAACTCGTTGAGTTGAGTCTGAGTTCGTGAGATGTAACTAGGCATCCGAACTCGTTGAGTTGAGTCCGAGTTCACTTATGGATGCGAATGCCCGAGCTCGTTGAGTTGAGTCCGAGTTCACTTATGGGCGGGTTACATGATTGCTTGATTATATATGTGGCACTTATGTGCAAATTATCCGCGTATCCGAGTTATATTCCGATGTGTTCAACGGGTGAAAATTTCTATGAAATGGAAGAAAACTTAAGATGCAAGTGATGTTTTGGTAAGTGTTGTGAAATGGGCACTTTGGACAGGTATCCTCGGGTTGAAAATAGATGATACAACGATAAAGTGGTAAGATGATGAATGATGTTTAGAAATGTGATATATGTTTTGGTGATGCCATGCTAAGGTTGTTTGGTATAATTGTATTGTTATGTTACTTGTTATTTGCATATGAACTTACTAAGCATTTATGCTTACTCCTTCCTTTTCATTCATTGTATTTTTGAACAAGTCAGCTCGGGAATCGGGACAGGTCGAAGTTTCGATCACACTATCCGAAGGATTTCTATTGGTAAATGGCTTGTAAAACTTAAGTATGGCATGTATAGCAATGTACCTATTTTGTGTAAATAATTTTATGATATGGCCATGTTTGGTTGAGAAAATGTTTGATATTGATAAGTAATGGTGATGGCTAATTAGATCATGTTTGATAACATGGAAGTTTAATAGGTTATCTAGTTCATAAAAAAAAATTCATGGAAAGATGAAACTTGCCTTAAAACAGAATATTGCTGCAGCAATGACATGAATTTGAAAAATCACTAAAAATAGTATAAGTGGAAATAAATGATGAGTAAGTTATGAAATTGAAGCTTAATGAGTCTATTTTCATGTGGATTGAACAAAACAGGCATATAAATAATATTTTATGAGATATTTAAACTTTTGTGAAAAAGGACGAGAATGATTTCTGGATCCCCTATTCTGACTTTAAAAATTTATAATAAATTTTAAAAAAATAATTATAGGTTGTTCTTTTTATTTACAGATTCCTTATTAAGTCTAGTTTTAAGATAAACAAACCTCATAGTCATTAAAATTTTGTATAGAGAGATATCTGATTTTTAATATACAGAGGTCAGAGCAGTCAAACTCTGAAACAGGGGAGACTTTAACTAATAAACTGTACTAATTAGCCCAACCAAAAATTCTATAAAAAAATTATTAAATATATATATGAGTCTAGATTTAGGGAAAATTTACGGATCTTGATTTTTAGTTTTGTAGCTCGAGATATGATTTTTCTTGTAACTGTGACGTAGATAGCTAGAAAGCTGTGAATGTAGAAACAAATGATTCGAAGTACTTAAATTGATAAATTATGTTCGGTAACACCTCAAGCTCGATTCTGGCATCGGTCTCGGGCGTGGGGGCGTTACAAGAAATACTATTAGATACTCGAGAATCTTGCACCCTAAGTTCCACATATATAGCCGAAGCTATCTCAATCTCGTATCACAATATAATGCTCACTCTCGAGCTATTAACGGGTCTGCTCACATAAGCTGACGGTCATGACGAAGCTACACGGTGCTGCTCACACAAGCTGACAAGTATCCACAACACATGCCGGATAACTCAGCCACCGGTAGGACGTACGGACCAGCACCCAAATCACATGACCCCTAATGACATTTCATTCGTATCCTAATCTATACCTAAGGTTCACCGGGATTTCACACTTGCCGAATTGTCGTCTAATATGTCCGCAGTGTCGTTTCACAATTTATGCAATATCAAAGCATTTAAAACAAAAATATAATAATGTTTAATACATACAAACTTACCTCGAATGCAAAAACGATGAAACGAGTTGATTAATCAAAACCTTGTTCTTTCCCTGATCTAAATCCGTATTTCACTTTTCTTGATTTAAATATAATCAAAATTAACTTATTTAATTATCACTCTATTCAATTTAGCCCAAAATACACTTTAAGGTAACTTTACCTTTTTACCCCTAATATTTCACATTTTTACAATTTAGTCCTTATTTTATAAAATTACAAATTCATGCAATTCAACCTAAACCCATGCTAGCCAAATTTCAATTACGTCTCTAGCAGCCCATATTTTTCACTTATTTCACAATTTAACCATGAATTTTACACATTTCACAAATTAATTCCTAATTGGACATTTTACTAAAAATCACTCAACAAATGTTGTTTATCTAACAACAAGCATATATTTTCTACCATTAAACATCAAAACACATGTCATTCATCAATGGAAAAACCCTAAACCTTTAATAGTTTTGCAAAATAGTTCCTTGGCTAGCTAGAATAAGCTATAAAGATCTCAAAAATATAGAAATCATTAAAAAAGGGATAAAAACCATACCTTAATGAGCAAAGATAGCATGAAACCTAGCTATGGATTTTTCTTTCCTTAAGAATCGGCAATGAAGAAGATGAATGCACTCAAATTTTGTTTTATTTTAGTTTCATTAACTTTATTTACTAAATACCAAAATTAACCTTATTACTAATTCAAAATTTCAATAATGCCAAGCCATTAACATCCACTATCTAATTAATGGGCTATTTACCATATAAGGACCTCTATTTTAAAGTTCTATAGCTATTAGACACCTTTAGCTAATAGAACTCAAGTTTTACACTTTATGCGATTTAGTCCTTTTTATCAAATTGACCATTCAAATGGTAAAATTTCTTAACAAAATTTTCACACAATCATACTATCATGCTGTAGACATTAAAATAATAATAAAATAATTATTTTGACTTCAGATTTGTGGTCCTGAAACCACTATTCTGATTTGACTAAAAACGGGTTGTTACAATGTATATGTATGGATGCTAAGGTATGTTTTAAGTGAATGGCTTGTTTTAGTCTTGTTATAATGTGGTGTAAGGAATAGATTTGATTTGGTAGATTGAGTTGGTATCAAATTTAGGTGCAATGAATGAAAAGTTTTGATGTGGAAATAGTGCCATTAAGGCATATTGATTAGAAGATTAGGCAATGTTTTATAGTGTACCTTGACATGTTTGAATAGGTACATTGTTGAGAAGAAGCATTGGTATGTGTTTGGAATGGCTTGGAATAGGTAACTTGCATTCAAAGGAACTTTATGCTACACATGGTCTGGCACACGACCATGTGTCTTCACACAGGCTGGTAACATGATCGTGTAACGACTGAGGGAAGTTAATTTTTGTTCCACACGGTCTTAGTTAGATACACTAACCAACCACACGGCCATGTGAAATTTTGTTGAATTATTACATTTTAATCCACATGATATTAGTGAGATACACGGCCGTGTGACCCCTGTTTGCTAAAATTTCCATAATTTTTGTTATGTTTTCAATTAAGTCTTTATTTGATTTCGGGATGGTTTAAGAGCTTGCATAAGCTTGACTGATTCTCAGATTTATATATATATAAATCATATTATGTATAAATTATGGAATTCTTTATTGTGTAATTGAATGTTTAATGCTGGAAATGTACAAGGTTTGTTTCGTTAACTGATGTAGCATCCTATCGCTTAGGTCCTACGACCGGATTAGGTTAGGTGTGTGACATTTAGTGGTTTCAAAGCTACGGTTGAGTCAATTATAGGACTAAACATAGCATGTTTTGAGTCTAGAAATACATGCCACTTTATAACCTGTGATAGTGTGATGACTCCTGATCTATTTTGACTTGTTTTTTATAGATAAAAAATGTCAACTGAATCCAATCGAGTCGTTTTAGACGAGTTTGATAGTAATATCCCATCCTCGGAGCATGGGGTTGTTCAGAGTGTGCCCAATTCTCAAAGGACAAGAAGTGAGGCGCGAGGTGCCTTCTTTTTCTAATGAAGAATGATTAGTTTATGGAATTTGTGCGAGCCAACCCTGCAACTCAACAACCTCCAACCCCACCTATGCCTTTCCCGGCACCCCCTCGTCCTCAAATCTCAACCATGATAAATGTTCATAGGCCTTATATCAAAAAAATCCAAAAATGTGAGGCTGAAAAGTTCCGTGGTAAAGTGGATGATGATCCTGCCAGAGCTGAGTACTAGTTAGAAAATACACAAAGGGTTCTTGATGAAATGTTATGTCTTTCCGAAGACTGTTTGAGATGTGCAGTATCTCTGTTAAAATACAAAGCTTTCCACTAGTGGTCGACTTTACCAAAAGACAGAGTTATCTGGGACATTTTTCGAACTGAATTTGGAAAGAAATATGTTTGTAAACAATATTTAGACAAGAAGACAAAATAATTCCTTGAGTTGAAGCAAGAGAATAGACCTATTGCTGAATAGGAGTGAGAGCCTATACAACTCAGTAAATATGCTCGTGAGATTGTACCGACCGAAAAGGAGATGTGAATTCATTTTGAAGATGGGTTGAACGATATAATCAAGATGTTAGTGGGTGTAATGGAATTGCATGAATTCATAGTTTTATCTGATCGAGCTCAAAAGATGGAACAAATCATAACAAGATGAGGGATAGAGCTTTTGGCAACTGAAATACATTTAGATCGTTTTCTACTCCTCCACCAAAGAAGATGAAAGAAGAGACCGATTGAGACAAAGTAATTTGATACCACAAACAACTTCAATAGCTAGTGGCAATAGTGTATGAAATATAAATAGGCTTGAATGAAATCACTGTGGCAAAAACCACTTCGGCGTGTGTGGGCTGAAAGATGGATTTTGTTTCAATTGTGGATGGCTTGATCGTTTCAAAAAATATTATCCAAATCAATTTGACTGAAACAAAGATTAGAATGTGAAATCGATAATTACTTATATGAGAGGAAGACAGCCAAGAAATAGTGGTACTGTTGGAGTTAGCAGAGGTGGAACAAAAGATCCAGTTGTACGATCTGAAGCTGGAGCTCCTGCTAGGGCTTACGCTATTTGTGCTCATGAAGAAGCCTCAGCTCCTGATGTTAATACAGTAACTTCACTCTCTTTGATTTTATTGTGCAAGCATTGATTAACCATGGGTCAACACATTCATATATATGCACTACGTTCCTAATAGAAAAGAAAATACTAGTAGAGTCGACTGAATATGTTATCAAAGTAATAAGCCCATTAAGTCAAAGTGCCATAGTTGATTTGATATGTAAATAGTGTCCACTTAAAGTTCAGGGCTATGACTGAATATGTTAATACACAAGGAAAATAATTTACTAAGACTCTATAAAGTATTCGGCCAAGGGAAGAAAAATATTTTTTTCACAACCGTTACTCTTATACATACTATGTTGAAACGGAAAGTTCAACGAATTGTAACGATCAGGAATCAAAGGGGAAAGAATGATCTAAAAGGAGGATTATTCGAAAATAAGCCCAAGAAAAATAAAGTTTAGAATTAGGTATTAAAAAAATATTTAATGTAGAATTTTTGACTATATAAAAAATAATAAACATTCAAAATGAAGAAGAAAAGGAGAAAAGATCTCCATAGTTGGTAGTGGTGCTACGATGGCAATGACAGTAAAGGCAGTGGTTCGGAAGAGGAGAAGGAAAGAATATGGGTTCGGTCACTCTCTTAAAAGAGGAGAGATGAGAAGAGAAAATAAAATAATAAAAAGGGAGAAGTAGTGCGGTGGTGAACTGTGGTTGCCACGGTGGTGGAGGGCTACGCTAAGGGCAACATTTGGAGAAAAAAAAGAGAGGGGAGAGGTGACAAGGTAGTTGTAACACCCTAAACCCGGCCCAGACGTTATGGCAAAATCTGGCGTGTCACATTGAAGTGTTTTTCGAAAACCTTGTTTTCATTGAAAACCCTTCCTTAAAATAAAAAACTTGAGTAAAATCCCAGCTTGTATTTGTTGCTTTCAAAGCGAGGTGTATTTTAAAAAACTATTCCTTCTTGTATGATAATAATTACTTTGTAAAATTTCTTGTTAGTTGTGGAAGCTTTATTTAAAACAGATGATCTATGAAAACTTGTCATTTAAAAATTGAGTTGCGGAAGCGTAGTATTTAAAAACAATTATGGATTAGGAAAACCATGTTCTACTTCTAATAAATATAAAACATGAAAATAATAATAATCCTAATTTGAAATAATACCTAGAGAAAAGGCCTTATTAAAATCAGGACTGAAATAACTTAAAATACTAGAAATTATAGGCTTAAAAAAACCAGTCCAAGCTGTCTTGCTAGCTAGCCACCTTGGAGTCCCTCCAACAGTCGAACAACCTACTAAGGATCACCTGAGAAAAATAAAAGAGGGGGTGAGTTTTCGAAAACTCAGTGTGTACAAGCCTCGGCAAATAGAAAAGCATGCAATAGCAAGTCTTTTCGGGCCTGAGCCTAATTCAATATCAGAACAGATGTAAGGCAATCAAATATGCATAGATTCCACCCATCCAACCGCTACACACCATCTCCATCCCTCGATACACACCATGTGGGGATATAAATATTGACCCACCTATCCGATACACTCCAATGGTAGCCCAATTGCGGTACTACCTAACATTGCAGTAAAGCTGCTAATCATATATTGGGCTTAAAAAGCCATAGATGGATCCACGGTCGTCAAGCAACCATGTGATCCTCATATACTTCCTCCGTTCCATAATTCCCAACCCATATGCAACCTAAACAGAATATCATATGAATGCAGTAGGTACACATGTAACATCCATAAACCTTACATTCAACACATAGGGGTATTTTAGTCATTTTCGCCCTTAGGGGCTTCTCAGTAATATCTCTTTATTATGAGTTATCACTTACCTTGGCCCATTAACAAGTCCTCGTTGGCTAAAACGAACATATACTATGCACCAGGTAAGAATCCAGAGAAGAGGAGGTAGGTTAATAAAACCGCTTAAGTACTAAGCTCTCCCTAGATCCAATCCTAAACATGCATATACCCATTGCCACACCTTAACCTTATGGCTTGTCCACGGTCACAATTAATTAATTATTTAAGTTTTATGTCTATTTAAGCAGTTATCAGATACTAGGCCCAAAACCCCTTACAAAGCCCAAACGAGTCTACATACATGCATATGGCCCACTAGGCCCAATCTCATTCATTTGGCCCATTACGCCCAAATCACATTCGTATCGCCCATTAGGCCCAAATCACATTCATATGGCCCGTCAGGCCCAATCACATTCATAGTCATGCAATCATATGATTTTTCATCACTTAGTAACAAATTGCCAATTTTGCCTATTGTGAGCCCTACAACCCATCGGGCCCATTTAGCCCATTCTGGCCCGGTTGGCCAATACACGGCCCAAGTCCATGAAATCGCACATGGGGCCTCTGATAACCTATCGGTTTCCCCTTACTCTGTGTGTGCAGTGTATGTACACACCTGGTACTAAAACGTGCTGCGATCTCTTTAGCCACAACCCTACAAATGATGCCACTCAATGATTAATCACGCACTTATCAAATACGATCACCAAAAGCCGAAAATCTCACCTTTGCCTTACCTTGAACGATAAGCCTTAATAGCCCTTCCTTGATCACTAATCACGAGTATTTCTTAAATCTGCATCAATCTTAATCATTAAAACTAAACAACAAATGAATCACAATTATCTTAAGTCACTCTCAAATCCTCCATGGCCATTTGGCCAACCTTAGCCAATAAAAGAGGAATATTTACCCAAAACCTCAAAACGCCTAGGAGCAATTCAACAGAGATCTGGAATCCGAGATTCAATACTAATTCCACAAGAATAGGTTGAAGTAAAGGGAGTAGCGACGGCACAGAGGGTCTTCAGCCAAAGAGGTATTCGACTTTTGAGATTTGTATGGTGAAAGGGTTATTCGACACAAATAAAAAGAAGAGAAGAAGAAATTGGCTAAAACCAAAGGTGAATCAAAAGAGAATTTGAGAAGAGAAAGAATGGAAAATCGGCAAGCAAGGAACAAGGACTTTGGCTTTTGAGCACTTAGAGAGAAAAGTGTTTTGGCAACATAAAAAAAAAATGAGAAATTTGGCTAAAGGAAGAGAAGTAATTTTGGCATTACCTAGAATCCCCAAAATCGGCACCTATATATACTATAGTCAAATTTACCTATCCCCAAATTCTCTATTCAGCTTCACTTCTTTACACCCCTCATCTCCTAACTTTTCTCCCTAATAACTCCTTAATCCCTTCCTTAAATTCCTCCTCTGATCACTCCCTTAAGAGTTCACATCCAACGCCACTACTGGCTATTTATTGAGCAAAAACAAATCCTTCTTTTGAACAAGGAGGGATTTGAACCCCAAACCTCCTTGCCATGCATGTGACGCCACCTCTAAGCCCCACATGTGGCGCTACTTGCCACTCCAACATAAGGCTCTTTGTGTCCAATTCCTCCTTCATTAATTTAAAAACCAAACTACTTGCCATCAAGGTTTTTTTTAATTATTAAACTATAATTTCCTTCACCCCAAAGTTCTAACTCAAAACTTAACTAGGCCTATTATCACATAAATAACACTAGACTAAGAATATTAAGCACACCTTTTATCAAAATCAAAAAAGAAAAAAGTTTAGGATTTTTGGGGCGTTACAATAGTGGTTCGATGGTGTGGTGATGGTGGTGCAAAGCTAGGAATGATGGAGGAAAAAGAAGAAAAAGAAAGCAAAAAGGAGAGGTTAAGAGATAAACAAAAGAGAGAAACGAGAGGAAATGGGGGGGAGAAAAGGGTGGTGGGGCAATGAGGGGAGGAGAGTGAGAGGATGGATGACAAAAGAGTAGTCAAACTTGTCTAGGTTCAATGAACCATTCATAAGGCAAAAATGGAGAAATTGGCAAATTAAGGGGACAAAGTAGTGAAAATGGGATCATGGTCTCCACAATTATGGTATGTTGACAAAAAAAAGAGGAAAGAATCTTCCCTTCTTATGGCAAGCTAGGTTGGACGGAAAGGGCTTTAAGCACATGGGAAAAATCACAAAAAAATTAAATTAAAATATATATATGAGGAGACTTGAACCTATGTTATATAGATGATTTATTAAGTTCAAGTGGTAAGACCCTAAGGTTAAGTGGTTTTAGAAAATGAGGTATCGAGATCTTGTTTCTATAAATCGAGTCGTAAATATTTTTATGAATATTTATAGAATTTCATTAAGGTGGTTTTAAAGTTTTGTTAAGAAATTTTAATGTTTCGATAGTTAATTAAGCAAAAAGGACTAAATCGTAAAAGTTGAAAAGTCAATCGCTATTAATTTAGGTGTTAATTGCTTAAAGAATTATAATTGGATGGCCTTAGTGAGTAATTTACCTATACCTAAGATAGTGGGACAGTGGATGCTTTAATTTCTTTTAATTTTATAAGTTTTATAAGTTACTTTATTATTAATTTCTTTTAATCATCAAAACACACCATAGGAAAAGCTTCAAGCTTCGATTCTTCTTTGGATGATGAATGGTAAGTCATTTTTTATCAGTTTTTAATGTTTTTTATGCTTTTGAGATCGTTGCAACTAGGTCCAGTTAGCTTGTATCTTTGATTTTGAAACTGTTAAAGATTGTGAATGTTGCCATTGATGAATCTAGTGATTTTTTATGTTAAATTATGAAATTGAAATATTAGTTGTTATTTAAAAGTATTTTGTTAAGTAATTTTGATGAATTTTCCAATTAGAGACTATATTGTTGAAATAATAAAAGTACAATGATTTGATGTGAAATTGTTGAAAAAATGGGCTGAAATGGAGGCTATGAATATTTGGCTAGAGTGAAATTTCAATAAAAATGGTTAATTTGCATATTTTAGGCTTAGGACTAAATTGAATAAAAGTAAAATTTTAGGGCAATTTTGTAAAAATGTCAAAAGTAACTAAATTGGATAAAATACATTGTTTTATAGTCAAAATTAATAGATTGAATAAAATTATTAATTTAAATCAAGATCGAGTGGAAAATCGAGGAGAATGAAAAATTATCAAAATGCCCTTGTACTTTGTCATTTCTACAATTTAGCTGTGTAAGTTTCGTACGTTTGAATAGTGTTTTAAATTGTTGTTTTAAATACTATCATGTTATGTTATCATATCATGCCTCAACAAAAAAATCCAACAAAGTATCGACGAGCATCGATTAAAGAAAAGAGATAGTTTCGACTATCGATTATGAAAAGGGATGGTGACGACCATCAACTATGAAAAGGGATGGTGACAACCATCAACTATGAAAAGGAATGATTTCGAACATCGACTATGAAAAGGGATAGTTTTGACCATCGACTATGAAAAGGGATAGTTTCGACTATCGACTATGAAAAGGGATGGTGATGACCATCAACTATGAAAAGGGATGGTGACGACCATCAACTAATGAAAATGGATGGTTTCGACCATCGAATATGAAAAAGAGTGGTTACGACCATCGTTTAGCACACTTGTCTTAGCTCTGGTAAGGGTTTTGATTGACTTCACTGCGACAAATATGGAAAGGTATGTTGTACCAATGATCAAAGTATGAATATTCATGATTTGAAAGGTATGAGTTAAGTGATGCTATGTTTATGTACCATATCTTACCATGTGATGATATTGCTAAGTTATGTGTTTAATCACTAGCTTGTGAATATGGTAAATGTTATGCTTATGTCTTTTGTGTTATGCAAATGAAATGGTAAGTGTTCAATATAAACCAAGACATGTGTGTATGAAACTTATTGAAATGATGATACATGGAAAATATGAAATGTTATGAAGGATGATAAAATCAAATGGATCATGCTCAAGTATAATGGTTATCTATGTTAAGTTCACATGAATTATATTCAATTATGCTAACATATGTTGTTGGTGGTGCTTAGTGCCAAGTTTATGATTGAATTATATCATGTTTAATCTTAATGAAATACATTAAAATGGTAAGTGCTCAATTGGTAACGTGCTTATGTCCATGAAAAGGTGAAATAAATCAAAGTATGTAATTTCTTATGCAATAGTTGATTATGCAATTGATTTCAAATGAGCTATGTTTAAATGCACCAGTTTGTAGTCATGGTTGATATTATGCGCATATCTTTTATGTTATGCATATGAAACGGGTGAGGAAAATAATGAAATGGTAAATTCATAGTTGAAATGAAATTAGATAAAAAAGGAGTAATGAGTTTGAATGATGTACTATATGTAAGAAGTGTATGTATGCTATGGAAGAATTTATCTATATCATGGATAAATACACTAAGTCGAGATTTGATAATGCTGTTTAGGCTTATGATAATCATTGGGAACAAAATGAAAAGAAAGTAGATTGAAAAATGTATAATCTTATAGAAAGTTTATGATTATCTATTAAGTCTCATAAAATTCTATCATATTGTAAATGATAAATATATGTGATATTAATGAACTTACTCATTTGTGAGTTGATGATTATGTCGATTTATGAATCTTATGGCATTGGCATAGATTTATGCTTATTCTATAAAGTTTATTATTGAAATGGAATATTATGCTTAAAGTTTATACGAGCTTATTAAGCATTCAATGCTTACGTAGTTATTTTCCTTTGCTTTATAGATTATCGAAAGCTCGATCAGGTTGGAAGCTAGTCAGAGATCCATCACACTATCCATCAATTTTATCGATAGATTTTGATACTTTGGTTGTGGTTATAACGGCATGTATAGGTGGACTATGTGTAATGTTTAATTGATGAGTTTGGCATGTTTATGTCATTTTGGTTAATGATTATGGCATGAAATGTTGCCTTGGATTTGAGGTACTTAAGATACTATTGATATCTTATTGGTTGTGGTTAATATGGTCAAATTGATGCATGTTTTGAAATGACCAAAATTGGTATCTGCTAATGTATCTTTAAATGGCCAAAATGGTATGTGAATAATTTATCCAAACATGGTCAATATATAGTGTACTTTGGAAAGGTTTTGAACTAAATGTGCATTGTAAATATGGTATATAAATTTCGGTTGCTTGGTACTATTTGGAAATGGTTGGTTTATGTCATTTAGGTGGTTATGAAGCATGAGTAAAATGCTCTTAATAGTAAGGTTATTTTTTATATGGTATGAATCTAATATGGTATGGTTGATATGTGTCAATTGTGATATGTTTTGGCATGGAAACAAAATAGTTGATAAATGGTAAATGTGCATATGTTTAGGTTGACTTGATTATTATGCTTGAGGTGTCTTTTGGAAAATTGGTTGTATGATGTATTAATAAGGGACTTAAATAGCTTAAATTACTCAGGTGGCTCAATTTTATCTCACAATCTCAATTTTACCAAATTAGACAAATTAGTCTAATTTATCTCTCGATCTCACCGGTCATTCAGGACTAATGAACTGCTGCACAACAAGATTACCTCTTGGTCTTACTTATCTAGATGTTCCCTTAGGGGCATCAATCCTAAGTTTTTTGGTTCGTTTTAATTAATCCAATTTATTACAATTTGGTCATTCATCCAAACATCAGCTCACCACATCTCTATCAACCACCCCCTTTAAAGGTTTAGCTACTCATGCTGGAAATACAACTAAAAACCATGGAAATGAAAAGTGAATAAGCCATTAAAGTAAAGCTTAAGAAAAATATAAAAGTTGAGATTTTTATGCAAGAAAGCTTAAAGAACATGAAACGAAAAACATTCGACAAGAAAATCTAAAGCAAGGAACACAAAAGGAACAAACTTTAATAGATTTAAAGTAAAAGAAATTGAAATACATCAAAATAAAGCTAAAAATATCATTACAACAAAAGCATAGGGACTAAAACCGCAAATAAACCTAGGCTATAGTGATAACTAACTATAAGAACACTAAGAACAAGAAGAAAGTGTAGTAAAATAAACTCTAAAACTAAGAAAAGAGAAGAGAAAATATAAAACCTAGAAAAGGTTACAAAAAAACTAAGATAAAACCTAGAGAAACTAAGGCTAAAACTAAGCTAATGTGTGTATCCCCTCTCTCTTCTGCCAAAATTGGTTGTTTTAGGTTGATGGCTGATGAATTCTTGTTGCCAGAACTGCCCTTACACGGGCCTGGTGTGATTGGTGCCTCTAGTGGACAAAGACTACCCTTTTTGTCCAATATTGTCCCCTCATTATATCAGTATTGTGATACTGAAAAAAGAGGATATCACGATACCCCGGTCAGTTTTGAACTTGGGGGTTTTCTTGGAGGGTGGATATCGTGATACCCAAAGTGAATGTCACAATACCATTGAAGGGTGATCTCCAATCTTCAAGTCTATTGGAGGTATCATGATTCCAAGGTTTAGATATTGCAATAAATTTTCCTTTGGTGCCATTTTCGCTTGTTTTCAGCCTCCAATACATCTCTACACCACTTAACCACATGTTAGGACCCCTAATGGCACTATTAGCCAAATTAGGTCTCAAAATGAGTAAAAATCAGACATTGGCACTTATTAACTTAAAATAAAAAAATTACGAAAAAAACTACCAAAAAGAAGCTACCTTGCTTGAGAATAAGCTCCTTAAGTATACTGAGAAAGCCTAATTTGCCAACTCAAATTACAACATATCATTAGGTATGCTCGTATAATACTCATTTGGACTAAAGTAGTTTGTGTTGTATTATTCATGTATATATTACTTGTGGTTGAGTGGTATGAATTACTGATAACTCTTGAAAAGTGTTATATTTTATGCCTTTGGACCTAGTTAATTGCCTGTACTTAAGTACAACTATTTGCATTTTAGGACATTTCATTAGTATTTTTAGCATTGCATTAGAACTTGAGCTGCGTTTAAAAATTAAGTGCTTTTAATTGCTCGAGGAAGGGTTGTGTTTTGTTGTATTGGTAGGTGCAGGATAAGGAACAATAAATGTAAGAGTGAAGGTTTGCTTGGGGCAAAAGTGCAGTCGATTACACACTCAGTATCTTTGTAGCAATACTGGAAGGTGTCCAACAAGATTCAAAGACATATCAGTTTCAAATTTAACTCTACTTGTACTAGATACATCTACCTAGAAAAGAGGAGAAGATAAATCTTGGGGCTGTTGGAATTATCTTGAAAAAGAAAGACAAAGCGATTTAAAAAGAACAAAATGAGAAAATGCTAGGGCGTGAAACTGCGGGTAGAGATCCTTAGGAAAATTAGAAGATAGCAGCTGAATAGAGACAAGAAGAAGAAAGACACAAGAAACCCCTCTCAGCCACCTCAAGACACTACGTAGTTGGAGTGTGGATTAAACAATCAAACACTGTCTTCCCGATGTTCTTCCATTATTTCTAATATGTTCCTTCGTGAATTACAATGATGAAAACGACGTTTGAGTTGAATTTTATTTGCGAACCTATGAGTTAAATCTCATAGGGTTGGGTTTACTTTGATGAAAATTTAATTGTCTTTAGTGGTTGCAATATAAATCTGAGTTATTTGACTGTTTCATTCAATTATTTTATTCTTTCCAATATATGTGAGCAATCCATAGACATAATCAACTATGCAACATACCCTTAAATTAATCTAAATTTTGAAAATGTTAGATTAGTTAGACCGTGGTTGAATGATATGGGCAAGTACTTGATAGATATTTGTAGGAGACTCTAGACATAGAGCAACGTTCATACAAAAGAGAATAGTGCAGGGTACCATAGTAAAGGCCTAAGACAGAGGCAAGGTAACTTGAGGTTTCTGCTCTTGGAAGAAGAAAACTACTTTAAAACTCTTCTGAGACGTAGGTGAAGTATGATTTTGCTAAGGCATTGCTGACAGGAAAAGTAGATTCTTAGTAATCTCGACCTTTTCATTCAACATCGCGTAACCCTTATCTTTGCCATAATAGCTTTGCCATAACAGTCTTACTCGTTTATTTATTCATTTCATATCGTTCACGTAGTTATTCTCATAATTTCCATTACATTTCTGCTCTTGTTTTTCCATAGCATTTCCAAGTATTCATTAATTCCACGTATTGCTTACATCACTATTCCTTTAATTGCCATAGCATAGCATTAATCGCATTTTATTATAATAACTTGACCACTTTAGTGCCTCAATCTGATCCTCATGGGAACGATACTCACTTATCACTTTACTACTTGATTTGACGTGTACACTTGCACGAATCACATATTATTTCACACGCGATAAGTTTTTGGTGTCGTTGCTAGGTATCAGTAATTTGGTGAAATTTGGTTTAGTTATTTTACTTAATTCCATTATTTGATTTATTTTCTATAGGTTTGCCATCAGTGCATGAGAAGAGGCATTCTTGCTAACAAAGAATATCCTTTTGACCGAAAGATTGATAGAACTTTAAGAAGAAGGCGGAAAAAAATGCAAAAAATGGTTAGGAATGGGAATGATCCTGGTCTCAATGATAATATGAATGGTCAAGATGCTAATCCTCCTATTTGAAGGGTGATACCAAGCATGAATGATAATTTAAATGGTTAGGACGCTGATCCGCATGTCCATGGGGTCATAGATGACTGAGATAGACCAATACGAAAGCATGTTGTGCTTATTTTGGATGATTTTAATCCAGGGATAACCAGGGCACAAATACAAGTGCTGCAGTTTGAACTGAAACCATTAATGTTTTAGATGTTACAAATATTAGGAAAGTTTAGAGGACTGCCCACTGAAGATTCAAGATTGCATTTGTGACTTTATAAAAGTCTGTGATTTGTTTATTCAACAAGGTGTTCCTAAAGATGCCCTGAGACTTAAATTGTTTCCATATTCCTTGGTAGACTGAGCAAGAGCATGATTGAACAGTCTATCGTTAGGGACAGTGACATCATGGAATGACCTTTGACAGAGGTTTTTACTACGGTATAATCCACCAAACATAAATGCCAAGATTAGAAATGAAATCACTTCCTTTTGACAATTGGAGGATGAAATATTATATGAAGCTTGGGAATAATTTAAAGATTTAATTCGAAAATGTCCGATGCATGGATTTCAGCACTAGACTCAAATGGAAATATTCTATAATAGGTTGAATGCACATACGAGAATGGTAGTTGATGCACCTGCCAATGGTATATTGTTGGATAAATCTTACAATGAAGCATATAAGATCTTGGAAAACATTGCCAACAATGACTATCAGTACCCTACCACAGGACTTAGGACGTACAAGAGAGCCATTGGTACCATGGAGTTCAACACAGTTACTTTGTTGACAGCCCAAGTATCTTCTTTAGCTAATATGATTAAAATAATGAAAAATCCAACTACTATCCAGGAGATGAAATCAACTAGTGGATTATCGGAAGCTTAACAAGGAAATTAGGAAGGACCATTTTCCCTTATCGTTTATTGATCAGATGTTGGACAGGTTAGCAGGGAAAGCTTTTTATTGTTTTTTGGATAGATATTCAGGGTATAATTAGATTACCATAGCTCCCAATGACCAAGAAAAGACAACTTTCATGTGTCCATATGGTACGTTTGCGTTTCAACGGATGTCGTTTGGATTATGTAATGTGTAACAGTCCGGTTTTATTTAAATCAGAATAATGGTTTCGAAACCACAAATTCGAAGTCATAAAACTATTTTAATATTATTTTTTTGGTATTTATAGCATGTGATTATATATCTGTGAAAATTTCGTGAGTTAAAAGTGCTAAATTATTATGGCTTATTAAATGAAAGGTCCTTATGTTGTAATTAAACCATGATTAGTGGAATTTCACATAAATGGCCAACCATTAAATGTTTTGTTAATGTTTTAATTAAGGTTAAAATAGTAATTTGGTTATTAAGGTTAATTTAATTAAAACAAAAGCCAAAATTTAGTTCATTTCTTTCTTTCTTGGCTGAATATTAAAAGAAAATAAATCCTGGGACAACATATACGGTTCAGCAAGTAATTAGCTTGATTAAGGTATGATTTTAGCTCGGTTTTTGATGATTTCTATGTTTTTGTGATCATTGCTTTGAGTACTAGCTAGCCCATACCTCAATTTTTAAAAGTGTTGATGATTTTGAAAGTTGTCATTGATGAATTCATGTGTTTTTGGATGTTTGATGATGAAATATGAAAGCTTGGTGTTTGATATACATGTTTCGTAAAGTGATTTTGAGTAAAAATGCATATTAAGGATTAAATTGTGAAATTTGTAAATTGAGAAGGTTAAAGTGTGAAATAAATGAAAATATGGGCTGTTATGAAGTTATAGAGGATTCGGCTAAGCATTGACCATATTGACTTTTGTGAATTTTATGTATTTATGAAATAGGGACTAAATTGTAAAAATGTAAACTTTAGGGCTAAAGTGCAAAAATGCCCAAATATGTGTTTGTGGACTAAATTAAAAGATTTTGTGATTAAATGAGTTGAATTTGTTATAATATAGATCAAGAAAAGAGGAACCCAGACTTAGATCAAGGTCAGAACAAAATACTCAACTAATCGACCAGTTTTGTCGTTTTTACGTCTGAGGTAAGTTCGTATGTGATAAACATTGTTACAATTATGTTTTAATGCTTTATTATTGCATAAATTGTATATATGAGACTACGGTTGTGTACAACGATAAATTGACTATGTTTGGTATTAAATGTGCGTATCGGGATAGCTTCGGCTATATAAAGCACTTAGTGTGCGTAATGAGATAGCTTCGGTTATATAAAACACTTAGTGTGCATATCAGAATAGCTTAGGCTATATATGTATGGCACTTAGTGTGTGAGACTGAGATAGCTTCGGCTATGAAAGACACGTAGTGTGCGAGATTATAATTGTTTCAGTTATGCTTTGGCACTTAGTGTGTGAAATATCGAGTATTCGACAGTATCATGTGAAGGTATGAGTTCGATATGAATTTGTACAGGTATATACATATAAAGCATGAAATACAAATAGAAGAAGTTATGAACTTATTCATAAACAATTGAGTAAGTATGAGAAAGTTTGTTGGTCACCATGATTTAAATATTAATTAGTTCAAATTGATGATTTGTATATTATGAACTATTGAGTATATTATGAACTATTGAGTATATTTAGTACGAACTTACTAAGCTATGAAGCTTATTGTGTGTTATTTGTTTATGTTTTATAGAGAATCAAAGCTAACTTGGACTCGGGGATCGTCGGGAAGCGTCATCACACTATCGATCATTTTGTTGGTACTTTTGAAGCTTTGTATATATGGTATATGGCGTGTATAGGATAGTGTCATTTTGGTATGTCTTGAATTATGATATTAGCCATGAGATTTGGCATGTAAATGTGGTATGTATGGCCATTTAAGATGGTTTGAATTGTGTTTGGTAAGAAATATATATGTGATGTATATAATGCCTTATATGTTGGCTTGTTTTGGTATGGTTATGAATTGGCTATTTTGGATAGTTATAAGTTGGTGTGATTTATAGATGATGAATTGATATTTTTGAGAGGTATGATTTAGTTGATAGAAAGGTGATGAAATGCATTTATAAGATATGTGATTTTTGATGATTTTGGTATAATGATTTGGTATGTTTTGAATGTGGAATTGAGTAGTAGAAATGGTTGATGATAGTTGGTATGATACGTGTATAAATTGGCATGTTTTGGTTGCTTATAAGTGTAATGTAATGGTACCAATTTGGTTGTTATGTGTGCATGAGAGTAGGGTGGCAATTTGGCTTTTCAAATGGCCTATTTTTGTCTACACAGGCAGAGACACGGGCGTGTGTCTCAGCCGTGTGCTATACGCAGTCATGTTACACGGTCGTGTGTCCCCTAGGGTACCCTTTCAAATTAAGTCAATATACCCTACAGTTTAGCCACGGCGTAGACACACAAGTGTGTCTACTAGCCGTGTGTGGCACACTGGCTGGCACATGGGTGTGTGGTCAGCTGTGTGAATCAAGTCAGTAACCTCGTAAGTTTTCCCACGGTCGTGGCACACGAGCATGTTCTCAGCCGTGTGGTGCAAGTCAGTATGTGTAACACCCTTATCCCATAACCGTCACCAGGATAGGTTAAGAGGAATTACTGGACTTATCATTCAATTCAGAATAATTACAAACCAATTATCAACTCATTACAATAAGTCATTCATTCTCATTCAATATGAACTTAAATTCAAGCATACAATACTTAAAACATGCATTCGGGATCAATTCAGTAATATATAAAGTTTCAGAAACCTAAAAAAATTTTCAACTTTTAAAAGGTCACACGCCCGTGTGAACAGGCCGTGTGCCTCACACGATCTCAAAAACACCCTTGTGTCCAGGCCATGGCCAAACAGGGCATACATACTGACTTGATCACACAGCCAGACCACACGCCCGTGTGTCCAGCCCGTGTTCCTACCATACGCCCGTGTCCAGGCCGTATGCTAGGCCGTGTAAAAAATAGGGGGTATTTTGTTTGTGATGCCAGCATACCAGTTAGGGTCACACGGTTAGGACACACGCCCATGTGTGAACCTGTCTGGTACACACTGCCAATAGACATGGTCGTGTGTCTAAGCTGTGTCAAAACTAGAGGGTATACTGACTTCAATTTGTATGGTACCCCAGGGGACACACGGTGTGTAGCGTGACCGTGTGTCACACACGGCTAAGACACACGCACGTGTCTCTGCCCGTGTGGACAAAAATAGGGCATTTGAATAGCCAATTTGCCACCCCAATTTGGTCATTCTACAAGCAAAGAAAACAAGCATATTTATATCACCCTTTCAGCCAATTTCAACACCAAAACATAACCCTTTCGTATCATATAATAATCACCAAAATTCATACCCATAAACCTTACCAATTCATGCCAAACATAAGGTAATATCATACCAAAACATTTCATCCATACATCATTCAGTCTCAAGTTAATCTTACCAAAACTTATCTACTAAAACATACCACAATTTCATATTGCCATCACATACCATGAACCATTATCAATTATGAGTTCAAGCACAAATTAGCCAAGTCACATGGCTAAGCATATACATCACAAACATACTTCTCAAACTACTAGCCTATACATGCCATACTTCAAAAATATGCATTTTCAAAAGTACCAAAATGAGGTTCGATAGTATGGTGACGATCCTTGATGATCCTCGAGCTTGCAGTAGCTTCGATACCTATAAAACAATGTAAACACACACAAAGTAAGCTTTCAAAATCTTAGTAAGCTCATACCAAAAACATAAACAATATAAAATATGAAACACCAATACATAAGTATTTATAATTTCTCAATTCATCCATCAAGCCCATGCCAACACCAACTATATGTTTATACAAATTCAATAAACTTTTATGCATTTTACCACCTACCACATAGGTATTATACTTACCAAAACATTTTTATATTCATTCGTTTTCAATCTCACCTCTCATTTGATTACTTTAAGACTTTCCAAAGATCACCAATGCCTTAATTATCCAGACACTTAGTGATTAAAGATTAGCCAAAGCTAGAACGATTCCGCACACTTAGTGCCATCTCAACTAACTGAAGCTAAGTCGGTATCGAACACTTAGTGCCTTTAGTAACTGAAGCTAGTTTAAATCGCACACTTAGTGCCAAATACTTTCGATTCATCATCATATTCATCCAATTAAATTACACACAATCCATGTATAATAAAGGCATCGAAACCTACTTAATATCATATTTTAAGTACAAACTTACCTCGTACTCGAAATTTGTCGACTCGGACTGTTTACTCTAAAATCTTCGATTTCCCTCGGTCTAAGTTTGAATTCCTCTTTTCTTGATCTATAAGTATTCAAAATTTACCCTTTTATTCACCAAGTCATTCAAAATAATCCATATACACACAATTAGGGTATTTTGCAAAATAGCCCTCACATTTTCACATTTCGATACTTTAGTCCCTAATTTACAAAATCACAAAATACACAAAATTTGCTTGTACACAAGCTTATTCGAATTCCCCTAGCTTTCATACAAGTCCATACATTTCATTTATTTCACATTTTAGTCCCTTAAAATAACATTTTTACAAATTAGCCCAAATTACTCCATTTCATCAAAAATCCAAAGACAAAACATTTAAACCCAACATCAAGCTTCCATAATTCATCATCTAACATCACAAAGCTCATAGTTTAATCAATGGCACATTACAAAACTATCACCAAAATTAGAAATTGAAGCATGGGTTCGATAGTATACGAAGCAACGATTACAAAAATATAGAAATTATAAAAAATCAAACAAAAATGAACCTTGAATCAAGCTTGGTATGGCCGAACCCTAGCAAACCTTTTTATTTTTTCTTTTTTTTATAAATTTCGGTAAGATGAACACCAAAATAACATGTTTTCACATTTTTGTTTAATTAATATTAACATAAAATTTAAATGACCATTTTGCCCTTTCATTAAACCATTATAAATTCACCTAACACATGCCCCTTTTTCTCCATTCAAAATTCAAATGGTGAAATAACCACATAAGGACCTCAAAATTATAAAGCCAAGTCAAATAGGCACTTTTAACATCTACAACACAACTTTTACATTTTACGCGATTAAGTCCTTTTTCCAAATTAAGCACACAAACAGTAAATTTTCACACAAGACTTTCACATATGTCAATTCACTTATAATAGACACGAAAAATAATATTAAAATATTTTTTGACTCGGATATGTGGTCCCGAAACCACTATTTTGACTAGGGTCAAAACTGGACTGTTACAGTATATATGCCCTGTTTTTACACGGACTGTGACACGGGCGTGTTTAGTGGCCGTGTGGGGCACACGACCTATTCACACAGGCGTGTGACCCTTATATGTTTGAAAATTTTCTAAGGTTCTCAAAGTTTGCAAATATTATCAGTTTAGTCCTGAACCACTTTTAAGCATGTTTTAAGGTCTCGTAGAACCTTATAAGAGTCAAATGTGAATGATTTGAATGAATTTTGATTATGAATGCTTAAATGTATGTAATTGAGGTGTATTATTCAGTAATGCCTCGTAAACCTATTCTGGTAACGGATACGAGTTAGGGGTGTTCATTTAAATTGGTATCAGAGCTATGGTTTAGTCAATTCTAGGACAAACGTAGCATGTGAGAGTCTAGCTATACATGCCATATATATAAACTGCGATAGTATGATGATTCCTGACAATTAAAATGTGTTTTCATATAGCAAACGGATCCCGATCGAGTCGTAGCTGACGATGTTGAAAGTAATGCACCCGCTCCGACTTAAGGGGCAGTGCAGACTGATTCTGGACTCGTAACTAGTAGCCAAGAGGGAGAGGCTAAGTAAGCCTTCTTCCAAATGATAAGTTAGTGGTTTACAAAATTTGTACGAACGAATCCTGCTGCTCAACAACCTCTACCCCCACCTTTTCGTCAACTAGTCCCAGTTGTGCCACAAGTGATAGATCCAATTCAATTGAATAAGCCACCAGTGGACTAGATACGTAAACACGGGGCTAAAGAGTTTAGGGCTACTGTTGATGATGACGTGGAGAGAGCTGAGTTTTTGCTCAAAAACACAATTAGAGTGTTTGAAGAATTGTCATGTACTCCTGAAGAATATATCCAATGTGTGGTATCTTTACTTAGAGGTAATGCATATCATTGGTGGAAAATGTTGATATCGATGGTTCCTAGAGAACGAGTTACCTGGGATTTCTTCCAATCTGAGTTTCAAAAGAAGTACAGAAGTCAACGATTTTTGGATCAAAAGCATAAAGAGTTTTCAGAATTAAAACAAGGTCGCATAACTGTAGCTGAGTACGAGAGAGAATTTGTACGATTGAGCAAGTATGCTCAGGAGTTTGTTTCAACTGAGAAATAATGTGTAAGCGGTTTATTAATGGACTGAATGAAGATACTAAACTTTTGGTCGGGATATTAGATTTGAAAAAATTCGTTGTGCTAGTTGAATGGGCCTGCAAAGCTGAAGATTTTAGCCAAGAAAAGAGAAAGGCTGATTCAGAGGCAAGAGATTCGAGAAATAGATCGATGTGTAAATCTTATCATTCACCGTCGAAAAAGTCTAGAGACTATTTTAACTGATCGACAACTTCAGTGGGATATTAGAATAGAGATTGTGAAAAGTAATACACCAACCTTATAGCTCAAGCCACATCGATATCGAGTATTGGTAACGTAAAAGATGTTAAGCCTGAGTGTCAACAGTGTGAAAGACGACATTTTAGAGATTACTGGTTAAAAATAATAACAGAACTTGTTACAGTTGTGGTTCAAAAGATCATTTTATTAGAGATTGTCCTGAGTTAATTAAAAAAGATAAATCTCATAATGTAAAATCGTGCAACACAACTACTCGAGGGAGGTTGCCAAGAAATACGAGAAATACAAGCGGTAATCATGGTAAACGAAAGATTCTATAGTGAGATCTGAGGCCAGAGCACCTGCTAGAGCCTACACTATTCGTGCTCATGAAGAAGCGTCATCTCTAGATGTTATTACTAGTACTTTTACTCTCTATGATACTAAAGTTATTGCATTGATAGATCCAGGATTAACTCATTCATATATATGTTTGAATTTAGTATCCAGTAAGACTTTGCCTGTAGAGTCTACTGAATTTGTAATTAGAGTATCGAACCCCTTAGGTAAGTGTGTGTTGATTGATAAAGTGTGCAAGAACTGTCCATTGATGATTCGAGATTTTTGTTTTCTGGCCGATCTGATGTTGTTACCATTTGATGAATTTGATATAATTCTGGGTATGGATTGGCTAACATTGCATGATGCTATTGTGAATTGCAAACGAAAGACGATTGATTTGAGATGTCAGAATAATGAGATTATCCAGATTGAGTCAGATGATCTAAATGGTTTGCCAACAGTGATTTCTTCGATGTTAACTCAGAAATATGTGAGAAAGGGTTGCAAAGCGTACTTGGCTTATGTGCTTGATACGAAAGTGACTGAAAAGAAGATCGATCAATACCAGTTGTGTGTGAGTATCCAGATGTGTTTCCCGAAGAGTTACTGGGTTTACCACCGATCCGAGAGGTTGAGTTTGGCATTGAATTAATGCCGGGTAAAACGCCGATATCGATAGCTCCGTACAGAGTGGCTCCGACAAAGTTAAAAGAATTGAAAGCTCAGTTGCAAGAACTAATGGATAGAGGTTTTGCAAGACCGATTTTCTCGCCTTGGGGTGCTCCCTTGTTGTTTGTGAAAAAGAAAGATGGCATGATGAGAATGTGTATAGACTACCGACAGTTGAATAAAGTGACAATCAATAACAAATACCCTTTACCGCGGATTGATGATTTGTTTGATTAGTTAAAAGGGCTACAGTGTTTTCAAAGATAGATTTGAGATCGGGTTTTCATCAGTTGCTAGTTAAAGACTCTGATGTGCCAAAAACTACATTTAGAATAGGAATGGTCATTATGAAATTTTAGTTATGCCTTTCGGACTAGACTTGCTACCTTTATGGACTTAATGAACCAAATTTTTACACCGTACCTAGATCGATTTTTTGTTGTGTTCATATATGATATTTTGATATATTCACGAGATGAAACTGAGCATGCCGAGCACTTGAGAATTGTATTTCAGACCCTGCGTGATAAGCAGCTATATGTAAAGTTCAGTAAATGTGAATTCTGGTTGAGCAATGTTAGTTTTCTAGGGCACATTGTTTCAGCATCAGGTATTCGAGTCGATCCGAACAAGATTTTTGCAATAATGGATTGGAAACCTCCGAGAAATGTAACTAAAGTCCGCAGTTTTCTGGGAGTAGCTGGCTATTATAGACGGTTCGTAAAAGGCTTTTCAATGATTGCAACTCTGTTGACAAAATTACTTCAGAAAGATGTAAAATTTCAATGGTTAGAGAAATGTCAGAAAAGTTTTGATCAGTTGAAAGTTCTTTTGACTGAAGCTCTAGTGTTAGTACAACCAGAATCGGGTAAAGAATTTGTGATCTATAGTGATGCATCGTTGAATGGTCTAGGCCGCATTTTGATGCAGGAAGGTAAAGTTATAGCTTATGCCTCGAGACAATTGAAGTTGCATGAAAAGAATTACCTGACGCATGATTTAGAGTTAGTAGCCATTGTATTTGCATTGAAGATTTCGCACCATTATCTATTTGGTGAGAAATGTCACGTTTATTCAGATCACATGAGTTTAAAATATTTGATGACTCAGAAAGATTTGAATTTGCGACAGCGGAGATGGCTAGAATTGCTAAAAGATTATGAGCTAGTGATTGACTACCATCCGAGAAAAGAAAATGTTGTTGCTGATGCATTAAGTCAAAAATATTTATTTGCTCTACATGCAATGAATACTCAGTTGGCTCTATCTAATGACAGCTTGATTGTAGCTGAGTTAAAAGTGAGACCGTTGTTTTTACAGCAGATTTGTGAAACTGAGAAAGTTGATAATGAAATGTTAGCAAAATGAGCTTAGCGTGATTCAAATCTTGATTCAGAGTTTCAGGTTGATTCAGATGACTGTTTAAGATTCAGAGACCGAATATGTGTTCCAAGAAATTTAGAGTTGATTCGGATGATTTTGAATGAAGCACATAGTAGTTGTTTATCTGTTCATCCGGGAAGCATGATAATGTATAACGATTGGAAACAGCTCTATCAGTGGCATGGCATGAAACATGATATTTCAGAGTTCGTTTCAAAGTGTTTGATTTGTTAACAAGTTAAATTTGAGCATCAAGCACCGCCAGGTCTATTACAGCCTATCATGATTACCGAATGGAAATAAGATAGAGTGACTATGGATTTTGTGTCGGGATTGCCCCTATCTCCAAGAAAGAAAGATGCGATCTGGTTTATAGTTGACAGATTGACAAAACCGGCTCATTTCATTCTGGTACGAACAGAATATTCATTTGAAAAGTTAGCTGAATTGTATATCTTTGAGGTTGTGAGATTACACGGAGTACCTATTTCTATTGTTTTGGATAGAGATTCGAGGTTCACATCGAGGTTTTGGAAGAAACTACAAGATGCACTGGGTATAAAATTACATTTTAGTATCGCATTTCACCCGTAGACGGATGGTCAATCTGAGCGAGTTATTCAGATACTCGAGGATATGTTGAGATGGTGCATTCTTGAGTTCGAAGGTACGTGGGAAAAGTATTTACCGTTGATTGAATTCATATATAACAATAGTTTTCAATCGAGTATTAAGATGGCACCATATAAAGCTTTATACAGTCGAAAGTATCAGACATCGTTGTACTAGACTGAACTTAGTGAGAATAAGATTCACGGGGTTGATCTGATTAGAGAAATAGAAGAAAAGGTGAAAGTAATTCGTGATAGTCTGAAAGCAGTACCAGATCGACAAAAATCTTACGCAGACTTGAAACGGAAAGATATTGAGTTTCATACCAGGGATAAATGTTTTTGAAAGTATCTCCGTGGAAGAAAATACTTCGATTTGGTCAAAAAGGAAAATTCAGTCCGCGATTCGTCGGACCGTATGAGATTATCGAGTGAGTTGGACCAGTGGCGTATCGGCTAGCATTACCATCTGAGTTAGAAAAGATACATAATGTATTTCATGTATCGATTCTTCGACGATACCGATCTGATCCTTTGCATGTTATTTCCCCAACTGAGGTGGAAATTCAGGCAAATATGTCGTATATTGAAGAGCCGATTCGAATTCTAGCTCGTGAGATCAAAGAGTTGAGAAATAAAATAATAGTGTTAGTGAAAGTACTATGGCATTGGCACAGGGTTGAAGAAGCTACATGGGAACCCGAGGATGCTATGAGAAAGCAATATCCAAACCTATTTGCTAGTAAGATTTTCGGGGACGAAAATCCCTAAGGGGGAGAGTTGTCATAGCTCGATCTTAGTTAAATCGAAACAGTGGTTTAGAAACCACAAATATAACATCGTAAAATTATTTTCATATTATTTTTTGGTGTTTATAGCATGTGATTATATATGTGTGAAAATTTCGTGAGCTAATTTTATCATTTAATAGCTCAATTTGAGAAAAAGGACTAAATCGCGTAAAATGAAAAAGTAGCATGCTATAAGTTAAAAGTGCTAAATTGTTATGGCTTATTAAATGAAAGGTCCTTATGTTCTAATTAGACCATGATTATTAGAATTTCACATAAATGGCAAACCATTAAATGTTTTGTTAATGTTTTAATTAAGGTTAAAATAGTAATTTGGTTATTAAGGTTAATTTAATTAAAACAAAAGCCAAAATTTAGCTCATTTCTTTCTTTCTTGGCCGAATATTAAAAGAAAATAAATCTTAGGAGAACATTTAGGGTTTGACAAGTAATTGGCTTGATTAAGGTATGATTCTAGCTTTGTTTTTAATGATTTCTATGTTTTTGTGATCGTTGCTTTGAGTACTAGCTAGCCCATACCTCAATTTTTGAAAGTGTTGATGATTTTGAAAGTTTTCATTGATGAATTCATGTGTTTTTGGATGTTTGATGATGAAATATGAAAGCTTGGTGTTTAATATGTATGTTTTGTAAAGTGATTTCGAGTAAAAATGCATATTAAGGATTAAATTGTGAAATTTGTAAATTGAGAGGGTTAAAGTGTGAAATAAATAAAAATATGGGCTGTTATGAAGTTATAGAGAATTCGGCTAAGCATGGACCATATTGAATTTTGTGAATTTTGTGTATTTATGAAATAAGGACTAAATTGTAAAAACGTGAAACTTTAGGGGCTAAAGTGCAAAAATGCCCAAATATGTGCTTGTGGACTAAATTGAAAGATTTTGTGATTAAATGAGTTGAACTTGTTATAATATAGATCAAGAAAAGAGGAACCCGGACTTAGATCGAGGCAAGAACAAAGTACTCGACTAATCAACTAGTTTCGTTGTTTTTACGTCCGAGGTAAGTTCTTACATGATAAAAATTGTTACAATTATGTTTTAATGCTTTGTTATTGTATAAATTGTATATATGAGACTACGGTTGTGTACAACAATAAATTGACTATGTTTGGCACTAAGTGTGCGTATCGGGATAGCTTCGGCTATATAAAGCACTTAGTGTGCGTATTGAGATAGCTTTGGTTATATAAAGCACTTAGTGTGTGTATCGGAATAGCTTTGGCTATATACATATATGGCACTTAGTGTGCGAGACTGAGATAGCTTCGGTTATGAAAGGCACTTAGTGTGTGAGATTATAATTACTTCAGCTATGCTTTGGCACTTAGTGTGTGAGATATCGAGTATTCGACAGTATCACGTAAAGGTATGAGTTCGATATGAATTTGTACAGGTAGGTACATATAAAGCATGAAATACAAATAGAATTTATGAACTTATTCATGAACAATTGAGTAAGTATGAGAAAGTTTGTTGGTCACCATGATTTAAATATTAATTAGTTCGAATTGATGATTTGTATATTATGAACTGTTGAGTATATTTAGTATGAACTTACTAAGCTATGAAGCTTATTATGTGTTATTTGTTTATGTTTTATAGAGAATCAAAGCTAAATTGGACTCGGGGATCGTCGGGAAGTGTCATCACACTATCAATCATTTTTTTGGTACTTTTGAAGCTTTGCATATATGGTATATGACATGTATAGGCTTGTGTCATTTTGGTATGTCTTGAATTATGATATTAGCCATGAGATTTGGCATGTAAATGTGGTATGTATGGACATTTAAGATGGTTTGAATTGTGTTTGGTAAGAAATATATATGTGATGTATATAATGCCTTATATGTTGGCTTGTTTTGGTATGGTTATGAATTGCCTATTTTGGATAGTTATAAGTTGGTGTGATTTATAGATGATGAATTGATATGTTTGAGAGGTATGATTTAGTTGATGGAAAGGTGATGAAATGCATTTATGAGTTATGTGACTTTTGATAATTTTGGTATAATAATTTGGTATGTTTTGAATGTGGAATTGAGTAGTAGAAATGGTTGATGATAGTCGGTATGATATGTGTATAAATTGGCATGTTTTGGCTGCTTATAAGTGTAATGTAATGGTACCAATTTGGTTGCTATGTGTGCATGAGAGTAGGGTGGCAAAATGTCTTTTCAAATGGCCTATTTTTGTCTACACGGGCAGAGACACAAGCTTGTTTCTCAGCTGTGTGCGACACACGGTCATGTTACACGGCCATGTGTCCCTTGGGGTACCGTTTCGAATTAAGACAGTATACCCTACAGTTTTGCCACGGCTTAGACAGACGGGCTTGTCTATTGGCAGTGTGTCGCGCACGGGCTGGCACATGGGCGTGTGGTCAGCCGTGTGAATCAAGTCAGTAACCTCCTGAGCTTTCCCATGGCTATGGCACACGGGCGTATCCTCAGCCGTGTGGTGCAAGTTAATATGTAAGCCCTGTTTTCACGCGGCCTGTGTCACGGGCATGTCTAGTTGCCGTGTGGGGCACACGGCCTGTTCACACGGGCGTCTGACCCTTATATGTTTGAAAATTTTCTAAGTTTCCCAAAGTTTGCAAATGTTATCGGTTTAGTCCTAAACCACTTTTAAGCATGTTTTAAGGTCTCGTAGAACCTTATAAGGGACAATGTGAATGATTTGAATGAATTTTGATTATGAATGCTTAAATGTATGTAACTGAGGTGTATTATCCAATAATGCCTCGTAACCCTATTCTGGCGACGGATACGGGTTAGAGGTGTTACATAATGCCCTGGCTGTTGGATCACTAGAACGCCCTGTGGCATAGCGAAAAAATTATTCCGATGATCCAAACTAGGAATTCATGCACGAGGAACGAATCAAGAAGAAAATGTTTGAAAAATATACCTTTCGTACTCTGAAAAATAGGAAGGAACCATTGCTATTTTAATCCCCTTCGCATGTTGCCGATCCAAAGTCACAATAGAATCGTATTGGGCCCTACGTAGTCCACCCTGTTGCAAACAAACGAACAAAAAAACTCTCATTGAACGTTTTAGAGGGTTTTTTTGAAAATAAATCCTGCTGCTAAACCTAGGTTCTTTTCTTTTGGCGATTAATGTTGGTTAACACTCTTCTGCACACTAAAGTTTTATTTTTTTATGATTACTTTTATTTAATATCCCAAAAAAATGAAATCCCCTGTTTGGTGCCAGAATATGTATGAAAATATCACAGTGTAATATCCTTTCCAAAAAGATATTAATTTCCATATATATTTTATGTTTGACCAATATTAATTATTATAATACTTTATTTTAATAATTTTGGTTTGGTAAACAAATCATGATTAATATTTTATATGAATCAAATTCATACAGTTATTTTAACTATGTTCTCTATTCTTGTACAATGAATTTGTACATATGTTGTGTTTATTATTTAACTGTTAAATTATACTAATTCAATAATTAATATAATTCTCGTGATAGTTAAATTTAATACCGACTATGTTAAATTATATTAATTCAATAAAAAATAAGTGTAATATCTCATATTAACTTTTTTTAGCATGACAATACATTTCTAGTTTCACTTCATCAAGTGGCATAAGATATTGCTCGCATTATGGAGGAGGGACAAATCTTATCTTGATCAATCATATCCCACTGCATAGATTGTGGCATACCCAACATCATTTTTTATAGTACAACCTGTTACAGTAGATGTTTGACTTTATCAAAATATACAACTCATTCTATTGGGACAATGATGATCTCAAGTCTAAGGAATGTATACATAGTTATCACTATGAGTAATGTTGTGACTATTATATAATAATCTAAGAAACATACCCATAGCGGGTTAATCCAATATGTCATTCTCTAACATATACTCATGTATTTTGACATCCTTATGTCAATGACAACACTTTGTCATCATCAACTACATGTTAATCTTAATGCATTATTGTTGTCCAAGCCCACAATAGTACTCGACTAAGGACCTTTTAAGAACAATCATATTATGCTTAGGACATTATTATAAAACAGTTTATTTATATACACAGAAAAGAAACTAAAATAATAATGGCAATACCTTATATTAATAAACTAGGTAAAACAAGTATGTTATTACAATCATCTCATGATTGGTCTTTGGGCATACTCTAACAATCTCCCACTAGCAATAAGACCAATCACTCATATATCTAATACCAAGTGACTTAGTGTGATGATCATGCTTCTACTGTGTCAGAGGCTTCATTAGTGGATTAGCAATGTTATCATCTGTTGGTACTCTGCAAATTTCCACATCTCCTCGATCAATGATTTCTTGAATGAGATGAAAGCGCCTAAGTATATGTTTGGATCACTAATGAGATCTAGGTTCCTTTGCCTGTATAATGGCTCCATTATTGCCACAACAAATTTCTGTAACATCTGATATGCTAGGCACAACCCCTAGTTCAGATATGAACTTTTTGATCCAAACAGCCTCTTTTGCAGCTTCACTAGCTACAATATACTCGACCTCTATTGTATAATTAACAATTATACCTTGTTTTGAACTTTTCCAGCTTACAGCACCCCCATTAAAGAAAGATAGAAAACCTGATTGCGATTGTGAATCATCCTTGTCGATTTGGAAGCTAGCATCAATGTAACCTTTTACACTTAGCTCTTCCTCACCTCCATATATAAGGAATGTATCCTTAGTCCTTCTTAAGTACTTAAGAATATTTTTAACTGCTACCCAATGACCTTCATTGGGATCCACTTGATACCGACTTGTCATGCTTAAATGATACGATACATCTGAATGAGTACATAGCATGGCATACATGATAGACCCAATAGTCGAAGCATATGGAATCTTACTCATTCGCTCTCTCTCTTGTGGAGTTGAAAGACATATTTCCTTCGAAAGTGAGATACCATGTCTCATAGGTAAGAATCATTTCTTAAATTCTTCCATACTAAACCTTTTCAGTATTTTATCTATGTATGTACTTACGTTTAGACCTTTGAGTTGTCTTAATCTATCTCTACAAATTTTGACTCCTAGAATGTACGTGGCCTCACCAAAGTCCTTCATAGAAAAACAATGTCCTAACCAATTCTTAAAAAACTATAGGGTAGGTATGTCATTTCCTATGATAAGTATTTCATCTACATAAAGTACCAAGAATACAATAGTGCTTCTACCTTTCTTGTAAACATAAGTCTCATCTTCATTTTTAATAAAACCAAACTCTTTGATTGCATAATTAAAATGAAGGTTCCAACTTCGAGAAGCTTGCTTCAATCCATTAATGGATCTTTGTAGCTTGCATATCTTTCTAGCATCTTTCAGATCGACAAAACCTTCAGGTTGTGTCATGTACACATCCTCTTCTAGTTTCCCATTAAGGAAAGTTGTTTTGACGGCCATCTGCTAGATTTCATAATTATGAAATGCAGCTATTGTAAGAAAGATCTAGATGGATTTAATCATTGCAACAAGAGAAAAAGTTTCGACATATTCAACACCATGAACGTGGAGAAAACCTTTAGCAGCCAATTGCCCTTTGTATGTTTGTACATAACCATCCATGTCCGTTTTCTTTTTGAAATCCCACTTGCACCCTATGGGTTTAACCCTTTTAGGTGGGTCAACCAAGATCCATACTTGGTTTTCTGACATGGAATCCATCTCAAACCTCATGGCCTCTAAACACTTCTCAAAGTCTAGGCTCACCACCATTTCTTGATAAGTCCTAGGCTCATCTTGATCCATAAGAAGAACATCAACATGTGTTGTAATGAGAAATCCATATCTCTTAAGTGCACCGCGTTCTCCTAAAAATCTACGTAGTGGTTGTGTTTCTACAGCAGTTACTTGTTCCTCAATTTCTTGTGGAACTTGTTGTTGTTTTATCTCTGGTTCAGTGGTATTTTGTGGTTCTAAAATTTCTACAAGTTCAATCTTTCTCTCACTTCCTTTTCTAGAGACAAATTTCGTTTTCAGGAAAACACACCTCTAACCCGTATCCGTTGCTGGACTAGGGTTAAAGGCATTACCGAAAAAATTAAAAAATTTAACATTCATTTCATAACCATCATAGCATCAGAGATCAAACATCAATATAAAGTCCCTTATATAGGTCATCGAGACCTTAAACATGCATTAGAAAGGGGTCGGGACTAAATCAAACACATACAAAATTTTTCGAAACTTAAACATTTTACAAAATGATTCAAGTCACACGCCCATGTGAACAGGCCGTGTGCCTTACACAGTATTAGACATGCCTGTGTGTCTAGGCCGTGACAAAACAGGGCATACATACTAACTTGCACACATGGCCACAAGACACGCCCATGTGTCTTGGCCGTGGTCGACACTGCCTTAGGTCACACGGCTAGCCACATGCTAGTGTGCCTTGGCCATGGTTGAGCCTGACATACAGTTGTAGGGTACCCCAAGGGACACACGATCGTGCAACATAGGCGTGTGTTGCACATGACTGAGACACACGCCCGTGTCTCTGACTGTGTGGACAAAAATAGGCCATTTGAATAGCCAATTTGCCACCTCAATTGGGTCAAACCTACAAGCACCAAACCAAGCATATTTCTAACATAATTTCAACCAATTTCAATACCAAAACATACATTATACATGCCTTACATTATCAACAAATTCCAATCCCAAATCATCAACCAAATCATACCAAATCTAAACTAAAATCATATCAAAGCATATGCTTCAATACATCATTCAATCTCATGATCAAAACTTACCAATTTCTCAAATATTCACTTATCAAAACTTATCAACATTGACTATTTCTTTTGGTCATTCAAACCATATCATATGGTTCATAATGCATCACATAACATATAACATTTCCAACCATAAGTTCAACACAAGCTAGCCATATCACATGGCATGATATATACATTACAAAACCTATCCATACACTACTACCCTATACCTTCCATACTTTACTATATACATTTTCAAAAGGTACCAAAATAATATTCGATATGTGGTGACGATCCTCGACGATCCCTGAGCTCTCGATAGCTACGATATCTATAAAACAATGCAAACACACACAGAGTAAGCTTTCGAAAGCTTAGTAAGCCATATACAAATAAACTTATCATTCAAAACATATAAACATCATCAATTTACATATACTTTGTAGCCAAAAACTAACACAAACCTCTTGCTCATACACATGTTACATAATCTCAATTCATTTACACATATAACATATGTTCACATACTTAGATCATGTATCATTATTTGCTTGTATACTTACCTTTCATTCTCAAACATAATAGACAATTCAAACTTACCTGAACCAGATACAATTTTACAAAGTCATTCATTTTCTTGGAATGCCCATTTGAAAAATTCGGAAACATAAGGATACGTGGATAGCTCGAAAAGCATATACAATGCCAACATCCGAGACGTGGTCTTACATATAATCAAACATCGATGCCACTGTCCCAGATAGGGTCTTACACGAAATCAAATACGATGCCAATGTCCTAGACATGGTCTTACACATAAAACAGAAGACGATGCCAACGTCCCAGACCTGGTCTTACATGATAACACATATCGAAAATCCTATGTCATGACATATGTATCCTAACTATTCCTAAGGTTCGTACGGGGCTTTTCAGACGTCGGAACTTTGTCGATACTTTTTCGGATGGCACATATATAGTTTGAATATTCATTCATCACAATTAAATATCATATGAATAATAATAATTCAATTCAAACACGTTTATTTGTATATAAACTTACCTCGTACGGATTCGGATGGATGGAATCAGTTACTCAACAACTTTCGACTTTCCCAATCTAATTTCGTATTCTTTATTCTTGATCTATATAAATTCAAATTTAACTCATTTAATCACACACTCATTCAAAACAATCCATAAACACAAATTTAGGGTAATTTACAAATTTCACAATTTAGCCCATTTTACTCAAATTCATCAAAAATCCAAAGACAAAACATGTTAACCAAAAACGTACCTTCCATTTATCAACAACTAACTTCATAAAACTCATAGTTTCATCAATGGCATAACTTAAAATCATAATAAAATTCAGAAATTGAGGCATGGGCTTAGTAAAACACAAAGCAACGGTCACAAAAATGTAGAAATTATCAAAAGCCGAACAAAATACCTACCTCAATCAAGTCCTTCAATGGCCGAACCCTAGGTAGTCTTCTTCTTTTATTTTCTTGTGATTTTCAGTTGAAGAACATGAATAATGGCCTATTTTCATACCTTATTTTAATTATAATTCATTTTATAATTAGTTTACCATTTTGCCCTTTTTTATAAAACTCATAAATCAATAAACACAAGGCCATTAGTGTCCATTAACCATGTAAATGCCATATTAACCACATAAGGACCTCTCAAATAATAAGCCAAATCAAATAGGCACTTTTAACAAATAGCAGGCAACTTTTATCTTTTACGCGATTAGGTCCTTTTATCAAATTAAGCATACAAACAATCAAATTTTCATACGAAACTTTCACACATGATATTTCACATATCATAAGCACGAAAAATAATATTTAAATATTTTTTAACTCATATTTTTGGTCCCAAAACCACTATTCCAACTAGGGTTTAAACCGGACTGTTACAATTCTCCCCCCTTAGGGATTTTCGTCTCCGAAAATCTTACCGGTAAACAAATTCAGATATTGCTATCTCATAGCATCTTCAGGCTCCCTCGTAGTCTCTTCAATACCGTACCAATGCCACATCACTTTCACTAGCGAAATTCTCTTATTTCTTAGTTTTTTAACTTCGCGAGCTAAGATACAGATCGATTTTTCTTCATAAGTAATATCAAACTGAATCTCAATCTCAGACGAAGGAATCACAAGCGAAGGATCGGATCTGTATCGTCAAAGCATCGATACGTGAAACACATCATGAATCTTTTCTAACTCTAGTGACAATAACAATCTATATGCTACCGGTCCAATATGTCCAGTAATCTCATACGGCCCAATGAACCTCGAAATCGATTTGCCTTTTCTACCGAACCAAAGTACTTTCTTCCACGGAGATACTTTCAAAAATACTTTGTCGCCAATCTCAAATCCAATGTCTTTTCTTTTCAAATCTGCATATGATTTCTGACGATTGGAAGCTGCTTTCAAACTATCTCGGATCACTTTCACTTTCTGTTCAGTTTCTTTTATCAAATCAATCCCGTGAATCTTATTTTCACTGAGCTCAGTCCAGTACAAAGGTGTATGGCATTTACGACCATATAAAGCTTCGTACGGTGCCATTTTAATGCTCGATTGAAAACTGTTATTATAAGTGAATTCAATCAAAGGCAATATTGTTCTCGCGTACCTTCAAATTCAAGAATACAACATCTCAACATATCCTCAAGTATCTGAATAATCCGCTTGGATTGACCATCCGTTTGTGGGTGAAAACTAGTACTGAAATGCAATTTCGTACCCAGAGCATCTTGCAACTTCTTCTAGAATCGTGATGTGAATCTCAGATCTCTGCCTGACACAATAGATAATGGCACACCATGCAACCTCACAATATTAGAAATGTGTAACTCAGCTAACTTATCAAGCGAGTAATCAAATCGTATTGGAATAAAATGAGCAGATTTCATCAATCTATCAACTACAACCTAGATAGCATCTTTCTTTCTCGGAGACAGGGGTAAACCCAAAACAAAGTCCATTGTTACTCTATCCCATTTCCACTCTAGAACCATAATCGGTTGTAACAAACCAGATGGCACCTGATGTTCAGCTTTAACTTGCTGACAGATTAAGCATTTCAAAACAAAATTGGAGATATCTCTTTTCATTCCAGACCACCAGTAATGTTGTTTCAAATCATTATACATTTTCGTACTATCCGGATGCATAGATAACTGACTGTTGTGAGCTTTATTCAAAATCATCTGAATTAACTTTGGATTTCTCAGAATACAAATTCGATCTCATAATCTCAAACAATCATCTTTATGAACTCTGAATTCTGAATCAGAATCTAAATCACACTGAGCTCGTTTTGCTAAAATCTCATTATTAATCTTCTGAGCTTCAATAATCTACTGGAAAAACTAAGGTCTTGCTTTTAATTAGGCTAAAAATAAACCGTCATCAAACAGAACCAAATGAGTAATCATCGCACGTAGAGCAAATAGTGATTTTCGACTCAAAGCATCAGCAACAACATTTGCTTTACCCGGATGATAATCTATCACAAGTTTATAGCCTTTTAGCAATTCTAACCATCTTCTCTGTCGCAAATTTAGATCTTTCTGAGTTATCAGATATTTTAAACTCTTAAGATCAGAATATACGTGACATTTCTCACCAAACAGATAGTGGCGCCAAATCTTTACAGCAAACACAATCGCGGCTAACTCAAGGTCGTGTGTCGGATAGTTCTTCTCGTGCGGCTTCAACTATCTCGAAGCATAAGCAATAACTTTGCCTTCTTGCATCAAAACACATCACAGACCAGTCAAATAAGCATCACTATAGATCACAAATTCTTTACCCGATTCGGGTTGTACTAAAACTGGTGTCTCTATCAATAAAGTTTTTAACTAATCAAAGCTATTCTGACACTTTTTAGACCATTCAAACTTCACATCTTTCTGAAGTAGTTTCGTTAATGGAGTCGCAATCATCAAAAAGCTTTTACGAATTGTCTATAATAACCGGTAAGTCCCAGAAAACTTCAAACTTTAGAAACATTTCTCAGAGGCTTCTAATCCAAAATAGCTGAAATCTTACTCGGATCAACTCGGATACCTGATGCTGACACAATATGGCCTAGAAAATTGACCTTTCGTAACCAGAATTCACATTTGCAAAATTTCACATATAATTGCTTATCTCTCAAAGTCTGTAACACAATTCTCAAATGCTCGGCATGTTCAGACTTATCACGTGAATAAACTAATATGTCATTAATGAATACAACAACAAATCAATCTAAATACGGTCTGAAAATTCTATTTATCAAATCCATCAAGATAGGAGGCGCATTAGTCTATCTGAAAGGCATAACTAAGAATTCATAGTGGTCGTACCTCGTTCTGAAAGTAGTTTTCGGAATGTCTGAGTCTTTCACTCGCCACTGATAATAGCTTGATCTCAAATCTATCTTTGAAAACATAGCAGCTTCTTTCAACTGATCAAACAAATCATCAATTCGGGGCAGAAGATACTTATTCTTGATAGTCACTTTATTCAACTGATGATAATCTATACACATTCTCATCGTACCGTCTTTCTTTTTCACAAACAGAACCGGAGCATCCCAAGGTGAGAAACTCAATCTAGCAAACCCTCTATCGGTCAACTCTTGCAACTGAGACTTTAATTCTTTTAATTTGGTCTGAGCCATTCTATACAGAGCTATCAAAATAGGAGTAGTTCCTGGTACTAACTCAATGCCAAATTCAACTTCTAGTATCGGAGGTAACCCTGGAAGTTCTTCAGGAAACACATCAGGGAACTCACATACAACAGGCATTGATTCAACTCTCTTTTCTGATACTTTCGAATCAATTACATAGGCAAAGTAAGCTTCACCACCTTTTCTCACTATACTCAAAGCTTTCATCGAAGATATTACAGTAGGTAAACCACTCAAATCACTAGATTCAATTCAAACTATTTTATCATTTTTGCATCTCAAATCAATAGTTTTCCGTTTGTAGTTCACAACAGCATCATGCAAAGTTAACCAATCCATACCCAGAATTATATCAAACTAATCAAAAGGTAATAACATCAGATTAGTCAGAAAACAAATGTCTCGAAACATTAACGGACAATCCTTGCAGACTTTATCAACTAAAACAGATTTACCTAGGGGGTTCGAAACTCTAATTACAAATTCAGTAGACTCTACAGGCAAAGTCTTACTGTTCACTAAGTTCATGCATATATACAAATGTGTTGATCTAGGATCTATCAAAGCAATCACAGAAGTATCATAAAGAGTAAATACACCTGTAATCACATCTGGCAATGAAGCTTCCTCACGAGCTCGAATAGCATAGGCTCTGGCAGGTGCACGACCCTCGGATCTAACAGTAGTGTCTTTTGTTCCTCACTGAATCCCACTCATATTTCTCGTATTTATGGGAGGTCTACCACGAGAAGCATTTCCACTTGGCCTCAAATTTTGCATAATCTCTTGCTCAATATATTCGGGGCAATCATGGATAAAATGATCTAACGATCCACATTTGAAACAAGCTCGATCATACAATCTACAATTACCAGGATGTCTTTTACCACAATGCTTGCACTCAGGGCGATCGGATCTAGCATTACCAACACTGGCAATAGAAGTAGCTGGAGCTTTGAAGCTCGAAAGCGGTCTAGCATGATCTCTGTTCAAATGTCCCACATTAGCCTTTGAACGGCTATTATCATCTCTAAAATTCTTTGATGCAGATTGAAATGACTTGGCCAATGATCTCTTTCGCATTTCTCTAGCTTCTGAATCAGCTTTTCATTTCTCTTTTTCGAGATTTTCAGCTTTACAAGCTCGTTCAACAAGCACAACGAATTCTTTAATCTCAAGAATCCCAACTAACAAACGGATATCCTCATTCAAGCCATCTTCGAATCTTTTTCACATTATAGCTTCAGTTGATACACATTCTCGAGCATACTGACTCAGTCTTACAAATTCCCGCTCATATTTTGTAACAGACATACGGCCTTGTTTAAGCTCAAGAAACGCTTTACGTTTTTGATCGACAAATATCTTACTGATGTATTTCTTTCAAAATTCAGCTTGGAAGAAATCCCAAGTGACTCGCTCACTCGGAACCATGGATATTAAAGTCTTCCACCAATGGTACATCGTATCTCTCAGAAGTGAAACGGCACATTTTATACATTTATCGAGATTCAATGATAATTCATCAAATACTCGTACTGTGTTCTCTAACCAGAACTCGACTCTTTCAGCATCATTGTTTGTTGTAGCTCAAAACACTTCGGCCCCATATTTTCTAATCTTATCTACCGGAGGCTTACTTAACTGAATCAGATTCACTGATGGCATAGCAGGAGCTTGTGGAGGATTAACCGGGGGTGGAGGTTGTTGAATAGCCGGATTGGTTCTAATATATTGGATAAACCAATCGTTCATCATTTCATAGAAGGCTTGTGTAGCCTCACCATCACGGCTACTAGTAGCCGGTCAAGAATCGGATGGCACCGTCTCTTGCGTGGGAGCAGGCGCATTGCTTTCAACATCGTCCACTACGGCTCGTTCAGGATCCATTTGCTATATAAAATCACATTTTCAATGTCAGGATTCATCACACTATCGCAGTTCATAAATATAGAATGTATAGCTAGACTAACATACGCTATGGTAGTCCTAGAACAAACTAAACCATAGCTCTGATACCAATAAAATGTAGCACCCCTAACCCGTATCCATCGCCGGACTAGGGTTAAAGGCATCACCAGACAAATTAAAAAATTTAACATTAATTTCATAAGCATCATAGCATCAAAGATCAAACATCAATATAGAGTCCCTTATATACGTCATCGAGACCTTAAACATGCATTAAAAAGGGGTCGAGACTAAACCGAACACATACAAAATTTTTTGAAACTTAAACATTTTACAAAATGATATAGGTCACGCGCCCGTGTGAACAGGCCGTGTGCCTTACACGGCATTAGACACGCCCGTGTGTCTAGGCCGTGTCAAAACAGGGCAAAAATACTGGCTTGCACACACGGCCACAAGACACGCCCGTGTGTCTTGGCCGTGGTCGACAGTGACTTGGGTCACACGGCTAGCCACACGCCCGTATGCCTTGGCCGTGGTTGAGCCTAACTTACAGTTGTAGGGTACCTCAGGGGACACACGGTCGTGCAACATAGCCGTGCACGCCCGTGTCTCAGCCCGTGTGACAAAAATAGGCCATTTGAATAGCCAATTTGCCACCCCAATTGGGTCAAACCTACAAGCACCAAACCAAGCATATTTCCAACACAATTTTAGCCAATTTCAATACCAAAACATACATAATTCATGCCATTACATTATCAACAAATTCCAATCTCAAATCACCAACCAAATCATACTAAATCTAAACTAAAATCATATCAAAGCATACGCTTCAATACATCATTCAATCTCATGATCAAAACTTACCGATTTCTCAAATGTTCACTTATCAAAACTCATCAACATTGGCCATTTCTTTTGGTCATTCAAAACATATCATATGGTTCATAATGCATCACATAACATATAACATTTCCAACCATAAGTTCAACACAAGCTAGCCATATCACATGGCATAATATCTACATTACAAAACCTATCCATACACTACTAGCCTATACATTTCATACTTTACTATATATATTTTCAAAAGGTACCAAAATAATATTCGATAGTGTGGTGACGATCCTCGACGATCCCCGAGCTCCTAATAGCTACGATATCTATAAAACAATGCAAACAGACACAGAGTAAGCTTTCGAAAGCTTAGTAAGCCATATACAAATAAACTTATCATTCAAAACATATAAACATCATCAATTTACATATACTCTGTAGACAAAAACTTACACAAACCTCTTACTCATACACTTGTTACATAATCTCAATTCATTTACACATATAACATATGTTCACATACTTAGATCATGTATCATCATTTGCTTGTATACTTACCTTTCATTCTCAAACATAATATATAATTCAAACGTACCTAAACCGGATACAATTTTTCAAAGTCATTCATTTTCTTGAAATGTCCATTTGAACCATTTGGAAACATAAGGATACGCAGATAGCTCGAAAAGCATATACAATGCCAACGTCCCAGACATGGTCTTACATGTAATCAAACATCGATGCCACTGTCCCAGACAGGGCCTTACACGAAATCAAATACAATGCCAATGTCCCAAACATGGTCTTACACGTAAAACAGAAGTCGATACCAATGTCCTAGACGTGGTCTTACACGATAACACATATCGAAAATCCTATGTCATGACATATGTATCCTAACTATTCCTAAGGTTCATACAGGGCTTTTCGGACGTCGGAACTTTGTCGATACTTTCTCGGATAGCACATATATTGTTCAAATATTCATTCATCACAATTCAATATCATATGAATAAAAATAATTCAATTCAAACACATTTATTTGTATATAAACTTACCTCGTACGGATTCGGATGGATGGAATCAGTTACTCGACAACTTTCGACTTTCCCCGATCTAATTCCGTATTCTTTAATTCTTGATCTATATAAGTTCAAATTTAACTCATTTAATCACACATCCATTCAAAACAATCCATAAACACAAATTTAGGGCAATTTGCATATACTCATGCTTGGCCGAATTCTCCTATTACTCGTACTAGTCCACACATTTTATTTATTTCACATTTTAGTCCTTTAATTTACAAATTTCAGAATTTAGCCCATTTTACTCAAATTCATTAAAAATCCAAAGACAAACATGTTAACCCAAAGCATACCTTTCATTTATCAACAACTAACTTCATAAAACTCATAGTTTCATCAATGGCATAACTTAAAATCATAATCAAATTCAGAAATTGAGGCATGGGCTTAGTAAAACACAAAGCAACGATCACAAAAACATAGAAATTATTAAAAACCGAACAAAATACCTACCTCAATCAAGTCCTTCAATGGCTGAACCCTAGGTAGTCTTTTTCTTTTATTTTCTTGTGATTTTCAGTTGAAGAACATGAATAATGGCCTATTTTCATACCTTATTTTAATTATAATTCATTTTATAATTAGTTTACCATTTTGCCCTTTGTTATAAAACTAATAAATCAATAAACACAAGGCCATTAGTGTCCTTTAACCATGTAAATGGCATATTAACCACATAAGGACCTCTCAAATAATAAGCCAAATCAAATAGGCACTTTTAACAAATAGCAGACAACTTTTATCTTTTACGCGATTAGGTCCTTTTATCAAATTAAGCACACAAATAATCAAATTTTCATACGAAACTTTCACACGTGATATTTCACATATCATAAGCATGGAAAATAATATTTAATTATTTTTCTGACTCGGATTTGTGGTCCCAAAATCACTATTCCAACTAGGGTCTAAACCGGACTGTTACAAACATGTTGTTCTCAGTAGGATTAAAGAAATAATATCCTTTGGTTTCTTTCGGATATCCCACAAATATACACTTTTCAGATTTGGGTTCAACTTAGTAGACGTTTGACGTTTAACATAAGCTTCCCAACCCTAGATATTCATAAAAGACATACTGGGATGTTTTCTAGTCCACATCTCATATGGCATATTTTGAACCGATTTTGATGGAACACGATTCAGTGTGAAAGCAGTTGTTTCAAGTGTATGTCCCCAAAAGGAATTCGAAAACATGACTCATCATCTATTAAACCATGTCTAATAGAGTTTGATTTATTCTCTCAGAAACTCTACCATTAAGGAGTACCAAGAGGAGTAAGTTGTGAGACTATCCCACATTCCTTCAAAAGGTCATCAAACTTTAGGCTAAAAAATTCTCTACCTCAATCAGATCAAAATTTCTTGATAGTTTTTCCTAGTTGATTTTGAACTTTATTTTTGAATTCTTTGAACTTTTCAAGGGCTTCAGACTTATGGTGTAATATCCTGAATTAGGGCTTAATCGGAATAGTGGTTTTGTGACCACAAATCTGAGATAGAAATAATTATTTTATAATTATTTTGATGATTATGATATGATTGCAAGATTGTGTGAAAATTTCGTGATGAAATTCTATGCCTAAAGTGTTTAAATTGAAAGTAGGGACTAAATCGAATAAGTTGCAAAATTTGCATTCTAGAAGTTTTTAGTATGAAATTGCATTGAAATATTAATTAGGAGGTCTTAAATAGCAATTTGACCAATTTTAAGTTCATGGACAAAATTAGGACATGGAAGGAATTTTTGGAAAGCTTAGTAGTAAGGGCATTTTGGTCATTTAGTTATTAAAATGAATTAAAAACAAAATTAAAAGCCAATTTTTGTCCATCTTCTTCATTAAGCTGAAATTTCAAGGGTTCTCCATAGCTAGGGTTTGTTTCAAGCTTCCAAGCTCCATAGTAAGTGATTCCAAGCCCCGTTTTTAATGTTCTTTACGTTTTTGGAATCCCGGAAGCTCGATTAAGCTTATGCTAGCAATAATTCAACCTAGGGTTTATATTTGGAAAAATACACATAGGTGAAATTTGTGTATTTTGATGTTTTATGATAGAATATGAGGTTTTAAATTATGTCAGACAACTTGTGCTACTCGGTTTTGAGTGAAAACGAGTAAAGAGACTTAATCGGTAAAAATACCTAATAGTCATAAGTACATGTTAGAGTGTGAATTTGATATTGTCATAGAAGGGAAAAATGATCAGCATGTCATAAAACATAAGAATAAGGGATAAATTTTAATTCCTGAGCCTAGGGGCAAAAGTGTAATTATGCAAAAGTTTAGATGCAAAAGTGTAATTTTCCAAAGTTCGTATTAAATGCTGTTTTGATGAATGTATGTATTAAATAAGATTAATTTGGCATTATAGATCAAGAGAAACGGGAATCAAGTCGCGATCGAGGAAAAGAAAAGATTGTGGACTAAATTGCAAAATCTTTATATTTTGGTACCAAGGTAAGTTCATGTGTAAATAATGTAGCATAATTGTTATTTTTAAGTTATTGATGTTAATTATATGATATGCTGATTTTTATCGTGAAATATTATGCTTTGTGGTTAATGTTGAGTAATATGCAAATTATGTTTACTACTTGATAAATATGAATTGCTACCGAGTATCGGTTCTGATATTCCGTGGAAGACGGCAAATGTCAGATCGAGGGAAAAAGTCCGTTTGAACCTTAGGAATAGATTAGGATACAAGTGACATGTCACTAGGATGGTTGAGCATCCGAACTCGTTGAGTTGAGTCCGAGTTCACTTATGGATGCGAATGTTCGAACTCGTTGAGTTGAGTCCGAGTTCGTGAGATGTAACTAGGCATCCGAACTCGTTGAGTTGAGTCCGATTTCACTTATGGATGCGAACTCCAGAGCTCGTTGAGTTGAGTCCGAGTTCACTTATGGGCGGGTTACATGATTGCTTGATTACATATGTGGCACTTATGTGCAAATTATCCGTATCCAGAGTTATATTCCGATGTGTTCAACGGGTGAAAATTTCTATGAAATGGAAGAACACTTAAGATGCAAGTGACGTTTTGGTAAGTGTTGTGAAATGGGCACTTTGGACAGGTATGTACTTAACCCTCGGGTTGAAATAGATACAACGACGATAAAGTGGTAAGATGATGAATGATGTTTAGAAATGTGATATATGTTTTGGTGATGCCATGCTAAGGTTGTTTGGTATAATTGTATTGTTATGTTACTTGTTATTTGCATATGAACTTACTAAGCATTTATGCTTACTCCTCCTTTTCATTCATTGTAGTTTTGAACAAGTCACTCAAAATTGGGACAGTCGAAGTTTCGATCACACTATCCGAAGGATTTCTATTGGTAAATGGCTTGTAAAACTTAAGTATGGCATGTATAGCAATGTACCTATTTTGTGTAAATAATTTTATGATATGGCCATGTTTGGTTGAGAAAATGTTTGATATTGATAAGTCATGGTGATGGCTAATTAGATCATGTTTGATATCATGGAAGTTTAATAGGTTATCTAGTTCATAAAAAATTCATGGAAAGATGAAACTTGCCTTAAAAATGTAATATTGCTGCAAAGAATGACATGAATTTGAAAAATCTCTAAAAATAGTATAAGTGGAAATAAATGATGATTAAGTTATGAAATTGAAGCTTAATGAGTCTATTTTTATTTGGATTGAACAAAATAGGCATATAAATTATATTTTATGAGAAATTTAAACTTTTGTGAAACAGGGCCAGAATGATTTCTGGATCCCCTGTTCTGACTTTAAAAATTTATAATAAATTTTACAAAAATAATTATAAGTTTTTATTTACATTTACAGATTCCTTATTGAGTCTAGTTTTAATATAAACAAACCTCATAGTCATTGAAATTTTTTATAGAGAGATGATTCGTAATACACAGAGGTCAGAGCAGTCAAACCCTGAAACAGGGGAGACTTTAACTAATAAACTGTACTAATTGGGCCAACCAAAAATTCTAGAAAAAAATTAGTAAATATATATATGAGTCTAAATTTAAGGAAAATTTACGGATCTTAATTTCAAGTTTCGTATCTCGAGATATGATTTTTCTTGTAACTGTGACGCAGATAGCTAGAAAGCTGTGAATGTAGAAACAAATGATTCGAAGTACTTAAATTGATAAATTATGTTAGGTAACACCTCAAGCTCGATTCCGGCGTTGGACTCGGGCGTGGGGGCGTTACATTTGGTGGTATCAGAGCAGGTTTAGTCGGTTCTCGGACTACGTGTTGTATGTACGGACTTTTGCTATACATGCCATATGTATAAATTGTGATAGTGTGACGACTTCTGACCTTTTTTTTAAATGATTTTTATATAGTAAATGGATCCCGATCTAGCTGTGGCAGATCAAGTAGAGAGTAATGCGCCAGCTCAAGCTGAAGGAGCAGCGCCGACTGAAAACCCACCTCCTACTGTTGGTCAGGGAGGAGGAGAAAGGGATCGGAAAGCCTTTCTCCAAATGATGAGTGCATGGTACACTGAGTTGTTCGTACGAACCCAAATGTACGACCTCCCCCACCTCCTCCAATTCCTCAACCTATGCCTCTGATGCCTCAAGGAGTGGATATAGTAAAATTTCATAGAAACCCTGTTGATAGAATTCGTAAACAAGGGGCTGAAGAATTTAGAGCAAATATTGATGATGATGCAGAGAAAGCAGAGTTCTGGCTTGAAAATTCTATCTGGGTATTTGATGAATTATCTTGTACACCTGAAGAATGTTTGAAATGTGCTACATCTTTGTTGAGAGATTCAGCCTATGATTAGTGGAAGACTTTAATTTCGGTGGTACCGAAAGACAGGGTAACCTGGGAATTCTTTTAAGAAGAGTTTCGGAAGAAATATATTAGTGAAAGATTTATTGATCAGAAATGTAAAGAGTTTCTTGAGCTGAAGCAAGGTAATATGACAGTCTCAGAATATGAAAGAGAGTTTGTTCGATTGAGTAAGTATGCCAGGGAATATGTTCCTACAGAAGCCAAGATGTGCCGATGATTTGAAGACGGGCTCAAAGAAGACATTAAGGTATTTTTCGGGATCCTTGAACTGAAAGAAATGGTAGTACTGGTTGATCGAGCTTGCACGGCTGAAGAACTACTTAAAGAGAAGAGAAAGGTAGAGGCTGAGACACGAAATTGGAAGAAAAGGCCAAGGAGTAAGGCACCTTCACAGCAACCCGGAAAGTCAAGAAATATGAATCCTCGTTCCCAAGTTTCAGCTGGGCAATCATATGGAAATTTTAAGAAGCAGAATATGGGTCCTAAATCTCAGAATACTTCTACAGCCAGTGTAGGAAACTCGAGATTTGTTAAACCCGAGTGCCAGCGGTGTGGTAGAAATCATTTTGGTCCGTGCAGAGCAAATGAATGTTTTCGATGTGATTCTCCAGATCATTTTATTAGAGACTGCCCAAAGAGAGCTGAGAAAGAAAATTTTCAGAATGTAAAAGCTAGTGGTGCAGACTTGAAGGGAAGGTATCCGAGAAAAGCTGGAAGTGAAACAAGCAGTAAGAATGTAGCCAGAGATGCAGCAGTTAGATCTGAAGGAAGAGCTCCGGCTAGAACTTATGCTATTAAGGCGCGTGAAGATGCTTCCTCACCCGATGTGATTACCGATACATTTTCTCTTTATGATATTAATGTTATTGCTTTGATTGATCCCGGTTCTACTTATTCATATGTATGCATGAAGCTGGTGTCTAGTATGAATATACCTGTTGAGAACATAGAATTTATGTTTAGAGTGTCGAATCCGTTAGGTAAATGTGTGATAGTTGATAAAGTATGCAAGAAATGTCCTTTAATGATTCGGGGTCATTACTTTCCGGCCGACTTGATGTTGTTTCCGTTTGATGAATTTGATGTTATTTTGGGTATGGATTGGTTGACATTGCATGATGCTATAGTAAATTGCAAAGAAAAGGTTATAGAATTAAAGTGTGAAAACGGTGAAACTCTACGGGTTGAATCAGATAAATCAGAGGCATTGTCTAGTGTGATTTCTTCGATGTCGCTCAGAGATATTTGAGAAAGGTTTATGAAGCTTATTAATACAAAAGAAGTTGAAAAGAAAGTTGAATCAGTGCCGGTTGTGTGTGAATTTGCGTATGTATTTCCAGAAGAATTGCCGGGTTTGCCTCCAGTCAGAGAAGTAGAATTTGGTATTGATTTGATATCGGGAACATCTCCGATCTCGATTGCTCCATATAGAATGGCACCAACAGAGTTGAAAGAATTAAAGTCACAATTGCAAGAGTTGACTGATAAAGGCTTTGTACTGTGTTATTTGTGAAAAAGAAGGATGGTTCTATGAGATTATGTGTTGATTATCGGCAGTTAAACAAGGTGACAATCAAAAACAAGTATCCATTGCCGAGAATTGATGATTTGTTTGATCAGCTAAAAGGAGCGACATGGTTTTCAAAGATTGACTTGAGATCTGGGTATTATCAGCTGCGAGTAAAAGAGTCAGATGTGCCTAAAACTGCTTTTAGAAAAAGGTACGGTCATTATGAATTTTTAGTTATGCTATTCGGGTTGACAAATGCTCCTGCTGTGTTTATGGATTTAATGAATCGCATATTTCGGGCATACTTGGACAAATTTGTTATGGTGTTTATAGATGATATTTTAATTTATTCAAAAGATGAGACAGAGCATGCTGAGCATTTGAGGATAGTTTTGCAAACTTTGAGAAATAAGCAGTTGTATGCTAAGTTTAGTAAAAGTGAATTTTGGCTCCGGGAAGTTGGATTTTTGGGTCATATTGTTTCAGGTGATGGTATACGGGTTGATCTTAGTAAAATTTCAGCCATTATTGATTGGAAACCACCGAAAAACGTAACTGAAGTTAGAAGTTTCTTGGGGCTAGCTGGGTATTGTCGGTGGTTTGTAAACAGATTTTCTATAATTGCTGCTCCTATGACTAGACTACTCCGAAAGGATGTTAAATTTGAATGGACGGAAGAATGTCAACAAAGTTTCGATGAATTGAAAAAGTTATTAACTGAAGCACCAGTGTTAGTACAACCCGAATCAGGTAAAGAATTTGTGGTGTATAGTGATGCTTCTCTAAATGGCTTGGGGTGTGTACTCATGCAAGAAGGAAAAGTGGTGGCTTATGCTTCAAGGCAGTTAAAACCTCATGAGAGGAATTATCCTACTCACGATTTGGAATTGGCTACGGTGGTATTTACTTTGAAGATTTGGTGACATTATTTGTATGGTGAAAAGTGCCGAGTATATACTGATCACAAAAGTCTTAAATACTTGATGTCATAAAAAGACTTAAATTTGAGACAGCGTAGATAGTTGGAGTTATTGAAAGATTATGAGCTTGTTATTGATTATCATCCGGGAAAAGCGAATGTGGTTGCCGATACTTTAAGCAAAAAATTGTTGTTTGCTTTGAGAGTTATGAACACTCAGTTGAAAATGTCAGATGATAGTTCGATTCTAGCAGAGATAAGAGCTAGACCGATGTTTTTACAAGAGATTTCTGAAGCTCAGAAAAATTATCAAGATTTGCTAGCCAAGAGAAGACAGTGTAAAGCTGATACGGGATCAGATTTCAGAATCGGTTCTGATGGTAGCTTGATGTTTAAAAATCAGATTTGTGTACCGAAAAATGATGAGTTGATTCAAAAGATTTTGCATGAAGCACATAATGGCTGTTTGGCGGTTCATCCGGCAAGATTTAAAATGTATAATGACTTGAAGAAAATGTATTGGTGGAGTGGAATGAAAAGAGATATTTCCGAGTTTGTATCAAAGTGTTTAATTTGTCAATAGGTGAAAGCTGAACACCAAGTGCCTTCAGGATTACTTCAGCCTATTATGGTTCCTGAATGGAAATGGGATCGGATTACTATGGATTTTATTTTAGGGTTGCCATTGACTCCAGGAAAGAAAGATGCCATTTGGGTAATAGTTGACAGACTGACTAAATCGGCTCATTTTATTTCGGTACGTATGGATTATTCTCTTAATAAATTGGTTGAATTGTATATCCGTGAGATTGTTAGACTTCATGGAATACCTTTGTCTTTCGGATAGAGATCCGAGATTTACTTCACGGTTTTGGAAAAAGTTGCAATAGGCATTAGGTACAAAGTTAAATTTCAGCACTGCCTTTCATCCACAAACTGATGGGCAATCAGAGAGAGTAATTCAGATTCTTGAAGACATGCTCAGATGTTGCGTATTGGAATTTCAAGGCAGTTGGGAAAGGTACTTACCGTTGGTAGAATTTGCTTATAATAATAGTTATCAGATGAGTTTGAAAATGGCACCTTATGAAGCATTATATGGTCGTAAGTGTCGAACACCTTTGTATTGGACTGAACTCAAGGAAAATCAGATTTATGGAGTTGATCTAATAAAAGAAACCGAAGAAAAGGTGAAAGTGATTCGAGATTGTTTGAAAGCTGCTTCAGATAGACAGAAATCTTATGCAGATTTGAAACAAAAAGAAATCGAGTTTCAAGTTGGTGATAAGGTATTTTTGAAAGTGTCTCCATGGAAGAAAGTTCTTAAATTTGGACGGAAGGGCAAGTTAAGTCCGCGTTTTATTGGGCCGTATGAAATAATTGAAAAAGTTGGACCGGTTGCATATCGACTAGCATTACCACCTGAATTAGAGAGGATTCATGATGTGTTCCACGTATCTATGCTACGTCGGTATCGTTTGGATCCTTCACATATAATTTCACCGACAGAAATTGAACTACGACCGGATATGACTTACGAAGAAGAACCGATTAAGATCTTAGCTCGAGAGGTCAAGAAACTAAGAAATAAAAGTGTCGCTCTCATGAAAGTATTGTGGCAAAAGCATGGGGTAGAAGAGACTACATGGGAACCTGAAGAAACTATGAGAAACCAATACCCACACCTGTTTACCGGTAAGATTTTCGAGGACGAAAATCCTTAAAATGGGGGGAGAGTTGTAATATCCTGAATTAGGGCTTAATCGGAATCATGGTTTTGTGACCATAAATCCGAGATAGAAATAATTATTTTATAATTATTTTGATGATTATGATATGATTGCATGATTGTGTGAAAATTTCGTGATGAAATTCTATGCCTAAAGTGTTTAAATTGAAAGTAGGGACTAAATCGAATAAGTTGCAAAATTTGCATTCTAGAAGTTTTTAGTATGAAATTGCATTGAAATATTAATTAGGAGGTCTTAAATAGCAATTTGACCAATTTTAAGTTCATGGACAAAATTAGGACATGGAAGGAATTTTTGGAAAGCTTAGTAGTAAGGGCATTTTGGTCATTTAGTTATTAAAATGAATTAAAAACAAAATTAAAAGCCAATTTTTGTCCATCTTCTTCATTAGGCCGAAATTTCAAGGGTTCTCCATAGCTAGGGTTTGTTTCAAGCTTCCAAGCTCCATAGTAAGTGATTCCAAGCCCCGTTTTCAATGTTCTTTACGTTTTTGGAATCCCTAAGCTCGATTAAGCTTATGCTAGCAATAATTCAACCTAGGGTTTATATTTGGAAAAATACCCATAGGTGAAATTTGTGTATTTTGATGTTTTATGATAGAATATGAGGTTTTAAATTATGTTAGACAACTTGTGCTACTCGGTTTTGAGTGAAAACGAGTAAAAGGGCTTAATCTCCAAAAATACCTAATAGTCATAAGTACATGTTAGAGTGTGAATTTGATATTGTCATAGAAGGGAAAAATGATCAGCATGTCATAAAACATAAGAATAAGGGATAAAGTTTAATTCCTGAGCCTAGGGCAAAAGTGTAATTATGCAAAAGTTTAGGGGCAAAAGTGTAATTTTCCAAAGTTCGTATTAAATGTTGTTTTGATGAATGTATGTATTAAATAAGATTAATTTGGTATTATAGATCAAGAGAAACGGGAATCAAGTCGCGATCGAGGAAAAGAAAAGATTGTGGACTAAATTGCAAAATCTTTATATTTTGGCACCAAGGTAAGTTCAAGTGTAAATAATGTAGCATAATTGTTATTTTTAAGTTATTGATGTTAATTATATGATATGCTAATTTTTATCGTGAAATATTATGCTTTGTGGTTAATGTTGAGTAATATGCAAATTATGTTTACTACTTGATAAATATGAATTACTACCGAGTATCGGTTTCGATATTCCGTGGAAGATGGCAAATTTCAGATCAAGGGAAAAATCCCGTTTGAACCTTAGGAATAGATTAGGATACAAGTGACATGTCACTAGGATGGTTGAGCATCCGAACTCGTTGAGTTGAGTCCGAGTTCACTTATGGATGCGAATGTTCGAACTCGTTGAGTTGAGTCCGAGTTCGTGAAATGTAACTAGGCATCCGAACTCGTTGAGTTGAGTCTGAGTTCACTTATGGATGCGAACTCCCGAGCTCGTTGAGTTGAGTCCGAGTTCACTTATGGGCGGGTTACATGATTGCTTGATTACATATGTGGCACTTATGTGCAAATTATCAATGTATCCGAGTTATATTCCGATGTGTTCAACGGGTGAAAATTTCTATGAAATGGAAGAACACTTAAGATGCAAGTGACGTTTTGGTAAGTGTTGTGAAATGGGCACTTTGGACAGGTATGTACTTAACCCTCGGGTTGAAATAGATACAACGACGATAAAGTGGTAAGATGATGAATGATGTTTAGAAATGTGATATATGTTTTGGTGATGCCATGCTAAGGTTGCTGGTATAATTGTATTGTTATGTTACTTGTTATTTGCATATGAACTTACTAAGCATTTATGCTTACTCCCTCCTTTTCATTCATTGTAGTTTTGAACAAGTCAGCTCGGGAATCGGGACAGGTCGAAGTTTCGATCACACTATCCGAAGGATTTCTATTGGTAAATGGTTTGTAAAACTTAATTATGGCATGTATAGCAATGTACCTATTTTGTGTAAATAATTTTATGATATGGCCATGTTTGGTTGAGAAAATATTTGATATTGATAAGTCATGGTGATGGCTAATTAGATCATGTTTGATATCATGGAAGTTTAATAGGTTATCTAGTTCATAAAAAAATTCATGGAAAGATGAAACTTGCCTTAAAACAGAATATTGCTGCAGCAATGACATGAATTTGAAAAATCACTAAAAATAGTATAAGTGGAACTAAATGATAAGTAAGTTATGAAATTGAAGCTTAATGAGTCTATTTTCATGTGGATTGAACAAAACAGGCATATAAATTATATTTTATGAGATATTTAAACTTTTGTGAAACAGGGACAGAATGATTTCTGGATCCCCTGTTCTGACTTTAAAAATTTATAATAAATTTTACAAAAATAATTATAAGTTTTTATTTACATGTACAGATTCCTTATTGAGTCTAGTTTTAATATAAACTAACCTCATATTCATTGAAATTTTTTATAGAGAGATATCTGATTCGTAATACATAGAGGTCAGAGCAGTCAAACCCTGAAACAGGGGAGACTTTAACTAATAAACTGTACTAATTGGGCCAACCAAAAATTCTATAAAAAAATTAGTAAATAGATATATGAGTCTAAATTTAGGGAAAATTTACATATCTTGAATTCAAGTTTCGTAACTCGAGATATAATTTTTCTTGTAACTATGATGCAGATAGCTAGAAAGCTGTGAATGTAGAAACAAATGATTCGAAGTACTTAAATTGATAAATTATGTTCGGTAACACCTCAAGCTCGATTCCGGCGTCGGACTCGGGCGTGGGGGCGTTACATTTGATGGTATCAGAGCAGGTTTAGTCGGTTCTCGGACTACGTGTTGTATGTACGGACTTTTGCTATACATGCCATATGTATAAATTGTTAACTTCAATGAAAACCCCACTACTCCTAAACATATTCGGTAACCCTTAACAAATAATGTATTAATCAATCGCAATTTTTGTTAAACAGATTATATGCATCAAATATACATATAACAGATTGAACAAATTGAAATGAAGAGCATACATATTATACAATTGCATCAACCATTGAATTTAATCTCAAATCTGTATCATACAAGTGACTCTAATACCACTGTTGGATAACTGGGACGCCCCGTGACGCAATAGAAGAATTATTCTAGCGATCCAAACCAGGAATCCATGTACGAGGAACAAATCAAGAAGAAAAGGTTTGAAAAATATACATTTTAAACTCTAAAAAATAAGAAGGAACCACTGTTGTTTTAATCCTCTTCGCATGTTACTGATCCAAAGCTGCAACAGAATCGTCCCGGCCTCTATGTAGTCTACCCTATTGCGAACGAATAAACAAAAAAACTCCCACTGAGTATTTCAGAGAGTTTTTCAGAAAAGAAATGTGGCTGCTAGACCTAGGTTCCTTTCTTTGTGGTTAATGTTGGTTAACACTCTTCTGCACACTAGGGTTTTATTTTTTTATAATTCCTTTTATTTAATATCCCCTAAAAAAAGTGAAGTCTGCTTTTTGGTGCCAGAATATATATGAAAATATCACAATGTAATATCCTTTCTAAAAGGATATTAATTTCCATATATATTTTATGTTTGACTGAAATTAATAATTATGATACTTTATTTTAATAATTTTGGTAAACGGATCATAATTAATATTTTATACGAATCAAATTCATAAATTTATTTTAACTATGTTCTCTATTCTTGTACAACGAATTTGTACATATATTGTATTTATTATTTAACTATAAAATTACATTAATCCAATAATTAATATAATTCACGTGACAGTTAAATTTAATGCCAACTGTGTTTAGATTCTGTTCGTTTCAACCATAGGGTGTGACCTTGTAGGCTCTTGTAACATTAGTAGTGATACTAGAACACTTTCAATGTTACAAGCAATGAGTGACATCTAGCAATGCATTATCCCTACCCAAGTTACAAGAAGTCGTGGTTCAACATAACCTTTCTGTGATAAATTTTCATGTATTATATCCTTTTGTCCTTTATATCTCGATTGGACGTAAGTCATGGAATAGTCACACTTTCAAAGTCCAATCTCATGTTTATTGATACCCAAAGTAGACTACAATAAACAAATAAGTGTAATATCTCATATTAACTTATTTTAGCATGGCCATGCATTTCTAGTCTTACTTCATCAAGTGGCCTAAGATATTGCTCCCATTATGTAAGAGGGACAAATCCTATCTTGATCAATCATATCCCACTACATAGATTGTGGCATACCCAACATCAGTCTTTATAGTACAACCTATTATAGTAGATGTTTGACTGTATCAAAATATATGACTCACTATGTTGGGATAATGATGATCTCAAGTTTAAGGAACGTACACATAGTTATCACTATGAGTAATGTTGTGACTATTATATAATAATCCAAGAAACATACTCATAGCGGGTTAGTCCAATAAGTCGTTTTCTAACATATACTCATGTATTTTGACATCCTTATGTCAATGACAACACTTTGTCATCAATCAACTACATATTAGTCTTAATGTATTATTGTTGTCCAAGTCTATAATTATACTCGACTAAAGACTTTTTAAGAGTAATCATATTATTCTCAAGACATTATTATAAAACGATTTATTTATATGCACAAAAAAAAAACTAAAATAATAATGGCAATGCCTTATATTAATAAACGAGGTAAAACATGTTATTACAATCATCTCATGATTGGTCTTTGGGCATACTCTAACGCGACAACTTTTTAGCGTTGTATGATGGTCATCTTCTCTGTTATGGTCGAAAATTCCTTAAATTTTTCATTGATGATTTCTCTGTATTTGACAACGATTTTGAAGATTGTGTAAAAAATCTGGAATTGATTCTATGCCGCAATGAAGAGACAAATCTTATCTTGAATTGGGGAAAATGCCACTTCATGGTTTGTTAAGGAATTTTCTTAGGGCATAGGATATCACAGCGAGGAATTGAAGTAAACGGAGCAAATATTGAAGTAATAGAAAAATTACCACTTCCCACCAGTGTCAAGGGTGTTAGAAGTTTTCTAGGTTATGCAGGATTTTATAGAAGATTCATTAAGGATTTCTTAAAGTTATCTAAACCCTTATGCACTACTAGAGCAAAATAAACCCTTCTATTTGATGAACACTGCCTGAGTGCTTTTGAGGAATAAAAGAAAAGACTGGTAGCAGCACCAATTGTAGTAGCTCTAGAATGGACCTCACCGTTCAAACTCATGTGCGATGCCAACGATTATGCCATGGGAGCAATGTTGAGGTAGAAGAGAGACAAAATATTGCGTGCAATATATTATCCTAGCAAAACTCTAGCAGATGCACAACTTAATTATACCACTATGGAAAAAGAGTTGTTAGTTGTGGTATTTGCGTTTGACAAATTTGATCCTTATCTAGGGGGTACCAAGGTCACAGTTTACACAGATCACTCGACTATCAAATACTTAGTGTGTAAGAAAGATGCTAAGTCGAGATTGATTAGGTGGGTATTGTTACTACAAGATTTAACTTGGAAATTCGGGATCAAAAGGGGACTGAAAACCAAGTGGCTGATCATTTGTCAAGGTTAGAATTGGATAATGTAGATGGCAATGATAACTGTATCAAAGAAGATTTTCCATACAAACAATTTTTATTTGCCAAGGCATTACCTTGATATGCCGATATAGTGAATTTTTTAGTTAGTGGTGTGATGCCACCTGATTTAAACACCCACAAAAGGTGGAAATTTCTTTTTGATGCTAAGCACTATTATTGGGATAAACCCTTCTTATTTAAACATTGTGCCGATCAAATCATTCGGAAGTGTGTCCCTGACAATGAAATGCACAATATTTTGCAACATTGTCATTCTGCTCCTTATGGAGGACATTTTTAGAGGAATAAGAACAGTCGATAAAGTACTTCAGTCGGGATTCTATTGGCCAAATTTGTTTAAAAATGCTCATGAATTCTATCAATCGTGTGACCATTATCAGAGAATGGGGAATCTATCTAGGAGACATGAAATGTTGTTGCATAGTATATTAGAGGTTGAGTTATTCGATGTATGGGGAATAGATTTTATGGGTCCATTTCCACCATCAGTAGGCAAATTGTACATACTTTTGGCGGTAGATTATATTTCTAAGTGGGTAGAAGTGGTAGCCCTAGCTACCAATGACGCTAAGTCAGTACTAAAGTTCCTACATAATAACCTCTTTACAAGATTTGGTACACCTAGAGCCATTATCAGTGATGAAGGATCCCATTTTGATTGTAAACTGGTGGCCAATGCCTTACGCAGGTATAGGGTGAATCATAAGATTGCTACGACATATCATCCTTAAACAAATGGACAAGCTGAGATTTCTAATAGAGAAATTAAACAAATTTTGGAAAAAATGGTAAATCCATCTCATAAGGATTCATCCACTAAACTGGATGAAGCTTTATGGGCCTATTGGACTGTGTTTAAAACACCATTAGGGATGTCACCTTTTAAACTTGTTTGTGGAAAGCCATGTAACTTACTTGTTGAGCTTGAGCATAAAGCATGTTAGGCTATCAAGAAGCTAAACATGGACTGGGCTACTGCTAGCAATAAAAGGTTGTTAGAGTTGAATGAAATGGAAGAGTTTCAGGCACAAGCATATGAAAATGCTAGACTATACAAGGAAAAGACCAAGCGATGGCATGATAAAAGAATTGTGCCAAGGGAATTTGAACCAAGACAATAGTTATTACTGTTTAATTCTAGACTCAAATTGCTCCCTAGTAAATTGAAATCTCGCTGGTCAGGTCCTTTTAAAGTAGTTCAAGTATTCTCACACGGAGCTGTTGATATCAAAGACATGAAAACAGGTGTTACATTCAAAGTTAATGGACAACGCTTGAAGCACTACTGGGGGTGCTCATGTGGAGCATGACAAGCAAAGCATCGACCTTTGAAATGCTTGAGTTAGAAATTTTGGATTTTATTTTATTTGTTTGTTTTACTTTTAAATTTATTTCTTCTTTTTTTGTTCTTTTAGTTATTTCTGTTTGCTAGTTATGTACTAAATTTTTATTCCATTTCTGATTTTTATATATTAGTGTTACTTTTCAAAGGCAAGATAAAAGACCAAACTTCTTAGTGTGTACTGGAAGGATGATTGTTGTGGCATTATAGAGGAGCATTATGCCATGACAACCTGGGTAATGAGGTGTTAAATTATCAAGGGTTGACCGGGTAGAAAAGTCCAAATGAGAGATTCTTTAAGCAGATTAACCTAATAATTTTTTTGGGAGCCTTAGGAAGTTAGCCTATATTGTAGGGTTAGATCATTTTATTTTCCCCCAAGAATTTCTTTCTTTTCTTCTTGCCACGTCACAAACTTCCCTAGCATGTTTCATCCTCCCTAACACTTTCATCGTTAACCTTCTTATTTCCCTCTCTTCAACTATTCACATCTTATGTTTCTTATAAAGCTCTCACCTTTACGATTTCTTTATCTTCAACCACTACTCCATTTTATTTACACTATATCTCTCAAATATTTCTCTTTGTTCTTTTTAATGGCTCGGGTTAAGAAAGCTTCTAAAACTGTGGAGTCATCGCACACTGACGTTTCTCAACCGTGGACTAACAAGGGAAAATTTTTCCAAGCTCTGAGGCATTAATATTACTTCGGCAACTTAATAAAGTCAGGCTTCTATTGCCACACGTGTTCCCATAGCAACACCTTTAGTCCCTCAGGGCTCATTCGACCAACAAATATTGAACTCCTTGAAGCAGCTAGAGTAAAAGATGTCCTTGTTTGAAAGTCAGCAGTACCAACTAGCTGAAGAGTTGCTCTAGGCTAAAGAGCAATAGGCTCAATGTTGGTCATATGTGAGGGATAGGATTTGGTAGTTAAGCGATCTTTGCAAAATAATTTTTTGAAACCAATGCCAGAATTCCTTATCGTTACCACGGTTTTGCTCCCATCTGCTGAGATTAAAGTAGAACCAGCTCCAACTACTGCCAGAGTTGACTCTGAAAATGAAGAGACCAATGCTGATGTTGGACAAGCTATTGAGGAAACTGAAAAGTTAACATCCGTTGAGCCTAGGAAGGATAAAGAAGAAGGAAAGGAAGGATAGAATGACCCTACTACTGCTACAACTCCTGCCATCGCAAAAGGCAAAACTCATGTACCACCATCTCCACCAGCCTCTGTGACTGCACAAGATCATGTGATTGATTAGTTGATCGATGATCTCACAAAAACAGAAAAGGAAGGCGAAGATGTAAACCCCTTGAAAAGGAAGATGAGGTACATGGTTAATACTCGTAAGTCCACACGAAGAACTGAATAAAGTACCTACAATATAACCTAAGCCAAATAAGTTTTTTTTTCTCTTTTCTTTTAATGATCTTGCATTTCATTTCATTTTTCCATGGCCTTTATCTATTTGTAGCTATATTTTTGTTGCATGGACATGTATTGAGGACAATACATCCCTTAGGTTTGGGGGTGTATTGTGCATTTAGGTTGCACTTTATATAATATGGATGTTCTGCCACTGCATTGTAACCATCAAAGTATTGTTTTGTCTATAAAAAGTACAATTTATACTTATTATGTTTGATGATGAGTTTATATTTTTCGATATACCTAAAACATGTGACAGTGGATTGGGTGAATTTAGCTTAGGTTAAGATGCTTGAAAATTAATTCCTAAAAATTGGATGTCTTATACTCAGTGTGTTTTTTTTTTTTTTTGGGATATAGTAGGTATCTTTTAATGAACTTAGGGATTTTTAAAGCCAAGCATTAGTTATATCGCCACAACATTATTCTAAAAAGGACAGTAGACACTCCAATGTTTAAAATTTTCAAGTAGGTCAGCATCACTTTATGTTATTTTTAGTTGTTAATATATGAAATGTCAGGTATGTTGTATTTATTTTCATACGAACTTACTAAGCTTTGAGTAAGCTTACCTTTGTTTCATTTTTCTTCCTTGTAAATTGTTGGAAATCGTTGTTGATTGGAACATTTTCAGAGCTCACACTATCCACAAATTCACTCGGTAGACTTTCAAACATTTTGGCCCAGTTATAAGTGGCATGTAGTAATAGGTGTAATGTTTATAAGAATTAATTTTGTTTTGGTTGGTTGTTATATGAAATGATATATATATGCTTTGGTTAATACAGTGTATCTTACTTGATGAGCTTTGGCACTTAGAAGTGATAATGATGTGTTGAATGTATATGTATGGATGCTAAGGTATGATATAAGTGAATGACTTGTTTTAGTCTTGTTATAATGTGGTATAAGAAAGAAAATTTATTTGGTAGATTGAGTTGGTATCAAATTTAGGTGCAATGAATGAAAAGTTTTGATATTGAAATGGTGCCATTGAGGCAAATAGATTAGAAGAGTAGGCAATGTTTTATAGTGTATCATGACATGTTTGAATAGCTACATTTTTCAGTATAACCATTTGTATGTGTTTGGAATGACTTGGAATAGGTAACTTGCATTCAAAGGCACTTTATGTTGCACACGGTTTGGCACACAGCCGTGTTTCTCCACACGGGCTGGTGACACAGCCGTGTGACCACTGAGGGAAGTTAATTTTTGTTCCACATGGTCTCAATTAGATACATGGTCCAAACACATGATCATGTGAAATTTTTTTGAATTATAACATTTTAATCTACATGGTTTTAGTGAGATACATGGAATTGTAACTCTATCACACATGGTCAAAGCATTTTACACGACCCAACCCTGTTTACTAAAATTTCCATAATTTTTGTTATGTTTTCAATTAAATTCCTATTTGATTTTGGGATGGTTTAAGAGCTTTCGTAAGCTCGATTGAGACTCGAATATATATAAATCATATTATGTAAGAATTATAGAATGCTTTATTGTGTAATTGAATGTTTAATGCTGGAAATGTACATAATTTGTTTCGTTAACTATTGTAGCATTCTATCGCTTAGGTTTGATGATTGGGTCGAGTGAGAGGTGTTACAATTTTCCACTAGTTCTACCTTGTTTACTAGGGCCTTTACACTTTCACTTGCACACGTTTCTTTCTTTCCAGGTTTTCACATCATGTTCAAGTATGGACTTTCACACATTAGTAAGAATATATCACACATTTTCACATGAATAATTCACATTTTTTATCATATAATTCACTCATGAAATATTCTTTCACTAGTATTATATATATCAGACTTAATATATTCACTTTAATGGTAACTTGTGATAATAGTTGTTTATACTTTAATATCAAGTATTATCTTTCACTTCACTAGTTTCATTACTTGTAAATTAATTCATTTATCACATAGTGAATTCTAGCTCATGATTATCTGTTTTTACATTTGATTATACATTTATATATTATTCAATTTAGTTCCAATTTCTAACTTGTCAAGTACACTACAAGCCTATTTTCTCTTGTCACTTCTCATATCACATATTTTATCAATTTTCTCAAGTTAATTTTTTAAATTTCTAGATATAATTTCTCATCATAATTTCACAATAATATTATTTTTAATTAATTTCACATTCATTTAACTAGATTTATCACATATTTCAATTTAGTCTTTTAAAAATCAAATAAAATCAATAGGAGCACTTACCTGTTTATGGCTAACATTTCAATTCATTTATTTCACTTTTTTTCCTTTCACACCTTTGTCACTTTCTTTCTTTTGTCTACAACACTTCCATCACTTTCTCTATTTTTCTCTTCATGAACACAAAATAAACATAATCAAGACTTATACCAAGAGTAACTATTGCTTCTTTCTTAATTCACCAATACACAAAATTCGCAAAAAAAAAAAAAACTTATACTATTACCTTGTCATCTTGATTTCTCACACTTCCCTAACTTTCTTTCACTTCCAACTTCAAGTTTCTTGATTCCAGGATGATAAACAACCTCATCAAAGTCTAAACATCAATTTATTTAAACATATGAATTTTAAAATCTATTAATTACTATAATTTTAATTTTGTATTAACCATGATTTTTCTTTGCATTGCATGTAATTTCAAAATAAACCTTTGGTTTCTTTTTAACTTGTATTTATTTATTATATATACAAATTTTAAATTTAAATTGCTACAAGAATTTTCTAATTATTATTTTCTATGAAAATAATTTTTTAAGTATTTGGTATGAATTACCACCACTAAAATATTTAGGCTCTGTTTGTTTGTCAGTAAAATGTTTTCTGAAAAATGATTTACTTTTCTGGTGTTTGGATGAATCTGTATAAAATATTTTCTGTTGTTTTGTAGATTTCCTGAAAATATTTTTCGGAAAAGCTATTTTTATATATATTAATAAATTTATATTTTAATTTGTTTTTACATATATTACAATGACTTATTTATAAAAAAATAAATCAAATTAAATATATAATAATACTCAATTATTAAGCTAGAATATTGACCGTCAGAAATTAAAAACAACCAAAGTCAAATAAATTATTTATAATTGTGTTATAAAAAAATAAAAAATAAGGATTGAATAATTATAAATTAGCTTCCAAACTACAATTAATACTAGAAATTAATAATATTATCCAAATATATAATTAGTAATACACCATATAATAACAACAACATTGCCTAAGTGCATAACTAATATTACACCATATTAAAAATATCAATATCTTCAACCTTGAGAAAATTTTTGAAGCCAAATTTTTCTATGCTTCTTACTTTTAACTAAAAAAGCTTTGGCCTCGAATTCATGACTCACTAGATAATCAAACACAGAACACAGGAAGTCATCATCAAATCTTTCACCTCCATCAACATCACTTCTTCATAAAGATGTGATGTCTTGTCCGCAGTAAATTGTTAAGCATTAGCAATTTTGCCAAATTGTTTACCCACAAATTTAATTTATTCATTAATAACACTTTCTTGAGCATTTTTTCTTTTACGTTTGGATGTGCCAGATGAAGATATTTTTGTTCTTACTTCTTCAATCTCTTCATTGTCGCAGTCTATAGGCACTGAATCTTGGTTACCATCATCCAAATATATGTCAACAAATGTCCTGGCAAAACTCCCTGTTGCCATATCTTTGCCAACAACCAAAGTCATTTCATCATGATGATCAATGCTTTTATTCAAAAATGGTTCATACTTCTTGTGTGCCTGTTGGATATTATACACAATTAGAATAACAAGTAAAAAAATAATTGAAATATACTTAACATATACATACAGATATTACCATCACTGCTGCATCATATGTCGCTCTATCACATTTGATCATTTTCATGTTATCATCCCATCCAAAACTACTTTTACCCCGAATTGTGCATATAATTTACCACTAATTTTTTACAGTCCTCAAATAAATTTCCACATGCTTCGCATCGCATTGGACTTGAAATCTTTCTGAAATAGCTTCGACAACTCAATTAATAGAAACTGATTTGAAAGAATTAGAAGGCTTATTTCCTTTCTCGGCCTCCTCTGCTAAAATTTTAAGAAAAAGATGTTCCATTAATTTTGTCTATCTGAATTGCTTGGAGGTCCCTTCTTTGTTACCCTTACCCATTCTACATTAATAATTGTCATTGTCAATCATTTTAATATCCAACAAGCTTAAAACATAATAAATTCAATATGTAACAAATTCAAGACATAATAATTTCAAAATCCAACAAACTAAAATTTCAATATCATTATCCAACCAACATTAATAAAAAGAAAAAATTATTTTAATACTAAAACATACATAACATAGAAACAATAACCCTAAGCCCTAAACCTACCTAATATTTCTAGCCATATAATCAGTCCACATTGTAACACCCCTAACCTGTATCCGTCGCTAGACTAAGGTTAAAGGCATTACCAGACAAATCGAAATAATTCCCAAACATTTCATAATCATCATATTAACATAATCACACATCATTTTAGAATCCTTATATAGGTCAACGAGACCTAAAACATGCATTAGGAAGGGATTGGGTCTAAACCGAACACATACAAAATTTTTCGATACTTAAACATTTTTCAAAGTTATAAAGGTCACACGCTCGTGTGAATAGACCATGTGCCTCACACGGCATTAGACACGCCCGTGTGTCTAGGCCGTAGCAAAACAGGGCATACATACTGACTTGATCACATGGGCAGTCACAATGCCCGTTTGTCCAGACTGTGTGGTATGAAATTTGGCTTGATTTAAGCCACATTTTTTTCCTTGCTCATGCATATCTAATCCATTTCATTATGATTCATTTCAAACCAATTAATAGGCAGTCATTCATACATTTCCCAAAGTAGTATTCAAACATTATATCTAATGAATCATGACAATCTAATGCTTAACTTATAACTGAGCATATAACATTACATATATTTCATAAGCTAATTATCGAACTTATTACTTCAATTCATGCTCATATCAAACAGAATAATTCATATCACATGGCTTATGGTTCTTTAGCATATTTGGCAAAACCAACTTCACAAAATAGTCAAATACAGATTTTAAACAACATAGTCATATGTGCATTTAATATTAAGTTAAAATCAAAACATAACATATGGCTTAACAAGCATCCATACATGAACCAAAAACCAACCTTACGAAATGGACAAATATGCTTTTAATATCATTTATATATAAGTGCATAGTTACCATGTTATCAATAGCTATTTTCTAGCTCAATTGCTGAACTAATATACAAAACTTATGTGCTAAATAACTGTCAATATTACCTATACATATCCAATTCATTTCTCCTCAATGCAGTTAGCTAAGTTAATGTCACGACACATTATAAAATAACCTTGCGACCGCAAAGCATGCTTATTATTTACCACTGCCAAACCAATTCACAAGATAAATTATACAACCAAAACAAGTCAATAATAAACCACAACCTAATCACATCCATCAGCCATATTTACTCCACTTAAACCGAATTATATTAATCCACAAATGCAAGACATACTATGAATCAAGTTTACCATAATAAGCTAATTATAATAACCTTACATATCATTACTCAAAACCGATTTCATGTAACCAACATCACCACATATTTACCATGAATCATACCTCTTAAATTAAGCTTGTAATGTGACTGAATATAAATACCAACATTCACATCATGAACAAGCCATTTTCACATGGCTATATACATATACTAATTCCAAAATCAACTATATTAAAACTTGCCTATACATGCCACATAACTAAAATTCAAAACTTTAATTTACCGAAATGATAATCGGATAGTATGATGAGATCTCCTTCGACTTCCAACCTGAGCAAGTCTCCGAAACTCTATAAACATAGAAAAAATGCACACAGAGTAATCTTTAAAGCTTAGTAAGCTCGTATCTTAATAAACTTAACATAACAAATAATATCATTACAAAGCCATATGCATGATATGCTATCTCATACAACTTTTTCAAGTTATAAAACATATTCTCATATCGAATTATCATCATCCAATATTATACTTTCTTACTTCAAAAACTTTAGCTTTCACAAGCTTATTCAAATCAATTTTCCTATATCATTCAATTCACACTTTCACATAGCCAAATGAGCATATTATGGAAATAACACATTTAATCATATATATATACATAAATCTCATATCATCATTTATACTCAATTTCACTTTTCGTACATATAACATCTGACAATTTCACGTAGGCCACTTATAAACCTTTCTTATTCATTTATTCATGTTTCATTTACACATATTCACATTTCATTTCCATATACATCACATAACATTCTTTGAACATATATACTTACCTTTCGTTTTCAAAAATTGTATACATTTCAACGTACCTGAATCGGAATGTCTTTCACATAATCATTTATTTTTCGGAATACCCGTTGAACTGTTCGGAATCAATAAGGATACTCGGATAACTCATAAACTAGTACAAGGCCAACGTCTCAGACTTGGTCTTACATATAATCAAATATCGATGCCACTGTCCCAGACAGGGTCTTACACGAAATTATATACGATGCCAATGTCCCAGACATGGTCTTACATGTAAATCACAAATCGACGCCAACATCCCAGACGTGGTCTTACACGATAACACATATAGGAATCCTATGTCATGACATATGTATCCTAACTATTCCTATGGTTCGTACGGGGCTTTTCGAACGTCGTCACATTATTGCAACTTTCTCATATTCATATATTCTACTTCTCGAACAATTCAATATCATAATAACATATATATAACTTATTCAAAATACAAATATTTGTATTACCATACAGCATTTAATTCAATCATACAAATAGTATGCATTTATAATATGATTTTGTAACGTTTATTAAAATACGAACTTACCTTATTCGCAGTAACGACAAATTAAGTCGACTAATCCGATACTTTGATTTTCCCTCGATTTAGGTCTGAATTCCGCTTTTTCCAATCTAATTAATATCAAAATTAACTTATTCAAAATTTCATTAAATTTTATCCAAGAACTCATAATTTGGGTATTTTACATTTTAACCCCTAACATTTCACATTTTCACAATTTAGTCCTTATTTCAAAATAACACAAAATACACAAAATCTCATCAAACCCATATTAGGCTGAATTTACCTTAGGTCTCTAGCAACCCATTTCTTTCATTTATTTTACATTTTGACCCCCTCAATTTACAAATTTCTCAATTTAGTCCTTAATACACATTTTTATCAAAATCACTTAGTTAAACATAAAAATCAAACATCAAAGATTTATTATTCATCATAAAACAACATTTTCATCACATTATCAACAATGGCAAATTTCAAATTCATCATCAATTCCGAAAATTGAAGCATGGGCTAAGTAATATTCAAAGCAACGATCTCAAAAATATAAAAATTATCAAAAACCGAGCAAAATACATACCCGAATCAAGCCTCCTAAGTGCTGAACTCCAAAGCTTCAAGATGGTTTCTTTCTTCTCAATATTCGGCCATCAAAATAAAAGATGAACATGCAAAAATTTTCTTTATGTTTTATTTTATTAACTTTAATACATAATTTACTATTTTAACCTTAATGAATTAATAATAAAATCATATAATGGTTGTCCATTACCGTCTATCCCATTATCCAATGGCCAAATTTCATTTTAAAGACTTCATAATTATTTAATTAAAGCAAACAGGTACTTTAACATATGGCACGCTACTTTTACATTTTAAGCGATTAAGTCTTTTTTCACAAATTGGCACTTAAACAATAAAATTTTCATACGAAAATTTCACACATATCAATTCACATACTTTAAGCATAGAATATAATATTAAAAAAAATTGACTCGAATTGGTGATCTCGAAACTACTATTCCGACTAGAGTCTAAACCGGGCTGGATTTTGATCTTGAAATTATTATGTTGGTTGGATAATGATATTGAAATTTTAGTTTGTTGGATTTTGAAATTATTATGACTTGGATTTGTTACATATTGAATTTATTATGTTTTAAGCTTGTTGGATATTGACATGATTGACAATGACAATTGCATTTTGATCTTGATTACGATCCATCTACACAAAATAATGCCACACAAATATTTGATCACTGCAAAAAAGATGCAAATTTTTCATAAGATCACATATATGACTAAAGTTACCATGACTAAAGTGCATACATATATATATATATGAAAGTTTCTCAAGTAATGACTAAATTTACCCAATAGAACAAATTTTGCATAGAACCCAATAGAACAAATTTTGCTTAGAACCCAAAAAAATAGGCATAATTCAAGACATATTCATCAGAAACTGTAGTACCCAATAGAACAAATTTTGCATAGAACCCAAAAAACAAAAAGAGAACTTCTAGAAACATGGATATTATATACATGAATTCAGAGTGATAAGAGTTGAAGAAAAGGAAAAGTAAAAGGTTGAAGTGACCTGGAGTAAAAAAGAAATTCACCACCAAAGTATCGGTAACTCATCACATATTTTGGAGTAAAAATAGATTTTCTTTTTCATTTTCGAACAGCTTTTTGTTTGTTCAGGACTTCTAAATCATTAACAAGGGATTAGATTGAATGTATTAATTATTATTATTGAAAGAGATTGTAACTAGTAACATAGTAAATTGGGATTGAATAGGGTATTTCCGTGTTCTATTACTTTGTTGATTGCATATTCATTCCTTTTAATTATTAAAGAAGCCCCCTTCATGAAACCACTTGCCGTAACCAAGTCTAATGGAGAAACCCTTAACACACACCATATACTAATGTTATTACGTAAAGGTAAAAGATAGAGAAAGGGTTCATGAGGTGCCACAGGCTTCAAAATTGGTCCCTTCAGTATTAGTCTGTAGGCTGCGTTTGAAACTGTGTTATTCCACTCGTGATATCTTCCTATAACATAAAGTAAAACACCTTCAATTTCTAGACTGTCATTTCTGAACCTGAATTACTTGGTTGAAAATAAAAGACAGACATATGTTAGATGGACCCATCCATCGTGGTTCACCTAAATTTTCATCCAAATGTATGTATTGGTGAAGATTGTCCATTCACGCCCTGATTGCTACATTTGAATAATGCCAACGAATTAAAGCCAAAACAGTAGTTTATGCCTATGACTATGGGGGTCCTCAATACTTTTCTCAAGCCATTCATCTTTCAGCTTACTATTTGAGTTCTTCACTGTCCAACTTGCCATAAATGACTACTTTGTAATATCTAAATTTAATTAGATGAAATATACTCAGTAGATAATGTCTTAATGAGTCTCTCTCTCTTTTTATTATTATTTAACCCATTTTGAGAAAGAGAGAAACACAAGAAAGAAATGGTTTATTTTTGTAAGTTTTTTTAAAGAAAAAACTTTAAATTCATTGTACAAGCTACAATTTTTTTATATTACAATTTAGATTACAAATTTAGATTACAATGCATTTAACATGCATCCACATAAAAATGCATATGAACATATAAAAATTGTGTGTATTAAATATCTCTTGTTTTATAGGTCGTGTCAAAATTTATACGGTTGGGGCATATATATATATATATAAATGCAACTAAATTTCCCAAACTTGTGGACTGGGGGAAAAAATTGAAGACAATGTGAGGCAGAATTACAATAGGATGCTAAAGGAGCGAGTAAATATCTGTAAACTAAGCTTACAATTGATTGGATCTGATACAACAAGAATATCAACTTTATCAATCATTATCAAAAGCTATGATTAAAAAAAGTAAAAAAACTCCAAAGAGAATCAAAATTTAATTAAAAGAAGTACCGAAATTGATAATCAAAACTTCTTTTTCAATCAATAACATGATACAATAAACAAAGCAATCAAAAACAGCTAATTAAAAAAAAACCCAAATCAGAAAATTAGCAGGGAATAAAAAAGAAAAACAAACCCACATTAGAAAATAATAAGAAGAACCAACAAATAGAATATCAAAACATCAATTCAATGAATTAAAAAAGAAAACCCATACCAGAAAATGAAGAAAAACTGAAAGACAGTACTGAAAATCAAGTCATCTACAAGGATCCATTCAAAAAACCCAGTCCAAAAAGACTTACCAGAAGGGAAAAAGAAGCTCAAAGACGCCATTTAGGCAATACTGAGAAGACAATGAGAAGAACAAAAGCATAGACACAGAGAGAGAATAATGGATGAATAAATATAATAATTGGAGAAAAAGGGAAGGGGTGGCTGCTTTAGCTTGCTTCCCCTGTTGATGATTTTGAAAAGACAAATGAGATGGAAAGTCGAAGAAACTATTGGGGATTCGTATATAATATAAAATAAAATAATTATTAGTATGTAATAGAATCGAAGTTTGGAGGGGTAAATGGATATTGGATTAGTCTTTGTTTTGGCCCCAAAATTTAATTTGGTGTTATTTGTTTAAACTTGCAGTCTTGAGGATTTGAATGAAATTGTGATGGCTGAAGTGGATGTGAGTTTGGATACGGAGAAATTAACAACTTTGCTCAGTAAAGATGTGGAATTCCTAAGAGGTATCCATGAAGAAGTTGAGGAAATTAGTTACAACCATGGAGAGCCAATATAAAAATCTGAACATATACCCACAATGACAATGTATTGAACTCCATAAAAGATAATAACTTATCATGTATTTCATGAAATTTGGCTCAAACATAAACCCAACATAAAAATCTGAAATGATATTGCAATTACAGAAGTTATAACTGACATAATTGCATATTATCTTTATAGTGTTCAAGTACCAAAATTGATATGAAGCATAGGCAACTTCAAAGAAGATAGAGGCAACCATTTCCTAACATTGAAATATCATCCACACCAAAACCCTGAATTGTTAAAGTTTGGGCAGACATTTTCAAAAACAACAAGCACTAGAATCAACCACATTTGCAAACAAAACGTGGCACTGGATTACATTTTTATTGCCCTGAATTGATAGAATTTCCCAAACCCAGAAAAAAATTAAAAATAAAAAAACAAAGAAAGGCATAAAATTTCAAGCAGGCATTCAATTTCAAGCATAAAATCAGTTAAAATGTGGACAAGTAAAGAACAAGAAGAAAAAAACAGCTTTAATTAAAGAAGATGCCATACCTTAACCAAGACTCTGCGAAGAGGAATAAGATTTTCTTGAGAAAGAGAGGAAACAAAACAGCAGCGTGTATTGCCTGAGAAGAGAAAATATGCGACGAACTAAGGAAAAAGGGAAGAGATATATAAGAAGTTGAAGAACTGAAAAAGGAGAGAAATTTTACCTGGATGAAGAAGGAGATGGAAAATGTCTTATTGAAAAGAAATCAGTAAGACATTTTCCCTAAATTGCAAGTCATTTTACCCGTGTCTTGGAAAACATTTTCCAAATGTAAAACGTTTTCAAGCTTCCAAACATTATAAAACCAGGAAAATATTTTTCAAAAAATGTTTTCCTGGCTTCCAAACGGACCCTTAGTAACGAAAAAATTATTTACCTGAGTCATAATTGCACATTGCAATTAATAGTTTAGATAGAGGATCCCATCATTCTTAACTTTCAACTTTGTCTCTGGTGAATACTTCCTCAAGTTCTATTCCCATATTCACATCAAATACCATATCTTACTTTGAAATCACTTCCTCCTATCAAAGTATTCAGTACATCACCTACTTCCTTCAACCAAAACAATCATAAATCTTTAGCTATTTCCTTTCTAGAGATCAATACAATCAGTGACAACATTATGCTAGCAAACTTCCTTCTAAGCCATCAAATCATCACAATCCAAATGAACATGTGCACAGACAAAAGATACCCCCTTCGAACATACAAATTTAGATCCTTATTTTTAGTTGAGTCATAGCCTTATATAACTCTTTTTTACCGTATAAACCATATAGACATGAAACCTTTCTGATCTTACTGATTTCGTTTAAAGTCATGTCGAACATGCTGAATTGGTTTATTATAGAACCTGCCACAAGATCATTCTTTTCGGTATGCCATTGAGGAATTTATTTTGACACACCACAAGGGCATTTCTTTCAGAGCTCACCACGGAGGATACTTTTTCATATTGCGCCACAAAGGTTATCCTTTAGGGTTCGTCGAGAGGGAATTTTCTTTTCTAACGTGTCTGTGATATGAATTTGCCTAGACTTACATTTTTTGAGGTTTGTCCATCACCATCCTTGAACACGCAGAAATCCTCATTAGGTAATAACCATCCTTTAGTCCCGTACAGAGGGTGCCATGACCATAGACTTTCCATTTTGAGTTCATGTTTAAAGTCCTTGTAACACACCGAATTTTGGGTTAGAATTTTTTGGGTTTTGTGTTTAGGGTCAGAGAGAAGGGTGTGACATTGTGTTTAGTTGTGTGTTTAAGGGTAAGAATGGGCCTATTGGTCTGGTGGTTGAGTTAGAGTTACTTTACCTTGAGGATCTGGGTTCAAGTCTTTAAGTGCGCATTTTTGGAGAGCCTTTTATTTTGTTTTGTTTTTAGTTAATAATTATAATTATTTATTTTTATTTTTGACTTTTATTTTCTATTTTTGGTTCTAGACTTTTTCTTTTCTTCTTCTCTAGGCTTTCTTTTTCTTCTTTTTTGAAGTTCTTCCTTTATTTTGCTATTGAACGATTTTTGCTTGGCGGACTTTGAATAGCCTCGCTTCCTTGACGTTGAGTCAGTGTTTGGGCATCTCCGATTCTGAATCAGGTGTGTATTTTGAAACTTTTCTATTTTACTTGTGAATTATAAAATTGTTTTTGATAGAATGTGGCAATCTTGGTGGCTTTCAGAAATTGGTTTTTGAAGTACGATAGTACTATTGAATGACATGGAAATCCGTTTTGGCTAGTGTGTTTCTGAGTTCCATCGGTTGAGAGTTTATTTAGTAACCGAAAAACTCGATTTTCAAGCTGTTTTAGGGTGATTTCGTGACCACATGGGTGGCCACATGGGCGTGTGCCAGTTCGCACGATAGTGTACTTTTAGGAATTAGGGTTTTCGGGTAAAATTTTGTGCCACACGGTCGTGTGTCCTATTTAGGGAAATTAGTCGATTTTCACACAGTCGTATTCCCTAGACACACAGGCGTGTGTGTTTGGGAATGAGGTTTTGAGTGTTTTGGTGCCACATGGCTCGGGCACACAACTGTGTGCCTAATTTGGGGATTTAGGGATCCTACACGGGCATGTGTTTTGGACACACGATTATATCTGCCCTGTACTTTATTTTAGCACTTTTGGACAGTAAGATACACGGACTGTCCCCACGGCCATGTCCCTGGTTCACACGGGCGTGTTCCCCTTCTCACATGGGCGTGTGCCCCTCCTCACATGAGCGTTTGAACTTCCACACGACCTAGGCATTTCCAACATGGCCAGAGCACACGGTCATGTAGTTCTGGGTCACCAAATTTTAACTTGTGTGTATTTTTTATCTAAAAATGTGTCTGTGTATTTCGACCCTTGGGCTAAGCTTTAGTAATGGTGTTTAAGTCTCAATATCTGTGACTATGTACTCCGCTTATATGTTGTTTGTAACTGGTGTCTGATTTTGAACCTGGGTAACTGGGTGTGTGTGCGCATATCTGCTCTGTCTGATTGTCTGATAATGTGTGATTGTTCTGAGAGGTTGTATGCATACATACACTTGCATAAAGTAAAGTAAAGTAAAGTTAAGTTTTACGTGGGATTGCAAAGAGAAGGGAGTTTGATTCTGATCTGATCTAGCAATTCTACTGCAATTTACTCGTACAATAATTTATCGCACTATACTACATGTGCGCTACTTTGTTTGCGTATTATCCGATCGAGCGCTTTAAAGCGCGCAACTTATCTGATGGATTTCTGCATTGCAGCTGCATTACTACATACGCTGCCACTTCAATTGCATATTAATAACTGGGTGGCTTAGTCCACATATATGGTGTGTAGGGTTGGATAGGCCTTCGGGGTCCTACGTGGTGTGTTTTGGTTGGATGAGCTTAAATAGCTCTTATGGGGTGTGGTCGGGGGACAGAGAGGTGTGTTGGCTGGATGGGTGGGTTTTATCACTTGACTGCATTTCATATGCATCTGATTGTGTGTTCTGGGTGCTAAATTATCTGACTGTATTTTGACCGTTCAGTGTGATTTGGTATGCTTGAGTGTTGTGTTCTGTTGGGACGTTACTCTCATGTTTTCTTTTTGACTCTCTGAATATCCGTAAGTCTGTTGCACTATTGAGTTAAATTTTGTTTCTAGTCTCATTTTGAACTCACACTAAGCTTGTGTAGCTCACCCCCCTTACTTTCCCCATTTCGGTACTTTTTTGAATTCTGACGCTGGGCTCGGTATGCAGAGGTCTTAGACAGTCTCGGAGAAAATATATTATCAGTTAGCATTTTTAGTTTCCATTTTGTCATTCAGTTTTTCTTTAAACTGTAAGGTTTTATTAAACTGTGGTACAAGTTCCGATTTGAATTTTTATTCGTTCACTTAATTTCGGTTTTACATTAAACTTAATTGTAAATTTACTATCTAATTTTAAACGATTAAATGTTTCGGTTTGGCATGATAACTTGTTTTGTGAAAATTTACCTACGATCACTTTAGTAATCAATGTAAAATCCGGGATTCGGTCTAAACTTCTAGGCCGGGTTTAGGGTGTTGCAATCCTTATAGACCTCTTTGGACATCACCACGATGAACAAACATAGATTCTTTTGACAGACTCTTCATGCAGTTATACAGTGTAAGCCTAACCTTTTATACCAACATACACGCACATACATTCTCGACTTATAATGCATATTCAGGCATACATATGTATAACCATACCTTAGTATCATATTACTTACTCAACATTCACCATATACTTGAACTTATCAGATTCCATACCAACTATACATATTATCCTTATCCACAAATCATACATTCATAGATATTCTTTAGTAATTACTCATATAGTTACATACATATCATACCGTACATTTCATGATCTTGGCTTCATATTTTGTTTAGTATCCTACAAATATCTCTGCATGAATAGTACATATGCAAAAGTTAATGTAAAGGCGCACCTGACAACCTTAGATAGTAGCTTGAACTCCATATCTAACGAGAAACTGCAGCAACCACTGCTTATAAAACAGAAGAACACCATTAAAACTCATTTGTAACCTTTACCATAATCTCAAACCCAGATAACCCTAAAATAAGACTTACTTTTTCGTTTGGCTATTAATGTACTTTTATTCAAACTTAATCTTTCATAACTTTAACATGCAGAGTTACAATACTCATCTTGACATGGAGTAGTCACTAACAAAGATCCAGATTTACAACTCCAGTTTAAAGGAGAAAGAGATACTTTTTTGGTTCCTCCAACTCCTAATAACAATACTATAGAAGAAAGAAGGAAAACTTTCCCTTCTCTACCCATAATATCCACATATTTAACCTAAGTCGTTATTGGAATTTGACACGTGTCACAACTTTCAAGACTACTTTTATCAATGGTTTATAGCTGTAGACAGAACCTAAATAAAAATCTAATAAATTATGCACTTGGTTTTTTAATTCTATCCATTTCCAACCAAATCATTTTTAATGTAACTAGCACAGTAACTCAATGAAATTGGCATACAATACCTTCAACGATAACTCCAACTTACAAAATTCTCAATGCTCTTACCAAATTCCCTTTCCTTATAAAACAACACATTCTGAGTTCGATCCTTACATAATATTCTAATATTTGTTATGCGTCTGATCTTATATGCCAAAAACAACTATTGGGTGCATAGAGTCGCGTCCCATGAATTATTCTTAGCTTACTCGCTAGAACCTAAGGCCCGCCAAAACTAGGTGTTACAAATTCGATATCCTATTTTCATATTTGAACAAATTTTTTTGGCTCAGAATTCCATTCAACATACTTATCCTTCCTCTAACACGAATATCATACAATAAGGCCATTCTTTCTTCTTCAGTTTTTCTTTCTTCTAGCTCCTTATTTTCAAGACTTCCAAATCTTATTTGAACCTTAATTAATTTTTAAAACCCTCAATTGAAACTTTTTGTGAAGATATACCAAAAAAGTATAAATCATCAATAAAAAACCCACAATTTAAAAAATTAGCTCTTCTTTTCTTGATTTTTTTTCAAAAAATTTAGTTTTAAAAATATCAATAAAAATTAAAAATTAAAAATAAAATTAAAAGAAAAAGTTTCATCTCAAATTCTAGAGTCCAAAATATTACAAGTTCTTGAAAAAACCTTAAAAGCAACTAAAACTAAATTGTTTTGTTTTTTAAAAAATAAACTTAAAGCTTTGGACTTCTTTTTTTATCTTTTTTTTTAAAACATTGGGTAGAGTTTTCTTAAAGCTTTTTCTTTAAACTTTTCTTTGACTCTAAAGTTGGAATTCTTTGCAGCTTAGCTTTTTTCTTTCTTTTATGCTATCTTGCATAATTCCTTCACCTATGTAGCCTCCGTTACAAATTCCCTCATTACTTTATTAGCCTCTTAATGCCATAGGATTTTATTTCCTTTTTGAAATTTGTAACTCATCAAATTTGTAACACCATTTACCTAAGCTTGAACTTAGACCCAAGTGAGAAATGTTACATTTAAAAACCAAACACATCACTCATGTTCGTACCCAACAATGATGACTCCCAGATTCGAATTTGGTGAAAGAAATCCACTTGCTCCCCATCCATTTTACGATCTAAGACTAATCTTGTTCAGGATTTGAACTTGATTTAGGGGAAAAAATCCACTTCCACATATAATAAAAGGGTGCACATTATATTATCGTAACCCAACAATGACGACTCCATAATTCAAGTTTGGTGGAAGAAATTCACTTCCACTTATAATAAAAAATACACATTATAATATCGTAATTGTATAATAATTTTTGTAACAACCTTTACCCGAGTTTATTTTCTAGCTTAAGCAAGAGATGTTACAGTTAATTACTTATAGCAGTTCTCAATTGTTTACACATATTTTGGATTTTGTTCTAGTCTTATACAACCCTTAAAGTCATTTCCAAGAGTTCTACTATTAAGCGGGAGCATTCCAAAGTCATTCAAAGGTCTTTTGGGGCCTAAAAAACCATTTTCTTAGAGTAGAACAACAAGTCCCATGACTTGTACCCTATGTACCGAGATTTGGTCCTGTTAATGTAGATTTTTAGGTTCGAAGTTTGTAAGTATCGATACTTAGATCCCGAGTATGGAGACTTGGATGATGAGGGTTCAAAATCAAACTTAAAGACACTTCAAAACATACCAATCCATACTCCAATCAATCCCAATCGTTCTTGGACCTTAAAATACCTCAAAGTATCATCCAAAACACTACATATTCATCTATGTTCAAACATCAACTAATAACCTCAAGATCTTCAAAAAAAAATCACTAAAACATAGCTCAATCCTTATGCCAATACACTAATTGTAACACCCCTAACCCGTATCTATCGCTAGAATAGGGTTAGAGCATTATCATACATACAAAACATTAAACATACATTTCATACATCAATACAAACATACCATAATACATTCATTCAAATATGAATCTTCCCTTAATTTAGCCATCAAGGCCTTAGAAACACCTTAGAAACAATTCGGGACCAATTTAAAATCATTTGGAAAGTTTTTGCGAAAATTAGAAAATTTTGACTACAAGGGTCACACGGCCGTGTGGTCAGGCCGTGTGCCTCACACGACTAAGACACACACCCATGTCTCAGACTTTATAACCTTTGAAATAGGGACACATAGCCATGTCCCAGCCCGTGTCCTCGCCCGTGTAACTCTCTGTTGTGGGTTACACGGTCAAGCCACACGTACGTGTGCTAGGCCATGTAACACTCAAAATAACCTCACATGCCGGTGTGCCAATTTGTGTGTTAGGCCGTGTAACTGTCTTACTTGTGAGCCTTAAAAGCTAAAGAGGACACATAGCCATGTCGCCAGCCCGTGTGTCACACACGGCTGAGTCACACGCCCGTGTCGCCAGGCCATGTGGACCCAAAATGAACCTTAAACATCAACTTTACCATTTCAAGCTTACTTGGATCCTAAGAAACCCAAATACCAAGTAAAATATCTATTCAAAAGGACATTAATCAAGCCAATAACATACCAAAATCAACCTATTAAGTGTCTAACTAATGTACCCTCATTGGTACCACAAGTATATACAATTTTATATCAAAGTAAACCTTCAAACATAACTTATCAATTCATCCAATCTAACATCTAACCAATGTACGTACCTTAATCACAACATATCATTAATTCATGTCATTCATATTGGCATTGGAACTATACCTCATTCACATATTTCATATAAGTTGATAATTTACACATAGATCATACTTAATATATACACATCTCAAAACATTTGAATAGTAACACAAAAGCCTAATACATGCCATATAATCCGAAATGAATGTTCCAAAAACTACTGAGACTCAGGGATAGTGTGACTTGAGTACCAATCCGTCCCTCCAACCTTTCGAGCATCTACAAGAACAAAGTTTAACACATGTAAGCTTAAAGAAGCTTAGTAAACTTGACTTATTAAAACAATAAATCTTACTGAAGTAAATATAACAATTCAAAAAGTATTAATACAACCAAGAATGTTCCCTGTCATCCACAATTTCAACCGATAGATCACAAATGTTCAATTCAAAATCAAATATATGGTAAATTTATCAAAAATTACTCATCAAGTTACCTTACTGAGATTTTCAATCTGATGTATAACTTACAGATAAGAGTACATCGACAAACCATCCAAACACACCAGATGCTCATAAGATTCAGTCCATCTGAAACACACCAATGCTCGTAAGAGCTAATCCCTCCAAAACACACCAATGCTCATAAGAACTAGTCCAACCGAAACACAAAAATACAAAGAGTATAACATAAGAATTCACAGCAAATTTCAAACCTTGGTTTACTCGGGAAACATATATATATCACTCCCCAATAATCTCCACTCTAAATCCCCTACAACACACCAAATCTCGACTATACTCTATCGCGCGTTCAATTCGATCCAAGCATAAACATTTCTTAAATATTCTTCCATCAACAACAATTCAATATATTTATTGTACCATGATATACTATTCAACAATTCATATAGAAGTTAAATTTTAAACCATACAAACTTAACTGGACTGAATTGTAGTAGTTGTAGAAGTTCAAGGACTATTCCACTGTTTTTCCTTTTCCACGAATACATACGGGATCTTGATAAAAATATAAAATTTCTCAATTATCAGATTAGATTTCACATTTCATTCCATCTTACAATTAATACCCTTTTATTTTTTGAATTTACGCAATTACCCCAACCTTTTACAATTTTTGCACTTTAGTCTCTTAACCCAAAATTCATCAAATTAATCACTTTTCTCAAGTCAATATTACATCAAAACAAACTAGGCCCTTCAAAATTCCCTAATTAACATTAAATTCACTATCAAACCTTAAAATTTTGTCATTTTCACTATTTAATCCTAAAATCAAAATCTGACAAAACTCATTTTACAAAATCATCAAACAACACAATCAAAGCTTCAAATACATGTTATTCATTAAAAACATTCAAGATTCATCAATGGAAACTTCTAAAAATTTTAACAGAATAAAAAACAAAGGTACGGGCTAGCTGGACCTAGTTGCAACAATCTCAAAAACATAAAAATTACAAGAAACGGGCTTAAAAATCACTCACATGCAAATAATTTGTGCTTGGCTGATTCTACCAAGTTAAAAATCCATGGCACTCGGTTATCACAAGCAAAAATTAAAGAAGATGATGACAATTTCATATTTGTTTTATTTTTAATTTTAACCTAATTACGATTTTTCCATTAAAATCACATTATTTTATCATTTTCTTTTTTTTTAGTCATCAAACTAAGTTAGTTAGGGCTAATTTACCACTTAATTCCTTCCTCATTTAACTTTCAAGCTATTTAATCAACTAAATGCAATAATTACCAAGTTTAGCATCAATTACAAATTAGTCCTTTTTTCTTTAATTAGCTGTCAAAACGTTAATATTTTTGAACCAAATTTTATTACGACTCAAATGACTCTATAAATATTTTAAAAATAATATTTACGAGTCGATACAATAGAAATTTGTGGTCCCGAAACATTGTTCTGTCACCACTGAAAATAGGGCTGTTACACTAATTATCTATATTTTCATACTCAATGGATACTTATGTACATGCCACATGGAATTAAAAATCCATACTTCTCAATACTTACCTTGTTGATGAGATGTGATTTGGCAAGCCACGCTTAATCTTTTTTTCTCACGAACACTTTCTGCAATCTACGCGTTTGAAAACAATGTGTTAAGCTTCATTGAAGCTTAGAACGTACTCACACGAATTCTATATTTATCCACGCCTTTAATATTCATTTCATTTAAATGCACTAATTCATTTTATGTCTTATCTTAGTCTCTTCATTATAGGGGTATCAAATGTTTAATTAATATAACATGTCTTAAGTATAAAATTTTGCTTACCACTTACATTTCTTACCACTTATTTCACTTGCCACTTCCTACACTTTCACTTGTTTCACATAGCCTTTTGTAAATGATGAAAAATCAAGAAGGATATACAAAATCACAATGAAGCAATGAAGTGCTAATCACTTGTGCATCGAAGTACAAATTACACTACAACATCGAAGTGTTATTTACACTAAGCGCCGAAATGCTTATCACACTAGTGCGCTAAGGGTATACATATGACATGCCAATTATATCCCTCTAGTTATACCTTGTTTACACTTTCTTTTCCACTTGTGCACATTTCTTTTATTTCTCATCACATTTAGATATGCACTTTCATATGTCACTTACACTATATCACACACTATCACATAAATAACTCACATCATTTATCATTTAATCCATTCATTAAATATTCTTTTTTCTAACTTCACATACCACTTATCATTTTCACTATTTATTCACTAAATTTCCAATTATAACAACTTATATACTTTATAATTAATTCATAGAATTTTACTTATGATCACTTATAATAAACACTCATTCATACTTTAATATCACTTAATATTTCCCATTTCACTAATTTCTTTACTTATTAATTAACTTATCACATAATAAGTTTTATCTTAAGATCACTTATTTACAAATTGTTTATACTAAATTTATTTACACTCATTTTTCATATCACTTAATATATTATTTGCTTAGTATTTTGTAGCTGTATTTAGATTCAAATTTGGATATTCGTTGGATATACAAATTTATTATTCGAATAAACATTGTGAATTTTGATATTCATGAGAGTTGCATTCACGTCCAAATGGGCGTCTCTACCAGTTGGGTCTTACAACTCTATGGTCCCTTTGGTATTTACCGTAATGAGTTGTTTCATAACGATGAATCATCCAATGTGGCAGATAAATGCTCTTCTATTACCCTATTACAGGGATTATTCTACGGCGAATCTCACAAGCATGGTTTCTAGTTCTCTACCTCAACGTACCTGGTCCCCTTGTGAAATTTAATTTTGATAGCGCGTTGGATATTCATCGAAATCTGGATGGTGCAACCATTGTTGGTCGGAATCATGTTGGTAAGGTTTTGGTGGCTGCTGTTGGTATAATTCCATAAAACTTCTTTTGATAAATAGAAAGATAAACACAATTCAACACCTTCGAACTCATGTCTTCATATATTAAATTAATTTTCAATTAACTATTTAGATACTCATAATATTATTATCTATTGCTTATATATACATATTATCTGATTAGCATTAAAATTAATTTTAATATTTAAAATTATTATTTTAATTAGACCAATTGATACACAAAATCAATCATTATATCTTAGATACATTTTCACTAAAAAAAACTGTAATAATCAGTTAAACATCTAAAAATAAGATCAGTAACATCAAATGGCATAAAATTTTCATGGCAGATATTCGGAATATGGGTATCATATAGCTTCGACCAGGTTTTTTTTTGAAGAAAAGATGCATCAGAGGCTCTACTTTAAAGAAGCATAAATTTCTAATGCTTTTAAGCACTGATATTTGTTCATTACAAACACAATAAATTGACAATACAAACTTATGGGCTTCTTTCCCTAATACCATTTGTCAATTATAGCTCATTACAACATTCACTGCAACAAGGGCGGGTTTTCTTTATTGCCTTATCACAAAATAACACACGTTAGATTTAGCAAATCTACGGCAACACCATCATCATAAAACTCATTTACCTTCTATCAAAAAGAATGTGTTTGTATAGCTGACTCGAAAATATACAAATCACGACCTCCCTCACATCACCAAAGGGAGTTATGGCAAACCCGAAATAGAAAAGTATACGAAAATATGAACCTCTCTTGCCAAGGTATCTAGTTTCAGTAGGAAAGCCGCATGCTGGTTCTCCGTCTTGATGGCCCACCTGGAAAGAGCTTCATAATCCATCCTAAGACCCTTTCCACCACCTACAAAGAAATTTAAATGTTACTTAATAGCTTGCTTTCTTTGGAACTCCTAGATATCTCTGTTGTCATCAAAGTATTTCGTTGTTCAATTTTCAGCAATGGTCGGATTGTTAATGACATGCATACAAGCAGGGCTCAATCTTCTCATACGAGGACTCAAAAGTCCTAAAGAGTACCATGGACTTCACACCAGAGTAATCATGATACATGATCATGTCACAATAAGAGAGAGAGAGTGCGTGTGGTACCTCATCACCCTCATCGGCATATGGGGTGTTATCATGCATCATTTTAGACTCATATTGTCTAACTGGGATGTGCTCGCCTGCCATGCTTTGAGCTGACAAAAGCTCTAATCTTTGAGTTTGAGCTTCAAGTTTCCTAGACAACTCGTTGTTCAACTCCTTCATTCATCAATAACAAGAATAATAATAATAACAACAACAACAACATTCAGACGAACAAACATATACGATACAAGAAAAACACTGGTGGTAAAGTTGTATTCTAAAATCTAGGAAAACAAGGTTGAAGTAAGAGAGTTGAAAAATGGAGAATAACCCTCGAACAAGACAACTGATTATTAACAGCCTGAAACTAACTGAACTAAATTTCCTGCCATTTAATTTCCCACATATCATATAAGAGCACTTGAAAGAAGTTCAGATGCACATAAGAATTATGTAATTGAAGAAAAAGGAAATACAGTAGTTAAAGAAAGCAAGTAAAATATAATATAGGCTGCCAATTAGCATGCTCTAACCAAACAGAAGAACCATTATAAGTAAAGATGTTCTTAAATTCCATTTCACTCGAAGTAGGAAACTAGTAATTCAGAAATGTTCAATAAAATCTGATACAGTGCCTAGCAACAAGAACCAAATGCGACTAGATGTCTAAGATCAGGTTAAGTACCTTCAGCCGCAAACTTTGAGATAACTCAGATGAGAAAGCTTGTGCTAGTTCATCTTTCTCTAATGTTAACTGCAAGAATAAAGGTTCCTCAAATCATCATGACAGGAATAGCAGCCACCGAATTCCAAAACTTAAATTCTTGACAGGCCAAGGTGTAAAACATACAACAGCCACAAGAAAATCCAAATCATGTACTAGAAGATACCTCAGAAATTAGACAATTAATGTTCTGAACCATTCTCATTTGATCAGGAGGAATATAAACAGAAGCAGCTTCAAATTGTCCATCTTCAGGCAGCAAGCTCAAACTAGAGGCATCGTTACTGATATTCTCCCTATCATCAGTAGCAGCATCTATGCTTACTGCAAAGTTCAGTAGATAAAAATCATAAGTTAAATAAGGACCGTGGCAAGTAAAAACAACTTAAAATGTCACTACTATAATTGCTGATTGGACTTCTCATAGTTGCTTTAAAGCACCTTGTCAAAAAGCAGTTGAATGCTTATATATTCAATTTTCCTTCTATGAAACTTGAATTCAAATAAGGATGTTGTTATTGTCTGGCACAAGTGCCTTCCACTTTCCTACAAGTAAAGCTATATATGATGATACACTTATATCCATGCGTATTGAAGCGCTTAACTCATGTCTGACACATTACCTTACAGAAATTGAATAGTTTAAGTAACTTATCTATCATTCTCTTGAATCTTCCACAAGATCAAATGCTTCAAATAAAGAGTTTCCGTTCTTTTTTTTTTTTTTCTCTTTTTTTGCATTTTGAATTTAGTACAGTAAATTAAAGTTATCATTGACGGGTTCTCTGATTTTTTTTTCTGTGTTTTGAATTTAATACAATAAATTAAAGTATCATTGACAGGTTCTAAAACATTATAAAAGCCAAAGAACATTTTTATGATGTCCTACATAATTATGAGTCAAAAGTGACTCCTGGAACAAACTAACTGGCAACTCAAATTTTGGCATTTAAAAGTAATGTCCAACATAAGCCTTTGTGCTTTTAATATACACCAGCAATACATGGCTTCAACCTTAATGGCATCAAGGCATGCATGAAAACTAGAAATCCCTAGATTTAAAATTATGTAAAAGAATAATACTTTAACCTAATTTCATGCTCCAAACCGCCTCACATATCATACTAGAAATTCTAGAAAACCAAACCCTCAAGCAAAAAGTTAAAACACTGTAGACCTGCAAGAAAGGTTTTTGTTTCTGCATCATTAAGCTTCAATACACCTATTCAACTTGCAAGGGTGTAAATTATTAAGTACAAATTGACCTTAGCACAAGATTGACTCTGGTCAATAATATGCTTGTAATAGGGAATAAGCTTTGTAGCCTCTGCCATACCTAACTTGATTGTGATTCAGTAAAATAACAGATGGCTATTTATGTATGTACTAGCATGGTTGAAAAGAAAAAGCATACTTAGATCCTCTGTTGAAGTCGACATGTCCTTACTAGCAGGATTCTTAGTAACATCAAAAGGCTTCCCAGTGACGGAGGCTTTTTGTAGCTTAGACTGAAGCACCCTCTTCTCTGAGTTGAATGAATCAGAAAATTAAATAGCAAACATATGGCTATCATATAAACAAATATTAAAAGCTTAGATATAAATAAATATCTATAAAAGCAAACACACAAGATATTTAGCAACTAACCTTCTTGAAGAGCTTCAATAGTTGATTGAAAATCCTGACGCTCTTTCCCTATGCTTGACATTTTCTTTCTAAAAGATACAGAAGGAATAATATGAGCAACAACTACTAGAGTACTTACCATGAAAGTATATTGAAAGGCTAATTCAAATTGAAGAAATAAAACCAAAAAACTACTAAAACTCAAATGTTATTAATTCACAAAAACAAAAAGGAGATTACTAACTACAAACCATCTCCCCCCAGCCCAAATTCTTTCTTCTCTTCCTTTCTGTTTTCTTTATTTCTAATAAGTACAGATAAGTTTTCTGATGCATTTAACAACAATAATTTACATGGCATAAACAGAAGTTAATACTCAAAACATATTGGTTCCTAGCATCACCAACCAAAGCATGCTCTGGGGCAGTATAACATAGGGTTAATATACTATTTGGAATTTGAGTTTGGCTTCAATGTTTAATTTGGTAACTGAGTTTTACCAATTTGATACTTTTCTTTTTTTTGTTCCAATTAAGTACCTAAGTTTGGCTTCAATGTTTAATTTGGTATCTAAGTTTTCCTTTGTCTCAATTAAGTACCTATGCCTTTTTTACTAGAACACGTGTTAAACATTCATTGGACCACACGATGCCAAGTGGTATGGGTACCAAATTGGGGGAAAAAACTCATGTACCAAATTGCATACTAACCCTATAACATATAGCATCAAGAGATCTTTTCTTAAGCCAACATAAAATTGACTTAAATCATTCAATTGCATTCTATATGTAATCTTTAATGATATTAATGCATCGATTAAAAACTTAATATGCAAAGTTTTGGCTTTTTTTTCCTCGTATTTTCTTTTTCTTTTTGAATATATATATCATGACAGCTTTAATGATAATTATTTCTTAGACAATCAGACCACGGGTCTAATAATTGCAACAATACCCTTCTTGAATCTATACCAGGGAAATATGCATAAGCATTATACTTTGGATTGCAGAAGGCAGATGACACATTCAGTTGGAGAAACCAAGCAGAAGAAATAAGAAAGCAGCTCATGCTGAAAAGATAGATCGCAAGTCCTTTAACAAAGAAAAACTGAAGCATACTTGAAAAAAGAAATTTCAGCCTCTGAGTTCTCCAATTGCCTCTCTAACTTCAGCTCATTTGACCTTAATCTAAGTGCCTACAAAGGGGATATTAAAAAGAAATGTTAATCGAGCAGATGCAAAATGTGATGCTACTCCAGCATCAACAACTTTATACAGATTCATTCAATAGAAGATAATGCAAAAATGCTAACAGTATCACCTAAACCAAGCAAATAAACAATATCAAATATATATAAAAAGATGAAAGATCCACTCAAGTTAAACTGACACTTCAAAACCTTAAACTTCATTGCATGCCTAAAATACAACCATGCATATTACAAGGATAGCAATTTGCATATCTCACAGCATTATTATCTAGAGGGGCAGAAATTTTAATGTGAATAGAACGATATTAGAAAAGGAAGAAAACCTTCACCTGTTAAAATAACTTCTTACCTTCTCTTCTAAACTAATGACTTCAGAAGCCAATATTTTGGCATGTTCATCGGCTGCATTACATTCCAGTCGTGCATTTGTATATTCCATTTTCAAAGACTCGAGCTCCGCCTGCAAATATCAAACATCAGAATGATAGAAAAGAGCAAAAGGACAATGCAATAAAATGTCAAAAACATTTTTAAATAAGATTTCTGACACCTTAAAGCTCCCAAACCCATTCAAACACTATAAGACAAAGAACACAAGAAAATAAAATGCAAATGGCCGGCCCACATGCAGCATAGCAGTTTACAATGCACAAACCTGGGCTGCATTGTATGCAATAATATTTTGCAACCAAAAAACCATTGCAAATAAAAAACTATCTGAACTTTCCACTGCATGAGCAGATTGATAACACCAAAGTGCACATTGTACCGTATGTGCTTATTTTCCCCTATGAAGATAACACCAATAATGAAATAATGTTTTATTTAATCAAATACTCAGCCATCATGTAAACAATGAGGTAAAGTCCAGAATAATTGATAACCTTCATATTTGTGGATCATTTTTATATGTTAAAGGTAAAATGGCTATTTTTCAAATTCGATAAAGAAAAATACTTTTCTCCCATCTCTAGTGAAGGATAATGGCTATCATTGTTAAAAATCTCTATAAATCTCAAATTCCATAAGCCAAAAACCTAAATTTTCAGCACAAATCGCCTATGCTGAGCAATGAATTTTTATCATGTATTGCGGCAAACATAGCTTTGGAAACCTGTTTCAGGCATGGTAAAGGGAAACTGCAGGATAGGAGCATGGGTAGCATTTAGTGATGAATGAATCTCTTAAAGTTCAATGTTCCTTGTATGTACTTTGTGGTTAATAGATACGAGTAAAGATGTGAAAGAAAGCAATAGGTTTTGATACTTCAGAAAAATAATTATCAAAGCAAGGCCATCCAGGTGCATATGTGCACACATGAAACATGTCATGCAGACACACCCTGCTTTAGCTATCTGACATAAATGAACCTGCAGTCAGACAAGATTCAACCATTCCTATGTACAACTAGAGTTGATTACCAGTACCCTAAATATAACAAAATACTAACCAGTTGGACCTTGATTTCTTCCTGTAACTTCTCCATGTCATATTTTAGCTGATTGACAACACTTCTCTGGAGAGAGGAAAAAAAAATGTCAATAGACAATATAGAGATTTTTAAAAATGTCTCAGAATAGTGATTGGTTGAAAATTATGAGATTAAGCGTCTTTCAGGATTTCATAAAATAAACTGCAATGAAAAATAATGAAGACTGGCAAACAAACAGAAGGTTTCTGAAAATTCATTCTCCTTATTGTTTCAAGATATTCAATCTCTCTATGAACACGCGTAAACATTTTAAACATTACAATTGGTTTTCCTCTCTCCAAATATGCTCATTCTTGGGGACCTTCATCCACAAAAAGTTAAAACCAAAATAAGCATAGAAAAGCCGATTAAGTTATCAGTATATAACCCATTCATTTGAGGAAAGGGGTCCAAAAGAATCTCCTAGGATAAGAAACTATACTTGATATACTATTGGTCGTATACCATAATCATGGTTACATTGATATGTTATATTTAATATCCTTTACAAAAGGTATAAACAAATTGGCTGAACTAACTCATTATTTTTACAGGCTAGTAATCGATGAAGTACAAATGGAGTAGGTATTGCAAGTACTTTTGCTGACTAAAGTATAAAATATATAGGGGGAAGTCACATTTGTTTATCTATTATTATTACATTTATTTTATACTAATCATTTTAGTAATTGATGAATACAAATGGAGTAGGTATTGCATGACCACAACATGCTAGCTATGCTGCAATTATCATATTTGGAAACAAACCTGTTGATTATAGCTATCGGTCAAGGATGAATTTTCAGCAGCTAAAGATTCTGCTAACGTACGTGAGGCCACAAGAGCTCGTTGCAGAGAGAACTTTTCCTGGGTCAAATCTTCAATATGCTACAGAATAAGACTAAATAATTAATAAAGAAAGTCCAAACAAAATATCCAGGAAGAAGTCAATAAACAAAATCAATGTCATGAACAACAAAGAAGAAATATATAATTTTCTACATTATAAGATACGTGAGCTTGTATGTATCTAAGACACTTTGAAACATAGGACATTTTCTCTCATGACTAGAAACTTTTTACAGTCATTACAGTTTATTCACCTCCAAGATATTAACTTGTATTCGGCTTCAAAACTGAAATATGGATTATAGCTAAAATCCACAAGAATCTGTTCTTCCTTTCATGTGATAAACAAATTTACCAATCCCAACCATATGACACCCTACTCTAGCACGTGCACCTCACAGAAATACAAGACATGGATCTAATAAGGATGGAAATTTACTTATCTATTACTTCACCATAAAGGAATAATAATAATAACCCAGCCCTATCCTCAAACTAAGCTCTAAACTTCCTTCCAAGATTTGTCAGCTCTGAGAGCAGCATTGTGTATAATCAAGCTCATTACCCTTGTAAACTAGAGTCCCTTTTCCTTTTGCTTTCAAGAAATCACAAACCTTTCCTCTCCTGAATACTTAATGTCTAACAATTAACAACTGCATAAATCCCTGTATAGCTATAGAAAACAATGGTTTCATTCATTCTTAAGGTTTCAATTTAAATCCATATACTAGTATAAATTTCATATACATAACGGAATGTCAAATTGAGTCACAAGAGTTAAATATAAGCTAGCAAACCTATGATGACATATTTCTAAGACATCAAAAAGTTCACTTCAAGAAATTTTTATTCATGTAATTAAAGAACTTAATCTTGCAAGCAAAATAATCAAAACTTGGAAGAATAAACAAGAATCATTTGAAAGCTGGTAATTGTAGCACCTACAGTAAGCTCAAAAAGAAAATAATAAAAAAATCTACCTGCTCCAAAGCAGCAAAATCCTCGTTCTGTTTGGCTGAGTAGAACACATGCTTCTTCTCTGAGATATTCTCATTCAGCCTTAGGAGGTCACCATTACTTTTAGCAGGAACTGCAAAATGACCAGAAAACTCACTGGCACTAGGAAAAACAGGGGACCTTTGTTCGGAGAAAGTTCCCATAGTTTCACTCTCCATTGATGGTTTATCTAAAGGTGATGATCGAATAGCATTCATGCTATTAAACTGCAAGCTATGGGAGGGAAATGCATCTTTTGTAGGTTGATTATGTTGAAAAAGAGACCCAGAAGAAGCTTTGGATACGTTAAGAGAATCAAGGAAAGATGGACCAGATTTCCTAGAACTAGTGTCATTTGTGACTGACTGCAGTGGCATGTAACTTGTGGAGCTTTTGGCATCAAAACTGAATTCTGAAGATCCAAATGTCCAAGCGGATGGACCAGGCACACTTGGAAAACCACTAGAGTAACTGCTAAATGTTCTTTCTCCAGGTTCAGAACTCATAGGTTCCCTAAATTCTGCATTGCCTTGTAAGCTCTGCCCAACTTCAAGGGCAGATCCTGTTATTCCAAAGGTAGATTGAGTAGAGTCTACAATTAAACACGGAACATTTAATACTGCACCAGGTTCTTAGCAAAAGAAAACTATGAAAACATAGATAACTATTAATTCTAGTCATTGTAGTTCATAAACAAGCATAATCACAATGAGAATTGATAAACTAAACATTACTTTCATAGAAAGAAGATAGTACAAAACTATTACCTAGCAAGCTGCTGTCACTGGCCTTACTTTGCAGTGAATTCTGTGGAGATATTTTAGTAACAAAATCTTCAGAAGAAAATGGATTTACAACTGCAGAAGCCTTCAAAGAACCATCATCTTCTTTTGACTTGGTATCTTGAAAGTCATTACCCAAATGTTGTGTTTGTAATCTATCATTAAACAGACCACCATTCCAGGAAGCACCATATTTCTCATTTTCTTGACTTTTTGAATGCTTCTGCACTTCGGTAGAATATGAATTATTATCATTCACTAAAACAGACGGAGTAGGAAGCATGTTCTTTGAGTAAGTTCGCTGACTTTCATCTGAAACATCATTTATTTTATTGTTGTCATTAATTATCTTTACATAAGAAGGATCAGGTCCATTAGATGTACCAGCTCCATCAAAATCGGTGACTCGACCATCTTCAGTTCCTAATAGATGTTTATCATTTAAGATAACATCTGAAGCATGAGGCTGGGTCGTAGATGCTGCCTTCTTGGCTCTGTCAGCTGCCTTTTTCTTACGAAATTCCTCAAGCTGCAGATGAAAGGAGGTAAGAAATGTAACAGCCCATAGTACGTACAGTCCAAAGAATTATCTGCTTGTTTTCAAATTTCCATTTATGAAAAAATATGCAACTGAACCTTTATTTCCGGACATAAATCCAGTGTTGTAATTACAGAAAATCCAATCAACCACTAGTACCATTTAGGAGGATATTAACTTATCAGAATAAGTAAAAAGGTGCAGCCATGCAACGTCCAGAGAAAAGAAGAATACAATTCTAGAATGGGATATCTTATTTGTTTTTGGGCCCTACCACTGAACCATCACCCACATAAAAGCATCACTGAACCAAACAAAAGAAGAGTTCCAAAAAACAAGAGCTAGCACAACCTAACACAAATGAAGAATGGGATTAAGACACATCATTTGGGAACAAAAGCATAACAGCAACTTTAAACTCCATCTCTATCGGTTACACAACTGAGATACACTCTTCATTTGAAATCATTGTTCTTAAGTTTCAGACAAGTATTATTGCTTTAGTATAGCACCTTAAAACCCCAAAGGAACTTCTACATTCTCTCTATCTTGTATAGAAACGTCAGTACTGCTTTCCATTCAAATATAATGACATAAATAAGTTCTCAACTCTAGTTTAACGATAAAAATTGAAGCATTGACCTATTCCCTCTCTCTGCGTCACCTTACACAATAACATAGAACTATTGAAGGTATAAAGGCAGTGAAACTTTCAAAAGGTGTAATCTAGAAAACTAGTTAATGCCATATACCCTCAGTTCCAGCTAAGATCGCCCAAAACATTGCTAAACAATGTAAATACTACAGATCATATCTTAAAATGCCAAAATATTCCGTCAATTCCAGTGAATAATTTGAAATAGATGCCCTAAATCACTGAATATATATGCCTAAAATCGAAAAGCAAACTTTTTTAAATATGGATTGAGTTTACCAGAACTTCAGTTAGAAAAATCTGCATTGCACAAGTAACAACCATTCAAAAATTTACAAAATTGAATCATAAAATTTAATGAGTAACAAAATTAAATGACCAAGTCGAAATCATATTCCAGAAGAGAAACCAATAAAATTAAATAAAATTCAGTTAGTACCCGACGCTTCCCGGCTTCTAAATGCTCTTGTTTCCGCGAACTAGGCAAGACCTGAGCCGACGCCATATCGGCAAAAACCCCGTCAAAATTTCGTCAATCAAATTCTAACTCTAAATTCTCACCCATTAAGTCACGAAAGAAATGCCAACCGACAAACAACGAACACTGACATTATTGAATTCCCTAGGTCACACACAAAGATTCCACGAACAACATCCTCCTACCCCAAGAATAGAGATTCGAAGCAGATGGATAGACTCGAGATTCAATAAAAAGGCCAAAGAGAAAAAAAGAATTGGTAACGTTAAGATGAATTTGAATTTTTTAAATAATTAAAACCAAAAAGAATTCCAAAAAGTAAAATGAATAAGAAAATTAAAAGAAAATAATGAAGGTGGATGGTAGAATCAGATCGGAGAAAGGAGAGGTGGGTTATTTGGAATCGAAGCGTGCGACGGATCTCTCTGCATATCTCTAAAATTGGTATTTTGTGTTTTTTTCAAATTTTATTTTATATAGGCTAATTAATAATTTCTAATAAATTGTTTCTTTTAATTTAACTAATAAATTGTTAATATTGAAATTTTAGAGCGAGTACCAGCAGAACCGTATAATATGTTGCGAGGGTTAGTTTAAATTTGTTTTCTGGAAGTGTTTTGAATATGATTGTAAAAAGTGTTTTAAAAAGTTTATTTTAAAATTTAAATATTTAATCGTTAAAAATCATTTTTGAAAATTAAAACTTTTTATTTTCAACATTATTTTTTTAGCATATTTGTAAAATAAAAATATATATTTAAATAAAAAATTTATTAATATTATAATATTCCAATAATAATACAAAAATAATAATATTTTGATATATTAAATATAAATTTTTAATAAATTTTAAGCAATCAATATTAATTATTTGTAGATCTAAGGATAGTTAAACCGAAAAAATTTAAAACTAAATTTGATAATTAAATTTGAAAGAAATTTAATTTTAAAACTAAATTTGATAATTGAAATTGGAAAATTTTCAAAGAAACTTTGAAGTTGTGTATTGAGTCATGCCTTTCATTATAAAATGAGAGTATTTTATAGAGGGCTCGTGTTTCTTTACAATGAAATTATTACAACTATTCCTTTTTCAGACTATCATTTTTACAAAGAATATATTCTCTAATTACAGACTTTTTTTTCCTTTTTATAGAGAATCTTTACTATTTATTATAAAGAATCTTCATTGTTCATTGTTGAGAATCTTCACTGTTCACCTTTGTTTTCTCTTGCAAGGAATTGTTCCTCTTTTACCCTATTCATTTTTAATTTTTTTATACTTTTGGTGATTGTTACTGTGATGATGTCATTCGCAAGATACACCGTTTTAGTCGAAGATGCTGAGGATTTCTTATCTTTCGAGTCAAAATCCATGGACCTGAGCATCTCAGTTATAATTTTTTTTTTTTTGTATTCCATTTTGGTTTTAGCTTGAGCTAAAATCATGCTTGCAGTTTTTTTGCCTTGGAGGAATTTTGCTATAGTTTGATCCAGGGCAGCAAACTTGTATAGTCTTGGGGTTTTATTGAAAAATTCATCCAAATACTTGGAATTATATTCGTCATCATTAAATTTGTCCTACCATTTTGTCCTAAAATTTCGGACTAATAATGGATTCCCATGTAAAAATCTTGTTCATATGAATAACTCCAAGAAACAATACAAGAGATGCATAATTTTGAGAAGAAATGAATATTTTTGTAAATATGTTTTTGATCAAGCTCAGGTTAGAACTTGCTAAAAAATTTGGGCCATAAGTAGGGGTGAGTATTCGATCGAGTCGAGTCGAATCGAGTCAAAAATTTTCGAGTTAGTCGAGTTAACAAATCCTATTTTAACAACCGAAGTCAATTTGAAATTTTTTCAAATCGAATCGAATCGAGTCAAAAAATTTCGAGTCAAATCGAGTCGAGTTAACGAATCCTATTATTTATACTTAATGTTGCGTTTAGATGGATCGATTATTTAACTAGTAGACGAAGTACAAGATTATTTAACTACATGAACAATATAATGATTTAGTCTTTTAACTTAATGAGTAAACATTTATCAAAACGATATAGTTTTACCTTTTAACTTAATTATTTTGAATTTTAACTTTTAATAAAGTAAACATTTATCAAAACTGCATAATTTTATCTTTTCTTATTCGGATTTTTGGATAACTCGAATTGTGTAATTCATATTCGAGTTAAACCGAAAAACTTAATTTTTTATTCGAGTTGATCCGAATAACTTGATTAACTTAAATAACTTGAACTATTTAATTCAAAATTTGAATTTTTTATCGAGTTTTTCGAATCAAATCGGATTTTGCTCACCCCTAGCCATAAGTCTTGGATTTTTGCTGGTACGGTCTTAAAAGAAGATGGTCCATACCAGTTCCACCATTCTTGGAACCAATTGGGAAATTTAAACTAGGCACCATATTTAAAACATAAGAGCCATGAATGTCTCATATGTTGATTATTGATAAGGAAACCATTATACTAGGCTGTTTGATAGTCCTAGTACAATAAATATGGATAATTGTCTACTTCAGTGGTAAATTTAGTTGGGAACTTCTTTGGAGAATTTGGGTTTTCACCCCAATCTCTTGATTGAAGAATTTTAATAATTTGAGTTGTGGAATGGATAATAAAAGTTGGATTTTTGGATCGATGTAATGTTTGAACGATACTGATCCAGTTTTAATCAGTATCTTTTCATAATATTGATGCGGTTTTTGTAAATCTAATGGCTTAAAGTGTCATCTTTTGAAAAAGTTCTTTAATAAGAATATATGGAGGTTTTTCAAAAAATTCTTCCTCCATGATAAAAGTTTTTTCAAAACATTTATTTGGGAAATATTGGGAAGATTTTTGGGTAGCAGTCTACAAAGATGCTACTTCTTTTGTGAATTTTTTTTTTTTTTGTAAAGATGTTTCTTTTAAAAATATTTTTGAGAGATTTTAGTGTGTGCAAAACGATCTCTCTTTTTTTTTTGAAACTTTTATCGCTTCAGTAGAAAGTTGCTCGAGAGGAGTTTCATCTTTTGGTTGGGTAAAAGCCAATTCTAATTTTGGGGACTAAGAGAGTGACTCGATCTATTTGATTTGAGAACTAACTCCACTTGGGTCTTGTGCATCTTGGAGAGACGCATTCTTTGAGGATTTTGATGAGGATGATGATTTCGCATTTTCTTTTCGCATACATATTTCATATCAAGATTTTATTGGTTTTGAAGAAATTTTGGGTTTTGGGGATGTTTATTCTATTTTCCCTTTTCCTTTATCTTGAAGTTTTGGGGGCATTTTTGGAGAAATTCTCTAGTAAGGAAATGAGGCAAAGAATTAGCTTCTTCTTTGATGTATTCAATGTCAAAATCAAATATGCTCAAAATTGCTTGTCATTTTGTAAAAATCTATTTTGAGACAATATTTTGAACATTTTTTTGTAAAACTTCTTTTGCTGATTTGCAATCAATTCATAAAAGAAATTTTTTGTAATAACTCATTTTCAATAATGTCAAAAACAGTGGTTTCCAGACAATAATTATGACATATGAGTCCATAAATATTTACGAGGTCATTAGTGTTATATTGAATTTTGGCCTAGTAATTTTGATGTTTGGCTAATTAATTAAGGAAAAATAACTAAATCGTAAAATGCGTAAAATTTCATTATATCATTGATTATTACTAGCTAAAACACATGATTTAAGTTTGTTTAGGGGTTTAAATGGTAATTATGTCATTTTTATTAACATGGTACGGTTAGTGGATGTTTATGTCATATTTTTATATGTTAATTAAATATTAAAATGATAATAATAAAAGTAAAAACATGAAAATCAAAGCATCATCTTTTGTATTTGGTTTTCTATGACCGAAACTCCGTTGTTGAAGGCTAAAGAAGTTTGGTCAAGACTAGCCTTTGCATATAAGTTAATTTTATACTCGTTTTTCATGAATTTTATGTTTTTGAGATCATTGTAACTTAATTTAGCTAGCCCAAGGACTATTTTGAAATACGGTCAAAGTTTTGAAAACTTGCCATTGATGTTCTTAATCTAGCTAGCTCAGGGACTATTTTGAAAACTCATTTTTCAAAGTTTTGTAACTTAATCTAACAGTTCCACAAATTAGTACCTGGGCTAGCTAGATTAAGCTACAATGGTCTCGAAAACATAGAAATTAATAAAAATGGGACAAAAATTGTAACACCCCTAACTTGTATTATTCGCTGGAATAGAGTCTTAAGGTATTACAAAATAAAAAATCATCTTAAACAAATACATAAGAAAAATATAATTAATCACAAACACCAGTCTCGAAAGTTAATTAAAATTTTATTCATAAATTAACACATCTTTTAAATTAGAACGTACATCAATTTACACCTTGCATATACAAATCACAACAAATTTCAAATTGTTACTAACAACATATAATATATTTAATAGTACAACATTAACTACCATCAACCCGATTAAACATATTTCCATTACCATCTATGTAATTATACATGTAGTCGTTAAACCATATACACATTCTTATAATACAGCAAGTCATATTTCACGTCATATATCACTTATTCATAAGGCTTGAATCATAAGCAATTTAATCTTGCATACCTTTCACTTAATACTAATTTAAAACAATCACACGGCAATGGTCATGCACTTCTATCTACTTTATTAATAATAATTAATCATCCATATTTACACATACCATTTATTCATTAGATTTTAGTAAATTCAAACTATGTTAAGTGCACATCATTAAGAGATATTCTTATTATAAATATATATTAATATGTCTAATTAACTAACAGAAATGTTAATCTCTATTTAGGCACCATAAACTTTGTTCACATATTATTTTCCTTGACCTAGATCCTTCCGAAATTTCATAATAACTAATTTACTCATACAAACTTATTAAGTAAACTAATAATCAATCATATATGTTTAATTCCAATAAACCATAGCCAAGCCTGTAAATGAAGCACCTATATATAATATATACAACTTACCTAAAACAAAGGCCACCATTGATATAAAATACATATCAAATAGTCAACCATATTTATCCACGTAACATACTCAATAATTATTAATAATCAAACTTAACGAATATTTAATTTAAAGCATGGAAAACCGAATTGAGACATAGCAAGCAACCATTTTTCAGCACATGTGGCACTTAATACAAACATTATACAAACATAGCACAAAATTATAAAACTAAAATGAACATAAACCGAACTTACATAACTAAATTTTAAAGATAAATATTTAGCCATTTTCGCATAGCTTATACACATAACCAACAATCGGCATTCACAAAATATAATCCAGCCTATACATGCCATAATTTAAGTTTAGCTAATATGGTACCAAAAACAATAGATAGTGTGATGAGCTTGGCTGACAGTCCCCGAGCTTGTAGCTTGAATCCAATATATATAAAACAAAGACAAATATACACACAATAAGCTATTTAAGCTTAGTAAGTCATAAGCAAATAAACAAACCGATATTATAATCAATTGATTATAACCCTAACAAATAACAACATAAACATCGAGATTATCCTCAACTTCCAACTTCCATGATAATATACTTGAACACATATATCTATTACCTCGGCCGAATATCACAAGGTTATATCATTCAATCATTGTTAAATTTTCAATAGCCAAAATTATCATTATATAACCTAATACATATACCTTTGTATACATAAGCTTTTAAATCAAGATAAGAGTTTATATACATACATTAACTAAATAACCGAATATGCAAAATCATTCTATATATTCGAAAATAACAATCATATCAACAAGGATCATATGTCTTGTTCATGACACCGAATATACATAACATATTCATACATATACTTTTCATTCATGTTACAAATACTTGTAACTAATATCATAACACTCACTTACCTTGTTACAAATAAATACCAAACTAATACATACCTGATCACTTAGCTAGTTTCACATATTCGTTTCTCACATATCGATGCCCAATGAACCATTTGGAATTGGGTAGGACACTTGGATAATCACACATGTATCGTACAATGCCAATGTCTCAGACGTGGTCTTACATGTAACCACATATCGATGCCACTGTCCCAGACAGGGTCTTACTCGAACTCATATATCGAAAACACATATCGATGCCATGGTCTTACTCGCACACATAAATCGAGATTCTATATCATGACATATGTATCCTAACTATTCCTATTGTTCATACAGGGCTTTCGGACGTCATAACTAGGTCAAAAATGAGCTCGGAAGTATAGTAGCCAAGTTAATTCATATTCGGCCATAGCATATTCAAATTCCAACATTTCATAACAGAATATAAATATAGCATTAAATTACCAATAAACACGTCTATTTGCTTATAAACTTCCCTCGGACGTCGTAAAACGAGACGGGGCTGCTAGTCGACAACTTTCGTTTTTCCCCGATCCATATCCAATTTCTTTGGTTCTTGATCTAAACATATTTAAATTAAGCTCATTCAAACATATTTTCATTCCATTTAGTCCAAAAACACATAAATGGGCAAATTACTATTTTATCCCTGACATTTATAATTTTTACAATTTAGTCCCTATTGCACAAGACACAAAATACACAAAATTTCTCTATACTTATGTTGGGCCGAATTTTACCCACTCTCCAACAAGTCCATATATTCCATTTATTTCACATTTTAGTCCCTCAAATTATTATTTTTGCAATTAAGTCCTAATTACTCAAAATCATCAAAAATTCCAATACAAAACATATTAATATAAAACATATCTTCCATTTTTCATCATCAAACAACAAAAATCGTCAACTATCAACAATGGCACAACTCAAAATATTCATCAAAATTAAAAATTAAAGCTTGGGTTTTGTAGTACTCGAAGCAACGATCTCAAAAACGTAAAAATTATCAAAAATCGAACTAAACTCGTACCTTAATCAAGCTTGAATACCACCGAACCCTAACTTGTTTTTATTTTTCTTTCTTGTTTAAGTTTCGGCCAAGAGAAAGGCAATATCAAAACCTTATTTTAATTTGATATAAATTATAACATATAATAACATTTTATCTAATTACTTATTTAACCTTATTAATGTTATAACAAAGCCATATAACATATGCCTAGCACCGTCCACTTATTCTCTTAATGGCTAATTGCAGCTTTAAGGCTTCCATTTAAAAAGCCAAGTACAATTTAGCCCTTTTTAGAAAAACCCACTGAATTTTCATCTTATGCGATTAAGTCCTTTTATTTAATCGGACACCTAAACGACGAAATTAAATCACGAAAATTTCACAAATATAAATTCACACAATTTAAACACAGAAAATAATTTTTAAATATTTTTCTGACTCAGATTCGTGGTCCCGGAACCACTGTTCCATTAGGGTCTAAATCGGGCTGTTACAACTCTCCCCCTTAGGGATTTTCGTCCCCGAAAATCTTACCAGTGAATAGGTTCAGATAGCATTCTCTCATTATATCCTATGGCTTCCATGTTGCTTCCTCAACTCTATGCTTATGCCACAATACTTTAACTAACGAGATCTTCTTATTTCGCAACTCTTTAACCTCACGAGTCAAAATGCGAATCGGTCCTTCTTCGTAGGTCATATCAGGCTGAATTTCAATCTCAGACGGGCTAATTACATGTGAAGGATCAGATCGAAACCTCCAAAGCATTGAAACGTGAAATACATTGTGGATCTTTTCCAAATCAGATGGCAATGATAATCTGTAAGCTACTGGCCTAATACGCTCTATTACCTCATACGGCCCAATAAACCTCAGACTCAATTTGCCTTTACGATCGAATCTGAGTATTTTCTTCCACGGTGAGACTTTCAAGAAAACTTTATCTCCAATCTGAAACTCTATATCTTTGCGTTTCAAGTCCGCATAAGATTTTTGACGATCTGACACTGCTTTCAAACTTTCACGGATCACTTTCACTTTCTGTTCAGTTTCTCTGGTCAAGTCAACCCCATGTATCTTATTTTCACTGAGCTCAGTCCAGTATAACGGCGTACGACATTTACGACCATACAAAGCCTCAAAAGGTGCCATTTTAATACTCGATTGGTAGCTGTTATTATACGTAAATTCAATCAGAGGTAGGTATCATTCCCACGTACCTTCGAACTCGAGAATGTAACATCTCAACATATCCTCAAGTATCTGAATAATTTGCTCAGACTGGCCATCTGTTTGCGGATGGAAAGCAGTACTGAAATGTAATTTCGTACCTAGTGCATCTTGAAGTTTCTGCCAAAACTGCGATGTAAACCTCAGATCTCTATTCGAAACAATAGATATAGGCACACCATGTAACCTCACAATCTGAAAAAACAAAGGTGTACGACATTTGCGACCATATAAAGCTTCGTACGGTGCCATTTTAATGCTCGATTGAAAACTGTTATTATAAGCAAACTCAATCAAAGGCAAATAATATTCCCACGTACCTTCAAACTCAAGAATGCAACGTCTCAACATATCCTTGAGTATTTGAATAATTCGCTCGGATTGACTGTCCGTTTGCAGGTGAAAAGTAGTACTGAAGTGCAATTTAGTACCCAGAGCATCATGCAATTTCTTCCAGAATCGTGATGTGAATCTTGGATCTCTGTCTGATACAATAGATAATGGCACACTGTGTAATCTCACAATATCAGAAATGTATAACTCAGCTAATTTATCAAGCGAGTAATCGGATCGAATCAGAATAAAATGAGCAGATTTAGTCAAACGATCAACTGCAACCCAGATAGCATCTTTCTTTCTTGGAGACAGGGGCAAACCCGAAAAAAATTCCATTGTCACTCGATCTCATTTCCATTCCTGAACCATAATTAGTTGTAGTAAACCAGATGGCACCTGATGTTCAGCTTTAACTTGCTGATAGATCAAACATTTAGAAACAAAGTCAAAGGTATCTCTCTTCATTCCAGACCACTAGTAATGCTGTTTTAGATCATTATACATTTTTGTATTACCCGGATGCACAGATAACTGAATATGGTGAGCTTCACTAAAAATCATTTGAATTAACTCTGGATTTCTTGGGACACAAATTCTATCTCGGAATCTCAGACAATCATCTTTATCAACTCTGAATTCTGAATCAAACTCTAAATCACATTAAGCTCGTTTAGCTAAAATCTCATTATCAATCTTTTGAGCTTCGATAATCTGTTGTAAGAACAAAGGTCTTACTTTCAATTCAGCTAAAACTGAACCATCATCGGACAAAACCAAATGAGCATTCATCGCACGCAAAGCAAATAATGATTTCTGACTTAAAGCATCAGCAACAATATTTGCCTTACCAAGATGATAATCTATCACAAGTTTATAGTCTTTTAGCAATTCAAGCCATCTTCTCTGTCGCAAATTCAAATCTTTCTGAGTCATCAGATATTTCAAACTATTATGGTCAGAATATACATGACATTTCTCACTAAACAGATAGCGATGCCAGATTTTCAAAGCAAACACAACTGCAGCTAACTCAAGGTCATGCGTCGGATAGTTCCTTTTATGCGACTCAACTGTCTTGAAGCATAAACAATGACTTTGCATTCTTGCATCAAAACACATCCCAGTCCGATCAACGAAGCATCACTGTAAATCACAAATTCTTTACCCGATTCAGGTTGCACTAATACCGGAGCTTCATTCAACAAAGTTTTCAATTGATCAAAGATTTTCTGACACTTTTTAGACCATTCAAACTTAACATCTTTCTGAAGCAGCTTTGTCAACAGAGTCACAATCTTCAAAAAGCCTTTTACGAATCGTCTAAAATAACCAACAAGTCCCAGAAAACTACAGACTTAGGAGACATTCCTCGAAGGCTTCCACTCCAAAATAGTTGAAATCTTGCTCGGATCAACTCAAATACTAGATGCTAATACAATATGACCTAGAAAACTAACCTCTCATAACCAGAATTCACATTTGCTAAATTTCACATACAACTGTTTATCTCGCAGAGTCTGTAGCACTATTCTCAGATGCTCAGCATGTCCGATTTCATCTCATGAATAAATAAATATGTCATCAATGAATATGACAACAAATCGATCTAAATACGGTCTGAAAATTCTATTCATCAAATCCATAAAGATAACAGTCGCATTAGTTAATTCGAAAGGCATGACTAAGAATTCATAGTAGACGTACCTCGTTCAGAAAGTAGTTTTCGGAATGTCTGAGTCTTTCACTCGTAACTGATAATAGCCTGATCTCAAATCTATTTTCGAAAACACAGAAGCTCCTGTCAACTGATAAAACAAATCATCAATTCAGGGTAGAGGATACTTATTCTTGATAGTCACCTTGTTCAACTGAAGATAATCGATACACATTCTTATCGTACCGTCTTTCTTTCTCACAAATAGAATCGGAGTACCCTAAGGTGAGAAGCTCGGTCTAGCAAACCCTCTATCGGTCAAATCTTGCAACAGAGACTTTAATTCTTTTATTTCAATTGGAGCCATTCTATACGGATCTATCGAAATCGGAGTAGTACCAAAAACCAATTCAATGCCAAATTTAACTTCTCGGATTGGAGGTAATCCCGGAAGTTCCTCAAGAAACACATCAGAGAACTCACAGACAACAGGCACAGATTCAACTTTCTTTTCTGACGCTCTCGAATCGATCGCATAAGCAAAATAGGCTTTACAACCCTTTCTCACAATACTCAAAGCTTTCATTGAAGATATCACAGCAGGTAATCCATTCAAATCACTAGATTCAATTCTGACTATTTCATCATTCTTGCATCTCAAATCAATAGTTTTCCGTTTGTAGTTCACAATAGCATCATGCAAAGTTAACCAATCCATACCCAGAATTATATCAAACTCATCAAAAGGTAACAGCATCAGATCAGTTGGAAAACAAATGTCTCGAAACATTAACGGACAATTCTTGCAAACTTTATCAACCAAAACACATCTGCCTAGGGGTCCGAAACTCTAATTACAAATTCAATAGACTCTACAGGCAAAGTCTTACTGGTCACTAAGTTCATGCATATATACGAATGGGTTGATCCAGGATCTATCAAAGCAATCACAGAAGTAGCATGAAGAGTAAATGTACCCGTAATCAAATCTGGCTATGAAGCTTCCTCACGAGCTCGGGTAGCATAAGCTCTGGTAGGTGTACGAGCCTCGAATCTAACAGTTGTATCTTTTGTTCCTCACTGACTACCGCTTACATTTCTCGTATTTCTGAGAGGTCTACCACGAGAAGCGTTGCCACTTGGCCTCAGATTCTGAACATTATCTTTTTCAGCTAAATCTGGGCAATCTTTTATAAAGTGATTTTGTGAACCACAACTGTAACAAGCTCGGCTATTACTTTTTTCCCAGCATTCTCCAAAATGACGTCTTCCACATTGATTACACTCAGGCTTTTCATTCTTTGCATTTCCAACGCTCGATACTGAAGTAGTTTGAGCTTTAGGATTGGTATATTGCTTTCCACAATCTCTATTTTGATATCCGTTGAAGCTGTCGATTGATCATTAACATTTTTAGATTTCTTTGATAATGAATGATAAGATTTATTCATCAATCTCTTTCTTGAATCTCTAGCCTCTGAATAAGCTTTTCTTTTCTCTTTCTCGAGATCTTCAGCTTTACATGCTCGTTTAACAAGCACAATAAATTCTTTGATCTCTAAAATCCTGACTAACAAACGGATATCTTCGTTCAAGCCATCCTCGAATCTTTTGCACATTATTGCCTCAGTAGATACACATTGACTAGCATACTAACTCAGTCTCACAAATTTTCGCTCATATTCTGTGACAGATATATGTCCTTGTTTAAGCTTGAGAAACTCTTTATGTTTTTGGTCGATGAATCTCTGACTGATTTATTTCTTCCTGAATTTAGCTTGAAAGAAATCCCAGGTGACTCGCTCACTCAGAACTACCGATATCAAAGTCTTCTACTGGTGATACACCGTATCTCTCAGAAGTGAAACGACACATTTTTTGCATTCCTAGGGATTCAATGACAATTCATCAAATACTCGTATTGCGTTCTCTAACCAGGACTCAACTCTTTCAGTATCATCGTTCGTTGTAGCTCAGAACTCTTCGGCCCCATATTTTCTAATCTTATTGACTGGTGGCCTACTTAACTGAATCGGATTCACTGATGGCATAACAGGAGCTTGTGGAGGATTAACCGAGGGTAGAGGTTGTTGAACAGTCAAATTGGTTCTAATATATTGACTAAACCAATCGTTCATCATTTGATAGAAGACTTGTCTAGCCTCACTATCACGGCTACTCTAGCTGGTCTAGAATCGGATGGAGTCGTCCCTTGCGCGGGAGTAGGCGCATTACTTTCGACATCATCTGCTACGGCTCGTTCGGGATCCATTTGCTATATAAAAGCACATTTTCAATGTCAGGATTCATCACACTATCACAGTTCATAAATATGGCATGTATAGCTAGACCCACATACGCTATGGTAGTCTTAGAACTGACTAAACCATAGCTCTGATACTAATAAAATGTAAAACCCCTAACCCTTGTCCGTCACCGGACTAGGGTTAAAGGCATTACCGGACAAATCAGAACATTTAACATTTATTTCATAAACATCAAAGCATTAGAGATCAAACATCAATATAGAGTCCCTTATATAGGTCATCAAGACCTTAAACATGCATTAGAAATGGGTTGGGACTAAATCGAACTCATACAAAATTTTTCCAAAACTTAAACATTTTTAAAGAGGTACAGGTCACACGCCCGTGTGAACAGGCCGTGTGCCTTACACGGTATTGACACTCCGTATGTCTAGGCCTTGTCCAAACAGGGCATACATACTGACTTGCTCACACGGCCACAAGACACGCTTGTGTGTCATAGCCGTGGTTGAACCTGACTTGGGCCACACGGCTAGCCACACGCCCGTGTGCCTTAGCTATGCTCGAGCCTAACTTACAATTGTTGGGTACCCTAGGGGACACACGGCAGTGTAACATAGCCATGTGTCGTACACGGTTGAGACTCACGCTTGTGTCTCTACTCGTGTGGACAAAAATAGGCCATTTGAATAGCCAACTTGCCACCCCAATTAGGTCAAACCTACAAGCACCAAACCAAGCATATTTGTACACCAAATTCAACCAATCTCTATATCAAAACATACATTATTCATGCCTTTACAATATCAATAAAATCCAACCTCAATTCATCAACCAAATCATACCAAAACCTAAACTAAAATCATACCAAGACATATGTTTCAATACATCATTCAATCTTATGCTCAAAACTTACCAAAACTCATCAACATTGACCATTTCATTTGGTCATTCAAAACATACCATGTAACAATTCCAACCATAAATTCAAACATAAGCTAGCCACTATCACATGGCATAATATATACATTACAAAACTTAACCAAAGTACTTCTAGCTTATACATGCCGTACTTTACTATATACATTTTCAAAAGGTACCAAAATAAGTTTCGATAGTGTGATGATGATCCTCGACGATCTCCGAGCTCACAGTAGCTTTGATATCTATAAAACAATGCAAACACACACAAAGTAAGCTTTCATAAGCTTAGTAAGCTCATACCAATTATCATCAATAGTTTATAAAATATAAAACATCAACATATAAGTATTTATTAGTTCTCAATTCATCTATCAATTTTATGCCAACACAATTCATATGTTCATACTAATTCAATGGACTTCATATACATAATATCATCTACCACACAGGTATTGTACATACCTGAACCTTCTCGTATTTATTCATTTTCATTCTTACCTCTCGTTTGGATATTTTAAGATTTTCTGAAGATTATTCATGCTTTAAACATCCGCAGACTTAGTGTTTTAAAGATTAGCCGAAGTTAAAACGATTTCGCATACCTAGTGCCATCTCAATTAACTGAAGCTATTTTTGTATTGCACACTTAGTGCCTCATATAGCTGGAGCTATTTTGAATCTCACACTTAGTGCCTTATATAGTCGAAGCTATTTTGAATCGCACACTTAGTGCCAAATATAGTTGATTTATCATCGTATTCAACCATAATCAAATATATATACAATCTATATATAATCAAAGCATCAAAAATATACTTGTAACATCATTTTTTACGTACGAACTTACCTCGTACCCGGAATTGTCGACTCAGATTTCTACTCTATAACCTTCAATTTCCCTCGGTCTAAATCTGAATTCCTCTTTTCTTGATCTCAATCACCAAAATAAGTAGCCGAACCCTAGTAAGCTTATTTCTTTCTTTTTCTTTTGAATTTTGGTAAGGAAGAACACCAAATGACTTATTTCATGCATTATTTTAATTATGATTCACTTAATAATTAGTTTACCATTTTGCCCTTTTATAAACCATTATAAAATCACTTAATGGATGGTTATTAATGTCCATTCAAACTCCCAATGGTCAAATAACCACATAAGGACCTCTCATTTACAAAGCCATATCAAATAGACACTTTTAACAAGTAGTATGCAACTTTTACATTTTACGCGATTAGGTCCTTTTTCAAAATTAAGCACACAAACATTTAAATTTTCATACGAGACTTTCACACATGCTCATTCACATATCATAAACAAAGAAAATAATATCTAAATATTTTTTGACTCGGATATGTGGTCTCGAAACCACTATTCTTATGTAAATAATGCATTGTCTTAATTATGTTTTAAATGCTTTATTATTGTATGAACTATGATTGACCATTGAGCGTGATTCGACAAAGTTACGAAAAGCGTGAAATCTCGGTTAAACCTTAGGAATAGATAGGATAAAATGTCATGACATTAGGGTTACAGAGTTTATATGTAAGACCATATCTGGGATATGGCATCAGTATGAGACTTCGTGTAATATGGCATCGATATGAGATTTCGTGTAAGACCATAGCTGGTCTATTGGCATCGATGTGAGATTACATGTAAGACCATATCTGGGATATGGCATTGGTATGGTACCGAATGTACGAGACTCTCGAGTATCCTTTAGTATTCCAAGTGATTCAACTGGTAATTTAATGAGTATGTCAAAGACGAATTGTGTGTAAATCCAATTCGAGATGACTCAGGTATGTATAAAAAACTCATATGTGATGAGCTCGTTATGTGATGAACCCTCGAAAAGGTTATAATTGAGTAAGTTATGATTATAAGATCTTAATAATATTCATGCCAATTATCATCATGTAAATTGTATGTTAAATGTTGGTTTATGATGCCTATTATTTGCATGGGAACTTACTAAGCTATATAGCTTACTCCCCTTTTATTTCCCTTATCTTATAGAGTCACCAAGCTAGCTCGGGGATCAAAGACTGTCAGAGATCCACTCACACTATCAACTGATTATTTTGGGTACCATTAAATTTGACATTTTGAGTTATGGCATGTATAGGGACTTGGTTATTTTGTTATGTGTCATAATTGAATTGGTGGATAATTCATGTTGTAAATGGCCATTGAAATTGTCTAATATTGGTTTAAGTATATATGCGTATGATGATGTTTTCATGGATGTGGAAATTTGCATGGTTTAAGTTGATAAGTATGTGATATTTGTATGTGGTAAATGGTAGCATGTGAATGAGGTGTGGATGTCTTGATTTTGGCTGAATTGGTTGAATGTAATTGCTTAGATTGGTGTTATGTTTTGTTGTGTAGGTGTGTACATAAAAGGGTGACAAAATGGTTTGGCAAATAGCCTTGTTTTTTTTCTACACGGGTAGACACACGGGCGTGTATCTAGGCCGTATGTGACACACGGCTTGCCCCATGGGCGTGTGTTCTGGCTGTGTGTCCCCTGCACCTTAAGTTTTGCAAAACAAAATGCTCAGAATTGAGCACATGGGCAAAGACACGGGCGTGTGTCTCAGCCGTTTGGATGACACGACCTCAGGCACGGGCGTGTGCCCTGGGCGTGTGAAGTCTACACCTATTTTATAAAAAATTATAAAAATTAAATCGACCACACGGCCTAGCACACGGGCGTGTGACTTGACCGTGTGACTTTAATTTGTTCTTGGGTGACAAATAGAGAGTTACACGGGTTAGCGACATGGGTGTGTGTGACCACACGGCCTGCCCACACGGGAGTGTCTCAAGCCATATAGGTGTATGGCTCTTAAAACATAAAAGTTTTTCTAAGTGTTGTGAAATTTTCTAAAGTTCTCGGTTTAGTCTCAAATCACTTTCGGTGCATGTTTTGGACCTCGTAGGTTCATTTTAGGGACAATATGAATGTATATGAAAAGTTTTAAATTTGGATGAAAATTTACGTCTTGGCTTTGTATGTTTGCTTGTGTTTAAGTTCGGTAATGCATCGTACCCTATTTTAGCGTCAAATACAGGTAAGGGGTGTTACATTTAATCGTATCAGAGCAACGGTTTAGCCAATTCTCAGACTAACATAGTGTATGTAAGAGTCTAGCTATACATTCCATAAATGAACTGTGATAGTGTGATGACTCCTGACAATTTTAAATTGTGTTTTCGTATAGTAAATGGAGCCCAATCGAGCTGAGGCTGATGACGTTGAAAGTAATGTGCCGGCTCCCGCTCAAGGGGTAGCGCTGTCTAATAGTAGACCCCTAACTATTGGTCAGGGAGAAGGGGGTAGGAAGTCTTTCTCCATATGATGAATGAGTGGTATACGAAAATTGTTTGAACAACTCTAAATGCCCAACCTCCTCCACCCTCACCTATTCCTCGACCGGTTACCGTAGCCCCATAAGGTATGGAATTTGTAAGAATGAATAAGCCCTCGGTTGATAAGATCCGAAAGCATGGGGCTGAAGATTTTAGAACTAATGTGAATGATGATCCCGAGGGAGCCGAGTTTTGGCTCGAAAACTCCATCAGAGTACTTGATGAGCTATTTTGCATTCCAGATGAATGTTTAAAGTGTGCCATCTCACTTTTGAGAGATTTTGTATATCACTGGTGGAATACACTTGTATCGGTGGTACCGAGAGAGAGGGTTGCGTGAGAATTCTTTCAAGAGGAGTTCTGAAAGAAATATATTAGCCAGCGGTTCATTAATCAGAAACGTAAGGAATTTCTTGAGCTGAAACATGGTCGAATGCCAGTGACGGAATATGAGCGAGAATTTGTTAGACTTAGTAAATATGCTTGAGAGTGTGTTTCCACTGAGGCTATCATGTGCAAGAGATTTGAGGATGGATTGAATGAGGACATTCGTGTGTTAGTTTGGATCCTAGAGCTAAAAGAATTTGTGGTGTTAGTCGAATGGGCTTGTAAGGTCGAAGAGTTGAATAAAGAGAAGAGGAAAGCTGATATTGAAACTAGAGATTTGAGGAAAAGACCTATGAGTAAGTCATTTCCATCTTAATCAAAGAAGTCTAAAGAAATGTATTCCCGTTCAAACGTTTCAGCTGGGTATTCACACAGAGATTGTGGGAAGCAATACTCGAGTTTTAAATCTCAAGCCACTTCCATGGCAAGTGTAGATAATGTGAGGCCTAATAGACCTGAATGTCAGCATTGTGGAAGGATACATCTCAACGAGTGTAAGATGAATGATCGAGTTTGTTTCAAGTGTGGCTCTCAAGAGTATTTTATCCTAGATTGCCTTGAAATGGCTAAGAAAGAAAAATTTCAGAGTGCAAGGTCGAGTAATACTACTAATAGGGGTAAGCCACTAAGGAATACCGAGATGGAACTAGTAGTAAAGGAGTGACAAAAGATACTGCTGTGAGATCCGAAGCTCGAGCCCCTGCTAGAGCCTATGCCATCCGTGCTCGCAAAGAAGCGACATCTCCCGAAGTTGTTACTGGTACTTTTCTCTCTATAATACTAATATAGTTGCATTGATTGATCCTGAATCGACCCATTCTTATGTTTGTGTAAAATTGGTAAGTAGTAAGAGCTTGCTTGTTGAGTTTACTAAGTTTGTGATTAGATGTCAAACCCTTTAGGCAAACATGTGCTAGTTGATAGAGTTTGCAAGAATTGTCCCTTGATGATTCGAGGTCACCGTTTTCCAGCTAATTTAATGTTGTTGCCATTTGATGAATTCGATGTTATTTTGGGTATGGATTGGTTGATACTGCATGATGTCGTAATGAACTGTAAAAGAAATATTATTAAATTGAAATGTGAAAATGGTGAAACTCTTTGGATTGATTCAGATGAGTCGGGTGAGTTGCCTGTTGTGATTTCTTCGATGTCTACCCAAAGGCATGTAAGGAAAGGTTGTGAAGCTTATCTTGCTTATGTGTTAAATACAAAGATGTCTGAATTGAAAATTAAATCAATGCCGATAGTTTGTGAATATCTAGATGTGTTTTCCGAAGAATTATCACGGTTACCACCGGTTAGAGAAGTTGAGTTTGGTATTGAGTTAGTACCAGGGACCTCATCGATATCTATTGCTCTGTATAGAATGGCTCCGACGGAATTGAAAGAATTGAAAGCTCAGTTGCAAGAGTTGACAGATAAGGGTTTTGCGAGACCGAGTTTTTCTCCCTAGAGTGCTCCAGTGTTATTTGTAAAGAAGAAAGATGGATCCATGAGGCTTTGTATTGACTACCGTCAGCTCAACAAGGTGACTATAAAGAACAAGTATCCTTTTCCGAGAATTGATGACTTGTTTGATCAGTTGAGAGGAGCAACGGTATTCTTGAAAATTGATTTGAGATCTGGCTACTATCAGATGAGAGTTAAAGAGGCGGATGTGCCAAAAATCGCTTTCAAGACAAGGTTTGGGCACTATGAATTTCTAGTTATGCCTTTTGGACTAACTAATGCACCTGCTATTTTTATGGACTTGATGAATAGAATTTTCCGACCGTATTTGGACAAGTTTGTGGTTGTGTTATTAATTACATTTTGATTTATTCTTGGGACTAGTTCGAGCATGCCGAGCACTTAAAAACTATATTGTAGACTTTGAGAGATAAGCAGTTGTTTGCTAAATTCAGTAAAAGTGAGTTTTGGATCCGAGAAGTCGGGTTTTTAGGATATATTGTTTCAGGTGATGGTATTCGTGTTGATCCAAGTAAGATTTCGACAATTGTTGATTGGAAACAGACGAGAAATGTATCTGAAGTTAGAAGCTTTTTGGGCTTAGCCGGATATTACCGACGTTTTGTCAAAGGATTTTCGATGATTGCTAGTCCTATGACCAAGTTGTTGCAAAAAGATGTTAAGTTTGGATGGTCCGAAAAATGTTAGCAAAATTTCGAGAAGTTGAAAATATTATTGACTGAGGCATCGGTGTTAGTACAACCTGAACTGGGAAAAGAATTAATAATCTATAGTGACACTAAATTGTAACACCCCTAACCTGTAACCGTCGCCGGTATAGGTTAAGAGGCATTACTAAACTCATAACACAATCTAGAACATCTCATTACAGTAGTTCTCATTCGATCACATTTATTAAGATCATAAAAACGAGTATAGAATACTTAAAACATACATTCGGAACCAAATGGACAACATATAAAAGTTCCAGAACTTAAAAAAAATTTCAACTTTTAAAAGGTCACACGCCCGTGTGAACAGGCCGTGTGCCTCACACGGTCTAGACACGCCCGTGTGTCTAAGCCATGGCAAAACAGGGCATAGTTACTGACTTGCCCACACGGCCACCAGACACGCCCGTGTGTCTTGGCCATGGTCGAGCCTGACTTGGCCACATAGCTAGCCACACGCCCGTATGCATTGCTTGTGCTCGGGACTGACTTACAATTGTAGGGTACCCCATGGGACACACGACTGTGCAATATGGCCGTGTTTTGCACACGGTTGAGACACACGCCCGTGTCTTTGCCCGTGTGGACAAAAACAGGCCATTTGAATAGCCAATTTGCCACCCCAATTTGGTCATCCTACAAACAAAGAAAAGAAGCCTATTTGTATCACCATTTCAGCCAATTTCAACACCAAAATATAACCCTTTCATATCATATAATAATCACCCCAATTCATACTCACAAACCTTACCAATTCATACCAAACATAAGGTAATATCTTACCAAAAAATTTCTTCCCTACATCATTCAATCTCAAGTTAATCTTACCAAACTTACCAACTAAAACATACCACAAATTGCATATTGCCATCACATACCATGAACCATTATCAACTATGAGTTCAAGCACAAATTAGCCAAGTCACATGGCTAAGCATATACATCACAAAACATACTTCTAAAACTACTAACCTATACATGCCATACTTTAAAAATATGCATTTTCAAAAGTACCAAAGTAAGGTTTGATAGTGTGGTGACGATCCTAGATGATCCCCGACCTTGCAGTAGCTTCGATATCTAAAAAGAAACAATGTAAACACACACAAAGTAAGCTTTCAAAAGCTTAGTAAGTTCGTACCAAAAACATCAACAATATAAAATATAAAACATCAATACATAAGTACTTATAATTTCTCAACTCATCCCTCAAGTCCATGCCAACACCAACTATATGTTTATACAAATTCAATAAACTGTTATGCATTTTACCACCTACCACATAGGTGTTATACTTACCGGAACATTTTTATATTCATTCGTTTTCAATCATACCTCTTGTTCGTATACTTTAAGACTTTTCGAAGATCTCCAATGCTTTAATTATCCGCACACTTAGTGCTTAAAGGTTAGCTGAAGCTAGAACAATTTCACACACTTAGTGCCATCTCAATTAACCGAAGCTAAGTTTGTATCGCACACTTAGTGCCTCAAGTAGCTAAAGCTAGTTTAAATCGCACACTTAGTGCCAAATACCATTGATTTATCATCGTATTCATCCAAATTAAATAAATATACCATTCATGTATAATAATGGCATTAAAACCTACTTATAACATCATATTTTGTGTACGAACTTACCTCGTACTCGAAATTTGTCGACTCAGACTGTTTACTCTATAATCTTCGATTTCCCTCGGTCTAAGTCTAAATTTTTTCTTTTCTTGATCTATAGGTATTCAAAATTAACCCTTTTATTTAACAAATCATTCAAAATAATCCATATACACACAATTAGGGCATTTTGTAAAATAGCCCTCACATTTTCACATTTTGACATTTTAGTCCCTAATTCACAAAATCACAAAATACACAAAATTTGCTTGTACACAAGCTTAGCCGAATTTTCATGACTCTCATACAAGTCCATACATTTCATTTATTTAACATTTTAGTCCCTCAAAATAACATTTTTACAATTTAGCCCAAATTACTCAATTTCATCAAAAATTCAAAGACAACACATTTAAACCCAACATCAAGCTTCCATAATTCATCAACTAACATCACAAAGCTCATAGTTTCATCAATGGAACATTTTAAAACCATTACCAAAATCAGAAATTGAAGCATGGGTTCGAGAGTACACGAAGCAACGATTACAAAAACGTAGAAATTATCAAAAATTGAGCTAATTACATACCTTAATCAAGCAAAGTAAGTGCCGAACCCTAAGCTTGAATTTTTCTTTCTTTTTCTTTGATATATTCGGCCAAACAAGATGATAGTGGCCTTATTTTCATGTTTATTTAGTTTTAACACATATTATTTATCAAATACCAATTTTTCCCTTTGTTTAAAACATTTTAATTCATCCATTTGAAGGTCATTTATAACCAATACCACTAAGCATGGTCCAATTACAACGTAAGGACCTCAAAAATAAAAATCCATAGCAAATAGGCACACTTAACATCTAGCATATAGCTTTTACATTTTACGCGATTAAGTCCTTTTTGCAAATTAAGCACACAAACAGTTAAATTTTCACACGAAACTTTCACACATGTCAATTCACTTATAATAGCATAGAAAATAATATTAAAATATTTTTTTGACTCGAATATGTGGTCCCAAAACTACTATTTCGACTAGGGTCAAAATTAAATTGTTACATGAATGGTTTAGGATGTGTGTTGATGCAAGAGGGCAAAGTGATGGCTTATGCCTCGACGCAGTCGAAATCACATGAGAAGAATTATCTGACGCATGATTTAGAGTTAGCCACCATTATGTTCGCTGTAAAAATTTGGCGTCATCATTTGTACGGTAAGAAATGCCATATCTTTACTGATTGTAAGATTTAAAATACTTGATGACTCAAAAAGATTTGAAGTTGTGGCAACAGAGATGGCTCGAGTTACTGAAAGATTATGAGCTAATAATTGATTACCACCCGAGTAAGGCAAATGTAGTCGTAGATGAATTGAGTAGAAAGACTTTGTTTTCTTTAAGAGCGATGAATAAACGGTTGAATTTGTCTAATAATGGTTCGATCCTAGCCGAGTTGAGAGCTAGACCGTTATTTCTTCAGCAAATTTGTGAAGCTCAGAAACATGACGGTGATTTGCAAGCCAAAAGAGTTTTTTGTCAATTAGGTAATGATCCAAATTTTCATATCAGCTCCAATGATTGTTTGATGTTCCGAGGCATTGTTTGAGTACCAAAAAATGATGAATTTATTCAAAAAATTCTTCATGAAGCACATAATGGTTGTTTATCTGTGCATCCGGGTAGTATGAAAATGTATAATGATTTGAAGAAATTGTATTGGTGGTCAGGTATGAAACGAGATATTTCAGAGTTTGTTTCGAAGTGTTTGATTTGTCAACAAGTGAAAGCTAAACACCAAGTGCCTTTAGGTTTAAACAAGATATTTCAGAGTTTGTTTCGAAGTGTTTGATTTGTCAACAAGTGAAAGCTAAACACCAAGTGCCTTCGGGTTTACTTCAGCCAGTGATGGTACCTGAGTGGAAGTGGGATATGATTACTATGGACTTCGTAACTGGGTTGCCTTTGACTCTGAAAAAGAAGGATGTCGTCTGGGTTGTTGTTGATAGATTAATGAAATCGACTCATTTTATTCCGGTACGTACTTATTACTCACTTGATAAGTTAGTCAAATTGTACATTTTTGAGATTCTGAAATTGCACGGGGTGCCTATGTCTATTATTTTGGATAGAGATCCGAGGTTTACTTCGAGATTTTGGAAGAAGTTACAAAAGGCTTTGGGTACAAAGTTGAACTTTAGTACTGCATTTCATCCGCAAACCTACGGTCAGTCTAAAGGAACGATTTAGATACTCGAAGATATGCTCCGTTATTGTGTTCTAGACTTCAAGGGTAGTTGGGAAAAGTATCTACCATTAGTCGAGTTTGCTTATAACAACAGTTTTTAGTTAAGTATAAAGATGGCACCTTATGAGGCATTGTATGGTCGCAAGTGCTGAACACCCTTGTATTAGACCGAGCTTAGTGAGAAATAGATTAACGGGGTTGACTTGGTTAGGGAAATCGAAGAAAAAGTAAAGGTAATCCGTGATTGCTTGAAAGCAGCTTCAGATCGACAAAAGTCGTATGTAGATTTGAAAAGAAAAGAGATCGAATATCAGGTCGGTGATAAAGTATTTTTGAAAGTATCTTCGTGGAAGAAGATTCTGAGATTTGGTCGTAAAGGCAAGTTAAGTCCACGTTTCATTGGGCCGTACAAGTCGTTGAAAGAGTAAGGCCAGTAGCATATTGGTTAGCTTTACCGATAGAGTTGGAAATGATCTATAATGTGTTCCATGTGTCGACGTTGCGACGATATTGTTCTGATCCTTCACATGTGATTTCTCTAATAGAGATTGAGATTCGACCGGATATGACGTATGGTGAAGAACTGGTTAAGATTTTAGCTTGGGAAGTTAAACAGTTGAGAAATAAAAGCATAGCCCTAGTGAAAGTTTTATGGCAACGACATGGGGTCGAAGAGGTTATGTGGGAACCCAAGGAGGCTATGAGAAAACATTGCCCAAACCTATTTTTTGGTAAGATTTTCGGGGACGAAAATCCCTAAAGGGGGAGAATTGTAACAATCCAATTTAGGGCCTAGTCGAAATAGTGCTTTCGGGACCACGAATTCGACATTGTAAAACTTGTTTTTATTACATTTTTATGGTCTACTATTTTATGGAATGATTTCGTGAAAATTTCATTCGAAAATTTTGACATTTGAGCACTCAATTTAGCAAAAAAGACTAAATTGTAAAGTGTAAAAGTTGAGTTCTACATGCTAGAGTTGTCTAATTGTTATGAAATTCTAAATTGAAGGTCCTTAGATGGTAATTAGACCATTTTACTTTAACTTGGACAAAAATAGACATGAGGTAAGAGAATTTTAGATTTTTAAGAAAAGGGCATTTTGGTCATTTGGTAATTAAATGAATTAAAAACCAAAAGCCAAAATTTAGTCCATCTTCTTCATGCTTCTTCGAAACTTGCAAGGGAGACATAGCTAGGGTTTTGCCACTTTTCAAGCTCGATTGTAAGTCCGTTCTTGCCCCGTTTTTAATGCTCTTTACAGTTTTGAAGTATTTATCACCCGATCTATCTATTTCTACCATTAATTTGAGAGATGATTGAGGTCTAGGGTTTGACCCATGTTAGATATTTGTGTATTTTGATCTCTAATGGTAGATTATGCAAGTTTAATGTTAGATAAAAAACTTTTGCTGGGTGATTTTTGATGAAAATGTCAAAAGGACCCATTTGTAAAAAGATTTCAAAATGTGTATAAAAGTGTGATTAAATGGAAAACATGAGTTGTTATAAGCATAAAAGAGGTTTGGCTAGGCTTGGGAATCGAAGAAATTGAATCTATTTCATTTTACAAGCCTAGGGACTAAAATATAAATATGTTAAAGTTTAGAGGCAAAAATATAATTTTCCATAATGTAAGTTTTAGACTGAATTGAGTAATGTGATTAATAAATGAGTTAATTTGCTATTATAGATAAAGAGAAATGAGGTTTAGACCTAGATTGGGGGAAAAATAAAGTATTTGATGATTAAATCTATTTCCTACTATTTTTGTACCGAGGTAAATTCTTTTGTAAATAATGCATTGTTTTAATTATGTTTTACATGATTTATTATTGTATGAATTATGATTGACCATTGAGCGTGACTCGACAAAGTTACGACAAGCGTGAAATCCCAGTTGAACCTTAGGAATAGATAGGATACAAATGTCATGACATTAGGGTTTCTAAGTTTATGTGTAAGACCATATCTGGGATATGGCATCAGTATGAGATTTCATGTAATATGGCATCGATATGAGATTTCGTGTAAGACCATAGCTGGTCTATTGGTATTGATGTGAGATTACATGTAAGACCATATCTGGGATATGGCATTGGTATGGTACCGAATGTACGAGACTCCCGAGTATCCTTTAGTATTCCAAGCATTTCAATGGGTAATTTAATGAGTATGTCAAAGATGAATTGTGTGTAAATCCAATTTCAGATGACTCAGGTATGTACGAAAAACTCATATGTGATGAGCTCGTTATGTGATGAACCCTCGGTAAGGTTATGATTGAGTAAGTTATGATTATAAGATCTTAATAATATTCATGCCAATTATCATCATGTAAATTGTATGTTAAATGTTGGTTTATGATGCCTATTATTTGCATGGGAACTTACTAAGCTATATAGCTTACTCCCCTTTTCTTTCCCTTATCTTATAGTGTCACCAAGCTAGCTCGGTGATTGGATACTGTTGGAGATCCACTTACACTATCAACTGATTATTTTGGGTACCATTGAATTTGACATTTTGAGTTATGGCATGTATAGGGACTTGGTTATTTTGTTATGTGTCATAATCGAATTGGCCTATTTGTTGGCCTATATTGGTTGATAATTCATGTTGTAAATGGCCATTGAAATTGGCTAATATTGGTTTAAGTATATATGCATATGATGATGTTTTCATGGATGTGGAAATTTGCATGGTTTAAGGTTATAAGTATGTGATATTTGTATGTGGTAAATGGTAGCTTGTGAAGGAGGTGTGGATATCTTGATTTTGGCTGAATTGGTTGAATGTAATTGCTTGAGTTGGTGTTATGTTTTGTTATGTAGGTGTATGCATAAAAGGGTGACAAAATGGTTTGGTAAATAGCCTTATTTTTGTCCACACGGGTAGACACACGGACGTGTGTGACACACGGCTTGCCCCATGGGCGTGTGTTCCGGCCGTGTGTCCCCTACACCTTAAGTTTTGCAAAACATAATGCTCAGAATTGAGCACAAGAGCAGAGACACGAGCGTGTGTCTCAGCCGTATGGATGACACGGCCTCAGGCATGGGCGTGGGCCCTGGGCGTGTGAAGTCTGCACCTATTTTATAAAAAATTATGAAAATTAAATCGACCACACGACCTAGCAAATGAGCGTGTGTCTTGGCCGTGTGACTTCAATTTTTTCTTGGCTGACAAACAGAGAGTTACACGGGTTAGGGATACGGGCGTGTCCTAAGCCACATAGGTATGTGGCTCTTAAAACATGAAAAATTTTCTAAGTGTTGTGAAATTTTATAAAGTTCTCGGTTTAGTCCCGAACCGCTTCTAATGCATGTTTTGGACCTTATAGGTTAGTTTTAGGGACAATATGAATGTATATGAAAGGTTTTAAATTTGGATAGAAATTTACGTCTCGGCTTTGTATGTTTGCTTGTGTTTAAGTCTGGTAATGCCTCGTACCCTCTTCCGGCGTCGAATACGGGTAAGGGGTGTTACAAGCTTGCAAAACATAGCTTATAAAACTGTACTTTTAAAACATAGCTTAAAACATGACTTAGAATCATATCTTGAAAATAGAATATTAGAACTTTAAAAATAAAGTTTTATAGGAAAAGCTTACTCTTCAAACTTTAGTTTAAAAACAAAGTTCTTGGAAAAAATAACAGTTCACACACAAGTTACGAACCCTGAGCATTCATTTTGAATAACATGATAGTTAGCACACTTATGGCAATTCTTAACCACTCACCGGTAAAGCTGAGAATTTAAACGAGTTTTTCTTTGCCTTTATCCTTGTTTGTAGATGGTCCACCTGGTTTGGAATATACATAAACACACAGATTACTTAAATAGACCAAACTTACAAAATTCACGCATGCAAGCGAGCTTAGCTTTCTGGACAACTAACCCTAAGATGATAGAGGCTTGCCTTGGTTTCTACGAACTAGGTTCAGAATAAAGACTTGATAAAAAACTATCGATGAGAGAATTTTCATGAAATAAGGGTTGTATTTATAAGCACTAAGTGTTTTAGTGATCCTAGAATACCCTACTTAAATTAAGAACCCTAGTAGATTTAAAAGAAGGTTACGTGTATGAAAAGTATCCTAGATACACAATATATTTATTTCCTAATTTTAGTCTGACTCAACTTTGATTGGTGAACCCATTGTCCACAACTGAACTAAAGAACCCCCAGTTCGCCAAACAGACTAGTGAACCCTAGCTCGCCAAACAGACTGGCAAACACAACTTCCAATGAATTTGATGAACCCCTTACTGCATCCCTTGGCGTGGACCAGTTTTCCAAAACACTAGCGAACTCCTTACTAATCCTTCTAATGGACATCAATTCACCAAAACACTGGAGAACCCCCACTTGCGAGGTTAAAACTTCTAGACCTAGTCTTAGGATGTTACAAGTAATAGATATTAAACAAGTAATAAATAGAGGCATAAACAAAAAGATTAAAAAATACCATGATTTTTTAATTTAATTCAGTTAAACAACTTTTTCTTACAAGATTATATCTAGTGAGGAATTGATTATAAACTTATATCATAAGTAATGATTTAAGCCTAATCAATCACACGATTGTTATGGTCTTATTCTCGTACATTTATAATGACCTCTCTCATCAAATAAGCCTTTTTTTTGTCTCAAAGCTTAATAATAAGTTGATAAAAAATTTAAATACAAAGTGACTATACTCACAAAATGTTCTTCTTAATGAATTTGATTGCGTTCTCTTTGTTACCAATTATATGGGTCAGATGCAACTCTAGTTGCAACTAACCATGCATCTGGTAGGCTAATATAACTAACTCACTGATCCCATTTCTTAAAAAATTATTAGGGTAGTAACTAACTCCTTTTAAACTATATTGAGTTTGGTCTCATAATTTGCAAGAAATGAATCTTTTTCTTTTGCTTTTGCAAAAGCTTCTTATTATCCTTGTTGAAAAATATGAAACTGACAATTTGGTTCCAGAGGAAGTGCCCACTCCTTTGCCTGCCAAATCTTTTTGGAAACAATTTCCATATTAGGTGCTAGCAATTTACTGAACCTTATGTTTGGGCTATGTTGATTGCATGGTGAATAACTAGCCCATATGGAAGATCATTCTGCTTGAGAATACAAATATTGGTCATTGATTTGGAACAAAATTTACCAAAGTAATCCCTTGGATTATGGACCTTGGATTGGATCATGATTCTGCTGATAAGTTGTCAATAGTCCATATTTGCTTCATTTTTTATTATATTGTATTACTCTTATGGTATTATGGTTTTAATGGGATTGAATTAGATCTTCAAATTTTAAGCAAGTCTTGAAATCAAAGTTACATATTTGAGAGACTTACCTAGGAAAATGTACGGAGAGTTAGGCGTTTAATTTGTTAGTGTGAGAATATTTTGTAAGAGTGTTCTTTGTTATTAAAACATTCTATTGTGGTTTTACTTGTTGTGGTCAAAGGGCGTAGTCATAGTGGTGAAAGTCTTGTTTCTTCAATGTGTAAGAATAAGGAAAACATCAAGGTGTGTGTAATTGAGTACGTTCACTTTGTAATTTTTTAAGAGAGTGCATATTTCTCACTGAGCTAGGCTACGCAGATGTAGGGAAACCTAACTGTGTAACCATCTTTTTATGTCTTGTGTAGTTTTTATTTTTTTTTTTCATTTTGTGTAGGGAGAAGTGCCCACCATCTCAGGCGCCAATTTGGTTGTGCAATTTTTGTTCTTAGCAATAGCCTTTTTACTAACAATTGGTATCAAATTCTGCCACTTAAAGTAGCTAGTGAAGATCTAGAGTGTTGCTAATATCTAAAAATAGAATGTTCATCCCTATTAAGACCCCATATGATTGAAGTTGGCAATTATGCCTATTGAAAAGCACACATGAAGGGCTATATAAAGTCTATTGATGAAAAAGCATAGTATGTAGTCCTAACTGGATGGGAAGCTCCCAAGATGGATGGTGAAAATGGTAGAGTTATAAAGTCAAAAATTTAATGGACCATTGGGGAAGAGAAGGTGACAGATGCAACTTTAAAAGCTTTATATGCAATTTTTTATAAAGTGGATATACAGGAAATCAAAAGGATTACCAAATGCACAGTGGTAAAGAATGCTTGGAAACTGCTCATAAGGGAACCTCCATAGTCAAGTAGTCAAATATTCAAATGTTGACTTTTATTTCTGAAGGCTTGAGGATGTAGGAATGAAAGACAATAGGTGAATTTTATGCCAAGTTATGTGGCTTGTCAAACAAAGCTTTTGCATTATGAGAGGAATATTGAAATGCCAAAATTGTGACTTGCCTATCTGACTTGCTATCTGAACCAAACTCATTGTCAAGTTTGTTTATGCTCAACAAGTGACCCTTCATATCCTCGAATGAGAGTTTATCTATTTCATAAATTAAAGTCTCCCTAAAAGACTTATATGAAAGGGGTAAAGAGCACAATAATAGCATAACCTATAACACCCCTCACCCGTATTCAACGAAGGAATAGGGTTACAGAGTATTACCGGACTTAAAACACATTTATACATACTTTTCACATACATTTAAGTAATTCATACAATCATCAATCAATCTCAATCAATTTGTCCCTATAACGAGCCTCCTAGGCCCTAAACATGCTTTGGGAGTGGTTCGGGACTAAACCGATGACTTAAGAAACTTTCACGAAACTTTGAAAATTTTTCTCAAAACAGAGGACACACGCCCGTGTGGTAAGGCCGTGTGTCTCACACGGTCACTAGACACGTCCGTGTCACATGCCGTGTGGACATTTGAAATGGGAGCACATGGCCTTGTCTCAGCATTTATAATCTATTGAGAAACTTCAAAAATCATACATATTCATCAATGGCATCATTCAAAATCTTTAACAGTTTTGCAAAATAGTCCCTGAGCTAGCTAGTACTAGCTACAACGATCTCAAAAACATTAAAATCATTAAAAACGGGACAAAAATCGTACCTTAATTGACCAAAATAGCTTGGCCGAATGAAGCCTAAAGAAAAAGACTTTTCTTCTCTTCAATATTCCGATATGGTGAGAAAGATGGACAAAAATTTGCATTTGTTTTGTTTTAATTAACCTTTCTAATAAATTATTTAATTAACCTTTCTAATAAATTACTATATTAACCTTGGTTTAAAACATTAAAATTCATTTGTTTTATGTCCATTACCTATAATAATGGTTTAATTACAACTTAAGGACCTTCAATTTAAGGTTTTATAGCCATTAAATACTTTTAGCTAATATAACTCCACTTTTACACTTTACGCGATTTAGTCCTTTTTACTGAATTGACCATTCAAACGATAAAATTTCTTAACGAAATTTTCACACAATCACTCAATCATGCTATAAACAATAAAATAATAATAAAATTGATATTTTGACCTCAGATTTGTGGTCCTAAAACCACTTTTCTGATTTGACTAAAAATGGGTTGTTACAACTTTCCCCCATAGGGATTTTCGTCCCTAAAAATCTTACCAGTGAATAGGTTAGGGTACTATTTTCTCATAGCTTCCTCGGGCTCCCATGTAGCCTCTTCGGTACTGTGTCATTGCCAAAGTACTTTCACGAGATCTATGCTTTTATTTCTCAACTATTTAACCCAACGTGCTAGAATTCTGATCGGTTCTTCGTTGTACGTCATATCAGGTTGAATTTCAATCTCAGATGGAGAAATTACATGTGATGGATTTGATCTATATCGATGCAACATCGACGCATGAAACACATTGTGGATTTTCTCTAACTCATTCGGTAAAGCCAGTCGATATGCCACTGGCCCTATTCGTTCAATAATGTCATACGGCCCGTTGAAACGCGGACTCAATTTGCCTTTGCGACCGAAACGAAATATTTTCTTCCATGTAGATACTTTCAAAAATGCTTTTTCACCAATTTGAAATTCAATGTCTTTTTGTTTCAAATCCGTGTACGATTTCTAACGATCTGAAGTTACTTTCAAACAGTCGCGAATTACTTTCACTTTCTCTTCAGTTTCTCTAACCAAATCAACCTCGTGAATTTGTTTCTCATTAAGTTCAGTCCAGTACAATGGAGTTTGACATTTGCGACCATACAGAGCTTCATACAGTGCCATTTTTATGCTAGATTGAAAGCTGTTATTATATGCAAATTCAACCAGCAACAACTATTTCTCCTAGTTAACTTCAAATTTTAAAACACAACATCGGAGCATATCTTCGAGGATCTGAATTACTCGTTTAGACTGTCCGTCAGTTTGCGGATGAAAGATGTACCAAAATTTAACTTTGTACCCAGAGCTTCTTGTAATTTCTTCCAAAACCATGATGTAAACCTCGAATATCTATCCGAAATAATCAAAACTGGTACCCTGTGCAATCTAACAATTTCAGTAATGTACAACTCAGCTAATCATTCAAGCGAATAGTCAGTACGTACCGGGATGAAATGTGTTAATTTCGTTAATCGATCAACGACAACCCAAATTGCATCTTTCTTCTTCAGAGATAGGGGTAATCCCGATACGAAATCCATAGTCACTCTATCCCATTTCCACTCCGGTATCATTAAAGGCTGAAGCAAACCTAAAGGCACTTGATGTTCGGCTTTCACTTGCTGACAAGTCAAACACTTCGGTACAAACTCAGAAATGTCCCGTTTCATACCCGACCACCAATACTATTGTTTCAAATCATTGTACATTTTAGTACTTCCAGGGTGAACAGATAGGCATCCACTGTGCGCTTCATGCAAAATTTTCTGAATCAACTCTAGATTTTTTGGTACACAAATTCTGTTTTGAAACATCAAACAATCATTAGATCCGATTTGGTACTCTGAATCACTAGTTGACTCGCATTGCACTCTTTTAGCTTGCAATTCACTATCACATTTCTGAGTTTCGCAAATTTGCTGAAGAAATATTAGTTTAGCTTTTAACTCAGCTAAAATTGAACCATCATCAGATAATGTCAACTGTGTATTCATTGCTCTCAAAGCAAATAACGATTTTTTGCTCAAAGCATCTACGATTACATTCGCTTTTTTCGGATGATAATCGATTACTAACTCATAGTCTATAAGTAGCTCGAGCCATCTCTGTTGTCATAAATTCAAATCCTTTTGAGTCATTATATACTTTAAGCTTTTATGATCAGTAAAGAAGTGGCTTTTTTCATTGTACAAATGATGACGCCAAATTTTCAATGAAAAAACTATAACAGCCAATTTTAAATCATACGTTGGATAGTTCTTTTCATGCGACTTCAACTGTCTAGAAGCATAAGCTATCACTTTTCCCTCTCGCATCAACACACAACCTAAATCGTAAATGACACGTCACTATAAATCACAAACTCTTTACCTGACTCAGGTTGAACCAACACTGGTGCCTCAGTTAACAGTGCTTTCAATTGATCAAAACGCTATTGACATTTCTCGGACCATTCAAACTTTATGTAACACCCCTAACCCATATCTGTTGCCGAAACAGGGTTTCAAAGCATTACCAGAACATTCAAAAACATTTACAAATAACTGATATAAATTACTATTCATTTACCAAGATCATTCATAACATTGCTTGATTGGGCCCTGAGGCCCAATACGAGCATTAAAATCGAATCAGAACTTAATCGAGACCTCTAAGAATTTTTCACTAAATTACAAAATTTTTCCAAGGTGTAGGGCTCACACACCCGTGTGGTCTAAGGGACACGCCGGTGTTGGAAGCCGTGTTCGACCTGGTGTAACTCTCTAACTTGCACACACGACCATGCCACACGCCTTTGTGCTAGGCCTAGGCCGTGTGGTTAATTAATTAAATTCGAAATTAGGTACAGGTTTCACACGGCTAAGACATACGGCCGTGTTCTAGGCCATGTGGCAAACACGGCTAAGACACATGCCCGTGTAACTGCTAGTGTGCTTAATTCTGAGCATTCTATTTCTCAAAATTAAGGTTCAGGGGACACACGGGCTAACGACATGCTCGTGTTACCAGGCCGTGTGTCATACACGGTTTAGACACACGCCCGTGTGTCTGCCCGTGTGGACAAAATGAAGCCATTTCTGGTTCTATTTCTCACCCAAATTTTCACCCAAAACTTGCACTTGAAACACACATCCAAAACCAACCAATTCAAGCATTCAAATTGGGCAATCATCATCATTCAACAAGGCATATCACTACATGTATATGTGTTTATATACTTACCTTGGAATAACTTAGGCATTAGCATCATTTGATCACATATACATAACATATCACATATGATTATAACATCATAACCCACTTAATCATAACAAAATAAACCATTACTATCCATTCCAATGGCTAGGTTACAAAATAATATTTCAAGCCACTATTGGTCATGTAACATCCCAAATTAGGGTCTAGTCGAAATAGTGGTTTCGAGACCACAAATCTAAAATATAAATAATTATTTTATAATTATTTGATGGCCCATGATATGATTGCATGTTTTTATGAAATTTTCATGAAGAAATTTTATGCCTAAAGTGTCTAATTTGAAGTTAGGGACTAAATTGAATAAGTTGCAAAATACATGTTGTAAAAGCTTTGAGCATGAAATTGCCATGGATTTTTAATTAGAAGGTCTTAAATAGCAATTTGACCAAAATTTAAAATTTTGGACAAAAATGGGCATGAATAGTAAAAATTTGAAACAAAGGCCTTAAGGTCATTTTTGTCTTTTGGTTAATAAAAGAATAAAAAGGGGAAAGTAATTCAAAATTAGGTCATCTTCTCCATGTACTAGCCAAATTTTGCAAGGGTTCCACAGCTAGGGTTTTCAACATTTCAATCTTGATTGTAAGTGCTCTCACGCCCCGTTTTAGATTTTTTTATACTTTTCAAGCTGTCATCAACCGATCTAGCTATTTCTACCATTATTTTGAGCTAGGGTTCATGTTCAAAAACTTACCCATGTGTGACATGCATGTATTTTGATGTTTAATAGGGGAATATGAAATTTTGATGTGTGTTTAACATCTTTTACAAAGTGATTTTTGATAGAAATACATGAAGAGGACTTATTTGTAAAAGATGTAAAAATGGATAGTAGAAATGTGATTCAATGAGAAATGTGGGCAGATATGAGTTAGAATATGAATCGGCTAGGCTTGGGTAATCAAGAAAATGCATGCATTTCATTTTACGAACCTAGGGACTAAAGTGTAAATAAGTGAAAAGTTAGGGGTAAAAAGGTAATTTTACCAAAGTATGAATATTGGGTCGATTCAAACAATGTGAGTATTGAACAAGCTAAATTTGGCATTATAGATTAAGAAAAATGTGATCGGGTCTTGATCGGGGGAAAACCAAAGTTTACAAAGAATAGGCTCGTTTTCATCATTTTGTACTGAGGTAAGTTCACATTCGAAAAATGTAATGTTGTAACACACTTTAATACTTTAATGTTATGTGAAGTTAAATGCTTTAATTACTATTATGAGTATATGATTGGTGTTATGGACATTGTAAACAATATTACGAGCAAGTTTGACAGCAATGCGATAAGTAAGGAAATCCCGTTTGAACCTTAGGAATAGTTTAGGATACAAGTCACATGTCACTAGGAATTACATGAGTCAAGCTCATAAGATATATGTAATATAAGTTACATGGTTCCGGGTGCTGGTCTTTTACATCCTACCGGTGGCTAGGTAGTCCGACATGTGTTGCGGATACCTGACAACTTGTGTGAGAAGTGATCGTCGATTTTTCGTGTGATAAGTTTTATAAATTTGTAATGAATAAGTTTTATAAATTTTTAATGACTCGTTCTTGAAACTAACTATGATCACGACGTAGGCAAGTATACCTATTGAATAGTAGTATAACTTTAGCAAGACCGGATTGTCGAACCCAAAGGACTATGAGTACTAGTACTGACTGTCTTTTTATTATCTAGCTGAATAAAAGAGGATTGTTTTGACTAACTAATTAAACTAAAAGCTTGCAGAAAATAGAAATTGGGAAATTACTGTTGTGGAAAACGATTGCTTGAGACAATACTTAAGGAAAAATCCACCTAGACTCTTACTTGTTATTCTGGCTCCGAACCGGATGATTTATTCATTCAACTTGTTCTGTAGAAATCCCTAATGTATATTATTATCCCTTTCGAGACTAACAACGTCTAATCCCTAGGTTGACTAACCGAGAGTTATCTCTAATTAACACCCTAAGGTTGCATTAACTCGATCTATGGATTCCCTTATTAGGTTTTACCCTAATTCGGCAAAATCTTGTCACCCTATCTCTAGGCGCGCAATCAACTCCGCTTAATTACGATAAAGTTTCTCTTAGTCAGGGTCTATTCCTCCTCCAACTAAGAGTAGTAACTTGAAGTGATATCCTGAAATACCAAAACAAGAATTAAGAACGCGTAATTAAGAACAAGTTAAATATTTATCATACGATTTAGAAATAATAACAAGGTTTAGTCATAGGTTTCATCCCCCTTAGGTATTTAGGGGTTTAGTTCATAACTAAACAAGAACACATCTCAGAATAATAAAAAAATTACAAAACATAAAGAAAACCCAAAACTCTTGAAGGGCAGGTTGAGGAGAGATCTTCAGTCTTGATGGTGGCTCCGGCTTCTAAGATGGATCAATCGGCTTCTTCAGAGTAATTCCTTACTCCCTATTCTCCGTCTCCCTTTTCTTCCTCCTTTAGGGTGTATTTATAGGCTTTGGAATGCATAAGAAGCCCTAAAATTTGGCCTTTTCTGAATTGAACTTAGCTAGGGTTCGGCAAGGACATGCCTATGTGGCACGACCGTGTGCGACTACTTCAGGCCGTGTTCAAGCCTGTTAGATTGGCACGGGCGTGTGAGCTGCCCGTGTGAATCGTTCTTCAATTCTGCTAGATTGACACGGCCGTGTGATCTACCCGTGTGAGGAGGTCCAGGCCGTGTTGATTTCGTGCTTTGGCTCATTTTCTCTGTTTTTGGCCCGTTTCTTGTTCCTTTCGCTCTCCTATGCTTACCTGAGAATAAAACATGAAATTAAGGCATTAGGAGCATCGAATTATCCAAATCTAAGGAGAAATCATTCATAAAATGCGTTAAGCATGGGTTATAAATATGTATAAATTACGGTTTATCAAATACACTCACACCTAAGCGTTTGCTTGTCCTCAAGCAAAATCCTCGGATCACAGTGAAAATTTCATTTTTCTCAACTTATAATTTCGATCAATATTATCTCAAATCATCTCATAAGTAATCATATATTCAAAATTCAACTAAAAGAACATTAGAGCTTCAAACATTCCAAGTTGAGTATTTAATCCTAAAAAACTTAGGTATCTCCCTTCATCTAAGTAGTTATCATTGATTCGGAACCTTACAGAATTTAACATCCTCACTAAAGATTCACTGAAATCACTCGAAGTGTTTAAGGACAATGAAATTAGCACTCATTGGTCAATATGAAAAGTTATTACCATAGGCTTGCATGAAAATCAAATCTCCACCACTATAAATCGAGATGATACATCAATCAAAAGGTCTTTAAAGGGTTGTAATGAGGCTTGGTTAGGGGGTGTGGTCACAAGCTGAAAGAAAAGGTTAGAATCGAGATTGAACTGAAAAATTACTTAACTAGAAAAATATTTAATCACCACTTGCGTACAACATAGCTTCTTTTCTGACTATGGAATTTGAATAATGAAGCTTATAACAAAAGATAACTGCTAATATGTGTACATGTTTTTTTTTTAAGAACAAGTTAAATAATGATAACTAATTATTAAGAATAAGACATAGCTAAGAAATTTATCCAACTCAATTCTCGACAAAAAATGGGGATCGAATTAATTTAGGAGATTTCAACAATAATGGGTTAAGGGTTAATATTGAGGGTAATACAAGGAATGGTTTGTTAGGCTCAAAGGGGTTTACTAAGGGTTAATAATAGAGGTAGGCTTTTCATGGCATGACTGGGTTAATCCTAAATGCCTCTATCATTTTGATATATCAAATCAAATAGTGTGGTCTCAACATGCTTAACCAGGCAAGTTCTAGAACAACAGTTCAATATTGGTACACTCAAAGCAATAATAGAAGTGAGCATGAAAGAATTAATAGATGCTCAAAAGGCTCAAAAATATCACAAAAATTATAGCTTTTTGATGTTTAAATCTGTGGGATTCAATTCAAGATAATATCTAAATTTGGGGAAACAACCTAAAATTTTAAATTCTTAAACATCATCTTATCATGCTTGATTTTCTATTGTCTTAAAGTTTAACAACCAATGCATGAATGCCTATGTTTTAATTTAAAATATATCAATCAAAATTATCAGTCAATCAAAATTCATTTTAAACATGATATGAGAGATTCACAAGAGAACAAAGCAATATTTAGGGATTTTTCAGATAATGAAATAAATACCCCCACACTTAAGATGTACATTGCCATCAATGTACAAGGTTAGATATATAAGAAAAATATAAGATCATAAGATAGTGAGAGAATTGAAACTTCTTGAGTACTAAATGAATGTCCTAGTTTGGTGAGAACGATGATTGACAATAGAGTAGGGCATGATGTTAAGGAAGAAATAAGCTGGTAGTAATCATAAAAAGAAGCCATGTTTAGAGAATACATGAATTATAAAAAAAAAAAGAATTAAGAATAAAAGTGGAAGTAAAAGAAATAATGTAATTTTGTAAGTGGCACGATCATCACACACGCCCCTGTGGGTCGTGAATTGGGAGTTCATCACACGGCCTTCAGACACGCCCGTGTGCAATATGGTTCGTTTCTCCCACGCCTATGTTCCTATGCACATGCTCGTGTTATTTTGGCAGTGTCAACCACGGGTTTTAGACACGGACGTGTCTCACGCCCGTGTTAATTTCTCAGTTTCAACCACGGTCCTCAGGCACGGGTGTGTTGAACGCCTGTATGGTTTTGGCAGGTTTGCCCACGGCCATGTCGCACGGCCGTGGCGGTTTATCGTTGCCCGTGTTTTGGGAAAATCTTGCCCTGTTTCCTCATGGTTTTACAAATGCCCGTGTGCTTGGCCGTGTCCCTGTGGTAAACCCGTGTTCAAAGATTCAGTTAGTGATCTAAATATTAAAAATTTTAAAATTTTAAATAAATTTTAAATAAATGAAAACTGTTAGTACTCGGGTTGCATCCCGAGAAGCGCTTGTTTATAGTCTTAGCTCGACTTCCCTTGCTAATGTATTCAGGGAGGTTCGTGGAGTTGTAGCTCCTCTCCATTGTCCTTAAAATTCTCGCCATTATAAAGTTTGAGATGATGACCATTTACCTTGAAAGTTACTTGTGATGGGTGACTTACCTCTACTGTGCCATATGGAAAGACAGATTGAACTACGAAAGGTCTGACCATCGTGATTTAAATTTTCCAGGAAACAATTTGAGTCAGCTAGACAAAATCTCCGACTTCGAATTGCTTTTGCTGCTTCAAGCAAGCATTATGGTGTCGTTTTGTTGTTTCCTTGTATAGCCGTGAATTTTCGTATACATTGGCTCACCACTCATCTAACTCATTCAGTTGTATCAACCTGTTTTGGCCTGTAAGTTTAGGATCAAGGTTCAGAAATTTAATTGCCTAAAAAGCTTTATGCTCTAGTTCGAATGGTAGATGGCAGCTTTTCTCATAAACGAGTCTATACGGTGATGTTCCCATGGGGTCTTAAAAGCAGTTCTATAAGCCCATAAAGTATCAACTACTTTCATCGCCCAGTCTTTCCTGTTTGATTCTACTGTCTTTTCGAGGATTCATTTGATTTCTCAGTTTGCCACTTCGACTTGTCCACTGGTTTGAGGATGATATGGGGTGGTTGTTCTATGGTAAACTCCGTATTTCTTAAGAGTTTTCTCAAATTGGGTGTTACAGAAATGAGTGCCCCTGTCACTAATAATTGCTCTAGGTGTTTCGAATCTTGAGAAGAGTTTCTTAAGGAAGCGTACTACTACTCTAGCATCATTAGTAGGTAAAGCTTGGGCTTCTACCCATTTGGACGTATAATCAACCGCTACTAAGATGTAGTTATTCCCAGACAAACTTGGGAATGGACCCATGAAGTCGATACCCTAAATGTCAAATATTTCACATGAAAGCATATAGTTTTGAGGCATTTCATCACGTTTGGAGAGGTTACCTATTCGTTGGCATTTTTCGCAAGAAGTTACATACCTGTTGGCGTCCTTGAATAATGAGGGCCAATAAAAACCTGATTCAAGTATTTTATGCGCGGTCTTAGTTCCACTATACTGTCCTCTAGTTAGTCCTGAGTGGCAATGTTCTAGTATCTTTAATGTTTCTGACCTTGTAGCACATCTTCAAATGATTTGATCTGCACATATGCGAGAAAGAAAAGGGTAGTCCCAAAAGTAGTGTTTCACATCACTAAAGAATCTCTTCTTTTGCTGGTGTGTCAACCCTTTTGGGATAATATTAGCGGCCAAAAAATTTGTGATGTCTGCAAACCAAGGTACCTCAGAATCAGATATAGCGATGATCTGTTCGTCAGGAAATGAATCATTAATTTCGGCTTCATCTAGTTTTCTGATATTTGAGTTTTCAAGCCTGGACAGTTGATCCACCGCGAGATTTTCAGCTCCTTTCATATCCTGAATTTCTAAGTCGAATTCCTGCAATAAAAAAATCCATTGAATAAGTCGAGGTTTTGCATTAGTTTTAGTTAGGAGGTATTGAAGGCTAGAATGATCAGTGTAGACAACAACTTTAGACAATATGAGATATGATCGGAATTTATCAAATGCAAAAACCACAGCTAGCAATTCTTTTTCTGGTGGTGGTGTTTTTCTTGTCATGGTGTCAATGTCTTGCTAGCATAATAGATAGGTTGGAAGTGCTTGTCTCTTCGCTGTCCCAAAACTACACCTACTGCATAGTCACTCGCATCACACATTAGTTCAAAAGGTAAGTTCCAGTCAGGTGCAATTATAATTGGAGCATCAATTAATTTATCTTTTAAGGTGTTAAATGCTTCCAAGCATTCCTGATCGAAATTAAAAGGCATATCTTTTTCTAGTAATTTAGTCAAAGGCTTAGCTATTTTAAAAAATCTTTAATAAATCTTCTATAAAAATCGGCATGTCCTAAAAAGCTTCTAATAGCCTTGACCGAACTAGGAGGTGGTAAATTTTCGATTGTTTCAATTTTAGATTTATCCACTTCAATCCCTTTACTAGAAATTTTATGCCCTAATACTATACCTTCTTGAACCATGAAGTGACACTTTTCCCAATTAAGTACAAGGTTCGTTTCCTCACATCTTATTAAAACTCGTTTTAAATTTTTAAGGCAAAGATGGAAAGAGTTACCGAATACCGAGAAATCATCCATAAATACCTCCATGATGTCTTCCACGAGTTTGTCAAAGATGGCCATCATGCAACGCTGAAAAGTGGCAGGGGCGTTACATAATCCAAAAGGCATTCTACGATAAGCAAATGTACCGTATGGACATGTGAATGTTGTCTTTTCTTGATCTTCAGGAGCTATTGGAATTTAGAAGTAGCCGGAGAGTCCGTCTAAAAAAAAGTAGTACATGTGTCCGGATAATCTTTCCAACATTTGGTCAATGAATGGCAATGGAAAGTGATCTTTCCTTGTGGCATCATTCAACTTCCTGTAATCAATACATGTAACACCCCTTACCCGTATCCGACGCCGAAACAGGGTACGAGGTATTACCGGACTTGAGTACTTGTAATCATTTAAAACCGAGACACAAAATTTCATCAATTTTAAACTTTTCAAATATATTCAAGACTATCTACATTAAATGACTTTATACAATAGAGACCTTCAAATAACATAGGTCAGTATTTTAGGCCAACTCCTAGCAACTTAATAACAATTAAACGAGTCCCCATACATGCCAAAGACTTAAAAATACTTTAAAACCATTATATATGGATCAATAGTTTGATAGTGTGATTTAACCTTCGGCGACCTCCAATTCGAGCTAACATCTGTGACACTATAGGAAAAAGGAAAGGAAGGGAGTAAGCATTATAGCTTAGTAAGTAAATATGTAAATATTAATAAACAATACATTATCATACATTAAACAAAGTCACAATATGTTCTCTAATATTACCATCACAAACACACATATTTTCACTATTACAATTATAAACAGGTTCAAAATAAGCTGTCTAGCAGAGTACCAGCAGCTAAATTATTTATTTCTAGAGCTAAAGAACTCCAAATTACAAACCGTTAATTTTACTTGAAACTAGATTCATGTATATTTTTACCATAAAATTTTAAGAATTTTTTGTCTAGTCAATTAGTATAGTTTATTCATTGAAGTTACCCCTGTTTCACTGCTCAACTGCCCTGACCACTCTTCACTACAAATAAATGTTCTCTTCGTACGAAACTCATATTATGTTATTGTTTATTTTATTTGAAACTAGGCTCATTAAGGATTTCAAAATACAAATTATATCCCATAATTATTTTTGTACAATTTTTTATGATTTTTCAAAGTCAGAATAGGGGATCTCGAATTCATTCTGACACTGTCTCGGAAAAATTCAAATATCACATAATATAAACTCTTTTGCTTCCTCTGTTTCTTTTATATGAGAATAGATCCATTAGGCTTTAATTACATAATTTATTTGAGATTTAATTCAACTTCCATGATTTTTGGTGAATTTTCAAAATCATGCAACTACTGCTATCCAACACTGTTTTACTACTAAAATTCACTCTTACATAATTTCACTTAATCCATTTTGTCTTATCGAAGTTCGCTCAAATATCAAGCACATTGCTCATAATTTTTTTCATAAACATATATCTACACTTATTCATCACATAATCATGTTCACATGTATTTTTACTTAATCGATTTTCCCGTTGAACTCTTCGGAATAATAACTGATACTCGGTTGCTTGCACATATTTTCACACTTGTAGCCAAGGCTATCTAGTACGCATAGTAGCCTGCACATAGTACTACACATGCGACCAATTATTCGGTACACATAGTAGCCTGCACTTAGTACTACACACGTGACCTCACAATAGATCGTTCATATTATTCCTATTCCGAAGGTTCAGCCGGAAAATTTCTCACTTTCCAATATGTTACAAATTTATTCATAGTCTTTTTTTTTTATTTGTAATTTACAACAAATAATCATTCTATAGGCAGCCACATTTTATATGATAACAAAATATAATAAAGTAAAAAGAATCGATGAGTTATTTACGTACAAACTTACATACTTTCTCATTTCCATGTCGAATTAATATTGAACATTTAAATCATCATAATTATACTCACTTTCAACACCTCGGCAATCATAGTAAATACATAAATTTTACATTGAAACATGCATAAATTAATGCTTATTATACATATGAAGTTACCTCGAGACTAAAACAGCCATTTTACCAACTTTCCCGATTTTCGATTTTTCTCCCATTCCAGGTTCAAATCTCGTTTTTCGGGATTATTGAGCTTGGAGAGCTTGAAAACCCTAGCCATGGCTTCCCCCATGCTAATTTCGGCCTCCATGAGAAAGATGAGTCAATTTTGGCTTTATTTTCCCTTTTTATTTCTTTTAATTACCAAATGACAAACATGCCCTTAAGGCCTTTCTTTAAAATTTTGTCCTATTCATGCCCATTTTTGTCCAAACAAAAAATAATGGTCTAATTGACATTTAAAGACCTCCTCTTTAAAACCCCATTTCAATCAAGTACTTATGAATTAGAACACATATTTTGCAACTTTTGTAATTTAGTCCTAAAAGTCCAATTAAGCACTTTATCAGTAAAATTTCGTAATGATATTTTTACACAATATTTTAATCAATAAATAAACCTTAAAACTTAATCGGAATAAATTTTTCGACTTCAAATTCGTGGTTCTAAAACCATCGTTCTGTTTAGGCCCTAAATCGGTTCACATTAAAGAACTTCTCACGCAAATAAGCCTAATAGGCAAATTAAACATGCAATCTATAAAATTTCTTATCAATACTCTAACACATGCATCTAATCACTCGGTAAATCATAAAAATTAATCAAAATAAACTTTTCTATCTCAGATTTGTGGTTTCACAACCACTATTCCATTTAGGCCCTATTTCGAGATATTACAATACAAACTCTCCAACCTGTGACTGTCCTTGTTGGGATTAATTCATTCTTCTCATTAGCCACAACCGTCATGCCTCCTTTCTTAGAAACAACCTGCACTGGACTTACCCAAGAACCGTCAAAAATAGGATAAATAATTCCAGCATCTAGAAGTTTAATTACCTCAGCTTTAACAACTTCTTTCATATTGGGGTTCAGTCATCTTTGAGCTTGTACACAAGTCTTATATTCATCTTCCATTAAAATTTTATGGGTGCAAAAAGAGGGGCTGATCCCTTTGATGTCAGAAATTTTCCAAGCTATGGCCTTTTTATGTTCTTTTAGTACTCGGATTAATTCTTCCTTTTCCTTGGGTTGCAGGTTAGAAGCAATTATAACTGGTAATGTAGAATTATTTCCAAGGTATGCATATTCCAAGTGATCTGACAATTGTTTAAGTTCCAGTTTGGGAGGTTCTTCAATAGAGGTTTTTTTTTAAGTTCATCATTCATCTTAATACCTTCATATTCTGCTTGTCTTAAGGAACATTCATTGGGGTCATCATTTGCCTCCTCCCCTTGAGCTAGACACAGTTCCGTCGTGTCCTTTTGTATAATTTCATGAAAAGAGTCTTGAGTAGCATGATCAATAGAGTCAATAAAATAACATGAATCATCTTGTTCCCTAGAAAATCTCATAGCATCATAAATTTTAAAGATAATCTCCTCGTCACCTACTCTAAGTACCAATTTACCATCACCCACATTGATTACAGCCTTAGCAGTGGCTAAAAATGGACGCCCTAAGATTAAAGGTACTTCTACGTCTTCGTCCATATCAAGCACAACGAAGTCAACAGGGAATATGAATTTATCTACTTTCACAAGTACATTTTCTATAATACCCCTAGGATATTTAACAGATTTATCAGCTAGTTGAATACTCATCCTATATGGCATCAAATTAATGCTAGCACCTAAATTGGCTAGTGCTTTCTCAACATTCAAACTACCAATTAAGTAAGGGATAGTGAAACTTTCTGGATCTTTCAGTTTGGTTGGCAGTTTATTTTAGAGTATAGCTGAATATTCCTCGTTGAGTTCCACTATAGATACGTCTTCAAACTTCCTTTTATTTGTTAGGAGCTCCTTCAAAAATTTTACGTATGTAGGCATCTGCGAGATATCTTCAACAAAAGGTAAGTTGATATGTAATTATTTAAAAAGTTCAAGAAACTTACCGATTTGTGCATCCATGCGGTCTTTTTTCAATTTTGCTAGATATGGAACTGGTGGTTTATACTCCTTCAGTACTGGTTCGTCACTATTTTTGGGTTTTTCCTCATCCCTTTCACTTGTCACGGCTTCTTGTGTTAGCTTCTTTTCAGATTCAGCTAATACTTTCCCACTTCTTAGTATAAATGCTTTCACATGCTTGCTTGGTTTGCTATTACTATGTAAACCACCTCGTGGTTGTTCGGAGAGCAGTTTGGACAACTACCCTATCTAAGTTTCGAGTCCTTGAATTGATGCTTATTGATTTTTGAGTGCTGTCTCGGTATTTTGGAAACGAGTTTCTAACACTGAGATGAATTTGGATAGCATCTTCTCAAGGTTTGGCTTCTTTTCCTGTTGATAAGGTGGCTGTTGGAAATCATGAGGATTCTGTGACCTTTGATTTCCTTGACCACCCCAAGAGAAATTTGGGTGGTTCTTCCAACCTGCATTATAAGTATTACTATATGGGTTATTTTGAGATCTAAAATTATTGTTACCCATATAGTTGACTTGTTCCTCTTCGGTTGTAGGATTGAATGGTGGGTATTCTGTAAGCACACCTTTTCCACTTGAATCACACCTCATCACTGGATGTACCTGCGTAAAACCAAGTAAACCATCAATTTTCTTATTCAGAAGTTCTACCTGATTTGACAACATAGTGACCGAATCGATGTTATAAACGCCTGCTGTTTTTGTTGCTTAGTCCTCATGACTTGCCACTGATAGTTATTCAGTGACATCTCCTCAATGAATTCAGAAGCCTCTTCAGGTGTCTTGTTATTGATGGTTCCACAAGTAGCTTCATCAATCATTTATCTTGTCGAGAGGTTCACACCGTTGTAGAATGTTTGAACTTGCAGCCATAGAGGTAACCCATGGTGTGGGCACCTTCGCAAAAGGTCCTTGAATCTCTCCCATACATCGTAAAGCGTTTCTAAGTCCATCTACACAAAAGAAGAAATATCATTACGCAACTTAGCTATTTTTACCGGTGGAAAATATTTTAATAGAATTTTTTCAGTCATTTGCTCCCAAGTGGTAACGGACCCTCGTGGTAGTGAGTTCAACCACTGTTTAGCTTTATTCCTCAGTGAAAAAGGGAATAACCGAAGGTGAATGGCATCATCAGAAACACTATTAATTTTGAAAGTGTCGCACAGTTCTAGGAAATTTGCCAAGTGGGTGTTGGGGTTCTCATCCTGCAAACCATCAAACTGAACAAATTGTTGTATCATCTGGATCGTGTTAGGTTTCAGCTCAAAATTATTTGCAGCAATACTAGGTCTAACTATACTTGACTCAGTTCCTGTAAAATTAGGTTTAGCATAATCATACATAGTACGAGGAGCAGGATTCTGATTTGCTAATTCAGTGGGTACGGTTGGAGGTAGCGGATTATCTTGATTTTCAGCCATCTCTTCAGTAGTAGTTGAGATATCCTCCTCTTGCTCTTCTTCTGTGTATCTTAAGTTGCGCCTAATTTCTCGTCGATTTTTACGAGCTGTACGATCAATTTCCTCGTCGAAAAGCAATGGTCCTGACGGGTTTCTTCTAGTTATAAACTATAAGAACCTGCCAGGAGAAAAAGAAAAAAAATAGTAAAGTAAAAATTAAAGTTAAATTGCAAGAAAATAAATGGCTGAAGTAATAAAAATTGAGTGTTCCTAATATCTTAGTCCCCGACAACGGTGCCAAAAACTTGATCGTCGATTTTCCGTGTGATAAGTTTTATAAATTTGTAATGACTCGTTCTTGAAACTAACTATGATCACGACGTAGGCAAGTGTACCTATCGAACTGTAGTATAGCTTTAGCAAGACCGGATTGTCGAACCCAAAGGACTATGAGTACTAGTACTGACCGTCTTTTTATTATCTAGCCGAATAAAATAGAATTGTTTTGACTAACTAATTAAACTAAAAGCTTGCAGAAAATAGAAATTGAGAAATTACTGTTGTGGAAAATGATTGATTGAGACAATACCTAAGGAAAAATCCACCTAGATTCTTACTTGTTATTCTGGCTCCAAACCGGATGATTTATTCATTCAACTTGTTCCGTAGAAATCCCTAATGTATGTTATTATCCCTTTTGAGACTAACAACATCTAATCCCTAGGTTGAATAACCGAGAGTTATCTTTAATTAACAGCCTAAGGTTGCATTAACTCGATCTATGGATTCCCTTATTAGGTTTCACCCTAATGTGACAAAATCTTGTCACCCTATCTCTACGCGTGCAATTAACTCCACTTAATTACGACAAAGTTACTTTTAGTCAGGGTCTATTCCTCCTCCAACTAAGAGTGGTAACTTGAAGTGATATCCTAAAATACCAAAACAAGAATTAAGAACACGTAATTAAGAACAAGTTAAATATTTATCATATGATTCAAAAATAATAACAAGGTTTAGTCATAGGTTTCATCCCCCTTAGGTATTTAGGGGTTTAGTTCATAACTAAGCATGAACACATCTCATAATAATAAAAAATTACAAAACATAAAGAAAACCCAAAACTCCTGAAGGGAAGGTTGAGGAGAGATCTTCAGTCTTGATGGTGGCTTCGGCTTCTGAGATGGATCAATTGGCTTCCTTGGAGTAATTCCTTACTCCCTATTCTCTGTCTCCCTTTTTTTCCTCCTTTAGGGTGTATTTATAGGCTTTGGAATGCATAAAAAGCCCTAAAATTTTGCCTTTTCCGAATTGAAATTATCTAGAGTTTGGCAGGGATACGCCCGTGTGGCACGGCCGTGTACGACTACTTCAGGCTGTGCTCGAGCCTGTTAGATTAGCACGAGCGTGTGAGCTGCCCGTGTGAATCATGCTTCAATTCTGCTAGATTGACACGACCGTGTGCCGTGTTGATTTTGTACTTTGGCCCATTTTCTCCGTTTTTGGCTCGTTTCTCATTCCTTTCGCTCTTCTATACTTACCTGAGAATAAAACATTAAATTAAGGCATTAGGAGCATCGAATTCACCAAATCTAAGGAGAAATCATTCATAAAATGTGTTAAGCATGGGTTATAAATATGTATAAATTACGGTTTATCAAGAAGCTTATGTAGTTACGTCTTGACTGTTAGCTCATATGAGCAGACCCGTGAGTAGCTCAAGAATGAGCTTATATATGTTGTGCACTATGAGTTGGCTCTAGCTGCGAATGTGGCACTTATGTGCGAGCTTTCCATGTATCCGATCGTATTCCAAGTGTTCAACGGGTAAATTATTGAATATCTTGACAGGAGACCCAAGGGGTAAGTCAATGAGAAGAATGATATATAAGTTGTGATACGAGTGAGTAAAGGTATGTATACTGAACTTAAGAGCAATGTATTGACCTATGATGAACCTATGATAAGGTTTATGTGATGAGTAAGTATAAGTAATTTGATGTAATACCAACTTATGTTTACTATGATAAGTGTATGTTAAATATTTTCTTAGTTTGCATATTATTTGCATATGGACTTACTAAGCTTTAAAGCTTACCCCTTTCCTTTCCCTTTTCTTATAGTGCCGCCAAGCCAACTCGGGGATTAAAGGATGTCGGAGTTTTCGATCACATTATCAATTGGAAATTTTGGTATAGTTAGATTCAATATTTTGAATATGGCATGTATAGGGACTTGGTCTTTTTGTTATGTGTCATATTGATTAGCCAAATGTGTTGGCTCTTGATGGTATTGTTAATCATTTTGTATATGGCCATGAGAGGTGGCTCATATTGATTATTTGGGTTGTAACCCTAATTAGTTATGCATGCAAGCAAATGTGTTTATCCTTGTTGTGGTTGCTTGATGGATGTGTGATGAGATGTGGTTTATATGCTAAAGGTACGTGATTAATGAGGCTTGTGATTATGTATGGTAATGAGTGTGATGGATGGGATGTATGTTTAATGGATGAAATATGATTAATGTGTATGGCAATAAATGTGGTACAAATGTATAACTTGGAAGTAAGATGATTATCCCTGAATTTGGTGTGGAATACCTTGGGTAAACCTACCAACTTGAATATGTTATACATTGACTTATTAAAAACATAAAATGTCTATGCTTCATATGATAAATGTGCCATATTTTATGCCATGAAATGGGTTTAAGTGTATGAGTGCTTAAGGGTGGCAAATGGCTTGGAAAATAGCCTAGAAATTGTCCACATGGTTAGACACATGGACGTGTGTCAAGGCCGTGTATGACACACGGTCTGCCCCATGGGCGTGTGGTCCGGCTGTGTGTCCCCTGCACCCTAGTTAATGCAAAATAGAATGCCCATTAGTAAACACACGGGCAGAGACACGGCCGTGTGTCTTAGCCGTGTGGAGGACACGGCCTCAGGACATGGGCGTGTGCCCAGGTCGTGTGAAGTCTGCACTTGATTTTTGAAATTTAATTAGCCACATGGCCTAAGCACACGAGCGTGTGACTTGGCCGTGTGACCTTACTTGATTGATGATGTCATAAACATAGTTACACGGGCTAAGGATACGGGCGTGTAACAAACCGATTTTGGGCCTAGTCGGAACAGTGGTTTCAGAACCACTATTCTGAGGTCGGAGAAAATTATTTTAATGCTATTTTATGTGTTGTAATGTGATTTTATAAGTACATGTTAATTTTGGTATACTAATTTTAGCGATTTCTAGGTTAATTTCGAAAAAAGGGCTAAATCGTAAAAAGGGTAAAAGTTGTATTTTAGTACCTAAATGTGTTAAATAGCTAGATAAATAAAATTGGGGGCCTTTAAAGAGCAATTAGACCCTTTTTAAGAGTGTTGGCCGGCCATGAGTGATAGAAGAATCAAATGGTCAAAAATTTTAGGTGGATGATGTCATTTTTGGTGATAATAATGCCTATGCCTAGCCTTCATCTTTTTCTCTCCTTTTTCTTTTTCTTAGCCAAATTATCCATCAAAAACAAGGGTTTTGAGCTTTAAAAACTTCCAGCCACTTTAAGCCCTCTCAAGTAAGTGATCTTTGGTTGTTTCTTGATGATTTTTACATTTTTGGAACCCCTAAAGCATAAACTTTCAAATGAGGGGTCTAGTTTGCAAAATGATAAAGAGTCTAGGGTTTTTCCATGAATGTATATGTGTTGTTTGTTGAGTTTTTATGGAAGAATATGAGTTGTAGTTGTCTAATAAACAATTTTTGTGAAGAAAATTTGCATGAAAATACCTTAAAAAGGTTATTATGCAAAGTTGTAAAATGGGTTGTTAATGTGTGTAATAATGATTTTTTTGAGTTTCCATAGTTATGAAAATGGTTTATCTAGGCTTAAGGAGTAAAGAAATTGAATAAAAATCTTGTTTCGAGCCTAGGGGCAATTTGGTAATTTTGGCAAAATTGTAACTTTTGCCAAAGTGTGTCAATGGACTAATTTGATTAGTATATTATTTTAATTAGCTAAATCTGATGTTTTAGATGTTGAAAAATGCGATTTGGGCCTAGAACGGGGAAAATCGATCTATGGACGATTACGTCTTTTTCACCTTTGTGGTATCGAGGTAAGTTTGTATGTAAATATGAACATGCTATACATGTATTTATATGTTATCATTACATGAATTGTAAAAATATTAATGTGTATGTGATTAATAGAAATATGATAAGACAAAGACTTGATAGGCGAGGAAAAATCTCGTTTGAACCTTAGGAATAAAATAGGATACGAGTGACATGTCACTAGGAACTATGAGTCTAGATGACTAGCTCGAGAGTGAGCATTTAAATGTCATGAGATATGAGGTAGCTTTAGCTGCAATTGAGTTACTTATGTGCAAATGTTTTTTCGAGTATCCGATTAGTATTCCAAGTGTTCAACGGGTAATCTGAGGAAAGAGTTGATGATGGTCCCAATGGGGTAAGTCATTGGTGAGTATGCACTTGAGTTATGTTACGAGTTGTGCAGGTATGTACACTAAGCTTATAAGAATGCCTTGACATTTGATGATCTATGATTCATAAATATGTGTTTTACCATGATGGATGAAATGATATTATATTAATTTTGTGAACAATGATCATGAATGAGTAACTTAGCCTTGACAGTTTTGGGCTACTGTAGTGGTATAACTTTGAAAATACACCAAAAATAGTATAAAGTGAATTAGAGGCTGAATAAAATCTGGAATTAAAGCCTATTGAGTCTAAGTTCTTATAAAAGAAACCGTATAAGCAAAAGAATTTCCTATAATGAGATATTTGAAGTTGTGTGAGACACAGTCAGAATGACTTCGAAATTCCCTGTTCTAATTTGTGAAAATCACTATAAATTGTACAAAAATATTTATGAGTTATAATTTATATTTTTAGAATCCGTAATGAGTATGTTTTCAATAGAAATAGATGATAATATTATTCGAGTCTTGTGCTATGAGATAATTTAACTTTAGTGTAGAAGGGTCGGAACTGCCAGACAATGAATCAGGGGTAATTTTGAGAAATAAACTGTACTAATTTGCTGAACCAAAAATTCTGGAAATTCTATGGTATAAAGGTACATGAGTATATTTTCTAGGAAAAATAACGGAACTTAATTTGGAGTTTCTTAGCTCAAGATATAAATATTTTATTGACTGTTGTCCGAGAAGATAGCTTATTATGAACTTGAGAATATATTGGGAACATTGATAAATACATGTTAATGAGTTGCTTATTGTTTTCATATGAACTTACTAAGCGTAAAACTTACCCCCTTCCTTTCCCATGTTCTCTAGTGTTGTCAGGTTAGCTCGGGTTGGAGTTCATCGAAGATATTATCACACTATCAAACTATCGCTATTTGTGTAAGTGATTTCAAGTACTTTGAGTCTATAGCATGTATAGGAGTTTAAATATTTGATTATGTGATTGATAAGTCGTAATTTATACATATTTTTATCCCATGATTAGCACATTTTTGGATGAATTAACATTATACTTATGGAATTTGATGCTCCTAATCCTTTAATTTCATATCTTATACTTATGTGAGCATAGGAAAGTAAAAAGAACGAGAAACGGGCCAAAAACAGAGAAAATGGGCCAACATAGGAAATCAACACAGCCTGGACTTCCTCACACAGGTAGAACACACGCCCATGCCATTCTAGCAGGCTTGAACACAGCTTAAAACGACCTCAACCAGGGCGTGTGTATTTCTCAGCCTTGACCACGGCTTGAAGTAATCGCACATGGGCGTGTCATACGGGCGTGTCCCTGTCGAGCCCAAGTTGAGTTCTATTTGAAAAAGGGCAATTTTGAGGGTTGGAAAGCATTCTAAAGCCTATAAAAAAGATTTTAAAGGAGAAAAGAAGGGGGACGGAGAGTAGGAAGCAAGGAATTACTCGAAGAAAGTCGATTGATCCATCTCGGAAGCTAGATTCACCTTCAAGACTGAAGATCTGCCTTCAATTTCTTTCAGGGGTTTTGGGTTTTCTTTATGTTTTGTCATTATTGTTCTTCTGAGATGTTTTCTTTTAGTATTATGAATTAAATCCCCTAAATACCTAAGGGAGATGAAACCTAAGACGGATCTTGTTAATATTTTCTGAACTATATGATAAATACTTGATTTGTTCTTAATTATGTTTTTTACTCTTGTTTGAATATTCCAGGATATTGATTCAAGTATTAATATGCTTATTCAAATGATGAATAGTCCTTGGCTAAGAGTAGATCATTCATAATTAAGGGAAGTTGCATGCAATCCTAGAGATAGGACGACATAAATCTGCCGGATTAGAGTCAAATCTAATAAGGGAATCCATAAATCGAGTTAATGCAACACTAGGGGTTTTAATTAGAAAGAGATTTCAATTAATCAACCTAGGGTTAAACGTTATTAGTCTTGAATAGAGATAATAACATAACTTGGGGATTTCTACGGATCAAGTTAAGTGAATAAATCGTCTGGTTTAGAGTCAATTAACAAGTGAAGTCTAGGTGGATTATTCCTTGGGTTTTGTCCAAATCAATCAGTTTTCCAGAAGTATTTCCCTAATTTACTTTCTGTGCATCCTTAGGTTAGTTAATTAGTTTAGATAAAACAATCCCCATTATTCTTAGGCTAGATAATAAAAAGAAAGTTAATACTAGTACTTTTAGTTCCTTTGGGTTTGACATCCGGTCTTACTAAAACTATACTACTGTTCGATAGGTACGCTTGCCTTCATCGTGATAATAGTTAGTTCAAGTACGATCAATTATAAATTTTAAAACTTATCGCGAGTGACAATCAAGTTTTTGGCGCCATTGCCGGGGAACTAAGATATTAGGAACACTCAATTTTTATTACTTTAGCCATTATTTATTATTTTATTTTATTTTTACTAAATTTTCTTTTATTTTCTTCTGACAGGTTTGCATAGTGTATGACTAGAAGAAACCCGTTAGGACCATTACTCTTTGATAGTGAGATTGAAAGCACAGTTCGCAGAAATCAAAGAGAAATTAGGAGAAGCTTACAATACATAGAGGAAGGGCAAGAGGAAGATACTCCAACTACAACCGAGGAGATGGCTGATAATAAGAATAACCCGCTACCTCCTGCGATTACTGCTGATCCAGTAAATCAGAATCCTACTCTTCGTACTATATATGCTTATGCTAAACCTACTTTAACAGGAACTAAATCGAGTATAGTTAGGTCTGCTATTGCTACAAATAATTTTGAACTAAAACCTAACACAATTCAAATGATACAACAGTTTGTTCAGTTTGATGGTTTGCAGGACGAAAACCCAAATACTCATTTGGCCAATTTTCTAGAACTCTGCGACACATTTAAAATCAATGGCATTTCTGATGATGCCATTTACCTACGGTTATTTCCCTTTTCACTGAGGAACAAGGCTAAACAGTGGTTGAACTCGTTACCACGAGGGTCAATCACTACTTGGGAACAAATGACCGAAAAGTTTTTACTCAAATATTTTCCACCTGCTAAAACAACTAAACTAAGGATTGATATATCTTCTTTTGTGCAGATGGATTTAGAAATTCTATACAATGCATGGGAGAGATACAAGGACCTACTGAGAAGGTGCCCTTATCATGGGTTACATCTGTGGCTGCAAGTTCAAACATTTTACAATGGTGTGAACCCCTCGACGAGGCAAATAATTGATGCAGCCATCGGTGGAACCATCAACAACAAAACACCTGAAGAGGCTTATGAATTTATCGAAGAAATGTCACTGAATAACTATCAGTGGCAAGTCATGAGGATTAAGCCAACCAAAACAGTAGGCGTTTATAACGTCGACTCGGTTAATATGCTAACAAATCAGGTAGAACTCTTGAATAAAAAGATTGACGGTTTGCTTGGTTCGGCGCAGGTACATCCTGTGATGAGGTGTGATTTAAGTGGAGGAGGTATACACATAGAATATCAATCCTCCAATCCTACAACCGAGGAGGAACAAGTCCACTATATGGGTAATAATAACTCTAGACCTCAAAATAACCCATACAGTAATACGTATAATGCAGGTTGGAGGAACCACCCAAATTTTTCGTAGGGTGGTCAAAGAAATCAAAGACGACAAAATCCTTCGGGTTTGCAACAACAACCCTATCAACAGGAAAACAAGCCGAACCTTGAGGAGATACTAACAAAATTCATCTCGGTGTCAGAAACTCGTTTCCAGAATACCGAGACAGCACTTAAAAATCAACAAGCGTCGATCCAAGGGCTCGAAACTTAAATAGGCCAGCTTTCCAAATTAATTTCTAAATGACCACAAGGTAGCTTGCCAAGTAATACTAAACCTAACCCGAGGGAACAACTCAACACGATTAATGTTCAGGGTGAAGAAGGATTAGTTGAGCCTGAACCAGAACCGAGGTAAGGAATTATGGTAAGTAAAGGTAAGGATAAGGTTGAACACAGTGAGCAGAAACCGGTAAGTATAGAATACAAACCTCGTGCACCATACCCCAATGCGACAAGGAAAGACCGCTCAGACGAACAATTTGGTAAATTCCTTATACTACTAAAGAAATTACATATTAACTTGCCGTTTATTGAAGCTCTTTCGCATATGCCAAACGCAATGAAGTTTTTAAAGGAGCTTTTAGCGAATAAGCGGAAGTTGGATGAGGCGTCGCATGTGGAATTGAACGCAGTTTGCTTAGCCATTCTACAAAATAAGCTACCTAACAAGTTGAAAGACCCAAGGAGTTTTACGATTCCTTGTTTAATTGGTAATTTAAACGTTAAAAATGTTTTGGCTGATTTAGGGGCTAGTATTAATGTCATGCCCAATAAAATATTTAAACAACTAGGTCTCGAGAAACCCGAACAAACTAGGATGAGCATTCAATTGGAAGATAAAACCATTAGATTTCCTAGGGGTATCATTGAATATGTACTAGTAAAAATCGATAAATTTATATTCCCAGTTGATTTTGTTGTTCTAGATATAGAAGAGGACAGTGACGTGCCTTTAATTTTAGGAAGGCTCTTTTTAGCGCGGCTAGAACCATTATTAATGTTGGTACAGGTGAACTCACGCTTCGTGTGGGTGATGAAACAATTACTCTTCAAGCTCGTAATTCGAGTAACGAGGGTGGTAGTATAAATCATGTTATTAATACTGATCTTGTGATGCAACCTTCTTCGCAGGAAACACGCTCGAAGAGCGTAAATGAGCCATGTTTACGTAACAAAAAAGGACATATCTATGAAGAACGAAGGCTATGGATTGAGGAACTAGATGAATAGCAGACACAAAAATTGAGAACACATGATAAATTGAAACCACGTCATGACGAACTCAATTTTTCACCTAATCAAATAAAGGTTGGAGATAAGGTACTATTAGATACAGCAGACGCTCGTATTGCCACTTCTGAACTGAATGGAGCAATCCCTCTCACGGTACTCAACATCTTTCCATACAGTACAGTCTAGGTAATTCATCCCAAATTTGGCACGTTCAAGGCAAATAATACTCATCTTAAACCTTACGTTGATATAACAGATAGCAGAAATGAGGAGTGTAAACTCCTCGAACCATCATGACCGCATGAAATCGAGGTAAGTCGAGCTTAGACTATAAATAAGTGCTTCTTGGGAGGCAACCCGAGCACTAACGGTATTAACTTCTTTAAATTTTAGTGCTTAACAACTAACTCACTAATTGAGCTCTTGAATATAGTTTTTCCAAACCCACACGGATAGGCACACGGACCTGCTTTAGACCGTGTAAAAATAGGGCAAAATTTTTCCCCAACACGGGATGCGATAAGTTACCACGGCCGTGTGACATGGTCATGGGCAATCCTACCAAAACAACACAGGCGTGCGACACGCCCGTGTCTTAGAACCATTGTTGAAACTGAGAAAGTAACACGGGCGTGCGACATGCCCGTGCCCAACTCCCATGGTTGACACTGTCAAACTAACATGGGCGTGGGAGAAGCGAACGAAGTAGGCCACAGCCATGCGACACGGCCATGTGCACCAACACGCCCAAGGAACTTGGGTGTGGACCAACTGTCAGACACACCCAAATCTAAAAAATGCAAAACACACGGGCTAAAAAATAAAGGCACATGGGCGTGCCCTACGGCCGTGTGCCTCAAAATCTATATAAACCCCTCGCTATTCATCATCCCCTTCCCCAAAATCCCTAACTGTAGCCGCTGCAACTTCCATACGCCCCTACCACGCCCGTGCACCGACTTCAACACCATTTCTGACTCCCAAGCTCCTCCCTCTTGCATTTGTTTACTCTTTTCTCTCTATTTTCTTCAAATATTTTACTTATTTCATGATTCTATTTGTTTCATTTGACTATTTTGAGTGAATATTCATAGTAATGATAGTAATACTTATGCTCGTTGCTAGAAATTTGCCATTTTTAGTAAATATATTATGCTACATTCATCCATTTTCCTTGTTTCTATAGGTTTCATGCTATAAAACTCACATGCATTCATTCTTTAGGTATTCCCGTTAGCATTACTCTCATAGTCTTATTCATAATAATAACTTGATATAATTGCTTTAATTATTTTAGTGAACTTTTTTCATCTAGAACATGAGCCCCAAGAAAACATTCTCATTCCACTTCGATTTTTCATTACAGGTATATAATGTTAACCTCACGTGGAAAGAAAACAGCTGTCCCCACCTCAAAAAAATGAAAAGGAGCATCATCTTCATCGGCTCCTGCCACGGAGATCAGACACCCATTCCTTCAGCTTCCTGTGGGACCCCAAGAAGAACTCTTGAATTATAATTTATATGTTTAGAATCCTTAATGAGTCTATTTTCAAGATAAATAGACGAGAACATTATTCGAGTCTTGTGCTATGAGATAATTGAACTTTAGTGTAGAAGGGTCGAAACTGCCAGACAGTGAATCAGGGGTAACTTTGAGAAATAAACTGTACTAATTGGCTAAACCAAAAATTCTAGAAATTGTCTGGTAGAAAGGTACATGAGTCTAGTTTCAAGAAAAATTAACGGAACTTAATTTGGAGTTTCGTAGCTCCAGATATAAATATTTTATTGACTGTTGTATGAGAAGACAACTTATTATGAACTTGAGAATATGTTGGGAACATTGATAAATACATGTTAATGAGTTTCTTATTGTTTTTATATGAACTTACTAAGCGTAAAGCTTACCCCCTTCCTTTCCCATGTTCTCCAGTGTTGTCAGGTTAGCTCGGGTTGGAAATCGTCGGAGATATTATCACACTGTCAAGTTATCGCTATTTGTGTAAGTGATTTCAAGTACTTTGAGTCTATGGCATGTATAGGAGTTTAAATATTTGAGTATGTGATATTTGCTTCAGTCAAATGTATTGGCTTATAATGAGTATGAGGTTTGATGGTATGTTGATAGCTATAGCATTAAAGTGGTAAAGATGAAGGTAAAACCTATAATATTGGTTGCATGTGAAATTGCCATGAACATGACATGCTTATGGATGTTTAAGTGTCTAATTTTGCCATGTGGTAGCTATTGTATAAGTATGCGTGCATGTGTTGCAAGGGTGACAAAATGGCTAGGAAAATAGCCTTGTATTTGACCATATGGGTAGACACACGGCGTGTGTCTAGGCCGTGTGCGACACACGGTTCGCCCTTATGGGCGTGTTGTCTAGCCGTGTGTCCCCTACACCTTGGAAATTCAAGTCAGTGTGCATGGTAGTAAACACACGAGCAGAGGCACGGCAGTTTGTCTCAGCCGTGTGAAGGACACGGGCGTGTGCCTTGGCCATGTGGCTTCATTTTGTTCATGACCAAATTGGCAGAATGTCCAGGTTTTTGGACACGGGTTCGGGACACGGGCGTGCCCTAGCACACGGGCATGTCCCTAACACACGGGCGTGTGCTCTATACCCACATGGGCTTTTTCTTAAGTTTTTAGTTTAGTCCCTAACCGTCTCTAATGCTTGTTCTGGGCCTCGTGAGCCCGTTTAAGGGACAAAATGTATGTGAAATGAAATGTTTTAAATTGATCAAAATTTTACGACCCGATTTTATATAGTTGGTTGAGTTTAAGTCCGGTAGCACCTCGAACCCTGTCCCGGCATTGGATATGGGCGAGGGGTGTTACATTTAGTGGTATCAAAGCATGGTTTAGTCAATTCTCGGACTAACCCAACATAAGTGAGTCTAGTTATACATGCCATAGTACTACTCGTGATAGTGTGATATCACCAGGCTCTAACAAAATTGTTTTGTTAAGACAGGAAAGACTTCCAACCGAGCAAATCTTACTAATAATATCAGTAATATTGATATGATCGAATCATGCTTGTGATAGGTTAAAATTTTGGAAAGGTATGAAAGGAAAATCTGCTCGAAATGACAAAATTTATGTATGAATGCTTCTATTGCATGATTAGTAATCACTATATACCTGAGGTTGACATTTATGTCTAGATTACTGGATTAAAGATGCCATAATGTTATGCTTTATTATCTCAGTTACAGAATCATAAACGTTATAATAGCATAAAAACTGAAATGAAATATCAAATTGAGTAAAATGTTGGAATTGAGTACGACCGTTCAATTATGAATTGACGGATAAGACCATGGTTGGACCATGGCAGTGCAGGTGATATGTGCGCTAGTGTAAGACATGTCTGGGACATGCATCGACTTTGAGACGAGTGCTAGTGTAAGACGTGTCGGGGACACGCATCAGCCTCGATGATGATAGTCAGTGTAAGACCATGTTTGGGACATGGCATCGACTTGAGATGTGAGCTAGTGTAAGATCATGTCTAGGACATGGCATCGACTTGACATGTATCAGTGTAAGGCCTGTCTGGGACACGGCATCGACACAGATGGACGAAAGTTAGTATAAGACCATAGTTGGACTATGGTATTAAGTGAATGATGTACTCAAAACTGTAAGACGTTCTCTAATTTAATAAAGGTTGGTAAGTAAAATAAGGCTAAGTGTTGAAACTTGATTAGACATAAATGATGATTCGAGTAAAAGAAATGAAAATTTATATTGTGATAAGTTCACTGATGTTTGGCTAGTATTCATATAAAATAAAGTTGCATGTGTTACTAAGATATGTGAAAGTGTGTTCATAACAAGTTGGAAATTTGAAATGTTTGAATCGATGTGCATGATACTATGTTGTTGTTAAATGTGTATATGCGTGAAAGTCGAAAGTTTAGAGGCTTTACAATCTTCACCCCTTACCAGAATAGAGTTATATGACGAGATTTGTGAGAGATTTATAGTATAAGCTTGCAAAATTAGAACTAAAGAGTACAATAATAGAGTATCATGGGATTAGTGATGACAGAAATAATCAGAGGAATAATGTCGGATTCGCAAAGATGTTTGAGCATGACAGATCCAATTAAGTAAAATTTTAGCTATCTCTCTCTTTTGAGTATTCTGTATTTTCCTCTATCATTGGGAATATATATGGTTGTTCATTTTCAGTAAAATTCTTAGTGTATGAGGATGCTAGTGACTGTGATATTAGACGAAAGCTCTGTTGATCCGGTTAACTATGATCAACATTTCTTTGTCTTTTTCTATTCTGATATGTCGGAATGAAATAGACGGTGAAAATTCATGTGAGACCATTCTGATGTTCCTATTGGCTATGGTTTTATCTATATGCAGAAAATGTATTATCTCCGTTATGATGAAATTCGAGAGTGTATAAACGGTAGTTTCTTTTTGGTTTTCTCTGAGGGGACATTCAGACCTTCTTTATTATTTTCTTCTGGGTTATATTCTAGAATTTCAGGTATAGTGTTATATCTTGGAATTCGTTATCATGGTTGTTCCTATCGTTCTTATTTCGAGAATTATCAGTCTGGCTCATCTTTAAAGGTATTCTTTGACTTGCGATAACAATGTCTATTATGATTATGCTACTGTTTCAATTATGGAAGTGTGGGAATTCTAGTAGTTGGATTTCTCTAATCTTCGCTTAAAGGATTATTATTAGCAAAGGTAAATTAAGTCATGTGCATTAAGTTTATTCTCTGGTTTGGGAATATTGTTGTGCAATTACGGGTAAGTAGACGTACAGTCTGAGATGAAGAAATTTTATTCTTGAAAATATGATACAGAAACATATTAGTTGGATTTCTCTCATTCGAGAGATGTTGTTATAAGTAAAGTTGTCCTGATTAATAAAGAGACCACATTTATGAAGTTGGAATCATTTGATTTATGTTAGTAAAGTTTCTAAACAGTTGATGACCAGAGTATAAAAATGTGGCTATAAGTGGTAAATTAAACAAGTACAGCATGATTCGACTTTTAATTTGGAATTGCAGGGAGGATTTGATTTCTGGTTTCTGTTACTATTATTTCAAAGTAAGATTTGAGTACTGAGAAACTCTGGGTTATACAGAGAATTGAGTACAGAGTTCACAGCAGTATCTTGTTTATTCTTCCAAAGGATGTTGAATTGTCTACAGCGTAAAGCTGAATATCAAATGTATTCGAGATTATTACTGTCAGTGATGACAGTGGGAAGAAAATGAGAAAGGACTGTTATGAATTTCGTATCGGGATATCTCTCATCCCTAGGAAAAAGGAGGGATGCAAGTTGAATTGTAATAGATTGATGATGGAAGTCCGCATGATTATTTTAGTATGTACAGATATATTATTCGACAGATTTGGCCAAGCTATGTATCTGAGTTTGTAGTTCTTAGAATGTCAGTCTCCAGTATTTCGAATTGAGCTCCGAGGTTTATACCTCAATTATGGAAAAGCTATAGGAAATCTTGAGTATGATACTGAGTTGAATTGTAAGTTGTGAGGAAAAAGGTGAAAGTGACTCGTGAAAGTGAAAGCAACTTCGAAAATTATTTTGATGTTAATTTATGTGTTGTAATGTGATTTTATAAGTGCATGTTAATTTTGGTATACTAATTTTAGCGGTTTCTAGCTTAATTTCGAAAAAAGGGCTAAATCGCGAAAAGGGTAAAAGTTGTATTTTAGTACCTAAATGTGTTAAATAGCTAGATAAATAAAATTGGGGGCCTTTAAAGGGCAATTAGACCCTTTTTAAGAGTGTTGGCCGGCCATGAGTGATAGAAAAATCAAATGGTCAGAAATATTAGGTGGATGTTGTCATTTTTGGTGATAATAATAATGCCTATGCCTAGCCTTCATCTTTTTCTCTCCTTTCTCTTCTTCTTAGCCGAATTATCCATCAAAAATAAGGGTTTTGAGCTTCAAACACTTCCAGCCGCTTTGAGCCCTTTCACGTAAGTGATCTTTGGTTGTTTCTTGATGGTTTTTACATTTTTGGAACCCTTAAAGCATAAGCTTTCAAATGAAAGGTCTAGTTTGCAAAATCATAAAGAGTTTAGGGTTTTTCCATGAATGTATATGTGTTGTTTGTTGAGTTTTTAGGGAAGAATATGAGTTGTAGTTGTCTAATAATCAACTTTTGTGAAGGAAATTTGTATGAAAATACCTTAAAAAGGTTATTATGCAAAGTTGTAAAATGGGTTGTTAATGTGTGTAATAATAATTTTTGTGAGTTTCCATAGTTATGAAAATGGTTTATCTAGGCTTAAGGAGTAAAGAAATTGAATAAAAAATTTGTTTCGAGCCTAGGGGCAATTTGGTAATTTTGGCAAAATTGTAACTTTTGCCAAAGTGTGTCAATGGACTAATTTGATTAGTATATTGTTTTAATTAGCTAAATCTGATGTTTTAGATGTTGAAAAATGCGATTTGGGCCTAGAACGGGGAAAATCGATCTATGGACGATTACGTCTTTTTCACCTTTGTGGTATCGAGGTAAGTTTGTATGTAAATATTAACATGCTATACATGTATTTATATGTTATCATTATATGAATTGTACAAATATTAATGTGTATGTGATTAATAGAAATATGATAAGACAAAGACTTGATAGGCGAGGAAAAATCTCGTCTGAACCTTAGGAATAAAATAGGATACGAGTGACATGTCACTAGGAACTAAGAGTCTAGATGACTAGCTCGAGAGTGAGCATTTAAATGTCATCAGATATGAGGTAGTTTTAGCTACAATTGAGTTACTTATGTGCAAAGGTTTTTTCGAGTATCCAATTAGTATTCTAAGTGTTCAACGGGTAATCCGAGGAAAGAGTTGATGATGGTCCCAATGGGGTAAGTCATTGGTGAGTATGCACTTGAGTTATGTTACGAGTTGTGCAGGTATGTACACTAAGCTTATGAGAATGCCTTGACATGTGATGATCTATGATTCATAAATATGTGTTTTACCATGATGGATGAAATGATGTTATATTAATTTTGTGAACAATGATCATGAATGAGTAACTTAGTCTTGACAGTTTTGGGCTACTGTAGTGGTGTAACTTTGAAAATACACCAAAAATAGTATAAAGTGAATTATAGGCTGAATAAAATGTTGAATTAAAGCTTATTGAGTATAGTTTCTTATAAAAGAAACCGTGTAAACAAAATAATTTCCTATAATGAGATATTTGAAGTTGTGTGAGACAGAGTCAGAATGACTTCGGAATTCCCTATTCTGATTTGTGAAAATTATTATAAATTGTAACAAAATATTTATGCGTTATAATTTATATTTTTAGAATCCTTAATGAGTCTATTTTCAATAGAAATAGACAAGACATTATTCAAGTCCTGTGCTATGAGATAATTGAACTTTAGTGTAGAAGGGTCGGAACTGCCAAACAGAGAATCAGGGATAACTTTGAGAAATAAAATGTACTAATTGGCTAAACCAAAAATTTTGGAAATTGTCTGGTAGAAAGGTACATGAGTCTAGTTTCAAGAAAAATTAATGGAACTTAATTTGGAGTTTCTTAGCTCCAGATATAAATATATTATTGAATATTGTATGAGAAGATAGCTTATTATGAACTTGAGAATATGTTGGGAACATTGATAAATACATGTTAATGAGTTGCTTATTGTTTTCATATGAACTTACTAAGCGTAAAGCTTACCACCTTCCTTTCCCATGTTCTCTAGTGTTGTCCGGTTAGCTCGGGGTTGGAGTTCGTCAGAAATATTATCACACTGTCAAGCTATCGCTATTTGTGTAATTGATTTCAAGTACTTTGAGTCTATAGCATGTATAGGAGTCTAAATATTTGAGTATGTGATATTTGCTTCAGTAAAATGTATTGGCTTATAATGAGTATGAGTTTTGATGGTATGTTGATAGCTATAGCATTAAATTGGTAAAGATGAAGGTAAAACCTATAATATTGGTTGCACGTGAAATTGCCATGAACATGACATGCTTATGGATGTTTAAGTGCCTAATTTTGCCATGTTGTATGCTATTGTATAAGTATGCGTGCATGTTTTGCGAGGGTGACAAAATGTCTAGGAAAATAGCCTTGTATTTGTCCACACGGGTCGACACACAGGCGTGTGTCTAGGCCATGTGTGACACACGGTCTGCCCCCATGGGCGTGTTGTCCAGCCGTGTGTCCCCTGCACCTTAGAAATTCAAGTCAGTATGCATGGTAGTAAACACAGAGGCAGAGGCACGGCGGTGTGTCTCAGCCGTGTGAAGGACACGGGCATGTGCCTTGGCTGTGTGGCTTCATTTTGTTCATGACCAAATTGGCTGAATGTCCAAGTTTTTGGACACGGGTTCGGGACACGGGCGTGTCCCTAGCACACGGGCGCGTGCTCTATAACCACATGGGCTTGTGGAGCCTTAAAGTATGAAATATTTCCAAGTTTTTCTTAAGGTCTCGGTTTAGTCCCGAACCATCTCTAATGCATGTTTTGGGCCTCGTGAGCCCATTTAAGGGACAAAATGTATGTGAAATGAAAAGTTTTAAATTGATCAAAATTTTACGGCCCGATTTTATATAGTTGGTTGAGTTTAAGTCCAGTAGCACCTCGAACCCTGTCCCGGCGTTAGAGACGGGCGAGGGGTGTTACAGGGCGTGTCCCAAGCCACACGGGCGTGTGTAACTGCACGGCCTACCCACACGGGTGTGTGACTCTCCAAAAGAAGAAAATTTTCTAAGTGTCAAAAAGGTTTTGAAATTTCTCGGTTTAGTCCCAAACCACTTTTGATGTATATTTTGGGTCTCGTAGGCCCTTATAAGGGACAACTTGCATGTGATTGAAAAATTTTAAATTTGGATTAAAATTTTATGGCTCGGTTTTGTATGTTAGTTTACATTTAAGTTCGGTAATGCCTTAAACCCTGTCCCAGCGTCAGATACGGGTAAGGGGTGTTACATTTAGTGGTATCAGAGTTACGGTTTAGTTAGGTCTCAAACTAACGTAACCTATGTACGAGTCTAGCTATACATGCCATACATATATTATGATAATGTGATGACTCCTGACAATTTAAAAATGTGTTTTCATATAGTAATGGATCCCAATAGAACTATGGTGTATGTTGTGGAAAGTAACGCGTCGGCTCCCGCTGAAGGGGCAGTGTCATCTCAAAACCGACCTCCCATGATTAGCCGAGAGGAGGAGAAGGGGCTCGGGAAGCCTTTCTCTATATGATGAATGCATGGTACACGGAGTTCATTCGCACGAACTCGAACACTCAACCCCCTCCACCCCCACCTATTCCTTAACCTGTACCCCTAATGCCTCAAGGTATGGACTTTATGAGATTTCATTAAACCCCAGTTGACAAGATTCGAAAACATGGAGCTAAGGAATTTAGGGCCAATGCTGATGATGACTCCAAGAAAGCGGAATTTTGGCTTGAGAATTCTATTCAGGTATTCGATGAGCTATCTTGCACACCCGAAGAATGTTTGAAGTGTGCAATTTCTCTGTTGAAAGACGCGGCATACCACTGGTGGAAGACACTAGTTTCTGTGGTACCTCAAAAGAGGGTCACATGAGAATTATTCCAAGAGGAGTTCCGAAAGAAATACATTAGTGAGAGATTCATTGATCAAAAGCGTAAGAAATTTCTTGACTTGAAACAAGGTCGTATGACGGCTACTAAATACGAAAGAGAGTTTGTCCGGCTCAGCAAATATGCTCGGGAGTGTGTATCCTCCAAGGCTAAAATGTGTAGAAGGGTTGAAGATGGACTTAATGAGGATATTAGAGTGTTGGTGGGTATTCTTGAGTTAAAGGAATTTGTTGTGCTCGTTGATCAGGCAAGTCAGTCCCCTTTCAATCTAAGAAGTCTAGAGATATGTATTCTCATTCTCATGTTTCAGTGGGGCATTCATATGGAAATCGTAAGAAGCAAAATTTGGTGCTTAAATCTTAGGCTACATCTATGGCTAGTATGGGTAACGCTAGACCTTCTAAACCCGAGTGCCAATATTGCGGTAACATCATTTTGGTGTGTGTAGGATGAACGAAGGATCTTATTTCAAATGTGGTTATTAGGACCACTATATCAAGGACTGCCTCGAGATGGTTGAGAAAGAAAAATTGTAGAGTACAAGGCCGAGTGGTACAGCTACAAAAGGGTGATCCTCGAGAAATACCGATAATAGAGCTAGTAGTAAAAATGTAGAGAGAGATACAATGGTGAGATCTGAAGCTAGAGCTCTGGCTAGGGCTTAGGCCATAAGTGCGCATGAAGACGCATCTTCTCTCGATGTGATCACTGGTACTTTTTCTTTCTATAATACTACTGCTATTTTCTTGATTGACCCTGGTTCTACTCATTCGTATGTGTGCATGAAATTGGTATCTAGCATGAATATGCCTGTTGAGTTTATGGAATTTATGATTAAAGTGTCAAACCCATTAGGCAAGCATGTATTAGTTGATAAGGTATCATGTATAGGGACTTGGTCTTTTTGTTATGTGTCATATTGATTAGCCAAATGTGTTGGCTCATGATGGTATTGTGATTCATTTTGTATATGGCCATAAGAAGTGGCTCATATTGATTATTTGGGTTGTAACTCTAATTAGTTATTCATGCATGCAAATGTGTTTATCCTTGTTGTGGTTGCTTGACGGATGTGTGATGAGATGTGGTTTATATGCTAAAGGTACGTGATTGATAAGGCTTGTGATTGTTTATGATAATGAATGTGATGGATGGCATGTATGTTTAATGGATGAAATATGATTAATGTGTGTGGTAATAAATATGGTACAAATGTATAACTTGGAAGTAGGATAGCAAGGATGATTATCCATGAAATTGGGGTGGAATACCTTGGGTAAACCTACTAACTTGAATATGTTATACATTGACTTATTAAAAACATAAAATGACTATGGTTCATATGATAAATGTGCCATGTTGTATGTCATGAAGTGGGTTTAAGTGTATGAGTGCTTAAGGGTGACAAATGGCTTGGAAAATAGCCTAGAAATTGTCTACACGGTTAGACGCACGGACGTGTGTCTAGGCCGTGTGTGACACATGGTCTGCCCCATGAGCGTGTGGTCCGACCGTGTGTCCCCTGCAGCCTAGTTAATGCAAAACAGAATGCCCAGTAGTAAACATACGGGCAAAGACATAGCCATGTGTCTCAATCGTGTGGAGGACACGGCTTCAAGACATGGGCGTGTGCCCATGTCATGTAAAGTCTGCACTTGATTTTTGGAATTTAATTCGCCACACGGCCTAAGCACACAGGCGTGTGACTTGGCCGTGTGACCTTATTTGATTGATGACGTCATAAACAGAGAGTTACACGGGCTGAGGACACAGGCATGTCCTAAGCCACATAGCCTACCCACACGGGCGTGTGACTCTCCAAAACAAGAAAATTTTCTAAGTGTCAAAAAGGTTCTGAAAGTTCTCGGTTTAGTCCCAAACCGCTTCCGATGTATGTTTTGGGCCTCGTAGGCCCTTATAAGGGACAATTTGCATGTGATTGAAAAGTTTTAAATTTGGATGAAATTTTATGGCTTGGTTTTGTATGTTTGTTTATGTTTAAGTCCGATAATGCCTTAAACCCGGCGTCGGATACGGGTAAAGGGTGTTACAGGTCAAGTTGTCCTATACATGCCATTATACGAAAATGATTTTTACTAAATATACCCAAAATGACAAGTTGATAGTGTGACAATGCTCCAATGGTCTTCCAACCTTCACGAGCTTCCGAGCACTATAAAACAGGGAAAAATAAATGGAGTAAGCATTACATGCTTAGTAAGTTCGTATAACGGAAACTAAACTTACCAATATTGTTTATTAAAATCTAAGCATACAATGTTATGTTTCCAGCCATTTGGCTAAATTGCCTAATCACATACATTCCATCAAACATGTTAGTTACCAAAATATTCATATCAATCAAGTAACATAGATGATCATCAAGCAATATTCTTTCAAGTCATTATTATACCATATCAAGATTTTCATGCCATGTCAAGAGTTTTACGTCCGTTGAATCATTGAATCCTAATAGATGCACAAGTAGTACAGTCAAAGTGTACAATTCAATAATCTGTCAATTTCTTATTCAAGGGTACCCATTAGGGCACTTAACCAAGAAACATTCTCTCGAGCCACACATCGTATAACAGGATTACCAGTACAGGCTAAATCCCTTATATAACGTAAGCTCAGAAGAGCTCGATTAGGATTACCAGTCCAAGCTAAACTCTAATCATAACGTATACTCGAGAGATATTATATAGGGATTACCCATCCAGGCTAAATCCTTTCTATAACAAGGTTATTGGGATTACTCATCCGAGCTAAATCTCGTCAGCAACAAATGCATGACCCTATTTGTTTCGGGAAAGCGCATACAATCATCAGAATTCAACATTCAATCGGGACTTAACCATTTATTACCATTCCAAGCATGTAATGGCATACAAGTAAAGCACATCAACATAAATCACATTACATACAAACACAACATTCAATTAATATAGTTATATGCCTGATTAAGTTACACGAACTTACCTCGACACTTGTTCGCGTAAAAGTCTACTAATCCGAAATCTTTTCTTTTCCTTGATCTAACCTCAAATTAGTGTTGTCCAGATCTATATAAATGAATTTAACCATCAATTTCACACATTTCATATTTAAATGGACTCAATTTACGTCCTAGGCAAAATTATCATTTTACCCTTAACTTTTCCATAAATTTTGATTTTGTCCCTAGGCCCGGAAAATGAAACTTGTGCAAATCACTCCCTATTCCAAGCCTAACCAAAGCTACGTTACAAATTTTCCAGCACATGTATTCATAAAATTTTAAAATTTTTCATCAAATTTTACAACTTTTCATTTTAGTCCTTAAATCATGTTTTCATAAAAAATTACTTTGTAAAAGTTGTTTATCTATCAATAATCTTTCATTTTCTGCCATAAATTTCTAATTTCCAGCATAATACATCCATGACCCATTTTCATACCTTGATAACTTTTCAAATTAATCCCTCAAATAGAGAGATTAAGCTATCCCGGTTTCAAAAATACCAAAATTACTAAAAACGAGACAAGATAACTTACCCAATTAGGCCTTGAAAGTTTCTTTTCTCTCTCTTAGGGTTTCCATGTGTTTTAGGTTGAAGATGACATAAAATAAGATGATATCTTTTATCATTTTTTTAATTAATTAAGTATTTTAGTATTTCCAATTTAATCCTTACCCTTTTTCTATAATTCCATGGATGAGTCACCAAGAAAAATCTACATACTTTTCTTAATGGTCTAATTACCATATAAGGACCTCTAGTTTTGAATTTCATAGTTATTTGATCCTTATAGCTACTAGAATTCAACTTTCTCATTTTATGCAATTTAGTCCTTCTTGTAATTAAACACTTAATCGATAAAATTTTCGTATTAAAATTTTCACACGACATATCTACCATATTACAGACCATATAATAAAATAAAATAAAATCTTATTCTTGGGTCGAATTTGTGGTCCCAAAACCACTGTTCCGATTTCACTAAAAAATTGGCTGTTACACTTTACCTCTTTCTGTAGCAATCTGGTCATCGGTGTAGTAATCATCGAGAACCGTTTAACAAAACATCGGTAATAACCAGCTAATCCCAAAAAACTTCTAACCTCGGATATATTTCTAGGTGGTTTCCAGTCAATAATTACAGAAATCTTGCTCGGATCAACTCAACTACCATCCGCCGAGGTAATATGTCCCAAAAATCTGACCTCCTAGAGCCAAAACTCACACTTACTAAATTTAGCATACATTTGCTTATCTCTCAATGTTTGCAACACAATCCTCAAGTGATCGGCATGCTCAGACTCATCTCGAGAATAGATCAAAATGTCGTTAATGAACACAACAACAAATTTGTCTAAAAATGGTCTGAAGATCCGATTCATCAAATCCATAAAAATGGCATGAGCATTAGTCAATCCAAAAGGCATAACAAGAAATTCATAATATGCGTACCTCGTTCTGAATGCAGTTTTCGGCATATCTGAGTCTTTAACTCGTAACTGATAATAACCAAATCTCATATCGATATTTGAAAACACTGTAGCACCTTTTAACTGATCAAACAAATTGTCTATTCTCGGCAACAGATACTTTTTCTTTAACATAACCTTGTTGAGCTGACGATAGTCAATGCACATTCTCTTTGACCTGTCTTTCTTCTTTACAAACAACATTGGCGCACCCCAGGGCGAAAAACTTGGTCGTGCAAAACCTCTATCGGTTAACTCTTGCAACTGAGCTTTCAACTCTTTCAACTTTATCGGAGCCAATCTATACATAGCTATAGATATCGATGAAGTTCCCAGTACTAATTCAATAGCAAACTCAACCTTTCTGACCGGTGGTAACCTAGGCAATTCTTGTAGAAATGCATCCGAATATTCACAAGCTACAAATATCGATTCAATCTTCTTTTCAGACACTTTGGTATCTAAAACATATGCTAGGTACGTATCGCAATCTTTTCTCACATATCTCTGAGCCGACATTGACGAAATCATTATTGGCAATCCATCTGACTCATCAGATTCAATCCAAAGAATTTCATTATTCTGACATTCGATTCTATAATCTTTCGTCTACAGTTTACAACAGCATCGTATGAAGTCAACCAATTCATACCCAGAATCACATTGAACTCGTCAAATGGTAAAAGTATCAAGTCAGCCGGAAAACAATAACCCCGAGTCATTAAAGGACAGTTCTTGCATACTTTGTCAACTAGAACATACTTGCCTAAGGGATTCGATACTTTAGTTACAAATTCTGTAGACTCAACAGGTAATTTCTTACTAGACACTAAATTCTCACAAACACACGAATGCGTCGATCTAGGACCAATTAAAGCAACCACATTAGTGTCATAAAGAGAAAATGTACTGGTTATAACATCAAGTGATGATGCCTCTTTGCGAGCGCAAATGGCGTAAGCTCTAGCAGGTGCTCTCGTTTCGAATCTCACAGCTAAGTCACTAGTCACACCTCTTCCACTAGACATATTCCCTATATTTCACGGTGGTCTCCCTCTTGCGATCGTATTGCTCGATCTTACATTCTAAAATTTATCTTTCTCAGATAACTCTGGGCAATCTCGAATGAAATGATTTGGCGAGCCACATTTGAAACAAGCTTTAACACTCTTATTCCAGCACTCTCCAAAATGACGTCTCCTACACTGTTGACACTCAAGTTTGTTGTTTCTTACACTGCCAACACTCGAGACTGAAGTTACTTGAGCTTTAAAACTCACATGTTAATTTCCACAATCTCTATTCTGATATACCATTGATGCATTTTATCGAATATACGAATCTCGGGATTTCTTTGATGAAGAATGATAAGGTTTATTCATCGGTCTTTTCCTCGAATCTCTAGCTTCTGAATCAGCTTTCTTCTTTTCTCGGCTAAAATCTTTGGCTTTGCAAGCGCGGCCAACTAACACAACAAATTCTTTCAAATCTAAAATCCCGACCAGAAGTTTAATATCTTCATTCAACCCGTCAACAAACTGCTTGCACATAATCTCTTTGGTAGAAACATACTCCCAAGCATATTTACTCAATCGCACAAATTCTCTATCGTACTCAGTTACAGTTATACTGTCTTGTTTCAATTCTAAAAACTCTTTATACTTTTGATCCAAAAATTGTTGGCTTATATATTTCTTCCTGAACTCAGTCTGAAAGAACTCCCAGGTGACTCTCTCTCTCGGTATCACTAATACTAGCGTATTCCACCATTTATATGCGGTGTCCCTCAACAGTGATATAGCACATTTTAAACATTCAGCTAGTGTGGAAGAAAGTTCATCAAACACTCGAATCGAATTCTCAAGCCAAAATTTGGCTCCCTCAGGATCATCATCAATATTAGCTCTAAATTTTTCAGCCCCGTGTCTACGGATCTTATCAACTAGAGGCTTATTCAATCTTAAAAGCTCAACACCTTGAGAATCTACGAGAATCAGTTGGGGATTAGGAGAGGGTGGATGTTGTTGAGCAGCCGAGTTCGTTTGGATATATTGTGTGAACTACTCATTCATCATTTGGAAGAAGGCTTCTCTAGCCTCTCCCCCTTGGCTACCCGATACGGGTCTAGAATCAGAAAGCGCTGTCCCTTGAGCGGGAGCTGGCGCTTTACTTTCAACTCATCAGCTATAGCCCGATTGGGATCCCTTTACTATATGAAAACACAGTTTAAATTGTTAGGAGTCATCACACTATCACAGTTTATTTATGGCATGTATAGCTAGACTCTCTCACATGCTACGTTAGTCATAGAATCGACTAAACCGTAGTTTTGATACCAATAAATGTAACACCCCTCACCCGTATTCAATGCCAAAATAGGGTTACAGAGCATTACCAAACTTACAACACATATATACATACTTTTCACATACATTTAACTAATTCATAAAATCATTAATCAATCTCAATCAATTTGTCCCTAATACGAGCCTACTAGGCCCTAAACATGCTTTGGGAGTGGATCGAGACCAAACCGATGACTTAAGAAACTTTCATGAAACTTTAAAAATTTTTCTCAAAATAGGGGACACACACTCGTGTGGCTAGACACACAGCCACCGGAAACACTTGTGTCAAAGGCCATGTGGACATTCGAAATTAGAGTACATGGCCGTATCCCACACCGTGTCTAACCCCGTGTAACTCTCTGACTTAGGTCACACGGCCAACACACACGTCCGTGTAGCTAACCCGTGTGCCCTAAAAATGGTCATACACGCCCATGTGTCAGGCCGTGTACTAAGCCGTGCCAAACCTGTAAGGTATACTAACTTATGTCACACGGCCAAGTCACACGTCCGTGTGTGAGGCCATGTGGAGCATACTGACTTGATTTCAATTTCAACACCAGGGGACACACGGCCGTGTAACATGACCGTGTGTCACACGTGGTTGAGACACACGTCCGTGTCTCTACCCGTGTGGACAAAAATAGGCTATTTACCAAGCCAATTTGCCACCCCAAATTACATACACCTACACAATCCAATTGGTACACATTCATAGCATATATAGATATCCAAATCAACCACAATCAAGACTAAAATGTACCATTTCAATATCAACATCTAACATACTTTCAACACCATACTTTGCCTACTCAAATCATGCCAATTCACATTTCCAAAGTATTCATATATATACCATATTAACTAAGCATTTCTTAGCCTAAAATCACAAACACAAACATTCCTAAATTTTCAACCATTAGTTACCATGAAAGTTGTATTCAACAAGCCATTCACTATCAAACATGAACCACATCACTAAGAGGCATTAATGCTTATATATATACCTCACATAATTGCCAAAATAAGCCAACTTACATGTAACACCCCTCACCCATAACCGTCGCCGGAATAGGTTAAGAGGCGTTACCAGACCTATAACTTAATTCCAAACAATCATTTAACAAATTATATCTCATTTCATTAACCATCATTCACTCACATTCAAAAGGTGCTTAAATCAAGCATTCAAAGCTTTAATCATACATTCGGGACTAAATTATAACATACTAAAAATTTTAGAAACTTAGAAAATTTTCAACTTTTTAAGTGTCACACGCCTGTGTAAACCAGCCGTGTGCCTCACACGGTATTAGACACGCTCATGTGTCTAGGCCATCGCAAAATAGGGCATACATACTGACTTCACCACACGGCCACAGGACACGCCCGTGTGCCAAGCCGTGTGAAAATTAAGGAGGCTACTAACTTGGGTCATTCAGCTGACCACACGCCCATGTGCCAGCCCGTGTGCCACACACGACCAATAGACACTCCCGTGTGTCTAGGCTGTGTCAAAACTATAGGCTATACTGACTTTAATTCGTAGGGTACCCCAGGGGACACACGACCATGTAACATGACCGTGTGTCGCACACGGCTGAGGCATACGCTCGTGTGTCTTCCCGTGTGGACAAAAATAAGTCATTTGAAAAGCCAAATTTGCCACCCTAAAAAATAAGCATTTACATTCATATTTGACCGCATTTATGCAACCCAATTGGCAACAAAATTAACCAATTCAATATACATTGTAAGCTATATCCAAACTTACCATTTACATATCCAAATACCTATATAACCACATATACAATTCATTCATCTAACATCTATATATCAAGACCTCTTTTGCATAATTTTATTCAAATATTACCATACCAAATCATACCATATTCAACCACATATAAATACAACTAAAACAAGATACCAAATAAGCCAAATCACATAGTTTATCTTATACACAAAAACATACCAAAACCATGTTGTCAAGTATCATAACTAACATCATTTTAACTAGCCTATACATGTCATATTTACAATTATTCACAAGTTCAAAATACCACTCAGAAATTTGATAGTGTGACGTGCAACTCCGACTTGTCCGGAACGAGCGAGCTAACAAACCTCTATAAGACATAGAAACAGAAACAGAGTAAGCTTCTAAGCTTAGTAAGTCCGTATAATTCAAAATGAAACTTACCATTTATACATAATCAAAGTAATACAAATATACAACCAATTCAATTAACTAACACCTAATCACAAATATTCATCCAATGTTAGTCATTATAAACATACATGAAATCATCCATTAATACAATGCTTAATCAATCTAGATTCATATATCATGTACAACATTAATAACATTTATAAATCGTATCTCGTCAATATAACATTATTTAAGCCTATTGAACTTATTAGAATCTCAAAGGATAATCGAGTGAACAATGTCAGTAATCCATCAATTCATCATCATACATGCTCTTTCGAGTCATGGTCAGTAAGCTCTTCATGAGCTGATAAACAGTAAGCTCTATTGAGCTGAAAATGGTAACCTCTATTGATCTGAACAGTAAGCTCTTTCGAGCTAAATCGGTAAGCTCCAATGAGCTGAAACAGTAAGCTCTTACGAGCTATGGTGAGTCCGCAACAAATGCAGGAGCTCGACCATTATGGTAATTCCAGTAACATATCACTCGTATCCAATGAATTCACATAGCTTAAACGGGGCTCGGTAATGAATACAATATATCATCAAGGCATTCATATTTCAAGTATTTCAATTAAATACATTCAATTCAACAATTACAAGTATAGAAAAGTTTGATTCTAATTATATGAACTTACCTCGTATTTGCTTGTATAACCGTTGTCTACTCGTCTACCTTTCATTTCCTCCGATCTAATTCCGGTAATTGCTTATCTTAATTTAGCTATGAATGTGTCGAACCATGGAAGCTTCAAAAACCCTTATTTCATTCTCAATTTCGGCAAGATGATGATGAATATAACAAATTTTTAGCTTTGTTTTATTATTATTAACTTAATATGCCATTTACCAAATTAACCTTTATTAAAACATAATAAAGTCATGCAAAATTATGGACATAAATGTCCACTAACATTAACAAGGGTATATTAACAACTTAAGAACTTCTAATATTAATTTCATAGCCATTTGAGTCATTTAACTAAGAGATCTCATATTTTACTCATTACGCGATTTAGTCCTTTTTACCGAATTAAGCATTTAAACGATAAATTTTCTTTACGAAACTTTCACATAATTAATCTACCATGCTGTAAACGTTATTAAAATAATTAAATAAATATTTTGACTTCAAATTTGTGGTCCCAAAACCACTATTTTGATTTGACCTAAAAACACGCTGTTAAATTACATGGCTAACACAAAACCAAACACTTAATATATACAAGGCAACACAAATGGCCAAAATCATGCTACAAATACCAAAATGACTCAAAGTCCCTATACATGCCATATACTTAAAATACCAAGTTCATAGGTACCGAGAGATATGTGGATAGTGTAAAGCAATCTTCGACGATCCCCAAATCTAAGCTAGCTTGAATACACTATAAAACACGGGAAAAATAAACAAAGTAAGCTATAAAGCTAAGTAAGCTCGTATGATATAAATTCGATATAATCATAACACATAATTCAACACTTGATCATAAGTATAATAATTTACATCAACTAGCAAACATCTCAATTACTCATTCATAAAACTATATACTTCCTTCGTCATTTCTTCGATTCAGAGCTAATATGGTTTATGCACATACCTGTACCATCTCGTACCAAGCTCATGCACATTCTCGTCTTTCTTTTACTGTTGAACCATTCAGAATAGAAGTTGGATACTCAAGGGTCTCACTCGATAAGTACCTATACCATGGCCCGTAGCTAAATCAAGGTAACTTATCTACAAAGTACTAATATCATGGCCTGTAGTCAAATTAGCTGATATGCATGGCCTAAAGCCAAATTGGTATAACTCGCACCCGAAGTGCTATATCATGGCCTGAAGCCAACTCAATGTATCCCCTAATGACATGTCACTAGCATCCTAAACTATTCCTAAAGTTCAACCGAGATTTCAAATGTCGAATCGTCATCAAAACACTATCATTCATATCCACAATCTCGTATTCACAATTTCTACAATATCAAAGCATATAAAATACATTTGTATTGAAATTTATCACATACGAACTTACCTCGAATGTAGAAATGACGAAATAAGTCGTTTAGTCGATAACTTTCGTTTTTCCCTGATCCAATTCCAAATTCCATTTTTCTTGATCTATATAATATCAAATTCAACTCATTTAATCATCTATTTATTCAATTCAATCCAAAATATACATTTGAGCTATTTTACACATTAGCCCCTAAACTCACATTTTTACAATTTAATCCTTATTACACAAAATCACAAATTCATGCAAATTTCAAAACACCCATGCTTAGCAGAACTACCATTATACCCCTAGCAGCTTGTATTTTTCATTTATTTCACATTTTAACCACAAAGTTTCAACATTTCTCAATTTAATCCCTATTTTGCATCTTCACTAAAAATCACTTAATAAAACTTGTATATCTATCAACAAGCATTTATAATTTATTAAGAAACTTCAAAAATCATACATATTCATAATGGAATCATTCAAAATCTTTAACTTTTTGCAAAATAGTCCCTGGGCTAGCTAGTACTAGCTGCAACCATCTCAAAAACATAGAAATCATTAAAAAAGGCACAAAAATCGTACCTTAATTGACCAAAATAGCTTGGCCGAATGAACCCTAAAGAAAAAAGACTTTTCTTCTCTTCAATATTCATCTATGGTGAGAAATATGGACAAAAATTTGCTTTTGTTTTGTTTTAATTAAACTTTATTAATAAATTACTATATTAACCTTGGTTTAAAACGTTAAAACTCACTTGTTTTATGTCCATAAATGTCCATTACCTATAATAATGGTTTAATTACAACTTAAGGGCCTTTAATTTAAGATTTTATAGCTATTAAATACTTTTAGCTAATAGAACTCCACTTTTACACTTTACACGATTTAGTCCTTTTTATCGAATTGACCATTCAAATTATAAAATTTCTTAATGAAATTTTCACACAATCACTCAATCATTCTATAAAATTAAAATAATAATAAAATTACTATTTTGACCTCAAATTTGTGGTCCCAAAACCACTGTTCTGATTTGACTAAAAATGGGCTGTTACATAACCTAATCTTCATCATCAATCTGAACCCAAACGTTCTTTAAATCATTGAGTAATAAATTGACTAATACAATCTCTAAGGTGCTCAGCTTCGTCCATATGAAACTTGTATAGTCGTTGTTTCAACATGAATCGGTTAGCCAAAGACTTGTCGTGTAAAGGGTTTCTAACCTTTTCCATAAGGCAAATGTCGTTTTCTCCATCAACACCTTCTGCAATACACTATTTGTGAGGCACAACTAAATTGCCAACAAGGCCTTCTCATCAAGATCTTCCCATTCTGACTGGTCCATATTCGTGGGCTTTTTTCCTGTAACGACATTTTTTAAATCATTCTAAACCAGTATTATCGTCATTCAAACTTGCCACAGACTGAAATTTGCAATTTCGTCAAACTTCTCAATATCAAACCTTGTTGCTGTCATCTCTAAACGGGTTGAAAATGGAAGTAAAACTAAGCTCTGATACCAATTTGTTGGGGATAAACCTGTGTAAACAAAAAATAAGAAAAATAACGAAGAAATTAAAAAGATCGAATATACAAACTTTACATGGAAAAACCTGTAACATCTCGTTTTTCAGTGGTATCGGGAACAGTGATTTCGGGACCACAATTCCAGTTTATAAGTCAAAGTTTTATTGATTATTTAATTTATAGGAATTCTATAATGTCGTATTCGAGTTTGATTAAGAACTTTTAGCGTTTAGTTAGGTAATTAAGTAGAATGAACTAAATAATAAAAGTTACAAAAGTTTGTGGTTATTAGTTAAAAGTATCAAATGAAATTAAATATTTGAATTGATGGCCTTATTGATAATTAGACCATTACAATTTTAGTGGACGATTTAAGGGTGTTAAATTAAGAAATTTAAGTTATTTTAGGGTAAAATCAAAAATTAAAGTAAACACAAATTAAACAAAAGTGAGAGGTTTTCATCTACCTCTTGCACTTGTCAATTTTTTTTTTTTAAAAAAAAAAGAGAAGCCATTCAAGGAGCTTACTTTCAACTAGGTTTCTCCTTTGCATGATAGGTAAATTTTATCCATTTTTAGTAATTTTATGTTTTAGAGATAGTTGCAACTAGGTCCAACTAACCTCGGTGTTAAATTATGAATTTGTTAAATGTTCAGACTTGTGCCATTGTTGAAATTGTGAGATTTTTGAAGTTTCATGATAGATTCATAAGTTTGATAGCTAAATAGGATTAATTTGTAAAGTGATTTTTAATGAGATTGATGTTTAAGGATTTATTTGTTAAAGTTGTAAATTCTCATAAAGTTATTGTGAATTAGATAAAATGTATGGACTTTTCATGGAATATAGGAAATTCAGTTAGCATGAATTAAACTTATTTGTGTTTAATTTGGTAGTTTAAGGTTTAAGGACTAAAGTGTATAAAAAGGAAAGTTTAGGGGTAAAATTATAAATATGATTAAAAGGACTTAATTGTATAAATTGAGTATTTATGAGGTTTAAATGGATTAAATTGAATTAAATTATATTCTAGATCAAGAATCTCAACATGTGGAGGGTGTACGAGGAAAATGGGAGATCGTTGATTAGTCCCTGTTAGTTGAATCACTCAACGGGTAAGTTTCTATTGATGTCTTTGGTGTTATAATTTGATATAAATGTTTTTTATTATATCTATTTGTATTTGGTTGATAATTTAGTAAAGAATTTGATTTATAAGAAATAGAAATGAAATTTTCTAAAATGATTTCAATGGATCGAATAAGGGTTTTATACATGAGATTTCTGTCTAAATATTTGTTCTGGACTGAGCTCCTACATGTGTTGCGGACTCGGATTGACATGTGACTCGGATTGAGCCTAGATTGGCAATCCATTGTCATTTTACATGTATACCTAGCTCTGGCTAAGCTAGTTTATCTGTGTTGTCATTGGTTTAGCCCGAACAGGTAATCTGACACAATTATTTCTATATCTGATTAGCTCTTATGAGCATTATCTGTTCTAGACTCATGTAATGTGTACTTTTACACATATCCATCGGAATAATAAAATTTGATTGACACAGAATTTGTCTTAATAAATTATAACAAGTTAGGATTTTTGAGTAATTCGTATGTTTATATGTTACTGACCTTGAATTTTTGAATTGTGTTGTAACAAAGTTGAAGTTCAATGGATTGTTTGCTTTTAGCTACTTAATTAATTTAATAAGTAATGAATTAATTTGTGGTAGCTTACTAAGTATTTCTTATACTTATCTTGGTTATTATTTCTCTGTAGATTTTAAACTATTGGATCGTGTTGGTCGGATCACCGGAGCTTACACCTACCTTCGTCTCTTTTCAATGGTTTTTGAAGTCTTGATCTATGGTTAATCATGGCATGTAAATAGAGTGTTTGTTTTGTAAGAATATGGACATGTTTTAGTACCTTGTGTTGTAATGGATCCTTATACAAGTTTAGTGCTAATAAATATATTGCAAGTTTGATCTTTTGGTCATATATAGTATAGCTCATATTGTTTTGGTATTTAATGGTTAAATGGATGAATTGATGAGTGAAATTGTGATAGATGAATGTGATTTTGTTTAGGTGTTTGAATTGTGGTGTCAACAAGGGCACATTAGTTAGGCACTTAAGATGAATGTTTTGGCATGTTTTAGGCTTGTTAAATGTGTTTTCAAGATATGGAATTGGAAGATTTTGATTTGGCTTGGTACCTAAGTTTTCAAGATATGTCTTGTTTTGCAAACTTTTTAAGGTACACAAGGCCTGAGACACGGGCTATCACACGGTCGTGTGTCAAACATAGCCTACTCACACGGTCGTGTGCCTTATTTTTTTCAGTGCAGGTTGGTCCACACGGGTATAGAGAGTTACACGACCTGGTGATATGGCTATGTGACCCTAAGCTACACAGTCACAATGAGTTACATGGCCTAGCCACACGGTCGTCTTATCATTTACTACACGAGCACAATTAGTTACACAGTCTATAAACATAGGCGTGTGGAGTAGCCACACAACCATGTTTCTAAGCTATACGGTTTGGGCTCTATCACACGGCCTGGCCAAATGGCTGTGTGACCCTATTTTCCAAATTTTTCCAAATTTTTCTGTTTTGTTTCAAAATTATTCTTGATTGTTTTCAAATTATTTTTAGGGCCCTAGAGGCTCAATTTAAGGTCCGTCAACATATTTCCTATTTGATTTAAATGAGTTATTGAATTATATTAGATAATTTGTATAATTGATTTTATTTGAATTTAAATGTTCTAAATTGTACTATAGTACACTGTAACCTTAATTTGGTGACAGAAACAGATTAGAGGTGTTACAAAACCCCTCCGAAGAGGACAAAAAAATCACAGATAAAGATAATTTTACTAAATCGGAAAAAAACAGAGAGTATAAAGATGAAGATAAAAACCTAACCCTGAAGTCCGAAAATAAGAACCCTCAAAACTTAAACACAAAATTCCCTGAAAGCTTGTAAAAGCTAATACTTAAATGTGTTATGAGTTAATATTTCTAGGGTAGAAAAGGGTCTATTTATAGGCTAAATTCGTAGGTCAAATAATTTTAAAATAATCTACACTAGTCAGAGTTTGTGTAACACCCCATACCCGACCTAGATGTTATGGTCGAATCCTAAGAGATTACACAAGTTCGTTTTGAAAGTCAAAATTTAACTCAATATATTTCAAAGTCAAACATTGTCTTTGTCCCTTTTCAAGCCCTTAAAGAAACTCATTGTTAAATTTAAAACAACTTATATTTTTTTTGAAACCACATATTCCTTCTTTTAGTTTTCTTACACTAGAAATCCTAAAATATTGTAGTTTTGAACATGTGTATTTTGATCTTGTTAAACCAATTCCTTTTTGTTTGAAACCAAAACATTTGAGAAATAATTAAATTGTCCGAAAACAAATATTAAATCCAAAACAAAAAATAGTCTCAGAAAGTCCACAGTCCACAAGAAAAATTAAATTATAACTTAACAGTACTAAAGAAAATGCAAACTATAAATCGAGTTCCTGCCACGCTGACTCGCCCTAATGTTGTTAGTTACCTGAAAGGATATATACAAAATCGTGAGCTTGTGAGCTTAGTGTGTGAAATAACTCAACAACAAATCATATACGAAAAAATATCACTGGGAACACATATCAGATCATGCTTAATTATAGATTTCAAATATTGCTCATTAATCGATTAGATACAGAATTATTTTCAGAACAAATACATAATCAAATGTTCATATATAGATCCTACCCCCATCCACTACATACCATCTCTATCCATCCCAACACTTCAATTAGGGTATCAAGTATCCATCCAACCCCACACGCCAATAAGTGAGCGTATGTCACTTTACGAAATCAATGTAGTCAAGCTGTCAGATACAATATGTTGTAAACCGCCATATTCCAATGTATGTGGCTAAGCCACCAGATAAGGCAAATAAATTAGACTGTCAACACTTCCTCCATTATATCATAATCCAACCCAATGCAAATAATCATACTAACAGATAAACAGAATACAGATGCCATGCATGTTTTATAGAAATAGTCATGTTTTCAAAATTATCAAAACATATATCATACATGTAACTCATATACAGAACACATCAACATATACCACATTTCAAGTCTTATTAAAGCAACATGGACCCCACGAAAGGTTTAATTATGAATTACAGACTAAATTGACCATAAATGAAAATTTTCAGAAATATGGATCACACGCCCGTGTGGCCCACATGGCTTACCTGAATTGCCCATGTAATCACACATGCCCATGTGCCCCACACGCTTACTTAAATTTCCCGTGTAATCGCACACACCGTGTACACCCACAAGGCCTAACACACAGCCAACCATAAGACCATGTGGTGCACACAGTCTGCCATGGCTGTGTGTCGAAGAATAGTTTCAAATTTCTTGGGTTTTTTCTCCAGATTTTCTAGAATTATTCGCGATGGTTTCGAGTTAGAAACACAAAATTGACTTAGATACGATGTAGACTGAATATTGAAAGCACTATAACCTAAAAACAACAGCTCACATGAATTAATAACATGATTTTCAACACACTGGACTGAGCAATATAGTGTAACCTTTATTAATTAAACCCAATTTCCAAAACGGAACAACCTTAAAAATGTCGAGAAAACTTACTCTTGGACGAAACAACAACTTAACAACGCCTAATTCGTTGGAGGAACACCAACAGTTCCTTGATCTTCTCCTAAAAGCACACCGATATCATTAAAGCCAATAAATCAATATAAAAATCACTTATCTCCATAGAAATCACTTATCTCCATAGAAAACCCAACATCTAACATCATCAAATAATAATAATAAACAAACCATTCTCTTACCCAAGTGAAATTGGAATACCCAATGGATTCACTCCACACATGCATAAAAGTTAACCAAACAAAAGAAGAAAACACTAAGCCACGAAGAGAGCAATTCAATGAAGAAACGATTAGCAACAAAGGTGAAAGACCAAACAAGAAAGTAAGAGAACAAAGAAAACATTTGGAAATAGAAAAGAATAGAAACAGACGTGAAGCAAAAGGAAAAAAGAAATTGAAAGAGTTAGAGACGTGGGAGCAGATTTAGAAGGGTTTTTGGGAGAACAAAACTAATATTTTTAAAAGAAAAATAACAATAACAATATAACTAAAACACACTAGCCACCTCCTTTAAATCCAATCCCCATCCAAATAGATTTCTAAAATCCAAATCTGACCCAAACACTATTAAATAGGCGGCACAAAGGAAATTAAAAAAAAAATAATGTCTACTTGTACACACAAGGGCTTAAACATAAGACTAAAGGGTAAGCTAAAACCTTACCACTAAACCAATAAGCTCATTCTTTTCAAAATTTACACAAAAATTAACTTAAGTAGAATGCTCAAATATAAGGGTTGAATTAAAAATTAACAAAATTCAAGAAATAAGATTTAAACCTAGAACCTCATACATACAAATACAACACTTAACCACCAAACCAAATCAAATTACTTATAAAAAATCTAACAAATTAAAAACTTAAAATTTATTTTGGGGTGTTATAATTTGGCTGAGATAAATAATCAGAATTTAACTGGAAGAAGAAAATCGAGAAGATAGCATGATACTTCGTGACGTTGTTTCTACTTCTCTGTTTCGTCATCATGACATCACACGGCTCATCGCAATGTCGCTCTCTATTTGTATCTTAATTTAACTGAAATGCAAAGAATACTTCACACATTGTTATTTGTTAGTTACCATATTTCAACTGGAATCTGAATTTGTGTTTAATTAATAAGCAAATGAGCAGCAGATGCAGGGTAATGGGAATGAGAAAAGAATCTTGCACAAACCTTTCAACTGGTTGGCTCTCCCTAATTATCAACTTTCCTGTTTAATGAATTTTTTACAAAAAGATTTATGCCCATAAATAAAACATTTTATGCATCAAAGGAATAACATTGTTAAAGACAAAATATATATGCTTGCTGGTGAAGATTTGTAGATCCAAAACTATAATAAATAATTAGGTACCAACTATATTTGTTTTTCTTCTCCAAGTCTTTTGAATTACAAGCGGAATGTGCAACTAAATTTAAAAAAATGTTATTAAAACTTTTAAAGATTATAGGATTTAACGAGAATTTCTAAAAATTTTGAGAATTTTAAGTAAGAGTTAAAATTTTTGAAAGGATTAATACAAATTTTTAATTTCTTTTGAAAGATATTAATTAAAATTTTTAAGTGGCTTAATTAGAATTATTAAAGATTCTATGCCCCAAAATTTTAGGCGAAATCCCATCTTTTTCACTCACTAAGGAATATTAATTTGGTATCTTTGTTTGCCTATAGTGCCTGTGCCACTGCTAAGTTTATCGGATTGGAACAAACCTAATTTAAAAACCAATTTCAGTTTCAGGTTCAATGTAACCTAAGCATTTGAGGTCATTATTCCCTGACATGGTGGGTATACCATGCATTAGACTTTTGGATTGGGTTTAGATTGGGATGATTTAATTTGAATCGTGTTAATTGGATTTTAAAATTTTAAATTTATTTTATGTTATATTAGTTTCGGGTTTAAATTAATTTTGACTTTAAATAGCATCGGTTAGATCTTTTAATTTTTGAAGCAACAAGCATTGGTATCCAACAAAGTTGAACTTTGATTGTCTAGTAGGAAATATTAATAAGGAAAGAGATAAAAAATAATAAAAAGTTTAATTATAATTAAATAAATTTATCAATATATATTTATAAGTCCTCAAAGATTTTATTATTTTGCTTATCAATGAGGTGGTTTAACATAGCTCATTGACGGTGTATGAGAATTATACATATCAAATAGTATCTATTGTATTCATTTAATATTCTTAACCTAATATGTTTTTTGTTTAAATTTCATTTTAAATACATTATTTTCACATGCATACAAATATGATAAGATTTCTAGTTAATTTTACTTATGAATAAAGAGATAATATATATTTTTTATTAAAGTGGTTGAAATTATATATTTTACAAAGTAGACAATGATAATTACAATTTACAAGTTATAAATTAAAACAAATTAACAATTTAAGTTGTAAGTTTTATTCTCTATTAATTCTTCTAAAAATCATACTTAATTTAAGTACTTGTTTTGATATTTTTTGTTCAAATCAATTTTGATTTAATTTTAAATTTAGATTGATTGAAGTTCGAATTAATAAATTTTTATAATCGAATTAATTTGAAATTAAAATTTCACATTGAGGTTACAATTGATACAACATGCAGTTAGATGTCATGTAAATACCAACACAAAAACTCGTATCAGAAATCAGAATGACGATTAAAGTTAACCTTCGTAATTTAAATTGTTATGATATATTAGTATCTATATACAAGGAAAGCCTTAAGGCCTTTCACAATGGACATCTGATCGTTTTTTTTTTTTTTTTTTTTTTTTTACAGGCAAATATTACGAGTAAATTCCAATCTCTTTACTTTTTTAGATGTAAAAACAGTTTAATTTTAATTTTATCATTATATATCGCTCAACTTTTTTATTTAATCTATCTATACATGTATAAAAGGACGACCTAAGGCACCTGTCTTCTTCTTCTTTTTTTCTTTTGACAATGAGAAAAAAAATATTAAATTTCAGTTTTAATCTCTATGTCTTTTATAATTATATAAGAATGATTAAATTTCAGTTTTAATCACTATATTTTGCTTAAATTTTATATTCAGTTTCTACACTTTAATTTTTACATAATTTAAACATCTGCCCATTCTTTTTTCTTTTCTTTTGACATGAAAAAAATAATGGTTAAATTTCAGTTCTAATCCCTCTACCTTCTCAAGATTATATAAGAACGGTTAAATTTTAGTTTATATATTTCATTCAAATTTTAGATTTAATCTCTATACTTTATTTGACATAATTTAGACTCCTAGCTATTCTTTTTTTTTCTTTTCTTTTCTTTTGACATGAGAAAATAATGGCTAAGTTCTAATCCAAATACTTTTTTAAGAGTATATAAGAATGATTAAATTTCAGTGTTGATCCCTATATTTCACTCAAATTTGAGATTTAATCTCTATAATTTTGACATAATTTAGATTAAAATGCTGAGGTGAACTTTTAAGAATTATTAATACCGTTAAAATTTTTTATTAAATTCAAATTCATTATAAAGTCATTTTTTGTTACATGGATGCCAAGGTAGTTTTTTTTTTTTTTTTTTAATTTCAAATTGTTACACCAGCAAATTTAAAAGAAGTATTTCAACAGTATTAACAAATTGACCTAGATTTTAAAATTAGAAAAGTAGAGGGATTAAATTCCTGAAAATAAAAGTATGGTGTTTATTTTCGAAATATATGAAAAAGTACAATAACTTTGAGCTTACTATAATATTTAAATTTTTACTCTATAGTTTAGTAAAAAGAAATTAAATAATCAACCTAACGCAAAGCGTGGGAGAGAATCATACTAGTAAATTAATTAAAGATAAACCAACTTGGACATTCAGTCACTGTAAAAAAAAAATGAATATCAAAATTTATTTAGATATATAATATCTTAAACAATATTATAATACAAAAAACAAAATATCTATCTAGTTGATCTTATGACTAACTGCTACAGAACTTGCAAATAGTACTTATGGTATTACGTAGATTGGTTTCCTTTTAAATATACATTTATAGATTCTTTATTCTTCTTGTTATTTTTCAGTATCTTAACTTACAGTAAGATTCTCCCACAATTGTTCTGAGTGCAGTGTATGTCAAACTCCCTTTTGCTATAAATTGAGTTCCTTAGATACAACTTAAGCACGTGTATCTCCTCAAGTTTAGGGTGACCCACGCTTTGTATTAGATTCCTATTGCGTCCAAACTTGTTGGAAGTAGAACTAAAGTATGCTGGGAAAGTTGAGGAAATCAGTGGCAAAATTGCCATTCCATGAATCAAAATTGGCCTTGAAACAGGTGAAGTGTGATGCTTGTATAGAGGAAAATGGAGTGTGTAAATGCGATAATGGTGGCATCGAGGGCATGGTGATGACAGAAGATGCTGCTGATCAACAAGCTAGGTCGGGGAATAGCTCTTTTCTTCATGCCGTCTTGAATATGAGTGGCATGCTCATAGGTAATTAAGCCTTCCCAATCCTCACCATGTTTATTTATCTTCATTTCTTCATTAAATATATATATGCATGAAACATGCAGGTCTTGGTCAGTTGTCAACTCCATATGCACTAGAAAATGGAGGATGGGGTTCAGTTTTCCTGCTTGTAGGACTGGGGTTTATATGCACCTATACTTCTCACGTTCTCGGAAAATGTCTCGATAAGAATCCCAAATCGGAAAGCTTTGCAGATATAGGAGAGAATGCATTTGGGAGAAAAGGAAGAGTTTTAACAACAACCTTCATCTACATAGAAATATTCATGGCCCTTGTGTCTTACACTATTTCACTCCATGATAATCTGATCACAGTGTTATCAGGGACCCAAATTAAGCTACCAGGGGTGCCTAATCTTCATACATCTCTGCTCATAACTGTGGTTGCTGTTTTGATAGCACTTCCAAGTCTATGGTTGAGAGATCTTTCTTCTATATCTTTCCTTTCATCAGGTGGTATCCTCATGTCACTCGTTATCTTTATATCAGTGGTCTACACAGCTGCTTTTGGAAGTGTTGAGGCTAATCACAGCATACCCTTTTTACATGTGAAAAACATTCCTGCCATATCCGGTCTTTATATCTACAGTTATGCTGGCCATTTTGTTTTCCCCAACTTATACAAAGCCATGAAAGATCCATCCAAGTTTACTAAGGTTGATACCTACTATCCTTTTATCTTTTGTTATATATGTTTTCAACATATAAACTACTGTTGCTGTTGCATATAATTTTAATCATCCAAGTCAAACAATCTCAAGTGGTTTAAACCTTCCTTATATAACTATTATTTTACTTTCAGTAAATGCTTAAATTATTACTCAACGTTTAATTGCTCAAATAAATTTTTTTTTACGTACTTTAACTTGATTTGATTTGTAAAAAATTTAAGTAAATGTGGATGTATTTAGAATAAAACACATAATACTAAAAACATAACACTTGAATCAAATATTGTTTGAAAATAAAAGAAATTTGTCAAAATATAATTTGAAAGTTAGTATTCAACATTTGATAAGTCATTATTTGATTACTTTTAAAAAGGTTTGCTTTTTATTTGAATATTTTTAAAAATATTAGACCCTGGTCGGACTTTCATTTGAATATTTTTATAAATGTTATACTTTTATATGATAATTTTCAATGGTTCGATCCTTACATAAACAACCCATTTGAACATTTAGCCCCTCTTTTTCGTTTTACTTTCAGTTTTATTTCATCAGCAGGGAATCTGCTTACGTTTTGGGTATTCCTTGATTCTAAACTTGAACTTGAAGTTAGAATCTAAGAATCAAATGTTTATTATTTTCTACATGTACAGCAAGAATATTGTTAACTGATCACCTTATGTCTGCACTTTGATTACAGGTATCTATTGTGAGCTTTGCAGCATGCACACTACTTTACACTGCTGTAGCATTCCTGGGAGCCAAGATGTTTGGGCCAGAAGTCAACCCTCAGATCACCCTCAGTTTGCCCCGACATCATTTTATCACAAAAATTGCATTATGGGCAACTGTGCTAACTCCCATGACTAAATATGCACTTGAGTTTGCACCTTTTGCCATTCAGCTTGAGAATAACTTACCAGATTCTCTGAGTTCTCGCATGAAGTTGATCATAAGAGGCTTCGTAGGGTCTATTCTCCTTCTAGTGATACTATCCCTTGCTCTTTCGGTTCCATATTTCGATCATGTGCTGAGCCTCACTGGCTCCCTCGTAAGCGTCTGTATTTGCATGACTTTTCCCTCTGCTTTCTACATCAAGCTTTCATGGCCTCACATATCCAAACCTGTCCTCATTCTTAACCTTTCCCTCATCGCTTTTGGTTCAATTCTTGGAGTACTTGGAACCATTTCATCAGCAAATATGCTAATAAAAACCCTACTCAGAGCTCACTCAACTTGACACGGGTCTGTTAATCTTGCTTGTTGGATTTCTCCATTTTCTCACTTGCTTAATGAGGAGTCCTTCTAATAGACGAGTCAAATAGTATTGGAAGCATAAGAAGACGACTGCAGCTTCATTTTGCTCCATCATATTCTTATCTTTTACCATACTATTTATCAAAGATGCCATGCCAGTGTTGATACCAGGCGGTTGAACTTTGAAGGGATGTCTTGTTAAAATCTTATTCTGTATTCATATAATATACTAACACTTGAGTATGTTCTTCAGAAGTGAATTTTTGTTTTTACTTTTACCAATTCTAGTTTATGCAAATCTTTCTATAGACGGACATATAACACATAACTGAAAAGGGGTAAATTCACCGCTAAATACATAATTAAAAATGAGTAAACTCCATTTAATTATGCTTAAATTTCTATTTTAATCGCCCAACTTTTAAAATTTATAAAATATCACTCAATTAGTCATTTCTATTTCCATTAAGAGGATGAGTTGGCTGTGCAAAGATTGGTATAATAATAAATTTAGTTCTCAATTTTTACATATTGTGTTAAGTTGATTATGACTTTTCAAAAAAGATAACCCTCAACATTACAGATTATTTCAATTTGATCCTAATTTTAAAAAAATTCAATAATATATATAAATACATAAATATTTTCAAAAATATATAATAAATTTAAATATATATAAAAATTATAAAGATAAATAAATAAAAAATAAAAAACATATTCTTATATTACTCTTTTTTTTCCTTCTCTTTTCTTTTTTTTTTTTTCCTAATTGAGACTGAAAATTCTTTTTGAAGCAAAAGTAAAACCCCCAAAAGTAGTTACTAATATTTGAAGAAAACTCAAAAGACAAAATATGTTCTATGGGATAATTTAGTGGCCATTATTGTTGCATTTGGCATCCCATCAGAATATGCTGCTTAGAAATTGAAACTGGTGTTTATCAACTAAAATCTAAACAAAGAGAGCTGAAACGTTTTTTAAACTGTAAGGAACCAAATTCCATTTTCAGAAAAAGAAGAGGAGAAAATGTTTGGTTTGATAATGGCATTTTGTTGTATGACTTATTGTGGGAAGGGCATCGATCTGTAAGTTTATCATTCATTTACTGCTTATTTAGTACTGCTACCAATGTTTACAAAGGTCTTCCTTTTGTAGGGTTTTTATTATTATTGAATTTTGGTTTTAATTTGAGGAATGATAAGGGTTTAATAAGTATGGGTTTTATTTAGTTTGTGAAACTATCATATGGATGTTGATTATTTCTAATTTTTTCTTCCATTCTTATGTTGGGTTCCTGAGAAAGGAATCGGAACTGTGATTTGAGAAAGGAAGACATAATGAAGGTAGATATAGGTAGTTGATTTTCATTTAAGCTTCAAATTTACACTCAGGAATCAAATTGATTTCCACTTTAGAAGAAAGGTCTTTCGTAAGAATATCTCATTTTTATTTTGTAATTTTAATTTACAACCCACACTCAAACTCCCACCTTTAATTAATCAACCAACACTGAAATAAATCAAAAGCACGTAAATATGAACAGCTTACCATTAAAAATCTAAAAGTTTTAATAATTTATATATATTATAAGTTTTTTTTAAATATATATGTAATTTTATTCATTATTTTGATTCTTTTTAAAATTAGGACCAATTTGAAATAATATGTAAATGTTTAGGGTTATTTTTTTAAAATAATGAGTAAATTAACATAATATAAAAAATTTAAGGGCTAAATTTGTTATTATACAAATTTTTGAATTGCCACCTCACCCTTCGTCAAACATGAAATGAAGAAAGACAAACAAATTTGATTAGTTGAGTAACCATTTTAAAAATTTTAAAAATCAAGTTATTAAAAAAAAAACTTTAACATAATTGGTGACCTGCAATGTAGTTTACCCATTAAAAATTTATATATTTTGAATAATCTTTTTTAAATATAATTAATGTTAAAAAAACATTTTTATTCAATTTACAAGAATATAATTCACTGTATATAATCATTGTATTTTCATTTCAAAATGTAAAAAAAAAAAAAAAAAGTTATCTTTCAAAAATTAAAAACTCTTACATAGTCAAAGAATTATTTGATCAAAATTTCTAAACTATTTTTAAATTAGATGCCTTATAAAAAGTTTTCAAAAACTTTATAATAAATCAACTAAAAAAAAATAACTTTGGATTTTGGAAGATCATTTAATATTTTTTATTGAATGATTGTAAAGAATAATAAGAGTTGAACCGCTACAATTTTATTGTCTTTCCTTAGTAAATAAATTATGTCCTGATTAAATTAAATCTATAAATTAAGATAATTATTAATTTTTTTTTAAATTGAAAGGTAAATTTTTATTAAAAATAGAAGTAAACACAATAGAAATTCAATATAACATTCATTACCTAAGTTTAATCGATAACTCGAGCAAATGAGGTCAAGATTAGGCACTTAAAGCATTAAGTTCATAAATCTTTATGATTTATCTTCAGACACTTCAAAAGTACTTTAATTAGGTTATTATATGCATTTTCAATCATTTTTGAGCTTCCTAAAATAGGATCAAACTGTGGTCATTCGAGGCTTGTTCAAACCTAAAACAACGAAAACTGGGCAACTTAAAGGCTAAAGTAGAGGCATTGATACCTAAGGCTAGGTATCGTACCTAGGTGCCATTACTATTCATTTTAACATTCTGACTTCCTATGTGTTGATATCCATTTGTAGGTATCGAAACCTGAGAGCAAGGAAGGCAAAAACATGTCTAAAACCACTTCAAATCATACCACATTGATCTCCAATCATTCCCAAACATTAACCAACATTTCTAAACCCTAAATACATCCAAATATCATGTAAACCAAGTATGCTCTATTAAGATTCATTTAACTATCAAGAGAGTAAATTTTGTCTAGATGCCACCCACTATTGTACCGTATACATATGTCGATGTCCATGCCATTTCTAGTAACAAAAATATAATTTTCATACTCTTCAAGCTCTTGTTTGGTGATGAAATATGACTGAGGTCGACAACTCCTTACAAAAACTTCAAAATGATCTTCTACCTATAAGTTAGAAATCAATTAGAAATCAACGTGTTAAGCTATATTGTAGCTTAATAAGTACACAGAGAATTCAAGCTTACCTTAACATTATTTAACTTAAACATGTAAATACAAATAATATAACATAACAATTTACTTAAAACAATATTATAACTTTAGCTTTGGGCAGGAGCAAAGCCTATTTTTTCTTCTTTGTTTTTTTTTTTTTTTTTTGGAGGGGGGAAGGGCAGAACTAAGTTGTATATTTTTACATTAGTGAAAATGCAATTTCACCATTTTAATAGTCTATATCTTTATCATTTTTAAAGGATTAAATCAATTTTTTATCATTTTGGGAGGCTAATATGCAATTTTGCCATTATTAATATAAAATTTTATAAATTATAAAAGGTTTAAAAGGGTAATTTTTCCATTTTAGGGGGGTCGGGGCCTCTGCTGGTCCCCTAGCTCCACCCCTAGTTGTGGGTAGCCCTATGTAGATTTATAAGTACCAAGACTATGATGTTGACCATGTAGGTGAATTTGAATTGCCACACACCATTTTTTCTCTCTTGAATAGTTATTGACTTAAGTATCAAATAGTGTCTCGAAGTACAAACTGCGATGCCATCTAACATGTTTTCTACCTTATAGACCCATTAAAGCATCAACTAGTCCTTTTCCGACCATTCTTAACAATAAACCTCAATAAATTTTATTAGTGGAATTTAAAAGCTTCATGATTTCTTAAATAATTTTCCTATATTATTAACCTTATATCATCTGGATATGATGCTTGCAAATGAATTCATGTCATTCAATCACACCCCACAAACATTATGTTTGTCATTGAATCCACACGTGCATCAAAATTCCATCATTCAAAACAAACTCCCAACTTAAATAGACTATTGAGCTATGTTCTCTCTCTGCTACCATATAGTTTATTAGTCTTTCTTTTTTTAAGATAAGATTTTTTTATGCACTGATATGATAGTGTTGATTGACAAGTTTAGTTGGTCTTATTTGCGTAAAAGTAACTTAAATTTGTAAGTTACAAGAAATGTACTTGTAGTAGTTGTGTTTGGTGAAATTTTTTGGATAAAAGTCATAATGTTTGACAGAATTATTATTACAAAATATTGAACACTTTCTTCTTTTGTTCTTTTTTGTTTTCTCTCAATTTGAAACACTAACAATTGGTAATCAGAGCTGCTATATTTGAGGGCATGAGTTCTTTGTTTTGTGTTCTTTCTTAAAGAAAATTCTGCTTGAACTGCTATTGCTATATCAGGAAGTTTCTCTCCACCTCCACCTCCACCTTCCATCTTTGTTGGAGAAAACTACCACATTTGGGTAGTGAAGATGAAGACTTACCTCTAGGCTTATGATCTTTGGGATGTTATTGAATCAAATAAGGAGCCACCACCTTTAAGAGCCAATCCTAGACTAGTTTAGATTAAGCAGCACAATGAAGAGTGTGCCAAGAAGTATAATGTCATGTATTGTTTGTAAAATGGTGTGTCTGATGTGATTTTCACTAGGATTATGGCTTGTGAAACTCCTAAACAAGCTTGGGACAAGTTAAAAAGAGTTTCATGGGTCAGAGAATACAAGGCAACAACAACTTATAAATTTGAGGAGAGATTTTGAAAATCTGAAGATGAAAGACAATGAAACTATCAAACAATATTCAGATAGAATCATGGTTATTGTTAATAGCATTAGACTACTTAGGGATGAATTTAGTGACAGGCGAATTGTGGAAAAGGTTATTACTACTCTTCCTGAGAAGTTTGAGTCTAAAATCTCATCCCTTTAGGATTCAAGAGATTTGTCAACAATTTCACTACCTAAGATGATAAATGCACTCTATGCTCAAGAGTAAAGGAGAGCAAACAGGCCAGAAGAACATTCAAATGATGCATTTCAAGCTAAGAGTAAAAAAAATGCAAGTTCTTCTAATAGTAAATGAAAGAATAATTGGAATGACAAAAGGGAGAAATCAATAAGATTCAAAGATAGTGCAAGAGATGGTGGAAATAAGAAGTATCCACAATGTTCACATTGCAAAAAAAACTGCTCATTTGGAGAAATATTATTGGTTTAGGCCAGACATACAGTGTAGATCTTGTAAGCAGCTTGGTCACATGGAAAGAGTTTGCAAGAATAAAAGGCAACAACAACAACAAATATGCAAGCTTAAGCTGTTGATGGGAATCAAGCTTAGGAGGAGTTGATGTTCACTACATCTTGCTTTGCAACCAATAGTAAAACTAAGAAGAACTGGTTGATTGACAGTGGCTATACAAACCACATGGCTTCATGTGAAAACATATTCAAGGTGATTGACAAAACCTACACTTCAAGGATCAGAATAGGAAATAGGCAATTTATTGAAGCAAAGGGAAAATGAGATGTTTTAATTAGCATTCCAACAGGTACTAAAATAGTTTCTAATGTACTTTTAGTGCGTGATGTTGATCGAAACTTGCTTAGTGTTGGTCAATTGCTAGAAAAGAACTATTCAATTGCTTTTAAGAATAGAAATTACATGATCTATGATCTATTTGGTTGTGAACTTGTGTATGTTTCCATGAATGAAAGAAATTTTGTTTTAGACTGGAATTTAGTAGCCTCGGGTGCTTATGCTAGCTTTATTGATGAAACACATTTGTGAATCAAAAGACTGGGCCATTGTTAGAAAATCAGGTTTGGAAAATGCAATAGAAATGGATTTTGGAAAACTCAGAGTTTTTAAAAAAAAATCCAAAAAAAATAACTTGGTTGTTATATTTAAAGTAATAAACACTTAATCAAAATTGTACCTTTTTGATTCGTCTAGTATGAACGCTTCGACCGAGTAGTCTTCTCCATTATCCTCAAACTCACGTCCGAAGAATATGGGTTCGCTTCGAATAAAAAAATTCACAAAAATTACCAGTGGGGTAATTTCATAATTTCTCTAAATATTTGAGCCAAGTTGTAAATAAGAAAAATATCTTTAAAAATTTTTTGAAATAATTTTTTTAGATAATTTTCTCTCTACAACTTTCTCTTGAATTCAAGTGTGTTAAAAATAATGACCCAAGGCTCTCTTTATATAAGGAGAGTTTAAGAGTTCAACAATGATTAAACTTAATCACTTTAATATTAAATTAATAAAATACTATTAATGTAACACCCCTTACCTATATCCAATGCTGGGACAGGGTTCAAGGCATTACCGTACTTAAACATAAACACTCATTCAAAATCGGGCCATAAAATTTCACTCCAATTTAAAATCATTCAACTGTATACTTAACGTCCTTTATAAGGGCCTACGAAGCCAAAAACATACATTGAAAATAGTTCGGGACTAAATTGAGGACTTTGAAGAACTTTGGGAAAACTTAGAAAAATTTTCATGGAATAGGGTCACATGCTCGTGTGGACACAGGGACACGCCCGTGTGCCTTTGACATGCCCGTGTCCTCAGGCCATGTAACTCTCTGTTTATGACGTCATCAAACAAAATGAACCACACGGCCAAGCCACACACCCATGCGCTAGGTAGTGTGACAAATTAAATTCTCGCGAATTAAGTGCAGACTTCACACGCCCTGGACACACGCCTATGTCTCCAGGCCGTGTCCTCCACACGGCTAAGACACCCGGCCGTGTCTCTGCCCATGTGGCCAACACTTAGGCTATTTTCCAAGCCTTTTGTTACCCTTAATCCCAACCATACTGATACACATCAAAGGCACATAACATAGCATCAATTTAATGATTAAACATCCTTAATTAAGGCACAATTATAGCATTTACATGCCATCATCCATGTGATCCCCACACTCATATTATACCACATCTAATCACACCAATTCACATTCATTTAGCCTTGTCATTTTGATGACTACCTTTACCTTTATACTGTGATTACCTACTTACCAATAAATCTCAACTTAATCATCAAGCATTCTTATTCAAGGTATTATTCTCTTATTACCATATCATATATTAATTCCATGGTTATGACCACTTCGATTGGTCATAATGCATTCATCAAACACATATGTATATATACCATGACACTATCCATTCTTAGCAAACAAGCATGACCACATCTCATGAAATCTTAGCACATACAAACACATAACCACGTTTCAAGTCATTAGCATAGGTAAATAGGCTTACAAACCCATAACCAATATAAGCCACATCTTTGGCCAATTCATAAGAACACGTATCATAATAACTAAGCCTCTATACATGCCACTCACTCGAAAACATTTAAGACTTTCAATACCCCATATTGATAATTTGATAGTGTGATGCTGCCTCCGACGATCTCCAACCCCGAACCAACCTGACAACACTAAAAGAAATGGAAAGGAGAGAATAAGCTTTATAGCTTAGTAAGCCTGTATGAAAATAATAAGTATTTCATTTACATGCATTTATCAACTTCATCAACTTGCTCTCGTAATTATTAGTTAATCGATTATAAAGCTCATCCTTTTTAAAACTATAATCATAGCTTATCATGCTCAGATTTTAGTCAATCTGTCATAATCTCTTCATAAATAAACTTCTCAACATATGTACTATAACGTATATTACTTATGTGTGTTCATGTTTCTCTAGCCATATAGCTTGACATCATTCAACGAATCACAAACCTTAAAGAATAAACACATCGTGTCTCAAGTCACATTGATCTAAAAGTCTTACACATGTTCAGCCATCAATTTCATCACATATTTATACCTCATGAATATAAATCTATACTCACATGGTCATTATAGAAATCATTCTCGTAAACATAACTTCTTTGTAAACATTCTTACCACATATTCATCACATACAAATCTCATTTCTATGAGTTCGATTTACATACATGTGCCCACTTGCACATAACCACTTACTTTCTCATCATTGATGTATTCATCAAGATTACCCATTGAACTTCTTTTTGGGCTACCTGTTGAACACTTGGAATACTATCGGATACATCAGAATTTCGCACCTAAGTGCCCTATATATAGCCAACGCTACCTCATATCTCATATCACATGTTGCTCACTTTCGAGCTACTTACGGGTCTGTCCACAGCAGCTGTCAGGTATCCGCAACACATGCTAGACTACCCAGCCATCGGTAAAACATACCAAACCAGAACCTGGAACATCATAACATGTGTCACATATATCATGAACTTAGACCACAACTCATGAGTTCAGACCACATAGTTCCTAGTGACATGTCACTTGTATCTTAAACTATTCCTAAGGTTCAAATGAGATTTCCTTAATTATCACATTGCTATCGAACTTGCTCGAAGGGTAGCTTTTACAACTCATAAAACTCATCACAGTATAAGTTTTCATTTCATTTCACTTTTTCATAATTTACGCAATTCAATAAAAGCACCATGATTCATCAACTTTCCAATATATACATATTCAATCATTACATAACATATATTCGATATTTGGATTATCAAATATTTCATGATATATGCCATTATCATGCACATAACATCATAAATGTATAATTTATCCCAGTTGAATTAACATATCAATTTAGGTTTCAATCACAAACAATAATGACATTTTCATAGGAACTTACTTGTCGAATCCTCATCGAGTACATCCGTATAACCAATCATGCAATTTATGTAATAATGAATAATCATTACAATTCAAACATAACATTGCATTATTATTATCACACGAACTTACCTTGAATCAAAAAAGGCTATTTATTTTGATTTAGTCCATAACCTCGTTCTTTGTCGATCTGAGCCAGAATTTCTTTTTTCTTGATCTAACAAATCAAATGTAACTTATTTAACACTCAAATTACTCAAATTGGTCCAAAAATCATACTTTGACAAATTTACAATTTTGCCTCTAAAGTTTCACATATTTACACTTTAGTCCCTAAGCTCGTAAAGTGAAATCCATGCATTTTCTTGGTTACCCAAGCCTAGATAAACCTATACCATGCTCCTATCAGCCCATATTTTTCTTTATTTCACATTTTTACTACTCATTTTTACACCTTTTTCAAACAAGTCCTTTTTAGGAGTTTTCATGCAAAATCACTTAGTAAAAGATGTTAAACACACCTCAAACTTTCATATTCTTCCAATAAACATCAAAACACAAGCATGTCATGCACGGGTCAAATTTTAAACATGAACTCTACTCCAAAATATGGGTAGAAATGGGTAGATCATGCTACGAGGACTTCAAAAAATGCAAAGAACATAAAAAACGGAGCTTAGATGCACTATTAAGCTTAGAAGTAACAAAACCCTAGCCATGGTGTCCTTCTTGGTTCACACGGCCATGGGGTAGAAAATGGACAAGTTTTGAATTTTAATTTGTCTTTTAGTCCATTTAATTACCAAATGAACAAAATACCCTTTTAACCTTTCTTTCAAATTTTACCATACATGTCTAATTTTGTCCAAAATTTTAGAACTTGGTTAAATTTCTATTTAAGGATCTCTAATTAAAATTTCAAAGCAATTCCATGCTAAAAGCTTCTAGAACTCATATTTTGCAACTTATTCAATTTGGTCCCTAAAGTCAAATCGAACACTTTTCACATAAAATCTTTTCATAAAATTTTCACACAAGTATGCAAACATATCACAGGTCTTATAATAGTCATAAAATAATTATTTCTACTTCAGATTTGTGGTCCCGAAATCACTATTCCGACTAGGCCCTAATTCGGGATTTTACAATTAAGATAAGTATTTAATTTAATTTAATATTAAATAGAGTAAAATAATATTATTTTTGAATAGTTAATCTAAAATCAAATTCTCTGGTAGAGTTCTAACAGAAGTGTAATTCTTCCACTACTCAACCATCAAAGAACCACCACCACCAACCATTTGTCGGCCATCTAATACTTTAAATCGCACTGTTGGCACCACGAGTAGGTACGATTCTTGCCGATTCGATGCAGGTTAGTGACACCAACGATTCGGTCCAACCATCGGTTGGATCGTCGGCCTAGTTTCACATATCAAGCCCAATTCGACCAAATTTTGGGTCTTGGTATCGGTTTAGGGCTCTCGGGCCCAATTTATGATTTCAAGTCTAATTTTCAAGTTCAATGCCCATTGGGCCGATTGTCTGACTTGAAAATTAATTTCCAAAAGTATCATATTAATTTTAATTAATTTGATTAATTTAATTTTACTTGATCAAAATTAATTTTCTAAAAAATCACCTAGATTTTCGAAATTAATTTTTCAAGAAAATTCTTTAATCAAATATCTTGTTGAACAATTCTTATGACCGCCCAATTTAATTCCACGTCAAATAAATCGACTTAATTAAATTATTTCCAAAGTCGTAGAATTTACTTCTAATTCAAATGCAGTCTGATCAAACTTTTATTGACCTGGTGGAGGGACCAATCAGACATATACAATTAGACTCTAGTAATTGCAATTATGTCAAGAAGTACCGTTCCGATAATTTGCAATTACTTAATAATGGAATCAGTCCATAAGAAATACCATGATTGAAAACTCCTTATTGTATATTATTTTATGAAAATTATTCATCCAACTACTTTGTGTAATCAACTCGTCATGTGTGTGTTAGTAACACCTCATACCCAACCTAGATGTTATGATCAAATCCTTAGGAATTACATACGTTCGTTTGAAAACCAAAAACTTAAAATTCGAAAATGTTTTGTAAAACAATACTTGATAACAATATTTCGGATTTTATGGAAAATACCTTATTTTATTAGTTCATTTTAAATCTGGATAAACAATTTTAAGATCAATTAATTATGGAGCGTAAAACTTAAGTTAAACAGAGTTTTGAAAACTGTAATTTGGTTTTAAAAACAATTTAGTGCATTACAATCTGAAATAAAATATTCAAAACATGATAAAGCAGTTCAAAATAAAGAATAAAATCCAAAACAAATAACAGTCCCCAAAAAGTCTAAATAAAACAGTCTAGTTGAAATTAGTTCTTAAACTTAACAAAATTAAGGAAACAACAATTTGAACTGAGCTCTTGCTACGCCGATCCGTCCTAAGTTTGTTGGTTATCTGGGAGAAAAACAAATAGAAAGGGAGTTTATGAGCGCAGTGTGCATCACATCTAAAACAACAAATCAGTTGCATATAAATTAACAGATAGCATTTCAGATTTATGCTCAAATACAAAATCAGATGCAAAATTAGATCCTACCCCATCCGCTACACACCATCTCTATCTAACCCTGCAAACCAAATAGGGTATCAAGTACCCATCCAACCCCACACACCAGTAAGTGAGTGTATGTCAGTTTCCAAAAGTAGTGCGGTCAAACTATCAGATTATAATATACGGTAAACTGCCAGATACAGATTTAAGTGGCTGAGCCACCGGATGAGATATATGTGGTTTCAAACCACTAGATAAAGCGAATAATTGAACTGCCACATTTCCTCCGTCACATCATATTCCCACCCCCAATGCACATGCAAATACTAATCAGATATCAAATGCATGTATGACATACATGTTATACACATCAGATATCAAATGCTTTGACAAAAATCACATCATGATATACATACGGCATACATGTTATACATATCATGCTTTCAGAAATCAAATTTAACAGAAACAGAGTGTTAGATCCCATGTTTTACAGTGTACGGACCCTACGTGTAACACCCCTTACCCGTACCTGAGACCGGGACAAAGTACATGGCATTACTGTGCATGAACACGACTTTTCCAAAAAAGTTTCGAGCTATAAAATTTCTTTCCAAATTAAAATCAATCAATCATAATCATAATGTCCCTATTATGGACCTACGGGGTCCAAAACATACGTTGAAAATGGTTTAGGACTAAATTCAAAACTTAAGAAAATTTTAGGAAAATTTCCTAGGTTAAGCCTCACACACCCGTGTGGAGGCAATGCACACGCCCGTGTGCTTTGGGACACGTCCGTGTCCCTTACCTTTGTGGAACTAATTGAATTTATTTCTCATTTCGAACCTACAAGGGTTTTTACACGGCCGAGCACACACCCGTGTCTCTGGCCCGTGTCCTTCACACGGCCTAGACACGCCCGTGTTGTCACCCGTGTCCAAAAACTCGAGCATTCTATTTATGATGTCATCATGCATTTAGGGGCACACGACCAAGACACACGCCCGTGTGCCAAGCCGTATCCTCCAAATGGTTGAGACATACGGTCATGTCGTGTGTTTACTACCATGCATTTTGACCTAAAAATTTTAGGTGCAGGGGACACATGGCCGTACCACACGCCCATGGAACTGACCGTGTATCACACGCGGACTAGACACACACCTGTGTGGACCTTCTTGGAGGCTACAAATCTAAGCCAATGGTCACCCTCAATAACCACTCACATTTGTGAAATTCAATGATATTTAACATAGCCTAATTATGCTCTAGTACTACCTTAAATGGGCTATTGCATGTTAACCTCATCTCATCAGTTATGTACATGCCAAATTATCCTCTTTTTGTTAAGGATTACTATATCATATGCCACACCCATACTTGGCTCATTTAACAATTCGTTGCCAATATGACCTAACCATTTCTAAGTGATTTGTTCACATTCCTCAAATTCATTCATGATATACCACATTTAGCCAACCCATGAACATTTGAACTCCAATATGCATAATTAGTAGGTTACAACCTACATCAATGTGAGCTATGTCTTATGGCCATATACAAAATGAATAGATTTATCATTCAAGCCTCTACATCGGCCAACCAATGACACATATCACAAAATAAACAAAAACCCATACATGTCATTGTAACAAAATAAAACTATCTATATACCAAAGTAGGACAAGTTGATAGTGTTGACAATACTCCTATCGTCTTCCAATCTTCATGAGTCCATGAGCTCTGTAAAACAGGGAAAGAAAAGGGGGTAAGCATAAACATGCTTAGTAAGTTCGAATAATAGGAAAGTAAACTTACCAGTTATTTAGCATGCAACCATACAAGGTATTCATGCCAATACATGCATAATATAAATTCCCTATCATATACATTCAATCACCAAATTAGTTTCATCTCAAGCAAAATAGTAATTATCTTAGATGAGCTCATCAATTCAAGCATTACCATTATCATTCCTCATTATTGTCCCGTTAAATTTCTAGGAATCTCGATAGGTATCCCGTTTACTGTCAAGTCACGCTAGTGACCATTTTAACTCTACACTCCCGTGAACATCACTCTTATGACAGGGTTATCAGTCCAGGTTAAATCCCTAATAACGTGAATTTAAGGAGTGTTGTTGGGATTACCATTCTAGGATAAATCCCTTACATGACAATCACTCTAATATACTCAAATCTGAAATACCTTTTCAGGCTAATTTTAATCCTTAACCGTATTACCCATCCGGGCTAAATACGTAATACACATATATTCAACGGGAGGTTCAATCAATTAAGGAACACCCGTCCGGGCTAGATCCTTATTATACTGAGATCATTGGATTACCTGTCCGGGCTAAATCCTTTTCTGCAACACATACAGGATCTCATATAATATAAACCATGAATTTACCCATCGAATCTCCCTTTTTCATTCAACCGAGCCAATTATCATCTTTTCATTCTACACCATCACATTTCATAGACTTTAAATGAAATCAACATCTAAATTTACATACATTTAAGAATATGCATTTTCAAGAATATCTAAAGTTTACTTAGAGTTACACGAACTTACATGGTAATTACTTCAGGTTCGAGTTTCAGTTATTCCAAAACCTTTCGTTTTCCTCGGTCGACCTCCAGAATTGGTTCTTTGAGGTCTATATCAGTAAAAATAAATTATTAATACCTCATGCTATTTATTTCAGGCCTAAATTTCACCTCGGGCAAAATGACCATTTTGCCCCTAATATTTCAAAATTTCACAACTTAGTCCCTAGGCTCTTAAAATGAAATACATGAAATTTCTTATTTACCCAAGCCTAGCCAAATGTATTCTAAACTCATACCAGCCCACATTTTCCTCTATTTCACATTTCTACCACATATTTTGTAACTTTTGCAAAAAGGTCTTTTTTTGGGTTTTTCATGAAAATCACTTAGGAAAAGATGTTTAACACACATCTAACATTCATATTCCTCCATAAATCATCAAACAACAACCATGTCACATGTGGGTCATTTTTCATACATGAACCCTAGCTAGAAATATGGGTAGAAATGGAGAGAACATGTTACAAGGATCTCAAAAATACAAAGAACTTTAAAAACGGGGCTAGGAGTCACTTACTATTGAGCTTGAAAATGTTGAAAACCCTAGCTATGGAGAAACCTAAATTTTCGGCAGCATGAGGGAGAGAATGAGCTGATTTTTGCTTTCTTTTTCCCTTTTTATTTCATTTATTACCAAATGACCAAAATGCCCTTCCTTTCACAACTCTTAAAATTTTCCATGTATGCCCATTTTTGTCCAAAAACTTAGAAATTGGGCAAATTACTCTTTAAAACCTTTTAATTAAAAATCTAAAGTAATTTCATGCAAATTGCTTCTAGAATCCAAGTTTTGCAATTTATTCAACTTGGTCCCTAATTTCCAATTGGACACCTTATACTTAGAATTTCTTCGTGAAACTTTAACTCATGCTTATTTTCATATTCTAAACCTCATAATAATCATAAAATAAATATTTTGACATCGAATTTGTGGTCCCAAAACCACTATTCTGACTAGGCCCAATTTTGGGATGTTACATTTCTCCCCCCTTAGGGACTTTCGTCCCCAAAAGTCTTACCAGTAAACAGGTTCGAATATTGACTTCTCATGGTTTCTTCAAGTTCCCATGTGGCTTCTTCCATTCTGTGTCTGTGCCACAAAACTTTCACTAGGGCTATATTTTTGTTCCTTAACTGTTTGACTTCTCGAGCCAAAATTTTGACTGGTTCTTCACCATAGGTCATGTCCGGTCTAATCTCAACTTCCGTCGGTGAAATCACATGTGAGGGGTCTGACCTATATCTCCGTAACATGGACGTATGGAACACATCATGATTCTTTTTCAATTCAGATGGCAAGGCTAACCGGTAGGCTAAAGGCCCAACTCGTTCAGTAATCTCGTATGGTCCAATAAACCGCAGGCTCAATTTGTATTTCCAGCCGAATCTCAGAACCTTTCTCCATGGAGACACTTTCAAGATTACTTTATCTCTGACTTGAAATTCAATCTCTTTTTTTTCCAAGTCAGCATAGGACTTTTGCCTATCCGATGCTGCTTTCAAACAATTCCGAATAACTTTAACCTTTTCTTCCGTTTCCTTGACTAAATCAACCCCATGAATCTGACTTTCCTTGAGCTCTATCCAAAACAGTGGTGTTCGACACTTTTAGCCATACAGTGCCTTATAAGGTGCCATTTGCAAACTTGTCTGGAAACTGTTGTTGTAGGCAAATTCCACCAAAGGTAAGTATTTTTCCCAATGACCCTGAAATTCGAGGACGCAGCACTGTAAAATATCCTCAAGGTTCTGAATCGTCTGCTCAGACTGACCATCAGTCTGTAGGTGGAACGTCGTACTAAAACTCAACTTTGTACCCAAGGCTTCTTGTAGTTTCTTCCAAAATCTTGAAGTGAATCTCGGGTCTCTATCTGAAATGATCAACAATGGTACCCCGTGTAATATCACAATCTTGGATATGTATAAGCCGGCCAATCTATCAAGGGAGTAATTTGTCCGTACAAGAATAAAGTGAGTCGACTTCGTTATTCTATCCACTATAACTCAAACAACATCTTTTTTTTGGGGGTTAATGGTAGTCCAGTCACGAAGTCCATGGTAATCCTGTCCCACTTCCATTCGGGAACTATCACAAGCTGTAATAAACCCGAAGGTACTTGGTGCTCCACCTTGACTTGTTGGCATATCAGACATTTCGATATGAATTTAGAGTATCTCTTTTCATACCATTCCACCAGTACATTGCCTTTAAGTCATTATACATCTTGGTACTTCCCAGATGAATAGACAAACGGCTATCATGTGCCTCTTATAAAATTTTTTGAATGAGTTCCTTATCTTTGGGTACACAAACCCTATCTCGAAACATCAAGCATCCATTAGAATTAATCCAAAAATTTGACTCAGTGCCCGTTTCACACTGTGCTCTTTTAGCTTGCAAATCACTATCGTTGATCTGAGTTGCGCAAACCTCTTGGAGAAATGTCGGTCTAGCTCTCAATTCTGCCAAACTGAACCATCATCAGATAATGCCAAATGCGTGTTCATAACCCTTAATGCAAACAAGGACTTCCTACTTAACGTGTCGGTGACTACATTCGCCTTACCAGGATGATAATCAATCACAAGCTCATAATCCTTTATTAATTCTAGCCACCTTTGCTATCTCAGGTTCAATTCCTTTTGTGTCATCAAGTACTTCAAACTCTTGTGATCGGTGAATACATAGCAAGTTTCACCATACAAATGGTGTCTCAAAATCTTCAAGGCAAATGCAATGGCAGCTAGCTCCAAGTCGTGAGTCAAATAATTTTTCTCGTGTAGTTTCAGTTGCCTCAAGGCATAGGCTATATCACCTTACCCTCTTGCATAAGCACACAACCCAGTCCATTTAAGGACGTATCGTTGTAAATCACAAATTCTTTCCCTGGATTAGGTTGCACCAACACTGGAGCTTCTGTCAATAATGTCTTCAATTTATCAAAACTTTGCTGACATTTTTCCAACCATTCAAACTTAACATCTTTTTGCAATAACCTCGTCAAGGGAGTTGCAATCATCAAAAATCCTTTCACAAAGCATCGGTAATAACCAGCTAAGCCCAAAAAGCTTCTAACCTCTGTTAAATTTTTTGGCGGCTTCCACTCGACAATGGCGGAAATTTTATTCGGATCAACTCGGATGCCATCACCCGACACAATATGACTGAGGAATCTAACCTTTCGAAGCCAAAACTCGCTATTGCTAAACTTAGCATATAGTTGCTTATCCCGTAAAGTCGGTAAAATAGTCCTCAAATGTTCAGTATGTTCAGACTCATTTTGGGAATAGATCAAAATATCATCTATAAATACAACTACAAATTTGTCCAAGTACGGCTAAAATACTCGATTCATTAAATCCATAAACACAGCTTGGGCGTTTGTTAAACCAAAAGGCATGACGAGGAACTCGTAGTGACCATAGCTCGTCCTGAAGGCAGTCTTAGGCACATCTGCCTCCTTAACTCGTAACTGGTAGTAGCCGGATCTCAAATCTATTTTTGAAAATACGGTGGATCCCCTCAACTGATCAAACAAGTCGTCAATCCTTGGCAAGGGATACTTATTCTTAATGGTCACCTTATTAAGTTGTCGGTAGTCTATGCACAACCTCATCGATCCATCTTTCTTTTTCACGAATAATACGGGAGCACCCCAAGGTGAAGAGCTCGGTCTTGCAAATCCTTTGTCAGTCAATTCTTGCAACTGTAACTTTAATTCTTTCAACTCAGTTGGATCCATTCTATACGGAGTAATAGAGATAGACATCATTTCCGATACTAGCTCAATACCAAATTCCACCTCTCTAACAGGAGCTAACCCTGGTAGTTCTTTTGGGAACACGACTGGATATTCACAGACTATCAATACTGACTCAATCTTCAACTCTGATTCTTTAGTATTAAATATGAACGCAAGGTAAGCTTCATATCCTTTCCTCATATACCTTTAAGCCAACATTGAAGTAATCACAGCCGACAGTGCGTTCAACTCATTTGAATCAACCCGGAGTACCTCACCATCTGAGCATTTCAATTCTATGTACTTGCTACTGCAGTTTACTATCACATCATGGACGACCAACCAATCCATACAAAGTGTTACATCAAATTCGTCAAATGGAAAAAGCATAAGATTTGCCAGAAAACAATGACTTCAAAGGACAATTCTTACAAACCTTATCTACTAATATCGACTCGCCTAGAGGGTTTGACACCTTAATTACAAATTCCGTAGGTTTCATAGACATATTCATGCTTGACACCAACTTCATGCAAATGTACGAATGGGTTGACCCTAGATCGATTAAGGCAATGACACGAGTATGATAGATAAAAAATGTACCCGTGATAACGTCGAGAGCAGAGGCTTCATCTCTAGCCGTATCGCGTAAGTTCTCGTTGAGGCTCGGGACTCCAATCTTGCAGTAGTATCCTTAGCAACAGCTCGACTACCGCTGGCACTCTCAGGATGTCGTGGCTGTCTACCCCAGGAACTAGGAGCATTTTGCTTTGGGGCCACTTCACCCTCTTTATCCACTCACTCCGAGCAGTCTTTAAGAAAGTGATTAAGAGAACCACATCTAAAGCACACACAACTTCTCTTTCTATACTCCCCGGAGTGGAATTTATTGTAGCTTTCACACCTCGACCTTTGATCGTCCACACTTCCCACACTAGTTACCTTGGAGGAAGAAGACTTCGGGTTGTGACGCTTAGAGCCTCTTGTCCTACTCGAATATCTCACCGATGCAGTGGAACGCTCTTGTTGACTCTTTGACTTCTTTGTAAGAAACGAGTGCGCTTTGTTACTGAATCTCTTATCAACAGGAAAAGAAACCGAACCTTGAGGAGATGCTATCCAAATTCATCGCGGTGTTAGAAACTCGTTTCCAGAATACCGAGATGGCACTTAAAAATCAACAACCGTCGATCCAAGGGCTCGAAACTCAGATAGGCCAGCTGTCCAAACTAATTTCTGAAAGACCATTAGAAAGTTTACCTAGTAACACCAAACCAAATCCAAAAGAGCATGTGAAAGTAGTTACACTAAGGAGTGGGAAAGTGTTAGCTGAATCTGAAAAGAAGCTAACACAAGAAGCCGTGATAAGCGAAAAGGAGGAGGAAAAACTCGAAAATAGTGACAAACCAGTGCCAAAAGAATATCATCCACTAGTTCTATACCCAGTAAAGTTAAAAAAGGACCGCATGGATGCACAATTCGGTAAGTTTCTTGAACTTTTTAAGTAATTACATATCAACTTACCTTTTGTTGAAGCTATCTCGTAGATGCCTACATACGCAAAATTTTTGAAGGAGCTTCTAACAAATAAAAGGAAGTTTGAGGACTTATCTACAGTGGAACTCAACGAGGAGTGCTCAGCCATCCAAAATAAACTGCCAACCAAACTGAAAGATCCAGGAAGTTTTACTATCCCTTGCTTAATTGGTAGTTTGAATGTTGAGAAAGCACTACCTGATTTAGGCGCGAGCATTAATTTGATGTCATATAAAATGCCCAAACAACTCTGTAACGTCCCTAACCCGAATCCGTCATCGGAATAGAGTTACGGAGCATTACTGGAGTTACCGATTTATTTATCAGATATTTCATTTCATCTAACATTCTTATTTGGAACCAATTAAAATCAAACATATTGTCCTTAACGTACTTATTTTTCTCGATATGTTTTACTTGAATTTATTACTCGTCTCAATTTAATTAATTTCCTTGTATCAACGTATCAAAAATAATCACCTATTTACATGTCATGATAAATATCATTCTCTTGCCATTTCTTCATAAACATAAATCAGGTAATTCATTATATCGACATTTCATGCATTTAAAAATACAATTCAAGTTACACTAACTTACCTCGTTGCTTGTACATGTTTATAATTTCATTAACCGATATCTTTTCTTTTCCACATTTAAGTTTCGTATTTGAGTCATCCAGATCTTTATAAAGAAATTTGATCGTCGTTTTCATTTATTTAATGTTGTAATACATTCAACTAATGCTCTAAACAAAATTACCATTTTACCCCTAAACTTTTAATTAATGACGATTTCATCCTTAGGTTAAAATAAAATAAAATTATTGCAATTTAATCCTTATTTCCAGCCGTTATTCTCAAACAAATTGATAACAACCCATGAATTCTATAAAATATTACGATTTTCCATAATTTCAACACTTTTCAATTTAATCCTTAAAACATGTTTTTCCCTGATCTTGAGCTAAATTAATAATTTCATTCAATTTTGTAATTTTAAATAATAAAATAATTCATTTCATGCAATTTGGTCATTTCTAACATTTTTACAAAATTGCCCATAAAATTTTACTTTTATTCAATTTAGTCCATGAGCCTAAAACATGCAAATTAGCCATGCTAGCTGAATATTCATACATATTTTCCTCCTCCTCCTCTCCATCCCACATCCTTAATTTATATAACATGCAACAAGTAACATTATCAATAATTTCACTATTTACTTATATGTATATTCAAAACTGTCCATTTGCGTCATAGTCACTATATTATTTATATCTTAAGCTACAGAACTCGAAATTAAGATCCACTAATTTTCCCTGAAACTATACTTACATATCTTATTAAAATTTTTAGAATTTTTGGTTTAGCCAATAAGTACAGTTTATTCTTTAAAGTTACCCTGTTTCATGCATTCGATGAGCCCAGGCCCTTCTTCACTAAGAATTAATTATCTCATCGTACGAGATTCGGATGATGTTCCTGCTTATTTTTATTGAAAATATACTCATTAATGATTTTAAACATATAAATCTAATCCGTTAATTATTTGTTTCCAATTTTTGATGATTTTCCAAAGTCAGAACAGGGGAACCCGAAATCATTCTGACATTGTCTCACAAAACTTATTATATCTCATGATTTACAATTCTATTGCTTGTACCGTTTCTTCTATAAGAAACTAGACTCAATAGGCTTTAATTTAATATTTTATTGATCCTCTAATTCGATTTCTAAAATTTTTGGTGATTTTTCAAAGTTAGACTATTGCTACTGTCCAAAACTGTTTTAGTGCAAAATGTTGATTTTCATTTTGCCCCAAATTTCACAGTTTATACAATTCAGTCCTTGCTCAATTAACCCCTCAATTAAACTAATTTTCTCAATTAATACTTTTCCTAGACATTATAAGTTATTTCATAACTATTGACATTCAGAATTTCCACATAAAAGTCTAACTTCAAACTCTTTTACAATTTAGGTCCCAAACATTCACTTTCTATTCAATTCTTTCAATAAAGTCAGCATATAAACAATTTAAAGCTCTAATTCCATGTCAAATCATAATATAATTCCAACATATATTCATAGCAACTTTCAATTTCTTTCATAGAATCAAAAACTAATGAATTCAATAAGTGGTCCTGGTTGTAAAAGTTACAAAAACACAAAAATTTCAAGAAATAATCAAGAATTGAACTTACTTGCAGTAAAAATATGAAAAACCAGCTTAAGAGAACTCTTCCATGGTGTTTTTGCTAATGAGAATGCAAAAAAATAAAGAGAAATCTAGATAATTCCACTTTAGTCCTAGCTTTATTAAGTAAATTTTGCAATTTTCCAATTTTGCCCTTAATTCTCCTTATTTTCTTGCTGATTTCATGCCCTTGCCATCCAGCCCAAATAGACCTTGGGTCTATTTGCCTTTTAAACCCTCTTTCTTTTATCATTTAAGCTATTTAATCATTTCCCACAATTTTGCATTTGATACAATTTAGTCCTTTTTATTCAATTAGCTATCAGTACTTTAAAATTTCTTGACGAAACTTTAATACTAACTTATTAACACTCCATTAATATTTATAAAAATATTAATGGCTTGATTTAAAATTCCCGAGGTCTCAATACCTCGTTTTCGATTCTAATTATTTTAATATATATATATATTTTAGTACACTATTCACTATTTCAAAATTTTTCCTAACTTCACATTTAACTTACACTCACTAAATTAATAATATTTCCTTCTCATTTGTCAGATTTAGTGATCTCGAATCACTGTTCCGACACCACTGAAAATAAGGCTGTTACAAACTCGGTCTTGGGGAACCTAAACCCACTAGGATGAGTATTCAACTAGCCGATAGATCTGTTAAATATCCTAGGGGTATTATAGAAGACGTACTTGCGAAAGTAGATAAATTCATATTCCCTGTTAACTTTGTTGTGCTTGACATGGACGAAGATGTGGAAGTGCCTTTAATCTTAGGGCGTCCATTTTTAGCCATTGCTAGGGCTGTAATTGATGTGGGTGACGGTAAATTGGTACTTAGAGTAGGTGATGAAGAAATTATCTTTAAAATTTATGACGCTATGAGATTTTCTAGGGAACAGGATGATTCATGTTATTTTATTGATTCTATTGATCATGCTACTCAAGACTCTTTTCAGGAAATTATACTGAAGGACACGACGGAACTGTATCTAGCTTAAGGAGAGGAGGCAGATGATGACTCCAATGAACATTCCTCAAGACAAGCAGAATATGAGGGTATTAAGATAAACGATGAACTTAAGCAAAAACCCTCTATTGAAGAACCTCCCAAATTGGAACTTAAACAATTACCAAATCACTTGGAATATGCATATCTTGGAAATAATTCTACATTACCAGTGATTATTTCTTCTAACCTACAACCCCAGGAAAAAGAGGAATTAATCCAAGTATTAAGAGAACATAAAAAGGCCATAGCTTGGAAAATTTTTGACATAAAAGGGATCAGCCCCTCTTTTTGCACCCATAAAATTTTAATGGAAGATGAATATAAGCCATGTGTCCAAGCTCAAAGACGACTGAACCCCAATATGAAAGAAGTTGTTAAAGCTGAGGTAATTAAACTTCTAGATGCGGGAATTATTTATCCTATTTCTGACAGTTCTTGGGTAAGTCCAGTGCAGGTTGTTCCTAAGAAAGGAGGCATGACGGTTGTGACCAACGAGAAGAATGAATTAATCCCGACAAGAACAGTCACAGGTTGGAGAGTTTGTATTGACTATAGAAAGTTGAATGATGCCACAAGAAAAGATCACTTTCCTTTGCCATTCATTGAGCAAATGTTGGAAAGATTATCCGGGCACATGTATTACTACTTTTTAGACGGGCTCTCTGCTACTTCCAAATCCCAATAGCTCCTGAAGATTAAGAAAAGACGACATTCACATGTCCATATGGTATGTTCACTTATCGTAGAATGCCTTTTGGATTATGTAATGCTCTTGCCACTTTTCAGCGTTGTATGATGGTCATCTTTGACAAACTCGTGGAAGACATCATGGAGGTATTTATGGATGATTTCTCGGTATTCGATAACTCTTTCCATCTTTGCCTTAAAAATTTAAAACGAGTTTTAATAAGATGTGAGGAAACGAACCTTGTGCTTAACTGGGAGAAATGTCACTTCATGGTTCAAGAAGGTATTGTATTAGGGCATAAAATTTCTAGTAAAGGGATTGAAGTGGACAAATCTAAAATTGAAGCAATCGAAAAATTACCCCCTCCTAGTTCGGTCAAGGCTATTAGAAGCTTTTTAGGACATGCTGGTTTTTATAGAAGATTTATTAAGGATTTTTCTAAAATAGCTAAGCCTTTGACTAAATTTCTAGAAAAAGATATGCCTTTTAATTTCGATCAAGAATGCTTAGAAGCATTTAACACCTTAAAAGATAAATTAATTAATGCTCCAATTATAATTGCACCTGACTGGAATTTACCTTTTGAATTAATGTGTGATATGAGTGACTTTGTAGTAGGTGCGGTTTTGGGATAGCGAAGAGACAAGCACTTTCAACCTATCTATTATGCTAGCAAGACTTTGACAACCGCACAAGAAAACTACACTACCACGAAAAAAGAATTGCTAGCTGTGGTTCTTGCATTTGATAAATTTCGATCATATCTCATATTGTCTAAAGTTGTTGTTTACACTGACCATTCTGCCCTTCGATACCTTTTAACTAAAACTGATGCAAAACCTTGACTCATTTGATGGATTTTGTTGTTGCAGGAATTTGACTTAGAAATTTAGGATAAGAAAGGAGCTGAAAATCTCACGGCTGATCATCTTTCCAGGCTTGAGAACTCAAATACCAAAGAACTAGATGAAGTCGAAATAAATGATTCGTTTTCTGAAGAACAATTTTTCACTATATTTGATTCTGAGGTACCTTAGTTTGTAGACATCGCGAATTTTTTAGCCGCTAACATTATCCCAAAAGGGTTGACACACCAGCAAAAAAAGCGATTCTTTAATGATGTGAAAAACTACTTTTGGGAAGACCCTTTTCTTTTCCGCATATACGCAGATCAAGTCATTAAAAGATGCATTACAAGGTCAGAAACATCAAAGATACTGGAACATTGCCATTCAGGACCGACTGAAGGACACTATAGTGGAACTAAGACTGCACATAAAATACTTGAATCAGGTTTTTATTGGCCATCGTTATTCAAAGACGCTAACAGGTATGTGACTTCTTATGACAAATGCCAACGGACAGGTAACCTCTCCAAATGTGATGAAATGCCTCAAAACTATATGCTTCCATGTGAAATATTTGACGTTCGAGGTATCGGCTTTATGGGTACATTTCCTAATTTGTTTTGGAATAATTACATCTTAGTAGCAGTTGATTATATGTCCAAATGGGTAGAAGCCCAAGCTTTACCTACTAATGATGCTAGAGTGGTAGTACGTTTCCTTAAGAAACTCTTCTCGAGATTTGGAACACCTAGAGCAATTATCAATGACAGGGACACTCATTTTTGTAACACCCAATTTGAGAAAACCCTTAAGGAATACGGAGTTCATCACAGAATAACCACCCCATACCATCCTCAAACTAGTGGACAAGTCGAAGTGGCAAACTGAGAAACCAAACGGATTCTTGAAAAGACAATAGAATCAAACAGGAAAGATTGGGCGATGAAGGTAGATAATGCTTTATGGGCTTATAGAACTGCTTTTAAGACTCCCATAGGAACATCACCTTACAGACTTTTTTATGGAAAAAGTTGTCATCTACCATTTGAACTAGAGCATAAAACTTTTTGGGCTATTAAATTTCTAAACTTTGATCCCAAACTTGTAGGTAAAAATAGGTTGATGCAGTTGAACGAGTTAGATGAGTGGCGAGCCAATGCATATGAAAATTCATGCCTATACAAGGAAGCAAGAAAGCGGCGCCATGACGCTCATTTAAAGCAACGGAAACAATTCGAAGTCAGAGATTTTGTCTTGCTCTATAATTCGAGACTCAAATTGTTTCCTGGGAAACTTAAATCACGATGGTCAGGACCTTTCGTAGTTCAATCTGTTTTTCCATATGGCACAGTAGAGGTAAGCCACCCATTACAAGGAACTTTCAAGGTAAACGGTCATCGTCTCAAACTTTATACGGTGAGAATTTTAAGGAAGATGGAGAGGAGCTACGACTCCAGGAACCTCCCTGAATACACTAACAAGGGAAAGTCAAGCTTAAACTATAAACAAGCGCTTCTCGGGATGCAACCCGAGTACTAACAGTTTTCATTTACTTAAATTTTATTTAAATTTCAAAATTTTTAATATTTAGACTAACCGAGTCTTTGAACACAGGCCCACCAAATCCACACCGCCATTCACATGGGCGTGCCTTAGGCTGTGCCCGTAACACGAGAATAGACACGACTGTGTGAAAATAGAGTAAAAGTTTTCCTAAAACATGGGATGCGATAAATTACTACGATCGTATGAGCGGCCCGTGGGCAAACTTGCCAAAATGACACGGGTGTGCGACACACCTGTGCCTAGCACCCGTGGTCGACACTGCCAAAAGGACACGGGCTTGCACATAGGTACATGGGCGTGGGAGAAGCGAACCATATCGCACACGGTCGTGCGTTACGATCATGCAGCCACATGGCCAAGACACACGGGCGTGTCTTCAGGCCGTGTGATGGACTCTCAATTCGCGACAAACACGGGCTGGACGCGAACCCCACGGGCGTGTGAGACGATCGTGCCACTTACAAAATTAGATTATTCCTCTTATTTTTAGTTATTTTTTTAAAAATATTCACGTATTCTTTAAACACGACTTATCTTTATGATTATTATCAGATTATTTCTTACTCAGAATCATGCCTTACCTCCAGTTCTATTTTCAATTCTCGCTCTCGCTAATCCAGGGATCCCATCCATTCATAACTCAGGAAGTTTCATTCTCTCCCTATCTTATGATATTATATCTATAATTGCCACTAACTCTATCTTTGTATATTGAGGGCAATGTACATCTTAAGTGTGGGGAGGGGGTAAATCATTTCATTATCAGAAAAATCCCTGAATGTTGCATTGTTCTCTTGTAAATCTCTCATATCTTGATTAGGATAAATTTTGATTGATTTATGATTTTTATTGATATATCTTGAATTAAAACATAGGCATTCATGCATTGATTATTTAAACTTTAAGACATTAGAAAATTAAGCATGATAAGTTGATTTTTAAGAATTTAAAATTTTAGGTTGTTTCCCCAAGTTTAGGTATTATCTTGAATTGAAATCCACAAGTTTAAACATCAAAAAGCCATAATTTTTTTTGTGAGATCCTGAGCCTTAAAGAGCATCTATTAATTTTTTCATGCTCACTTTTATTATTGCTTTGAGTATGTCAATATCGAATTGTTATTCTAGAACTTGCTTGATTATGCATGTCAAGACCTCACTATTTGATTTGATATGTCAAGATGATAGAGGCACTTAGGATTAACTCACTCATGCCATGAAAAACCTACCTCCACGATTAACCCATAGTAAACCCCTTTGAGCCTAACAAGCCATTCCTTGTATTACCCTTAATATTAACCCTTAACCCATTATTGTTGAAATCCCCTCAATTAATTTGATCCCTATTTTTGTCGAGATTTGATTTGAATGAATTGCTTAGCTATGTCTTGTTCGTAATAGTTAGTCTTTGTTATTTGACTTGTTCTTAAAAAAGAAAAGAAAAGAAAGTAAATATACATGTATACATATTAGTAGTAATATTTTATTTTTGAGCTTAAGTATTTAAATTCCATATTTTAAGAAGAAGCTCTGTTGTACGCAAGTGATGATTGAATATTTTTCTAGTTAAGTAATTTTTCAACTCAATCTCGATTCTAACCTTTTCTTTCAGCTTGTGACCACACCCCCTAACCAAGTCTCATTACAACCATCTAAAGACCTTTTAATTGATGTATCATCTCAATTTATAGTGGTGGAGATTTGATTTTCATGCAAGCCTATGGTAATAACTTTTCATATTGACTAATGAGTGCTAATTTCATTGTCCTTAAACACTTTGAGTGATTTGAGTGAATCCTTAGTAAGAATGTTAAACTCTGTGAGATTTTGAATCGATGGTAACTACTTAGATGAGGAGAGATGCCTAAGTTCTTCATGATTAAATACTCAACTTGGAATGTTTGAAGCTTTAATGTTCTTTTAGTTGAATTCTCAATGTTTGATTACTCATGGATTAGTTTGAGAAATTATTGATAGGAATTATAAGTTGAGCAAAAGGAATTCTTAATTGTGAATTGAGGATTTTGCTTGAGGACAAGCAAACGCTTAAGTGTGGGGGTATTTGATTAACCGTAATTTATACATATTTTTATCCCTTGCTTAACACGTTTATGAATGATTTTTCCTTAGATTTGGTGAATTTGGTGCTCCTAATCCTTTAATTTCATGTTTTATACTTAGGTGAGCATAGGAGAGCGAAAAGAACAAGAAACGGGCCTAAAACGGAGAAAATGGGGTGACAGGGGAAAACAACACAGCCTGGACTTCCTCACACTGGCAGAACACACACCCGTGCCATTCTAACAGGCTCGACCATGGTTCAAATCAACCTTAGCCTCGACCACGGCCTGAAGTAATCGCACACGGGCGTGTCACACAGGCGTGTCCCTGCCAAGCCCTAGCTAAGTTCCATTCGGAAAAGGGCAAGTTTGAGGGCTTTTAGGCATTCTAAAGCCTATTTAAACATTCTAGAGAAAGACTAAAAGGGAGACGGAGAGTAGGGAGCAAAGAATTACTCCAAGAAAGCCGATTGATCCATCTCAGAAGCCAGATTTATCATCAAGACTGAAGATTCCTCTCCTCAATTTCCCTTCAGGTGTTTTGGGTTTTCTTTATGTTTTGTATTATTTATTCTTCTGAGATGTTTTTCTATTTAGTTATGAACCAAAACCCCTAAATACCTAAGGGGATCTTGTTATTATTTTCTAAATTGTATGATAAATATTTGACTTGTTCTTAATTATGTGTTCTTAATTCTTGTTTTGGTATTTCAGGATATCGATTCAAGTTAACACTCTTAGTTGGAGGATGAATAGTCCCTGGCCAAGAGTAACTTTATCATAACTAAGCGGAGTTGATTGCGCGCCTAGAGATAGAGTGACAAGATTTTTCCGGATTAGGGTGAAACCTAATAAGGGGATCTATAGATCGAGTTAATGCAACCCTAGGGTGTTAATTAGAGAAAGGTCTCAATTATTCAATCTAGGGTTAGACGTTATTAGTCTTGAATAGGGATAATAACATAACTTAGGGATTTTTGCGGAACAAGTTAAATGAATAAATAGTCCGATTCGGAGCCAAAATAACAAGTGAAGTCTAGGTGGATTTTTCCTTAGGTATTGTCGTAAATCAATCGCTTTTCCAAAAGTAATTTCCAAATTCTATTTTCTGTGATTTCTTAGTTTAGTAATTAGTTAATTAAAACAGACCTCATTATTCTTAGGCTAGATAATAAAAAGACAGTCATTACTAGTACTTTTAGTTCCTTTGGGTTCAACAATCCGGTCTTACTAAAGCTATACTACTGTTTGATAGGTACACTTGCCTACATCATGATAATAGTTTGTTTCAAGAACAATTAATTATAAATTTATAAAACTTATCACGGAAAATCACAATCAGTACTTACCTGAATCGAATACACATTTCATGTTATTATTCATTTCACGGAATGCCCGTTGAACCATTCAGAATCATAAGGATACGCGGATAGCTAGAAAAGTAAATACAATGCCAACGTCCCAGACATGGTCTTACACGTAAATCATAAGTCGATGCCAATGTCCCAGACGTAGTCTTACACGATAACACATATCGGATCCTATGTCATGACATATGTATCCTAACTATTCCTAAGGTTCGTACGGCCTTTTCGGATATTAGAGCTTTGTCGATACTTTCTCGGATAACACATGTTTAGCTCAAATATTCATTCATCACAATTCAATATCATATGAATAATAATAATTCAATTCAATCACATTTATTTGTACATCGACTTACCTTGTACAGATTCGGACGGACAGAGTCAACTATTCAACGACTTTTGACTTTCCTCGATCTAATTCCGTTTTCTTTGGTTCTTGATCTAAAAATATTAAAATTTAACCATTTTATTCACCAAATCATTCAAATCAATCCACATACACATAATTAGGGCATTTTACAAACTAGCCCTCACATTTTCACATTTTGACACTTTAGTCCCTATTTCACAAAATTACAAAATACACACAATTTCCTTTTACACAAGCTTAGCCAAATTTTAATATAGCTCATACAAGCCAACATATTTCATTTATTTCATATTTTAGTCCTTCAATATACAAATTTCACAATTTAGCCCATTTTACTTAAATTCATCAAAAATTCAAATATAAAATATGTTAACCCAAAACATATCTTTAATTTACTATCATTAAACTTCACAAAGCTCACAATTTCATCAATGGCACATTTAAAAATCATCACAAAAATCAAAAATTGAGACATGGGCTTGATAGTATACAAAGCAACGATTACAAAACCGTAGAAATTATCAAAAACGGATTAAAACACATACCTTAATCAAATATTTCGTTAGCCGAACCCTAAAGTTCTTTTTCTTTTCTTTTTCTCATAAAATTTTGGCAATATGATTGATAATGAACCAAATTCTAAGCTTTTGTTTTATTATAATTATCATATTAACTAAATTTCAATTTTACCCTTTGTTATAAAACTATTAAATCAATAAACATAAGGCCATTTATGTCCACTCATGCTTTCAATGGTTAAATAACATTATAAGGACCTCTCATTTATAAAGCCAAATCAAATAGGCACTTTAACAATTAGAAGGCCACTTTTACATTTTACGTGATTAGGTCCTTTTTACAAATTAAGCGCAAAAATGATCAAATTTTCATACGAAACTTTCACACATGCTAATTCACATATTATAAACACAGAAAATAATATTTAAATATTTTTCTAACTCGAATTTGTGGTCCCAAAATGACTATTCTGACTAGGGTCTAAACCAGATTGTTACAGACTCAAAAAGGCCTTATATGGCCTAAACCAGACATCTAGAGCATGGTATGACAAAATAGACAATCAATTGTTGAATTTTGGGTTTGAAAGAAGCCCAAGTGAGCCTACCTTGTATATGAAGAAGTCAAAAAAAGAAACCTTGTTGATAGTATCCTTGTATGTTGATGATCTATTGGTCATTGGGAGTAGTGAAAAATTGTTGTTTGAGTTTAAGAAATAAATGGAAAGTGTGTTTGAAATGTCATATTTTGGTGAAATGGAATACTTTCTTGACATGGAGGTTCTACAATCACAGCAAGAAATTTTCATAAGTCAACAAAGCTTTTCATTGAAGATCTTGAAGAAGTTTTGTATAGATAATTGTAAGCTTGCTAGTACACCTGTTGCTCAAAGTGAGAAGCTTAGCAGCAAAAATGTTTTTGAAAGAGTCAATAAGAATAGTAATAGAATTCTTATTAGATGATTGTTATATATTACAACAAATAGACTAGATATCATATTTGCTATGAGTTTATTATCAAGGTTTATGCATTGTTACAATGTTTCACATTTTAAGATAGCTAAGAGGGTGCTAAGGTACATAAAAAGGACTTCAAGCTATGGAGTTTGGTTCAAAAAGGCTGAGAAATTAAGATTTGTTGGATTTATAGAGAGTGATTGGGCTGGTTCAGTTGATGATATGAAGAGTACTTCTAGCTATTTCTTTACAATTGGATCTGGTATTGTCTCATGGAGCTCAAGGAAGCAAGAAATAGTTAATTAGTCTACTACAGAAGTAGAATATGTTGCAAATGCAACAACTGTTAATCAAGTTATCTGGCTAAGGAAGTTATTGCATTATTTGAATTATATTCAAGAAGAAGCAACATAAATATATTGTGATAATCAATATGCTGTTGCAATTACAAATAACCCTATTTTTCATGGAAAGATAAAGCATTTCAAGATTAAATACTATTTGTGAGAGAAGTGGAGCAAAAGAATGAATTGAAACTAGTTCATTGTAGTTCAGAGAATCAGTTCACAAATATTTTGACTAAGTCTCTTGCTATGATCATATTTAAGAGTCTAAAGGAGCAAATTGGTGTTTGCAACATAACAACCAAGGAGTTTTGAGCTATGTGGCTATCTTTTTTGCCATATAGTTTCTTAGTTTTTTTTTTAAGATAATGTTTGTTTATACACTGATATGATAGTGCTGATTAACAAGTTTAGTTGGTCTTAGTTTGTGTACAAGTAATTTAAACTTGTAAGCTACAAGAAATGTACTTGTAGCAGTTGTGTTTGGTGAATTTTTTTGGATTAAAATTGTAATGTTTGATAGAATTATTATTAGAAAATATTCAACACTTTCTTCATTTGTTCTTTTTTGTTTTCTCTCAATTTGAAACACTAACATAGACTCGAGTATTTATATATAATGCCAGTATGTAATTTGTGTTCGATTTATATTTTGTTTAAAATACCATGTAAATGGTATGTAATTTATGTGTTTGGCTTATATTTTGCTCAAAATTTGCTATGCTAAAATTGATTAAAAAATTAGATACATGTAGGTGAATGTCATAGTTCGTGGAATACATCTTATGTTTAGAAAATAGGTAAATTATTTTATTTTTTCATACAATTAGATATTAGATTGAAAAGTTATTCATATTTAAAAATGATTTGTTTGATTTGTTTTTTATAGGATTAAATGTAAAATTGGTACCCGAACTTATCCACTTCTCCCAGATTGGTATTTATAATTTTTTTTTGTCCCAGATTAGTACTCGAACTTTTTTCCCCCAACTAAATCGGTACCCGAGCCTAACGCCGTTAAGTTTATAACAGGTAGTGATATAAGATAGTGACACGTGGCATAAATGGCATAATGATGATGTCACATTAGAAAAAAAATTAAAACAACTTTTTTCTTTTGTACTTTTATCCCCCAATTTTTTTATTCCTTTTCATTTTTTTATTTCATATCTTCTCTTCTTTTTCTTTTCATTCTTCCTCTTCTTATAACCTTAGTTGCTAGTTCCAGGAGTCATCACCATCCATGGCTTTTTCGACTGGTCCAACCATCAAAACACTTCTCTCTTCCTCGCTTTCTCAAAATCTTGCATTGTATTTCCAAGAAAATCTCTTTAAAGTTGGAAAAAAAAAAATCAAAGCTTGATCCTTGAACTTTTGAAAACCCTAAACCTACTAATGAAAGGTTAAGGAGGCTTCTGTGAGGTTAAGAGCGAGTTAAGGAGACAAAGGAAGCAGTAGCAACATTGCTACCAAGGCAACAATAGAGAATCAGTGCCCCTCTTGTTCATTGGATCCATAGGATTTTTAGAGTTTTCTAAATTCTTGTATTTTACTTATTTTGAGTTCTTACTCTCTTTCTGGGTTGTAAATTTTTTATTTCCAAATAATTTTAAATTCTTGTAATTTTTAGGTTCTTGCTCCTATTTTAGGTTCTTGCTATCATATTAGGTTGTTAAATTTTTTTTCTATTTGAAATGCTTCTAGGTTGAAAATGTTAGGGTTTGATTTTTTTTTCTATTTGAATGTATTGGGTTCTTTATTTGATTTTAGGGTTTGATTTTTCTCCTATCTTTTAACCTTTCTCCTATCTTCCTTTGTTCATCTCTTATGCATCTTTGGTCTTCCTTTATTTGTAACACCCCTAACCCGTATCCATCGCCAGACTAGGGTTAAGAGGTATTACCGGACATATCAGAACATTTCTCAATCAAAAGTCATGCATCGTCATATCATAGTCAAACATCAACATTAAGTCCCTTTCTTAGGTCAATGAGACCATAAACATGCATTAGTAAGAGGTTGGGACTAAGCCGAACACATACAAAATTTTTTCAAAACTTAAACAATTTTCAAAGTTATACAAGTCACACGCCCGTGTGAACAGGCCGTGTGCCTAACACGACATTAGACATGCCCGTGTGTCTAGGCCGTGTCAAAATAGGGCATACATACTGACTTGTTCACATGGCCACAAGACACGCCCGTGTGCCTTGGCTGTGGTCAAGCCTGACTTGGGTCACACGGCTAATCACATGCTCGTGTGTATAGCTTGTGCTCGAAACTGACTTGGCCACATGGCCTAGGACATGCCCATGTGTGCGACCGTGTGGTCTACTGAGGCTCACTTCAAAATGGCCATTGAGCAACACAGCTGAGACACACGCCTGTGTCCCTGCCCATGTAGGCAAAAATAAACCATTTACAAGACCAATTTTCCATCCATTAAAGGTTATTCCTACAATCATCAAATAGGCACAAATCGCACATCAAATTTCAACCATTTCACAACCAAAACATACACCATCTTTAACAATTCGTTAACCACATATTTCATGTTTGAAACACATACAAATTCATAACATTCCATAAGCTAAATACATATCAAAACATATGATTTATAACCTTAATATCTATCATTAAATCTCATGCCATAATCTTACCTTTACTCCAGATAAAAACAATTTAAGAACTTACCAATTTGACCAATTTCTTTGGCCATTCATAAACACATCAAACATACTACTATTGCCTCACATATCATATACCAAAGTCAAACCATAAGTTCAAACATAATCAAGCCAAATCATATGGCTAAATATAAACGTTGCAATACATATTCATAACCTTCTAGCCTATACATGCCACATAACCAAAACTCAAAGCTTTTATTTACCGAAGCGATAATCGGATAGTGTGATGAGGTCTCCTACGACTTCTAACCCGAGCAAGTCTCCGAAACTCTATAAACATAAAAAAAACAAACAGAGTAAGCTTTGAAAGCTTAGTAAGCCACAAATAAATAAATCATCTCAATGATATTTATAACTAATATCACTAAACCAAGATTTACAATTCTCAATCACAAATACCTTCATTATACTCGTAAATTCATGTAACCACATTAAATAATTCACTTAACTTATTTATCAATGAACGTGTAACCATGCTTTCAAATTTGATTAACAACCGTTAACTTAATCATATAACTCAAGATCGCACACATTCATTTCATCACCAACCAAACCATTGTCATTTATACAAATCATACATAAGGTTATATCAACTTCTTTATAAACACTTCCAAACTCGAACATTTATAATTTCCTAATTCACATAAACCAAATTAACATATATGAACCATATAACCAACTCAACCATTTTAATTTTATTATCTGTTCAGTTTTCAGACCAAGTAATCATACATCAAAACGACGTTTCGTATATCTCATATCTGAAACATAACACCACAATTTCATATAACGACTATATATAACACATTATATTACTTATCCTTATTCAAAGCCATATTTTACTTTCATTTCACATCTTTAATCTTATAAATAGCATTAATAATGCTATTCAATCCAACTCATTTCATTATTCACTTACATAATTTTTTTTCATCTACTTCATACGTAACATTATCAATCAAATAGGTTCCATACATACTTATATCTTTATGTTCTTATCTATCACATTTATCACTTCAATGCTTGAAACACTAATTCATTCGATCGTCCTTGATCATTCAACGAACTCACACACTTAGTGCCAATTAATTAGCCGAAGCTATAATTGTATCGCACACTTAGTGCCATTCACTCAGCCAATACTGTTATAATCTCGCAAACTCAATGCCATTTTAATAGCCGTAGCTATTTCATTTATCGCACACTTAGTGCCTCAAATTCAATTCACATTTTATATACTTCAAATTCACAATCATATTCCTTTACAACTTAATTCAGCACATATAATGCACATACATTTTAATTTAATAACATTTATTTACTTATGAACTTACCTTGTACGGACACGAACGGACCGGAACGACTATTCGATTATTTTCGACTTTCCCCGATCCAAATCTGAATTTTCTCATTTCTTGATCTAATTCAATACAAATTCAAATTATTTAATCATATATTCAATCAAATTCATGTAAAAACACATAAATGGGCTAATTACACTTTTGCCCCTGATATATCACATTTTCACAATTTAATCCCTATTTCACAAAACACAAAATATGCATAATTCAATTCAATCAATGCTTGGCCGAATATTCCTACACTTCACATAAGCCCATATATTTTATTTATTTCACAATTTAGTCCCTCAATTTCTCTTTTTCATAATTTAGCCCAAAATAGTCAAATTTATCAAAAATTCAAAGACAAAACATGCTAACCCAAAACATATCTTTCATTTAAAGTTCACAAAGCTCAGAATTTCATCAATAGAATATTTCAAAATCATCATCAAAATCAAAAATTGAGACATGGACTTGATAGTATACTAAGCAACGATCACAAAAACGTAGAAATTATCAAAAACCGATCAAAAATCACATACCTAATTGAACTTCAAGGTGCCGAATATGAAAACCTTATTTTGGCTTTCTCCCATGCTTCATTCAGCCATAAAAGATGATAAAATGGCCATCAATTTCAACTTGTTTTATTATATTAACCTTTATTATTCAATTACCTAACCACCCTTTAAAAACAATTCTATTTACCAAAATGTCAAACCATAAATTCCACTAACATATAATGGTCTTATTACAACATAAAGACCTTCCAATTAATTAACCATAACAAATAGGCACTTTAACTTATAATAGGAAACTTTTACATTTTACGCGATTAGGTCCTTTTATCAAATTAAGCACATGAACAATTAAATTTTCATATGAAACTTTCACACATGCTAATTCGCATATCATAAGCATGAAAAATAATATTTAAATATTTTTCTGACTTGGATTTGTGGTCCCGAAATTACTATTCCGACTAGGGTCTAAACCGGGCTGTTACATTATTTGTCTTATATTTTGTTTCTGGGTTTTAATATCACTCTTTCTTGATCATGCTCAATTTCTCAACTAAAATCAAATTGATATTTAAACTTGGAGTAGGGTGAGTGAAATGCTATGAACATTAAGGGATTTATGCAACAATTAGGGAAACAATTGAAGAAGGTGAAGAGAAACCGGGACGAAAGGAAGAAGTAGCTTATGAGGGAATCAGGCATTGGGCTTAAAATCGGCTAGTTTTTCAACTTGTATTAGACAATATTCAAACCCAAAAATAAGTTTTGAAATGCCAAAAAATAAAACCAAATATTAGTTTTAAATACTCTGTATTTTGGTGCAATTTTGGATTTGAAGTTAAAATTGCTAGGAGCGAAGAAAAAACATGAAAAGGAAATTAAAATACAAAATCAAAATGAAATTATGTTGGATGATGAGGAAGAAAAAAAAAAAAACAAAGACTACAAAGAAAAAGGGAAACCGGGAAAAAGAAAGGAAAAAAGAAAAAATAGAAATATTTTTAAAAAATATTTTATTTATTTATTTTAGAATATGACATCATCATGACATCATTTATGTCACGTGTCACAATTTTTTATTCCACCAAATGTCTTGAACTTAACGGCGTTAAACTTAAGTACTGATTTAGTTGACCAATATGGGAGAAATTGACAAGTTCAGATACCAATTTTATATTTAACTTTTTTATATTATTGTATTCAATTTTAAATAGCTTCTTAATTAATTTATATTTTTTTTCCAGAAGTGCTTAGTCTTTTCTTAGTTAAAAGCTTCAATAACTTGAGAAGGAAGAATAACTATTGAAATGTTGAAAGTCCTCTTCTGCATAAATAGACAAAGTTGTGAATCCAAACATGAATCATCGAAAAGAGATAAACATGTCCATTGTGAGGAACCAACCAATACAGAATAAATAAAAACAAGTTTTACTTGTAAAAAGAAAAACAGATAAAAACTAGAAAACATCATGAGCACTCCAAGCAAATTATCTAAATTATATGGTTACAAATAGAATTTGCTGCCAGCAATAAAAACTTTTACCAATTGTGTCAGTAAATGTTGTCAAGAGTTAGTCCCAGGTATAAAATGTAAATCAGTAACCTCCCACTCCCAAATGCCATGCAAATGCTGTAAGAATCACATGATATACCAAAATTTCCCACTACATATATAAACCAACCCCCAATCATCTATTTTTCTATTTCCTTTCTTCATTAACAGAAACACAACTTTTATGCATTAATGAAAACACTATCTCCTGTTTGGTACCCCTTTTTTCTTTTTACAACCAGATCTTAGCCCGACCTCATCGATTCTGACTCTTAACTTTTTTCAATTTGCTCTTCTCTCGCATCTTCTTTTTCTTTGCTTCAGCTGTAATCCAAGTGTGACCTGGAAGAATTGCAAATGGATCTTGAAGATTTTCTATCTTATTGCAGCTATAATTCGATGAGCTAGGACGGTGATATGGTGCCTTCATCCACTGAAACCAAGATGAGCCTGAGGAATGTGTCACTGCAGGGCTTTCACGGCCAGTAGTGGGGCTTGATGGGGGTGTGGAGAACTCGTCCACTGCTGTAGCTCTTCAAACTTCGTAAAAGTAACCAATACTCTGATGGTTGGAACCACTGGAATAGCAACCTAAGTGCAACCATGAGTATGTCTTAGTAAAAAGTTAAAATAATAATGTTCAAGCAAAATGCAAATTGCAAAAAGGAGTAACAATGATAACACAATCCAGTCGGATAGTTAAAAGAACAAAATACCTTGACAGGGAAGGTTCCCGCAGGAAGCTTTGTAGTCAGCAGTTCTCTTAATCGACGAATTGCCTTGACCTTGTTTGCAAGAATGCCTAGTAACGGCAGAAGTTCTTCAGTTTGCAATGGGAAGCTTGGAGAAAGCCAAAGAATAGGCCTCAATCCTTTCTTATATTCATTCTCGCAGCCACCATTCTTGTGCCAATTACCAATCTCCGAATTCATGGAAATAGACGTCTTCAAATCTCTTATCCTCTGATGATCGTGCCTTGCTACAATCTCCACAGAATGTCTACCAGGTTTGATATGACTATCGGATGGAGAGTCTCCCAGCAAGTCACTCACCTTTTCATCTACACACAGAGAACTCCTTGGTGGTACAATCTTCTTCTGCGTCTCTTGCTTTGGCTCCCGTTTCCTCCATCCGCCAAACCATCCTTTCTTTTCCTGCTTAGTCTCTCCATTTTTATAACCATTGGACTCCTTGATAGAAATTTTCCTTGGCTCATAACAACTATGTCGATGCCCAATAATGCCATCACCATTCTCATTGGATATTTCTGAAGAATCCAACTTAAGAGCAAGTTCGAGTTGCCTCCTTTCATCTTCCGTCAATATCTCATCAAGCTCTTCGCTCTCTGCTTCATTTCCATTGGAAGCTGAAAGGAATTCATCATCTGTCATGGCCCCAGGCACCCTCCTAGATTTGATGCTTACAACAACATTGTGCATATCATACACCTTAGCCTTCCAGGCACCTACCATTTCTGTTTTCTCTTGTCGCCTCCATGTCAATTGTGGCAAAAGAACCGCCTGTGTTACATCTATCCCAGGCCTGAATATATTAGTCTGAGACATTGCAAGCACTTCTTGTCGAACCTCTTCTTCAGTTGCTTGAGAACCAGCACCGTCCAAAGCATTTATCACCTCTTTATCCTTATGCGTAATCATACAAAGTGAACCAGGAGGAACCTTCCCATCCTCAGAACCGTCACCAAGGAAAAGAATACTTTGATCTGACCGCTGAATTCGGAACCCATCAACTCCAGCCAAAGTCATATCAGCACTAAAATTTGCTCCTCTTCCAAATTTTATATGTGTCTGATGTAGCAATTCTGGAAATGAAAGGAATCACAGAACTCTCAAAATGGAATGTGATTTCCATGTAAAAATCTCTCATCCTTCGCATAGTTCCCACCAAGAGAGGCAACCTTCTACACCATTTTGCCCATGCCAATGGCTGGTAATGCCGAACAATAATCATAGAAATAGCTTCTTCCTTATTACAAATTGCTTCTTGGAGTGCACTCCATCCTTGTTCATTTTGCAAGCTCCAATCAGCACCAGCAACCATAAGCATTTCGGTTGCAGTTTCATCACCAAGCTTTATAGCCAAGTGAAGAGGTGTATCCCGGTTAGGAACATCCCGCCTATCAATCACGGCAGCAATCGCATCGGCCTTCTCTTCCTCAGCCAATGAGGCTGCTTCTGTCTGAATCTCAGTCGGGTTACTAACCCGTGGTAGAGTGGCGAGTATCCTCCTGAGCCCGGCGTAATCTCTCATTGCCACGGCCTTGTGCACAGCACTATGTGCATACTTTGAAACATCAATAGCCGCCATGCCTCAGGAGTTGAAAAATATGTATCAACTTTTTTTTTTCCAATGAAAACCGATTTCGATCATTAAGCACTAGGTGATTCAACTGCTAACTCAAAATCCCCAATAATACAATACCAGCAGAAGCGGACTATTCCTCCCTACACCCCAACAACTTTTCATTAGAATGAATAGTACATTGCAAATGTTGGACAAAAACAAATCAAACCCGATTCAATATTATTCCATCCATATGAAAATACAGTATTTGACAATTACTGTAACAATCAAAACAGCAACAAGAAGGGAAAACAAGAAGAATTTTCTTTGATGGACCCAAAAAAAGACAACCAGAAAATTTTATAGGAAGAAGGAAAAAAGAAAACCTCACCTGGTTCTTGCTTGCTTTCTTCTTTTCTTCCAAGCACTCAACATTTAAGCCCACAAAAAGACCCCTCACTTTCTCTTTCTCTCTTATTCTTCTTCAAAGTGGGGAAAAAATGAACCTTCTGATCCAATCTAAGATCAGACAAACAGAAGAAGAAGCATGTGATTGTGTGGGAAACAAAATAATAATAATAGTAGTAGTAATAATAAAAGCAAAACACCAGGTGGGAATCTGGTAAAGAAGTTAAGAAAAAATGATGGGTCAAGAATCAAAGAAAAGAATAGCTAAATAAGAAAGTAGACAAAACCGCACCTTTCAAGAATACCCCCACCCCAAATAAAATGTGTTCATAAAAGAAGATAAAGAGAATAAAAAACTATAGGAGAAGTAGCCAAGTTAGTCTTTTTTGTACAGAGTTGAAGAAAAGATATTTTTTCTTTAAAAATGGGATTTTTGTGAATGTGATTCGCAATTTAGCTCTGAAGAAGGGAGAACTGTAGAATAGAAAACAAGAATCCTTAATTTATTTGCTGTATGACTGTTTGATAAAAAGTTGCTTCCCAGATGCATTCACTATCTTAAATGGATTTCGAATTCTACGGATTATATCGACAACTAATTGGAGTATCAACTAGAAAACAGGTATCTGAGTGATTCGAAAATCAGTAGCAATCAATTAAATTAGATTAAAAATAGTTAACTCAAAAGTTGTGAATTCTTTTATTTTTATTTTTTTAATAATCTATTTGATTTAGCAAAATAAATTTATTGAATCAATTCACGCCTTTTTTATTATGATAATACCAAAAAAATTAGTTAAATATCAAAAGAGTATTCATTAATATTATTTACTAAAATAGGATGAAATGAATACTATTGAGGGTGGTGCCTGAACTGGCGGCACCACCATTTTTTTCCCATCAATAGCGGCTCATCATTAGGTTATAATTGAATTAAAAAAATATATTTAAATGGTGGAAGGTAGATATATGACAACACCAATATATGGGTTGAAAAAAATTGGGGCACAATATAGGTCATATATGGGCTGAAAAAATTTTTTTTAAGGGAAAGAAGGCTTTTATCAAGCGACACCTAGGGGAGGAGGGTTGTTGTCAGGTGACACCACTATTTGCAGTCTAACCACTTGCGACGGACATGACCGGACGGTCACGAGGTGTTTCTTCTTCCCATCTCCAAAACAATTGTGCATTTCCTCATTTTCCTCCCCCCTTAAGGCATATATATCTAAGCCTATAGATGGCCCCCTTGTGTTGAAAAGAAAAAGTTTGACAGTTTGGTTTTGTAAATTTTGTGTTGAGAAGAAAGGAATCACTAGGTATGTTATATTTTTTTTTAATACTTTTTGTTTGTTTGTTATTTACTTAATTAGTATAAAGAAAATTATTATATACTGAAATGAAATGGCAAAAAATATGTTATGTTTTCTAATTTTTATTTGTAATTATTTTGCATTTGTTTGTTTTTTACTTAGTTAATATTAAAAATTCTTTTATAATTTTCTGAGCTTGTTATGTAATTATAATTTCTTTTTAGATTTTTAACATTAAATTTTTATATTTTAAAATTTTTTTTGTCTTATTTGAATGATTTAGAGATTACATGTTGAATTTTTTGTATGTATAATAAAATAATAATTTTATTTTTGTAATGATAATATTTTTTTTTGTGAATAAAACAGTTTAGTATTTTTTTGTATGTGTAGGAATAAAAAAAAGTTTAAGTGATATTATTGTGTTATGCACGCTTTTGTATATATTAATTTGATTTTTTTTCATTGTGATTTGTATATTTTTGTATTATATTTATGTGTTTTGTTAATGAGTGAAAATGTTTAAACTTTAATTTTTCATGTTAAAAAAATGCATTTTCGTTATTTATATATGGTTTATTTGTTCAGGTGATGATTAAGTTTTTTTTTTTAAACTGCAAATATCCAAATGGGCAGGGGGGAAGCCAGAAAATTTTTTTAGGGGGCGCGGATAAAATTTTAATTTTTTATAGTTTATATCTTTATAATTTGTAAAGGATTAAATCGAATTTTTATAATTTTAGAGGGGCCAAAGTGAAATTTTACCTTTACTAATTTAAAATTTTAAAAAAAATTAAGGACCTAAAATGTAATTTTACATTTTAGGGGGTCGGGGCCCATGCCAACCCCCTGGCTACGCCCCTGCAAATGGGTTCTTTGATTACAAAAAATGATCACATAGCAAATATGATTAATGTGTTGGTAATAATATTGTTATTTGTTATTCACGAGTCCTCTTATAAAGTTTCACATCATTTTTTATTTAATTAGGATATATTAATTAATGCGGTAATTAAATATGGTCAGGGTCAGTAGCGCATATTGAGGGCTCATGTCAACGGTTCGGACAATCGAACAAATGAACATTTTATGCCATAATTGGAGGCACTTAGATTCAGATCGACGGTATTGATTCGCATGTTCGATTTAAGGTGAGGCTTGATATCCTCTTTGGCCGAGCGGTGGCGTTCGGAGACCCATAGATTTCATTTGTTGTGTGGGAAGTGTACCATCACTCTAAAAGATGTTGCACTACAACTCGGGCTCCCAATCGACAATAGTGCAGTCACAGGTGTAAGTACAGTGTCTGAACCGACGACGCTTTGCTAGCACTTACTTAAAAGCTCACTCGATGATGATGGAGATAAATTTACAAGTTTGAGATTTTCATAGTTGAAGAGAAATTTTAAAATTTTATCGAATACTGCCACTAAGCGGAAGATGATGTGTGCTGCTCGAGCACATATAATGCATTGATAGGGGGTGTCCTCATGCCAGATGCAAATAACAACAAGGTGCACTTGATATACTTGCCCCTGTTATTTGATTTGACAGCTGCATGTTCGTATAGTTGGGGCTCAGCAGTATTAGTAACATTGTATCGTGAGTTTTTTTGTGAGACAAAACACCGTAACATGGACATAAGTGGGTTCCTGATATTGCTGCAGTCTTGGGCGCTATACAGGACACCATATTTGGAATCAGTTAGTCACCAAACACATGCCTTCCCACTTGCAAATAAGTGATAAAATTTAAACATTACATTAAGAATTTTGTTTTTTAATGAAAAGTTGTTTAACAAGTTTAATTTTTAATTTATTGTTTAAATCTTTTTAATTTTTAATGATTATGAAATGGAAGCATATAATTAATGAACACTATTCATTCAACAAGGATTAATTTCAAAACACAACTTTTGACTTAATTTTTTAATAAACTTTTGACTTTTTTGAAACAATATAATGTCAAAGTTTTGTTTTAAAATGTAATATAGTTGCGTTGTTCTTAAAATATAAATATTAAAATTCCATCATAATAAAAAAAATTAATAAAATTTTAAACATGGAGTACAATAATTCATATTCCACTCGATTGAGATGATTGTCCAATATGGTAGGTTCGATGCAGGAATTTAGTCCGATTATGACCAGCTATTTTGTACAGACCACAAAGTTTAGGGTCGGGTTTCTCCCTTATGTCCATTTCACTATGGATCCTAGTGACCTATAGGAGACCTTTCGGCTTCTTACGTAACCCTTTGTCTCGGACAAACTCGAAAGTCGGCAAAGGCAATTCCCATGTAGACAAATCACACAATATGGGGAACTTGTTTTCCAAAATATGCAATATGCATTCCAGAGTGTACACCTCATCGATATATTGTTCAACATTGATTGAGGTGCGAGTACAGGCTGCAATGACATACATACAATGGTAACAAAGTGTTTGGAACTTCCAAGCAATCACACCATCTATTTCGGAGATCAACTAAGTGGGATATTGGGTTGACGACCAATGAACTTCATAACTTGAAAAGTTTCTAACTGTCGAGAATATATTTCTACATTCATCGACCTCGCTCCTTGATGGTTCACATCCATTGCCTTCTTGACCTCCTCAACAAATATGTGTCCCGCCTCCATATGGTTTACTTGTTTCAGCCCCATTCTTAACATCAATGTTGCTAGCTTGCAGAACGTAACTAAGAAAATAGATGAAATTGGAAGATGTTGTGTTCACTTCAAGATGGAGTTAACCACTTTTGCCAGGTTGGTGGTCATATGACCATATCAAGACCCGTTATCGAAACTTTGAGACCATTGTCACGGCTCCATGGTACCCAACCACTCTCGAAAAGAAGTATTCATTTTACCGTGCATATCACTCTCAAGCCTGGTTAGCCTTGCTTGAAACGGTGTTGTTTTAGCTCGTATGCTACATATGTATTCCAAAAAGATACATTACCTTTTTGAATTAATTTGTGGAAGTATTAAAAAACATTTAGAAAATATGTTGAAACTGAAATTTACCCATGTTCACGACTTGCTTCCACCAGCGTGCATTCTTGTAGTCTCGACAGAAGTTAGAGGCGATGTGAAAGATGCAGTAAACAAATCTCCACAAGACACCTGAATGCCTAATTGCAATAATTAGTCCCTTCGATCAATTGAATATGATACAAATATTTTCATCTCTAACAACATATGTTTGTAAGTTCATCAGAAAGAATTCCCATGGTTCTATGTTCTCGGACTCCACAATGGCAAATGCTATAGGGAGCAAGTTTTGATTCCCGTCTTGAGAAACTACAATAAGTAGAATCTGCGCATATTTTCTGTATAGCCGAGTTCCATCAACCTGCACAAGCAGCTCGCAATGGGGAAAGGTCTGCATGCATGGATCAAACGTCCAAAACATCCAATGGGTAGTTTTTCTTCTCAGTTGTAGTTGGTCATTCGGGTCATAATAAGATGGTGTTTGCAACTCAATGACAGTCCTTGGCACGTACTCTCGCATAACAACCATCCACTATTGTATTTCATTATACGTCACATCCCAATCTCCGTACAATTTCTCTATGGTCACCTGTTCAATATCTACGCTTTTCGGTATGACACTCAGTACTGGAATCATTCTTACATTTCGACAATCAACACCGAAACAGGTTTGGTTGGCATGTCCTTCACCATTGGTATGATGTAGTTGCATATGGTTTTAGCATCAAGTTTGCGGTGATCTTGCGTCATACATGTAGAAGTGCATCTGTGAGGCTTAACAAATTTTCGGATCTCCCACATTTGTGACATCTAGATAAATGCAACTCGTATCCACCAATTGCGCTCTTCTATCGACCTTTAACACTCCCCAATATACAATGTCGGTTTAAACATGTTGACTTTGTAGTCAATTGACACATTCATGTTATACCACTTAATGATAAATACTCAGTCTTCCTTGGTCATAAATTTTTGGCCCACGAACAACTCCTTACATTTGAAATCTACGACCAATCGGTAAGCAAGTAGTATATTAAAGTACTTTAGGAACTTGGATGTATGCGCCACATCAGGATCTATAATCGATATGTAGGCCTCAAGATCATTGCGTATAAAAATGTCTCGACTCAAGTTCTCGACTGAAGATGTGCAAACATTTCCATCTTCATTCACGCCTTCGTTGTCGATATCATTCGAGACCTCATTTAGATAGGGATCATTATGATCTTCAACCTCATGATTAGAAAGACCATTATTATCATATCCATCTTCACCATCTACTTTGGTCTCAATCACCACAGGATGTATTTGTAAACGGGGACCCAGGTTAAGGTTCTCAGGTGTAGGTAGAGCATTAAGATCGATGCCGAACCCGCATACAGTCGATTGCCTCTCAACAGATGCTTTCGGAACCTCCGTACATGGATCTTGAACTTCATGTTGTTCACTTAATGAAGTGAAATCTTCAGGTGGCTCCACATCAGCTAACTTGACAAACAATTGAATCGATTCAGTGTGGCTATTCTAATTAATGAAGTGCGACCATTGTCTCCACATCGTCATTGTCTACAAGTTCCATATCGATGAATTTGATGGCATTTTTTGAAACTGAGAATTTGTAGAATAGTTTCAAGATCCTCCTCCTACAACATCTAACAATTTTTGCACTGATCCTTCCTTTCATATCATCAACTGATATATTTCTATTAAATCTTATTGCTATTTGTTGGCGACATTCAAATGTACAACCAACTGTTATTGTTAAAATTACCCTATCGAAATAAATGCATATGAATAATTGCCATCTTCAATACTAAATCTGTAAAAATATTTAAATACAATTAAATTTCTCAATAATTATTTGAAAAAAAACAAGATTCTATTGTAAAAAATATAATAACAAAAATTAATCACTGTACCAACCTTACAAATCTTTCTAACTTTTCTTCTTTATTTTCTTCTCTTTTACAAAAGGAATTCCTTTCCTTTCTTCTTATCCATTAACTGCTACAACCATTCAACAAAACACAACAAATACTATAACAATTCAACAAAACAAAACACAAAAATGACTACCACACTTCACACAAATTGCCATAATTGTTCAATTCAAATATATAAAGGTTTGGTACCGCTAGTGTAACATCCCTAACCCGTATCCATTGTCGGAACAGGGTTACGAACCAAACAGACAGAAATTTCAAACATTTCATAACATATAAATATTCATAATAAAACCAATCAAAATCATATATACTGTCCCTTATATGAGCCTTGAAGGCCCTAAATACGTATTAGAAACAAGTCGGGACAAAATCAAAAACTCAAAAAAATTTCGAAAAACATAAAAAAATTTCAAAGCTGTAGGGGTCACATGACCGTGTGGACAAGAAAATGACCACTTCCAAGCTATTTCTTTCACCCTTTCAAGCATAAACCTACAAGAAATTTGTACATGTATACAAGGCCTTTAAACATACTCAAATTATGCAAAGAATGACTAATCTCAATACCAAATATTTATACAACCAATATGCCAAAAGGCACCTCAATCATCAAGCATCAACTTATATATATACATGAGCACATTTGTGCAAACCTTAACCATACATATCTAATTAATCTCAATACTATTTCCATGCTATATCAAAAATAATCTCACTACATTTGACCACATTTATACCATTTACCAACTGACTTGTTTCCTTACGATTACATAACACAATTGACACATACCAACCTTATCATATTAGGCATACCATATTTCAATCATGCACATCTATTCAAGACTTTTCCAAAACATACCATGTATTGGCCATATTGAGATCGATACAACATATATCAACTTTGGTTATTTCAAACATGCATCAAATTGACCGTATTAACTATAACCAATAAGATATCAATAGTACCTTATTCAAGGCAACATTTCATACCATAATTATCAAATAAAATGACATATATATATATATACCAAACTCATTAATTAAACCTTAGACATAATCCACCTATAAATGCCATTATAACCTTAACCAATATATCAAAATCTACCAATATAATCGTTGGATAGTGGGTTAGATCTCCGATAAGCTTCCAACCCGATCGAGTTTCCAATAAAATGTACAGCAAGTGATAAACAACTACGTAAGCAATGAATGCTTAGTAAGCTCATACAAACTTTAAACATAATATTCCAATTCAATAATAAACTTTATATGATAAATATAAAGCTATACCAATGCCTCAAGATTTATCAACCACATAACCACTAACTCATAAATGAGTAAGTCTATCAACATCATATATTTGTTCATTCCTAACATAATAAGATTTTATAAAACGTTTTACACCATCATTAACATTTTCATAAAACTAGTAATAACTTCCTTTACTTGCTTTCCATTTCAGTTACTAAACATAAACTTAAATAAAAACATCAATTAACTAATTAATATATTTATTCATAACATAGGTAAGTTCAACCATAACATACGTAATTTCTCATACATAAGTACATTATTCAACTCATCAATCCCTTTTTCATCATATCACATTTCAATTATGAATTTACCATTTCATTTATATAATTCTAGACATAAGCATATACATCAATCATAATTTTAAGCATGACATAAGCCTAACCACCATCATCAATACACAAGTTAATGCATTTATATATATAACTCATTTTCATGTTTCAAATCACTATCCCATTTTCAATTCTCATACAATATCATCCAATATCAATCATAGTACCGTTTTATTTAATTACCCCTATTAACATGACTCAGACTCGGACGGATACACAGATCCAACCAACACACTAGTTTGGCACCCAATGCCTTATCGGATAAATCCAAAGTAGCAACTGTGCCCAGTGCTATATAAATTTGACACCTAATGTCTCATTAATTAAACCGACGTAATTGGCACCCAGTGCCTCATCGAATCAAAGTCCTTGAACTTTTCCTAACCTATGGCATGCTATCTATATCCGACTTAGCCTTATACAGTTAATAAGGTTCCAATTCACTTTCCAAATACAACCAATATCCAATTATCGTATTTGCACATTATCACATTTACACATATACATTCATTTCAATTCAAATAATCAATACATTCATAATATATATATATACCAATTCGATCTATTTCAATCAACTTTAATTTAATTCAATATCAAAGTGACAAATACTCACCTCAACCACTTACCATATGCATTAAATCAAAATACAACAATTAGTAACTAGGTTTGGATTGTAGAAATACAAATTGTACAATTGAAATATAAACACATATTAATGACTAATATCATAACTATCATATGTCAACCTTTTGAATTCATACATATTAGCACATCATTTCAACATCATTTCGTACTATACTCAAATTGCACATGCTAACATCTTTTATTTGATTAACAATGTCCTAATTCACACAATTGCTATATAAATAGCTATTCACATATCAAACCACAATTATTTGTACATTGTCATTAGCCATTCAATACTCAATTCATGAGTACATAACTCATGTATCTCATTCAATCACAACATATCTAATTTTCATTTATGTTCAGGCCAATATTCAATAAATAACAAATCTTTCAAATTCATTAAACAATTTACCTTTTCGAGATTTTCCATACGAAGAACGACTTACGGATATGAGTATATTGTCAGTCCAACTAAACACACCAGATGCTCACAAGAGCCAATCCCTCCAACACACCAAATCATGACTATACTCTATCCCGCGTTCAATCCGATCCGAGTAATCAAACTCAATATTATATCTCAAATTACCATTAATTATCAAAAATAATAAAATAAATATACAAGTCGTATTATGTTAATCTACTAAAAAATTCATACTGATGTTAAATTCTAACCGTACGAACTTACCTGGCTAAATTGCAGAAATGTCAAAGTATAAGGGCATTTTGGTAATTTTCCATTCTCCTCGATTTTCCACTCGACCTTGATCTAAATTAATAATTTCATTCAATTTATTAATTTAGACAATAAAATAAATTCTTTAATGAAATTTAGTATTTTTTTATAATTTTACAAAATTGCCTTGACATTTTCTTTTATTCAATTTAGTCCCTAAACCTAAAACATGAAAATTACCCATTTTCAATGGAAATTGATGCTAGCATAATATTCATGGCATTCATTACAGCCCATTTTTGCAATAATTTCACAACAAACCCTTGTTTTTTTACTATTTCAACAATTTAGGCCCTAATAAAAAAATTCATCAAAATTACTTAACAAAATACTTTTAAATATCAACCAACATCTCAAATTCATCATTTAATAACTAAAATCATATAGATTCATCAATGGCAACATTATAATCTTTAACAGTTTCAAAATTGAAGGTACGGGCTAACTAGACCTAGTTGCAGCGATCTAAAAAATATAACAATTATTAAAAACGGGGCTAAATTGAACTTACATGCACCATCAAAAGAATGGCCGAAACTTGATGCTTCCATGGTTTCTTTATTCTTTTTCGTTCATGAAGAAGAAGACACCAAAATGAATATAAAACATTTTGATTTTAATTTAATTTAATTTAATTATGAGATTACCATTTTTCCCTTAGCTAAATAAATAAATAAAACACCAAAGTCATGTCCATATTTGTCCATCACATAAATATATGGAATAATTACCATCAAAGGAAGGTTTAATTTCACAATTGGTACTTCAATTTAATTAAATTCTAACTAAATAAACTTATTTACAATTTAATCCTAAACTAATTAGGACTAAAAGAAGAATTAATCCAAAAGCTAATGGATTCAACCATAACACCACCGCCTGGAAACTTTGACCATGGTTTAATTGCTATTTAAGTCCCTTTTCCTTTATTCAATTAACCATTTAATCACTCAAATCAAATAGTAATTAAATTTTACATCTTTTACAATTTAGTCCTTTTTAATTAATTAACTATTGAAACGTTAAAATTTTTCAACGAAACTTTAATATCACCTTAACGAAACTCCGTAAATATTTATAAAAATATTTACAGCTTGGTTTATAGAAACGAGGTCCCGATACCTCATTTTCTAAAACCATTTGACTTTAGGGTCTTTCCACTTGAACTTAATTAATCATTCGAATAACATAAATTATCATATCAAAAATCTTTTTTAAAATAATATTTGACTCGTAAATATTAAATAATAATATTTATGAACTTACTCGTCAGATTTGGTGGCCTCGAAACTACGATTTCTGACACTACTGAAAAACGGGCTGTTATAGCTAGTGTAGCACCCTCCACCCTTTTTTACCCGTATTTTGCCCTATGTTTTGCCCGCTATAGTTGCTTCATACCAGTGCCGCTGTATAATGTCCCTCCACCATTAATTTTTTTTAAACATATTATGAACTAATGGTGGAGGCATGATTGGGCCAAAAAAATGGGTGGTGCTGCCACCCCTTCAAGCACCATCCATCAACATTGTTCATTTAATACCATTTTGATACATAATACCATCGGGATACCATTTTGATATTTAATTAAATTTTTTGGTATTATCAAGGTAAAAAAGCCTCAATTCACCATAGTTAATTGGATATATCTTTTTGTAAAATTTAAATTTATATTCATATATTTGTTTTAAATTTTGAATTTTTTTATTATTCGCATTAAAATTAAATATTGCCATTTAAATTTAAGATTAATTAGATTATTTATTGGATATTTAAATTCACTAAAAATATGTATTTAATAAATTTAACAAAAATTAAAATATTTTTTTTAAAAGTAAAACAAATAATGTATTCTTATATAGGAATTTGAATTCATTATTAGACAAATAAAATAAAATAAATTTATATAATAAATTTGAACCCATTATAGTAAATCAAATTAAAATAATGAATTTTCAAAAATTATTATCTATAATAATAGAATATTCAAATATGCAAAAAAAAAAAAAAAGGCAATTTAAATATATCTTAATTCGCATTATTTTTGTCACTTTATCATTCTTTTAATATACCTTGCAGAAATTTTAGGTTAAACTATACAATTAGTCACTAAATTATAGGTAATTTTTTTTTTTGCTTACTGAATTATTCAAAAGTTTCCATTTAAGTCATTAAGTTGTTAAACTCGATATTATATGGCTTTCTTTGTTTACACTACTTGCATCAATCCAAAGCTCTTTTTCCCCTTTTCTTCTATAGTTTAGGTTTTTTTTTTCATGAAACAACTTTGGACATCACAAATTTATAAACCAAAATCCAAATAGTATTTTTTCTCCTATCTTCGAAACTGATCGTCAGATCAACTTGGATTTAAGGTGTGTTCTTCTACTCGTTGTTGGGTACTAATCTACCATATCGATTGTCGAATCATCGCTTAGAGCTTGTTGGCTGAACTTTTAAAACAAAAAAATCTTAATAGCCCAATGACTTAAATAAATTTTTTTTGAATAGTTTAGTTACCTAAATGAAAACATTCGAATAGTTCGGTAATCAAATTGTAACATTTTTTAGTTAAATGACCAAAAAAACTAACCCATAATTTAGTGACTAATAGTATAATTTATTAAAAATTTCATTAATTGATATAAATGGTGTCATGCAGTATAATATTATGCAAATAATGAGGATAATCCATAACGAGCACGATAGGTGCATTATCATCTTTGAAAAAATAAGAAAGGATTTTTAAAAACGAAAAACAAAAGACTTAGACTCCCTTTAGATTTCATTTTATGATCACTTGTAACACCCCAAACCTGGCCTAAACTTTATGGCCGAATCTGGCGATGTTACATGATAGCGTTTGAAACTAAGTTGTTACAATAAAATAATTTTCATTTGTTTACACTTGTTGACTCCAAAATTGTTACTTATTTAGTCAATTGCTTTAACACATTTCGTTGCGAAAGATTTTAAAGATCGTTTTATGTAAATCGTGTCTTTAAAGAAAACTTTACCTTTTTAAAAACTGAGTTTTTAAACATCTAGCGGTTATAAATCCCTAAAAATAAATAATAACCCAATTTAAGTAAAAGTCCCAGAAAGTTCACAATTTACATCAAAATAAACCAATAATCGTAGTATGGGATAAAACCATGAGAGTCCAAAACCATAGTCACCATCGAGTCCTTCGTTGCACTGATCCGTCTAAGTTGGGGATTACCTGTGTACATTAAACAATTGGGTGAGTTTACGTAAACTCAGTGTGTAATCCTACAGAAAACATACAATAGCCAATCATGGTGCACAGTCAAAACAGTCAAAACAGTCCTGGGCCTAAGCCCTTCTCAGTATCAGTAAAAGTTTGGGCATTAGCCCATCTTAGTACAGTACTCAGTAAGTAGTAGGGCCTAAGCCCATCACAGTATTAGAAGCAGTTATGGAATATTCAGTAACAAAATCCTACTCAACCAGCCTCTACACACCATCTCCGTCCAACCCTATACTCCATGTGGGGATATAATCAACCCATCCATCCCTACACTCTGAAAAGTACCGAATGCAGCACTAAATAGTAGTTTGCAGCTGAGCTGCCAGTAAATTAGGCCCGAGGCCTTTCAGTACACTTCCTTCGAATAATACCAATCCCTATCCCAATGCAATGCAACATACAGTAATGACATGCTATATCATGGCAACAGTGCATGCAATATCAATTCATTAAATATCATCATGCTCGATAATATGCAAATATATATATGTATATATATATATATATATATATATATATATATCAGTCATACAGTCATTTCAGTCAATTAGGGGTCTAAGTAGTGCTTATCGACCCTATAGTAGGTTCACAGTCGACTTGGGTAACCTGTGCAACCTTAGAAAACGTTTCAGTAGAATGGGCTCACACGCTTATGTGGCTTGCCCGTATGGCCCACATGGCCTAAATTGGCCTTGGCCGTGTGGATCACGTGGCATGGCCCAGAATCCCACATGCCCGTGTGGCCCACATGGCCCAAATCGGTCGAGCCCGTGTGTCACACATGGCCTACCAGGCTATCACACGGCCGTGTCTGGTGCGCACGGCCTGGCCTCATTGATCACACGCCCTTGTTATGGCACACAACCTACCACATGGCCTACAACACCGCCGTGTGGCGTCAACATAATACTTTTTAACTTTTATCAAAACCTCATTTTCTGTATTTTTAGGTACACATCTAGTTTCGGTTGAAGCTAAACTGAACTCCGAGCACTCCAGAACCTAAATATTGACCAATACAACACCACAATTAGTCTTACTTTGTGACTAATCAAAATCCCAAAACCGAAATACTCATCCCTAAAGCAATGAACACTTATCGCAAAGCTTCAAATCATTTTGCTACGAACAGTACGAAGAGAGCCTTAAACCTTATGATGTGTTGCTGTCAAAATGTCAATATAATCCTAGTCAAAATTTTAACATCCCAACTTACAATGTATCAAAATACACTTACTGATACGATAGATAACGAAACTTAAGAACACAGAAACTCTACAACAAAATTAGCAGAATTGGGAATAGCATAAAATTTAGGAGAAAGGGAGCAGAGAAACTAACGTCAATTATTTTTAGGAAAAGAGAGAAAATTTTAGGAAAAGGAATCAAAATGAATTTGAAATAACTCCCAAATCCCATATTTTTCTCCCACTAATCTACTTCTCATACTTTTGCTTTGACCGAAACTCTCTAGGTCAAATGAGCAAAAATAAACTCCCTTGCTCGTGCAGGGATTCGAACCCTAGACCTCCAACACACCAACACCTCACTTAACCACCAGACCAGCAGTCCTATTCTGATATGATTCTACCAATAATTTAACATAAGCCTATGTAGCAAGGTTAAGGCTTTATTCAAGAAAAAGCTTAAAATTTGCCAAAGGCAGGGCTTGAACTTAGGACCTCTCACATACACCCAGAACACTTAACCACTGAAGCAAATACACATTTGTTTCAATTTAACGGGGACAACAATATAAATTTTGGGGCGTTACAACTTTACCTCCTAAAAGAAAATTTCGGCCTCAAAATTTACCTGATCAGAACAGATGAAGATATTGCTGACGCATCACATCCTCATGCTCCCATGTAGCCTCCTCAATGCTATGATTATGCCATAGAACTTAAGTAGAGGGATCGATTTGCTTATCAGAACCTTAATGTAGCGATCCAGAATCTGAATCGGCTCCTCCTCGAAGGTCAGATCTGGCTGAACCTCAATTTCCTCAATAAGAACGATGTACGTGGGATCATAGCGGTAGCGCCTCAACATCAAAACGTGGAACATATCGTGAATACGATCTAACTTTGGAGGTAACTCCAACTGATAAGCGACCAGTCCCACTCGTTTCAGAATTCGGTACGGTCCAATAAATCTAGGACTCAACTTACCATTACGACCAAATCTTAGTACCTTTTTCCATGGCAAGACTTTAAGAAAAATGAAGTCTCCCATAGAAAACTCGATCTCACGACGCTTTAGGTCTGCGTAAGACTTTTGTCCATCAGATGCCACTTTCAATCAACTTGAATCAATCTAACTTTATCCTCAGTATCAAAAACTAGTTCAGAACCCAGAACCTATTGCTTACCCAACTCAGTCCAGCATAAATGAGTGCCACACTTACAACTATAAAGTGCCTCGTAAGGTGCCATTTGTATACTAGACTGGTAACTATTATTGTAGGCGAACTCTGTCAACGACAAATACTGAAGTTGATTACACAACTCCTCAACATATCCTCTAGTATCTAAATCACCCTCTCAAATTGGCCATCTGTCTGAGGATGGAAAGCAATACTGAAGTCTAACCTTGAACCTAGTGCCTCATGTAGCTTTTTCCAGAACTGAGACGTGAAGCGAGGATCCCTATCAGAGATGATCGAAACTGATACCCCATGCAGTCTCACTATCTCAGACACATACAGTTTAGCCAGCTTTTGCAGCAAGTAGTCAGTACGAACTAGTATGAAATGGGCAAACTTGGTTAATTGATCCACGACGACCCATACAGAATCCTTCCTAGTGGGTATGAGGGGTAACCCACTAACGAAGTCCATAGTCACTCACTCCCACTTGCAAAGTGGAATCTTAACTGACTGCAACAACCCTGAAGGTAACAGATGCTAAGCCTTAACCTGCTGGGAAGTCAGTCATTTACCCACAAAATTGATAACCTCTCGTTTAAGTCCTAGCCACCAGTATAACTCACGAAGGTCTCGGTACATCTTATTTCCACCAGGATGCATAGCGTAGGGGCTACTAAGCGCCTCTTTTAGTATCAACTGCCTCAATTCAGTGTCTTTCGGTACACAGATTCTCCCACGGAAATAGAGTACTCCTTCGTTATTCAGTTCAAAGTCCTCAGTATGCCCACTCTCAACTTGCCAGAAACAAAGACCCAAAGATTCGTCTTCCAACTACTTACCCTTAATCTGCTCAATCCACGTAGGCTAAACCTAAAGTTCAGCTAGCAGACTTCCATCATCAAATAAACTGAGGCGAGCAAACATCGCCCTTAAATCAGTCATAACCTTACGGCTCAATGCGTCGGCCACCACATTGGCCTTACCAGGGTGGTATTCAATCGTACAGTCATAGTCTTTAAGCAGCTCAATCCATCTATGCTGCCTAAGATTTAGCTCCTTCTGAGTGATGAGATACTTGAGGCTCGTATGATCCGTGTAAATGATACACTTTTCACCATATAGACAATGCCTCTAGATTTTCAATGCGAACACCACTGCAGCCAAATCTAGGTCATGCATCGGATAATTCGCCTTATGGGTATGAAGTTGAAGAGACGCATACGCTACCACCTTACCCTATTACATCAATACACATCCCAAACCGACATGTGATGCATCGCTGTACATAGTAGACTCTTTTCCAGACTCTAGCTGTATCAAAACCGAGGCCTCAGTCAATACCATTTTGAGCTTCTCAAAGCTCTCTTGCTGCATATCAGTCTAGTTAAACAATATATCCTTACTTAACAACTTAGTCAAGGGTGCCACAGTCAGTGAAAACCCTTCTACAAAACGTCGATAATACCCTGCTAGTCCTAGAAAATTGCGGATCTCAGATACAGTCTTAGGCTACTTCCAATCCAAGACTACCTTATTCTTTTGAGGATCAACTCTAATCCTCTCAGCAGAAACCACATGTCTGAGAAATGCTACTTCACGTAACCAGAACTCACATTTACTGAACTTGGCATACAGTTGTTTCTCTCGCAGAACCTGTAGAACCACTCTAAGATGTTCATCATGTTCATCCTCAGTCCTCGAATACACCAGTATGTCGTCAATAAATACCACTATGAACCATTTCAGATAGGGCTAGAACACTCGGTTCATCAGATCTTTGTAAGCTGCTGGTGCATTGGTCAGTCCAAATGGCATCACTAGGAACTCATAATAACCATATCGAGTCCTAAATGCTGTCTTGTGTACATCAGTATCCTTAACCCTCAACTGATGATATCCTAATCGGAGGTCAATCTTAGAGAAAACTGAAGCCCCTCAGAACTGGTCAAACAGATTATCTATCCTCAGTAAGGGATACTTATTCTTGATTGTCAACTTGTTCAATTATCGATAGTCAATACACATACGCATGGATCCATCCTTCTTTTTCATGAACAGAACTGGTGCTCCTCACAAAGACACACTAGGGCAGATGAATCCACCATCCAGTAACTTTTAAATCTGAGCCTTAGGCTCCACAAGCTTTTTCGATGCCATTCTATAGGGAGCGATTGGCACTAGAGCTATACCAGAAAGGAGCTCAATCCCGAAATCTACTTTACGATTCGGAGGTAACCCAGGTAGCTCTTTCGAAAAAACATCTGGAAAATCCTTAACCGTCCTAATATCCTTAACCGAAGAATCTCTAGAATCTGAAACACTGATATAGGCCAGATATGCTTCACATCCCTTACGAACCAACTTTTTTACCCTCAATGCAGAAATAACATTCGATAAGTAGTTTCAACGTTCTCCAATTACGACTACCTCACTATTCTCCTCAGTTTTTAGTACAACCCTTTTTTTTGGCACAATTTAAGCTCACTCGGTGTTTAACCAACCAGTCCATTCCCAGTATCAGATCAAACTTTCCAAAAGGCAGTTCCATTAGGTCAGCTAGAAAAATAGCCCCTTGAACCTCTAAAGGAACGTCTCTAAACAACTTATTTACCCTTACTGATTGTCCTAACGGACTTAGTACAGTCACCTCACTTGCAGTGCTTTCAACCAAGATACCCAAGTTTTTGAACACAGTACAAGCTATATAGGAGTGAGTGGATCCTATATCTATCAGTGCAGTATAAGATAGTATAAGATACATTATAAATAAATAATGTACTCATGATAACGTCTAGAGCATCTCCATCCTCTCAGCGACATATAGCATAAACTAGAGCTGGCTGCCTCACCTCTGTATGACCAGCATCTCTACCCGGTGCTCTTTAACCACGACCCAACCCATTACCACATCTGGCCTGACCACGACCTCTCGGTGGCTGCTGAACTACTCTTGGTGGTGGTGTAGTACCAGTACCCAAAGCTTGCATTTGATCAGACCTTCACGGACACTCTCTAATACGGTGCTCTAATGAACTGCACCTCAAACAGGCCCTAGTTCTTTCCAACCCTTACCTTAATGGCGTCTACCACGGTCAATACACGACAACTATCGAGTAGCAGCAATAGGAGCCCCAACTCAGATTGGCCCATCAACTCTGAACGAAACTCAAGGGCTCCGAATCCCTCTTGCTCCTACCTCTCTCTCAGTTCTGGCACTAAGCGCACTTCACTTCCTCGGTGATTGTCACCATATCAACCAGTGCAACAAAGTCTCACTCCCTCTGTGGAGCTATCAGAACCCTCAAATTATCCCTGAGGCCATCCTCGAAGCGAACACATCACTCATACTCAGTCGCCACCATACCTCGCGCATAGCGGCTCAGTCTAAAAAATTCAGCCTCATACTTGGCCACCGATCTATCTTCTTGAGTCAAATTTAGGAACTCTCTCCTACAGGCATCCACATAACTGGCCTCTACATACTTTCCCTAGAAAGCAGTCTTAAAGAACTTCCAGGTTAGTCGATTGAGCTGAGTGCCCTCCTTAACAGTGAGCCACCACTGATATACCTCATCTCGTAGCAGTGATACAACACCCTTTAATTTCTGTTTGAGGGTGTAGTCCAGATCGTCCATAATCCTCTCTGTGGCCTCCATTGAGTATTCAGCCACATTAGGGGCAACTCTAGCAATACCCTTGAAAAGCTCAGCTCTGTTAGACCGGAGTCATTCCGTAACCAGCCTGCGGCCTCTAGCTTCAGTTTTGGGCCCAGTGACCTTCTCTAAAATTCTTAACATGGCCTGGGACAGTGCGTCGTCCCCAGCTGCTCGATCATGAGACCCAGTCTCAGTTACAGGTGAAGCCGGTGTCTCACTAGTATCCAAATTAGGCAGATTTCCAGATGACAAAGACCCAGCTCGAGCACCTCTATAGCCTCTCCCACGGCCTCTTGTACCCCGTCCACGAGTACCTCTGGTGCTCATTGTCTAATGGCATTTTTATCTATATTAACAGTTTTATGCATCAGTTTACAGTTCCAGTGTTTATTAACATATATTTTATGAAAACAGTATTAGAAGTGTAAAGTTTGTTTCGTACATCGCAGTGTCAATCAATGTCTATCAGTTTTACTACAGTCTCAGTATCACTATTTTAAGTTCTTTCAGTACAATATATCTATTGTAGTCTCAGTATATACTACCAAACACAGTTTCAATTTTAGTTTAAACAATTTACAATTTTAGAAAACTTACTAGATCGGCACCGGAGACTCGGTGTACCATACTTTCAGTTAAAATATTTAGAAATCAGTTCTTAGAAATCACATCTTAGAAACCCATATCTACAGTTGAGTTTTGTAACCCTGCTCTGATACCACTAAATGTAACACCCCAAACCCGGCCTAGACGTTGTGGTCGAATTTGGCGATGTTACATGATAGCGTTTGAAACTAAGTTGTTACAATAAAATAATTTTCATTTGTTTACACTTGTTGACTCTAAAATCGTTACTTATTTAGTCAATTGCTTTAACACATTTCGTTGCGGAAGCTTTTAAAGGTCGTTTTGTGTAAATCGTGTGTTTAGAGAAAACTTTACCTTTTTGAAAATCGAGTTTTTAAACGTCTAGCAGTTATAAATCCTTAAAAATAAATAATAACCCAATTTAAGTAAAAGTCCCAGAAAGTCCGCAATTTACATCAAAATAAGCCAATAAGCGTAGTATCGGATAAAACCATGAGAGTCTAAAATCGTCGTCACCACCGAGTCCTCCGCCGCACTGATCCGTCTAAGTCTGGGATTACCTGTGCACGTTAAACAATTGGGTGAGTTTACGTAAACTCAGTGTGTAATCCCACAGAAAACATACAATAGCCAATCATGGTGCACAGTCAAAACAGTCAAAACAGTCTTGGGCCTAAGCCCTTCTCGATGATCGATAAAAGTTTAGGCATTAGCCCATCTCAAGATCAATATTCGATGAAGTAGTAGGGCCTAAGCCCATTCTGATGTCGAAGCGATCATGCAATATTCAGTAACAAAATCCTACCCAACTAGCCTCTACATACCATCTCCGTCCAACCCTACACTCCATGTGGGGATATAATCAACCCATCCATCCCTACACTCCAAAAAGTACCAAATGCGGCACTAAACAGTGGTTTGCAGTTGAGCTGCCAGTAAATTAGGCCCGAGGCCTTTCAGTACACTTCCTCTACACAATACCAACCCTCATCCCAATGCAATGCAACATATAGTAATGACATGCTATATCATGGCAATAATGCATGCAATATTAATTTATTAAATATCATCATGCTCGATAACATGCAAATATATATATATCAGTCATACAGTCATTTCAGTCAATTAGGGGTCTAAGTAGTGCTTACCGACCCTACAGTAGGTTCACAGTTGACTTGGGCGACCCGTGCAACTTTAGAAAACATTTTAGTAGAATGGGCCCACACACCCATGTGGCTTGTCCGTGTGGGCCCACACGACCCAAATTGGCCTTGGTCGTGTGGATCACACGGCCTGGCTCAGAATCCCACACGCTTGTGTTGTTTACCCGTGTGGCCCACACGTCCCAAATCAGTCGAGCCCATGTGTCGTACACGGCCTTCCTGGCTATCACACGGCCGTGTCTAGTGCGCACGACTTGGCCTCGTCGATCACCTGCTTGTGTTATGGCACACGGCCTTCCACACGTCCTACAACATGACCGTGTGGCATCGACATAATGGTTTTCAACTTTCGTCGAAACTTCATTTTCGAGTACACACCTGGTTTCGTTTGAAGCAAAACTGAACTTTGAGCACTCTAAAACCTAAATATTGACCAATACAACACCATAATCAGTCTTACTTTGCGATTAATCAAAATCCTAAAACCAAAATACTCATCCCTAAAGCGATGAACACTTACCGCAAAGCTTCGAATCGATTTGCTACGAACAGTACGAAGAGAGCCTTAATCCTCACGATGTGTTGTTGTCAAAACGTCAATATAATTCCGGTCAAAATTTTAACATTCAAACTTAAAAAGTATCAAAATATACTTACCGATATGATAGATAACAAAACTTAAGAACACAGGAACTCTACAGTAAAATCAGTAGAATTGGGAATAGCACGAAATTTAGGAGAAAGGGAGCAGAGAAACTAACGTCAATTGTTTTTAGGAAAAGAGAGAAAATTTTGGGAAAATGAATCAAAATGAATTTGAAATAACTCCCAAATCCTATATTTTCTCCTACTAATCCACTTCTCAAACTTTTGGTTTGACTGAAACTTTCTCGGTCAAATGAGCAAAAATAAACTCCCTTACTTGTGCAAGGATTCGAACCCTAGACCTCCAACACACTAACACCCCACTTAACCACTAGACCAGTAGACCCATTCTGATAGGATTCTACCAATAATTTAACATAAGCCTATGGAGCAAGGTTAAGGCTTTATTCAGGAAAAAGCTCAAAATTTGCCAAAGGCTTGGCTTGAACTTAGGCTCTCCCACACACACCCAGAACACTTAACCACTAAAAAAAATACACATTTGTGTTGTAACACCCCTTACTCGAGTTCAACATCGGAATAGGATACGAGGTCTTACTGTATTTAAACACATGCTTACAAACATTTTCGTGCCATAAACTTTTGTAAAAAAAATTAAAAATTTTTTGAAAACCGAACATAAAGTCCCTAATACGAGCTCACAAGGCCTAAAACACACTTCGAAAAAGATTCAGGACTTAACTGAGTACTTTAGAAAACTTTGAAAATTTTTAAGGTAACCAGGGGCATACACCCTTGTAGAAGAGTAGCACGCCTGTGTGTCTTCTTAACATAGGCATGTTGAAGGCCCGTGTGACTCACACGGCCTTAGCATATAGGAACAATCCCATGCCCCTAGCACGTGCGAATTTATTTTTCGATTCGAACCTACAAGGGTTTTCACACGGCTTGGCACATGCCCGTGTCAATGGCCAGTGTCTCCCACACGGCCATGACACGTCCGTGTCTCAGCCCATGTGCAAAAACCTTGACATTCTTATTTCTAACGTCAGCAACCCCTTAAGGACACACGGCCATGGTATAGGCCCGTGTACTAGGCCGTGCCCTCCACACGGCTGAGACATACGGCCATGTCTCTGCCCTTGTGTTTACTACCATGCATACTGACTTGAAAAATTGAGGTGCAGGAGACACACGGCCGAACTACACGCCTATGGGGCAGACTGTGTGTCACACACAGCCTAAACATAAACCCGTGTGTCTGCCCATGTGGACAAAAATAAGGCTACTTACCAAGCCTTTGTGCCACCCTTTCTTGCACCAACCTACACAATATCAACCAAAACCAATCCAAGCATAACACATATAACCAAATCAACCACAACCATAAGAAATTTGCATCAAACGCATTTAATAATAAGCAATATTAGCCAATATTAATGGCCTATACAATATGAATATCACATCCATCATATGAGCCAACACTTGTGGCTGAACTAACATGACACTAAACAAAAGATTCAAGTCTCTATACATGCCACAATCAAACATTTAAACTAGCTATACCAAAAGCTTCAACTGATAGTGTGATCGATGCCTCCGACGTCCCTTAATCCCTGATACTAGCTTGGCGGCATTATGAGAAAATGGAAAAGAGAAGGAATAAGCACAAAGCTTAGTAAGTTGCATATAAATAAGTAACAACATCAACCATACATATTATAAATCATCACAACATTCTTGAATGAACCAAGGTTAATATCACTACATGCTTATATATCACAAGTATAAGCCAAAGATTACAATATCATCCTAAAATCATTTCATAGCTAGAACTTACTTATGTCATTCTTACCATCAAGGCAACATAATTAGACTCATATCTCATAAGTTTCCAATAAGAACCTGTACCACTCACAACATGATTATATCATTCCATATCATTATCATAAGATTAAAAATAACTCATGGAACCATTTGGAATACTAAAGGATATCTGACAAGCCTTACACAAAGGGTGAATTGCCGAAGCCATGTTCCAAACATGGTCTTACACTGGCTCACATGTCGAGGCTGATGCCATGTCCCAGACATGGTCTTACACTAGCTTTCTTCTCAATGCCGATGCCATGTCCCAGATATGGTCTTACACTGGCTTTCATGATGTGGCCGATGCCATGTCCCAGACATGGTCTTACACTGGCTCTCACAACATTGCCGATGCCATGTTCCAAACATGATTTTACACTGGCTCTCATATCATGGCCGACGTCATGTCCCAAACATGGTCTTACACTAGCACACATATCATCCAAAAGTCATGGCATGGATATCGAATCTATTCCTAGGTTAAATCGAGAATCTACTACATTAAATTTCCATCATGCATTACTCATAAGCAATTTCAACCATATTACGCAAATTAATCATTCAACACATAATAACGATATAGTTACCTTACTTACGTACAACTTATCTCGGTATACAAAAAGTGGGCGACTAGTTGGATTTAGTCTACTTGCTTGGCCTTCCCCCTGTCTAGGTCTGGATCTCGTATTTCATAATATAAAATGATAAAAATTCACTAATTTATTCATCATTTTAATCAATTCATTTCATAATTCATATTTTGGCAAAATAACCATTTTACCCCTAGACTTTCACAAAATTACTATTTTACCCCTAGACTCGTAAATCGATTTTTATCGAATTTTCTCACTACCCAAGCCTAGATGAATTTTTTTTTATACTAGAAGCAGCCCACAGTTCCCATTATTTCATACACTTACCACATAATTTTAACTTATGCAAAATGGTCCTTAGTTAGAGTTTCTATGAAAACTACTTCACAAAAGTTGTTTGTTTAACAACCAAGATTCATTTTCTTCCATAAAATTTAGCAAAAAACATGAATACTCTCATGGAAAAACCCTAGACTCTCAACCATTTTGCAAAATAGTCCCCTCATTAGATAGCTTATGCTACTAGGGTCCCAAGAGTACAAAAATTTTCAAGAAAAGTTATCAAAATCACTTACTTATGAGAGAAATTAATGGCTGAAAATTTCAAGCTTTCAAAACTCCTTCCTTGCTAAACATTTCGGTGGAGAAGAGAATAAGATAAAAAAGATGATAGCTTTTCCTTATTTTATTTTATTCTAGTCAAATTGGTCACCAAATTTCACCTATTTTTGACCCCTTTTGATTTTCTTGTCCTTATGGCCGGCCATGCCATTAATAAAGGCCTATTTGCTCTTTAAGGACCTTTAATTTTGGTTCTCTAACTATTTGACACCTTTAGCTAATGAAATAAAACTTTTATCCCTTATGCGATTTTGTCCTTTTTCGCAATTAAGCATGCAATCGCTAAAATTATTTCACCGAAATTCTCATGCACTCATATAAATATACTATAACACATAAAATAATATAAAAAAATTCTCTGACCTCGAATTAGTGGTTCTGAAACCACTGTTCCAACTGGCCCAAAATTGGGCTGTTACATGTGTCAATTTAACGGGAACAGCAATATACATTTTGGGGTGTTACATCACTCAAAAACAAAAATTCCAAAGCTTGTGATAGTTTTTTACCCCCAAAAATAACATTTGATGAGTGTTTTCAAAAGATAGCTAGAAGATGTGGAAAAAATCTCTCTTTCAACAAAGACTTAGTTGCTTATTTATAGGCAAATTCTTAAATTAAGGACCAAATTATGTACTAATGACTATTTTAATCATTATTCATTTTAGGTAAAAGTATTATGTAAGTCTCTGTACTTAGAGTGGATTGCATTAGTGGATTGCATTTTAGCCCCTCTATTGAAAAAATGAGCAAATTAGTCCTTATACATTTCGAAGCGTGCAAATTAGCCCATCCATTAAAATTTTCTGTTAAATAATGAAGTGAAACATGCTGAAAATTATTTCTTTACAGGTAAACTATAAAAATGTTCACCCAACTATGATTTTTATTATATTTTGGTCACCCAACTATTAATTTTTTCGATTTAATCACTAAATTTTTTGAAATGAAATATTTTAGTCACTTTGAGCTGATGTGAGCATTTTTTATTGATCTAGTAACAAAATTAGTGCTCTAATGTTTACACATTCTATCAATTTGATCCTAAATATAAAAAAACATTAAATTTGACCTTAATATTTACAAAATTTATCAATGTAGTACTAATTTTAAAAATATTAAAAAAATCAGTTTTAACCCTTTATAACCCATTAGCTAACTAGTGATGGCAACGAGGCAAGGCGATTTTTTGCCCGCCCTGACCTGACTCAATGCTCTACCACCATGCTCCAACCCCAACTTGACCCAAACTTCAAAAAAATTAACCTACATGAATCTAAACTCGAAAATTAATAGTATACTCATTCCGATCCGATTCGACCCAATCCAAGTTTATTTTTTTAAAATTTATGATTAATTATTTTTTAAAATGAAAGGTTTTGACACCATTTCTTATTAGATTTGCTTAATGATTTATCTTTAGAGTTTCCTGCTAATGTATATTTACACACATATGATTACTGTTGGAAAAATCTCGCTTAAAAATGGTTTTCTGTCACAGTGAAAAATGAAAATTTTGGAAATCGAGCCAATTTGTGATATTTATAGCAATAAACTTTTTCCCAAAAACGTACTTGTGCTTTGTGCGATATGGATCCTAGAAGTTCCCGGCTTTCAACCGAATGACTTTCTTCACTCTTCTCATACCATGAATTACTTCGAGTGTGAGCTCAAACAATCACGAACCAAACACAAAACCTAAAACGATTTAATTATTTTCAGTAGGAAAGTAGTTCTCTCTGAATAAAAACCTATAGAATTGTTTTTACTAGAAAATAAAATTTATACTTAGAAAATAAATTCTCACCATTTTCTGGCAGAATAACAATATTGAAAACTTATATGAACTGTTATGTTAAATAGCTTTATCAGTGTCATCTATTTATAGGTAGAAACAGGAGAATCTTGGTTGAATTAGTATAACACAAATAATATTTATTTAATAAAAAAACTACTTTTATAGTTTAACTAGAAGAAGGGGCAGCACTCCCTAGTTAAATACACTAGGGATACCGCTCCTCGTATTTAATATGAGGGAAGTTTGGTCCTCTCTTGTTTTAGGTCCAATTATATGTGCTTCCTGTATTTTTAATCCAACACTTTATAATTTAATCAAACTCAATACATGTTTTTCTATTTACAAAAATAAATATTATTTATAAATTAATTTTCCAATTAAATAATTTTATCAACCCAATTCTAACAGTTAAAGTCATGACAACTTTATCATAAAAGAATCTATGAGACAATATATTTACTTTCCAAATTCTGTGGATTCACAATGACTAATTAATTTAATTCCATTTTTGAGCTTCAATTATTTAATTAAATAATAATTCAAAAATTTTAAATTAATTCTCAAGTCATTTCTACACCCAGTGAGAAACACATTCATTTCAGAATGTGACCTATTTCTCTAACTTTATCATTTCCATCTATTTATGTTCATTTGATTATTTAGTCAATTCGTTTTTGGTTTCAACGAGCTTACGGAGTGATCAATTGAAAATATATAATCAGGGCTAAAATGATTTATAATTAAATTTTAGCTTTTTACCTATTAATTATACTAATTTAGTCACGAAGTCATTCCATTATAGTATCGTGACTAAGCTCTCCCTAATTACATATCATTACGAAAGCTACTCAAGCAGTGCTCATCCAATAACTTTGTCATAAGTGTGTTACCCTTATAGGATATCCTTAATCTTTTTGGGATAAATTTGTTCTCCCAATATGATCCTATTTTATCTCATGGTAACCATTACATCTTCTTTCATCAAAAGTCAATTATTATCAAATAATAATTAAGTTATTTATCACAAAGGCAAACAATTTGTGACCACGTTTACTTTCCATCTATCATATAATGTTAATGAGAGGATATTATTTACCCTTTACTTGAGTTATGAATTCCACTATTATGAATGATGCTACATACTGTAGAAGTCGTATACTTAATGCACTAGTTTTCGGTTCCTTATCTATTTGAACTCAGGTTTTTACTTACATCTAAATATATGAGTCATGTATACATAGTCTATCATCCACTCAGGATTAATGTAAAAAATTCATAAACGGGTCTAGGATCTATTCTACTTGGGTCATGTCTAATGTATTGTTAGTCCAGTTAGTCACATCTACGTCTTTTTCTCTTAGGAGTCATCCGCTCTAATGCTCAAGACAAAAAATCTCCCAATTGTACTTAATAGATGACATATTAGTCTTTCAATTGATTTGTTAATTTTCGCTTAGACTAAAGACATGTTTAGGTTCATCTACTAATATAAGTTGTCCTTCCGTATTACGATCTGACCACATAATACCGCTTAGTATAAGTTAAACATTAGGAAACCAGTGAGCCAATATTTTCTTTCATTTTTTTTGCATGCAAAAACCATTGAGGACAATATATAAGGGTATTAATGTAATTTATGAATATTTTTATTAAACCAATTTTTTCAAAATATACAAGTGTACATAGATGAAAATACTACACTCAAGGCACTAGATCCAAAATTACAACACATAAGAAAAAAAAAAGAAGGAACAAAGATTACTTTAATAAATTATTAAATGAAGAAGATAGAAAAAAAGAGGGAAATAACCTTACAAGGGTGGTGAAAAGGGACCAGTATAGAGGCAGAAGAATTAAAAGAAAATAAAGACATTAAAAGCGTTATCTATTCGAGTAGTAATGTAGCCAGTTATTCCAAATAGGTTCTGATTGCCTTTAAAAGTGTTATCGTTTAGGGTATAAATAGCACACGAAAAAATATATAATTAAATTGGCGGTGCTCGCAAGTATACGAGTCAAATTGTAATATATTATTTGTGTTACAACAGAATAAAGAGAATTATTTTGAAGATTGTACCCAAGGGAGGATGGATTAAATCTATAGAAAATCTCTTTACAGTAATAAGTCTAAATAGTAATAATTAAATCCTATATTACTACATATCATAAAATTGATGAAGATTAAAAATTAAATAATTGAAATAAATAAACAATAAAATAAACAAACGACTAAATCAATAAAATCAATAAGGAAGATTAACTCATTTTGGGGGTTGTAATTAACTTCATATTAGTGTTTTTGGGTGGATTAACTATTAACCAACCAATTATTACCTCTTAGCCTTTAACTGATTAATTAATTAGTTGATACTCGCTTATCTACGAACCTCACTTTCTCAACCAGGATAAATTATAATTTACTTGGTAAACTTATCTCCTAACCTCTTTTAACCTATAATTACTTCCTAGAGTTTTCATGCCTAAGGTTTAGGAGCACGTGATCTATACTAACCCCAAATCCTCTATTAATCATGTCCCCATACACTTGTTAATCTCCCCTAAGGGATTAGCCACTCATGACATTCATAATCTCAATCTCATTTGAAATAAACATATAAATAAACAAGGTTGAATCTAAAGAAAAAAGAGATGTAAAAATAATCTTATGGATGTTGATTGGAGCACGGAGTAGTGTATCTCTCGATTAGAATAATCAAATCTTGTCGCTTGTGAAAGAGAAATAAACTGGATACTTCGATTTGAGAAAAGAACTCTTGGATCAAAATCAGGTCCAAGAGAAGAACAAAACATTTTAAAGAAAATAAAAGAAAACTTAATCTAATCTTACTCCTAAAATACAAGGGTTTTTGGATGCATCTAAGACGATTTAGTTATATCAAACACCTAAGGTTTTATATATAAGAGTGTTGGAAGCCTGAATTAGGTATTCAACATGTATTAGGTCTTCGTATAAAGTTGATTGTGCGGATGAAAATAGTCCCGGAATACTTGGCCACCACGTCGAGGCTATGTTGCGCCATGCAAGGCCTATGGCATGACACGATAGGTGATTTCTGCCTTCTTTGGTTTGTGTCGTGCTTTCATGGCTTGGGAAGCTTATGCATCACTCGTCTCTTGCTCCTATGTCCATTGGGCTTATAATTCATTATCCTACAGACTTAATTACATAAATTAAAACTACGTAGGGCCCGTGTTGGTCTAATAGGTCACAAACACTCATAAATGTGTTAAAATACACTTATTTTACTACAATTTAATACTAACTACGAAATACCAAAATTTCAATAATTAATATTGTAAGTGCTAGAATACAAGTTCCTTAAGTGCGAAAATATATCAAAATTACTAATACATTTGATGGCAGGTCAAATACCCCCACACTTAAGTCTTTACTTGTCCTCAAGAAAACTAAACAACAATGAAATAAAAATAGAAACCAAACTAAACTGAAAATAAGAAATAAACATGCAAGAAAATAAAATGTACTTGAGATAGCTTGACACAGGAAATTGGACATAAATATATTACCAAGATAACGTAAATAAACATGTAACTCTAGTATACAAAATTGACTTACAACTTTTAAAATTAGACGGGTTAATTCAATAAATTACAAAGCAAACAAATAAAAGAATATTAAGTATAAGTTTCCATCAAAACATGTGACGACCCGAAAGTTAGGGGTGTCAAAAAACATACTTCTACGACTTTGTTTTCGTGAATCTGGCTTATAATATTTATTTATTTATTTCATTGTTAAATATTTAGAGTTGCCTTAGAAATGAATTGAATGGTGGACTTATAATTTAAATTTGTCGATATTAAAATTTAAAATACAGGAACCAAATCAAGCATGTGACAAAAAATTAAATTTATATTAAATTGCATGGTGGAAATAGGATAAAGGACTCATTAAATAAATAGACCAATTTGATAACTAATGATAGTGGAAATGTATGAGTATCATCATGTATAGTATGTTAGTTATATTATATTTATTATTTTATTTATAAAATAAAGGAAAGTGTTAATAAGGGATATTAAATATAATAAAAGAAAGAAAGTTAGTGGGGAAAGGGGTTTTCTTCTTCTTTGTTGCTGCCGAAAGTCCATGGAAAAGCTTGGGAAAAGCTTTGCTATTTTCTTTATTTATAATTTGGAATGCATGTAAGTGTTTTCTCAAAGGGATTTTCATTTTGATTATATTTTTGAGTTAGGAATAGATTAATTTAGCTATTCCATATGTTAAAATGTGAAAACTTTGGAAGTAGTGGATAATGCCATAGATGAAGTTTAAGTTTTCTTTGAGTTAATGATGAACTTTTTATGCATAGATTCTTTATGGAAAACAAATTTGTTAAGGAATTTCATAATTTGTAAGTTAGTGATGAATTGAATAATTAGATTGAGCTTGATGATGTTGGGAGAATTTTTGGCATGCAAAGGTTGTTTTATTTGTATGGTTGTGTGCTAGAAAAATAATAATAATATAATGAATAAAGGATGTTAACTTAAATTGCTATTTTGGTGTAGTTGTATGATAAGGTTAAGGGATTTAGATTAAATTGAATAAATACAATATCTTGGGTTAGTTTTGCAAAATGCTATTAAATGTGAAATATATTATTTTCTTCCTAATGTTTTAAGATTATATCATTGTATCTAGAGCAAGAAATAAGCGATTCAGTTGTTAAACACAAGAAAGGAAAAGTGGTTGAGTAGACGATGTTGAATACCAGTTGTCACTGCACGGGGGTAACGCGTAGGTTTGTGCAAGTGTACACAGTTATTATCAAATAATAAGTAAATATCGAGTTATCATCTCCACAGGGATTGTATTTGTGTTAAATCACTTAATTGTAAAATTATACTAACAACTTGGTAAATAAAAACACAATATGGTTGAGAACTGATGATTAACATTGAATATATTAAACTAAATGCAATGATCCCTAATGCAAATTATCCTAAGTATGCAAACTATATGAATGAAATAGATTTTAGCAAAATTAAACACAATTTGCAACAATTATAACATAAATAAACTAGGACAATTACTTTAATTAAACTCAATTTATTATCAACATGCTTAATAACATTCGAAAAAACATTCCATGGCAACTCAATCTTTCATGAGTTTGGAAACCACATTAGGTCCTTTTGGAATCCTTTACTTAGTAAATACTCATTTTACTGATCCTTATTTACTAAGGGTTTCTTAGTATTCATGTGAGGTAAGAGGGACGTGTTACGTTTGAAACAATTTAATCACACAAATCTAAAAACTATGCAGATAACAGAGCTTGGTTAGAGTTGTTATGTAACCTGTAATTTAATCGGGTTAGGATCTAAATTGAGCTTGCACATTTCAATTATGTGTCCACTAGCCGTCGTCTGGTTAGGATTGCTCAGGTAATTCAGGTGCATTTCAATCACCTATGAACGAAATACAGACTTGATTTTAATTGAAAACATGATCGATTGAGGCACAAACAGTATAAGCATGAATCAAATAAATATTATTTAATCAAAGCAATCATCCTAGCTTAAATAAAATTAAGCTAACATTATTGTAAATAAGAACAAAGAACACATAGCAAACATTTTTAGATTAAATTAAAGAAAAGAAAGATTAAACCCAAATCAAAGTGGTTGTCACCCAAGGCACTGACCGACGAGGCTCCTTCACTCCTTCACTTTGCTCCTTTGCTGATGGCTCTCCAAGGTGGCCAACCAAGGGCTCTTTAAAAGGCTTAATTTCAAAAATCTCTATGAAGAGATGATGCTAGGTGTGGGGAATGGAAAATGCTAAGAGAATTGAGAGAAAAGAGAGAATGACGAGGGATGAGGGATGAATGACGATGGATTAAATGAGGTCTTATTTATTGGTGAAGAGAGGAGGGTAGTTTGCTAAAAATAGAGAGGTTTAGTCTCTTCAAGCTTTTCCAATGAGTGGCTGGTCATGCTTAGTAGATTTTGAGTTGAATTTTGCTTGATTTTTAAGCAATTTAAATGCCATAACAACTCAGGACTGAGACTCGGTCAAATGTAAATCTTTGAGCGAATCTCTAATTTCTTCAACATTGCAAGGACCTTGTGTAATTAAACCAAAAAGTGGTTTATGTGGAAAGCCATGTGTAGTCAAACTTGGTCTTCAATTTGGACAGTTTTTTTGTAATCCAGCAAAGCTATTAGACCTGTCCAAAATAAATAGATAAATTAAAGGACCAAAGAACAAAATTTATCCAATTTAAATAATTAATTAAAACCCAAATTATTAATGAAATATTTTAAAATAAATTATTAAATATAATTTTATATTTTATTATTTAATTTAATCATGCATGGCCCATTTTATGTCTTAAAAATATAATATGTTCAAATAAATCTAAAATAAGCCATTCTATGCATGAAAACTATATAATAAAGCATAAAATCACATTTTAATAATTTCCATGTCCTAATTTCATATTTTCACATATTTCAATAATTTATTAAACAATTAATTAGTTTTAAAAATGAATTTAAGTAAAAAGGTGATAAATTTCATAGGAAAAATCCTATATATTTTTCAATTTACACACCCCCAAACTTAAATCATTGCTCATCCCCAGTAATGTTTATGCACAACAAAAGGTCTTGCTAAGGCAAAATTGCTAACTGTATAAGCAGCATCAATCTTTGTCCCATAATCATGCATTAATAACTTCATGTTCACAGATCTTCTTTATTAACAAGTAATTCATATGCAAGCATTTTTAGAGTTTTATACTAAGTTTCAAAATATGCCAACATGAATCATAGTTTGTATGTATATCACAACCACAGATAACATTCTTCATTCAACATAATTTCTTATCAATCAAGCAAACAATCATAAGGCTTATTTATGATCTTCATATGTTGAACTTAGTACTTCCTCTCCACTAATATAGGTGACATAATCATCAAATCAATAGGTCTTTTATAAGGTTGTAATGGGGCTCGGTTAAAGGTAGAGATTTTAAGAGATGAGACATTTTTTTTCAAAATCTTAACCTTTAAATTTGTCTTGGATTTCTAGAAATACAACCTTTTCTTTAAGTGAACCTTTGGAACACCCCCAAACTTATTTTGAAGTCAAGTTCATACATTTTTCTTTTTGGAGACTGAGCAAACTTTTATTCGCTCTTATTTTATTTTATTTTATTTTTTTAAGCATGAGCACATACATCTTTTTGAAAATTTCGTCAAATATTGATTACCAAGACAACTTTTTAGTTAAGATGGGTGCACAAAATTAGGATAACTTAAAAAGATGGTAATGTGGCTTATAATGTAGGTTCATTGCAATAAACATGCCTTTAAGCTCAAAATTATAATTTAAAGGGTCTAATATCATAGGGTTGGCTTGAAAAGGCTCAAATGATCCAATGAAATAGTGCCTATATCATTTTAGATTTTTATGTCCCCTAGGATTTTGCCTCAAGAAAGTTACTAAGTCAATTCTAAAGATATAAACCTTCATGCATGTCTAATCTCAAGAGAAACTAAGTTTTCATGGAAAACATTACTAAGGGTAATATCATACAAGCATTCCATTCTTCATGATAAAATACTTTCACTCAGATAAAATCATCATTCATACTTGCATACAAACTATCTCATTAAAAATAAATATCTCTAAACATTCATTTATTAAAACATACTTATGAAAGAAATGATTGAAACATACTTGAAAATTTAAAAAAATTGAGCAATTTATTTGCCTTACCCCCTTTAAAAAGATGCAATGTCCTCATTGCAAGAACAAAGTAATGAATGAAAACTGAACACCAAGTAGGGTTGTAAAGAATGAGAGGTGAGTCATTAAGATTTCTTAAATATCAAGTCTTTCCTAATAACCCAATCATAGACATGTTCATTCCCATTACCACATTACTTAGTATTTTTCTTTCTAAAGAAGTCTTAAGTTTATTCATGCTTGTTATGTTTTATTCTGCAAACATTAAATCCTAATTACGAAAGAAATAAATTCCTAAAGACCTAAAAATGATCAAATAAATAACAAGACAAGAATCCCCCCTTTTATTTTTCTAACTCATTCCCCTTGTCTTCTTCAACTCCATCTCCGCTTGGATAGTTAGTATCTTCTGTCCATGTCTAAAAGATAGCATTTGGGAACTCAGGAACAAAAGTATTAGAGATATTCTTAAAAGTATTTCAAATTGAGTCATCTCTTATTTTTGCATATTTCCAGTAAGTTTGTTGTTGATTGTGCATGAACTTGCACATATCCATCATAATTAACAACTCCGATTTCTTTGAAGCACTTGCAGAAGTTGGCATTGGAGTTATAGTTTCAGGTTCAACACTTAGCTTGATTGTTTCATTTTCTAGACTTAGCTTGACTAATTCATTTTCTGGCTCAACCTCTGGTTCAGGGGTTGCAGATCCTTCAATTAGTTTAGGACTGTTCGGTTCCTTGTCAAATTCTTCTTCTTAAGTGAGTGTAACTAAATTAACTTCAGATTCAGTTTCCTTTGTTAACTCCTCGGTATCTGGCTCAGTTGGCTCTTCTTGCTTGCCTTGATTCAGCTTATGCACCTTCTCTACTAACCTTTCAAGATCATGATTTGTAATCCACCCTTGAACATATTGCCCTTTCAGATTTGCTTATGTTTTAAAATAGGCCCTTAAGCAAAGTGAAGTGATTAATGTTGGAAAATAAACACTTCCTGTCTTCTTTTTAGCACAATCATGAATCTCCTTGAGAATTATTTTCCCAACATTAATGGACTTTTCTGTCAAGATTGCATATGACAAGAGCATTCATTCCATCGAAATGGTGGAACTATGTGAGATAGGCATAAAACTATGGCAAACGAAATAAAACCATACCTTTGCTAGTGGTTTTAAGTATTCCCTTCGGCAAGAATGACTCCCATACTTTCTTATAATCCATTAGGATCCCGGATTTGTCACAACATCAAGCACTTGTTGAAGAAAACCCTAATTGATATTGTTCATCATAGGGTAGTACTCATCTTCTTCAACATCAGGTAAGTTAAACAAATCATTGATGAACTTTGAAGTAAGAGGTACCTTTTTCTTTCAAACGATGACCTCAGTAGCATCCTGCATAGTCAAACTAACATAGAATTCTTGAACTAAGTTCGTCATCGGGAAGTGAACGAGCATCACAAAATTGTTCCCACTTGAGAGCATTAATTTTCTTTCTAAACGATATAGGAACAACCATCAAATCATTACTCTTCAATTTAAAACATTTTTCTGGCATCATAGGTTGATGCTTGAAGATTGAATCAAATCTCTCTTTCACTTTTTCATCAATTAAAATCGGGTATTTTAGGAGTAGTCTTTGAAGATCTAGTTCTTTTGCGTAACATGGTATCTTTTCTTGAGAATTTGACAAAGTTTCTACACAAGAGGGAAAAGAGAAATCGGTAAGGTGGGTAAGGACTTGCAATGACAAAAATCTTGCGACAGCAAGGATGGTGCGGCGATAATGACAGCGTGTGATAGCAACGGCAGTGTGCGACGGCAACGTTGGTGCTTCGAAAATCTTCTTGCGGCAGAAATAGGTGGATTCGATGAAAAGAGAAGAGAGACTGGGGCTTCTTTCAGGATTTGAGGCTAGCGGCACAAGAGGGAGATTTAGGGATTTTTAAGGTTAAGCTAATTACTTTGAGGAATATGAAAAATAGTAGAATGAAAAGGAGTTTATATAGAGAAGAATTAGGGAAACATGTAGCGAAAATTTAGCTACATTAGGGTTACTTGGGCTATAAGTAATGGTAGTGGTGGCAGAGTATGGATTTTTCCCTCCTTTTTGCTATCTTGGGCCTCAAACTCAGACTGTATTTATAAACTTATTAGTACTTGGGCCAAATTTGACCCCCTTTGTTAACATAAAATTTAAAATTTAAACAAAACAAATGAAACTTAAAAATTATAAATCTTAATTAGAAAATTTCTTCTTAACAACTTACATTAAATTAATTCCCAGGAGAGGTTGGAGAGGTCACAGCGATCCCACTTAAGTTCCAATTTCCTTAGATAGAATTAATTAAATGTAATAAGTTAAGAAAATAAGTTCTAATTATTTATTATTTGCAAAATGAGTTCATGAAAAATCAAGGGTCTGTTAATTTGAACGAGGATCAACTCGCTCAACTTCACTATCCCAGTAGTGTTTGAGACATTGACCATTAACTTTAAACGTACCTCTGTAATTGTCGTATAATTCAATATCTCCATAAGGATAGATGGTATAGGGTCCTTTCCATCAGGATTTAAGCTTCTTAAGAAATAACTTCAACCTTGAATTAAACAAAAAAACCTTCTGACCTTCTTTAAACTCGCGAGGTTGTATATGACTATCATGCCATCTCTTTGATCTTTCTTTACACATTTTGGCATTCTCATAGGAAAACAACCTCAGCTCTTCCAACTCATCAAGTTGTAACATCCTTCTCTCATTGGCTTGCTTAAGATCAAAGTTCAACTGCTTCAAAGCCTAGTAAGCTCTATTCTCCAACTCTAATGGCAAATGACATGCCTTTCCAAAGACTAACCGATAAGGAGTCATTCCTATCGGTGTCTTAAATGCTGTTCGATAGGCCCATAATGCATCATTGAGCCTTCGAGACTAATATTTCCTTCTAGGGTGCACTACCCTTTCAAGGATACCTTTGATTTCATGGTTCACTCTTTCAACTTGCCCATTAGACTAGGGGTGATAGGCAGTAGCAATCTTGTGCTTCACATCATACTTGTCAAGCAACCATTTAAGCCATTTGTTCACAAAGTGAGAACCTTCATCACTAATAATAGCTCTTGGTGTCCCAAATCGTGTAAACACATGCTTATGTAGGAATGACATGACTACCTTAGCATCATTTGTAGGGTATGCTTCAGCTTCAACCCACTTGGATACATAGTCCACAACAACTAAGATGTATTTGTTCCCACACAAAGAAGGAAACGGGCCTAAGAAGTTAATGCCCCATACGTTGAATAATTCGATCTTCAAAATGTTTGTCAAGAGCAACTCATTCCTCCTTGATATATTTCCAGTCCTTTGGCATTTATCACAGCTCTTCACATAAGCATAAGCATCTTTAAATAGTCTAGGCCAAAAGAAACCTTCTAGCAAAATCTTTGTTGTAGTACGTGAACTGCTAAAGTGTCCCCCACTTGGAGATGAATGGGAATGATACAAGATCTCAACAATTTCACTTTCAACTGCACACTTTTGGATTATATTATCTGTACACTGTTTAAACAAAAACGGATCCTCCCAAAAATAATACCGACTATCATGAAGGAATTTTTTCATTTATTGGTAAGTCATTTCTCAAGGAATTATTCCACATGCAAGATAATTGGCAAAATCAGTAAACCAAGGTGTTTCATGAATTCGACTTACCTCAAATAAGTGTTCATCTGGGAAATTCTCGTTGATAGGCACACATGATCGAGTTACCACATCTTGCTCCAACCTCGACAGATAATTAGTTATTTGATTTTCGACACCTTTTCTATCTTGGATCTCAAGGTCAATTTCTTGGAGTAACAGTATCCAACGAATTAGCCTCAGTTTTGCATCTTTCTTCATGAGCAAGTATTTAATGTCTGCATGGTCAGTAAATACTGTAACTTTGGTACCCATAATATATGAGCAGAATTTGTCAAAAGCAAAAACTATAGCAAAGAGTTCCTTTTCAGTTACCGTATAATTAAGTTGGGCTCCCATACAAGTTCTACTTGTATAGTAAATAGGGTGAAACACTTTGTTTCTTCTTTGACCCATCACAGCTTTAATGGCATAATCACTTGCATTACACATCAACTCAAAAGGTGAGCTCTAATCAGATGTTGTAACACCCCAAATCCTAAAAATCCTATTTAAATTATTTTTGTGTGTTTGTGACATGGATGTATGTCTGACTTAGTGATTTATTGCTCTAGGAGTGTCTGAGAAGTTATGGGTTCAAGTCCTGGCTTGAACAAAATTTTGGTTTTATTTGAATAAACCCTTTGTCTGCAGCTAGAAGACTTTAAATTAATGTGAGTAGTACATGACAAAGTGAGCATGCTAGCCTGGTGGTAAATGGCGTGTGGAGTGTACAAGGAGCTTGAGGTTTGAATCCTTGTTTGTAGAAAGAGAGATTATTTTTACTACTTGCTTTGGGGAGGTTAATAGTGTTTGACTGAAACACTGGTAAGGGGAGGGGAGTTTGAATTGGTCATGGAGGGAGTGTAGGAGGGAGTTGAGGAGAGTTATGAGGAGAGTTTTTAGGAGCGAATCAAGGGATTTTGAAGTTGTGGGGAGTTGGTGCCGAATGGGGACTCTAGGCACTTAAGAATTCGGCCTAGGGGTCATACTCCTCATTTTGGTCAATTTAGTACTCTTGTTTTCCCTTTTTATGTTTTGGAGTATTTTTTCACTTTTGCTGAGTAGCCGATTTCTGCTAGGGGTCTTGGGGGGTACTTCTCGTTTTGACCATTCAGGCACTTGCCTATTCTGTTTTGGCTCTTTACAACAGTGCTTATTGATCAACAATCTTCTCTTCCTCTCCTTCTCAACTTTTGGGTTTTTGTTCATGATTCCTTAACTGATTGTTTCCTCCTCTTTCCTTTGACTTTCTTTGCTTTTGTATTGTGGTGGCCGAATATAAGATCTTTTGTTCTTCAAAGTCGAACAACTTGTTCCCACTTTCTCCTTTTCTTCTCTTGGCCGAATAGTATTGGTCGATTATCCCTTTATAATTCGGGCGACTTCTAGGCTTGGGTCTTGGCTAAGTATTGGTAAGTCTTCTTCTCTAGGAATGTCAAATTCTTCTTCTGTGGGCTGAATGTACCCTTCTTACTCATTCTTTTCTTCACCTTAGTGATTGACTTGTAACACTGTGTTTTGTCGAATGTTGCTAGGGGCTCGATTTCATTAAGCAAGGTGTTGGGCGATTATTTTCCCTTAGCAAGTGATAATCCCTTTATTGGTTGGTGTTTAAGTTTTAAATGTGGTTGTGTGGGATTACAGATTCTTATAAGTCGGTTAACTATTCTTGTGAAGGTAAAAGCATTGGAAGGGGTACGTGGAGTTAGAGCAAGGGAAGGTTACGATTATTGATTGGTAAGTAGATGATTTGGTTAAAGCGGTTTCAGTATTATGGTATTGGATTAACGAGGGTTTGAGACTAATGAGAGGTTGTGGTTGACCATAGGTTCTTGATCTCGGAGGCATTTCATCTACAACCTCGTAATAGGTGTATGAACACTTTCATTAGATGTGTGATAGAAAAAGCCGAAAAGCTAAAAAGTGGTTTGTCGGTACCACACGGGTGTATGGCCACCTATGTGGTAGGCCTAGTAGCAAAACGAGGCCGTGATGTCGACGAAATGGCCATGAATGATTTTATGGGCTGAAATGATATAGGGCCATGTGGGCCCAATGGGCTTGTGGGCCCCATGTAGAGAAATTGCACCAAATGTGGTAAATTGTGGGGCAGGTTGTGTGAACTACATGACTGATGTCATTTTTGGGCTATGTGGGCCATACGATGTGTGGGCCTAAATGGGCCTATAATATGGGCTATAGGCCCATTAGCACTGATTGACTGATAGGGTTGCACGGGTCAGTCAAGACGACTATGGACTTACTGTTGGGTCGGTGAGTACACTTAGACCCCATACTGATGAAATGACCATTATACCCCTATGAGGTAAATTGACTGTAATACCCCTATATTATGTATGACTGTTTTTGAGCATGACATTTCTGTATACACATATGATATTATGTTGCATTAAATGGGGTGGGATATATGATTTTGGAGGAAGTGTACTGAAAGGCCATAAGCCTGTTACTGGTAGCTCTGTTGCAAATACTATTTTAGTATCGAAATTGGTACGACTTGGTGTGTAAGGTTGGGTGGGTCGATTTAATCCCCACATAGGTGTAGGCCTGGTACGGAGATGGTGTGGAGCGAATGGATTGGGTAGGATTCTTTCCTTGCATACTGTACTGAAATGGGCTAAGGCCCAAACTACTACTGTTACTGAAAAGGGGGCTAATGCCCCTAAGTGAAACTAAAGGTCTTAGGCCCAGACTGTATTCACACTGATTGTTTGCTGTTATGGGATTTCACACACTGAGTTTTCGTAAACTCACCCATCTGTTAACTGTTCAGGAAATCCTCAAGCTTAGATGGATCGAGGCGATGGAGGACTCAAAGGTGGCCACTCGACGTAGCTTCTTTTAATATTATACGTAAAATTTTATTTTGGGTTTTCATTATGTAATAAGGCCTTTTTAATTTTTATTTTTATTTAGGGATTTTATTTACTTTACTTTACTTGTTAGTAATAGGATTTGGATCTTCAAGTAAATACAAACAGATGATTTTCTAAACACATCACGCTTACGCAACACATTTTGAAAGCTTCCGCAACAAACACCGTTTTTTTTAAGTTTAATAACAAACTTATATAATTAATATTTTGCTAAACAACTTGAATTTTTACAATAAACCAAACACTCTAAAATTTTCTTACGAACCTAAAGAAGTTTTTATGTAGAACGGATTTTCATAGAACTCGTGTTTTGGAAAAAACACTCTAATGCGACATCACAGATTTGACCATAATGTCTAGGTCGGGTTTGGGGTGTTACAGGTGTAACAATTATTACTGCTGAGATTAACCATTTTTTTAGATCTTCAAAAGCTTCCAAACATGCTTTGTTGAAATCAAACACTGTATCTTTCTCTAACAACAAACACAGTGGTTTAGAAATTTTCGAGAAATCTTTGATAAACCTTCGGTAAAAACTGGTATGGCCTAAGAAACTTCTGACTCCTTTCATATTAATTAGGGCCGGTAATCTTTCAATACATCCACCTTTTCTTTATCGACTTCAATTCTTCTCTTTGAGATTTTATGCCCTAAGACAATCCCTTCTTTAACCATAAAATGACAGTTTCCAAGTTAAGGACAAGATTCGTCTCTTTGCATCTCTTCAGTACCTTAGCCAAATTACTCAAACAAATATCATAAGTGTTACCAAAAATAGAAAAATCATCCATGAAAACCTCAACAAAATTTTCAACCATATTAGTGAATATTGCCATCATGCATCGTTGAAATGTTGCAGGTGCATTGCATAAACCAAAAGGCATTAGCCTAAAAGCAAATGTACCATATGGAAAAGTGAAGGTTGTTTATGTTGGTCTTTTAGAACTACAACTATTTGGTTTTATCCCGAATAACCATCTAAAAAATAATAGAATCCATTACCTGCCAGTCAATCTAACAACTGATCCATAAAAGGCAACAGAAAATGGTCCTTCTGAGTGGCTTTATTCAATTTTCTGTAATCAATACAGATTCTCCAACCAGTAATGGTTCTCGTTGGAATCAACTCGTTACCGTCATTTTCAAAAAATTGTGATTCCACCTTTCTTCTGTACACACTGCACCGAACTTACCCACGAACTATCTAAAATAGGATAGATGATTCCTGCATCTAACCATTTGATCACTTCCTTTCTCACAACTTCTTTCATAATAGGATTGAGCCTCCTTTTCCCATCAATTCGAGCTCTTTCACCTTCTTCTAAAATAATTTTATGCATGCAAAAAGAAAGACTCATACCTCGAATATTAGCTATGGTCCAACCAATTACTTTCTTAAATTTCTTTAGAACAACAATTAGTTGCTCCTCTTAATATTTCGTTAGTTCTACTGAAATAGTCATAGGCAAAGTGGAACAGTCATCTAAATAAACGTATTTCAAATGGGAAGGAAGCAGCTTTAGTTTGAGTTTAGATGGTTCTTCCATTGACAACTTGGATTGTACAAATTCTCAAACTTCTAACACCAACGATTCAAACCGTGTGAATTGAATAAAATTTCATGGATTGGCTTCCGTCAAAGCCATGTTTTCTTCACCTTCTTTGTAACAGTCCGATTTAGACCCTAGTTAGAATAGCAGTTTCAGGACCACAAATTCGAGTTAGAAAAATATTTTAATATTATTTTTTGTACTTATTATATGTGAAATAAATGAAAGTTTTGGGATCCTATAGGGCCCTATGATATTCGATTATGCATGGGTTTATTGAAATTATGTGTATTTTGAGTTTTTGTGAAATGGAGACTAAAGTGTCAAAATGTAAAAATGTGAGGGCTAAATTGTGAAATGCCCTAAATGAATGTTTATGGATTGATTTGAATGATTTGGTGAATAAAAGGTTTAATTTTGAATACATATAGATCAAGAAAAGAGGAATTCAGATTTAGACTGAGGGAAGTCGAAGATTATAGAGTAGACAATCCAAGTTGACAATTCCGAGTGTGAGGTAAGTTCATACATAAAACATGATGTTACAAGTATATTTTGATGCTTTGATTATACAAAGATTGTATATATATTTGATTATGGTTGAATACGATGATAAATCAACTGCATTTGGCACTAACTGTGCGATTCAAAATAGCTTCGGCTATAAATAGCACTAAGTGTGCGAAATGGAATAGTTTCGCCTATATGATGCACTAAGTGTGCGAAATTATTCTAGCTTCAGCTAATCCTTAAAGCACTAAGTGTGCGGATGTTTAAAGCATGAATGATCTTCAGAAAGTCTTAAAATATCAAAACAAGAGATGAGAATGAAAATGAATAAATAAGGGAAGGTTCAGGTATATACGATACCTATGTGGTAGATAATATTATGTATATGAAGTTTATTGAATTGGTATAAACATATAAATTGATAACTAATAAGTGCTTATGGGTTGATGTTTTATATTTTATAAACTGTTGATGATTTTGGTACGAGCTTACTAAGCTTTTGAAAGCTTACTTTGTGTGTGTTTGCATTGTTTTATAGATATCAAAGCTACTGTGCGCTCGGGAATCGTCGAGGATCGTCACCACACTATCGAACCTTATTTTGGTACTTTTGAAAATGTATATATTGAAGTATGGCATGTATAGGCTAGAAGTGATTTGGTTAAGTTTTGTAATGTATATATCGTGCCATGTGATATGGCTAGTTTATGTTTGAACTTATGGTTGGTAATGTTATATGATATGTGAGGCATTATGAATTATATGGTATGTATTGAATGACCAAAAGAAATGGTCAATGTTTATAAGTTTTGGTAAGTTTTGAGCATGAGATTGAATGATGTATTGAACATATGTTTAGGTATGATTTTAGTTTAAGTTTTGGTATGAATTGATCGATGAATTGCGATTGGAATTTGTTGATAATGTAAAGTTATGAATAATATATGTTTTGGTATTGAGATTGGCTGAAATTGGTGTATAAATATGCTTGGTTTGGTGCTTGTAGGATTGACCCAATTGGGGTGGCAAATTGGCTATTTCAATGGCCTATTTTTGTCCACATAGGCAGAGACACAGACGTGTGTCTCAGCCGTGTGCAACACACGGCAATGTGTCACTGCCATGTGTCCCTTGGGGTACCCTATAATTGTAAGTCAGGCTCGAGCATGCCCAAGGCACACGGGCATACGGCTTGCCATGTGGCTCAACTTAGGCTCGGCCATAGCCAAGACACACAGGCATTTCTTGTGGCCGTGTGAGCAAGTCAGTATGTATGCCCTGTTTGGACACGGCCTAGACACATTGGCGTGTCTAATGCTGTGTAAGGCACACGGCCTGTTCACACGGGCGTCTGACTTGTACTTCTTTAAAAATGTTTAAGTTTTGGAAAAATTTTATTTGAGTTCGGTTTAGTCCCAACCCCTTTCTAAAGCATGTTTAAGGTTTCGATGACCTATATGAGGGACTCTATATTGATGTTTGATCCCTGATGATATGATGTTTATGAAATAAATGTTAAATGTTCTGAATTGTCTGGTAATGCCTATAACCCTAGTCCAGCAACGGATACATGTTAGGGGTGTTACATTCTTCATCCTCTAAAGGGTCAAGATCTAAGGATTTCTCCAATGGATCTTCTTCAAAATTACTTTCCATAGAAAATAAGGTTTCTATCTCTTCCATAACTGAACACTCTTCTGTCAGATCGAGAAATTTCATCGCTTTAAGAATGTTAAAGGTTACCTGATCGTCTTGAACTAGCATGGTGAGTTCACCTTTCTGCACATCAATTAACGTTCTTACCATGGCTAGGAAAGGTCTCCCAAGGATGATCGAAACTTCCTTATCTGCTTTAAAATTTAAGACAATGAAATCAGCAGGAAAAATAAATTTATTGACTCTTACCAAAACGTCCTCGATATTTCCTTTGGGATATGCTAAAGATCGATCCGCTAGTTGAAGCGTCACAGTTGTAGGTCTTACTTCACCTATCCCTAGCATCTTGAAAATAGACATAGGTATCAAATTGATACTCGCTCCTAAATCACAAAAAGCTTTACCACAGTAAGATTCACCAATGTTTCAGGGTATAGTAAAGCTTCCTGGGTCTTTCAATTTTAGTGGCAGTTTATTTTCCAAGACTGCACTGCACTCCTTTGTCAAGGCAACAGTCTCATACTCATTCAGTCATTTCTTTTGGATAGTATATCCTTTATAAACTTCACAGCATTTGTTCTAAAGCCTCCACCAACGGAATATTGATGTGTAACTGCTTCAGAACATCCAAAAACTTCTTGAATTGCACCTCTTGTTTCTGCTTGTGTTGCTGCAATCTTTGTGGATATGGAGGTGATGAAACTTTTTGTTGAATCGGATAACTCTTCTGAGTAGGTAAATCTAAGCTGATAACGAAGTGAAGGTGTCAACTTTATGAACTCTAGCTACACGTCTTCCTGAAGCTGTTTGATTTGTTGGCCATTGATAGTTATTACTCACGATCCTTTCGATGATCTCATAAGCCTCATTAAAAGACTTAGATAAAATTGCACCATTCGCAGAAGCATCTACCATCAATCTTGTATGTGCATTGAGACCATTATAGAATGTCTCTAACTGGATACAATGAGGAATCCCATGATGAGGAAACTTACAAAGTAACTCCTTGAATCGCTCCCAAGCCTCATACGAAGACTCGTTATCCAATTGTTGGAAATTTTTGATCCCATTCCTCAACTTAGCATTTTTGCTAGGCGGGAAATACTTAACCAAAAATCTCTCTGCTAATTCTTGCCATGTAGATATGGAACTTGATGGCAATGAATTGAGCCATGCTCGTGCTTGATCTCGCAACGAGTACAGAAACAACTTCAACCTCAGTGCGTCTTCAGTCACACTGGCTATCTTGAATGAATCACTCACCTCCATAAACAATCGAAGGTGGAGATGTGGATCTTCCGTGGGCATACCACTAAATTGGCCCACCGTTTGAAGCATTTGAAACATCACTAGTTTCAATTCAAATTGGGTTGCCTCAATATCTAGCCTTCTAATTCCTGGATTTAACTCACTGAAAAGTGGCACAGCATATTGTCTGATGCATCGATCCCTATCATCAGCAATGAGGACGGGATTTCGTACACGATCAACTTTATTACCTTGATCTTGATTTTGATTTCCAAGGTCCATCTTGACTTGTCTTTGAGCTATTCGTTCATGTCTTCTTTGTCTGAAAGTTCACTCAATTTTAGGGTCTACAGGGAGTAAATTAATAATCCAATCTATGCTTATAAACACTTGAAAATAAAACCACAAAATTAAAAAGAATAAGTTAGTAATGTTAGAAATAAACCAAATTGGAAGTAAATAATTTCACAAAAAAATGACTATGGCAACAATTAACAATCCCCGGCAACGGTGCCAAAAACTTGTAACGCGTAGTTTTGTGCAAGTGTACACAGTTGTTATCAAGTAATAACTAAGTATCGAGTTATCGTCTCCATAGGGATTGTATTTGTGTTAAATCACCTAATTGTAAAATTATACTAACAACTTGGTAAATAAAAACACAATATGGTTGAGAAGTGATGATTAAAATTGAATATATTAAACTAAATGCAATGATCCCTAGTGCAAATTATCCTAAGTATGCAAACTATATGAATGTAATAGATTTTAGCAAAATTAAACACAATTTGCAACAATTATAACATAAATAAACTAGGACAATTACTTTAATTAAACTCAATTTATTATCAACATGCTTAATAACATTTGGAAAAATATTCCATGGCAACTCGATCTTTCATGAGTTTGGAAACTACATTAGGTCCTTTCGGAATCCTTTACTTAGGAAATACGCATTTTACTAATCCTTATTTACTAAGGGTTTCTTAGCATTCGTGTGAGGTAACAAAGACGTGTTAGGTTTGAAACAATTTAATCACACAAATCTGAAAACTATGTAGATAACAGAGTTTGGTTAGAGTTGCTATGTAACCTGCAATTTAATCGGGTTAGGATCTAAATTGAGCATGCACATTTCAATTATGTGTCCACTAGCCGTGGTTAGGATCGCTCAGTTAATTCAGGTGTATTTCAATCACGTATGAAATAAATACAAACTTGATTATAATTGAAAACATGATCGATTGAGGCACAAACATTATAAGCATGAGTCAAATAAATATTATTTAATCAAAACAATCATCCTAGATTAAATAAAATTAAGCTAACATTTTTGTAAACAAGAACAAAGAACACATAGCAAACATTTTTAGATTAAATTAAAGAAAAGAAAGATGAGACCCAAATCAAAGTGGCTGTCACCCAAGACTCTGACCGACGAGGCTCCTTCACTCCTTCACTTTGCTTCTTTGCTAATGGCTCTCTAAGGTGGCAACCACGGGCTCTTTAAAAGGCTTAATTGCTAAAATCTCTATGAAGAGATGATGCTAGGCTTAGGGAATGAAAAATGCTAAGAGAATTGAGAGAGAAGAGAGAATGAGGATGGATAAGGGATGAATGATGAGGGATCAAATGAGGTCTTAGTTATTGGTGAAGAGAGGAGGGTAGTTTGTTAAAAATAGAGAGGTTTAGTCTCTTCAAGCTTTTCCAATGAGTGGCTGGCCATGCTTAGTGGATTTTGAGTTGAATTTTGCTTGATTCTTAAGCAATTTAAATGCCATAACAACTCAGATTGAGACTCGGTTAAATGTAAATCTTTGGGCAAATATCTAATTTCTTCAACATTACAAGGACCTTGTGTAATTAAACCAAAAAGTGGTTTATGTGGACAGCCATGTGTAGCCGAACTTGATCTTCAATTTGGACCCTTTTTTGTAATCCAGCAAAGCTATCAGACCTATCCAAAATAAATAGATAAATTAAAGGACCAAATGATAAAATTTATCCAATTTAAATAATTAATTAAAACCCAAATTATTAATGAAATATTTTAAATGAATTACTAAATATAATTTTATATTTTATTATTTAATTTAATCATGCATGACCCATTTTATGTCTTAAAAATATAATATATTCAAATAAATCTAGAATAAGCCATATTATGCATGAAAACTATAATAAAGCATAAAATCACATCTTAATAATTTCCTTGTCCTAATTTCATATTTTCACATATTTCATTAATTTATTAAACAATTAGTTTTAACAACGAATTTAAGTAAAAAGGTGATAAATTTCATAGGAAAAATCCTATATATTTTTCAGTTTACAACGGGTAAGTTCGTGGACTCGAACTTAATTTTATTTCTAATTACTATATAAAATAAGTAATGGTAAATTAGCTCTTGATATAAAATGTATGCATATTATTGAATTAATGTAAGGAAAATAAATGAGGAAATTGTGGAAGTAAATAATTGTAAAATCGTCGATATGTTTGACTAGCGCTGTGCACAATCTTTGTCAGCTTGTCTGATAGTGCTCGGCACACAACAGTCAGTTTATCCGACTAGCGCTAGACACAATTATCATTGGTTCATCCAACTAGAGCTGGGCTCACAATTATAATCGTCGGTATACCCGACCAGCACTGGGTGCAAATATCGTTGGTTTATCCAACTAGAGCTGGGCTCACATTCAATACTATTGGTTAATCTAGCTAGCATTGGGTGCAAATATCGTTGGTTTATCCTACTAGAGTTGGGCTTACATTCAATACTATCGGTTAATCTGACTAGCACTGGGTGCAAATATCGTTGGTTTATCCAACTAGAGCTAGGCTCATATTCAATACTGTCGGTTAATCCGACTAGCGCAGGGCGCAGTCTCTTCCACAGTTTATTGCTAGTCATCGGGAGCCACATCGCTAATAGATCTTACGATAAGGTTAGTTGAATTATCGAAAGAATCAAGATCTTATTTGGTTAAGTTAGAATTTTATATTAATGGTGATTGAAATTGTGTTTAGCTAATAAATGAAACCTATTAATGATAAATTGATTTAAATGTTAAAGTTAGATAAATAGTATAATCAGACTCGGCATCCCACAAGAATCCTGTACTTAATGTTGGTGATGTTTTCTTTTTGTGTTTTTGGCATGTACCTAGGATGTAAATTTAATGTTAGCATCCCTTTCATTTATTGAACTTTAGGGTAGATGATTTTGTAAGTGTAAATAATTGTAAATATATGCTTAAAGTCTTATGCTATATTGAAAGTAATGTTTACTTAAATAAATTGGTCATTTTGGTGAATTATCTATGTTGGTTGTTTGATAGGTAAAGTGAAACAAATTCTTATCACTTAGGTTGTGAATTGGATAGGAATAATGTAGGTCGGTTGTGCATTTAGTAAATTAATGGTTGTATGTGATGATGTTACATGTTTTAAGCTTGACTTTGGGTTGGTTTGAATGCCTATTTTATCATGGTCATATGCATATTGTTGAGTTTAGGTTAGTATCAATTTGGGTGAGAAATATGGCTTGGAAAATGGCCTATATTTGTCCACACGGGCGTGTGTCCCCTGTAACTTTTATAGAAAGCAAGTCAGTAGCTTCACACGACCTAGCACACGGGCGTGTGGCTTGGCCGTGCGGCACAAGTCAATATACCCTTTAGTTTTCACACTGCCTAGCACACGGGCGAGTGAGGCCATTTCGAAGGGTACACTGCTAGGCACACGGGTGTGTGGTCTGGCCATGTGATCCAAGTTAGTATACTCACTAGTTTAGACACGGGTAAGGACACAGGCATGTAGCCCCATTTCGAATGCCCACACGGCCTGGCCACACGGGCGTGTGTCCCCTGCACCTTTGAAAAATTTATATGTTTTCCAAAAAATTCCTTGAGTACCCGGTTTAGCCCTAATCTATTTTTTAATGTTTATTTTGGGCCTCGAGGGCTCGTATTAGGGACTACATGATTGATTGTGATTGGTTTTGACTTGAATATTATATAACCTGAAATGTTTGAAATTATGTATGTTTGATTGGTAATACTCTGTAACCCTACTTCGGGGACGAATACGGGTATAGGGTGTTACAAAACATATATACAAATATAAAATTATGTTAAAATGAATATAAATAGTAAAATTATCAAAATGTGGCACAATGTTATCCATATAAAGTATTGCCTAAGTCACAGGACTTTTCGGCTTGTAATATTCTGCAGCTTAAGTTGGTTTAGAATTCAAGAACAGGCTCAACAAAACGACTAAACATGAAAGTAGTTTGGCATATTATATTGTCCCCGATACTCCCTCAAGGATACATGTAGCTGTAAACTCGAAATTATATAGGGTTTTCTATATATTTTGACCACCTTTTTACTTAATAAATATGTTAATCTTGAATAATTGTTATTAAAATAAGTGAATTTTACTTAATTATTAATATTGGACATGAATTTTTAAAATATGTATTTGCTTAATTACATGATTTGTGAAATTATGCTTAATTACATGATTTTTGTACATAATTTATATTATTTTCATGTTAAATATAAATATGTGAATTTTCACTATGTAGGAGGACCATGAAGGATGTGATTAACATAAATAATGCTTGGACATGACACATCCACTTCATTTAGGCAAAACCATGCAAGACTTGGTCATAAAGGTGTTAATTTGACCCAATAAAAGATGTGCTAAAAGATGGACATGTCTAATTAATATTAGGTTAAGAAACTGTCCAACAATGAGGAGTCAAGCCCAATTTTTGGCACAAGTAGATGGCTGCCCAAAAATAAGCTTTGGGGTATTTAACTGAATGTCCTTGCAATTGGAAAAATATCTGAAATCAGCCCACCAACTTGGTCTTTGAAACCGTCCACCTTATGGCTGTTAATAACATTGTTTTGAATTTAAAAAAAAAAGCAACCAAGTCATCCCCTTTTCCATAATTTGTGGCTGGCCATGTATGAGAGGAAAGAGAGAGATTTTGAATTCTATTTTTAGTAAACTCTACCCTTGCCTTCACCTAGAAATACCTTTCCACTTCTCAAATTATCCCTTTATTCATAACACATCCCTCATCCCTCAACACTCATCTCTTATTCATCATTCTCTTTTCCATTTCCTTATTCTTTTCCCTTGCATAGCCATCCATCTCCCTTCCATTCTTTAGCCAACAAAGGCTTTGTCAAGACATTTCTTTGGTCGATCACCTTAGGAAACCCTTAGCAAAAGGAGCATTAGGCAGAACGGAGGAACACATCAGTCAGAAAAGATCCTAAAGGCTACTGAATTGAATTAGAGTTTACTGTTTCCTCTTGTTATTTAATTTACCTATATTTTCTATGTGTTTATTGTTTCTGACATCAACAATGATATTTAAATCCTATTTCTAGGATGATCATGTTAATTCAATAAGATTTATTTGATTCATGTTTAACATGTTTGTGCTTCAGTTGGTCATGTTTTCAATTAAAATCAAGATATATTTCATTCATACGTGATTGGGTGCATTCAGATTTTTCGAGTGATCCTAACTAGACGATGGCTAGTAGATGCACAATTGAAAAATGCAATTCTCAATTTAGATCATTAAACCCAACAAAATTAGAGGTTCATAATATCTTTTGTTTACTCTATTATCTTACATAGTTTTTAGGTTTATGTGATTAAACTGTTGCAAATGTAAATGTCCTTGTGACCTCGCATAAATACTAAGAAACCCTTAGTTTAATATGATTAGTAAAATGCATATTTCACTAAGTAAAAGATCCGAGAGGACTTAACTTGGTTTCCAAAATCATGAAAGATCGAGTTGCCATGGAATACTTCTGGACATTGTTAAGCATGATGAAAATAAATTGAGTTGATTAATATAATTATCTTAGCCTATTTTATGTTGATTGTTTTTGTTGCTAAAGTCATTCATTCATTCATACATTTAGATCATTTGCATTTAGATAATTTAATTTAATCATCCACCATTAAAAATATTGTGTTTTTACCACCAAATTGTGAACTTAAAATTTTGCAATTAATCGATTAACATACACAGTCCCTGTGGAGACGATAACTCATTTTTACTTACTTAATACTTGAACGGCTGTGTACACTTGCGCATATAATTCGTTACAAGTTTTTGGCGCCATTGCCAGGGACTATTGCCTTAATCATTCTTTGTGAAATTATTTTTACAGTTTGGTTTTTATTTAATTTCTAACATTACTAATTTATTCTTTATTTGTTATTTATTTATCAAGTGTTTATGGGCATAGATCGAATCACTGATCTATTACTTGTAGATCTTGAAATTGAGCAGACATTTAGATAGGGAAGATGTGAGAGATTTGCTCAAAGACAAGTCGAGATGGACCTTGGAAATCAAAATGATGGACAAGGTAATGGAGTCAATCATATGCACAACCCAATCATTATTGCTAATGATAGGGGTCGTGCCATAAGACAATACGTTGTGCCACTCTTCAATAAATTAAATATAGGAATCAGAAGGCCAGATATCGAGGCACCCTCATTTGAACTAAAACCAGTGATGTTTCAAATGCTCCAAAAGTTGGGTCAGTTTAGTGGTACACCCACGGAAGATCCACATCTTCACCTTAGATTATTCATGGAGGAGAGTGACTCATTTAAGATAGTTAGTGTGCCTGAAGATGCATTAAGGTTGAAACTATTTTCGTACTCATTGTGAGATCGAGCACGAGCATGGTTGAATTCAATGCCAACAAGTTCAATATCTACATGGTAAGAATTAGCATAAAGATTTTCGGTAAAGTATTTTTCACCGAGCAAGAACAAAAAGTTGCGAAATGAGATAACTACTTTTCAACAATTGGATGATAAGTCTTTATACGAGGCATGGGAAAGATTCAAGGAATTGTTTCGTAAGTGTCCTCATTATGGGATTCCTCATTATATCTAATTGGAGACTTTTTATAGTAGTCTCAATGCACATACAAGATTAATGGTAGATGCTTCTGCGAATGGTTTGATTTTGTCTAAGTCTTATAACAAGGCTTATGAGATCATCGAAAGGATTGCTAGCAACAATTACCAATGCCTGACAAATCAAGCATTTTTTGAAAGATGAGTAGCTGGAGTTCATGAAGTGGACGTACTGACTTCACTCTCTACTTAGGTATCTTCTATTTCCTCAATGTTAAAATAGTTTACCACTATTGGTTTGAATAATTTTGCAGCTCAATCACCAAGTTAGTATGATGTTGTTTCTTGTGTGTACTGTAGAGATGGTCATTCTTTCGAGAATTGCTCTATAAACCCTGAGTCTATTTGTTATGTAAGGAATCAATATCAAAATAGAAGTGGACAAGGACCACAATCCAACTTCTGTATTTTATTATGGTAGATCATCTGAACTTTTCCTGAAGTAACCAAGGAAATGGACTGAACAATTATATGCAACATAAACCCTATCAATCCTAAGGGTTTATTCAACAAGCTCTAAAACCACCTCAAGCTAAGTTATCAAACAATTTGGAGGACTTGTTGAAGGCATACATGGCAAAAAATGATGCATTGATTCAAACTCAAGCATCAACATTGAAGAATCTGGAGAACCAGTATAAAAAATCCAAGAAGTTTTGGTATGGAACATTGCAAGGTAGTTGCACTACGAAGTGATAAGATTTTGGAACCCAAGGAGATTATGATTGAAGATGAGCCTATTGAGAAGGAGGAAAGTTAACCAATAGTTGAAGTTCCTACATTAGAAAAATCAGATGTTGAGAAATCTGATGAGGTAAACCCTAAACTAGTGAATTCTGAGAAGCTAACACCATCTATTTCAAATTTACCTCCTTAAAAAACTTTTCCCTATCAACTTAGAGCTCCATATCCTTAAAGACTTTAGCGAAATAAACAAAAATAAGAGGTGTAGTTCAAGAAGTTATTGGATGTTTTAAAACAATTACACATCAACATTCCGTTAGTAGAGGCTTTAGGACAAATGCCCAATTACGTGAAGTTTATGAAGGATATTCTGTCCAAGAAGAAAAGGCTTAGTGAATATGAGACTGTTTGAGAGCAGAGTGTTTTTACAGAACAAGCTACCTCTAAAATTGAAAGACCCTAGAAGCTTTACAATACCTTGTAACATCGGATAATCTTATTGCGGTAAACCTTTATGTGACCTTGGAGCAAGAATCAACTTGATGACAAAATCTACTTTTAAACTATTGGGAATAGGTGAAGTAAGACCCACTACTATGACACTTTAACTAGCGGATCGTTCATTAGCATATCTCGAGGGAAAGACTGAGGATGTTTTGGTAAGAGTTGATAAATTTATTTTTCCTACTGACTTTATTATGTTAGACTTTAAAGCAGATAATGAAGCTCCAATCATCTTGGGGAGACCTTTCCTAGCCATGTGAAGAACGTTGATAGATGTGCAAAAAGGAGAACTCACCATGCGAGTTCAAGATGATAAGGTAACATTTAACGTTCTAAAGGCCATGAAATTTCTCGATCTGATGGAAGAATGTTCAATAATTGAGGAATTAGAAACCTTAGTTTCTATGGAATGGGAGAGCAATTATGAAGAAGACCTATTTGAGAACACTTTAAGGTTTGAACCATTGGAAGATGAAAAAGGTAATAAAGGTATGGCTTTGATGGAAGACAATTTGAGGAGTTATGTTCAACCATGTGGTTCGAACTACTAGAGTTGGAAGTTCAGGAATTTACACAACCCAAGTTATCAATCGAGGAACCTCCTAAGCTTGAACTAAAGGTACTTTCGTCCCATTTACAATACATCTATTTAGGTAATTATAGCAGCCCAAATCTGCCCGAGCCCATAATTAAATAAATAAAAACAAAAACAGAAATAAATAAATAAAAGTTTATTTATTACAGTCCATTTACATTCACAAGCCTAAAATTAATTTATCGCCCAATTACATTTGACCCAAATACCAAAAGTCATTAACCCGTGACCCAAACACTTAAAACTGCCCAAACACCCTACCCCTGATACTCTAAATCCAAAACCTAATCGGCCCAATTGGCCTAATCTGTCTTCAGCTTCAGGGAACCCTAGTTAGGGTTTGCGCATCAGATACTGATTCGTCTTGCGACATTCCAGCTGCCAACATCCCAATTGTCGCGTCTTTTCGCCTCACCCTGTAACTCCGTTCCCGAATCGTGCTGTGGTTGACGCGTGAGTCAATGCCAGCATCATTACCTCAATCAACACACTAGTGAATCGTCATCAGCGCCATATCGCGCCATCACCGGCATATCTTCCTTCAAGATTCCTTCATTCCCCGGCAAAAGGAAACAAAAAAGGACAGAACCAATAGCATATGGTAAGAAATCAAACCAATAGGAACATACCAAAGATGTATATTGTAAACAAGCCTATAAAGGCCAGATATCAGAGGATGTAAAGGGGACAGATTCTTACAGTTTTGAAGAAAAACACACACAAAGATTGAATAAAAAGCATAAGTTTTTACAAAGTTACAGTACCAACAGTCAATCAAGAGTAGAGGTGATATATCTTTTTTTTTTTTGAATAGCATGCAAATATTATTAAAATAATCAAAAATGAACTCACCGTTGGAATCGCATCGGAAAGTCGAGACTTTTCGAATTCTGGCCACCGCACATGGCGGCGTTGGCGGTGGCGCGTGTGGGTGCGTGGGCGCGTGTGTGCCCGATGACCGGAGCGTGGCCTACGGAGGCCAGAGCCCGGAGGGCCTTTCCTCTCTCCTCTTTCAGAGGATTTTTAAAGTTTTTTTTTAAAACTCGGGTTTCAAATGAATTTTAAGCTTAAAACTTGGCTTATATAGACTTGACAAAACGATGTCGTTTTGGTTTAATCCAATAAGCCTAAAACGACATCGTATTAAAGCTAAGGATCCGCGTGTTGACCCGATTACCAGGAGAGGATCCGCGTGTTTTTAAAGATTGGGTTAATTACTCAATTGGTCCTCTCGCAATCTTAATATTTATAATTCCATTTTTTTAATTTTTTAATTTAGCTCTAATGTTTTAAATTTGTTTCAATTTAGTCCTCTCAGTGATTTTAAAACGGTATTAGGGAAACGGTGTCGTTCTGGGATTAGGGCAAATTGCCCAATGAGTCCCTTATAGTTTTGAATTCTTTCAAATCAGGCTTAATTCTTTTTGTTAGTTTAAAATTAACCCTAAATTCCTTAATTAAATTTAATTTTAATCCTTATATACCTTTAATTTAATTTATTTAAAATACTTTATATATATATTTTTAATAAACATTAGTTATGTATATAATAATATATTATTTTATTTATATTATTTGTAACATTATAATTTTTATTATATGTCATATATTTTCATTATATTATTTATTTTACTATATTCTTATATGTAAAATATTTGTTACATTTTATTATTACTATACATATATCATATTATATTTCATTATATTTATTTATGTATTTTTATTACATAATATATTTTTCTATATATCATAATTTTTTTTTTTCTATATATTATATTATATACATTATATTATATATTTTTATATTATATAATTTATATTATTATATATTTTTTATTTGTAAATTATGTTATACACTATATTATACTATATTTCCTTACATTACCTTTATTTTATAATAAAGTATACATTATTTTATTATTTATTAACTATATACATTTTTAAAATTTTATAAATAAATGTAATATTAATATTTAGTACATTTTTATATATAGTTATTATACCCTATAATATAACTTATATGTATGTATCATTTTTAAAAAAAGGAGGGGGTTCTCTTTTATCATTCTTATATTATTTAACATATTTTAAAAAAAAACTTATTTCTATTTAATTTTTTATATACATTTGAATTTACTTATTTATCTTTGGTTTTCTCTTATTTTGATATTGTTTAGTTGGTTAAATGTTACATATCATTTACTTTGTTTATTAGCATGAAATTAATTATTTATGGTGGTTTGCATAAATCATATATGTATATTGCAATTTACATTTGTTGTATTTATCACGCATTATATGGTGTTTTGCATGGAATAATAATATATGAACATTTATGTTATTTATGACGATATATGCATAAAGTGATAATGTATATTGTATAATTTATGTCATTATTACTATTTTCTATACTATATTTGCATGAAATGATAAAACATGCATATTGTAATTAGATTTATTTAATTCCTTATACAAAACACATCATTACTTTTAAAACCAAAAGATATATTTTATTTAATTCAAAAAGGGATTTTAAAAAGTGAGGCAATGTTTTGATATTTGTGAATTTGGGAAGTAGTGCCCTAACATGCTGGGTTGCAATTTCCCATTTGTCTAAATATCTAAAATATCCTTTTAAGCGAGTTTTACAAATTATAAGGTGATTTCAGCTATGAAAGCTTAAAGATATCGTGTCCAATTATGCTGGATGTGATATTTATACTCCTTCAAAGAGAATGAATCTCGATTCTTTTTTTAATTTGAATTATTGCAGTTTTAAGGAAATCTCATTTTTAGATTCTTTCAAATTTCTGACATTAAGAAAAAAATTATTCAATTTGGTACCAATTTTGGGCGTTACGAGGGTGCTAATCCTTCCTCGAACATAACCGACTCCCAAACCTATTTTCTCATAATTTCGTAGACTAAAATATTTTATAAAGTGATCCAATCACACTTTAAAAGATTGGTGGCGACTCCCGTTTTCGTTTTTCAAAAGTCGATCCCTGTTTCTCAAACATCCCTTTAAAAAATGGTTTCAACAGCTTGGCGACTCCGCTGGGGACAAAAGAGAGTCAAGCTAAGAAATTGAATATTTTCTGTCTTAATGTCGGAAGTTTGGAAAATTTAAAATTTGCATATGTTTGTTACCTTATTGCTGTTTATTGCATTTGCATGACCGTTGTGGTCACACCCTTAAGTGGGAGTGAGAAGCTACGCTTTCGTGAGGTTTTCACCTTCGTATGAGCTAGTGGATTGCTTCCGGGATACTGTACCTATGTCTTCGTGAGATTTTCATCTCCATATGGCTATAGGGAAATGTGTTCCCCTGAATTGAACTTGGTCTATATGAGCCTATAATGGGTGAGGACCGAGGAATATGTTGGTTCAAGTACCCTTGCTTTAGAACTAAAACTCATATAGTGAACCTTTAAGTGCTTACCCTAGGGAAATAGTGATAACCTTTAGAAAATTACCCTTGTAAGTATTTGTTTATCATTTTCTTTATATATGATACTGACTTATTTTTATTTTGCTGTCATTGCATGTCATTTGGCATTTAAAGGTGTTGATTCACGGCTCGATTTCTAGATTAGAAAGTTTTGTAATGAGGAACAAATACCTTAATAAAGTGAAGGATAATGCTTCTGTCTAGACCTGGTCAGAGAAAACCCAGTTAGAGAAAGGAGATAGTGTTATCGAGGGGTATACGTCAGAGTTATGGGACTTCACCCGTGTTAATTTGATGCAAAACGAGTTGCAGGAGTTGAGAGATATTTGGGCCCAATGGGATGACGAGGCTAAGCAGCTCTTCTATCAGAATTACGGAGACCTTCCCTATTTGCTAGATGTCAAAGTAGATAATACTTGTTTCGAGCTATGGTACAGTTCTGGAACCCTGTTTATAGTTGCTTTACATTCAGTGATGTTGATCTTGTACCCACTTTAGAGGAGTATACGACTTTACTGCGTTGCCCGAAGATTCAGGGTCACAAGGCTTATGTTAGGCCTGCTAGCCTTCTAGCTTTTACGAAGAAGTTGGTAATGATTACTGGGATGAGTGAGCAGTGGGCTGTAGCTCGTGTGCAGCAAAAGGGTGATAGTAAGTGTATTCCATGGGCCGTTTTGAGGGATTTGATATCGACGCATCCAGACGTGAAGAAAAGGGTCAACGTCCTGGCTTTGAGTATATACGGCATAGTAATTTTCCCAAAGGCGTTGGGGCACATAGATGAAGCGGTTGCAGATTTATTCGATCGACTTGGTAAGCAGAACACACCTGTGCCTGCAATCCTGGCTGAGACGATAAGATCCTTGAACGCATGTCGAAAAGCTGTTGAAGGAAGGTTCATTGGATATGCACAGTTGCTATTGGTTTGGTTTCATAGCCACTTCTGGAAGCTTGATAAGGTTCCTTTCCGAGTATTCTTTGAGGGTTATTCTCCTTTAAAGGAAGCAGTAGACATGCCTAGGAGAGATGACATTTCAGAGAAGAGGTGGATAGACATTCTTCAGAATCTTCGAGAGGAGAATGTTATGTGGAAGGCTACTTGGTTGGTTCCTAGTGAAGTCCTTTACCGATGTGGCAGTTTTGATTGGGTCCCTTTGCCTGGAATTTGGGGAGTTGTTGGATATACACCATTGCTTGTTCTAAGGCAATATCGAGCGAGGCAGTTCATATCAGCTACATAGGGTTTAGCTCAGAGTGATTTTTCTTATAAGGGAGATCACTATAAGAAAAGGATGCGAGAGATTTCTGAGGCTTGGAAGAAGCCTTTCTGTATGGAGACCTTGGTTGAAGGCCCGACGTCAACCCTTGAGTATAAAGGATGGCTTAGTAGAAGAGTCAATGATAATGTCCCTAGGCCAATTTTAGGGGTGGCTCGATCATTAGAGGAGAGCTTACTAGTGATTCCATCAGAGGTGGAAATTATGAAGCAAGAGTTTGAAAGAAAGAATTCGGAGCTTGAAAAGAGAATGGAGAAGCTCGAAGAGGAAAAAATGTGTTTGAGTCTCGATGTCGATGTTCAAAAGATGGAAGTCGAGAAGGTGAAAAAGGAAAAGAGAAAGATCGAGGAAGATCGGGATGACTTAAAGACGCATTACAAGAAAGCCCAAGTAACATTGAAAAGGGCCGGATTAGGGAGATCTTCAGAATAGTGGCAACATGAGATTCAAGAGGGAAGAGCCATAGCTGAGTATTGGGAGAAGAAGTTCCAAGAGATGCAGTCATGTAATCAGGCTCTAGAAAAGGAAAATCAAGGGTTAAAGGTTAAGGTGACAGAACTTGGACGATCTCTTCATCATTATCGAAGTCGTAACTCTGCAGCTGAGTTAAAAGCAAGTCTAAACAAGATTGAGGAAATGAAGCACAATATTGGAGGGTTGGAAGCAGCACTACAGGACTATGAGTTACAGATTGAGCAGCTTGAGACGAGAGAAGAACAGTAGAGGGGAGAACTTCACTATCTTCGGGATCAAGTGAGAGATAGAGATCATGTCATGGAAGAAGCCCTAGTTCAGATTCGAGAGGTTGCTGAACACTTGCAAGAGTTTGCAATACAAGCTAGAACGCTGAGTATAATATATGAGTCATCGTCAGACAAAGGACGAGAGTTAGCATTATTATTGGATAGGGTTAAGACTCTAGGCCTACAGGCAAAAGTGTATTTGTAATCCGTTTTATGAAAAGATTTTTGTTCCTTAGATAACGTTTTCTAAATGAAACTGAATTAGAATCAACATCTTTTTGCATTCGTGCATTTGAATTTCATCACATAATATGCATTCAAGTTTATAGAAAGACCCTAATTAGTTAAAATTATAGAGGGAGAAAGAGAGTAAGAGAAAGGAAATCTGGAAGCAACACATCCTTACGGTATACGCGCTTAAGTCGAAGAGTATGGACCAAAGATTTGAAATACTTTCTGAGAAGGACATGCAGACCAATTGCGGGAACAATTGGCAAAAATGCAAAATGATATGAGGGAGCAAATGATGGAGGCTCAAAGGAACATGATGGCTGAGATGGCTCAACTACTGAGAGCCACTGACAAGGGAAAGGCTCCCATGGCAATTACTGAAGAGGGGAATGAGGGTCATCCTCCTGGTTTCACTCCACCCACGTACAAACCCAACCTGAGGTATATCCCCGAGGGCCGTCTGTCACAATAAGGCCTCAACAGGGTCAAGTTGATGCTGGGGTCCCCATAAATTTCCCAACTAGCTGGAGATTCAATTTGGGCGACAATCCTGCAAATCCTCTCATTCCTGACTTAGACATGGCTGAAAAAGAGGACTTGAGAACTGAGGCTGCAAGACAGTTAGAAGAACGCTGCAAATGGTTGGAGGAAAGATTCAAGGCTTTAGAGAAGGCTGATGGGCATCATAGAGTTGATGCCAAAGACTTAAGCTTAGTCCCAGATTTGGTGCTTCCTCACAAATTCAAGATGCCAGAATTTGAGAAGTACAATGGGAGTACTTGCCCAGAAGCCCATATTACGATGTTCTATAGAAGAATGACTGGGTATGTGAATAATGATCAACTGTTGATCCACTGTTTCCAAGAAAGTTTAATTGGAGCAGCAGCCAGATGGTACAATCAGCTAAGCTGGGCTAGAATAAGTTCATGGAGGGATCTTGCACAAGCCTTCATGCAGCAGTACAATCATGTGACTGAAATGACTCCAGATAGGATCACACTGCAAAACATGGACAAAAAGCCTAATGAAAATTTTAGGCAATATGCACAGAGATAGAGAGAGGTGCAATGCAAGTTCAACCACCGTTTTTGGAGAAGGAGACCACCATGTTGTTTATCAACACTCTGAAGGCTCCATTCATTACTCATATGATTGGGAGTACTACTAAAAGTTTTGCGGATATAGTCATGGCAGGAGAGATGATTGAGAATGCCATAAGGGGTGGCAAAATCGAGGGAGAAACAACCAAAAGATCAGCCCCAAGGAGAAAGGATGGAGAAGTGAATAACACAAGCACCTACAACACGAGGGCAATCACAGTTGGTCAACCTAAAACAGCTGCAGTTGAGCAACAAAACTCTCAAAAGAAGGAGTCGGGTGCAAGGCAGAATTCTGAAAGGATACAATTCACACCTATACCCGTGACGTATCGTGAGATTTATCAAAGCTTATAAGATGCACATGCTATTTCTCCTTTTCACTTAAAACCACTGCAGCCCGCATATCCCAAGTGGTATGACGCAAATGCCAGATGCAAATACCATGCTGGAATACAGGGACATTTGATCGAAAACTGTACCGGTTTTAAGAAGGCCGTAGAAAGGCTTATTCAGGTAGGGGTAGTGAAGTTCGACAATACCCCTAACACTGAAAACCCGCTGCCAAATCATGGTGATCAAGGAGTGAATGCCATTGGCGAAGCCAATAAGAGGAGAATAAAGGAAGATGTTGCTGAGGTGAGGATGCCTATGAAGGTGATCTGGGAGGAGATGATGAAGAGAAGTATGTTAACCTCTAAAAATTAGAGAGGAGAAATAAGAAACTATGGTGAGTTCCATGAAATTCAAAATTGTGAAGAATTCAAGGACTTGGTGCAAGGCTTTATAGATAATAAAGAGCTACAAAATTTTGAAGGTAGCCCTTATGAAAAACAAGTATGTGCACTGGAAGAAGAATAGAAAAGAATTAACCGGCCAAGGATTATTATTTCCCTACCAGGGAATAATGAACTGGGGGCACAAATGGTGCCTAAGGTCATCATCCATAAGGCTACGCCTTTCCCTTATAAAGACAGCAAGAGGGTACCATGGAATTATGACTGCAGTGTGACAGTGCTGGAGGAGGAGAACATAGCCAGTATGTCTAAAGATGTACAAGCTGAGGGTTCCCATACACGGAGTGGGAAGCGCTATGATACAGTAGGCGTCAGAGAAGAGCCCACAAAAATTAAAAAATACTAGTGCAGAGAGAAGGAAAAAGAGGTGAAGTGCCCAGTCAAGAGCCCAATAAAGAAGAGGAGGCTAAGGAATTTCTAAAGTTCCTTAAGCATAGCGAGTATAAGCGTGGTCAAGCGCGATTGCGTGAGGCAAACACTCAGATATCGATGTTAGCTCTACTTTTGAGTTCTGAGGCGCATAGGGAGGCATTGATGAAGGTGCTTAACGAGACATATGTCACCCATGACATATCCGTTATGAACAACATAAGCTCAGATAATTTCATCTACTCTAATGATGATGAAATCCCACCGGGGGGCAGGGGGTCAACTAAGGCCTTGCACATCACTACTCGATGCAAGGGGTATATACTCCCAAGCGTGCTCGTCAATAATGGATTAGCCTTGAATATTCTACCATTATCTACATTGAATAGATTACCCATTGACGATTCTCATATGAAAACATGTCAAAATGTGGTAAGAACCTTTGACGGTACAGAAAGGAAGGTGATGGGAAGGATTGACATCCCTTTGGAAATCGAGCCGAATATGTACGAAGTAGACTTCTTGGTGATGGATATCAAGCTTTCCTACAATTGCTTATTAGGCAGGCCATGGATACATTCAGCAGGAGCAGTGCCCTCATCGTTGTACCAGAAACTGAAGTTAGTGACAGATGGACAATTAGTAACTATCAGTGCGGAAGAGGACATTATAGCTACAATCACTAGCAAGGCCCCTTACGTCGAGACAAATGAAGAGTCTATTGAGTGTTTCTTTTGCTCTTTAGAATTCGTAAATGCAACCTTCATTTCAGAAGGGAGTGAGTTACTAGTACCCAAAATAGCAAGAGCTACGAGGATGGCTCTACAAATGATGGCGGGAAGAGGAGCCTTATCAGGAAGAGGGTTAGGAAGATACCTACAAAGAGGGACTCAAATCCCAGAACTTAAAGAAAAAAGAGATTGCTTTGGTCTAGGTTTCAAACTAGACTATAAGCAAAGAAGGAAGGAAATTGAGAAGCGCCAAGAGGGAAGAAGGGCACGCCTCAATAGAAGAGAAATAGAGTGGGAGCTGATGACATTCTCTCCAATATCCCAAACCTTCAAATCAAGAGGGTCACTCATAGAAAGAAGTCATCAGATTAATGCTATACAAGATAAAGGATCAAAGCAAGGAAACCTTGAGGGTATTCACCCGTACAAATCAGGAAGCTTTCTGAACAATTAGACTGCGGAGGAACTTCATGTAGTCTTTAGGAATTTTTCAGAGTAATTTTTGAAACATTCTTGTTACTCTAGAGCCTAGGAGTAATAGGATTACATTTGTGAAATAGGCTTACGATCATTTATCATTTTTTTAATAAGACATAACTTTTATTAAATCGAACGAGTATTGTTTCATTTTTATCAACCAATATTCTGTTAAATTTTGGCAATTCTTATTCTTTCATTCATAGTACATAAATAATCATTCTTAAATTCATTCATTCTTTGTATATTCTTTGTACTTCTCAGATTCCTAGATATCAATGACATGAGCACTGATATTACAAATCCTGATTTCTCTCGTGAGTAAGACACGTGTTTAGAAGAATCTCAGGATTTTGAAGATGTTCAGGACTGTGATGTGTCTTTGGATCTTTTGAGGATGGTAAAACAGGAGGAGAAACAAATCATGCCACATGAGAAAGAGGCAATAGAGAATGTAGCCCTAGAAGAAGGGAAAGAGGTGAAAACTGGCACGCATATTGCCAAAGACATAAAGCAAGGACTGATTGAGTTGCTACGTGAGTTCAAGAATATCTTTGCATGGTCATATCAAGATATGCCAGGGTTAAATACCGATATGTGGTGTATCATCTCCCAATAAGACAGGATTATAAGCCAGTCCAACAGAAGCTACGAAGAATGAGGCCAGATATCGTGTTGAAAATAAAATACGAAGTCAAGAAGCAGTTCGATGCAGGATTCTTACAAGAGGTGAAGGACTCTGAATGGGTGGCTAACATTGTACCAGTTCCTAAAAAAGATGGAAAGGTACGAATGTGCGTTGATTACAGAGATCTGAACAAAGCTAGCCCAAAAGATAATTTCCCTCTACCACACATAGACACTTTGGTAGATAATACAGCGGGATATTCGTTGTTCTCCTTCATGGATGGTTTCTCAGGGTACAATCAGATAAAGATGCATCCTAAGGATATGGACAAAACCACCTTCATAACATTATGGGGTACCTTTTGTTACAAGGTAATGCCTTTTAGGTTGAAGAACGCAGGGGCAACATACCAGAGAGCTATGGTGACCTTATTTCACGATATGATGCACAAGGAAATTGAGGTGTATGTTAATGATATGATTACCAAATCTCGAACGGAGGAGGAACATATTGAAGTTATAAGGAAACTATTCTTGAGACTAAGGAAGTTTCAGTTAAAACTTAATCCGGCAAAGTGCACCTTTGGAGCTAGGTCAGAGAAATTACTAGGCTTTGTGGTCAGCGAAAAAGGAATAGAAGTTGACTCAGATAAAGTTAAAGCCATACGAGATTTGCCTCTACCATGTACTCAGAAGAAAGTTCGGGGTTTTCTTGGAAGGTTGAATTATATTACTCGGTTTATTTCACAATTAACTGAAAAACGTGACCCCATATTTCGCCTCCTTAGAAAACACAATCAAGGTACTTGGAGTGAGGAATGCCAGAATGCCTTCGATAAAGTCAAGTAATATTTGTTAAACACTCCAGTACTATCTCCACCTAGTCTAGATAAACCATTAATTCTGTACTTGTCAGTGTTTAGTAATTCCATGGGATGTGTGCTTGGTCAACATGATGAGTCGGGATGAAAAGAGAAGGCGATATACTACCTCAGTAAAAAATTTACAGTGTGAGATGAGATATTCGCCAATTGAGAAATTGTGTTATGCTTTAATCTAGACGACTCGAAGGTTAAGACAGTACATGCTATATCATACTACTTAGCTTATTTCAAAACTTGATCCTTTGAAGTATATGATGGAGTCAACAGCTTTGACTGGGAGAATGGCGAGGTGGCAAATTTTGCTTTCAGAGTTTGACGTAGTCTATGTGAGCCAGAAGGCTATAAAAGGAAGCGCGATAGTGGAATTTCTGGGTAGTAGAGCTCTAGAAGACTATGAGTCGTTGAATTTTGATTTCCCAAATGAGGAGTTGATGTGTGTAGAAGAAGAAAAGACCAAGTATTGTTGAGATGTGTTGACACTGTAAAAGCTAAGTTGATCTTGGAGGAAGTTCACGAGGGTGTTTGTGGGACACACGCTAATGGTTTCACGATGGCTAGACAAATCATAAGGTTTGGATATTATTAGTCTACTATGGAAGGGGATTGTATCAACTATGCCAAGAAATGCCATAAATGTTAGATCTATGGAGATAAGATTCATGTACCACCTTCACCTCTACATGTTATGACTTCTCAGTAGCCCTTTTCCATGTGAGGCATGGACGTCATTGGGCCAATATCACCAAAAGCTTCAAATGGACATCGTTTCATTGTCGTGGTTATTGATTACTTCACGAAGTGGGTAGAGGTTGCTTCTTATGCGAATGTTACTGAATCGGCTGTAAGTCGATTCCTGAAGAAAGAGATCATTTATCGATATGGGATGCCTGAGAGGATCATATCAGACAATGCATTGAACTTGAACAATAAAACGATAGCAGAAGTTTGTAGTCAGTTTAAGATTAAGCATCATAATTCATCTCCATATCGCTCAAAGATGAATGGGGCAGTGGAAGCTGCTAACAAACACATCAAGAAGATAGTGGGAAAAATGACTGAAACCTACAGAGATTGGCATGAGAAGTTACCATTTGCACTTTTGGCCTATAGAACGTCTGTCAGAACCTCTACTGGGGCAACTCCTTTCTCGTTGGTTTATGGGATGGAAGCGGTGTTACCCATTGAAGTTGAAATACCTTCTCTTCGAATTTTGTCAGAGATAAAGCTGGACGAGGCAGAGTGGATTCAGTCGCGGTACGACCAATTGAACTTGATTGAGGAAAAGAGGTTAAGGGCTATTCGTCATGGTCAGATGTATCAGAAGCGAATGATGCGAGCTTACGATAAGTAAGTGCGACCAAGAGAATTCCACGAGAGGGATCTTGTGTTGAAAAAGATCCTTCCTATTCAGAAAGACTTTAGAGGAAAATGGATGCCAAATTGGGAAGGGCCGTATGTCGTGAACAAGGCTTTCTATGGGGGTACATTAATTTTGACAAAAATGGATGGGAAGAGTTTACCCAACCCAGTAAATTCAGACTCAGTCAAAAAGTACTTTGTCTAAAGGAGAGGAGAATCTAAGGTGAAAACCCGCAAAGAGCGCCTTGAGTTTTCAAAAAAAAAAAAAAGAAAGAAAGAGAAAATGGAGAAGCCAAGGTGAAAACCCGTAAAGGGCGCCTTGTGACCAAAGGGGTTTTGAGTTGAAAACCCGAAAGGGCAGCTCAAATTTTGAAGAGTACACAGTGATCTTGTTATATTTGATTCAATAAAGAGTGAAGTACGTTGCATATTGGGGCATCAACAAAGTACTTTGGATCTTTTAAACACATGTTGAACTCAAGAAAGATTTCATAGAGCTGGTGTATAGACGCTCAAGCGGCGATATTTAGAGCATTTAACTTTTATCCTGTTTGCTATCTTTAGATTCTATTTCTTCTTAAAGATAGACTTTTATATTAATTCCGTTTGTATTTTTGACAAATTCATTCAAATATAGTTATTCTCAAGATTGAATTCATCTTCCATTATTCTTAAAAGTGTGTTGCATTAAATAATGATAGATGAACTAAATAATTTTCACAAATGAAGTTTCGCTCATTACTCTGGAAGTTTCTAGATAATACAAGAAACTAAAATGGAACAATTGTTCGAGGAATTCATGTAAGTAAGGCTTGAAAGAACTCGAGGAAATTCCTTCTTTGGTCCAAAATGATGTTTGGACAAATTAAACGATTCGATCCTAAGAGAGGATCATCTTACAATCATTTTTGATGGGTCATAACATTGGAAGAACGGTACAAACCCACGAGCTGAGTAAGAATGATGTTTCCAGAGGAATAAGGATGAGCTTTAACGAAGGAATGAGTAATGATGTCTGGAATAGGGGTCATATTCATAAACATTTTGCATTAGAACAGGTTTAATTAGGAGCATTTGATTCATTTCGATCATAGCATCCTAATCATTAGCCATGAAATCATACACAGGTCATGTCCTTCAAGGGACAATGAAGATTGGTACGCCTTAACCCCCTAAGCAGTAGGGTAATAGGCTGAAACATAGCAGATCTAACTTTCAGATATTTCCATATCAAAGTAGATCTAAGATGATTTGGCATCTTCATATTCGACGAGGAGCAAATCCAAGAAGCAGATTTTGCATCTCTGTATGGGCAGAGAGTAGATCGAAGATAGCAGATTTGGCATCTCTGTATTGGCAGAGAGTAGATCAAAGATAATAGATTTGGCGTCTCTGTATTGTCAGGGAGCAGATCAAAGATAACAGATTTGGCATCTCTGTATTGTCAGGGAGCAGATCGAAGATAACAGATTTGGCATCTCTGTATTGGTAGAGAGCAGATCGAAGATAATAGATTTGACATCTCTATATTGTCAGAGAGCAAATCGAAAACATAGCAGATCTAACTTTCGGATATTTCCATATCAAAGTAGATCTAAGATGATTTGGCATCTTCATATTCGACAAGAAGCAAATCCAAGAAGCAGATTTGGCATCTCTATATGGGTAGAGAGCAGATCGAAGATAGCAGATTTGGCATCTCTGTATTGGCAGAGAGCAGATCAAAGCGTCTCTGTATTGTCAGGGAGCAGATCGAGGATAGCAGATTTGGCGTCTCTGTATTGTCAGGGAGCAGATCAAAGATAACAGATTTGGCATCTCTGTATTGTCAGAGAGCAAATAAAAAACATAACAGATCTAACTTTCGGATATTTCCATATCAAAGTAGATCTAAGATGATTTGGCATCTTCGTATTAGACGAGGAGCAAATCTAAGAAGCAGATTTGGCATCTCTGTATGGGCAGAGAGTAGATCGAAGATAGCAGATTTTGCATCTCTGTATTGGCAGAGAGTAGATCAAAGATAACAAATTTGGCGTCTCTATATTGTCAGAGAGCTCGAAGATGACAGATTTGGCGGAGAACAGATCAAGGATGACAGATTTGGCGTCACTGTATTATCAGAGAGCAGATCAAAGATGATAGATTTGGCATCTTTGTATTTTCAGAGAGCAGATCGAAGATGACAGATTTGGCATCTGTGTATTGGTAGAGAGCAGATAGAAGATAGTGGATTTGGCGTCTCTGTATTGTCAGAGAGCAGATCGAAGATAGCAGACTTGGCGTCTCTATATTGACAGAGAGCAAGTTGAAGATATCAATATGGCATCCCTGAGGTTGCAGGGAGCAGGTTAAAGATAGTAGATATTGCCTTCCTGAAGTTACAAGTGAAGCAAATTGAAGTTATCATATTTATGGTCCAATACTTCTGAAGTTGCGGATGGGTTGAAGACCATTTGAAGAAAAGATCTCAAAGACTGGGTTGGACTGGGCAAATTTGGTCCTTCTATAGTCTTTGCTCGATTCCTATTACATAGCAATGAGCAAAGAGGGGCAGCTGTAGCAGCCCAAATCTGCCCGGGCCCATAAATAAATAAATAAAAACAAAAACAGAAATAAATAAATAAAAGTTTATTTATTACAGTCCATTTACATTTACAAGCCCAAAATTAATTTACAACCCAATTACATTTGACCCAAATACCAAAAGTCCTTAACTCGCGACCCAAACACTTAAAACTGCCCAGCAGACCCATTTACACCCTACCCCTGATACTCTAAACCCAAAACCTAATCGGCCCAATTGGCCTAATCTGTCTTCAGCTTTAGGGAACCCTAGTTAGGGTTTGCGCCGCAATCAGATGCTGATTCGTCTCGCGACATTCCAGCTGCCAACATCCCAACTGTCACGTCTTTTCGCCTCACCCCGTAACTCCGGCCCCGAATCACGCCGTGGTCGACGCGTGAGTCAATGCCAGCGTCATCACCTTAATCAACACACTAGCGAATCGTCATCAGCGCCATATCGCACCATCATTGGCACATCTTCCTTCAAGATTACTTCATTCTCCTGCAAAAGGATACAAAAAAGGACAAAACCAATAACATATGGCAAGAAATCGAACCAATAGGAACATACCAAAGATGTATATTGTAAACAAGCCTATAAAGGCCAGATATCAAAGGATGTAAAGGGGACGGATTCTTACAGTTTTGAAAAAAAAACACACACAAAGATTGAATAAAAAGCATAAGTTTTTACAAAGTTACAGTACTAACAATCATCGAGAGTAGAGGTGATATATCTTTTTTTCCGAATAGCATGCAAATATTATTAAAATAAATCAAAAATGAACTCACCGTTGAATCGCATCGAAAAGTCGAGACTTTTCGACTCGCCACCGCATGGCGGCGGCGCATGGCGGTGGCGCGTGGGTGCGTGCGTGGCGCAGTGCCCGATGACCGAGCGCGTGGCCTCATCGAGGCCGAGCCCGAGGGCCTTTCTCTCTCTCTCTTTCGAGGATTTTTAAATTGTTTTTTTAAAACTCGGGTTTCAAATGAATTTTAAGCTTAAAACTTGGCTTATATAGCCTTGACAAAACGATGTCGTTTTGGTTTAATCCAATAAGCCTAAAACAATGTCGTATTAAAGCTAAGGATCCACGTGTTGACCCGATTACCCGGAGAGGATCCGCGTGTTTTTAAAGATTGGGTTAATTATTCAATTGGTCCTCTCGCAATCTTAATATTTATAATTCTATTTTGTTTTTTTTAATTTAGCTCTAATGTTTTAATTTTGTTTCAATTTAGTCCTCTCAGTGATTTTAAAACGGTATTAGGGAAACGGTGTCGTTTTGGGATGAGGGCAAATTGCCCAATGAGTCCCTTGTAGTCTTGAATTCTTTCAAATCAGGCCTAATTCTTTTTGTTATTTTAAAATTAACCCTAAATCTTATATACCTTTAATTTAATTTATTTAAAATACTTTATATATATTTTTAATAAACATTAGTTATGTATATAATAATATATTATTTTATTTATATTATTTGTAACATTATAAATTTTATTATATGTCATATATTTTCATTATATTATTTATTTTACTATATTCTTATATGTAAAATATTTGTTACATTATTATTATTACTATACATATATCATATTATATTTCATTATATTTATTTATGTATTTTTATTACATAATATATTTTTCTATATATCAAAATATTATATATATATATATATATATTATATTATATACATTATATTATATATTTTTATATTATATAATTTATATTATTATATATTTTTATTTGTAAATTATGTTATATACTATATTATACTATATTTCCTTACATTACCTTTATTTTATAATAAAGTATACATTATTTTATTATTTATTAACTATATACATTTTTAAAATTTTATAAATAAATGTAATATTAATATTTAGTATATTTTTATATATAGTTATTATACCCTATAATATAACTTATATGTATGTATCATTTTTAAAAAAGGAGGGGGTTCTCTTTTATCATTCTTATATTATTTAACATATTTTAAAAAAAATCTTATTTCTATTTAATTTTTTTTATACATTTGAATTTACTTATTTATCTTTGGTTTTCTCTTATTTTGATATTGTTTAGTTGGTTAAATGTTACATATCATTTACTTTGTATATTAGCATGAAATTAATTATTTATGGTGATTTGCATAAATCATATATGTATATTGCAATTTACATTTGTTGTATTTATCACGCATTATATGGTGTTCTGCATGGAATAATAATATATGAACATATATGTTATTTATGATGATATATGCATAAAGTGATAATGTATATTGTATAATTTATGTCATTATTACTATTTTCTATACTATATTTGCATGAAATGATAAAACATGCATATTGTAATTAGATTTATTTAATTCCTTATACAAAACACATCATTACTTTTAAAACCAAAATATGTATTTTATTTAATTCAAAAAGGGATTTTAAAAAGTGAGGCAATGTTTTGATATTTGGGAATTCGGGAAGTAGTGCCCTAACATGCTGGGTTACAATTTCCCGTTTGTCTAAATATCTAAAATATCCTTTTAAGCGAGTTTTACAAATCATAAGGTGATTTCAGCTACGAAAGCTTAAAGATATCGTGTCCAATTATGCTGGATGTGAAATTTATACTCCTTCAAAGCGAATGAATCTCGATTCTTTTTTAATTTGAATTATTGCGGTTTTAAGAAAATCTCATTTTTAGATTCTTTCAAATTTCTGACATTAAGATAAAAATTATTCAATTTGGTACCAATTTTGGGCGTTACGAGGGTGCTAATCTTTCCTCGAACGTAACCGACTCCCGAACCTGTTTTCTCATAATTTCGTAGACCAAAATATTTTATAAAGTGATCCAATCACACTTTAAAAGATTACTGGCGACTCCCGTTTTCGTTTTTCAAAAGTCGATCCTCGTTTCTCAAACATCCCTTTAAAAAATGGTTTCGACAGTAATTGTTCTACTTTGTTGTGATTGTTTTAGCAAAATTGGCAGAACTCCAAGAGGAGCAATTGACTACTATTTTAAAGAAATTTAAAAAAGCAATTGGTTGACCATAGTTGACATACGATGTATAAGCCATTCCTTCTGTATGCATAAGATTATTTTAGAGGAAGGTGAGCGAGGTAGAATTGATGGGAAAAGAAGACTTAGCCCTATCATGAAAGAAGTGGTACAAAAGGAGTTAATCAAATGGTTAGATGCGGGAATTATTTACCCCATCTTAGATAGTTCTTGGTGAAGTCTGGTACAATGTATACCAAAGAAAGGTGGAATCATGATTTTCAAGAATGAATGAAATGAGTTAATTTCAACGAGAATTGTCACGAGTTGGAGAATCTGTATTGACTAAAGAAAGTTGAAGAAAGCCACTCATAAGGATAATTTTTCATTGCCTTTTATGGATCAAATGTTAGATCGACTAACAGGTAACAAATTTCAATACTTTTTAGATGGATATTTGGGATGCAACCAAATAGTTGTAGCCTCGAAAGACCAACATAAAACTAATTTTACTTGCCCGTACAGTACATTTGCTTTTAAGCGAATGCCTTTTGGCTTATGTAATGCACTTTCCACATTTCAACAATGTATTATGGCAATTTTTACTGAAATGGTTGAAATTTTTGTTGAGGTTTTCATGGATGATATATATATATATTTTGGTAACACTTATGATGTTTGTTTGAGTAATTTGACCAAGGTACTAAAAAGATGCGAGAAGATGAATCTTGTACTTAACTAGGATAAATGTCATTTTATGGTTAATGAGGGAATTGTCTTAGGACATAAAATTTCCAAAAATAGAATTAAAGTGTATAAAGCAAAGGTGGACGTAATTGAAAGATTACCACCTCTAGTTAGTGTGAAAGGAGTTAGAAGTTTCTTAGGCTATGCTAATTTTTATTGTAGATTTATCAAAGATTCTTCAAAAATTTCTAAACCTTTATGTATGCTTTTAGAAAAAGATATTGGTTTTTATTTTAATAAAACATGTTTAGAAGCTTTTGAGGAATTAAAAATCTGGTTTATATCAACCCCAATAATTGTTACACCCGATTGGAACTCACCTTTTGAGTTGATGTGTGATGCAAGCGATTTCACTGTTGGAGCTGTGATGGGTTAAATAAGAAACAAAATGTTTCATCCTATCTACTATGCAAGAAGAACTTTGACAAGAGCCCAACTTAATTATACAGTAACTGAAAATAACTCTTTGCTATAGTTTTTGCTTTTGACAAGTTCCGTTCATATCTTATATGTACCAAAGTTACAGTGTTTACCGATCATGCAGCTATTAAGTATTTACTCGCGAAGAAAGATGGTAAACCGAGGCTAATTTGTTGGATACTTTTACTCCAAGAATTTGACTTTGAGATTCAAGACAGAAAAGGTGGTGAAAATCAAGTAGCTGATCATCTGTCGAGGTTGGAGTAAAATAAGGCAACTTCTTAACTTGTTCCAATTAATGAGAATTTTCCTGATGAGCATATCTTTGAGGTAAGTCAAATTCACGAAACATCTTGGTTTACTAATTCTGCCAATTATTTAGCATATGAAATAATTCCTCGGGAAATGACATACCAACAAAGGAAAAAATTCCTTCATGATTCTGGGAGGATTCGTTTTTGTTTAAATAATATGTAGATAACATAATCAGGAAGTTAGTAGCTGGAAGTGAAATTGACGAGATTTTGTACCACTGCCATTCATCTCTGAGTGGAGGACATTTTGGTGGTTCCTGCACTATAACAAAGATTTTACAAGCAAGATTCTTTTGGCCTATAGTGTTTAAAGATGCACATGCATATGTGAAAAAATACTATAGATGCTAAAGAACTAGAAACATATCAAGGAGGAATAAGATGCCCTTAAAAAATATTTTAGAGGTTGAACTATTCGACGCATGAGGCATTGATTTTCTAGGCCTGTTTCCTTCTTCTTATGGGAACATGTATATTTTGGTAGCTATGGACTATGTATCCAAGTGGGTTGAAGCTAAGGCGTACCCAACAAATGATGCTAAGGTAGTCATGCGATTCCTACCTAAGTATGTATTTAAATAGTTTGGGACTCATAGAGCTATAATTAGCGATGAAGGATCTCACTTTGTAAATAAGTGGCTTAAGTGGTTGGTTGACAAGTACGATGTGGAGCATAAAATTGCTAGTGCTTATCACCCACAGTCAAATGGGTAAGTTGAAAGGGTGAATCATGAAATCAAAGGTATTCTTGAGAGGGTGGTGCACCCTAATAGAAAATATTAGTCTTAAAGGCTCGATGATGCTTTATGGGCCTATCAAATTGCTTCTAAGACACCATTAGGAATGACTCCCTATCAGTTAGTTTTTGGAAAGGAAAATGACTCCCTATCAGTTAGTTTTTGGAAAGGCATTTCATTTTCTACTTGAATTGGAGAATAAAGCTCACTAGGCTTTGAAACAATTGAATTTGGATCTTAAGCAAGCTGGTAAGAGAAGGATGCTACATCTTGATGAGTTAAAAGAGTTGAGGTTATTTTCATACGAGAATGCCAAGATGTGTAAAGAAAAATCTAAAAGATGGCATGACAATCATATACAACCTTTTGAATTCAAAGAAGGTCAGAAAGTGTTGCTGTTTAATTCAAGGCTAAGGTTATTTCTTGGAAAACTCAAGTTTCGATGGAAAGGACCTTATACCATCTATAAAGTTTATCCTTATGGAGTTGTAGAATTGTGCAACCATGGAGGTATGTTTAAAGTTAATGATCAAAGTCTCAAGCACTATTGGGATGGTGAAGTTGAGCAAATTAAAAACTCGTTTAAATTATTAGATACTTAATTTTTCATGATTTTACTTTTTAATAAAAAGTTAGAAATTATTTTCTTAAATTAGTACATTTAATTAATTTTGTCTAAGGAGATTGGAACTTAAGCGAGACCGTTGTGACCCCTCTAAACTTTCCTGGGGATTAATTTAAAGTAATCTTTTGAGAAAAAAGTTTCTAATTAGTTTTGAAATTTTTATTTTTGTTTTTAATGTTAATGTTAATTTTATTTGTTTATGTTTAATAAAGGGGTCAAATTGGCCTAAGTACTAATTAGTTTATTTTATTTTAAGCAGTTTAGTTTGTAAATACAATTTGGCTCAAGGCCTGAAACAATAAAGAGGAGAAGTTTTCCCTATCAGTGCTATCCATAAGGTTTCCCCAAAACCCTAAAATTGCCACCACTTTTTTCCCTCCATCTATACTTGCCGCCCAAGTCACTTAAGTAGTTAAAATTTTTGTGACACCCCAAACCTGATCGGGATGGACTGACCCAAATTCGAAGCATTACATTAGCCACTGAAGTGACTCTCCAGCTAACGACCACCCGACGCACAACCCAACCTTATAATATCTCATTTATGACTAATTAACTATCATTTATTAATGTAGAAGCAATTTGTGAACCATTTTAAAACTTTTTCGAAGTATTTAAACTTAAGGGTGTTTTGGTCATATTACCACCTAAGGTTGAAATATCTTGATTTTATTTCTAAATAGTTATCAACCTTCTTTTAGTCAAATTATGTAGGCCCTAAAAATTTCAGCTTAATTCGAGTTCATTTACTATGTCTAATTCAAGGTTTATTATTAGGGACTAAATCATAACTTTTACAAACTTTTAGTATATTTTTCAAATTAAAAATTAAGAGTGTTTCTACCAAATATTAACGGTTACAAGTCTAATCCTAAAATATTACCAAGTTTTCCTATCATTAAAGGCTTCAATTAATCTAATCAAATTTTAAGACTAAATTATAAATTAAGCAAATTAGAATACTAGATTACAAAAATAAAAAATCAAATCCCCAAAAACCTACACGCCCGTGTGAAAAGACACACTCCTGTGTGCAAACCACTGCACCTATATTGTCAAAAATTTGTTTTAATTACCCGATTTTACATATTTTACTTACCCATTAAACTTGAAATAGCTACAATTAATTACCATAAACAACATCACAACTCCAATTTAATTTATTTACAAAAAATATGCAACAATTAATCAAAATTTAACACTCAATTACACACTTAACAAACGCCAATTAATTCATACAAGCTACATACCTTAGTCGCAAGCAATCCACTTCATGGTAAGCTTCAATTAAACATAGTTAGTATAAAATACATGCCTCATGCACCGTGTTATCAACCACCATACGAACACTCATCAACATACCATATATTAAACATCAATTAGACATAAAATCATGTAAAATCACCAAAATAAAATTCCAAAATTTAATGTCCATTGTCAATTACAAGTAAAATAACATTAGTCCCAAAAGCACCATAATGCCCTATACAGTCCCTAAAGTAAAATTCTTAAGCCACTACCGAGCCTTATTCATGGATCACCCTTGCACTCAGTTCTCGACTTCTTATGCCCAAAAATTCTCTGTACAAAATGTGAGGGTGCGAGCTTGTAAAACATTTAAAAATAAGTGTTAAAAATTCTATGCACAAAATGTGAGTTTTCATGAAAACACCTAAAAGGACTTATTTGTAAAACATTTAAAATTAGGAGTTAAAAATGTTATTTTATAAAAAATGTGGGCTGTTATAAGAGGGAATATGAATCTGCTAGGCTTGGGTAACAAAGAAATTGGACACATTTCATTTTACGGGCCTAGGGGCTAAATTATAATTATGTGAAAGTTTAGGGGCAAAATTATAATTTTACCAAATTATGATTTATGTGCTATTTTGAATAATGTGATAATTAAATAAGTGAAATTTACTATTATAGATCAAGAAAAACGAAGTCCGAACCTAAACCGAGGAAAGAACAAGGTTGTGGACTAAATCTAATAGTTAACTACATTTTTGTACCGAGGTAAGTTTGTGTGTAATTGATATAACATTTTTATTATGTATTTAACACTTAATGTTGCATGAATTGTAAATTTGTATTTGTGAGTATTATTGATGTTGTTCGACAAAGATTTGAGGTGATGAAAGCCGGTTGAACCTTAGGAATACTTAGGGTATAAATATCATGACCTTTGGGTTGATGAGATCCCGTATAATACCATATTTGGGATATGGCATCGGCATCGATATGTGATCCCATGTAAGACCATGTCTGTGACATGGCATTGGCATCGATATGAGAACATCGTGTAAGACCATAGCTGGGCTATCGACATCGTTATGTGATCCCACGTAAGACCATGTCTGGGACATGGCATTGGCATCAGTAAGTGGTCCCATGTAAGACCATACCTGGGATATAGCATTGGCACCCTACTATGTGAATATGATTTCCTAAGTATCCCTTAGTATTCCAAGTGGTTCAATGAGTAGTCCAAGGATTTGTCAAAGAAATAACGAGGTATGATCATGTTGAAAGAGTATAGGTATGTACTCCAAGCTCGTAGTTATTGAGATTACTAAATGATTCAACCTTGGTAAGATAAGAATGAAGGAACTATGATCTTAAGTCCTATGGAAATTATATAAATCGAATGAGATAGGATATGACTACAATGATTGTTGAGAATAAAATAAAATAAATTATGTTATGTATGTGTATGAAAATGCATATTTTTATTTCTTATTATTTACATGCAAGCTTACTAAACTCTATGCTTACTCCCTCTCATTTCCATTTTTTTATATAGTGTCGCCAAGCTAGCTCGGGGGATCAAAGGACGTCGGAGGCTCGGTCACACTATCAATTGGATCTTTTGGGTATAATTAGTCTCATTATTTTGAGTATGGCATGTATAGGAACTTGGCTATCTTGTTATATGTCATTTTTGTTTAGCCAATGTGTTAGCTTTTGATGGTGTTATGATTTATTTTGTATAAGGCCATAAGATATGGCTCACAATGATTATTGGGTTGTAAACCTATTCATCTATGCATATATGTGCCAATTCCATTATGATATGGCTATTGGTTGATGATGGTTGAATGATGATGGCTACTATATCTGTGTATGAGTTGGTATGATAATGCATGCATGCAATTCTAGGAGATATTGCTTATTAGTACATGTGTGTTGGTAAAATGGGGCTTGTCATGATATGGAGTCTTAATTTAGTATAATGTGATGAGAAGTTGTCTTGTATGAGCTAGGTTCATAAATGTTTAAGTACCTTTGAAGCCATGAATGTGTTGTACAAATAAGGGTGGCAATTAGCTTGGAAAATAGCCTTAAAATTGTCCACACAAGTAGACACACGGGCATGTGTCTAGACCGTGTGAGACACACGGGTTGCCCCAAGGGTGTGTGTTCTGGCCGTGTGTCCCCTACACCCTTATTTATGCAAAATAGAAAGCCCAATAGAAACACATGGGTAGAGACACAGCCGTGTGTCTTGGCTGTGTGATAGGCATGACCGTAGGACATGGGCGTGTGCCCAGGTCATGTGAAGTCTGCACTTATTTTATGAAAAATTATAAAATTTAATTGTCCATATAGCCTCAGCAAACGGGCATGTGCCTTGGCCATGTGACCATATTTCATGTATGACGTTATAAACAAAGAGCTCCACGGGCTATGGACACGGGTGTGTCTTAGAGCCACACGGGTGTGTGTGATCACACGGCCCAATCACACGGGCGTGTGGCCTTACAAAATGTGAAAAATTTTATAAGTGTTGTAAAAGTTTCAGAAGTTTCCAATTTAGTCCCGAATCTTTCCCGATGTATGTTTTGGGCCTCATAAGTCTGTATAAGGGACGTTAAGCTTACGTTTGAATGATTTTGATGGGAATGAAATTTTATTGTCTGGTTTTATGTGTTTGATTATGTTTAAGTCTGGTAATGCCTCGTACCCTGTTCCAGCATCAAATACGAGTAAGGGGTGTTAGATTTAATTGTATCAGAGCTACGGTTTAGTCGATTCTCAGACTAACGCAGCATGTGTATGAGTTTAGCTATGCATGCCATACATATATTGTGATAGTGTGACGACTCCTAAAAATTTTCAATTGTGTTTTCATACAGTAAATGGATCCTAATCGAGCTATGGCAGATGACGTAGAAAGTGATGCACAGGCTCCTGCTAAAGGAGTAGTGCCAACTGATAACCGACGTCCCACGGTTAGCCAAGGAGGAGGAGAAGGGGCTCGAGAAGTTTTTCTCCACATGATGGATGCTTGGGGCACGGAGTTCATTTGAGCGAACCCGAATGCTCAACCCCCTCCACCCCCACCTATTCCCCAGCCTATCCCAATGGCACACGATGGTATGGATTTTATGAGACTGTATAGGCCTCTGGTGGATAAAATTTGAAAGGAAGGAGCCAAAGAGTTCCAAGCTAGGATTGATGATGATCCAGAACGAGCAGAGTTTTGGCTCGAAAACACCATCCGAGTTTTTGAGGAGTTGTCATGCACACTGAAAGAGTGCATGAAATGTGTTGTATCACTGCTTAGAGAGTTGACTTACCACTGGTGGAAGACACTTGTCTCTGTCGTATCGAGGGAGAGGGTAACATGGGAATTTTTCCAAGAGGAGTTTCAGAAAAAGTATATCAGTTAGAGATTTATGGATCAGAAAAGAAAAGAGTTTCTTAAGTTGAAACAAGGTAAAATGACCGTAACTAAATACGAGCGTGAGTTTGTGAGACTCAGCAAATACACTTCGGAATGTGTGTCAATCGAAGCTATTATGTGCAAGAGGTTTGAGGACGGATTAAACGAGGATATTCAGATGTTTATTGGAATGCTTGAGCTGAAAGAGTTCGTTTTTCTCATTGAAAAAGCTTGTAAGGCCGAGGAATTGGCCAAAGAGAAGAGAAAGGTTGAGTCTGAGGTTAGGGAATTAAGGAAAAGGTCTATGAGCAAGTCGTTTCAGTCCACATCAAAGAAGTCGAGGGATTTCTATTATCGCTCCTATGCTTTTGTTGGGAATCCGAACAGGATTAGAGATAAACAGTATTTGGGTACTAAGGCTCAGACACTTCGATTGCTAATGTTGGTAATATCCGACTGAGTAGACCAGAATGTCTACAATGCAATAGACGTCACCCCAGTGAGTGTCGAGGGAGTGACAGGACCTGTTTCTAGTTTGGTTCCCCAGACCACTTTATTAGAGAATGCCCCGAGATGGCAGAAAAGGAGAGATATCAAAGTACGAGATTGGGTAACACTACTAGTCGAGGTAGACCGCAGAAAAATTCAGGTAATGGGATGAGCAGTAAGAGTACCCCTAAAAAGTTTGTAGTGAGACCCAAAGGTAGAGCTCCTGCAAGGACGTATACCATTCGCGCTCACGAAGAGACTTCATCCCTAGATGTGATTATGGGTACATTTTCTATCTATGATGCTACTGTTATTGCTTTGATTGATCCAGGATCTACCCATTCTTATATTTGTATGAAATTGGTGTCTAATATGGGTATGCTTGTTGAATCTACATAATTTGTGATAAAAGTGTCAAACCCGTTAGGCAAATACGTGTTAGTTGATAAAGTATGTAAGAATTGTCCTTTGATGATTAGAGGTCACAGTTTTTTGGCTAACCTTATGCTTTTTTCATTTGACGAGTTTGACGTAATTCTTGGTATAGATTGGTTAACTGCTCATGATGTAGTAGTAAATTGTGGGAGAAAATTTATTGAACTAAAACGGGAAAATAGTGATATTCTCTGGGTTGAATCAGATGAATCGGATAGCTTGCCTGTAGTGATTTCTTCTATGACCGCCCAGAGGTGTGTAAGGAAGGGTTACAAAGCTTATCTTGCTTTTGTTGGATACAAAAGAGTCAGAGTTGCAGATTGAGTCAGTACCAGTAGTTTGTGAGTATCTGGATGTGTTTCCAGAAGAGTTGCCTGGATTGCCTCTAATTAAGGAAGTCGAATTTGGTATTGATCTAGTTCCGGGTACGACATTCATTTCTATTGCTCTGTATAGGATGGCTCTGACTGAGTTAAAGGAGTTGAAAACCCAATTGTAAGAATTGACGGATAAAGGCTTTGCGACACCTAGTTATTCGCAGTGGGGTGTACCAGTTTTATTTGTGAAAAAGAAGATGGTTCGATGAGGCTATGTATTGATTACCGACAACTTAACAAGGTGATGATAAAGAATAAGTTCCCCTTGCCAAGGATAGATGATTTATTTGATCAATTGAAGGGAGCCATATTATTTTTAAAGATAGATTTGAGGTCTGGTTATTATCAGTTGAGAGTTAAGGACTTAGATGTACTAAAACTGCATTTCGGATGAGGTATGGTCACTATGAATTTTTAGTGATGGCTTTTGGTTTGATGAATGCTCATGTAGTTTTCATGGATTTAATGAACTGAATTTTTTGACCTTATTTGGATAAATTTGTTGTGGTGTTTATCGATGATATCCTGATTTATTCTCGTGACGAATCTGAACATGTCAATCATCTAAGGACTGTTTTGCAAACTTTGAGAGATAAGTAGCTGTATGCTAAGTTTAGAAAAAGTGAGTTCTAGCTTAGATAAGTTAGATTTTTGGGGCATATTGTGTCGAGTGAAGGGATCCGAGTAAGATTTCGGCCATTGTTGATTGAAAACTACCAAGAAATGTATCCGAGGTTAGAAGCTTTTTAGGCTTAGCCGGCTATTAATGAAGGTTCGTTAAAAGATTTTATATGATTGCCTCTCCGATGACAAAATTTTTGCAAAAAGATATCAAGTTCGAATGGTCAGAAAAGTGCCAACAGAGTTTTGAGAAATTAAAAGCATTATTGACTAAGGCTCCAGTATTAGTGCAACCCGAGCCGAGAAAAGAATTTGTGGTTTATAGTGATGCATCCTTAATGGATTGGGTTATGTGTTTATGCAAGAAGGCAAAGTGGTAGCCTATGCTTCGAGGCAATTGAAACCACACGAGAAAAATTATCCAACACACGATCTAGAGCTAGCCACCATTGTGTTTGCACTAAAGATTTGGAGACATCACTTGTATGGTGAGAAGTGTCGGGTATTCACCGATCACAAAAGTCTAAAGTACTTGCTGACTCAAAAAGATTTAAATTTATGGCAATGGAAGTGGCTAGAGTTGATAAAAGATTATGAGTTGGTGATTGATTATCACCTGGGCAACGCGAGCGTGGTCGCCGATGCCTTGAGTAGGAAATCCTTATTTGCCTTGAGAGCTATGAATACTCAGTTGACTATGTCCAATGATGGTTCGATACTAGCAAAGTTGAGAGCTAGACTGACATTTCTCCAAGAGATCTATAAAGCTCAGAAAGGTGACAGTGATTTGCAAACCAAGAGAGCTCAATGTGAGTCAAGTGTTGAATCAGATTTTCAGATAGGTTTCGATGGTTGTTTGATGTTCCAAGATAGGGTCTGTATACGTAGAGATGACAAGATTATTGGGAAAATCCTTCATGAGGCACATAGTAGTTGTATGTCAATCCATCTGGGTAGTACCAAGATGTATAATGACTTGAAGAGATTGTATTGGTGGCCGGGTATGAAAAGAGAAATCTCAGAGTTTGTTTCGAAATGCTTAATTTTTTAGCAAGTGAAAGCTGAACACCAAGTACCTTCGGGTTTACTTCAGCCTGTGATGGTTCCTAAGTGGAAATGGGACTGGATTACTATGGATTTTGTGACGAGATTGTCGTTGTCACCTAAAAAAAGATGTTGTTTGGGTCGTAGTTGATCGATTAACGAAATCTGCTCACTTTATTTCGGTATGTACCGACTACTCACTCGATAAGCTAGCTGAGTTGTATGTTTTTGAAATTGTGAGACTTCATGGAGTACCTTTGTTTATTATTTCGGATAGAGACCCGAGGTTCACGTTGCAATTTTGGAAAAAGTTGCAAGAAGCCTTAGGTACAAAATTGAATTTTAGTAACGTTTTTTCTTCTGCAAACCGAATTGGTCAGTCTGATAGAGTAATAAAGATACTTGAGGACATGCTCTGATGTTGTGTATTGGAATTCCAAGGTAGCTGGGAAAAGTATCTACTGTTGGTAGAATTCGCTTACAATAATAATTTTCAGTCAAAGTTTGAAAATGGCACCTTATGAGGCATTGTATGGGCGTAAGTCTCGAACACTATTATATACTGAAATCAGAGAGAATCAGATTCATGGGGTCGACTTAGTCAAAGAAACCGAAGAGAAAGTAATGGTGATTCGAGATTGCTTGAAAGTGGCTTCGGATAGACAAAAATCCTACGCGGATTTAAAACGAAAGGAAATTGAGTTTCAAATCGGCGATAAGGTATTCTTGAAAGTGTCTCCATGGAGGAAAGTTCTCAGATTTGGTCGGAAAGGCAAGTTGAGTCCGCGTTTCATTGGACCATATAAGATGACTTAAAGAATAGGACCGGTAGCTTATCGGTTAGCCTTACAATTCAAGTTGGAAAAGATTCACGATGTGTTTCCTGTGTCTATGTTGCGCCATTACCGTTCTGACCTTTCAAACATGACTTCACCTACAGAGGTGGAAATATGACCAAATATGATTTATGGTGAAGAACCGGTTAAAATTTTAGCTCGGGAGGTCAGACAATTAAGAAATAAAAGTATTGTCCTTGTAAAAGTGTTATGGCAATGACATGGGGTTGAAGAGGCCACATGGGAACCCGTGGAAACAATGAGAGGCCAATACCCAAATCTTTTTACAGATAAGAATTTCGGGGATGAAAATCCCTAAAGGGAGAGAGTTGTAACATCCTGAATTAGGGTCTAGGCAGAACAGTGGTTTCGAGACCACAAGTCTGAAGTGGAAATAATTATTTTGTGATTATTATGAGGTCTATGATATGATTGCATGCTTGTGTGAAAATTTCATGAAGAGATTTTATAGGTAAAGTGTCCAATTTGACTTTAGAGACTAAATTGAATAAGTTACAAAATATGTGTTTCTAGAATCTTTTAGTATGAAATAGCTTTGGATTATAAAATAGAGTTCCTTAAATAGCAATTTGCCCAATTTCTATTTTATGGACAAAAATGGGCATGCATGGATAAAATTTTAAAGTTTAGTGAAAAGGGCATTTTGGTTGTTTGGTTAATAAAAGATTAAAAAGGGAAAAATCAAGCAAAAATTTGCTCATCTTTCTCATTCCATAGCCGAAACTTGGAGAAGCACCATAGCTAGGGCTTTTCAACTTTTCAAGCTTAATAGTAAGTCAGTCCTAGCCTCGTTTTTAATGTTTTTTGCATTTTTGAGATCCTTGAAGCATGATTTAGCTATTTCTACCCTTTATTTGAACTAGGGTTTATGTTAAAAAATTTACCCATGTGTGTCATGCATGTATTTTGATGATTAATGGAGGAATATGGAAGTTTAGTGTTAAATGAACATCTTTTTCTAAGTGAATTTTCATGAAAACACCTAAAAGGACTTGTTTGTAAAGCATATAAAAATAGGTGTTAAAAATATGATTTGATGAAAAATGTGGGCTTTTATAAGAGGGAATATGAATCGGCTAGGCTTAGGTAACAAAGAAATTGGACACATTTCATTTTACAAGCTTAGGGGCTAAATTGCATTATGTGAAAGTTTAGCGGCAAAATTGTAATTTTGCCATTTATGGGCTATTTTGAATAATGTGATAATTAAATAAGTGAAATTTGCAATTATAGATCAAGAAAAACGAAGTCCGAACCTAAACTGAGGAAAGAACAAGGTTGTGGACTAAATTACATAGTTAGCTACATTTTTGTACCGAGGTAAGTTTGTGTGTAATTGATACAACATTTTTACTATGTATTTAACACTTAATGTTGCATGAATTGTAAATTTGTATTTGTGAGTATTATTGATGTTGTCCGACAAAGATTTGAGGTGATGAAAGCCGGTTGAACCTTAGGAATACTTAGGGTATATATATCATGACCTTTGGGTTGATGAGATCCCGTATAATACCATATCTGGGATATGCCATCGGCATCAATATCTGATCCCATGTAAGACCATGTCTAGGACATGGCATTGGCATCGTTATGTGATCCCATGTAAGACCATGTTCGGGACATGGCATTGGCATCCATATGAGAACATTGTGTAAGACCATAGCTGGGCTATCGACATTGTTATGTGATCCCATGTAAGACCATGTCTGGGACATGGCATTGGCATTGATAAGTGATCTCATGTAAGACCATATCTAGGATATGGCATTGGCACCCTACTATGTGAATATGATTTCCTAAGTATCCCTTAGTATTCCAAGTGGTTCAACGGGTAGTCCAAGGATTTGTCCAAGAAATAACAAGGTATGATCATGTTGAAAGAGTACAGGTATGTACTCCAAGCTCATAGTTATTGAGATTACAAAATGATTAAACATTGGTAAGATGAGAATGAAGGAACTATGATCTTGAGTCCTATGGAATATTATATAAATCGAATGAGATAGGATATGACTACAATGATTGTTGAGAATAAGATAAATTAAATTATGTTATGTATGTGTATGAAAATGCATATTTTTATTGCTTATTATTTACATGCAAACTTACTAAGCTCTATGCTTACTCCCTCTCTTTTCCATTTTTTTATATAGTGTCGCCAAGCTAGCTCGGGGATCAAAGGACGTCAGAGGCTCGGTCACACTATCAATTGGATCTTTTGGGTATAGTTAGTCTCATTATTTTGAGTATGGCATGTATAGGAACTTGGTTATTTTGTTATATGTCATATTTGTTTAGCTAATGTGTTGGCTTTTGATGGTGTTATGATTCATTTTGTATAAGGCCATGAGATATGGCTCACAATGATTATTGGGTTGTAAACCTATTCATCTATGCATATATGTGCCAATTCCATTATGATATGGCTATTGGTTGATGATGGTTGAATGATGATGGCTACCATGTGTGTGTATGAGTTGGTATGATGATGCATGCATGCAATTCTAGGAGATATTGCTTATTAGTACATGTGTGTTGGTAAAATGGGGCTTGTCATGATATGGAATCTTAATTTAGTATAATGTGATGAGAAGTTTTCTTGCATGAGCTAGGTTCATAAATGTTTAAGTACCTTTGAAGCCATGAATGTGTTGTACAAATAAGGGTGGCAATTGGCTTGGAAAATAGCTTTAAAATTGTTGGCATGTGTCTAGACCGTGTGTGACACACGGCTTGCCGCAAGGGCATGTGTTCTGGCCGTGTGTCCCCTACACCCTAATTAATGCAAAACAGAATGCCTAGTAGTAAACACACGGGCAAAGACATGGTCGTGTGATAGACACAGCCGTAGGACATGGGCTTATGCCTTGGCCGTGTGAAGTCTGCACCTATTTTATGAAAATTTATGAAATTTAATTGTCCACACTGCCTAAGCACATGGGCGTGTGCCTTGGCCGTGTGACCACATTTCATGCATGACATCATAAACAGAGAGCTCCACGGGCTATGGACACTGGCGTGTCTTAGAGCAACATCGGTGTATGTGATTACATGGCCCAATCACACAGGCGTGTGGCCCTACAAAATGTGAAAAATTTTCTAAGTGTTGTAAAAGTTTCAGAAGTTTTCGGTTTAGTCTCGAATCTTTTCCGATGTATGTTCTGGGCCTCATAGGCCCGTATAAGGGATGTTAAGCTTATGTTTGAATGATTTTGATGGGAATGAAATCTTATGGTCTGGTTTTGTGTGTTTGATTGTGTTTAAGTCTGGTAATGACTCATACCCCGTTCCGGCGTCGAATACAAGTAAGGGGTGTTACAAACATTCAATTATATTAGCACAATCTATCAATTATATTGACATAATACACCCATGGAATTAAGTAAATGTGTGATCATACATTGGATAAACGGTTCTTTGAACTCTCACAAATCAAATACAGTCCTCCGAATTGAGTAGGTTGAAGCCACACTCTCCCTTATAGCACCTCAAATAACCTGATGAATGGAGACTCAAGCTCAACTCTCCCTTATCTACTCTAAACAAATTAGTACACCAAGAGCCATATGCTTACAATATCACAAATAACGGTGAGTACTAACAAATCCTATGCCATGCCAATTATATCCAATGGGTCAACCATGCAATGTTGCCAATATAATCACACATACAAAGCATAAAATATGTTGTTTAATCACTTAATTTAGGATGTTAAAATACAATTAAAAGCATGTTGTTAAGCAATTCTAACATCAATAAAAATTAAGCATAGAAAATATCATTTTCCCAATATTCATACACCAATTAGAACACCTTTATCAAATGTTCAATAAATTAGCAATTCATGCTCCAAATATCAATTTATTCCATACAATTTATTCATGCTAAAAACATAATACACAACTTACCAAACCAATTGTCATTTTGCTCTTGTATAAAATTTTTGCAAATCCAACCATTCAATATGTAATTAAGTCATTAATAACACCAATAAAACCTTTAATTTAACACATAATCAGGCCAATTTACAAAATTACCATTAATATCACTCACCTCCACACTTAGCTTTTTAAGTAAAAAAAGTGTTCAAACAAGCAAGTTTGAGCTTCAATTCTGATTTGCACGTTCCTCCTCTTTATGTGGAGCTTTAACAAAGACAAAGTATGCATTACAAACTAACAATAGCAATAAGAAACACGAAATTTGATAAAATATACAAATCTAAATCAATGCTCTAAACTACCTTACCAATGTTGCACAACTAAGCCGAAATATAGAATTTCTAAAATAAACTCCCTTTTCAGCACCTCAAACCACTTCTAATCTTCATTCTTTGTCCAATAACATGTATTTTAAGTGTTAATTTCATCATTTAATCCATTTCATAATTTTCAAGAAAAATCATCCATGTTCTTGATCAAATTCAAATTTCTCAAAATTGATCCATAAAACGTGTTTGATCTTTTGGTTTAAGATTAAAAACCTCTTATTAGACCTATTTTAAGCTTAGACATCCATTAATATTTGGATTCCAACTCAAAATTAAAGATCAACCATTGTTTTCAAGAAAGAAAAATTAAAGTTAAAAATCCATTATAATCACTTAATTAACAAATAATGATTGAGATAAACTTAAAAACAAGTTTAGAGATGAGGATTACCTTCAATTGAACTCAAATCATTGATTTGGAAATTTGAATAAAAAATGCTTGAAGAAATTCAGATGACTTTTTGCCCAACTTTGAAAATTATTTTGAGAGATTTTAGAGAGAATTTTTGGGAGAGAAAATGTTTAGATCTATTCTCTTATATTTGGTTTATGAAAACAAGCAAAGAGAGAGAGAGAGAGAAAACGCTCTCAATTCGGGTGAAAAATGAGTGAAAAGTGAGGTAGTTGTAGAGTTTTTTTAAAATTGAAAACCCTTACCTGATTTTCAAAATTTGGGGAATTTGCCATTAGGCCACTCCCCCTTTTCCCTTGTTTTACAATTTGCTCCTTCCCCTCCAAAATTCCGAAAATATGGTTTATTTGCTATAAAACCTCTTACACATTTCCCTTTTTTTTTTTCAAATTAGTCCCATTTAATTAATATTTTAAATCACCTAATTAAACCCCCATTTGAAATTATTTTTAAATTCTAATTTAACCCAAAATATTTATTTCTACCCAAAAATTATTTAAAATCATAAAATTAAATTTTCTAAAACTATTTTTATTTCTCAGAATATTATTTACCGATTTTTAGATGAAATTAAGCTAACTAATTAAGAATATAAATCGCTAATTAACCCGATTAATTCCTAATTTTCACTCGGAACCCGATAAACTTACTCGAAACTACTAGACCTATTTTCGAGGCCCTACAATTTTGCTACAAATTTACCCTAATTAATCACTATATAAAACCCTCTCTACCACCATAATTTTCACAACCCTTCAAGCAATTAGCTTAAACCCTAGCCATTCATTCTTTTTCCTCTTACTCGTCGGCCTAAATCCCGAAAATTCTCCTTAAATTTCTTCATTTGTTGCAAAACCCTAGCTCACTGCTGCCATAAGTCTTTTGTTGGAGAACCATATCACCTCCACATTCCTATTGCTGTAGCACCCTACCGTTGTCGCACGCCTATCATCGTAGCAAACCTATCACTGTCGCAAGCCTATCGCCTCCTCAAAACCCCTTGCTTCATCCATTACCGAATTTTGCCTACTTTTCTGGAAAAATCACCATGTCTCGCAAAATAAATAGATCTTCCAAAACCTCTGTTGAAAATCCCATTATGATTCAAGATAAGGAAGTTAAAGAAATGTTTGATTCTATTTTCAAAAATCAACCTATGATGCCAGAAAAAAGGTTTCAACTTAGAAATCAATGATAAGATGGTTGTGCCTTTGCCGATTCGGAAGACAATTGATGCCTTCAATTGGGATTATTTTTGCGATGCACGATCATTACCCGAAGAGTATTTAGTTCAAGAGTTCTATGCCAATTTAACTAAGCCAGATGCTACTAAAGTTATTGTTCGTAAGAAGAAGGTACCTCTAACTTCTAAGCCAATTAATGATTTGTTTAACCTACCTGATGTTAAAGAAGATGAATTTTTTGCCATGATGACAAATATAAATTAGGATTTTCTTCAACAAGTGCTTAATATTGGGACAAATTCGGGATCCCAATCGAAGGGAATATCTAAAATCGTTGGCTAAGGTATGGTTCTACTTTGTTCGATATAGTTTCATGCCCATCTGATGATCCACTAGACTAACTAAAATTACGACAAAGGCAAGCACACCTATCGAATAATAGTATAGCTATGGTGAGTTGAGAATATCGTATCCACGAGGACTAAAAGTACTAGTAATTATTATCTTTCTATTATCTAGCCAATAAATTAAAAGAATTATTTTTAATCTAAAATTAAGTAAACTAATTACTAAGAATGAAATAGAGAATGAATTAAGAAAATGATCGAATAAACCAATGAGATAGACGATACCCAGGAAAGAATCCGCCTAGACTTCACGTATTATTCTGAATCTAAATTAAATGATTTATTCACTTGAGCCTTGATCCGTAGAAATCCCTAAATTATGTTAATATCTCTTTCGAGAATAAGAACATCTGACTCTAGGTTGATTAATTGAAATCTCTTTCTAATTAAAACCTCTATTATTGCATTAACTTGGTCTATGGATTCCCCTATTAGATTTGACTCTAATTCGATAGATTTATGTCATTCTATTTCTAGGATTGCATGCAACTCCACTCAATTATGCTAGATCTACTCTTAAACAAGGACTTTTGCTCCATTAGAATAAACACATTAGCATGAATTAATATCCTGAAAATATTAAAACATGAAATAAACATACATAATTGAGAACAAGAATAAAGTATTTATCATGTAATTCAGAAATCAAATAATAAGATTCATATAGGTTTCATCATCCCTAGTTATCTAAGGAATTTAGTTTATAATCTGGAATAACATCATCTTAAAGTTAGGAAAACAACAAGACATAAAGAAACCCAATAAAACTTCTAAAGAAATTGAATGGAGATCTTCAATCTTGAAGAAGATCCATTTCTAAAATGAATCCGATGGCGTTCTTCGAGTCTTTTCTTTGTTCTTCTCTACTGCTCCTTAGGTCCTCTTCTAGTGTGTATTTTTAGACTTTAGACTGCTCAAAAAGCCTAAAAATTGAGTTTTTCTGCGTGTTTGGGAAACAGGGAGCGATATCAACACGGGTTGGCACATGGGCGTGTGGTCAACTCGTGTGGCTCACACGGGCATGTTTTCAGCCCATGTGGAAATGCCCAGGCTGTGTGGTTCCTGAAAATAGCTCTTTTTGTCTAATTTTGGCCTTTTTTTCACTCCTTTCACTTCCCTATGCTCACCGAAGTATAGAAACATAAATTTAAAGGATTAGGAGCATCAAATTCACTAATTTACATAATAAATCATCCAAAAATGTGTCAAGAATAGGATTAAAAACATGTTACTTTTATGGTTTATCACTATCTCACACAGTTCCACCATCTCGATGGAGCGAATTCTTTTGTTGCATACAATTATGGTAGAAAGGTTTATCAATGTTGGGAAGATCATTCTCAAGGAAATCCATGATTGTTAGTGGATAATGTCCATGAACTAAACCCAACTGAACCGAGTGAACTAACAAAACCAGAAACTGACGAGTCATCGAACAAATTTGAAATTGAGGCTTAGCTAAGTTACTGAGATAGAAGAAGTAGAATCTGAGGAAGAACTGAATAATCCAGAATTGATAAAGGAACCAAAAGTCTCTGAACCAAGAGAGGAGTCGAATGCTGATAGCCAGTTGAACCAAGTGTTGGTTTTGAGTTGACTATTCCTATGCCCACTTCTTCAAACACTATGAATAAATCGAAATTGTCAATTTTGATGGATATGATGAAATTTATGCATAACCAACAACATGCTTATTGGAAACTTTAGATACTCCATTCTTGGTTCCTATAATAGCCCGATTTTCAGTGGTGATGGAACAGTGGTTTTGGGACAAAAAATTTATGTCATGTTGGCTTGTATATATTATTTATAGAATATTTATGGAGTCATTAGAATCGTAGTAAAATTTGGTTAAGAAATATTAACGTTTAGATTACTAAGTTAATTAAGGAAAAAGGACTAAATTGAAAAAGGTGTAAAATTTAGTAATTATTGAATTCTGTTTACTTGATAGTCTAATTACTAAATGAAAAGGGACATAGGAAATAATTATTCCATAATGTTATTGATGGACAATTATAGGCTTTTAAATTGTTGAATTATAAAGTTATAACTAAGGGTAAATTTGTAATTTAGTAAATTAACTAAAGATTAATAAAACAAAAATATTGGCTATCATTTTTTCATGTTCTTCCACCGAAAAATCAAATGAAAAATTCACGATTTTTGGAGCTTCAAGTTCGACCAAACATAAAGCTTTGCATATCAAGACCCTGTTGATATTCATGGAAACGGAAAAATCATGGATTAGTCCTTGAACTTCTTTAACTACTACAATTCAATCCAAGTAAGTTCGTACGATTTATAATTCAATATCTATATGAAATGTTTGATGTTATAATATGATATAATAGATATAATTGTTTTGTTACTAATGTAAAGTTGTTTGAGAAACATTGTTGAATTTTAATACTTGGATCAAATGAACGCGAGATAGAGTACAATTGGATAACAACGTGTTATGTGGGGATTTGAGTGGAGATTGATGTGGTGTGATATAAAAATTTTGCCTGAGTAGGCTGAGGTTCAAAATTTGTTGTGAATTCTCATGTCATACTCCCTGTTTTGGCATGTTTTCAGTTGGATTAACTCTTCAGAGCAATTGCATGGTATTGGGTGGCTAAGCTTTTATGAGCCATTGGTATGTTATCGAGTGGATGAGCTCTTATTAGCAATTGAAATCTTTTCGAATGGATTACTGTGCTGGTATCTGTAAGTTTTTTATTAGATCATAAATTATTATATTAGAACTTGTTAAATGATTTTGAAAGGCGTAATATGTATTTCAACTTTGAATTGGTTTATGCAATTCACCATGTTGAGATTTTGGATGACAGGAAACACTTGTAGTTGAGTTATTATGGAACGATTCATTGTATTTACTTCGGTAAGATTTATTTTTTTTGTACTTCGAACTTACTAAGCTTTAATGAGCTTACTTATGTTACTGAAGTCACAATATCCATCTGTTTTGGTAGTTTTTGAACATTTTGGCCTAGGTTTTTAATGGCATGTATAGGATGTTATGTAATGGTATTTTGGTATGTTTGTATCTTGATGATTATGAAGGATTGATGGACTTTTGGTTATTTTTTAGAATTGTTGTGGATGACATTTTGGCATAAGGTGTTGTCTTGGAAATGGTCAATTATGATGTGTTTTAGGCACATATAGAATAAAGTTTTCGTGCATGGAAATAGGTAATGTTCACATGTTTTAGCAGATGTTAAGTTTTTATAATTTTGGTGCCTTTGAATGGCATATTGGTTAGTTGATTTAGGATCTTGAAAAGGAATATTGGTTGAATGTAAAATTGTGTGAATTAACATGCTTTGGATGATAGTTCATTTTGTTGTGAAATTGTGTATACTTGTGGTACTAATGAGGGTACATTGGTTAGACACTTAAGATGGTTGAATTAGTGTGTTCTGAGCTTGTTTAATGTCATTTTAAACTGGTAAATGGATTACTTAGGTCCAAGTAAGTTTGAAATGGTAAACTTGTCATTTAAGGTTCATTTAAGTCCATACAGTTTGAAAGACGGGTGTGAGACACACGGCCTAGTGACACAGCCATGTGTTATCTAATAGTTTCTTTAGAGAGCAAGTCAGTGAGTTATATGGCCTAACACATGACCTGGCACATGGGCATGTGGGGCAACTCAGAGAGTTATATGGCTGGCACATGGGCATATGACACAGGCATGTGACTGTACTCAGAGAGTTACATCGGTGAGGACACGGGCTAGGACACGACCGTGTGTCCCTAGTTCGATTGTTACACAGTATGAGACACGGGCGTGTGTCTCAGTCATGTGAGGCACACGGCCTGGCCACATGGCCTTGTATCCCTTGTTTTATAAATTTTGCATATTTTTACTAAACTTTCCAAACTGTTTCAAATTCATTCCAAATTGTTTCTAGGTTATTTTTAGAGCCTCAAGGGCTCGATTTAGGGACAGTATGCATGTATATGAATGGTTTATGATGTGATTATTGTAATACCCCATATCCGTAACCCACGCCAGGATGGAGTATTAGGCATTACTTAACTTGATCTCATGCACACGAACAATCTCAAGTCGCCAAGACTCGGTCCAAAATAAAACATTTTCAGTTTCTACTTTAAACTTCTTATTATGGGCCTACGAGCCCCAAATCAACCATTTGAAACTATTTGGGACCATTCCGGGCCCTTAAACCAATTATGAAAATTTTGCCTTTAAATTAGGGCATACACCCGAGTGGAAGGGCAACACGCACATGTGACCATCTAGACATGGTCGTGCTGATGGCCCGTGTGGCTCACACGGCCTATGCATAAAGGGACACGCCCGTGTCCTTTACCCGTGTGGAATTAATTTCTAATTCACACATACAGGGGTTTTCACAAGGCCAGACACATGCCTGTGACCTAGCTCGTGTGCAAAAACTTGGACATTCTGTTTCTGACGTCAGCAACCCCAAAATGTCACATAGCTAAGGCACACGCCCGTGTGCTAGGTTGTGTCTTTCACACGGCTGAGACACATGGCCATGTCTCTGCCCGCGTGTTTACTATCACGCATACTGACTTGAAATTTTTACATGCAGGGGACACACGGTAGGACCACACGCCCATGGGGCAGTCTGTGTGCCACACACGGCCTAGACATAGCCCGTGTGTCTACCCATGTGGACAAAATTAGGGTATTTACCAATCTTTATTGCCACCCTTTCTTACACAACCTACACAAAAGCAACTAAAACCCATATAAAACTATCACATGCAACCAAATCAGCCACAATAGACAACATTCCATTTGTGCATTTTTCTCATCCATGAAAATAACCTCATTCCATATAAATCAAAATGAATAATAGCCATCATTCTAGGCTTAATACAAACGAGGAATTTATCCCAAGCCAATACATTTGGCCAATTTGACAATAACACAAGATACAAGTCTAGTTCCCTATACATGCCATATTCAAAAATATAAATCAAACTATACCAAATGCTTCGATTGATAATGTGATCGATATCTCTGACTCCCGTTGGTCCCTGAGCTAGTTAGGCGGCACTATAAGAAAATGGAAAGAGAAGGAAGTAAGCATAAAAGCTTAGTAAGCTGCATATACGTATTCATCAATGATCATCATGCTCATAACAAAAAGGTAGGCATAAGCATAACTTACTCATTACCATCCATACAAGTCACATATTCTATATTAAGCTCATTTCTCATACGTACCAATTTGGTACTTGTACCACTCACTACACGATTATACTTCCTCTATTAACTGACAATCATAACTTTCACCGTTGAACCATTCGAAACACTACCAGATATTCCATAAGCCTCAAACATGGGGTAAGGTGCCAATGCCATGTCCCAGACATGGTCTTACACTGGCTATCGTCTTTGAGGCTGATGCCATTTCCCAGACATGGTCTTACACTGACACATCTCGTAGTTAATGCATGTTCCAGACATGTCTTACATTGGTTACGTCTCGAGGTGCATGTCCCAGACATGTCTTACACTAGCTCACACAAGTGACCCAATGTCATGGCATGAATATCTTATTTACTTCCCAAGGTTTCAACAGGAATTCTACTATCTCAATTATCATTATACATTCACAATTCCACAATCAAGCAATTCATGCTATATCGATTCAATAACAATTCAAACACATATATTAACAATGTAGTTGTATTATTTACATACAACTTACCTCGGATTACAAAATGTGTACAACTAGTCGGTTTAGTCAATTTGCTAGGCTTTCCCCCGGTCTAGGTTCGGATTTGGAATTCTTGATCTATATTAGCAAAATATAGTCATTTAGTCACTAATACAATTAGGCAATCAAAAATTCACATCTTCGGTAAAATGACCATTTTGCCCTTAGACTATGACAAAATAACCATTTTACCCCTATGCTTGAAAATTGATTTTTATCGAATTTCTTCGCATCTTAAGCTAGCTGAATTCTTCTTACTCTTATAGAAACTCCAAATTCTCATTATTTCACACATTTATCATATATTTTACAAACTTTGCAAAATGGTCTTACAAGGGTTTTCTATGAAAACTCCTTCACAAAAGTTTTTCACTCAACAACCAAGACTCATATTCTTCCATAAAAACTTAGCAACCATTACAAATCCATTCATGGAAAAATCCTAAACTCTTAGTCATTTTGCAAAATAGGCCCCTCATTTGAAAGCTCATGCTTCAAGGGTCTCAAAAGTACAAAAATATTCAAGAAAAGCCATTAAAATCACTTACTTGTGAAGGCTTAAAGTTGCTGAAATTTCAAGCTCTTAAAACCTCTTTTCTTTGCTAAAAATTTTGGTGAAGAGGAAGAAGATGATATGGTGATATCATCTTTTCTTTATTTTATTTCTACTTTAGTCAAAAAGTCAAAAATCAATTACATAACATTGAAAATTTTCAATTCATTATCTCCTATGGCCGACCACCCTACTTTTAAGGGTCTAATTGCCCTTTAAAGGCCCCCAATTTAGGTTCTCTAGCTATTTGGCACTTTTAGCTTTCAAAATAGGACTTTTGCATTTTATGCGATTTAGTCCTTTTTAGCAATTGGGCTCACAAACATTAAAATTACTTCACCAAATTTTTCATGCACTCATGTTATGACATCAAATTAATAATAAAATAATTTATTCGACCCCAGATTTGTGGCCCCGAGACTACTATTCTGACTAGGCCCTAAATCGAGCTGTTACACTTCTCCCATTTTAGGGATTTTTGTCCCTAAAAATCTTACCGGTGAATAAGTTTGGGTACAGATCTCTCATAGTCTTATCGGGTTCCTATGTGGCTTCCTTGACTCCATGTCTATGCCACAAAACTGTCACGAGTGCTATACTCTTATTCCTCAGCTGTTTGACTTCTCGACCCAAAATCTTGACTGACTCTTCGCCTTATGTTATATCCGGATGAATCTCAACCTCTGTCGGCTCAATTACATGCGAAGGATCTGATCTATATCGGCATAGCATGGACACGTAAAACACGTCATGAATCTTTTCCAACTCTGGTGGCAAAGCCAATCGATAGGCAACAGGCCCTACTCTCCCGACAACCTCATAAGGTCCTATGAAACAAGGACTCAAATTGCCTCTTCTACTGAATTTGAAGACTTTCCTCCACGGGGAAAATTTCAAAAATACCTTATCACCCACTTGAAACTCAATTTCCTTTCATTTCAAATCTGCGCAGGATTTCTGTCTATCCGAGGTAGCCTTCAAGCAGTTGCGAATCACTTTAACTTTCTCTTCAATCTCTTTGACTAAATCGACCTCAAGAATCTGACTCTCTTGGAGCTCAGTCTAATATAAGGGCATTCGACACTTTCGCCCATACAAAGCTTCATAAGGCGCCATTTTCGAACTCGCCTGATAACTGTTGTTGTAGGAAAATTCAACCAATGGTAAGTATCTTTTCCAACTTTCCTGTAACTTAAGAACACAACACAGCAACATGTCCTCTAAAATCTGAATCACTCTTTTCGAATGCCCATCGATTTGCAGGTGAAATGCCGTGCTAAAACTCAACTTGGTTCCTAATGCCTCTTGTAACTTCTTCCAAAACCTCAAGGTAAACCTCGGGTCTCGATCAGAGATAATCGATAACGGCACTCCATGAAGCCTCACAATCTCAAAAATGTATAAGTCGGCTAGTTTCTTGAGGGAGTAGTCGGTACGTACTGGTATGAAATGTGCTGACTTTGTTAGTCTATCCACCACAACTCAAACAGCATCTTTTTTCTTCGGGGTTACCGGCAAACCCGTCACAAAATCCATAGTAATTCGATTCCACTTCCACTCAGAGACCATGATAGGCTGAAGTAGACCCGAAGGTACTTGGTGTTCAGCCTTTACTTGGCAGCACACTAGGCACTTGGAGATAAACTCTAAAATGTCTCTTTTCATACCCGACCACCAATATATTTTCTTTAAGTCGTTGTACATTTTCACACTACTCGGGTGGACGGGCAAACAACCACTATGTGCCTCTCTCAGAATCTTTTGAATAAGCTCATTGTCCTTGGGTACACAAACTCTATCCTTGAACATTAAACATCCATCGATACCAATACAAAACTCGGACTCATTTTCTGTCTCACATTGGGCCATCTTAGCTTGCAACTTCTTGTCACCTTTCTGAGCTTCACGAATCTCTTGTAGAAATATCAGTTTAGCCCTCAACTCTGCTAGAATCGAACCTTCGTTAGACACAATCAACTGAGTATTCAAGGCTCTCAAGGAAAACAATGACTTCCTACTCAAAGCATCGGCGACCACGTTCGTCTTTCCCGGATGGCAATCTATTATCAACTCGTAATCCTTAATCAGTTCTAACCATCAGCGTCTCTGCAAATTCAACTCCTTTTGAGTCATAAAGTACTTAAGACTCTTATGATCGGTGAATACTCAGCATTTCTCTCCATACAAATGGTGTCTCCAAATTTTTAGTGCAAACACGATGACGGCCAAATCTAAATCGTGCGTTGGGTAGTTCTTCTCATATGGCTTCAGTTGCCTTGAAGCGTAAGCTATGACCTTACCTTCTTGCATAAGCAAGCACCCCAAACCATTCAAGGAGGCGTCGCTATATATCACAAACTCCTTACCCGACTTCGGTTGCACTAAAACCGGGGCTTCAGTCAATAAAGCCTTCAGTTTCTCAAAACTTTGTTGGCTTTTTTCTGTCCAATCGAACTTGGCATCTTTTTTTAGCAGCCTTGTCATCAGGGTAACTATCATAGAGAATCCATTTACAAACCATCTATAGTATCCAGCTAACCCCAGAAAACTTTAAACTTTAGTCACATTCTTCGATGGTTTCCACTCAACAATAGTCGAGATCTTGCTTGGGTCCACTCGGATCCCGTCACTCGACACAACGTGTCCTAGGAATCCAACCTCCTCAAGCCAAAATTCACTCTTACTAAACTTGGCGTACAACTGCTTGCCTCTCAAGGTTTGCAACACAATTCTCAGATGCTCCACATGCTCACCCTCATCACGCGAATAAATCAATATGTCATCGATAAAGACTACGACAAATTTATCTAGATACGGTTTAAAAATGCAATTCATCAAATCCATAAACACCGCCGGGGCATTAGTCAAACCAAAAGGCATGATGAGGAACTCATAATTCCCGTATCTTGTCTGAAACACAGTTTTCAGCACATCTAGCTCCTTAACCCTTAACTGGTAGTATCCCGACCTCAGGTCAATCTTGGAAAATACAGTGGCTCCCTTTAACTGATCAAACAGGTTATCGATCCTTGGTAAAGGATATTCGTTTTTTACTGTTACCTAGTTCAACTATCTATAGTCGATACATAACCTCATCGACCCATCTTTCTTTTTCACGAAAAGTACCGGAGCACCCCATGGGGAAAAGCTCAGTCTCACAAAGCCTTTGTCCGTTAGCTCTTGCAACTATGTTTTCAACTCTTTCAACTCCATTGGAGCTATTCTATACGGAGCAATTGAGATACGTGCCGTACCGAGGACCAACTCTATTCCAAACTCAACTTCCCTCACTGGAGGTAATCCGGGAAACTCTTTCGGAAATACATTCATAAACTCACAAACCACCGGCACCAATTCTATCTTCGATTTAGACATTTGAGTATTCAGTACAAAAGCGAGATAAGCCTCACATCTTTTCCTCAAATATTTCTCAGCAGTCAAAGACAATATTATCACAGGCAAGTTATCCGCTTCATCTAGCCCAACACGAAGGATGTTCCCGTATTCACATTTAAGTTTAATAACTTTTCTCCCATAGTCCACTATAACACTATGAGAAGTCAACCAATCCATCCCAAGAATTACATCTAATTCATTAAACGGTAACAACATCAGATTGGTCGGAAAACATTGACCCCTAATTTTCAAAGGACAATCTCTACACACTTGGTCTACTAGCACATATTTACCTAAGGGGTTGGACACTTTTATCACAAATTCTGTGCTCTCCACTAACATGTTCATACGGGATATTAATTCCATACAAATATAGGAGTGGGTAGACCCCGGATCAATTAAAGCAACAACAGATATATCATGGATAGAAAAGGTACCCGTGATCACATCAAGAGACTCTGCCTCTTCACGGGCATGAATAGCGTAAGTCCTCGTAGGCGCTTTGCCCTTGGATCTCACTGTGGCATCTCTTGGTGCACCTCTGCTAGAAGCCCCGCTTCCAGGGTTCTTTTGTGGCCTATCCCTCAAGGGAGCACTACTTGCCTTCACTTCTTGCTTTTTCTCCCCCTCATCCATTTCGGGACAGTCTCGGATGAAGTGGTCCAATGACCCACATTTAAAGAACCCTCTTTCTTTACCTCGGCACTCGCCAAAATGGCGTCTACCATATTACGAACATTTTGGCCTATTTGGCCGAGCACTACCGACGCTCGCAACAAAAGTGGCCTGGGCTCTAGAAGTCATGTTCTACTAGTTCTTATTTCTGTTCGAGAACCCCACCGAAACATTCGATAGGGAAGAGATCTTTTAGATGAGGACTGATGCGATTTCCCCATATGTCTTTTCCTCAAACCACGCGACTCAATTGCTGCCTTTCTCCTTTCTTTAACCAACTCTTTTGCCTTGCATGCTCTCTCAACGAGCATTACAAATTCTCTTAGCTCTAAAATGCCAACAAACACTCGAATGTCCTCATTTAAACCATCTTCAAACCTTTTGCACATGGCGGCTTCTGAGGACACGTACTCCCACGCGTATTTGTTGAGTTTTACAAACTCTCATTCATACTCCGTCACAGTCCTACTGCCTTGTTTCAACTTTAAAAATTCCTTCCTTTTCCGGTCTATGAACCTCTTGCTAATATACTTCTTTCGAAACTCTTCTTGGAAGAATTCCCACGTTATTCTCTCCCTCGGTACCACAGACACGAGTGTGTTCCACCACTGGTAAGCTGAATCTTGCAAGAGCGATATGACATACTTCACGCACTCCTTAAGTGTGCACGGCAGTTCATCAAATACCCTGATGGTATTCTCTAACCAAAACTCTACTCTCTCCGAGTCGTCACCTAAATTAGCCTAGAATACCTCGGCCCCTTATTTTTGAATCTTATCTACCAGAGGCTTCTCTCTCCTAAACATGTTCGCGCCTTACGGAGCTACTGGGGCATATTGAGGAATCAGAAGAGGTGGGGGAGGTGGAGCGTTTGGATTCGTACGAACAAACTCCGTGTACCAAGCGTCTATCATTCAAATGTAGGCTTCTCTAGCCCCCCGGACTTGGCCCATATTCACGGGCTCACTCTCAACTGGCACAGTCCCCTTAGCGGGAGCCGGCGTGTTACTTTCCATGTCATCCACCATGGCTCTATCAAGATCCATTTACTATATAAAAACATAATTTATAATCATCAGAAATCGTCACACTATCAATATACAACTATGGCATGCATAGCTAAACTCGCACTCTCGCTAGGTTAGTCCTAGAACTGACTAAACCATAGCTTTGATACCACTAAAAGTAACACCCCATACCCGTAAACCACGCTAGAGTGGAGTACAAGGCATTATTTAATTTGATCTCATGCACACGAACAATCAGAATCGGTCAAAAATAAAACTTTTTTAATTTCTACTTTAAACTTCTAATTATGGGCCTATGAGCCCCAAATCTACCATTTGAAACTATTCGGGACCACTCCGGGTCCTTAAACCAATAATGAAAACTTTGCCTTTAAAGCAGGGCACACGCTCGTGTGACCATCTCGACATGGTCGTGCTGATGGCCCGTATGGCTCACACAGCCTATGCACAAAGGGACGCACCCGTGTCCTTTACCTGTGTGGAATTAATTTCTAATTCACACCTACAGGGGTTTTCACACGGCCAGACACACACCTATGTCCATTGCCTGTGTCCCTCACACGGCCATGACACGCCCGTGTGTAAAAACCTAGACATTCTATTTCTGACGTCAGCAACCCCAAAATGTCACACAGCCAAGGCACACGCCCGTGTGCTAGGCCGTGTCATTCACACGGCTGAGACACATGGCCGTGTCTCTACCCACGTGTTTACTATCATGCATACTGACTTGAAATTTTGACGTGCAGAGGACACACGGCAGGACCACACGCCTATGGGGCAGACCGTGTGCCACACATGGCCTAGACACACGCCCGTGTGTCTGCCCATGTGGACAAAATCAGGCTATTTACCAAGCCTCATTGCCACCCTTTCTTACACAATCTACACAAAAGCAACCAAAGCCCATATAAAACTATCTCATGCAACCAAATCAGCCACAATAGACAACATTCCATTTGTTCATTTAACTCATCCATGAAAATAACCTCATTCCATATAAATCAAAATGAATAACAGCCATCATTCTAGGCTTAATACAAACAAGGAATTTATCCCAAGCCAACACATTTGGCCAATTTGACAATAACACAAGAAACAAGTCTAGTTCCCTATACATGCCATATTCAAAAATATAAATCAAACTATACCGAATGCTTTGATTGATAGTGTGATCGATATTTTTGACACCTGTTTGGTCCCTGAGCTAGTTAGGCAGCACTATAAGAAAATGGAAAGAGAATGGAGTAAACATAAAAGCTCAGTAAGTTGCATATAAATAAATATACAATAACATATTCATCAATGATCATCATGCTCATAACACAAAGGTAGGGATAAGCATAACTAACTCATTACCATCCATACAAGTCACATATTCTATATTGAGCTCATTTCTCATACGTACCAATTTGGTACCTGTGCCACTCACAACACGATAATACTTCCTTTATTAACTCACAATCATAACTTTCACCGTCGAACCATTTGAAACACTACTGGATATTCCATAAGCCTCAAACATGGGGTAAGAGGTCGATGCCATGTCCTAGACATAGTCTTACACTGACACATCTCGTAGCCGATGCATTTTCCAGACATGTCTTACACTGGCTTACATCTCAAGGCCGATGCATGTCCCAGACATGTCTTACACTAGCTCACACAAGTGACCCAATGTCATGGCATGAATATCCGATTTACTTCCCAAGGTTTCAACGGGAATTCTACTATCTCAATTATCATTATACATTCACAATTCTACAATCAAGCAATTCATGCTATATAAATTCAATAACAATTCAAACACATATATTAACAATGTAGTTGTATTATTTACATACAACTTACCTCGGATTACAAAATGTGTACAACTAGTCGGTTTTGTCGATTTGCTTGGCTTTCCCCTGGTTTAGGTTTGAATTTGACAATTCTTAATCTCTATTAGCAAAATACACTCATTTAGTCACTAAATATAATTAGGCAATTGAAAATTCACAACTTCGATAAAATGACCATTTTCCCCCTAGACTTTGACAAAATGACCATTTTACCCCTATGCTCAAAAATTGATTTTTATCAAATTTATTCGTATATTAAGCCTAGATGAACTCTTTTTACTCTTATAGCAACTCCAAATTCTCATTATTTCACACATTTATCATCTATTTTACAAACTTTGCAAAATGGTCCTATAAGGGTTTTCTATGACAACTCCTTCGCAAAAGTTGTTCATTCAACAACCAAGACTCATATTCTTCCATAAAAACTCAGCAACCGTTACAAATTTATTCATGGAAAAATCCTAAACTCTTAGTCATTTTGCAAAATAGACCCCTCATTTGAAAGCTCATGCTTCAAGGGTCTCAAAAGTACAAAAATATTCAAGAAAAGCCATTAAAATCACTTACTTGTGAAGGCTTAAAGTTACTAAAATTTCAAGCTCTTAAAACCCCCTTTCTTTGCTAAAAATTTTGGTGAAGAGGAAGAAGATGATGTGGTGATATCATCTTTTCTTTATTTTATTTCTACTTTAGTCAAAAATTCAAAAATCAATTACCTAACATTGAAAATTTTCAATTCATTGTCTCCTATGGCCAGACACCCTATTTATAAGGGTCTAATTGCCCTTTAAAAGCCCCCAATTTAGGTTCTCTAGCTATTTGGCACTTTTAGCTTTCAAAATAGGACTTTTGCATTATATGCGATTTAGTCCTTTTTCGCCATTAGGCTCACAAACGTTAAAATTACTTCACCAAATTTTTCATGCACTCTTAAAAACATGTTATGACATCAAAATAATAATAAAATAGTTTATTCAACTCCAGATTTATAGTCCCGAGACTACTATTCTGACTAGGCCTTAAATCGGGGTGTTACAATTATAATCCGGTGACAGAGACGGGTCAGGGGTGTTACATTTCCAATATCAGAAACTTTATTGGTTGTAAGACATGACCTAATCATCCCATCAACACCTTTTCTTGTTTGCATAAGTCTATCACTAAGTGCGAGAAAAGTAATTCCACTACATGTTTCATTGTGCATTAGAGCATGCTCCGATATATCCATTTCCCACACAAATTCTTTCCTTATTTAAAATTGCATACAATAATGTTTCTTGGAACGTATCGATATTGGACATGTATGTCACTGAGCAGATTCAAATGCTAAAAATTTTCAACCACTTTCTGGCCTTCGAAGTTAAGTTTGCATGAGAGAATGATCCTAAGTAGCATTTCCCCTCACCCTTTTTGTTCGTTAGGAGATTAATTACATTGTCCATATTTTCTCTTGAGAAATACATCATATCAGTTCATTCTACAAAATCATAGAGATATAATGAAACATCGTAATACCTCGCTATCTCGGGAGGTGAAATAGAAATTTCCTTCCCTCGAACTAGTATCTACATCCATAGTACATCCATTGATCTACTCAAATCCATCTCCTTTAATGCGGCGTAAAATTCATGCACAATTAGAATGCACACCATATTAGTTGGGATTGTACAAAACTTCTCCCATCGATAAAATTGAATCATCTCCCTTATTTCATGTTCAATACTCTTATGGATTCAAAACCTTATTCTTGTAGAGGGATTTTTTGTTGGATACTCGAAGGTTATTTTCTAGCTCCCTTTCTCAAATATGGGCATGATTATCTACTACATATTTACTGTCAAAAAGGTTTTTATGCATGGTTTTGAGGCTATGGAATAGGTAGGAGGCAGAAAATTTGCAGAATCTTGAAGTAAAGGGTAGCAAACAGAGGTTTGTCAGATTGTAACAGCTTAGAGGGTGTAGCTACTGGTAAGGGAAATATATAGAGGTCATCTAGGGCTTAACTTGCCATGCAAACTTGGGGAATATCTCTAGAGGTTGCATCAAACCAAGTACAGAAAGTTTCCAAAAATGGCTTGTATGTCACGTCATAGGGTAGGCATGGTACGACACGACACTATTTTTTCCCATGTCCTTGCTTCCATCGAGGGCATGGCACGACACAACACAAAATTCTATATTTTTGGATTCAAAGGGGTTGTATCGTGCCATGAGATTGTTATGTGACAACATGGCTTCGATTCGACCTCTTCGGGACTTGTCAAAAGCCTCTAGTTGTCCATACTTGCCCCCAACTAACATCTAGCTCCTCCATTGCTCCCAGAAACATGTTTGCTTCCAATTCTAACATGCAAATTGCAAAATACTTATTCTAAAATCTAACTACAAATGAAAAATTAAAACTAATTTGCAATATTTACAAATTAATTAAAGTTCAATGTTTTAAGAACTATGTCGTGCTATCAAACTTGTCTGATAATTCCTTGAATTTCACCATTGAATTCATCCAATGCTCTCAACCGTCTTGGCTCTCCTAATTGCTCTTTATCCTGCTGGGATCTCTCCATTTGTCTCGTTCTCTTACATTTCGCTTACCTGTGCTAACACAACTCAGAAAATACCTTTTATCATAGCCATAAACGATTAAATCGAATAAGACATAACACTTCTCCCTAACTAGTCCCTTAATTTGGGAATTGTGACCACACTTTAACACTTCTATCTCGCCATCGATTTTCATAATTATCTCGTTTTGTTTGAGATCGATGGTCAACTTAGAAGTGGCAAGAAATGGCCTATCCAACAGAATGGGGATTTCTCGATCTTCCTTGAAATCAAGGACTATAAAGTCAATAGGGATTGTGAATCCCCGTACCTTGACCAATACATCCTTGAGTACACCTTTTAGGGGTACCAAGGATCTATCGACTAGTTGCAGTGTTATAGAGGTATTCTTTAATTCCATGAGTTTGAGTTTTTGATAGATCAATAAAGTCATTAAGTTTATGCTAGCCTATAAATTGTAAAGGGAATTGCTAAAATGTTGATCTTTTATTTCTTTTGGAATCATAAAACTACCTAAATTTTTGAATTTCAGGGGTATCTTTTTTGTAATCAAAGTGTTGCACAAGGTGTCATTGTCAATTTGCTCGCCCTTTTTCATTTTTATGTCGTGTCGTGCCATCATTTCTTTAAATTATTGGACATATTTTGAAATTTTTTCATTTAGTTCTAAGAGCGGCGGATTGACATTGAGGGATTTAAATAAATTGAGAAAATTTATGAAATCTACCTTATCCCTATTTTTTTTGTCCTTTAATCGTACCTTCGTGGTGCTTGGCTTTGAGATTATTGGATCAGACACCAATTCAACTATCTCTTCAATTTATTTGTTGGCCTCTTTCTCTTCCTTAGGTTCGTCGACATCTTCGGGGAATTCCTTTTCATGTATGGGTGTACATGGCAGTTTCAATTCTTAGCCTGATCGTAAAGTGATCGCCTTTTCATGCTCCTTCCCATTTCTCTGAGGATTGTTCTCTATATTACTGGGGATACTCTGGCCATTTTTCTTTTGAAACATCATCATTAACTGACTAATCTAGTCATAGAGGCTATCCATTTAGGGTTTGAGTAGTCCATATGTAGCTTGGACTTGTCAAATGCCCATCTTCATGGTTTTCGTTTGCCCTTCTAGTCGATTGAATCATTGACCACATGCAGCATGGTCATTACCCACGGATCTTTGTTGCAATGGTGGAGGTTGGTAAGGAGGGTTTGGTTGACTATATCCCCACTTGAGGTTTGGATGATCCTTCCAACCAGGACTGTAGGTATTTTAATAGGGACTTCCACCCATATTACCTAAATAGCTCACCTCCTCTGATTTATTTTGAAGAATTGGCTCCTTTCTCATTGGTTTGATAGTCGACTCAAATCAGTTAAACTTTGCCAAAATTTTCTCATATCGATCATCTTTGCTCACAGTTTTTACCATTGAAGGCTTTGATTTGTATGAGAATCTTTCATTTGAGCACATATACAAATTTATAGCCATTTCATCAATAATTTTCTAAGCTCGATCATATGTGTGAAACATGATTAGTCCTCCATATGCTCCGTCTAGGCTGGATCTAATGTTACCGTCAACACAATTATAAAATATCTGGATCTGGAGCCACGCTTGCAGCCCATGGTGTGGGCACTTCCTGATTATTGATTTGAAACTTTCCCACGCCTCGTACAAGGATTCACCTTTTTATTGCTTAAAATTGGCGATTTCTTGCCTAAGCTAAATGGTTTGACTAATCGAGAAAAATTTGTGTAGGAAATTTTCCACTAAATCATCTCATGTGGTAATAGAACCTGGTTCTAATGAGTTTAACCAATCATCCACATTATTGCACAAAGAAAATGGAAATAATTGAAGACTCATAAGATCATCGGATACTCCATTGTAATTGAATGTGTCACACAATTGTAAAAATCGTTTCAAGTGTTGGTTCAGGTCTTCCACCATGTTCCCATTGAACTGCAAGGTGTTTTGGACCATCTTATTTGTGGCCTTCTTTATCTCAAAATTATTGGCATTAATTATTAGCCTTTCGATACTATCTCACACCGTATCTAGTATTGGTAAGGCATACCCGCGCAACGTCTTTTGGTCCATTAGAACTTCTTTTCAAATATTTACTTGTTGCTCTCGTGGATCATTGAACAACAGATTCTCCCAAGGTTGATTAACTACCATGGGTGGATCGGTGTTCATAAACTGATGATGGCATCCCAGTATCTGCTCATGATCTGGATATGGCTCGATTGGGGTGCTTTGGCTTCAAGTCATAAAAAACCTACAAATTAAAAAGAATTTAAACAGATAAAAATAATTAAACATAAATTAAAAATAAAAATATCGTATCTATAATCTTTAATGTTCCTACTTATATTATTAATTGTAAAGATATATTATACACTTACTGCCGAAACCTTCTCGACAACGGCGCCAACAACTTGACCGCCTCTACATGTGTTATCATTTAGGGTATAAATAGCACACCAATATATATAATTAAATAGATGATGTCTGCAAGTATATAGGTCAAATTGTAATATAGTATTTGTGTTACAATAGAACACATGGAAGTATTCCGATGATTGTACCCAAAGGAGGATAGATTAAATCTATAAAAAATCTATTTACAGTAAGAAGTCTAAATAGTAATAATTAAATATTATATTATGGTAGATCATAAAATGTATGAATACTAGAAATTAAATAACTGAAATAAATAACCAATAAAATAAATAAACGACTAAATCAATAAAACCAATTAGGAAGATTAACTCATTTCAAAGGCTGTAATTAACTTCGAATTAGGGTTTTAGTGTGGATTAGCTATTAACTAACAAATTATTACCTCTCGGCCTCTAACTGATTAATTAATTGGTTGATACTCGCTTATCTCCTGACATTACTTTCTTAACCAGGATAAATTATGATTTACTCAGTAGACTTATCTCCCGACCTCGTTTAATCTATAATTACTTCCTAAAGTTGTCAAGCCTAGGGTTTAGGAACACGTAATCTATACCAACTAATCCTATCGAGAAAACCTAAATCCTCCGTTAACCACGTCCCCATCCACTCATTAATCTCCCTTAAGGGATTTAGCCACCGATGACATTTAGTCTCAATTTCAATTGAAATAAACATGTAAATAAACACAATTGAATCTAAAGAGAAAAGAGATGTAAAAACAATCTTGTGGATGTTGATTGAAGCACAGAGTAGCAGATCTCTCGATTGGAATAATCAAATCTTGTCGCTTGCAAAAGAGAAATAAATTGGATACTTCGATTTAATAAAAGAACTCTTGGATCAAAATTGGGTCCAAGAGAAGAACAAAGAATTTTAAAGAAAAGAAAACTTAATTTAATCCTACTCCTAAACTACAAGGGTTTTTGGTTGCATCTAAGACGACTTAGTTATATCAAACCCCTAAGGTTTTATTTATAGGAGTGCTAGGAGCCCAAATTAGTTATTCAGCACATCCTAGGTCTTCGTATACAGTTGATTGTATGGAAGAAAATAGCCCTGAAATACTTTGGCACCACGTCGAGGCTATGTCGCACCATGCAAGGCCTATGGTGCGACACGACAGGTGATTTATGCCTTCTTTGGTTTGTGTCGTACTTTCATGGCTTGGGAAGCTTGTGCATCACTCGTCCTTGCTCCTATGTCCATTGGGCCTATAATTCATCGTCCTACACACTTAATTATACAAGTTTGAGCTATTTGGGCCTGTGCTGGCCTAATAGGTCTGAAACACTCACAAACATGTTAAAAGTCACTTATTTTACTAATATTTAATACTAACTTTGAAATACTGAAAATATAATAATTAATACTAAAAGTTCTAGAAAAAAAGCTCTTTAAGTGTGGAAATATGATGGAATGACTACTATATTTGACGATAGGTCAGGTTCCAAATCAATTGGTTCGGTCCAAAGTGAAGCTTAAATTATAGTAAAACAATTTTTTTGCAAGTGACATGGAAAAAGGTATTCTTTTTCTTATTTTAATATCTCACATGGGTTTGTTGATGGGTTAAAAATGACTAAAAGTGATTTTTAAAAAATATATATATTTTAATTTTAGAGTTAGGACTAATTTGATAAACTTTGTAAATCTTGAGGGCCAAAATCTTTTTTTTCGAATTAGAACTAAAATGAAAAATTTTGTGAACATTGATGGCTAAATCTGTTAAATTTTTTATATTTAGGATCAAATTAATTTTGTAAACATTATAAGGCTAATTTTGTTACTAGACCAATAACAAAAAGCCTATATTAGCTTAGAGTAACTAAAATATTTAGTTTCAAAAAGTTTAGTGACTAAATCGAAAAATCTAATAGTTGGGTAACCAAACTAGAATTAAAGGCATAGTTGAGTGACCATTTTTATAGTTTACCCATAAAAATAAATTTAAGCATTTTCCACATCATTATTTAATAGAAAATTTTAATGGGAGGGTTAATTTGCACGTTTTGAAATGTATAAAGGCTAATTTCCTCTATTTCAGTATAGAAGTTGAAATGCAATCTGCCCTTAAGTACATGGGCTTCCCTTGTACTTTTACCATTCATTTTTCCCATAATGAGATGGAATTTTAAAAAAATATTCCATTTCAATAGGATTTGGATGTGTTTGGATAACATCTACTACCCTTCCAATTTGTGGCTGGAGGTTAAAGTTTTAGGGTGTCTTTAGATGGGCGGTGCCTATAGTGCGGTGAAATTTTTAACGTCACAACAATAATAATTAAGCTCACTACTACCTCTATTTTTAACCCTACTGGAGATAAACACATTACATTTTGCTCCTTTCTTACTAGAACATTTGTAACGCCCTGAATTTTGGGCCTAGAAGTATTAGGTCTTGAGCATGGGAATAGTTAGGAGGCAGCACATAAATGTTAAGCTGTGCAAGGAATTGACACAATTGTATATCTGTTTCAGTGGTTAAGTGTCCTGGGAAGTGTCTGAGAAGTATTGGGTTCAAGCTTGTGCAGGTGCAAAAAGTTTTGTTTTTAAAGGAATAAGCATTGTCTCTAGCAGTAGGCTTTTAAATAAAAATAGGTAAAACATGACAGAAAGAGCCTGTTGGACTAAGGGATAAATGGCGTGCTATGGTTACTTGAGGTCTGAGGTTCGAATCTTACTTTGAGCAGTGGAGTGTTTTATTTTGCTACACTTGCCGTATGGATAGTAGAGGTTGACTGAAACATTGTTGAATGGAGAGGAGTTTGAATTGGTCATGGAGGGATTGTAGGAGGGAATGTTGGGATGTGGATAGTGATCGGTTGGAGAGATTTGAGGAGTGGATCAAGGAGTGGGGGAGTGGTTTGCCAAATGTGGGAACTCCACTATGCCAATTCGGTCATAGGCTCTTTATGCCGAAATTGTATGGTTTTGCTCTCATTTTTCGGTAGTTTTTGCTCCTTTTGCCTATTACTTTTCTTTGGTTTTTTGGTTTTGTTTTGGTAGCCAAATACTAAGTGTGACCATTTGGGAACTTGTCGTTTGGGTTTTGCTTTTCAACAGTACTTTGTAGACTGACCTCCTCTGTTTTCTCTACACCCTTAATAATCATTCTTCCCCTTGCTCTTTTTGTTTGGATGAACACCCTTTCTCCACTTGTTCAAGTTTTAGTTTTGGTTTTGATTGACTCTTCCTTTCTTCTCCCTTTACCCTAATCAATTTTCCCTTTAACCGATTACACCTTCTTCCCTCTCTTTTTATGTGGATACTTGGGCCGACTTCTGCTTAGCACTCTTTTTTATTATTTCGGCTTCTACAGTTCTTCTTTGAACAATCGGTTGGTGCCTAGTTCTTCTCTGTTCTCTCGCTCTTTTTCTTTATGTAGTAATATTACTTCTAACTTCTTTCTTTTCTGCCATTTATGGCTAGAGGCGTGTTGGTGCTAGCCTTGCCTCGGTGGTGTAGTTGTTCTTTTTGAGAAAGAAAACTGATTGTCTTCCTCCCCTAGAATCAGTGTTGCGATTTTGGTAAGTCCTATATGTTGGTTCAACTTTTTATGCGAACGTTCTAATAAAGGTTAATAGACTTCGGTTTGAGTGCAGATGATCTGTAAGAGCCTATAATCAATCTTCGGTGTCGATTGAAGTATAAGGAGTCTTTTTTTCATTCAAGGCAAGTGATAAGTTATAGATTGGTTAAGTGTTATTTAGAGGATTGTTAACACCATAGATTAAAGGACTGATAGTGTATTGTGTTGATATCGATTTGGGGAACTCTTGAGCTAGACGCACGTTTTCGCAAACAAGTGTGTAAACACTGCCCAAACTTTAGATCGGCAAAAAAGTCAGAAAATGTAATCTTTGATGCCACATGGGCGTGCGTTCACTTGTGTTGTAAATCAAACGCATAAACATGGGCGTTGGATCGTAGAGGCTACCATGAGAGATTTCATAGGTTAGGGCTCGTGGGCCCCACACGGGTAAACCACATAGACGTGTGGAGATTATTGGGCCAGGTTGTGTAATTCACACGGCCAAAGCCATTTTAGGGATTTGTGGGCCACACGGGCGTGTGAGCCCACATAGGCCCACAATATAGGCTTTGGGCCCATTTTCACTGTTTGACTGTTAAGGTTGCACGGGTCGCCCAAGACGACTGTGGACCTTCTATTGGATCAGTAAGCGTACTTAAACCCTTAATCGATAAAATGACTATTTTTCCCTTATATGGTAAAATGACTATTTTGCCCTTATATGGTAAAATGACTGAAACACCCCTACATAGTAAATTGATTGTTTTGCCCCTATGTGATATATGTTTATATTTTAGCATGCTATTGTAACTGCGTTGAGTACATGTTTAATATTATGCTATGACATGACATGTGGCATGATGTATTGCATGGGGGTGGGTTTTTACATGACTGGATGAAGTGTACTGTATTGGCAGCTCTGTTGCAAATCACTGATGGCTCTAAGCCTATTATACTGGCAGCTCTGCTGCAAATACTGTTTAGTGTCACAACCGGTGCTAATTTTGGTGTGTAGGGATGGGTGGGTTGATTTTATCCCCACATGGTGTGTAGGGCTAGACAGAGATGGAGTGTAAAGGCTGGATGGGTAGAACTTGCATCATCAGAATCGCTTTCTGCTGTTTTCTTCGTTGTTGCACTATTTATCATTATTGCAAAAGGGCCAAGGCCGAACATATGATCAAGCCAGTATTGAGATGGGCTAAAGCCCAAACTGATATTGCCACTGTCACTAAAAAGGGCTTAGGCCTAGACTGTAATTGCTCACTGTAGGTTTGATTGTCTGTTAGTAAGGGATTACACACTGAGTTTTCGTAAACTCACCCTTCTGCTTATTTGTGCAGGTAATCCTTAGTCGGATCAGTGCTGTGAGGGACTCAACAGTGGCCACACAACAACTTTTGCTTCCGTATTTATCTTTTAATATATTAGTAATTTAAATTTGGCTATTTTTTTATGTAATAAGGCCTCTTTAAATTTTTAATTTGGGGTTTTATTTATATTGATTTATATTTGCTAGCAGTAGGACACGGGTTTTAAAAAGATACGCCTGATTTACCAAAATACCATGAATACGCAAAACCGTTTCTAAAGCTTCCGCAAAGTATAACGATTTGAAATTAAAAAAAACCGTTTTGAAAATGAATAACTTTTGGAAACAAATAATGTGACTTGATCAAAAACACAATAAGGTAAAGAGATTGTTTAAATGGTTTTAACAGCAACTTAGTTTCGAAAGCTTTTTCATGTGACATTGCCAGATTTAGCCATAACGTCTAGGCCAGGTTTGGGGAGTTACAACATTTCCATCATTGTCTGTGCAATCTTTCCTCACTAATATTGTTTTAAATAAAATTTTTAGTTAATTTTTATTAAAAATTAGTTTATGTATTAATTAAATTTTTTATTACATAACAAATATTTAAAATTTATTGAGGAAAACTTTTTTGTATAATAATTAAAGACATGTTTTTATTATAAAATTAGTATTATTTGATAAAAATAAATAGTACATGAATAATAATAAAAACTCTTAACAAAATAATTGTAGCACCCCACCTAGCCTAGACGTTAAAAAGTCTAGAGGCTACATCAAAACATTTAAGAAAATCAACATTAATGGAATTTAAAGTTCGTTGTTTAGAAAATACCAAACCAGTCAAACCAACATGGAAATTCGAAGTTAAAAACCAAAATCCAAAATAAAAGATATGTTAAGAAAACAGTAAAATGTCTAGAAAGGAAATATGACCAAGGTCCTGATACGTCAAGCCTCCTAACTCTGTGGGTTACCTGAAAAGTAGTCAACAAATAAAATGAGTTTATAACTCATTGTGTGTAACCAATATATAGGCAAAACATCAATAAAGATATGATAGTAATTGCCCAATTTTAGAGACAGAATCAGAAACAGATGACATTTAGTAATATCATAACCGTTCAGGTAAGATGCAAAATAGATCCGGTACAGATGCAAAACAGATCAAATACAGATGTAGTTTCCTACCCCCATCGGGTACACACCATCTTCGACCATCCCAACACATCATATAGGGTATTAAATGTCTATCCAACCCTACTTTAATAGCCCGTTTTTAATGAAATAGAAACGGTGGTTTCGAGATCACAAATTTGATGAGTAAATTTTTATTTTATTATTATTTTAATGTCTATGGAATGTTAGTATGGTCGTATTAAAATTTCGTTAAGAAATTTTGATGTGTGCATGATTAATTAAGTGAAAATGATTAAATCATAAAAAATGTAAAAGTAGAGTTCATTAATTAAAAGGATCAAATGACTATGAAACTTTAAAGTGAATGGATTTAAATGGTAATTATATGATTCATATAGCTAGTGGACATTTATGGACATAATTTAAGTGATTTTTTAAGTTTAAAAATAAGGTCAAAATAGTAAATTAATAATTTAACTTAAAATTAAAGGAAAGAAAAGATGGTACCATCTTCTTCATTTGTTAACTCAACCAGAAATACACCATTGGAGCTAGCTAGGGTATTCGACCAAGCTTTCTTGCTTGCATGGTATGTTTTCCAACCCTATTTTTAATGATTTCTATGTTTTTTAAGTCGTTTTAGCTTAATATAGCTAGCCCGGGGGTCAATTTTTAAAACTGTTAAAGATTGAGGGTTATTCCATGAATATTTTTGAATAATTCTTGATGTTTAATGGTAGATCATGAGTCCTTGTTGATAAATAAACAAGTTTTGTAAAGTGATTTTTTGATGAAACTTGCATTTAAGGATTGATTTGTAAAAATGGTAAAAGTTCATAGAAAATTTATGAAATGATGGTTTGTATGGGTTGATATAAGTCTCTAGTATATTCGGTTAGCTTGAATGGGGGATTAAAATGCTTATATTTTAATTTTTAAGCGTAAAGACTAAATTATAAAAAAGTTAAAATGTTAGGGGAAAAATAGTAATTTTGTATAAATATGAAATGTGGACTAAATTGAATACTAGGGGTATTAAATGGATTGAATTTGTTATTTTAGATAAAGATAGACCACATATGGACCTAGATTGAGGAAAAGAAAAAGCTCTAGAATAGCTCTTTAACTTTTACTCCGTAGTTGTTGAGGTAAGTTCGTATGAACGGTTGTTATGTTTATGCTATTCACATGTATGTTATTATGTATTCAAAATGTAACTGAATGATGTATATCGAAATCAATGCTATGACAATTATTGAGTCCCAGTTGAACCTTAGGAATTCGTAGGATACAAATGACATGTCATTAGGGATTTCATGTTTCAGGTACTGGTCTTGAATGTCCTACCGATGGTTGAGGTCCTGCATTTGTAGCGGATACTTCACAACTTGTGTGAGCAACATTTTGTAGCTTACATTCCAACCCACAGCTCGTGTGAGCAATGTTGTAAAGGAAAGGTTATGGTTATATGTTTAAGCACACTTTGTGTGAGCTTTCCTGAGTATCCGATGAAATTCTAGATAGTTCAACGGGAAGTTAGAGAAATAAGTAACATTTGAAAATGAATGTGATTTTTTCCCTTAAGTATGAAAATGACTTGATAATTAATTTATGGTTTTTCAAACTATTATTTAATTAATTAAGTTTGTTGAAGTTTAAAAATGGAATTAAATTAATTAGTCATTATGAATCCGTTGAATGTAGAAAAAATTAAATATATGTTCTATTAAATTCTTTTACTGCAAAGTTACCATGAATTTAACCAAATCAAAATCGGGTTGAGAAAATTATTTAATTTAATTTAATTTATAATACTTATTTTGGGAAATAGAAAAACACGTATTGGGTTGGATTAAATTATAAATTGATGTGTTAAATATCCATGAAGCACATATAATTGGACCTAATATAGGAAAGGTCTGAATCTCTACATAATACATATGAGGGGGAGACACACCCTATTAGCCCCTTTCTCTCCTAGTTAATTGATTTTCTATTAAATAGACATTAAATTCTTCTATTAATTTAACAAGGGTTTCACTTCTTCTTCCTATAAATAGATGACAACAGTAAGGCTACAAAAACATTAAGTTACACAAAACTTTGAAATATTATTATTCTAGCACAAAATAGTGAGAATTTGTTTCTAAGTATAAATTCTGTTTTCCCAGAATAACAGTTCTACCAATTTCTATTAGAGAGACCATTTTACTTTATCATTGAAGGTAAAGTGAATAATTTTTTGTTTTGTATTTGATTTGAATTTGTTCGAGGTCACACTCGAAACAATTTGTGGTATGATAACAACATAAAAGGTTGTTCGATTAAAAGCCGGGAACGACAAAGATTCGTCTAACCCAAAACACAAGTGTGATTTTGGGAAAAGTTTATTATTATAAATATCACAAATCGCCTCAATTTTCAAAATTTTAATTTTTCACTGTGTAAGATAATATTTTCGAACCAGATTTTTTCCAACACATAATTCACATGATTTTTGTATTAGATATCATATATCAATAATATCATACTCTTTTATATTATATTCAATTTAGTCCAAGTTCCTGATATTCAATATCATTCAATATTGTCAACCCAAATCACTTCATGAAATAAGTCGTAATCTTACCTTAATATTTAATGTGCAACAAACATGTATATGTATGTATATAAATGGAATGATCTCGAATCATAAAAGTACAAGCCAAATTTCTCTCATCACTCGTCAACATCTCTCACCTTTCCAGTCTCTCGCGACGGCCCGACATTTCCTTCAGCTGCGTTTGATAATTCAATAATAGAAAAAATATTAGTTTACATTCAGATAACATTCAATACAAAGCCAAACATATTTTCATTTTATTCAATTTAGTCCATGTACTCGAGACATGCATATTTTTCGATTTCTAACATCGGATTGAAATTTGACTTCACATTCTTTCATTATGGACCTTATACTTTCTATTCATATCATAATTTCATGATAATTTTTCCATTTATTCAATTTAGTCCCTAACGTTACAAAGTTATCTAACAAGCTTAATTGACTTTATAATTTGGTCATTATCATGATGTAAGCTAATATAACTATCAATTTCTCCAAAATGGTAATTTGCTAAAAACTTAACAATTGCACAAATTCATACATGGGCTAGCTAAATCAAGCTCTCATGATCATAAATCTATAAAAAAAATTACATGAAAATGACATGGTTACCTTAGAAAATAGCTTGGTCGAATGCTAACCTTCAAAAATGGAGGTTTTCTTTTATTTTGTTTCTAAAGAATGGTGAAACAAAAATGACACGATAACTTATCATCTTTCTTTCCACTACCTATTATACATATACTTTAATTAACTTAAATTAACCTTAGTTATTTAATATAATTATAATTATATTAACTTAATGACTATCATCATTACCGTCCACTATCCATTATTTAAGATTGGTTACTTAACTGTTTTAGTCCTTTGGATAATTGCTATCTAGTTCTTCAAGCATTTTCTTAATTAAGACTCAATAGCGATTAAACTTTTACAATTTAGTCCTTGAGTTGTAATTAACTAACTTCTCGATTAAATTTCTTAATTGAACTTTATTATATTTTCGTATTAATTTCATAAATATTTATATTTTATATTTACAGACTTGGTTCATGTAAATAGGATTTCGAAACCACATTGTCCGACATCACCAAAAATCGGTTCGTTATAAGAATTTTAAGTGTAAAATAGATTTTAGAACTTTAAATGAAATTAGATTTTGAATTTATTTTAGATTTTAAGTTTAACTATATTCTAGACTTAAATTAGTTTTTTTTTTTATCTCTAACTAGATTTCATATTTTAAAAATTTATCTTAGTCAATTTTAGTCAAATTTTAGGCTTATGATTTATATTTATAATCCAATTAGATTTCAAATTTATTAAGTTGAAATTTGATTTTTAGTTTAAATTGAATTAGTGAATTATGTTTCATACTTTTAGATTTTATGTTTTAGATTTAAATTAGATTTAGATTTTAGGTAAATTGAATTTTCTAGGTTCCAAAATTTAGGTTTTAATTTATATTTTAAGTTTTTATTAGTTTTTATTAAATATTTTTTAACGATTAGATTTTAGGTTTAAATTTTATGTTTTAATTAGATTTTTAGGGGCCTTCATTCGTTTAGACTAAAATTAGATTTTTAAATTTTAGTTGAATTGTTAGATGTTTATAACTTAATTAAATTTCAAGTTTATTTTTATTATTAGATTTTTTTAGCTCAATTTAGGTCTTAAACTAAGACTTTTAATTAGAAGGCTAGATTTATATTCGATTAGATTCTAAAGTTTGATAAATAAGGTACAATTAGATTTAGACTTTTATGTTTAATTAGATTTAAGTTTTAATTTTAGATATTTGAGTTTAACTAGATTTTAGGATTGTTTTAGAGTAGATTGTTTAGATTGGAGTGAAAGGTAGGAATTTAGTTTTGGAAATCGTAGATACCAAAGCATGTAAGATTATTTTTCAATAGACACTGTAGGGTGCTTTAACCTTCTCTATACATAATTATACTTTCGAACTCAGATTTGGTAACGATATAGAATTGTAGTTTTAAGATTAATTCCTTAGATTTATCTTAGGATTAGTCTTGAGACTTTAGTCAATAGGTAGTTAACCGACCTAGCTCAAATGGCTAGTGGCGACTCTACTACATTAGTTTTCTATGTCTAGCTTGTTAGGTCCTAAGTTTAACGGGTTATGACAATATAAATAATTAGCAAATTTGTTCAAGTGATCATTTGAAAAACTAGTATTCAAGATTGAAATATGTAGATTTAGAGAAATTATGTGATACTGTTATGAGAGGAAGTAAATAGATTGTACTTTTTTTCCCTTAATTGAGGTTTTATCCCATTAGGTTTTCTTGGTAAGATTTTTAATGAGGCAGTATGTTATGTGTATTATAGATATGTGTACTATTTTTCCTTCATAAAGAATTTTTTCCCACAAAGTTTTTATCTTAATAAAATTTTAATGAAGCATATTATCTATAACACCCCAAAAATTTAAAATTTTGATTTGTTAAATTTTGTTATAGTTAAGTATCTACTTTAGTGGTTAAGGGTTTTGATTGTGTGTTTGAGGTCATGGGTTCAAATCTCACTCTTGGAAAATTTTGTTATTTTTGCTCCTAACCCTATCTCTGTTTATTTGGCTTAAATATTATTTTCACTCAACTTGTGGAAGAATAAGTTTTTTGGTTTCAGAGGTAAGGTGTTAGTTTATCATTTGGTCTTGTGTTCAAGTCCCTGCATAAGCAAAATGACAATATTTTTGCTTCTCCATGTGTGTGTCACACATGTGGTAGTGGTTTGATGGTATTAGTGTACCAGATTTTGTGGGATTTAGTGGGTAGTTGAGGGAAGTGGGGAGTTTTTCAATTTACTTTTCTTAAATTTTATTTTTAGGTTTTATCCAAAATTCCCTTAATTTTGATTGATTTTGCTGTCCTTCAAGCCTCACTGTTTCACGTTTTTCATTTTTCTATTCTTTGGTTCTTTTGTTTCAATTTTGTCTACTTTCCCCTACTTTCTTTCTCCTTTTTTTTTTTTACTGCTAACTCTTAGAACATTAATCCTTATGCTTTAGGCTACTATTCTTAAAGGTTATGTTTATTCGTTCTCTTCTCTATGTGTTGTTGTAATTATTTTGGAACTGCATTGGGGTTGTGTTAGGTTTTTATCTTGTATTATTTAATGACTCTAATTCGTGTTTAGGAGAAGAAAAAAAGGTAATCAATGGTCCTCTAGTGAGTTAGGTGTGTGGTGGTGGCTCATTTGTTTGGGTAAGTGACTGAACACCCAAAAAGGGGTTGATTTTTTTGGTTTAGTGTTACTTATGTTTTGTTTTGATCGAAAGTGTTAGTTGGGTTAGTAATTCTTTACTAAAAATTGGTCACTTGAATGATGATTTTAGGTTCTGGAAATCTTGAGACCAATTTCATATTAGAAAATATGTAGATGTATAATGAAAACCTAAAAAATTACGAACGCCTGAAAGTCGAAAATTGGACTGTTGACGCCACATGGCCATGTGTCACAGACTGTGTTCCAGACCGTGTAAGCCACACAGTCTGGGTTAGTTGGGCCGTATGAGCCACACAGGCATGTGTGAAACCATGTGCCAGGCCGTGTGGGCCACAAGGGCATTTGGGCCCAAATTCTAAAATTTTTCCCTAGGGTTGTATTCATTTGTTCGAGTGGAATGTAACCTTCCGTAGGGTCCGTATGGTACAAATTAGACTATAAATCATAATTTTTGATGTTTTGTTAGCGTTGGATACGACTTATGTATGTATTATTAGTCTGTTATATGCCACGTATGATTTATTATATGCTAAATATGATTTGTTATATGAAAAACATGTATGTCATACATGTATGTGATATCTATTTGGCTTTGCATATGCATTGGGTGGTAGTTATAATTATGGAGGAAATGTGGCCAGTTTAATTTATCTATTGTATTTGGTGGCTCAACCACATATATATCTATTTTTGGCTGATTACTGCCTAATGATCTAGCAGCTAGACTGCAAATACTCTAAAAAGTTTCATACTGTCACTTAGCGGTGTGTAGGGCTGGATGGGTATTTGATACTATATATGGTGTGTAGGGATGGTCGGAGATAGTGTATAGTGGATGGGGGTAGGATTTTTCATCTATATCTGATATGTTTTGATTTTGTTTCTGTTTATGCAATATGTTTGGTTGATATCTGAAAGCATGTCTGAAATTGTATCTATTGATTTTATTATTATAAGTTACACATTGAGCTTGTAAGCCCATTCTCAGGTAATCCTCTGATATAAGATGGGTCAGTGTGATGAGAGCTCGATCAAACACTTTAGATTTGTGTTTTCTTTAAAACCCAGTTTATACTATTTTGGCATTGTTGGACTGTTTCAGACATTTGGGACTATTTTTGTTTTGGACTTTTATTTTCTGTTTTAAACGTTTAATCATTTTAAAATCATAACTACACTTTCGGTAAAACGTTGAGTTTTTAAAATTCAAAATGCATTTTAAAACTGAATTTAACTAAGGTCGTGTTTAGTTGGTTATAACACTTATACATTACAACTAAATTCAGTGGGCTCATCACTAAGCCATTGTTTGGTTGGTTGTAATGAGCTATTATAGCCCTATTCCATACGGGATTATTCAAGGCAAAAGTGTTGTTTACCATTCGGTGGTCTCCCTATGGAATAATGATTCAGGGAATGGGTGGGTAAAAAATTAGGCCAAACTTTCAATTTTACCCTCATTTGTTTCTCACGTCTGAAGCATTTTCCTCTTTTTTCATGCTTTTTCCCATTTCCTCCCAACCTTATCTCCCTCTTTTTCATGCTTCTATCCTCACCAACCTTATCTCTCTTTGACAAACCCTAACAAAGCCTTCAATCTTAGAATCATTTTTCTAACTCCAAATGCCCTCAACAAGGCCTTCTCTTGCTTTCGATTGAGGTGGAAACTTTAGAAGAGAAACAATCGAATAGTGGTTCGATGTGAGCAGTCCTCCCTCAGGTAACTCTTCTCCCATTTTAATTTCCTGTTTTTCTAATTGTTTTGTTAAATTATTAGAAATAATAGATTTCTTTTCAGTTTTGAAGATTGATGCTGGTTTTATATTGTTGAACTTTAATGTCCGTTTCATGGTGTTTTGATATTGATTCTTGAATTTTGATAGTGATTTTTTTTTCTTCTTGCTTGCAATACTAACTAGAATATTAAATATTTATTGTATTTGTACAGTGAGTCAATGATATTATATTTAATTTAAATCTAATTTGATCTAGTATGTTTTGTTCATTTATAATTTCAAAGTTTCAATTTCTTTAATATCGAATTGGCACAATGGATCTCGAATATTTAATATTTAAGTTTGCAGTTGTAACTTTCTACTGGTTTTCTTTGTTATTAGTTTGTCCCTACATTTTAAAGGCAACAGATAATTGATTTTCTATTTTCTAAGGTTGTATAGTAATTCTCCTTAAAAACTAATGAAATCATAATCATATTTTGTACCTATCTTCATCTGTTTTATGCAATTTAAATTAAGGGTATCCTTCATAATGTTAATAGTTGATTGGACAGAGACATTATAACTTGATCACCAGTCCATCGTAAGATTTTTGTATTGAGTTGAAGGCAGTCATTCATTACCCTCATTTTTCCACTAGTTTCCATCTATTTTGATTTATTCAAAAGCTGAAGATTTTATCTAGCATTTACATGGTTGCTAAGCACATTTTCTTAGAATGGTTAGTTCTTTATCCATTTATACTCTCATTTTCCAGGTTTCATCTATTTGATTTCTTCAAAAGCTGATAGTGTTCGTGTTTCTCTTTTGACAACTTATTTTTTTCACTGTTTCTCGATGCCATGTTCAATTATGAGTAGTGCATGTTGTATCTTATCATGATTTATTGAATTATTGTGGTTTTGAACTTGCAAAATTGTGTTTCTCATTCTTCCTTGTTTGGTTGCTCATAAAATTGAGGGAAAATGGGTATTTAACTGTTTGATAGAACTTGTAACATTGTGTTTCTCATTCTAGTCTAGCCATCTATGCAAGCCTTTTTCTCATTAGCATGTAGAAAAATATGAAAAATCGAAATCTAGATTCATTTTGGCTAATGTACTTATAAAAATCCTTAAACTATTTTACGTTCTATTTAAACAAATCCTCAAATTATTTTTGTAGTTAAATAATTTTTACTCATAAACCCCTTTGATTTTGATATTGAAGTAAAAATATTTTGAATTTCTAGATCCAATCTAATTTCTTATTAATGTACTAGAAATTATATACACTTTAACATCAATATAAAATTTAAGAGATCAATCAAAATTTTCATGTATTTGAATGATGATATAACTAAGTAATTTAATCATTATACAAAAATATTGGTGCAAACAAGTAAAATTGATAAAGTGCATTCACATAGAATACTTTAAATGCAGACATGAACTTCTAAGACAAAATAAACTTGTAGATAGAACTGATGCAATAACATAAATTTCTTCTATTAAAGGACATGTTTTGTCAGATTTCAAAAGTCTGTGTTAGAATTTAGATGGTTTGTCGAACATGGCATTGAATAAGAGTAATCCAAGGAAAATGAACAGACAGTAAGGGTTGCTGCTGTATAATACTATTATTGTTCATTTTTTGACCATTTAATCTTATGAAACTTGCATTTCTAGTATGATATACCTTAAACCATTCCCTAAACTATTTTTTTCCATGTTTTATTGTTGTTGCATGTTTGCACTACTTGCTTGAGTCATTTTAGTTTAGTCATATGCTAGATGAGTATGCTTTAATTGTTCAACCTTATGTAATATTATGTGTTATTTTTAGTTTTATTGGTTTCATGTTTTCCATTCATTTTGCCTTTGGTTTTTAGTTAAGTTTATTTTTATTTGGATTTTATTGTTGGAACCATTATGTGTTAAATGTGTATTCTCTTGAAATAATGGAATGGTTTGTGTGTTTTAGCTAAAGGATTGGTTGAAGGTAGCAACAGGAAGGGGGAAAATATCACTCAAGGGTGTGCTAAGGTAACAATACCCTCCCAATGTCTTTGTTGTAAGTTGGTTATATGTTAAACTTTGGAAAGATGAAATTTGTTAATGGAAAAGGAGGCTGCCAAGGTAAAGAGCAGCACACCCTCGTAGGCTGTCAAATGCTAAGAGTCAACAACAACAAAAAAAAACTAAACAAGGAAAAGGGACATAAATAAATATTTCCATTGGAATGAATATACCATTACTCTTTTCTTGTAATACGGGAAAGACAATATATACATGTTAAACTACATTTACAATTCAGATTTGATCTTTTTACTTTAAACAAGAACATTTTGGTTATATTTAATTTTTGATATGTTTTTATTTTTGAGACATAATGGCTGAATATAGCGGTGTCACATGATAGCTTTTGAAACTAAGGTGTCACATGATAGCTTTTGAAACTAAGTTGTTACGATAAAATAGTTTTCAATTGTTTACTCTTGTTGACTCCAAAATCCTTACTTATTTAATCAATTGTTTTAAAACACAATTCATTGTGGAAGCTTTAAGAAATCATTTAGTTTATGGAAAACCGAGTTAATTAGGTGAATCCATCCATTTTAAGAAAACCCATTTGTTTTAGAGAAAACCGTTTGTTCATTGAGTTTTGCAGTTTAAAAGAAAAACCATAAGTAGTTTAAAATCCAACCTTTAGTCAAACAGTCCAAAAGGCCAACTTACATTTAAAATTAACCCAGAAAAATAATTAAGAATTAAATACCAAACTAAAGTCAAAATAGTTTAAAATACGTATGGCCACCATCAAGTCCTCCGCTGCACTGAACTGTCAAGTCTGGGGGTTTCCTATGCACATTTAAACAAAAGGGGTGAGTTTACGTAAACTTAATGTGTAATCCCACAGAAAACAAACAATAGCAAATCATGGTGCACAGTTAAAACAGTCCTGGGCCTAAGCTTTTTTCAATATCAGTAAAAGTTTGGGCCTTAGCCCATCTCAATACAATATTCAATCAGTAGTAGGGCCTAAGCTCATCACAATATCAGAAACAGTCAAGCAATATTCGGTAACAAATCCTACCTAACCAGCCTCTACACACCATCTCTATCCAACCCTACACTCCATATGAGGATTTAAATCAACCCACCCATCCCTACATTCCAGATAGTACCGTATGTGACACATAGACAAAAATTTGCAGCTGAGCTGCCAATATATTAAGTTTAAAAACCTTTCAGTACTTCCTCCAACAATATCATCCCAACCCAATGTAATGCAACATATAATGAATGACATGCTATCAACATTTATGCACGTATCTGTCGAGCTCAGTACATACATCATATAATCGGTTCACACATTTAGGGGTCTAAGTAGTGCGTATCGACCCAACAATAGGTTCACAGTCGACTTGGGCGACCCGTGCAACCTTAGAAAACATTTTAGAAAAATAGGCTCACACGCCGATGTAGCTTGCCCGTGTGGCCCTCACAGCCCAAATTAGCCTTGGCCGTGTGATCTGTCGACAGAATGGGTTTTGGCTTTCGTCGAAACCTCATTTTCTGCGTTTCTAGGTACACACCTAGTTTCAATTGAAGCTGAAACAATTCCCGAGCACTCCAAAACCTACAAATCATCATTCTAACACCCAATTTCAGTAATATTAACAAAACTTAATCGATATTATAATGAGATGTTCAACCCAAAACCTTTAAACTCTTACCTTCGATTGAGAACAGGAATTCCACCCTCTTAAAATGTCAATGGGTGTTCTCCAGCCTCTCGATTAACTCCTAAACCACAAGTAAAACCCCTCTTAAACACTTAGCCAGAGTAACATTAGAGTTTACTAAGACAAAAACTTACCAAGCGCGCACAATCCAACCTTGAACAGAAAAGAATACGAAATAAAGAAGAAACAGAAGGGGAGGAAAAATTCAAGGAGATTTCAGCAAGGGAAGAGAGCAGATTTTCAAAAAAAGAGAAGAAGGGAAATGGCTTTTTGACAGAGGGGAGACACAATGAAACTGACGTCAAATTCCTCTGGATGGAAACAATAGTTTTGCAAGATTCTGCTAACTCCCCACTAATCCACATCCTAACCACCCACCACTCAGAGTCTTATTAAAACTTAAACTCTTACTTGACGATCGTGCAAAAATAATGCCCAAGTAGGGATTTGACACAAGACCTCCATCACACCAACCCTTAACTTATCCACCAAATTAGCAGGCCTATTCTGATATAAGCTTATTAATAATTAAACTTAAGCCCTTTAGGCCAGGTTAAGGCTTTACTCAGAAAATTACAAAAATTTCCCAAGACAAGGCTTGAAACTTGGGACCCCTCACACACACCTAGAACACTTAACCACTAAAGTAGATACCCATTTGTGTTTTATTTTAATAGAACATAAATATGCATTTTTGGGGCGTTCCATATATTTTTAAACTATTTTTATTTTCGATATGTTTAATTTATGTTATATTTAATTTTGGTCTTTAAACAATGTTTTATATTACTTATATTGTTTGATTAAAAATTATAATTAACACTACAAACATATTTTATTTCGAAAAAAAACTTTATCTAAAATTGTTAATATAGTGTATTTAATTTAGTATATTTTAAACTAAATTTTTAAAATTAATAATAGTAGTACCAAAACTTCATGTGAACTCATTACTTTTAATAAGAGAGTTGAACTTCTTTTATTCAAATATAAAATTATGTCAACAAATGAAACAAAAGAAAAAGTAAAATGCTACAAACAAATCATGTTATGGTAAGAATGTAATGTATATGGAGTTTTAGATTTTATTTAAATAAAAATAATAATCAAATATTTTAAAATACATAAATTTTAAAATATTTAACACACTATATACCTATAATCGAATTGAGTTAATACAAAATAAAAGAAATTAAGACCTTATTTAAATACCTTTTTTAGTTTAAGTGAAATGTTACGTCAAGAAAGTTGAACTCTTTTTATTTAACTATTCAACATGTACTTTATAAAAAAAATTAATATATCCAATTATTTATTTTCTTTTCTCATAAAAATTATTAAATTCATATTATTTTTTTCCTTTTACCAATTTTAACTATTCAAACAAAATAATATATATTTTTCTATTCACTATTATTAATTCAAATAAAACATTAATTAATTACAATGTGAGGATGAATACAAACTTTTTAAAAGGTAAACTAAAGATCGAATTTTTAAAAAATTTCATATAATATATGTATATTTCTATAGAACTGGAAACTACGTAATTTGGATGTGGATGTATTAAATGGGTATTTTTTTAAAAATAATTATTAAACATCAATCATAAATTAATCAAATGCACAAAAACACATTCTTTTCTTTTCTTTCTTTTCTTTCTTTTTTGGATGATTGATAAAGAAATGAATTTCAAGTTTTTTACTTGCAAAGATAGTTGTAATTTCTACTTTGTGCTTTGTAAAGATTCTTAATATGTATTGTTCATTTTTCTCTGATACTGTGTTATTGATTCCTCTTCTTCTTTGGCTTGTTTGATTGCTTTCTCCACCCACAGTTGAGCGTCTTGCATTCACTGAATCACTGTAAGTTCTTTGGCAATTAAATTCTTTGATTTTGTTTTACTGTTATAGAAATTAGTATCAGAGAAATGTGACCCTTTTACTATGATTTGAAGATATGTAACACTTTAATATCTTGTAGTAATGGATCGTTTGCCTTTAATAGTACAATGTGAGAGGCGTAAAAGAATTGGTCTTGCATTAACAATATGGTTGCAAATTTGTACAGTTGCGAGTTGGTTCTTAGTTACATTGGGTGTCATCTATAGCCTACATACTTATAGACTAAGGATTAGATCCTATATTTTAGATTTTTATGCAAAACGAGATTATGTGAAAAGACTTGTATATGCTAGTGATGAGACCTGTATTGAACAAGTTAGGATGAATAAAATTACCTTTTGTAAATTATGTGAGATGTTACAAACTTTAGGGAGATTGAAGTCGTCAAGGAAGATGCTTGTTGATGAGCAAGTGACAATGTTTTTACATATCATTTCTCATCACCATAAAAATTGAGTTATCAAGCATCACTTTAATAGGTCCAGGGAAGCCGTTAGCAGATCATTTCACAATGTTTTAAATGATGTCATATGCTTACAAGATGTGTCATTTAAAAAGGCAGAGCCAATTACAGCTAATTCTATACACCCAAGGTGGAAATGGTTCAAGGTATTGGAGTGAGTTCTATATATAGCTCATACATAATTTAGTTGATTTAGATTTAAATATAGTATCCTAACCCGAGGATTTATACATGTGATGTAGAATTACTTAGGTGCTTTAGATGGAACCTACATAAAGATTAGGGTTCCAACAGTTGCTAAACCTAGATATCGAACGTGAAAAGGTAACATAGCAACAAATATGTTAGGTGTTTGTACACCTAATATGCATTTTGTTTGTGTTCTTCCTGGTTAGGAAGGTTTTGTTGCTGATGGACGGGTTCTTCGAGATGCCATAAGTATGAGACATGGACTAAAAGTTCCTTATGGTAAAGTGCAAAATTAGAGGATTTTGAATTACTTTTTAAGATCATACTTTTTTGGGAAATTAACCATGATAAATAGTTTTTTTATAGGTTGTTATTATCTAGTTGATGCTAGATACACAAATTGTGAAAGATTTCTTGCGCCTTTTAGAGGACAAAGAAATCATTTGAATGAGTGGCGTCAGGGTTACCAGCCAAGTACTCTGGAAGAATTTTTCAATATGAAACATGTTTCAGCACATAATGTTATTGAAAGATGCTTTGGGTTATTAAAACTTAGATGGGGAATACTTAGGAGCCCATCATTCTATCCTATGATGGTGCACAATAGAATCATTATTGCATGTTTTTTGCTCCATAATTTTATTCAAACCTATATGAGTCTTGATCCAATTGAAGCAGAGTTGGGAGAAGGATTACCTAGTAATATGATAGATGACAATGAACCAAATATCGTAAATATTCATCCATCAAATGCATGGGCTACTTGGAGGACGGAACTAGCCAACCAAATGTTCGATGAATGGCAAGCATCTAGAAATTAGTTAGGTTTAGGGTAAAAATAGTAAACATTAATTTGTTTATGTTATTTCATGTATCTAGTTTATGAAACTTTGGTGGTGTTTGAATTGTTTTTTGTATTGTACTAGACTTGTTGAATTATAATTTATTTTCTTTTGATTCATTATGTGTTATAATTTTATAAAGTGTTGAACTTTTGATTCATAATATTGAATTTAATTTTAATTTGCATTTTTTCTTAAGATAATTATGTCAGGTTTTTCACAATCAAGTGTTTCTTCCCAAAATTCTTGAGGAACCAAAAGGAAATGGGTTCCAGAAGAATATGTTACATTGGTTGCCTATATGGTCGACTTGTACAATGTTTGAATCTTTAATGCAGATACGGGATTCAAAGTCGGTTATTTAAATGAGTTGGAAAAAATGTTAGAAAAAGTTTTACCCCATGCCATGTTGAAGGCTAAACCTAATCTTGAATCGAGGATTAGGATATTGAAAAGAGATTGGTCAATCGTTTATGACATGCTTAGTGGAAAAAACAATAGTGGCTTTGGTTGGGATGAGCATAAGTAGCTTGTTGTTGCTAAAGATGCGGTGTGGAACTCATATATAAATGTAAGAATTATTTCAAATCTTTATTATCTTATTTTGACCAAACTTATATCTAATATGAATTCCTCATTTTTATAGAGTCATAAAGAGGCCGGTCAATTCAAACATCATAGTTTCCCTTATTCTGACCAACTTACTGCCATCTATGCAAAAGGTCGAGCCACTGGGAAAGATGCTGAAACAGCTGCTGATATTATTAAAGAAATATATGTTGAGGATGTAGCTACTACAAATACTTATGAAGAAAGAAATGATTTCCATGAATGCGAAGCTGATGTTTCTTTGGATGACATGGATCTTTCAGCTACACAGCCACAACCAGTTAGAAACCAAGGTGATTCCACATTTTCAATGAAGAAAAAAAAAAAGATTTTTGATGCAAGTGATCATATTTCTTCTACTTCATTTACTGATGCTACCACTTTATTGGCGGAAAACATACTGACCTTTAGCCTTGAAATCAGTAGGAGTATTGCCTCCGAGTGCTAATTCAATAAAATTCAGAAATGACCATTTAAGAAGGTTCTCTAAAATTATATCCAACATTATACGAGGTTTAACTGAGGATGAGCGCTATCATGCATTGAGCAAAATTCCAGATCATCCAACGCAAATGCTCATTTTCTTTAGTTTACCTTCTTCTGTACGATTGGAATGGGTGAGAAGATTTCTTGTTGACCATTAAAAATCATGGTTGTGTTGATGATATTTTGGTAACTTTTTGTGTTCGTAATATTTGGATGGTATAATGACATGATAGAATGTCATTACAATGTTGTAACTTTTTGATGTTGTAAACTTTTATAACATATGGATTATGACATATAAACTAATGAAATCATGTAACTTTTTGTTAATATATGAATATTATGTTTGGATGTGAAATATAATTCTCAAGTTATTTATTACTTCTAATATTTTTTTTATTTGTAGAATAATTAAATTATTTGTTTCACTAATAATATTTTAGCACATTAAATATGTATTGCGGTTTAAAAATAATAAAGTAGATTATATATTATGATTTTTTAATTCATATAATAATTATATTAAGAATGTTATTAAATTATATATTATTTTATAAAATTATATTTAATAAAAATATGGTTAAATTATTTATTATTTTTAAATAAAATATATTTAACAATAATTTTATTAAAATTTAATAACAATAACAATAATCATCTACCTAAACAAATTTCTGCTACTTTGGTTATTTAAGTCTTTTTCCTTATACTATTACAGTTCTATTCCATTTCATTCAACCAAACAATTGAATTACTAATTTTAGCTCTATTCCATTACAGGTTTATTCAATTACAGCTCTATTCAATTATAGCCTTATTCTATTACAATGAACCAAACATAAGCATTTTATAAATATAATTTAATCAACAGAATCAATGAATTAAGTGAGGAAGATATTTTCATTTAAGATAAATTGGAATTGTGTTATCAAAAGCGTGTGTTATTTCTTCAAGCCCAAATGATATCTGAATTTTCAAAGCAAATCATGGTATTCTCCAGAACTGGTCGTAAAGTCTAAGCTGGGTTTGGGGTGTTACATTATCTATTAATAGTGTAACACCCCAAACTCGGCCTATACGTTATGCCCGAATCAGGCGATGTCACATGGAATGGAATTCAAAAATGAGTTTGCCGAGTTAAAATCGTCCCAGTTAAATAGTCTTTTATCTTCATTCGAAGTAAAACGCATGTTCTTCGTTATGAATAAAAACAACATATTTTTAGCGGAAGCTTTGAAAGACTTCTTATTTTTGGAAAACCGTATTTTGCCATGTTTAGCAGTCATAACATCGTAAAAGAATTTAAGAAACCAAAGTTTAATCCTAAAGTCCAAAGTCCAGAAGTTACATCAAACCCTAATAAGTAATAAAAATCCAAAAGATAACAGAAAACCGTTTATCGTTTACTTGAGGCCACCGTCGAGTCCCCTGCTACATCGATCCGTCATGTCTAGGGATTACCTACATAGATTAAACAGAAAAGGGCGAGTTTTCACAACTCAGTGTGTAGTCCCCACAGAAATCACATAACAGAATACATATCAGATGTAATGAGTGTACAAACCGGGCCGAAGCCTTTTACAGAATTAGTTAGGCCCTTAGGCCATGCAGATACAGAATCAGATACGAATAAGGGCCTTAACCCATCTCAGATATAACATGCAGAACAGACAGAATACAAAGTCCTACCCACCAGCCTCTACACACCAACTCCGTCCAACCCTACACACCATGTGGGATAAAATCGACCCACCCATCCCTACACACCATGCTGTACCGAAATGCGGCACATGATCACATAATTGCAGCGGTGCTACCAGATATCAGGCTTAGGAGCCTTTCAGAATACTTCCTCCATATACATTAACCCAACCCAATTGCAATACAGCATACAATACATGACATGCAAGTATGCAAATAACAGATCATACAAACAAATTGGTCTACAGGCTAAAAGTAACAAGCTAGAGCACATACATCACAAAGTCAGATCACGTAATCAGGGGTCATGTAACTCTTACCGACCGTACAGTAGGTCCCAGTCGACTAGGGCGACCCGAGCAACCTCTCAGAGTATTTTAGGAAAATGGGCTCAAACGCCCATTTGGCTTGCCTGTGTGGGCCCACACGCCCGTGTGGCTTACGTAGCCCAAATTGACCTTGGCCGTGTGGATTACATGGCCTAGCCCAAAATTCCACATGCCCATGTGGTTCAGCCGTGTAGGCCCATATGCTCGTGTGGCCCACACGGCCTAATTGGTCAAGCCCATGTCACGTACATGACCTCGCTTTCCGTCACACGGCCGTGTCCTACCACGTGGCCTACCACACGGCCGACCACACGCCCATGTGGCGTTGACAGAATCATTTTTCGGCTTTCATCAATTCTCGTTTTCTGTGTTTTCGGGTACACACCTGGATTTTGATTGCTGCAAAAACACTTTCGAGCCTCTCGAGACCTAAAATCAGTATATCACTACCCTTTAGGAACCCAAAAATGTGTCTAAATCGACTAATCAAAAATATGAAAAGTCAGCTTACCGCTATCGAACAAACTCTACTTAGAATCAAATTGATGAAGTGCTTGGAACGAGCCTCACGAATAACCCCTAAACAGCAACCAAAACACCATTTTAGATACTTAATTAGAGTAACATTCAAGATTAGTGAAACGAAGAACTTACCACATACGCCCCTAACAGTGAACAATAGCACGATCGAAAAGAAGAAAGGAAGAATAGTCGAAATATGAGAGAAGCAAGGAAATTTTGGTAGTAAAAAGAGAGAAAAGGGAGGATGGTAGCCGAAATTTGCAGGAAAAAGAAAGCAGAATGCCAGCCAAACTGCTAACCCACTAATCCACATCCCTTAATTCTCTCCACTAACCCCTCAACTCAGACTTTCGGTAAAACACAAACTCTTAGCTAAAATTCGCAATAAAATAGTCCCCTTGCCACTGCAGGGGTTCAAACACAAGACCTCCCGCTTCACAACATACCCCCTTAACCACCAGACCAGCAGGCCCATTCTGACATGAACTGACCAACTTTTAATTATAAGCCTATTGAACAAGGTTAAGGCTTAGGTCAGAAAAATGCCAAAATTTGCCCAAGCTAGAGCTTGAACTTGGTACACCCAGAACACTTAACCACTGAAGCAGATAAACACTTGTGTCACATTTTAACAGAATCAAAAATATAAATTTTAGGGCGTTATAACTCTACCCCCTAAAAAAAATTTCGTCCTTGAAATTTACCAGATCAGAATTGGTGAGGATACTGTTGACGCATCGCATCCTCAGGCTCCTACGTAGCCTCCTTAGTGCTATGATTCTGCCACAGTACCTTTACTAAAGCAATGGATTTTCTCCTCAGAACCTTGACATCGCGATCCAGAATCTGAACTGGCTCTTCCTTAAAGGTCAAATAAGGTCGAACCTCGATTTCCTCCACAGGGACAATATGCATGGGATCAGAGCAATAGCGTCTCAACATCAAGATGTGGAATAAATCATGAATGCGGTCTAACTCTAGAGGTAACTCCAACTAATAAGCAACCGGTCCCACTCGTTTCATGGCGAGACCTTTAGAAACATGAAATCCCCTACAGAATACTCAATCTCACGATGCTTCAGATCAACATATGACTTCTGCCTATCAAAAGTCGCTTTCAGACGATCCCTAATCAGTCGAACTTTATCCTCTGTCTCAGAAACTAATTCAGGACCCAGAACACGTCGCTCACCTAGCTCAGTCCAACATAGGGGAGTGCAACACTTACGACCATACAGAGCTTCATAAGGTGCCATCTAAATGCTAGACTAGAAGTTGTTATTATAGGAGAACTCAGCCAATGGCAGATAGTCCACCCAACTACCTCGAAAATCAATCACGCAACTCCTTAGCATATCTTCCAGTACCTAAATCACCCTCTCAGATTGGCCATTTATTTGAGGATGGAAAGCAGTACTGAAGTCTAACCTTGAACCCAGAGCCTCATAAAGCTTCTTCCAGAATAAAGACGTGAAGCGAGGATCCCTATCAGAAATGATCGAGATAGGTACCCCATACAGTCTTAATATCTTCGAGATATAAAGTTTTGCCAACTTTTGGAGAGAGAAGTCTGTCCTAATTGGGGTAAAGTACGCAGATTTGGTCAATCGATCCATAATGACCTAGACAGAATCCTTCTTAGTGGGTGTTAGAGGCAACCCATTAACAAAGTCCATCGTTACTCGCTCCCATTTCCATTACAGAATCTTAACCAGCTGTAGCAAACCTGAAGGTAACTGATGCTCAGCCTTAACCTGCTGACAAGTCAAACAGCAAGCAACGAAGTCAGTAACTTCACACTTCAACCCTGGCCACCAGTACAATTCTCACAGATCTCGGTACATCTTATTTCTGCCGGGATGCATAGCATAAGGGCTACTATGCTCCTCCCTCAGAATTGAGAATCTCAAATCCTCATCATTCGGTACACAAATCCGACAGCAGAAACATAGTAACCCATCACTGTTAATCCCAAAAATAGCAGTAACACCACTCTCAACCTAATGAAACCGCAACTCAAGAGACTTATCCCTATCTGTTTATCCCTAATCTTATCCATCCATGTCGGTCTAACCATAAGTTTTACCAACAGACCTCCATTGTCAAAAAGACTAAGTAGAGTGAAAATCGCTCTCAAATCGGTCATTTCCCTACAGCTTAGAGCATCGGCCACTACATTAGCCTTACCGGAACGATACTCGATAGTGCAGTCATAATCCTTAAGTAGCTTAACCCATCCACGCTGCCTAATTTAACTCCTTCTGGGTGAGGAGATATTTGAGGCTTTTATGATCAGTGTAGATAATACACTTCTCACCGTACAGATAATGCCTTCAGATTTTCAGAGTGAATACCACTGCAGCCAATTCCAAATCATGCGTCGAATAATTAGCCTCATGAGTCTTGAGCTGCCGAGATGCATAAGCAACCACCTTTCTGTCTTGCATCAAAACACAACCCAAACCCATAAATGACACATCACTGTATACCACTACCGGGCTCAGGTTGTATCAGAACAGGAGCCTGAGTTAACACAGTCTTGAGCTAATCAAAGCTCTCTTGCTGTGCATTAGTCCAAACGAAAGGAGCTCTCTTACGTAGAAGCTTAGTCAACGGAGTGTGATCAAGGAGAACCTCTCAAAGAATCGTCAATAACATCCTACCAGCCCTAGAAAGCTACGAATTTCAAACACATTTTTTGGCTATTTCAAACTCAACACAGCCTTAATCTTATGAGGATCAACATGAATTCCCTTGGCCAAAACCACATGTCCCAAAAATGTCACTTTCCGTAGCCAGAACTCAGACTTGCTAAATTTTGCATACAACTGTTTCTCACAAAGAATCTGTAGAACCACTCTAAGATGCTTATCGTGCTCATCCTCAGACTTAGAATACACCAAAATGTCATCGATAAAAACCACTACAAATTGGTCAAAATAAGGCTGAAACACAAGGTTCATCAAGTCTATAAATGCCGCTGGTGTATTAGTCAACCGAAAGGGCATTACTAGGAACTCGTAATGTCCATATCGAGTCCTAAATGTTGTCTTATGTACATCAGCCTCCTTGACTCTCAACTGATGGTAACCAAACGCAGATCGATCTTAGAGAACACAGAAGTCCCTCTGAACTGGTTGAATAAATCGTCAATCCACGGAAGTGAGTACTTATTCTTAATTGTTAGCTTGTTCAGCTGCCGATAGTCGATACACATCCGCATTGTCCCATCTTTCACCTTTACAAACAAAACAGGTGCTCCCCACGGAGACACACTGGGATGAATAAATCCATGATCTAACAACTCCTGACTCTGAGCCTTAAGTTCTGTCAGCTCTTTCGGTGCCATTCGATAAGGGACGATGGACACTGGAGTTGTGCTAGGAATCAACCCAAATCCAAAATCTACCTCACGGCTCAGAGGTAATCTCGATAGCTCCTCAAGGAACACATCTGGAAAGTCCTTCATGGTTTTGATGTCCTTAACCAAAGAGTCCCTAGAATCAGAAACACTGATGTAGGCCAAAAATACCTCACATTCTTTTCTCACTAACCTTTCTGCTACCAAAGCCGAGATCACATTAGTCAAATAATCTTATCATTCCCCAATCACCACTACCTCACTGTCCTCTTTAGTCCTCAAGACAACCCTTTTCGTTGCATAATCCAGACTCATTCGGTGATTAACCAGCCAGTCCATTCCCAAAATCAAGTCGAACTCCCCAAATGGAAGCTCCATCAAATTAGCCAGAAATATCGTTCGTTGAACCTCTAACGGGACGTCTCTAAATAGTTTACTCACCTGAATAGATTGCCCCAAAAGACATAACATAGTTACCTCACTCTCAATACCCTCGACTAGAATCCCCAAGGTCTCAGACACAGTACTAGCTACATATGAATGGGTAGAGCCTAAGTCTATCAATGCCAAATAAGGTACTTTAAATATTAAAAACGTACCTGTAATGACGTCCGGAGCATCTCGGTCCTCACGGTGACGAGCAGCATAAACCAGTGCAGGCTATTTCACCTTAGTCAGTCTAGCACCTCTGCTTAGTGCTCTCTGTCCTTGGCCCATGCCATTACCACCCCTAGCCTGACTTTGGCCTCTAGGTGGCTGCTAAACAACTCTCGGTGGCTGTGCATTACCAGAACCCGCAGCTTGCATCTGATCAGTCCTCAACGGACAATCTATGACATGATGCTCAGTCGATCCACATCTCAGACATGCCCCAATAGTCCTCTAACACTCGCCCGGATGGCGTCTACCACAGTACCCATAGAGCACCACCCCAGTAGGTGCGATAGGAGGCCCAACTCTTACTGGCCCATTAGATCTGGCCTTTTTCATAGGCCTCATCCCAGAACTCGAGGGCTTCGAATCCTTCTTGTTCTTACCCCTCTCGCGATCTCTACTCTGACACTCCATGCGTTTAACATTCTCAGCAATCTTGGCCTTCTCGACCAACACAGAAAACCCACGCTCCCCCTGCGGAGCTATTAGCACCCTCAAGTTATCCCTAAGGCCGTCCTCAAAACGGACATATCTCTCATATTTCGACGCCGCCATGCCTTGTGCATAACGGCTCAGTCTTAGAAATTCAGCCTCATATTCGACCACTGATCGATCTTCCTGTGTAATATTCAAAAACTCTCGTCTCCTAGCATCAATATAACTTGCCCCCACGTACTTGCCCTGGAATGTCGTCTTAAAGAGATCTCACGTCAATCGGTCGGGCTGGGTGCCCTCTTTAACTGTCAACCACCATTGGTACGCCTCATCACGAAGCAGGGATACAACCCCTTTAGGCTTCTGCCCCGCAATAAATTCCAAGTCGTCCATAATTCTTTCTGTGGCCTCCATCCAATACTTGGCCACGTTAGGGGCAACTCCAACGATACCCCTAGATAGCTTAACCACATTGGACAAGAGTCGTTTCGTAATCGACCCTCGGCCTCCAAATCTAGTATTGGACCTAACGACCCTCTCTAAAATCCATAGCATAGCTTGGGATAGTGTGTCGTCCCAGCCGTACGATCATAAGACCCCGACCCAGCCTCTGTAACAAGCGACACCGGCGTCTCGCTAGTTTCTAAATTTGAAACAGTATCAGATGCCAAGGACTCAGCTCAAGCCCCTCTACGGCCCCTACCACGGCCTCTAGTACTCCATCCATGAGTACCACGTGTGCTCATCGTAAATTTTGAAATTTATTTGTATTACAAATTTTATGGATCAGTTACAGTTTCAGTATTTATTAACAGATGTTTTATGTAAACAGTATTAGAAGTTCAGAGTTTGTTTTCGTAAGTCACAGTCATACTATAGTTTTCAATATGGTTTACTACCTATAGTAGGTTCAGACTATACTATCTACAATCTTGCAAAATAAACAATACAAATTTTAGAGGACCTACAGGATCAACGTCGGAGACTCAGTGAACCACGTACTCGGTCAAAAATATTCCAAACCATTAAAAATTATTTCTTAAAAACCAATTTTAACAACCAAATCCATAGCTAAGTTTTTCAACCTACCTCTGATACCACTAAATGTAACACCCTAAACCCGACCTAGACGTTATGGCTGAATCTGGCGATGTCACATGGAATGGAATTCAAAAACGAGTTTGCCGAGTTAAAACCGTCCTAGTTAAATAGTCTTTTATCTTCATTTGAAGTAAAATACATGTTCTTCATTATGAAAAAAAACAACATATTTTTAGCGGAAGCTTTGAAAGACACTTATTTTAGGAAATTTCGTATTTTACCATGTTTAGCAGTCATAACATCGTAAAAGAATTTAAGAAACCAAAGTTTAATCCTATAGTCCAAAGTCCAGAAGTTACAACAAACTTTAAATAAGTAATAAAAATCCAAAAGATAATAGAAAACCGTTTAACGTTTACGTGTGGCCACCGTCGAGTCCCCTGCTGCACCGATCCCTCATGTTTGGGGATTACCTACATAGATTAAATAGAAAAGGGTAAGTTTTCACAACTCAGTGTGTAATCCCTACAGAAATCACACAACAGAATACATATCAGATGTAATGAGTGTACAAACCGGGCTGAAGCCCTTTACAGAATCAGTTAGGCCCTTAGCCCATGCAGATACAAAATCAGATACGAATAAAGGCCTTGGCCCATCTCAGATATAACATGCAGAACAAACAAAATACAGAGTCCTACCCATCAGCCTCTACACAGCAACTCCGTCCAACCCTAAACATCATGTGGGGATAAAATCGACCCACCTATCCCTACACACCATGCTGTACCAAAATGCGGCACATGATCATATAATTGTAGCAGTGCTGCCAGATATCAGGCTTAGGAGCCTTTCAAAATACTTCCTCCTTATACATTAACCCAACCCCAAGGCAATGCAGCATACAATACATGACATGAAAGTATGCAAATAATAGATCATACAGACAAATTGGTCTACAAGTTAAGAGTAACAAGCTAGAGCACATACATCAAATAGTCAGATCACGTAATCAGGGGTAATGTAACTCTTATCGACCGTACAGTAAGTCCCAGTCGACTAAGGTGACCCGAGCAACCTCTCAGAGTATTTTAAGAAAATTGGCTCAAACGCCCATGTGGCTTGCCCATGCGGCCCACACAAACCAAATTGACCTTCTCAAAATTCCACACGGCCTCGCCTGCCGTCACACGGCCTGGCTCGTTGGTCACACTCCTGTGTACTGCCACACAGCCTACCACACGGGTGACCACACGCCTGTGTGGCATCGACAGAATCATTTTTTGACTTTCGTCAATTCTCGTTTTCTATGTTTTCAGGTACACACCTGGATTACGATTGTTGCAAAAACACTTTCAAACCTCTCAAGACCTAAAATCAGTATATCACTACCTTTAGAAAACCCAAAAATGTTTCTAAATTGACTAATTGAAAATACGAAAAGTCAGCTTACCGCTATGAAATGAACTCTACTCAGAATCAAATCGACGAAGCGCTTAGAACGAGCCTCACTAGTAACCCCTAAACAGCAACTAAAATACCCTTTTAGAAACTTAATCAGAGTAACATTCGAGATTAGTGAAACGAAGAACTTACCACACACGCCCCTAACAGTGAACAACAGCACGATGAAAGGAGGTATAGTCAAAATCGGAGAGAAGCAAGGAAATTTTGGTAGCAAAAAAAGAGAAAAGAGAGGATGGTAGCCGAAATTTGCAGGAAAAAGAAAGCAGAATGCCAGCGAAACTGCTAACCCATTAATCCACATCCCTTAATTCTCTCCACTAACCCCTCAACTCAGACTTTCGATAAAACACAAACTCTTAGCAGAAATTCGCAGCAAAATAGTCCCCTTGCCACTGCAAGGGTTCGAACACAAGACCTCCCGCTTCACAACACACCCCCCTAACCATCAGACCAGCAGGCCCATTCTATCATGAATTGACAAACTTTTAATTATAAGCCTATTGAACAAGGTTAAGGCTTAGGTCAGAAAAATACCAAAATTTGCCCAAGCTAGAGCTTGAACTTGGGACCTCTCACACACCCAGAATACTTAACCACTGAAACAGATACACACTTGTGTCACATTTTAACAGAGTCAAAAATATAAATTTTGGGGCGTTACAAATAGACACTCCCCCTTGGGGGAAGTGTGATGAATATTTTATTATTATGAAGTTGATGTCCATTAGAATAAAAAGTTTGATGTACTTTAGGACTCTAATATCCATTAGGAATAAAATTTTATATTATTTATATTTCTTATATACATAAATATTAAATTTAAAGAAGTATTATAAATATTCTTATTGATGAATACATGTTTTTCTATTGTTATCCTATTTTCTAATTATGTTACTTACTATGTTTTATATTTTATAGCAAGTTTGAGTTTTTACCCCAAACTCAATAAATACATTGGCAAAAATATTTTTGAACTGGATTTTTTTCAACACATAATTCACATTATATTTGTATCATATATCATATAACAATAATATCACACTCTTTTATACTATATTCAATTCAGTTCAAGTTCTTGATATTCAACATCATTCAATATTGTCAATCCAAATCACTTCATGAAATAAGTCGTAATCTTGCCTTAATATTTAATGTGCAACAAACATGTATATGTAAATAAATGGAATGATCTCGAAACATAAAAGTACAAACTAAATTTCTCTCGTCACTTCTCAACAATTCTCACATTTCCCTTCTCTCGCGATGGCCCGACATTGTCTTTAACTACGTTCGATAATTCAATAACAAAAACAATATTAGTTTACATTCAGATAACATTTAAATACAAAGCTAAACAAATTTTTCAGTTTTTTCAATTTAGTTCCTATACTCGGGATAGGCATATTTTTTTATTTCTAATATAGGATCAAAATCTGACTTTGCATTCTTTCATTATGGACCCTATACTTTATACTCATATCATAATTTCATGATATGTTTTTCATTTATTCAATTTAGTCCCTAATGTTACAAAGTTATCTAACAAGCTTAATTGACTTTATAATTTAGTCATTACCATTATCTAAGCTTATTAACTATCAATTTCTAGCCTAATTCATCAATTTCTCTATAATGGTAATTTGCTAAAAACATAACAATTGAACAAATTGATGTATGGGCTAGCTAAATCAAGCTCTCATGATCATAAATCTATAAAAAAAATTTACATGAAAATGATATGATTACTTTAGATAATAGCTTAGTAGAATGCTAACCTTTAAAAATGGATTTTTTTTTTTTTTGTTTCTAAATAATGGTGAAGAAGATGATAGCTTATCATCTTTCTTTCCACTACCTATTATATATATATACTTTAATTAACCTAAATTAACCTTGTTATTTAATATAATTATAATTATATTAACTTAGTGATTATCATCATCACCATTCACTATTTAAAATTGGTTTATTAACTATTTTGGTGCTTTGGATAATTGTTATTATGATCTTCAAGTATTTTCTTAATTAACCAATTTCTTGGTTAAATTTCTTAACTGAACTTTATCATATTTTCATATTAATTACATCAATATTTCTATTTTATATTTGGTTAAATATAAAATTGGTCCTCGAACTTGTCCACTTCTCCCAAATTGGTACTTATGGTTTTTTGTTGTCCCAAATTGGTACCTACATTTTTTTGTCAACTAAATCGGTACCCGAGTTTAACAGCATTTGTAACACCCCTCACCCATATTCGACGCTGAAATCAGGTACGAGGTACTACCGGACTTGAAAGCAATCAAACACACAGAAACGGCCATAAAATTTCATTTAACTTAAAATTATTCATACACATGCATATCGTCCCTATTAAGGGTCTGCGAGGCCCAAAACATACATTAGGAAGAATTTGGGACTAAACCGGAAACTTTCGGGACATTTTCAACATTTAGGAAATTTTATACATTTTGGAGGGCCACATGCCCTTGTGATTGGGTCGTGTGATCATACACGCCCGTGTGGGTTGGGACACGCTCTTGTCCCTAGCCCGTGGAGCTCTCTGTTTGTGATGTCATGCACAAAATGTAATCACACGACCAAGGCACACGTCCGCCTGCTTAGGCCATGTGGGTAATTAAAATTCATAAATTTTCATAAAATAGGTACAGACTTTACACGACCAAGTCCTATGGTCTTGTCTCTCACAGGTCAAGTCACATGGCCGTGTCTCTCACACGGCCGAGTCACATAGCCGTGTCTCAGCCCTTGTGTTTACTACTGGGCATTCTGTTTGCATGAACTAGGGTGCAGGGGACATACGGCCTGAGCACACGCCCATGGGGGTAGACCGTGTGTCACACAAGGCCTAGACACATGCCTGTGTGCCTAACCATGTGGACAAATTTTAGGCTATTTTCCAAGCCATTTGTCATCCCTATGCACTCACATACTTAAACCCACTTCATGGTATGTAACATGGGACCTTTGGATACTCAAGCATTCATATTCATGGTTAAATTGTGTCTATAATGACTTATAATACATACTCAACTTGACATATTTCATTAAAGCTTCTCACTTCAAATTCATATTCAATCCACATTATTAACCCACTTCAATTTATTCATGTATTCTATGGATATGATCACCCTATTGGTCACAACTATCCATCAAGCACATATGCTATTCATCACACTCATCATCCACAACAACCATATCAAAGTGTAACACCCTTAATCCGTATCCGTCGCCAAAATAGGGTTAAAGGCATTACCGACCATTCAGAACAATTAACATTCATTTCACAAACATCATAGCATCAAAGGTTATACATTATCATGAAGTCCTTATATAGGTCATCGAGACCTTAAACATGCTTTAGAAAAAGGTCAGAACTAAACCGAGCTCATACAAAAACTTTCAAAACTTAAACATTTATCAAAGATGTACAGGTCACACGCCTGTGGGAATAGGTCGTGTGCCTCTGTCAATATAGGGCATACATACTGCCTTGCATACATGGCCACAAGACACGCCGGTGTGCCTTGGACGTGGTCGAGCCTGACTTGGGTCACACGGCTAGCCACACGCCCGTGTGCTTTGGCCTTGCTCAAGACTTACTTAAAATTGTAGGGTACCCCAGGGGACACACGGCCATGCAACATGACCGTGTGTCGCACACGGCTAAGACACACGCCCGTGTCTCTGCCCTTATGGAAAAAATAGGCCATTTGAATAACCAATTTGCCACCCCTCTTGGATCAAACCTACAAGCATCAAACCAAGTATATTTTCAACATAATTTTAGCTAATTTCAATACCAGAACATACATTAATCATGCCATTACATTATCAACGAATTTCATTCTCAACTCATCAACCAAATCATACCAAATCTAAACCAAAATCATACCAAAACATATGTTTCATAAACTCCAAACATACAAACACATCTCATGCCAAAACCTTATCAAATTGAACATTTCCTTTGGCCAACCGAAAGCACATCATAATGGCACATTTGTATCACATAACATATATCAATATCAACCATAAGTTTTAACACAAACTAGCCATATCACATGGCATAATATATACATTACAAAACATATCTAAATACTCCTACCCTATACATGCCATATACCATATATACAACTCTTAAAATGGTACCAAAATAGATTTCGATAGTGTGAATGAGTCGCTGATGATTCTTGGATCCGAGTTAGCTTTATAACACTGTAAAACAGAGAACATTTCATATAGTAAGCTTAGAGCTTAGTAAGTTCGTAGTATAATACATTTAACTCAACATTTAAAAGTTATAAGACATATTAGCTAACACATAGTTCAATTCATATCACTACTCAACCTCATTCATTACCATTTCTCATTTCATACCATTTCTTTAGTTCACATATCCTTGCATATAACTGATACATAATATTATCAACCACATAGGTTCATCTATCTCATACACCATATCGTTAACCATAAATATTCATTACATACCTGCACAAACTCGTACTTATATATTACATTATCACTTCAATGCTCGATGCACTAATTTGTTAGTTCATCTTTCCACAAGAACATCGCACACTTAGTGCTAATAATCTAGCCGAAGCTATAAAAAATTGCACACTTAGTGCCATCATATTAAACTTAAACTATCTCAATATTGCACACTTAGTGCCACATATAGCCGAAGCTATTCCAATTCGTACACTTAGTGCTACTTATAGCCGAAGTTATTTCAAATCGCACACCTAGTGTCAAACATAGTCGATTTATCGTCCTACTCAAACCATATACAATTTAAGCATTATCAAAGCATCAAAACATAAATTGTAACATCATTTATCCCGTACGAACTTACCTCGTACTCAGAATTATCGATTCGGATTGTCTACACTCTAACCTTCGACTTTCCTCGGTCTAAGTCTGAATTCCTCTTTTCTTGATCTATATGTATTCAAAATTAACCCTTTCATTCAAAAATTCATTCAATTCAATCCATAAATACATATTTAGGGCATTTTAGAAATTAGTCCCCACATTTTTACATTTTAACACTTTAGTCTCTATTTCATAAAATCACAAAATACACAAAATTCATCAAAACCATGCCTTAGTTGAACCTTCTTATAGTCTTTAGCAACCCATAAATTTCATTTATTTCACATTTCAACCCCTCAATTTACACTTTTCTCAATTTAATCCCTAATGTACAATTTTACTCAAAATCACTTTGCAAAACATGTATATCAAGCACTAAGCTTTCTTATTCCACCAATTAATATCATAAAACTCATGAATTCATCAATGGAATAACTCAAAATATTCATCAAAATTAGAAATTCAAGCATGGGCTTTGTACATTTCACTGCAACGATCTCAAAAACGTAAAAATCATAAAAAACTAATCAAAAACACATACCTAATTGATGCTTGTAAGTGTCGAATGTTCAAAGCTCAAGAACCCTAATTATTTCTTCAAAATTTTGGCAAGGATGATGATAATGGACAAATTTTATGTATTTGTTTTATTAAATCAACATTTATTTATCAATTTACTAATATAACCTTTTTAATTTCATTCAAAATCCACTAACTCATGCCCATACTTGTCCATGCATTAATTAAATGGTCCAATTGCATCATAAGGACTTCATACTTAAAAAGCCATGTCAATTCAGCACTTTAACAAATAACAGGCAACTTTTACATTTTATGCGATTAAGTCCTTTTTATCAAATCTGCACACAAACGATTAAATTTTCACATGAAACTTTCAAACATACTAATTCACACATAGTAAGCACAAAAATTAATATTAAAATATTTTTTGAGTCAAATTTGTGGTCCCGAAACCACTATTCTGACTAGGGTCTAAATCGAGCTATTACAACTCTCCCTCCTTAGGGATTTTCATCCCCAAAAATCTTACCAGCGAATAGGTTTGGATATTGCTTTCTCATAGTATCCTCAGGTTCCCACGTGGCTTCTTCAACCCCGTGCCTATGCCACAACACTTTCATTAACGGACTTTTCTTATTTCTCAATTCTTTAACTCGTGATCTAAGATACAGAGTAGTTCTTCTTCATAAGACATATCAGGCTAAATTTCAACCTCAGTCGGGGAAATGACATGTGAAGGATCTGATCTGTACCTTCGTAACATTGATACATAAAATACATTATGAATCTTTTCTAACTTAGGTGGCAATAACAGTCTGTATGCAACTGGCCCGACACGCTTAATTATCTCATACGGCCCAATAAATCTTGGACTCAATTTGCCTTTACGACTGAATCTGAGTATTTTCTTCCACGGCGAGACTTTTAAAAGGACTTTGTCCTGTAACAGCTAGATTTAGACCCTATTCGAAATTGTGGTTTCAGGACCACGAATCTGAGTCAGAAAAATATTTAAAAATTATTTTTTGTGTTTATTTCATGTGAATTTATATTCGTCAAATTTTTGTGATTTAATTTTGTTGTTTGAGTGTCTGATTAAATAGACGGACTTAATCGCGTAAATTAAAAATTTGATAGTTAAAAGCATAAGGGCCAAATTGTTAATGGCTTTGTAAGTTGAAGCAATTAGGTGGCAACTTGACCATATTTAATCAGATGGACGGTAGTGGCCATGTTTTATATAAGTTATAATATAATAAAACATAAAAAAGAAACATGCATTGTTCATATTATTTGACTAAAACTAGTAAAAGAAAAGAAAAAAGAAAGCATATGATATTCAGCCATTGTTGATCCAAATTCAAGGTTAGTTTGGTTTCAATTTTTGATAATTTTTACGTTTTTGAAATCGTTGCTTCGAATACTATCCGACCCATGCTAAATTTTTTTATTTTGATGAATGTTTTGTGTTATGCCATTGATGAATATTTGTGTTTTGTGATGTTTTATGATGAAATATTAAAGATATGTTTTAGATTAACATGTTTTGTGTTGGAGTTTTTGATGATTTTGAGTAATTAGGACTAAATTATGAAAATAATAAATTGAGGGAATAAAATATGAAATAAATGAAATGTGTGTATTTGTATGTACTAGAGGAACATTCGGCCTAAGTATGTTACATGGAGATTTTGTGTATTTTGTGTTTTATGCAATTAGGAGTAATTTGTAAAAGTATGAAATATCAAGGGTAAAATGGTAATTTGCCCATTTATGTGTTGTTGGATTAAATTGAATAAAATTGTGTTTGAATGAGATTAATTTGAAATTGTATAGATCAAGAACAAAAGAAATCGGACTTGGATCGAGGCAAAACAAAAATAGTCAAACAGTCGATTTACATCGTTCGTCGATATCCGAGGTAAGTCTTTAAGCAATTAAACATCATCTATTTAGAATGTAAAATGGTTTAATATGATGATTTGGAATTTATGGATTTATAGTAGAGTTAGCCGAATATGATTAAGCATGGACACAATGTATTTGAGCTAATTCGATTGAGTTATAACATCTGAAAGTTTGTATGAACTATATGGCATATTTGGAATTTTTGATATATGAATTGTTTATGAGACAACTCTATAATAGTGATATTCGGGCTTTGAGGCTAGCAAGCCTTGTGCTGGTGAATTAAATCGGGCTTTATGCCTAGCAGGCTTATTGCCAGTGTATAAAATCAAACCTTGAGTTTAGCAGGCTTTGTGTTGGTGTGAAATTCAGGCTTATGCTTAGCAGGCTTTTTGCCAGTGATTACTTATAAGTTTATGCCTAAAATACTTCATGCTGATGTGGTATTTAAATACATTAAACAAGCTAAATGGTTAGGTAATAATTAATTTGTTACCTACTTAAAATAAGGTAAGTAAGTAACTTGATTATTTGTTACAAATCATGTGTGATGCAAATGAAGTTTATATGTGATTATGCTATGTGTATTCAGTCTTATGATCAAATGATATGAATATTTTGGATTCAGTCTTTGAATATGTGTATACAAGACCATGTATATTCAGTCATATGGATAGTTCGTGTACGTGATGTTATATTACGATTTATGAGCTTGTATATATGAGTGTATGTACATTTGGTTATATATTGACATCTTGATTTTGAAGGTTGGATGATAATTAAGTATTTTGATTATATGAGCATTCAGTCAATGAGGAATTGTTCTATGAAATTATATGTTATATATGTATGGAATTAAAAGCTTGAAATTAAATATGATTACAAATGTATAAGTTAAATTATTTGATTGAAATGATTTAGTATTGAGTTGATATTATGCATTAAGTAGTAAATTTGCTTAAAACTTACTAAGCTACGATAGCTTACTGTGTATATGTTTATTCTTTGTTCTTGTAGATTTGAAAGTTAGTTATGGGCTCGGGGATCATCGGTGAAGTCATCCACACAATAGTCATAGTTATGGGCTCGGGGATCATCGGTGAAGTCATCCACACAATAGTCAACCTTCGGTACTTTTAAAAGTCTTATTTCAAACTTATGGCATGTATAGGCTAATATGTATTTTGTCCAAACTTGCATATGTATAATTTAAGCCATGCAAATATGGCTTAACTACTAAGTTTGAATTTGGTTATGTTTGGTCATGGTTTAATCCATTTTGGTTATAATGTTATATGCTATTAATGAATGGTATATGTGATTGGTGTTATACATTTTGGAAATGGCCTGATTATGGTTGATGAGTCGGTCATGGTGTGTATAAAGTTTTATAAGTATGGTTAGATGATTCGGTTTTGTTGGACTATGTTTGAATTCCTTTAGATTATTATGTCATGTGTTTTGAATGAAAGTTACACGTGGTATATATATACATATATTATGAGTGTTGAAAATTCTTGGTAAATTTGATTATGTGTATTAGGTTGGTTCGGTTATGGTATTTATATATAAGTGATTATTTATATTTTGGCTGTTGTATCTGGTCATAGTATTGAATATGAGATAGCATTATAAGTAGTTTGGTTATGTTCGAACATGACATAAGATCGTTTTGATATGTTCGTTATAAGATGAAAACATAAGTAATGGTTTTGATTAACTTGTGATTTGGCATTTGACTATATAAATAATTAAGCACAAGGATTTGACTTGATATATATTTTACCTTAAGTATATATATATATATATATATATATATATATATATATATTAGATATAAACATGATGATGATTAATGATATGTTTCGGTCACATATGAATAGGGAATGTATATGGTGTTATAATGAATTATGCATTATTACGTTAAAAAAGCATGTTATATAGGATAATATTCAGTGTATGCTTAAAGTGCATATTAAAATAGGTATTGATTTAAAAAAATAGATGAACAAGGTTGGAAGTGAATAATGGTCTAACATAATGGAGAATGCTTTTATGTTCGGCTTGATAAAATGAAAATGACAAAATGAATGGTTTATAAATGTGTACAAGTATATGCATATGATTATTTGAATATGTGTTCTGACTGGTAATACCTCATAACTCAGTCCGGCGACAGAAACGAGTTACGAGTGTTACATTTTATTGGTATCAGAGCCAGGTTTAGTCGATTCTAGGACTAACATAGCATGTGTGAGTCTATCTATACATGTCATAATGTTTACTGCGATAGTGTGATGACTTCTAACATTGAAAATGTGTTTCTGTATAGTAAATGGATCCTGGCAGAGCTGTAACTGATGATGTCGAGAGTGTAGTGCCTGCACCCGCGCATGGGACAACGCAAGTTGAATCTTGGTCGATTTCGAGTAGCCATGAGGGGGAGGCCAAACAAGCCTTCTATCAAATGATCAATGATTGGTTTACTCAATATATCCGAACTAACCCGGCTATACAACAACCTCCACCCCCGAATAATTCATCTCCGATACCTGTGGTACCTCCTGTGATTAATCCGATGAGATTAAATAAGCCTCATGTTGATAAAATTAGAAAACACGGGGCTGAAGAATTCAGAGCTACTGATGATGATGATGCTGTACGAGCTGAACTCTAGCTTGATAATACTATCCGTGTGTTTGATGAGTTATCTTGTACCCTGGATGAGTGCTTAAAATGTGCCATATCCCTACTATGAGACACCGCATATCACTGGTGGAATTCACTAGTATCGGTGGTTCTGAAAGAACAGGTGACCTTGGACTTCTTTCAGACTGAGTTTCGTAAGAAATATATCAGTCAAAGATTCACTGACCAGAAGTGCAAGGAATTTCTCGAATTAAAACAGGGTCACATGACTGTGACGGAATATGAATGAAAATTTGTGAGACTTAGTCGATATGCTGTGAGTGTGTTTCAACTAAAGCTATCATGTGTAAAAGATTCAAAGACGGTTTGAACAAAGACATTAAATTGTTGGTTGGTATAATTGAAATCAAAGAGTTCATAGTACTTGTTAAGCAAGCTTGCAAAGCTGAAGAGCTTGGGAAAGAAAAAAGAAATGATGATTTAGAAGCTAGAGATTTTCGTAAAAGATCATCGGGTAAGACTTTTCAATCAACATCGAAGAAGTTCAGAGATGACCTATGAGTTCACGAGCCACTTCGATAACTAGTGTTGGCAATGTTCGAGAGAACAGAGTCGAGTGCAAGCATTGCAGTAAATGGCATTTTGGAGATTGTGGATTGCATGACCGGTCTTGTTTTAAATTTTGATCGATGGATCATTTTATCCGAGATTGCCCGATGTTAGCTGAGCAAAACACTATTCAGAACGCAAGACCAAGTAATATGTTAGTGCGAGGCAAACTACCCAGGCATCCGAGTAATGTAGGTGGCAGTCAGAGAGGGACGAAAGATACAGCAGTTCGATCTGAGGCTCGTGCACCTGCCAGAGCATATGTTATACGTGCTCGCGAGGACACTTCTTCCCCAGATGTTATTACCGGTATTTTCACTCTTTATGATACTAGTGTTATTGCATTGATTGATCCTGGTTTGACTCATTCTTATGTGTGTGAAACATTAGTACCCAGTAAGACTTTGCCTATTGAGTCTACTGAGTTTGTGATTCGAGTATCGAACCCCCTGGGTCAGTGTGTTTTGGTTGATAAAGTATGTGAAAATTGCCCGTTGATGATTTGAAATTCATGCTTTTCGCCGATTTGATGTTGTTACCTTTCGACGAGTTCGATATAATTTTGGGTCTGGACTGGCTGACTTTGCACGATGCCATTTTTAATTGCAAAAGAAAGACCATTGATTTGAGATGTCAGAACAACGAGATTATTCGGATTGAATCTAATGATCTGAGTGGTTTACCAGCAGTAATATCTTCAATGTTAGCTTAGAAATATGTGAGAAAAGGTTGTGAAGCCTACTTTGCTTATGTGCTTGATAGTAAAGTGACTGAAAAGAAGATTGAATTCATACCAGTTGTGTGCGAGTATCCAGATGTGTTTCCAGAAGAATTGTCGGGTTTGCCACCTATCCGAGATATAGAGTTTGGAATTGAGTTAGTACCGGGGACGACTCTGATTTTAATAGCTCCGTACCAGATGGCACCTACTGAATTAAAAGAGTTGAAAGCACAGTTGCAAGAGTTGACAGATAGAGGTTTCGCGCGACCGAGTTTTTCTCCTTGGGGTGCACTTGTGTTATTTGTGAAAAAGAAAGATGGAACTATGAGAATGTGCATCTATTATAAACAGATCAATAAGGTGACTATAAAGAATAAGTATCTATTGCCACAGATTGATGATTTGTTTGATCAGCTGAAAGGGGCTACAGTGTTTTCAAAAATAGATTTGAGATCAGACTATTACCAGTTACGAGTTAAAGATTCCGATGTGCCAAAGACTGCTTTTCGAACGAGGTACGAACACTATGAGTTTTTATTCATGCCTTTTGGACTTACTAATGCACCTGCTATTTTTATGGATTTGATGAATCGGATCTTCAAGCAGTATTTAGATCAGTTTATGGTTATGTTCATTGATGATATATTAATCTACTCCCGTGATGAAACCGAACATGCCGAGCATTTGAGACTTGTGTTACAGACTTAGCGAGGAAAATAGTTGTATGCGAAGTTTAGTAAATGTGAGTTCTGGTTACACGAAGTTAGCTTTCTAGGACATGTTGTTTCAGCATCAAGTATTCGGGTTGATCCAAGTAAAATTTCAACAATACTTGATTGGAAACCTTCGAGAAACGTTTCTGAAGTCCAAAGTTTTCTGGGACTTACTGGTTACTATAGACGATTCGTGAAAGGTTTCTCTATGATTGCAAACCCAATGATGAAGCTATTACAGAAAGATGTTAAATTTAAATGGTCAGAAAAGTGCCAAAAAAGCTTTGATCAGTTAAAAGCCCTTTTGACCGAAGCTCTAATGCTAGCTCAGCCAGAATCGGGTAAAGAATTTGTTATCTATAGTGATGCATCTTTAAATGGTTTGGGTTGTGTACTAATGCAGGAAGGTAGAGTTATAGCTTATGCCTCGAGACATTTAAAGCCACATGAAAAGAACTATCCGACACACGACCTAGAGTTGGCAGCTATTGTATTTGCGTTGAAAATTTGGCGTCACTATCAGTTTGGTGAAAAATGTCATTTTTTATTCCGATCATAAAAGTTTGAAGTATTTGATGACTCAAAAGGATCTGAATTTGAGACAGCGTCGATGGTTAGAGTTGCTAAAAGATTATGAGTTAGTGATTGATTATCATCAAGGAAAGGCTATTGTTGTTGCTGATACTTTAAGTCAAAAATCCATGTTTGCTTTGCATGCAATGAATGCACATATGGTTATGTCTGATGGTGGTGAATAATAGCCGAGTTAAAAGCAAGATCATTATTTATTCAGCAGATTTGCAATGCCCAGAAGGTTGATAAAGAGTTAATAGAAAAATGAGCTCAATGTGATTCAAATACTGATTCAGAGTTTCAAGTTGATGTTGATGATTGTTTGAGATTCAGAAACTGAATATGCATTCTGAGAAATACAGAGTTGATTCAGATGATTTTGAACGAAGCTCATAACAGTCGACTATCTATTCACCCGGGTAGTACGAAGATGTATAATGATCTGAAACAGCACTATTGGTGGCAAGGTATGAAACGATACATTTCTGACTTTGTATCAAAATGTTTAGTCTGTCAGCAAGTAAAAGCCGAGCATCAGGTACCTTCTGGATTGCTACAGTCGATCATGATACCTGAATGGAATGGGACAGGGTTACGATGGATTTTGTATTTGGTTTACCGATGACACCGAGCAAGAAAGATGCAATCTGGGTTATTGTGGATAGATTAACTAAATCAGCTCATTTTGTTCTGGTTCGTACAGATTATTCACTCGATAAATTTACTAAGTTATATGTTTCTCAGATTGTGAAACTACAAGGAGTACCTATTTCTATTGTGTAGGATAGAGATCCGAGGTTTACATCACGATTTTGGAAGAAATTGCAAGATGCTTTAGGTACTAAACTGCATTTTAGCACCGCTTTTCATCCCCAGACAGATGGTCAGTCTGAGTAATTCAAATACTTGAGGATATGTTGAGATGTTGCATTCTCGAGTTTGAAGGTATGTGGGAACGATACCTACCTTTGATTAAATTTACGTATAATAACAGTTTTCAATCGAGTATTAAAATGGAACCTTACGAGGCTTTATATGGCCGTAAATGTTGTACACCATTGTGTTGGACTGAACTCAGTGAAAATAAGATAAACGGGGTTAATTTGGTCAGAGAAACTGAATAGAAAGTGAAAGTAATCCGTGAAAGTCTAAAAGCAGCATCAGATCATCAGAAATCATACGCGGACTTGAAACGAAAAGATATAGAGTTTCAGATCGGGGATAAAGTATTTCTAAAAGTCTCACCATGGAAGAAAATACTTAGATTTGGTTGTAAAGGAAAATTAAGTCCGAGATTTATTAGGTCATATGAGGTTATAGAGCGTATCGGGCTAGTTGCTTATAGACTATTGCTGCCACCTGAATTAGAAAAGATTCACAATGTATTTCATGTTTCAATGCTTCGTAGATATCGATCTGATCTTTCACATGTGATTAGTCTGATTGAAGTTGAGATTCAGCCCGATATGACGTACGAAGAAGAGCCGATTCATATTCTGGCTCACGAGATTAAAGAATTGATAAATAAAAAGATTTCGTTAGTTAAAGTACTATGGCATAAACACGGAATTGAGGAAGCAATGTGGGAACCAAAAGATGCAATAAGAACACGCTATCCAAACCTATTCACCCGTAAGATTTTCGGGGACAAAAATCCCTAAGGGGGAGAGTTGTAACAGCTCGATTTAGACCTTATTCGGAACATAGTTTCGGGACCACGAATCTGAGTCAAAAAAATATTTAAAAATTATTTTCTGTGTTTATTTCGTGTGAATTTATATTTGTGAAATTTTCGTGATTTAATTTTGTTGTTTGAGTGTCCGATTAAATAAACGGACTTAATTGCATAAATTAAAAATTTGATAGTTAAAAGCATAAGGGCCAAATTGTTAATGGCTTTGTAAGTTGAAACATTTAAGTGGCAACTTAACCATATTTAATTAGATGGACGATAGTGGTCATGTTTTATAATGGTTAAATATTTGTTTATAAAGGTTATTTAGGTAATTTAATAAAACATTATTAGTTATAATATAATAAAACATAAAAAGGAAACATGCATTGTTCATATCATTTGATCGAAACTAGTAAAAGAAAAGAAAAAGAGAAAGCATATGATATTCGGCCATTGTTGATCCAAATTCAAGGTTAGTTTGGTTTCAGTTTTTTATAATTTTTACGTTTTTGAAATCATTGCTTCGAATACTATCCGACCCATGCTAAAATTTTTTATTTTGATGAATGTTTTGTGTTATGCCATTGATGAATATTTGTGTTTTATGATGTTTTATGATGAAATATTAAAGATATGTTTTAGATTAACATGTTTTGTATTGGAGTTTTTTAATGATTTTGAGTAATTAGGACTAAATTGTGAAAATAATAAATTGAAGGACTAAAATGTGAAATAAATGAAATGTGTGTATTTGTATGTACTAGAGGAACATTCGGCCTAAGTATGTTACATGGAGATTTTGTGTATTTTGTGTTTTATGCAATTATGACTAATTTGTAAAAGTAAGAAATATAAGGGGTAAAATGATAATTTGCCCATTTATGTGTTGTTGGATTAAATTGAATAAAATTGTGTTTGAATGAGATTAATTTGAAATTTTATAGATCAAGAACAAAAGAAATCGGACTTGGATCGGGGCAAAACAAAAATAGTCGAATAGTCGATTTACATCGTTCGTCGATATCCAAGGTAAGTCTTTAAGTAATTAAACATCGTCTATTTTGAATGTAAAATGGTTTAATATGATGATTTGGAATTTATGGATTTATAGTAGAGTTAGCCGAATATGATTAAGCATGGAAACAATGTATTTGAGCTAATTTGACTGAGTTATAACATCTGAAAGTCTGTATGAACTATATGGCATATTTGGAATTTTCGATATATGAATTGTTCATGAGACAACTCTATAATAGTGATATTTGGGCTTTGAGCCTAGCAAGCCTTGTGCTGGTGAATCAAATCGGGCTTTATACCTAGCAGGCTTATTGTCGGTGTATAAAATCAAACCTTGAGTTTAACAGGCTTTGTGAAATTTAGGCTTATGCCTAACAGGCTTTATGCCAGTGATTACTTATAAGTTTATGATTAAAATACTTCCTGCTGATGTGATATTTGAATACGTTAAACGAGCTAAACGGCTGGGTGAGAATTAATTTGTTACCTACTTAAAATAAGGTAAGTATGTAACTTGATTATTTGTTACAAATCATGTGTGATGCAAATGAAGTTTATATGTGATTATGCTATGTGTATTCGGTCTTATGATCGAATGACATGAATATTTTGGATTTGGTCTTTGAATATGTGTATACAAGACCATGTATATTCAGCCATATGGACAGTCCGTGTATGTGATGTTATATTACGATTTATGAGCTTGTATATATGAGTGTATGTACATTTGGTTATATATTGACATCTTGATTTTAAAGGTTGGATGATAATTAATTATTTTGATTATATGAGCATTCGGTCAAGGAGAAATTATTCTATGAAATTATATGTTATAGATGTATGGAATTAAAAGCTTGAAATTAAATGTGATTACAAATGTATAAGTTGAATTATTTGATTGAAATAATTTAGTATTGAGTTGATATTATGCATTAAGTAGTAAATTTGCTTAAAACTTACTAAGCTACAATAGCTTACTGTGTGTATGTTTATTCTTTATTCTTATAGATTTGAAAGTTAGTTACGGGCTCGGGGATCATTGGTGAAGTCATCCACATTATCGTCAACCTTCGGTACTTTTAAAAGTCTTATTTCAAACTTATGGCATGTATAGGCTAATATGTATTTTGTCCGAACTTGGATATGTATAATTTAAGCCATACGAATATGGCTTAACTACTAAGTTTGAATTTGGTTATGTTTGGTCATGGTTTAATTTGTTTTGGTTATAATGTTATATGCTATTAATGAATGGTATATGTGATTGGTGTTATATGTTTTGGAAATGGCTTGATTATGGTTGATGAGTCGGTCATGGTGTGTATAAATTTTTATAAGTATGGTTAAATGATTCGGTTTTGTTGGACTATGTTTGAATTCCTTTAGATTATTATGTCATGTGTTTTGAATGAAAGTTACACATGGTGTATATATATATATATACATATATTATGAGTGTTGAAAATGCTTGGTAAATTTGATTATGTATATTGGGTTGGTTCAGTTATGGTATTTATATATAAGTGATTATTTGTATTTTGGTTGTTGTATCTGGTCATAGTATTGAATATGAGATAGCATTATAAGTAGTTTGGTTATGTTTAAACATGACATAAGATCGTTTTGATATGTTTGTTATAAGATGAAAACATATGTAATGTGTAACACCCCCAAACCCGACCTAGACACTATGGCCGAATTTGTCGGCGTCACATGCCAGTGCTTTTAGAAAAATCTTAGCAAGTTAAAAATCGTTCAGTTTGTTATCTTTACTTAAGTCATGAAATCTCTATTCCTATTATTAAGTGAAATCGTTTCATTAACGCAGAAGCTAAAACATTATTAATTCATAAATCAATAACTTAACAATTTAAATTCCCAAAATAAACCCAAGAATAGTTCGAGTCCAAATACATATTAATCCCAGAAATAAATACTTAAACAAAGCAGACAAAACAAAGTGTTACTCAAAAATTCGTAAATATCTACTAGTGGTCACCATCGATCCCTTCGTCACACCGATCCATCTACTGCTGAGGATTACCTGACAGACAAAATAAACAAAGGGGTGAGTTTTCGCAAACTCTGTGTGTACATCCCCACAAATAGCATGCATACAAACAGATAACAAAATACAGATATTCGGCCTTAGCCATATAGATATCACATGTAAAACAGATCAGATATCAGAAATATCATGCCCACCAACCCTGCACACCATCTCCGTCCAACCCAACACACCATGTGGATAAATCGACCCACCCATCCCTACACACAAAGTATGGGGATATGATCAACCCATCCAACCCTATACACCAACTGGTACCGTAAAATAATACATAATAAATATACGCAGCATGGCTGCCAGATAACAGGCTAATCGCCTCTCAGACTTCCTTCTTTTCACAACAATCCCATCCCAATGCACTGCAACATAAATAGTATGGCATACTTATATGCTTTTATCAGATCATACGTCATGTCAGAACAGATATACAGAATCAGACAGATATACATGCTTGTATTAACATACTTTCGCATACAATGTAGTAATCAAACAGAGTATGGGGTCTAAGTAACGCTTACTGCCCCTACAGTCAGGTCACAGTCGACTTAGGCAACCCGCGCAACCTTACAGAACTTTTCAAACAAATTGGGCTCACACGCCCGTGTGCCCCGTGTGGCCCACACGGCCCAAGTTGGCCTTGCCCGTGTGGATCACACTGCCTAGCCTAAACTTCCACATGCCCGTGTGGTTCACCCATGTGACCTACACGCCCGTGTGGCCTACATGGCCCAAATGGTCAAGCCCGTGCCTCACACACGGCCTCGCCAGCCTCACATGCCCGCGTCCGTCGTGCCCATTTAGCGCACGCATGGCCTGGCTCGTTAGTGACACGCCCGTGTCTCGCGACGCAGGCTACCACACGGGCAGACCACACACCCGTGTGGCGCCAGCAGGCCACTTTTCGACTTTCGCCGAAACTTATTTTTTGCATAATCAGAGTACACACCTGGTTCGTTTTCGCTGCTAAACCAACCACGAGCACTCCAAAGCCTAAAATAGACTATATCGAGCCCCATATCAGTCACTTAAATCGACTTCTTTAAGAACTGCCAAATTCGAAAGAGAGATCTACTTACCTTCAATGAATACGGTGATTCCTCACTGTTTATAACCCCGATTAATGATCCACAGAACCTTGAATATCCCCTAAACAGCAAACAAAAACCCTTTTAAATGGTCTCCAAAAAAAATCACGCAACTTAGTAAAGTGATACTTGCCAAATCGACAAAACCGCTAGCAATATGCCTAAGCTTATCGAAAAAGAAGAAAAACGAAGGAGAGGGGAAAAAAGAGAAGAGAATTTTTGGTAGCAAGGGGGATTTAGGGAAAATGAGAAAGCGGCAGAGAAAAGTTTTTGTTAAAAGAAGGAAATAAGCCCTAATTTTCCCTAAAGCCCCAACTCGGAATTCTGATAAAACCCAACTCTTAACCAAAACTTGCAGCAATATAATTCCAAAGCCACTGCAAGGATTCGAACTCAGGACCTTGAGCAGACTGACACTCCTCTTAACCATTAGACCAGCAGGCCCATTCTGTTAAGGTTTTACCAGCAATTCCTTAAAAGCCCACTGACCTAAAGTCAGGCTTTATTCAAATAAAAACCAAAATTTAGCCCAAGTTAAAGCTTGAACTTGGGACCTCCCAAACACACCCCAGAGCACATAACCACCTAAACCAACAATCTTTTAAGCCAAAATATCACAAAACAAGAGTTTAGATACTTCCATGCCCAACAATCACAAAAGTCGAAACTATAGAAATTTAGGGCGTTACAGCTCTACCCCCTTAAAGAAAATATGTCCTCGAATTTTACTTGATCAGAAAAGGTGAGGATTGATGCATCGATCCCTCTGGTTCCCAAGTAGCCTCCTCCGTGCTATGACTTCACCATAGCACCTTCACAAAGGGAATAGATTTCCTACGCAGAACCTTGACATCGCGATCCAAAATCTGAACTGGCTCCTCCTCAAACGTCAGATCTGGTCTAATCTCAATCTCCTCCACAGGCACAATGTGAGTAGGATCAGAGCGATAGCGTCTCAACATTGACACGTGAAACACGTCATGTATACGATCCAACTCTAGAGGTAGCTCCAATTGATATACGACTGGCCCCACTAGCTTTAAAATCTGGTACGGCCTAATAAATCGAGGACTCAACTTGCCCTTACGACCGAACCTCAGAACCTTTTTCCATGGCGAGACCTTAAGAAAACCATGTCTCCCACAGAATACTCAATGTCCTTCCTTTTTAAATTCGCATAGGACTTCTGTCTATCAGAAGCTACTTTCAGTCGATCCCGAATCAAGTGGACCTTATCCTCAGTCTCTCATACTAACTCTGGACCTAGAATACGTCGTTCACCTAACTCAGTCCAGCACAAAGGAGTGTGACACTTACAACCATAAAGTGCCTCATACGATGCCATCTGAATATTAGACTGATAGCTGTTATTGTAAGCGAACTCTGCCAATGGCAAGTACTCCTCCCAACTACCATGGAAATCCATGACACAACCCCTCAACATATCTTCTAATATCTGGATCACCCTCTCTGGCTGACCATCTGTCTGAGGGTGAAAAGTAGTGCTAAAGTCCAGACGAGAACCCAAAGCCTCATGAAGTTTTTACCAAAATCGAGACATAAAACGAGGATCCCTATCGGGGATGATCGAAACAAGAACCCCATGCAACCTCAGTATCTCAGAAATGTAGAGCTTAGCCAGCTTTTACAAGGAGAAGTCCATCCTAACCGGAATGAAATGTGCCGACTTGGTCAATCGTGTAACACCCCTATCCCGTAACCGTCGCCAGAATAGGTAAGGGGCATTACCATACAGACAGAACATTACAGATCAATACAGAATCACAGATATTACATAATATCAATGCATAAGCAATTTACCAATCCATTCATCATGGAGGTCTCAAAGACCTAAGACATACTTTTAGAAAAGGTTGGGACTAAACCTAACACATTCAGAATTTTCAAAACTTAAAAATCTTTCAATTCTATTAAGGTCACACGCCCGTGTGGTATACATGAGCACCAGACACACCCATGTGATCCAGCCCTGCCAAAACAAAGTACATATACTGACTTTTACACACGGCCAACAGACACGGCCGTGTGACACTTAGCTGGCTACTGACTTAAATCCACGACCATATGACACGCCCGTGTGTCTTAACCATTTGATCTTAAGAGGTTACTGCTTATCTTACACGGCCACAAGGCACGCCCATGGTCCTTGACCGTGTGGCACAATGCAGGCTTGGTTTAAGCCAATTTGCCACCTCTTTTTGGGTCAATCCTACAAGCAATTTTAAACAACATTCATGCCACAATTTATAGCCAATAAATGCTCAAAACATGCTTCATTATAACTAAATCATCATCGTTCAATAACCTATTCAAATCCATACCAAAACACATTAAAAATCTTTTTTTTCAACAACACACCATAATTCTCATTTCATAGCTCACTTATGGCACAGTATAACTCATGCTTAAACTTACCATTTCTTCAATTTGGCATATTTCAAAAATGACCACTACATACAAGGCCATATAACCATTATAAGCATACACACTTTGACATCACAAATCATTCACCAAAACTAAGTATAAACATACCATTTTCTAGCCAACTCTCATGGCATAACATATATACATACCAAAGCTTGAATACATAAACATTCTAGCCTATACATGCCATACTTAGAAATATTTACACTTTTATAAGTACCAAAATGAGTTCGATAGTATGGTGACAATCATCGACTATCCCTGAGCCTCCAGTAGCTACGATAACTATAAAACAGATAGAAATCACACAAAGTAAGCTACAAAGAGCTTAGTAAGCCAAATACAACTATCTTAGCTATTAAAGCATATAAAGTAAAATTCAATAGCAAGAATTCACAACCATCTCACAGAGTATTCATTATCTCACAGAAACAAAGTCTTTCATATTCAAGAATCTAGTACGATACAAACGTACATGTATAGATTATATATTTCGTATATTCATTTCCATATCTCGTACTCTATCATCAGACAGTTCAGAAACGATATAGATATTCATAGACGGGTACAATGCTGACGTCCTAGACGTGGTCTTACATGTAATTCGGTATCGATGCCTCTATCCCAAATAAGGTCTTACACGAAATCTCAAATCGAGGCCTGTGTCCCAGACACGGTCTTACACGATATCTCAGATCAATGTCAACTTTCTTTTAGGAACGTACAGAGCTTTTCAGATACTAACATATTATCGGAGTTTACTCAGAATTCATCCATTAGGCTCTCAAGGCCATCCAATACAGATTATAGTTTATATATGCAGAATTTAGTTAATTAACCATGTAATTGAAATTTGACTTACCTCGTACGGATTTTGAACGGAAACGAGTCGACTATTCAACTATTTTGGACTTCCCTCGATCTAAGTCCGATTTTCTTTGTTCTTGATCTAATACAATTCAAATTCAACCATTCAATCATTCATTACATTCAAAATAATCCATGAACACATATTTAGAGCATTTTGTATTTTAGCCCTTACATTTTCACACTTTGACAATTTAGTCCATTTTTCACAAAATCACAAATATGCAAAATTCACCAAGACTATAGCTTAGCCGAATATACATAGCTTCCATAAAAGCCCAAATAACATATTTAATTCACAATTTAGTCCCTCAAAACCTTATTTTCACAAATTAGTCCAAATAGCTCTATTCCATCAAAAATTCAAGAATAAAAAATGATAATCCCACATATATCTTTCATAATCCATGTAAAAACATTACAAAGCTCATAAAATTATTAATGGCACATTTCATAATCTTCAACAGAAATAGAAATTCAGATATGGGTTTTGAAGAACACGAAGCAACGATCACAGAAACGTAGAAATTATTAAAAACGGACTAAAGTACATACCTTAATCAACCAAATCAATGACCGAACCCTAGGATGGTTTTCTTGTTTCTCTTTTCTTGATATAATCGGCTATATGCATGATAATAATGGCCAATTTCATGTTTTCATTTTATGTATATTAACTTAATATCTCATTTACCATTTTACCCATGCATTATAAACCTTTAAAACATTAATAACAAGTCCATTTGTGTCCACTCATAATCTCAATGGTCAAATAACAACATAAGGACCTCTCCTTTAATAAGCCAAATCAAATTCACACATTAAACATGTAGATGCTAATTTCACTTTTTATGCGATTTAGTACTTTTTATAAATCGAGCACAGAAATAGACAAATTAAATCACAGAAACTTCGCAGATATAAATTCACATATCACAGGCACAGAAAATAATATTAAAATATTTTTTAGACTCAAATTTGTGGTTCTGAAACCATAATTTTGACTAGGGTCTAAACTGGATTGTTACAAATCGATCCACAACAACCTAAACAGAATCCTTCTTAATGGGTGTTAGAGGCAACCTACTAACGAAGTCCATCGTTACTCGCTCCCATTTCCACATCGGTATCCTTACTAGCTGTAACAAACCCAAAGGTAACTGATGTTCAGCCTTAACTTGCTGGAAAGTCAAACAACGAGTAACAAAGTCTGTCACCTCACGCTTCAACCCTGGCCACCAGTATCCTTATACATTTTATTGCCACCAGGATGCATAACGTAAGGGCTACTATGCGGCTCCCTTAGAATCGATAGCCTCAAATCCTCATCAATAGGTATATAGATCCTATCTCGGAAATGCAACACCCCATCACTGTCAATCCTAAAATCAGTAGTAGTTCCAGCCTCAACCTGACAGAATCACAACTCAAGAGACTTATCTCCTAACTGCTTATCCTTAATTTGATCCAACTACGACGGTTTAACCTGCAACTCAGCCAGAAGACTTTCATCGTCATAAAGACTCAGTCTAGCGAACATCACCCTTAAATTGGTCCTAACCCTACGACTCAACGCATCTGCCACACATTGGCTTTACCTGGATGGTACTCGATAACACAGTCATAATCCTTAAGCAGCTCCACCCAGCGACACTGTCTAAGATTTAATTTCTTCCAAGTGAGGAGATATTTGAGGCTATTGTGATCAGTGTATATGATACACTTCTCACCGTACAAGAAATGCCTCCAGATCTTAAGAGCAAAAACCACCGCTGCCAACCCCAAATCATGCGTTGGATAATTAGCCTCGCGAGTCTTGAGCTAACGAGATGCATACGCGACCACTTTACCATCCTGCATCAAGATGCAACCCAAACCCACATGTGACGCATCACTGTAAACCACAAAATCCTTGCCAGACTCAGGTTGTATCAGAACTGGAGCCTGAGTCAAGACTGTCTTGAGCTTCTCAAAGCTCTCCTGCTGTGTGTCTTTCCAAACAAAGGAAACTCCCTTACGCAGTAACTTAGTCAATGCTGCTGCGATCAACGAGAACCCTTCTACGAAGCGTCAGTAATATCCTACTAGACCTAGAAAATTGCGAACCTCAGACACACTCTTTGGCTATTTCCAACCCACTACAGCCCCAACCTGATGAGAATCCACTCTAATCCCTTCTACAGAAACTACATGTCCCAGAAATGTCACTTCTAGAAGCTAGAATTCACTTACTGAACTTCGCATATAGTTGTTTCTCACGAAGAATCTGCAGAACCACTCGCAGATGCATATCGTGCTCATCCTCAGTCCTAGAGTATACCAAGATGTCGTTGATGAATACTACCACAAACTGACCTAAGTAGGGCTGGAACACTCTATTCATCAGATCTATGAACGCCACTGGTGCATTAGTCAACCCAAAAGGCATAACTAGGAACTCGTAATGTCCATACCGTGTCCTAAATGCCGTCTTATGAACATCAGCCTCATTTACTCTCAATTGATGATATCCTGAATTTAGATCGATCTTAGAGAACATAGAAGCTCCCCTGAACTGGTCGAATAGGTCATCTATCCTCGGAAGTGGGTATTTATTCTTAACCGTCAACTTATTCAACTAACGATAGTCGATACACATCCTCATTGTATCATCTTTTTTCTTTACAAACAGAACCAGTGCTCCCGATGGAGACACACTGGGCCGAATAAATCCACAATCCAACAACTCTTGAATTTGAGCCTTAAATTCAATCAGCTCCTTCGGTGCCATACGATAAGGGACGATAGACACTGGAGCTGTACCAGGAATCAATTCTATCCAAAAATCTACCTCAAGACTCTAGTAATTCCTCTGGAAAAACATCTGAAAAGTCCCTCACAGTACGGATGTCTTTAACCGAAGAGTCCACAGAATCAGAAACACTGATGTAGGCCAAGTACGCCTCACATCCTTTCCTCACAAGTTTCTCTGCTACCAACACAGATATCACATTATTCAGATAATTCCGTCGTTCTCCAATCACGACTGCCTCATTATCCTCCTCGATCCTCAGAACCACCCTCTTTTCAACATAATCCAGACTTACACGATGCTTCACCAACCAATCCATACCTAGAATTAAGTCGAACTCCCCAAACGGAAGTTCCATCAGATCAGCCAAAAATATTATCCCTTGGACTTCCAACAGAACGTCCCTGAACAGCTTACTAACCCTAATGGATTGCCCCAATGGACTCACCATAGAAATCTCACTAGAAATGCTCTCATACGAAATCCCCAAGGTCTCAGACGCAGAACGTGCAACATAAGAATGCGTAGAGCCTACGTCTATCAGTGCAACATAAGGTACATTAAGAATAAAAAATGTACCCATGATGACATCTGGAGCATCTCCATCCTCACGACGACGTGCAGCATAGACAAGTGCAGGCTGCCTCGCCTCAGTCGGCCCAGCACCCTTGCTAGGTGCTCTTTGACCTTGACCCCTACCGTTACCACCCCTAGCCTGTCCTCGGCCCCTAGGTGGCTGTTGTACCCCTCTCGGCGGCTGTGCAGTCTCAGCAACTATAGCTTGCATCTGATCACCCTTCAGTGGGAAATCCTTAACTCAGTGCTCAGTCGATCCACACCTCAAACAAGCCCCAATAGACCTCCAACACTCGCTTGAATGGCGTCTATTACAAAGCTGAAAGATTGCCACCCCAATAGGTGCCACAGTAGGCCCAACTCTTACGGGCCCGTCAGTCTTAGCCTTTTTCTTAAGCCTCATCCCAGAACCAGAAGACTAAGAATCCCTCTTAACCTTTCCTTTTTCACGATTTTGGCGCTCAGAGCGCTTCACCTCCTTTGCTATCTTGGCCTTCTTGACCAAGATTGAGAAATCCTACTCCCTCTGAGGAGCTATCAGAACTTCCAGACTATCACGAAGATCATCCTCAAATCGAACACAACGCTCAGATTCAGTCGTCACCATGCCCCTCGCATAGCGACTCAGCCTCAGAAATTTGGCCTCATACTCGGCCACTGAACGGTCTCCCTGTGTGAGATTCAGAAACTCACGTCGCCTAGCGTCAGTATAGCTAGCTCCCACATACTTACCCTGATAGGTGGTCTTAAACAAATCCCAAGTCAACCTATCAAGCTGAGTACCTTCCTTAACGGTCAACCACCACTGATATGCCTCATTGCAAAGCAAAAACACAGTCCACTTGAGCTTCTACCCATTAGTAAAATCCAAATCATCCATTATGCGCTCTGTGGCCTCCATCCAATACTTGGTCTCACTTGAAGCAACTCCAGCAATGCCCCTAAATATCTCAGCCCCATCCGACCGGAGTTGTTCCGTAACCGACCCACGGCCTCCAGATCCAACATTAGCCCCAGCGACCCTCTCTAGAATTTGCAACATAGCTTTGGGGCGGTGCGTCGTCCCACTGATACGATCAATAGACTCAACACGCCCAGTCTCAAGAAGCAGTGATACTGGTGTCCCACTAGAGTCCAAATTAGGGATCGTATCAGATGCGGAGGACTCAGCTCAAATCCCTCCTCAGCCTCTACCTCTGCCTTTAGTACCCCTTCCACTAGTACCTCGTGCGCTCATCGTAACTACCAAATTAATCTATATTTTAGAAGTTTTATGCACATCAGTTTACAGTTCCGATAATTATTAGCAGATATTTTATGCAGAACAGTATCAGAGTTTCAGAACCAGTTATCGCGAGTAATAGGCTCACTATGGTTTCCAGTTTACACTACCTAAAGTGTTTAGTAAAGTACTACCTATAGAGGTCTCACAATACAGACATAGCATTTCAGAAAGATACAGATAAATTTCAATATAAGCATGCTTTCAAATAGTACATATCAGAGTTTTAGAGAACTTACAGGATTGACGCTGGAGACTCGGTAAACCACTAATTTATCAAAATATTTCAAATTACTTTACCACTTACTTTTCAAAATCCATTCTTTTTACTGCCTAAATCCATAGCCGATTTTTACAAACCTGGCTCTAATATCACTAAAAGTAACAACCCCAAACCCAGCCTAGACGCTATGGCAGAATCTGGCAGCGTCACATGCTAGTGCTTTTAGAAAAACCTTAGCAAGTTAAAAATCGTTCAGTTTGTTATCTTTACTTAAGTCGTGAAATCTCTATTCCAATTATTAAGTGAAAACGTTTCATTAACGTGGAATCTAAAATATCATTAATTCATAAATCAATAACTTAACAATTTAAATTCCCAAAACAAACCCAAGAATAGTTCGAGTCTAAATACATATTAATCCTAGAAACAAATATTTAAACAAAGCAGACAAAATAAAGTGTTACTCAAAAATTCGTAAATGTCTACCAATGGTCACCACCGAGCCCTCCGTCACACCGATCCATCTACTGCTTAGGATTACCTGACAGACAAAATAAACAAAGGGGTGAGTTTTTGCAAACTCTGTGTGTACATCCCCACAAATAGCATGCATACAAATAGATAACAAAATACAGATATTCGGCCTTAGCCATACAGATATCACATGCATAATAGATCAGATATCAAAAATATCATGCCCACCAACCCTGTACACCATCTCCGTCCAACCCAACACACCATATGGATAAATCGACCCACCCAACCCTACACACAAAGTATGGGGATATGATCAACCCATCCAACCCTATACACCAACTGGTACCGTAAAACAATACATAATAAATATACGCAGCATGGTTGCCAGATAACAGGCTAATCGCCTCTCAAACTTCCTTCTTTTCACAACAATCCCATCCTAATGCACTGTAACATAAATAATATGGCATGCTTATATGCTGTTATCAGATCATACGTCATGTCAGAACAGATATACAAAATCAGACAGATATACATGCTTGTATTAACATACTTTCGCATACAATGTAGTAATCAAACAGAGTATGGGGTCTAAGTAACACTTACTGCCCCTACAGTCAGGTCACAGTCGACTTAGGCAACCCGTGCAACCTTACAGAACTTTTCAAACAAATTGGGCTCACACGCTCGTATGCCCTGTGTGGCCCACAAGACCCAAGTTGGCCTTGCCCGTGTGGATCACACGGCTGGCCTAAACTTCCACATGCCATTGTGGTTCACCCGTGTGACCTACATGCCTGTGTGGCCTACACGGCCCAAATGGTCGAGCCCGTGCCTCGCACACAGCCTCGCCAGCCTCACACACCCGTGTCCATCGCACCTGTTTAGCTCACGCACAACCTGGCTCGTCAATGACATTCCTGTATCTCGCGACGCAGGGTGCCACACGGGCAGACCACACGCCCGTGTAGCGTCGACAGGCCACTTTTTGGCTTTCTTCGAAACTCATTTTCTGTGTAATTGGAGTACACACCTGGTTCATTTTCGCTGCTAATCCAACCACGAGCACTCCAAAGCCTAAAATCAACAATATCGAGCCCAAAATCAGTCACTTAAATTAACTTCCTTAAGAATTGACAAATCCCGAAAGAGAGATATACTTACTTTCAACAAATATGGTGATTCCTCGCTGTTTAGAACCCTGATTAATGATCTATAAAACCTTGAATATCCCCTAAACTGGAAACAAAAACCCTCTTAAATGATCTCCAAAGAAAATTACGCAACTTAATAAAGCGATACTTGTTAAATCGACAGAACCACTAACAATACGCCTAATCTTATCGAAAAAGAAGAAAAATGAAAGAGAGGGGGAAAAAGAGAAGAAAATTTTTGGCAGCAAGGGGGATTTAGGGAAAATGAGAAGACAGCGGAGAAAAGCTTTTGTTAAAAAAAGGAAATAAGCCCTAATTTTCCCTAAAACCCTAACTCAAAATTCTGATAAAACCCAACTCTTAACCAAAACTAGCAGCAAAATAATTCAAAGCCACTGCAAGGATTCGAACTCAGGACCTTGAGCAGACTGACACTCCACTTAACCATTAGACCAACAGGCCCATTCTATTAAGTTTTTACCAACAATCCCTTAAAAGCCCACTGACCTAAAGTCAGGCTTTATTCAAATAAAAACTAAAGTTTAGCCCAAGTTAAAGCTTGAACTTGGGACCTCCCAAACACATCCCAGAGCACATAACCACCTAAACCAACAATTTTTTAAGCCAAAATATCACAAAACAAGAGTTTAGATACTTCTATGCCCAACAATCACAAAAGCCGAAACTATAGAAATTTGGGCCGTTACATAATGGTTTTGATTAACTTGTGATTTGGCGTTTGACTATATAAATAATTAAGCACAACGATTTGACTTGATATGTATTTTACCTTAAGTATATATATATTTATATATAAACATGATGATGATTAATGATGGGTTTCGTTCTTGTATGAATAGGGAATGTATATGGTGTTATAATGAATTATGCATTATTAAGCTAATAATGCATGTTATTTATAGGATAATATTCAGTGTATGCTTAAAATGCGTATTAAAATAGGTATTGATTTTTTTAAAAAAAATAGATGAACAAGGTTGGAAGTGAATAATGGTCTAACATAATGAAGAATGCTTTTATGTTTAGCTTGATAAAATGAAAATGACAAAATGAATAGTTTATAAATGTGTACAAGTATATGCATGTGATTATTTGAATATGTGTTCTGACTGGTAATACCTTGTAACCCAGTCTGGCAATGGAAACGGGTTAGGGGTGTTACATCGTCCCCTATCTGAAACTCTATATATTTTCGTTTCAAGTCCCCATATGATTTCTGACGATCTGATGTTGTTTTCAGACTTTCGCGGATCACTTTTACTTTTTCTTCTGCTTCTCTGGCCAAATCAACCACGTGGATCTTATTCTCACTAAGTTCCGTCCAGTATAACGGTGTTCTACATTTTCGACCGTATAAAGCTTCATAAGGAGCCATTTTGATACTCGATTGAAAGCTATTATTGTACGTAAATTCAATAAGAGGTAAGTATCATTCCCACATACTTTCAAACTCGAGAATGCAACATCTCAACATATCCTCATGTATCTAAATGATTCGTTTAGACTGACCATCTATTTACGGATGGAAAGCAGTGCTAAAATATAATTTCGTACCTAGAGCATAATGAAATTTCTTCCAAAACCGCAATGCAAACCTCAGATTTCTATCTGAAACAATAGAAATAGGTACTCCATGTAATCTTACAATCTGAGAAACATACAATTCAGCTAGCTTATCAAGCGAGTAATCCGTGCGAACCGGAACAAAATGAGCCGATTTAGTTAATCTATCCATAATAACCCAGATTACTTCTTTCTTGCTCGGTGACAATGGTAAACCAGATACAAAATCCATCGTGACTCTGTCTCATTTCCACTCAGGTATCATGATCGGCTGAAGCAATCTAGAAGGTACCTGATGCTCGGCTTTTACTTGCTGATAGACTAAACATTTGAAAACAAAGTCAGAGATATCTCTTTTCATTCCAGACCACCAGTAATACTGTTTCAAATCATTATACATTTTCATACTACCCGGATGGATAGATAACCGACTGTTGTGAACTTCATTCAAAACCATCTGAATTAACTCTGGATTTCTCTGAACACAAATTCTATCTCGAAATCTCAAATAATCCTCTTTATCAACTCTAAATTCTGAATCAAAATTTAAATCACACTGAGCTCGCTTTGTTAAAATCTCATTATCAATCTTCTGAGCTTCGATAATCTATTGTAAAAACAAAGGTCTCACTTTCAATTTAGCTAAAATTGAACCATCATCAAACATACACAACTGAGCATTTAAAGCACGTAATGCAAAAAATGATTTCTGACTCAAAGCATCAGCAACAACATTCGCTTTTCCCGGATGATAATCAATTACAAGTTCGTTATCTTTTAGCAATTCTAACCACCTTCTTTGTCGCATATTTAGATCTTTCTGATTAATCAGATATTTCAAACTCTTATGATCTGAATACACATGACATTTCTCACCAAATAGATAGTGGCGCCAAATCTTCAAAGCGAACACAATCGCAGCCAACTCAAGATCATGCGTCGGATAGTTCTTTTCATGCGGCTTTAACTGTCTCAAATTCTTTACCCGATTCGAGTTGTGCTAAAACTGGTGCCTCTGTCAATAATGCTTTCAATAGCTCGAAGCTCTGTTGACACTTTTCTAACCATTCAAATTTAACATCTTTTTGAAGTAGTTTTGTTACCGGAGTTGCAATCATAGAAAAGCCTTTTACGAACCTTCTATAATAACCGGCAAGTCCCAAAAAATTGCGGACTTCAGAAACATTTCCTGAAGGCTTCCAATCCAAAATAGCTGAAATGTTGCTCGAATCAACTCGAATACCTGATGCTGACATAATATGGCCCAAAAAACCAACTTCGCACAACCAGAATTCACATTTGCTAAATTTCGCATATAATTTCTTATCTCTCAAAGTCTGTAGCACAATTCTCAGATGCTTGGCATGTTCGAACTCATTACGTGAATAAATCAATATGTCATCAATGAATACAACAAAAAATCAATCTAAATACAGTCTAAAAATTCTATTCATCAAATCTATAAAGATAGTAGGTGCATTAGTCAATTCGAAAGGCATAACTAAGAACTCATAGTGTCCATACTTCGTTCGAAAAGTAGTTTTTGGAATGTCTGTGTCTTTCACTCGCAATTAATAATAGCCTGATCTCAAATCTATCTTCGAAAACACAGCAGCTCCTTTCAACTGATCAAACAAATCATTTATTCGGGGCAGAGGATACTTATTCTTGATAGTCACTTTGTTCAACTGATGATAATCTATATACATTCTCATTGTACCGTCTTTCTTTTTCACAAACAGAACCGGAGCACCCCAAGGTGAGAAACTCGGTCTGGCAAACCCTCTATCGGTCAACTCTTGCAATTGAGACTTTAATTCTTTTAATTTAGTCGAAGCCATTCTATACGGAGCTATCAAAATTGGAGTAGTTTCAGGCACTAATTCAATGCCAAATTCAACTTCTCATATCAGAGGTAATCCTGGAAGTTCTTCAGGAAACACATCAAGGAACTCACATACAATAGGCACTGGTTCAACTTTCTTTTCTGACACTTTTGAATCAATCACATAGGTAAAATAAGGTTCACACCTTTTTCTCACAATACTTAGAGCTTTCATCGAAGATATCATAGCAGGCAATCCATTCAAATCACTAGAGTCAATTCGGATTATTTCATCATTCTTACATCTCAAATCAATAGTTTTCCATTTGCAGTTCACAATAGCATCATGCAAAGTTAACCAATTCATACCCAGAATTATATCAAATTCATCAAAAGGTAACAGCATCAGATCAGCCGGAAAATAAATGTCTCGAAACATTAACGGACAATTCTTGCAGACTTGATTAATTAAAACACATCTGCCTAGGGGGTTTGAAACTCTAATTATAAATTCAGTAGACTCTATAGGCAAAGTCTTATTGTTCACTAAGTTCATGCATATATACAAATGTGTTGATCCAAGATCTATGAAAGCAATCACAGAAGTATCATAAAGTGTGAAAATACCCGTAATCACATCTGGAGATGAAGCTTCCTCACGAGCTCGAATGGCATCGACTCTGGCAGGTGCTCTAGCATTAGATCTCGCTGCAGTATCTCGCGTCACACCTCTACCACCACTCGCATTTACCGTGTTTCTTAGTGGTCTACCTCTAGCTGCAGTGTTACTCGGCCTCTTATTCTGAACATTATCTTTTTCAGTTAACTCTGGGTAATCTTTTATAAAGTGATCTCGTGAACCACAACTGTAACAAGCTCAGTTATTACTTTTTCCCCAGCATTCTCCAAAATGACATCTTCCACATTTATTACACTCAGGCTTTTCATCCTTTGCATTACCAAAACTCGATACGGAGGTAGTTTGAGCTTTAGGATTGGTATATTGTTTTCCACAATCTCTGTTCTAATGTCCTGTTGAAACTGTTGATCGATCATTAAAATCTCTAGATTTCTTTGACGAGGAATGATAAGTTTTATTCATTGATCCCTTCCTCGAATCTCTTGCCTCTGAAATAGCTTTTCTCTTTTTTTTGCTGAGGTCTTCGGCTTTACAGGCCCTCTCAACTAGTACTACAAATTCTTTCAGTTTAAGTATTCCAACTAATAGTTTTATCTCTTCATTTAATCCATCAACAAATCTTTTACACATGATCTCTTCAGTAGACACGTATTCTCGGGTATACTTACTCAAACATACAAATTCCCTTTCATATTCTGTTACAGTCATTCATCCCTACTTCAATTCTAAAAACTCTTTATGTTTCTAATTGAGGAATCTTTGGCTTATGTACTTTTTCTGAAACTCGGTCTGAAAGAATTCCCAAGTAACCCGCTCCTTAGGAACCACCGATATCAATGTCTTCCACCAGTGATATGCATTGTCTCTAGGCAAGGATACCACACATTTGATACATTCATCTGGAGTACAAGACAACTCATTGAATACTCGAATAGTATTCTCAAGCCAAAACTCAGCCCTCTCGGCATCATCATCAATCGTAGCCCAAAATTCTTCAGCCCCATGTTTATAAATCTTATCGACAGGTGGCTTATTCGACCGAATCGGATCTATTACGTGTGGCACAATTGAAACTTGTTGAGGAACAGGTGGGGGTGGAGGTTGTTGAGCAGCTGAATTCATTCATACGAATTCCGTGAACCACTCAGTCATCATTTGGAAGAAGGCTTGCTTAACCTCTCCTCCTTGACTGCTAGACATTGGCCTAGAATTGGTCGGCACTGTCCTTTGAGTAGGAGCAGGCGCATTACTCTCTACATCATCAACTATTGCTTGTTCGGGATCCATTTGCTAAATAAAAAACACATTTTTACCATCAAGAATCATCATACTATCGAAATTCATATATATGGCATGTATAGCTAGACTCATATACGCTATGGTAGTCCTAGAACTGACTAAACCGTAGTTTTGATACCAATCAAATGTAACACCTTTAAACCGTATCCGTCGCCGGAATAGGGTTAAAGGCATTACCAGACATTCGAAACAATTAACATTCATTTCACAAACATCATAGTATCAAAGGTTATACATTATCATGAAGTCCCTTATATAGGTCATCGAGACCTTAAACATGCTTTAGAAAAAGATCGAGACTAAACCGAGCTCATACAAAATTTTTCAAAACTTAAACATTTATCAAAGATGTACAGGTCACACGCCCGTGTGAGCAGGCCGTGTGCCTCTGTCAATACAGGGCATACATACTGACTTGCCCATACGGCCACAAGACACACCTGTATGCCTTGGCCGTGGTCGATCCTTACTTGGGTCACATGGCTAGCCACACGCCCTTGTGCTTTGGCTGTGCTCAAGACTGACTTAAAATCGTAGGGTACCCCAAGGGACACACGAGCATGCAACATAACCGTGTGTCACAAACGGTTGAGACAAACGCCCGTGTCTCTGCCCGTGTGGACAAAAATAGGCTATTTGAATAATCAATTTGCCACCCCTCTTGGGTCAAACCTACAAGCATCAAACCAAGCATATTTTCAACATAATTTTAGCCAATTTCAATACCAAAACATACATTAATCATGCCATTACATTATCAAAAAATTCCATTCTCAACTCATCAACCAAATCATACCAAATCTAAACCAAAATCATACCAAAACATATGTTCCATAAACTCCAAACATACAAACACATCTCATGCCAAAACCTTATCAAATCGACCATTTCCTTTGGCCAACCAAAAGCATATCATAATGGCACATTTGTATCACATAACATATATCAATATCAACCATAAGTTTTAACACAAACTAGCCATATCACATGGCATAATATATACATTACAAAACATATCTAAATACTCCTAGCCTATACATGCCATATACCATATATACAACTCTTAAAATGGTACCAAAATAGATGTCCGATAGTGTGAATGAGTCGCTAATGAATCCTGGATCCGAGTTAGCTTTATAACACTGTAAAACAGAGAACATTTCACACAGTAAGTTTAGAGCTTAGTAAGTTCATAGTATAATACATTTAACTCAACATTTAAAAGCTATAAGACATATTAGCTAACACATAGTTCAATTCATATCACTACTCAACCTTATTCATTACCATTTCTCATTACAAACCATTTCCTTAGTTCACATATCCTTGCATATAACTCATACACAATATTATCAACCACATAGGTTCATCTATCTCATACACCATATCATTAACCATAAATATTCATTACATACCTGCACAAACTCGTACTTATCTATTACATTATCACTTTAATGCTCGATGCACTAATTGGTTAGATCATCTTTCCACGTACAAGAACATCGCACACTTAGTGCCAATAATCTAGCTGAAGCTATATAAAATATCACACACTTATTGCCATCATATTAAACCGAAACTATCTCAATATCGCACACTTAGTGCCACATATAGCCGAAGCTATTCCAATTTGCACACTTAGTGCTATTTATAGCCGAAGCTATTTCAAATCGCACACTTAGTGCCGAACATAGTCGATTTATCATTGTACTCAAACCATATACAAATGTATACAATTTAAGCATTATCAAAAATTGTAACATCATTTATCCCGTACGAACTTACCTCCTACTCGGAATTGTCGATTTGGGTTGTCTACACTATAACCTTTGACTTTCCTCAGTCTAAGTCTGAATTCCTCTTTTCTTGATCTATATGTATTCAAAATTAACCATTTTATTCAACAATTCATTCAATTCAATCCATAAATACATATTTGGGGCATTTTACAAATTAGTCCCTACATTTTTACATTTTAACACTTTAGTCCCTATTTCATAAAATCACAAAATACATAAAATTCATCCAAACCATGCCTTAGTAGAACCTTCCTATGGTCTCTAGCAACAAATTTCATTTATTTCACATTTCAACCCCTCAATTTACACTTTTCTCAATTTAATCCCTAATATGCATTTTTACTCAAAATCACTTTACAAAACATGTATATCAAGAACTAAGCTTTCTTATTCCACCAATTAACATCATAAAACTCATGAATTCATTAATGGCATAACTCAAAATATTCATCAAAATTAGAAATTCAAGCATGGGCTTTGTACATTTCATTGCAACGATCTCAAAAACGTAAAAATCATCAAAAACAGATAAAAAACACATACCTAATTGATGCTTGTAAGTGTCGAATGTTCAAAGCTCAAGAACCCTAATTCTTTCTTCAAAGTTTCAGCAAGGATGATGATAATGGACAAATTTTATGTATTTGTTTTATTAAATCAACATTTATTTATCAATTTACTAATATAACCTTTTTAATTTCATTCAAAATCTACTAACTCATGTCCATACTTGTCCATGAATTAATTAAATGGTCCAATTGCATCATAAGGACTTCATACTTAAAAAGCCATGTCAATTCAGCACTTTAACAAACAGCAGGCAACTTTTACATTTTACGCGATTAAGTCATTTTTATCAAATCGGCCAAACGACTAAATTTTCACATGAAACTTTCACACATACTAATTCACACATAGTAAGCACGGAAATTAATATTAAAATATTTTTTTGAGTCAGATTTGTGGTCTCAAAACCACTATTTCGACAAGGGTCTAAACTGGGCTGTTACACAAAGCATAAACACACTTGCATGCATGCATAATTAGTTAGGGTTACAACCCATTAATCAATATAGACCATTTCTCATGGCCATATACAAAATAATTGTAACACCATCATAAGCCAACACATTTGGCTAACCAATATGACACAAAACAACATAACCAAGTTTCCTATACATGTCATACTCAAAATAATGAGACTAACTATACTTAAAAGATCCAATTGATAGTGTGAGTGAGCCTCCGACGTCCTTTGATCCCCGAGCTAGCTTGGCAATACTACAGGAAAATGGAAAAGAGAGGGAGTAAGCATAAAGCTTAGTAAGCTTGCATGTAATTAATAAACAATAAAAATAAGTATTTTCATACACATACATAACATAATTTAAGTCATCTCATCCTCAATAATCATTGTAGTCATATTCTATCTCATTCGATTTACAATAATATTCAATAGAACTTAAGATCATAATTCCTTCATTTCCACCTTACCAAGGTTTTATCATTTCGTAATCTCAATAACTACGAGCTTGGTGTACATACATGTACCCTTTCAACACAATCACACCTCAACTTTCCTTTGACAATTTCTGGGACTATCCATTGAACCACTTGGAATACTAAGGGATACTCAAGAAATCATGTACACATGGTAAGGTGCCAATGCCATATCCCAGATATGGTCTTACGTGGGACCACATATCGATGCCAATGCCATGTCCCAGACATGGTCTTATATGGGATCATATATATATCGAAGCTAATAGCCCAGCTATGGTCTTACACGATGTCTCATATCAATGTCAATGCCATGTCCCAGACATGGTCTTATATGGGATCATATATATATCGAAGCCGATAGCCCAGCTATGGTCTTACACGATGTCTCATATCGATGTCAATGTCATGTCCCAGACATGGTTTTACATGGGATCACATAATGATGCCAAAGTCATGTCCCTGACATGGTCTTACATGGCATCTCACATCGATGCTGATGCCATATCCCAAATATGGTCTTTTACGGGATCTCATCAACCCAATGTCATGATATTTATACCCTAAGTATTCTTGAGGTTCAACCGGCTTTCATCACCTCAAATCTTTGTCGGACAACATCAATTATACTCACAAACACAAATTTACAATTCATGCAACATTAAGTGTTAAATACATAATAAAAATTTTGTATCAATTACACACAAACTTACCTCGGTACAAAAATGTAGCTAACTATTTGATTTAATCCACAACCTTGTTCTTTCCTCGGTTTAGGTCTGGAATTCGTTTTTCTTAATCTATAATAGCAAATTTCACTTATTTAATTATCACATTATTCAAAACAGCCCATAAATCATATTTTAGAAAAATTATAATTTTGCCCCTAAACTTTCACATATTTACACTTTTGTGCCTAAGCTCGTAAAATGAAATGTGTCCAATTTCTTTATCACCCAAGCCTAGCCAATTCATATTTCCTCTTATAACAGCCCACATTTTTCATCAAATCGCATTTTTAACACCTATTTTTACAAGTTTTACAAACAAGTCTTTTTTGGTGTTTTCATGAAAAATCACTTAGAAAAAGATGTTCATCTAGCACCAATCCTTCATATTCCTCCATTAATCATCAAAATACATGCATGAAACACATGGGTAAAATTTTAAACATAAACCTTAGTTCAAATAAAGGGTAGAAATGGCTAAATCATGCTTCAAAGATCTCAAAAATGCAAAGAACATTAAAAACGGGGCTAGGATTGACTTACTTTCAAGCTTGAAAAGTTGAAAAACCCTAGCTATGGAGAGCTTGAGAATTTCGGCTATGGCATGGAGAAGATGAGCAAATTTTGCTTGATTTTTCCCTTTTTATTCTTTTATTAACCAAATGACCAAAATGCCCTTTTCACTAAACTTTCAATTTTTTTTCCATGCATGTCCATTTTGTCCATAAAAATAAAAATTGGGAAATTTGCTATTTAGGGACCTCTAATTAATAATCCAAAGCTATTTCATACTACAAGCTTCTAGAAACACATATTTTGCAACTTATTCAATTTAGTCCCTAAAGTCAAATTGGACACCTTGCACATAAAATTTCTTCATGAAATTTTCACACAAGCATGAATTCATATCATAGACCTCATAATAATCACAAAATTATTATTTCTATTTCAAATTTATGGTATCGAAACCACTGTTCTGACTAGACCCTAATTTGAGATGTTACAATGTTAATTCTAAGACAGGTGGCTGAATATGATTGTGACATATGGCATAATGACATCATGATGATGTCCTTTATTTTTTCCTTCTCTTTTATTCTTGTATTTTCCCATTTTTCCATTCCATTTTATTCTTTCACATTTCCCTTTTATTTTTATTTTCTTTTCTTTCCACCTCTCTTTCCCAACCTTAGCCACTGCCAGCATGCACCACCATCGGTCACCTTACTTCCACTCTGATGTCGTCACTGATAAAAGAAGCACCAAATAATCTGTAACGCCCTAAATAATTTAATTCTACTTATGTGAATATTTGACACAACTGTGTATCTGCTCCAGTGGTTAAGTGTTTTGGGGGTGTGTATGAGGTATTGGGTTCAAGTCTCAATTATGTCAATTTTGGTTGTTTTTGGATCTAATTCTTATCTTTGTTCAGTAGGCTTTTATTAAATTATCTATAAATTCACATCAGAATGAGCCTGCTGGTTCGAGTGGTAGGGAGTTAGTGTGCTGGAGGTCTTGTGTTCAAATCTTTGCGCGTGCGTGGGTATTATTTTTGCTCAGTCGTCTGATAGAGTTTCGATGGAGCCAAACTTCTTGGGTAGTTGTGTGTAGTGGGTTTAGTGGGAGAGATATGAGGGATTTGGGATATCATCTTTTATTTTTATTTTATTTTCAAAAGAAAAATATTTTTCTCTCCCTTCCAAAAGATTTCTGACGTTTCTGTGCCTTTTTTTGCCTATCAAATTTTTGCCTCTTCCAATCGTGGTGTTTCTCTTCTCGATTTTGCCATTCACTTTTGAAGGTAAGGGTTTGTGTTGGTGTATTGAGAGTTCTTTTGGTATTTTTGTTTCTTTTTGGTATTTCGAGTTAATCCAGTAAACTGTGTTAGTAGGTGTTCTTCGGGAAAATCAAGATCCTTCGGTGGTGTAGTGAAATATCGTGGTTGCTGTTGCAGAAGTTAAGTTTCTGAATCATTAGAGAGTAGTTTAGGTTGTGTTTTTGAGTTATAGCCAAGAGGTGTTTTGATTGGTTCGAAAGGTTTAAGTAATCGTGGGTACTTTTATTGTTGTTATTAGGTGTTGATTGATTTGGGATTGATTTCGCATCAAATTTGTACCAGGTGTGTACCCGAAACGCAAAAAATGAGGCTTCGGTAAAAGTAAAAAAACCAATCAGTCGATGCCACACGGGCGTGTGGTCGCCCGTATGGATGGTCGTGTGTGAGACACGACCGTGTGGTTGACATAGGCATGGTTGTACGTAAGACACGGCCGTGTGGTGGCTTGAGTGTGGCCATATGGGCCACATAGGCCAGTCCAAGTTGGGTGTGTGGGCAACACGGGCATATAAGCCCACATGGGCATGTCATACGAGCGTGTAGATTTTAGGCCAGGCCATGTGGGCCACACGGGTAAAATTGGGAGTGTGCGCCACATGGGCGTATGGGCCTACATGGGCAAGCCACAGGGCATGTGGAGCCATATCTCTGTAATTTTCCCTAGGATCGCACGGGCCGTTCTGATCGACTATGGGCCTACTGTAGGGTCGGTAAGGGCTACTTAAACCCTATTTTATATGCTATGATATTCTGATAGTCTGATCTGAGTAGGATACTAAATGTATGTCTAACTGTACTGCTATATGTATATATATTATTTGTATAAAAGCATGTTGAGCATGTTTAATCTGATAAATCTAAATCTGATTTCTGCATCTGTTTTTGGGGTTGGTTTGTATATATGGAGGAAATGTTCTGAGGGGCGACCTTCGCCTATATTCTGGCAACTAGGCTGCATACTATCTGATATGTGTCGTAACGACACGATATGGTGTGTAGGGTTGGGTGGGTGTTTTAATCCCACATGGTGTGATGGGATGGTCGAAGATGGTGTGTAGAGGATGGGGGTAAGATTTTGATTATCTGTATCTGTTATCTGTATCTGAGAAGGACATAAGTCTGAATCTGTATCTGAATATATTTATATGAGATTTCCATTTGTTTTGCATGACTAATTTTGTTGGGTTACACACTGAGTTTACGAAAACTCACTCATGTTTGTTTGTTCTATTCAAGTAATCCACAGACTTAGGCGGATCGGTGCGGCAGAGACTCGGCGGTGACCACCTGACTGAAAACTACTTTACTTAGTAATTTACGTTTTTATTTATTTAACTATATTTCTGGTTTTATTTAAGAGTTGTAATTTCTAGGACTCTCTGGACTGGAATGTTTGGTTTTTAACTGTTCATTTTTAAGCTATTTGATAGTTGAATGTTTCGGTAAAATGTTTTATGAAAACGACAATTTTACGCAAATAAAGGTTTTTCTAAATATGCGAATTGAATTTTGAAATAGAATGGTTTTTGAAAGCTTCTGCTGTAAAAACACATTTAAAGGCAAAATAATTAATGGAATAACGTTTTGACATTAGACACAAGCAAATAAGAGATGGAAAGAAACGTAAATGGTTTTATCATATGGAATTTGTTTTCAAACCCATTCTTTGAGACACCTCCGGATTTGGCCATAACGACTAGGTCGGATTTGGGGTGTTACACGATCCACCTTTCATTTCTCTCTCTCGCTCCTTCTCCTCTTCTTTCTACTTTATTTTTTATTTTCAAATCCCCTGGTTGTCCCTTCATTGTTGCTGCTCTTCAACATCGAATCGAGCCACCATTGTTGAATCTTAGAACTTGATTATGGCTTCTCCTCAAGCTCAATTCGATATCACTAACAGAATAAAAAAAACAATGTATTCCTTACTAAAAACAAAGTTAAAAAGCCTTATACGCCCAGGCTTAGGCCAATGATTTTTTAAGTTATCCTTCCGTCCCTGACTTGGGGCTTGGCCATAGCTTTCATGTAATCGAGAAAAGAGAAGAAGAGTTAGCGGAATAGCACCCAATGCGAGCACTAATGTGAGACTTACCAGTCCTATTAGAAGTTTGATTGAATTAAAAATAAGCTTTTCATGGGTGGAGACTACTTTGAAGTTCGAAAATGTAAAAAAAGGTTTTAGGTTTAGTCAAACAAGCCCCCTCTTCAATTAGTTCTCTAGAGTGACAGAGCAGTTCCCTTTGTTCAGTCAATTCCAACACCACAAAATTAGGTTTTTGTCTTTGTTTTTTAATTTCAAGAACCAAAAACTCAAAATAAGTCTTGGTTTTAATTTGCTTCTCATCATTTTCCTTTTGTGTTTGGTTTTGTGTTATTATGGATTGATGGATTTTGTTTGTTATGTAAATTTTTTAGGGTTTTATTTGTGATGTTAATTTTCTGGTTTTGTGTTTTTTAATAGATTGATGGTTGTTCTAAGCCTGGATTTTTTTCCTAATGGGTGTTCTAAGTCTGGATTTCAATTTGTATTCAAATCCATGAAAACATGGAACAAAAACAAAATCAAAATAAGACAAGAAATGGATAAATGGATCAATAACCATACAGTTCCTTACTTGAAACATTAAACATCAAACTTCAAAGGGAAACAAAAAAAGAAAAAAAATTGCAGAAAAAGAAAGGAAAAAAATGCAGTAGCCAAAGAGGTGAAAGAAGAGGATGGAAAAAACAAATTTCAAAGGAATAAGATAAAGAAAAAATAAATGAAAGAGTTTTTTAAAATATAAAATGAAATGGAAAATAATTATAGGGAAACTATTTTTCATGCCAAATAGAGTGACACGTGGCAACATGTGAGTGGCTAGTGCTGCCATGTCAATAAAAAATTAACGCTGTTATGTTCAAGTACCAAACTAATTGACGAAAAAAAAGTTCGGGTACCAATCTGGGACAAAAAAAAACCTTAAGTATCAATCTGGGAGAAGTAGACAAGTTTAGGTACTAATCTTATCTTTTTCCCTTTTATATTTACAGACTTGATTCACAGAAATGAGATTTCTAAACCACATTATCCGACACCACTGAAAATCGAATCATTAAATTTTAAGTGTAAAATAGATTTTAAAACTTTAAATGAAATAAGATTTTGAATTTAGTTTAAATTTTAAGTTTAACTAGATTCTAGACTTAAATTAGTCTAACAAGATTTGAGAATTTAAAAATTTATCTAGTCATTTTTTAGTAAAAATTTAGTCCTATACTTTTAGGATTTAGATTTTAAGTTTATTAAGTTCAAATTTGATTTTTAATTTAAATTGGATTTTTAGAATTATGTTTCATAATTTTTAGATTTTAAGTTTTAGATTTAAATTTTTTAGATTTAGATTTTAAGTAAATTGATTTTGCTAGGTTCTAAAATTTAGGTTTTAAATTAAATTTTAAGTTTTTATTAGCTTTTTTATTAAATATTTTTCAATGATTAGTTGGTTTAGAATTTAATTAGATTTTATAATTTTAGTTGGATTGTTAGATTTTATAGGTTAATTAAATTTTAAGTTTATTTTTATTATTAGATTTTTTTTTTAGTTCAATTTAGGTATTAAACTAAGCTTTTTAATTAGAAGGCTAGATTTAAATTAGATTAGATTCTAAAGCTTGATAAATAAGGTGTAATTAGGTTTAGATTCTTATGTTTAATTAGATTTAAGTTTTAAACTTAGACATTTGAGTTTAACTAGATTTTAGGAATGCTTTAGAGTAGATTGTTTAGATTCGAGTGAAAGGTAGGAATTTAGTTTTTGAAACCGTAGAAAGCATATAAGATTATCTTTAGAAGACAATGTAGGGTGTTTTAACATTCTCTATATGTAACTGTACTTCCAAACTTAGATTTGGTTATGATACCGAATTGTAGTTTTAAGATTAATTCCTTAGATTTATCTTTGGATTAGTCTTGAGACTTCGATCGATAGGTAGTTAACCGGCCTAGCTCACATGGTTAGTGGCGAATCTACTCATTAGTTTTCTATGTCTAGCTTGCTAGGTCCTAAATCTAGCACGTTATGAGAATGTAAATGCTTAGCAAATTTGGTGAAATGATCATTTGAAAAACTAGTATTTAAGTTTGAAATATGTAGATTTAGAGAAATTATGTGATATTGATACGAGAAGAAGTAAATACACATTGTACCTTTTTTCCCTTAATCAATGTTGTCTCATTAGGTTTTTTTGGTAAAATTTTTAATGAGGCAACATGTTATATGTATTATAGATATGTGTACTATTTTTCCTTCATTAAGAATTTTTTTCCCACAAAGTTTTTATCTTATTAAAATTTTAACAAGGCACATTATCTATTAATAGAAACTCTCCCCAAGGGAGAGTGTGATGAATATTTTATTATTATAAAGTGGATGTCCATATAAAAAGTTTGATGTACTTTAAAACACTAATATTCATTAGGAATAAAATTTTATATCATTCATATTTCTTATATACATAAATATTAATTTTAAAGAAGTAATATAAATATTCCTATTGATGAATACATACTTTTTGTTATCCTATTTTCTAATTCTGTTGCTAACTATGTTTTTTATTTTATAGCAAGTTTGAGTTTTTACCCCAAACTCAATAAATACATGGCAAAAATTAGCTCAAGAATCATCTAAACAACTTAATCATGTTAGCCCAAAACAATAAATATAGCCCACCCAAAATATAGGACAACTGTAGCATCTAGTTAGCTTCCCTACTTTGTAGCTTATGCAAACAAAGGAGTGGACTTAGTAGGAATAATAATTCACGTGTAAAAAAAAAATTAAAAACATTTTATGGGAAAATAATACAACTGTTAGCATAAGGATCCATATATAGAGAGATTAATAGACTGTGATATTAACAGAAGCTAATTTTGTTTTTGGTAGAATAGTTTGCAAAGTAACTTATTATTGCCATAAATTTAATATAAGTTGGTACATGAATTGAATAGGCGTTAAGCTTCCCGCCCACACCATCAAAGGCTTCTAGTCTTTAACAATAAACACACAAATTCATAGGATTTAAATAATCTAAAAAAGGAAAAAAGAAGATAAAACTGCAAGCCAAGTGGAGCACGACCAATTACTTAAAAGGCATGTTTGTTTAACTTTAAGCAGCAACACTATGGAGCACAACAGTCTCAACAGTGAGGCCAGGTCCGAACCCAAAGAGCACTCCCCACTCCAGCCCTTCTCCTGTGGTCTGAAGTCCATCTTCCCTTGATTTCTTCCTCATCTCATCCAAAATGAATAAAACACAAGCACTTGACATGTTACCATACTCTGAAAGAACGTGCCTTGTGGCTCGTAGCTTCTCTGGCTTCAGTGCTAACTTGGCTTCTACCTGGTCCAATATTGCTGGACCACCAGGATGAGCAATCCAAAAAAGGGAGTTCCAATCGGATATGCCCAATGGTTGAAATGCTTCTACCAGGCTCTTTTCTATATTCTTCGAAATAAGCCCCGGGACATCCTTAAGAAGGTGAAATGTAAGACCAACTTCACGAAGGTGACCATCAATCGCACCATCACTATCTGGCAAGATCGTTTGGGCTGCAGAGACTAGTTCAAACATGGGCTTCTCGATTTCGGGCACGGGGTCTGCCCCGATTATAACAGCTGCGGCACCATCACCAAACAATGCTTGGCCCACAAGACTGTCTAGGTGAGTGTCACTAGGTCCACGAAAGGTAACAGCAGTAATCTCCGAGCACACAACAAGTACACGAGCACCTTTGTTGTTCTCAGCTAAGTCCTTAGCCACTCGGAGCACCGTCCCCCCTGCGAAGCAACCTTGTTGGTACATCATGAGGCGCTTAACGGAGGGGCGGAGGCCTAAAAGCTTGGTGAGCTGGTAGTCAGCCCCAGGCATGTCCACACCACTAGTGGTGCAAAAGACAAGGTGGGTGATCTTGGACTTGGGCTGGCCCCATTCCTTAATGGCCTTGGTGGCTGCTTCTTTGCCTAGCTTTGGCACCTCAACTACCACCATATCTTGCCTAGCATCCAGTGAAGGAGCCATGTATTCACATACATTGGGATTCTCTTTCAAAATCTCTTCTGTAAGGTACATGTATCGCTTCTTGATCATCGATTTTTCACCTAAATATCAAACACAATAAACTTACTTTTAATTCTCCCAACTTAGCATATAAGAGTGTTTTAACTGATTTTTTATCCAACTTCACTTGATATGGAAAATATCAGTCGAGGTCTCCCCCCTCAAAATCCATTGCTAATTCAGTTTATAATATTATATAATACATACTGTCATTCTCTGTCTCATAAAAGCTTCAATCGTCGGAAACTTTTAGTTGGGTCATGGGCGGAAATAATGGAGTCTTAGGACCTTTATAAGATTCTCTTCCAATAGTTTATTTAATAGTTTGTCTGACAAATATATTTATTTTAAAAAATATTATAAATATTAGACTATGGAGATTTATAATTTGAAATTTTTTTTATTTAGAAGTATTTATAAAAAAACATTTAAAAATTATAATTGATATGACAAAATTTATTTTTTAAAATTATAGAGTTACAAATTAAAATTTCATAAACATACTATAATATAAAATATAAAAGACAAAATAATTTCAAATTAACTTTTATTATTCGTCCGAAAAATTAATATTTACATTCTTTGATATAATACTTGTAACTATTCATAATCCTTTCCAATATTTAAATATGAGGATAAACGCATTTTAATGCGCTCGGATCTACGTCTTTTTGTATTGGTAACAATGTAAATGTTAATTAAATTAAGACTCAATTAATTATATAATATTTGAAATCATAAAAAATAATAAATATATAGTATTGTAAAAAAAATAAAAAATTATAAACTAGAACATCTAACAACTTACTAATATTTGGAAAAAAAAAAAAAAGAAAAACTTATTAATTCACTTGTATAAATTTCAAACTTCTAATCAAATCCTTAATCTGTTGGTAGAAAACGTGAAACTAAGGTTTGAGACAAATTAAGTCTGTGGAGTTATATGATTTGAATAAATGTGCTTTACAAGAAATGAACCTAACAAACTTCAATCTAGTTTTTTTGGAACCAGAAAAAAACTTTAATCTTTTTTCAAGTCATACTATATACGTAGCTAACTTTTTTTCCGTTAAAGCATTTGCATGAAAATGATATGAACCATGCACATCTATCTTTCCCCTCTTTTATTTTCATGGCCTAATCATGTATGAAACACAAAATCACCTTAAGTTTGTATATAAGGTAATTTAGCTTTTAGATCAAAGTAAAAAACTTACACATGCGCTTGAACTTCTCTTTCAACTCGGTCTTGTGCTCACTATTTGTGATACGGAAATAGTAGTCAGGGTATGTGCTCTGATCAACACAATTAGGCGGGGTTGATGTGCCGATGGCCAACACGGTGGCAGGGCCTTGGGCACGTTGAGCCTTACGAACTTCTTCCACGGTCACCATTCTTTTTCGGATGATCAGAAACAGCCAATGGTGGTGGGTGTGGAGTTGGACTCAGCTGCTATGCTGTGAAGGGTAAAAAGGAACAGAAGGTGTTGTTGACAGTCCAGAGTTTGGTCCTATAAATAAGATATAGGAGCTTGGGAGAGGGTAGTTGAGAGTCACGTGGTTGAGCAGAGCCAAGTCCACCTGGCTAGTTGTTAGGACTGGGTGGCACGTGACTTTGGTGCATCCATCTAATTCTAGCCTCCACTCTTCTACCTCTCCATCCTATCCTCCACATTTCTGTTGGTTTTCACTAGAAATGTTGATGGGCAGAGTTGAGTGCAGGTGGAGTTTTATGTATGTTATTAAATATTTTATATTTATTTAAGTTTGATTTAATTTAAAATATGAATTTAAAATTTTATTAAATTTATTTATAATTGTAAATGGTTAATCGAATCTTATTTTAAGTTTATTTATATTATTTTTTAAAAAATTTAAATAAATATTTATTTTAATTTTAATTAAATATTTAATGATTTTATATATAGTCACCTTAATAATTTTTAATGTTTATATAATACTACTAGAAATTTAATTTTTATATATTATAAATTACATAATATATTAAAATAACATAACATAAAATATTACTAACTTAAAAACGATCAAGCTGAATTGGATTCAGAAAATAAATATTCAAGTCTAAACTCCACCAATATTTTGAATAAACTTAAGTAAATTTTTTAAACCTAATATTTTAAACCCTCACACAAATTTAAACCAACATTCGAGTTTCAACAAATAAACCTACTCATTAACAATTATAGATTTCACTTACCGCTTCATCATTTAAAACCTCATTCCTACCCTATATAAGGATTGTACCACGTTCCCTCACATCTGTCCATACATTTCAACTAATTCTTCTAACTATTAAATATATTTTTATTATATATTTTTAATATTATAATATAATTTAGATGGTGAAACAAACTTAAAAAAATCGTTTGATGGTTTGAAAATAAAATTAGGCTCCCTAAGTTTTAGGTAAAATAAAATTTATTTAAAATATAGATTAAGGTCGGATTCAAATATTATATATAATTTGTTAAAATAAAGATATTTTATATAACATAACTAAAAGTACATATAATACGTAATATTTATGATTATATAATGAAATAATATTTAGTACACTGTCAGTGGAGTTTTTAGACCCCATAAATAGGGTTAAGAGATTGACAAGTGTCCTATAAAAATATAGTAAAATATATTTTAAAAAATAAATATTTTAAAAAAAGAGACATGACAATTGTTTAAAACTACTAGTAGAATAAAAAAAAAGTACATTGTTAGTGTACAAATACTAAACCTTATATAATATGAATGTTATAAATTAATTTTATTTTTTTGAAAGTAACATAATTAATATTATAATATATGAAAATTCTTGTCACAACTCGAAAATCGAGTTAGAAGAAATTGAATTAGTGCAATCAAGACTGGTCACGTCCTGATTTTTAGTTATGGTTGTGGAAATGTTATCAAGTAAATTGATCTATTTTGGTGGATAAGTGCTTTGGATGTGTGTTTGAGGTCTTATGTTCAAAATGTTTTTCTTTGAGATTTTTGTTAGTTTTGTCCTTATCTCTGTTTCTACATATCTAACTTATATTTAATTTTCGATCAATTGTTAATAAGAATGAGCTTGTTGATTTAGTGGTAATGTTTCAACTTTTTTTTTTGGTATTGTATTCGAATCCTTGTGCGTGGGAAACGAAAATATTTTTGCTCCTTTTTACTGTGCCATTTATTCGGTCAAAAATTTAGCCAAATTTAAATTTTAACAAAAAATCTGATAAATTAGAATTTTGTTTTATTATATTATATTATATCTTTAATTTTTGAGAAAAAAATTGGTTTCCAAAATTATCTCTCACCTTCTCACTTAGGGGTGAGAAAAACTCGATTCGACTCGAAAAAATCGAAAAAAATTAAATTTCGAGTTAAACGAATCGAGTTATTCTAGTTAATCGAGTTATTTGAGTCAACTCGAATTTTTTTCGAATTTCGAGTTTGAATAGAGTTAAGTTTTCGAATTCGAATAACTCGAATAATTCGAATAATTCGAATATCAAACTATAATATTTTACATTTTTACCCCAAACTCCCAAACCTTTTTACTTTTCCCTCAAAACTTTTACTCCTTCCCACGTTCCCCCCAAAACTTTTACTCCCCTTCCATCCCAACCCCCAATCTACCCAAAATCCATTTTCCACCAAAATTTTACTCTCCCATTTACTTTTTTTCAAAATTTTACTCCCAAAAACCCTCAAAACTTTTTATTTTCCCCTAAAATTTTTACTCCCTCCCACTTTCCCCCTACAATCTTTACTTCCTTCCCATCTCACCTCCCATCTACCCCAAATCCATCCCCCCTCCCCCAATTTTTTTTTTTAATATTTTCCCTCCAAAATTTTACTTCTCCTATTTACTTCTCCTCAAACTTTTATTCACCAAAACTTTTTATTTTTCCCCTAAACTTTTATTTCTCACCTTTTACTCTCAAATAAAAAATCAAAATTATCCAAAAAAAAAATCACTAAACATAAATAGTACTAATTTTATTTATATCTACTATTTATATTATTAAATTAAATTTCACATTTTATATTATTTATACTATTGAATTGTTTAGTCATATTGAATATTTATATTAAAATTGAATTATTAATTATGCCATTAAATATTCATGTTAAAAATTTATATTGGTATCAATTTTACATTTTATCTTTAAAATAACTTTTATTAGAAAATTACATTTTTACATTTAATATGTTTTTTAATTCCAAAATACATACTGACAAGAATATGAAGATAATTGAAAGTGATAACTAAGCAAACAGAGAAGCTAACCCGTATATAAAATATTAATAAATAAATTATGAGGTGATGAAAGTTAATAAAAATTTTGATTAAAATGGACAAATTTTATTACGATGGGTGACAGTAGTTACAAGGACCTAAAATTATTTTATAAAATTTAACTCGAACAAATATATTCGATTCGAATTCTATCTCACTCGACTCGATTCGAAAAAATTTCAAATCAAATTAGGATGATAAAATATGATTCGTCAACTAGAAATTTTTTCATTCGATTCGATTCGATTCGATCGAACGCTCACCCCTATTCTCACCTTACTCTACCACACCCCCCACTTTTGCCTTTTGCCTTTTGTTTTTATTTTATTTTATTTTTCTTTTGTTGTTCCTTCTTTGTTTTGTTTTTGTTACATATATTGTAACAACTTAAAAAGTTAAAAGGTGTCCGATAACGTACTTCTAGGATCCCCGTTTCTGTAAATTAAGTTTATAATTATTTTCAATAAATATTTTTTTAGAATTTGTTTTAGGAGGGAATTGTATGATAGTTAGATAATTCTAAGTATTAAGTGTTTGATTAAAGTAGGGGAATTAAATCAAATAAGTGATAAAAATAAGAATTTAAATTAAATTATAAGGTGGATCAATATCAAGGGACTTATTAAGTAAATAAGCAATTAATTAAATTAGTGTATGTTGGTGGACGGTTTTAATCTATTTTATTAGTATTTTACATCTGTGTTATGTTAGAATATTAGTTAAGTTAAAAATTAATATGAAAGGATATATTTTATTAACAAAAATAGATGAGAGATATAGTTAGTGGGGAGAAGAAAATTAAGCAATAGTTTTCTTTATTTTTTTCTTCTTTGCGAAACCATAAGGAAAGGGGAGAAGGGAATGTTCGGCCAAGAAGCTATAATGCATGTTTAAATTTGTAAGTGAAATTTGATTATTTTTGCATGAAATTTATGTTTTTGATGTTTTAATGTTATGAGTTAGTTGGCTCATGTTGAAAATTTGAGAGTGAATGAAAATTATGGAAGTTATAATGGATGAGAAATTCAAAGGTTTGGTGTTATTTTGTTGAATGTTAAAAGTCCTTGAGGTGATGATTAAAGTATAAGTCTTGTAGGCTAGTTTGGTCAAATTGTGTGGTGATTTTTGCTGATAATAATTTCTTGGGACTTAAATGTTGTAAATTCAAAATAACATGGTTTAAATTGTGATATTTAGTAGTTAAAGGAATGATGGAAAACAGTTTATATGTATTGAATGCAAAGATGTGAAATTTGTTCAAAGGGCTTAAATGTTTGAGTATAAATATTCTTGGTGGTTGGATTATTAAATTTAAATTATTTTTTTAGATAAAAAAATCGAGTGGATCAATTGCTAATCGCAAAAAGGAAAAGGCTATCGAGTGATTGTTTTTTATTTTAGTAGCTTCCATAATTTTGTAAGTTCATAATCTTGAATTTAACCTTTTTATCTATTTATTTAATTATTAATAGATGTTATTTAAATACTTGATATGCAATATTATGTTTATATTTGAATGAAGATGATATTCAATGAATGAGGAAATTGTGTAATGAAATAATAACAATTTGTTGGTTAATCCAACTAGAGCTGGCCTCATTATTTAATTTATCGATTCATTCGACTAGCGTTGGGCGCAAATCCCGTTGGTATATCCAACTAGAGCTGCGCTCATTATGTATTTGTTAGTTTATCCGACTAGCGCTGGGTGCAACATCCGTCAGTTTAATTGACTAGTGCTTGGCACACATTTGTTGGTTCATATGACTAGCGCTGGACACAAACTCTTTCGTGGTTATTCCGCTAGGCACCTAGTGCCGTGTATTAATTGGACTATACTACCAGGTTATATGAACCATTGAAGAAGGTTGTTATAGGTATTATTAAGGAATGATCATATTTACTTATATGTTTATGTATTCATTGGAAGATATGTTATATTTCTTGAATTACATTATTAATGTTATAAAAATAAGTTCAAATGTTTTACATATATTTAAGGTTATTCAAATAAGTGAAATCTAATTAATGTGAATGGGTTTTTATGTTTAAAAGTTAGGTATATAGTATACTTGGACTCAGCATCCTACAAGAATCCCATACTCAACGTTGATGATGTTCTCTTTTGTGTTTTTGGCATGTACCTAGGGGGTATCAATTGATTTGAATATTTTGTTTATAGATAGTTGTATAGGATGTTTGTAGTAGTGTTTCGTGAATATGTAAATGGTATTTTAGTATGTTAGTATCTTAATGTTAAGAATGCTTGTTTAGGTAAGACCTTTTGGTCACTTTTGTGAATTGTAGTGCATGAAATTTTAATATAAGATGTTGCCTTGGAAATGCTCAATTATGATGGTATTAGGCACATAATAGAATGAAGTCTTTATTCATGGAAATAGGTAATGTTCACATGTTTTGGTAAATGTGGTGTTATTATAATTGTGGTGCCTATTGCCTGTGTTTTTCGAACATTAATGTAGTACTTGTGTAGTCAGCTTGATGAAAGCATACATTTAACAATCTTTAACTTGTTTCTTTCTAACCTAATGAACTAACCTACTTAATGATGAAAACCATGAGTCATTCATATATCTTTCTAGAATGGCATGTTTAACCGAACTCTCATATTTATGATGTTCCAAATTAATTCCTTGTATGAAGCATGCTGAAGTACACTTTTATTTTTCTTCTTTCATTTTCCTTGCATGTTTGTTTTGTTTCTTTATGGAAAAGCAACGAGCAATTAGGTTCTTTAGTGTAGTTAATGAGCTTGTTTTCGAGTAATTTGATTACATTACTATTAATTTCCAGTTTTAGCATTTTATGCTCGATTTTAATAGAATAAGTGTCTTTACACATTGTTAGGTGTTTTAATGACCTGCTAGGCCAATCAAGGCTTAGGGAAAAAATAATGGGTTAAATGAGTGTGCAAGACACTATTTCGGGCCATGAAATTTGAAGAATGATCCCAATGTCGCGACATTCATTAGTGGTGTCGCGACAACCAACTTTGAAGGCTAGAATGGGGATGTAAATGTAATGACCCGAAAGTCAGTGGTGTCGAAAAATATGATTTTAGGACCTCGTTTTCGTAAACCAAATTTGTAAATATTTTTATTAAAATATTTACGGAATTATGTTAGAAGTAAATTAAATATCAGTTAGGTGATTTCACTGAATTAGAACTTAAATTAAGATACAGAGACTTAATTGCTTAAGTGAAAAAATTATAATGATTATTAAACTATAAACTAATTAAAGGACTTGAAAAAACAATTATACCCTTATTGTTTAATTAAGTGGACGGTCATATCATATTTATATGTATGTAATATATATTATGTTATATATAATATAAATGTTATATTAAACTATTATAAATAAAGTAAAATAAAGATGAATAATAGATGGTGGATAGGAAGAGAAGCTTAAAAATTCCATTTCAATTTGTTTCAATTTCGAACAAGAAAAGCTTGGGAGGATAAGAGAAACACACGGCCTAGGGCTGAAAGTTTCAAGTCAATTTGGTTATTAGATTTTGATCCTTTTTACTTAAATTTTCTACTTTTGGAACCTTGAGATCATGAACTAGCTTACCCATGTTTGGAATTTTTAGAATTTATGATGTTTGTGGAAGTTGCCATTGTAGAAAATTTCAAATTTTTGGTGTTATTTTGATGGATTTTAAAGTTTAGGAACTTATTTATTAAAATGGTAAATTCTAGGATTATATTGTGAATTGATTGAAAGTATGAATTGTTTTCGACTTTGAGGAAAATCGGTTAACATGGTATTTGTTTGATTGTAACTAAATAGCATGTTTTAGAATTGAGGATTAAATTGTATTGAAGGTTAATGTCGAGTGCAAATATGTGAAATGTGGTTAAAGGGTTAATGGTTTGAGTAAATGTTTCTTGGTGAGTAAATAAATTAAATTAATTATGTTGTAAATTTTAGATTGAGAAATGGTAATCGTTGAAAGGAGAAGGTTGTCGAGTAATCGTCATTAACCTTAATAGCCCTCACAATATGGTAAGTTCGTAGTCCTTGACTCGAACTCTTTATTTAATTTAATTAATTTAGTCGTATTTGATATCAAATTATATCTATTAATATAGTTGGTTGATTCTTTTGGATGGAATACTATGGAATAAGATTCGAATTTATATGAATTAAAACAATAATATTTTCATTATTATTTTTGTGGTTGATTAAATTATAAAATATGGTTTTGAGCATTTAATTCTCGGTAAGCACAACTATTGTCAGTTATCCGTGTAACATCCCGAAATAGGGCCTAAACAGAATAGTGGTTGCGAAACCACAAATTCGAGGTATAAAAATTTATTTTATTATTATTTTGAGGTCTATGATATGTTTGCATGATTGTGTGAAAAGTTTGTGAAGAAATTCTATGCATAAAGTACTTAATTTGAAATTAGGGACTAAATTGAATAAATTGCAAAACTTGTGTTCTAGAAGTATTTTGCATAAAATTGAATTAGAATATTAATTAGGAGGTCTTAAATAGCAATTTGACCAATTTTAAGTTCATGGACAAAATTAGGACATGGAAGGAATTTTTGAAAGTTTAGTAGTAAGGGCATTTTGGTCATTTAGGGGTAAAATGAATTAAAAACAAAATTAAAAGCCAATTTTTGTCCATCTTCTTCATTAGGACGAAATTTCAAGGGTTCTCCATAGCTAGGGTTTGTTTCAAGCTTTCAAGCTCCATGGTAAGTGATTCCAAGCCCCGTTTTTAATGTTCTTTACGTTTTGAGTCCCAAAGAGCTCGATAAAGCTTATGCTAGCAATAATTTAAGTTAGGGTTCATATTTGGAAAAATACCCATAGGTGAAATTTGTGTATTTTGGTGTTTTATGATAGAATATTAGGTTTTAAATTATGTTAGACAACTTGTACTACTCGGTTTTAAGCAAAAACGAGTAAAAGGACTTAACTGGTAAAAATACCTAATAGTCATAAGTGCTTGTTAGAGTATGAATTTGATGCTGCCATAGAAGGGAAAAATGACCAGCATGTCATGAAACATAAGAAAATAGGCTGAAGTTTAATTTACGAGCTTTGGGGCAAAAGTGTAAATATGCAAAAGTTTAGGGGCAAAATTGTAATTTTACCAAAATATGATTTTGGGTCAATTTGAATAATTTGAGTCCTAATTAGACTATATTTTAAATGATAGAGCAAGGAAAACTGAAATTCAAGCTAAAATGGAGAAAATACCAAGTTGTGGACGAAAAATGGTAAAAGTAGCTATTTTTGCATACGAGGTAAGTTCTGATAAATAAATAAATGCAATATTCTTTTATTTTACATTATTATTGTTAATTTCAGAATTTATATACTTATTTTATGAGGATATTTAAAGTCAAATTAAAGGCAAAGTGACAGAGAAAAAGCATTAGGAAGCCCTGTTTGAACCTTAGGAATGTTAGGATATTGGGGTTGTGGGGTGACAGACAGACAGACAGAGAAATGAGCCATGTAAGTCCACATCGGATATATGGCTTTGGAGACAGGAATGAGCCATGTAAGCCCATATTAGATATATATATATATATATATGGCATTGGAGACAGAATAATTCATGTAAGTCCATGTCGAAGACATGGCATTGGCGAGATATTGATAGACGAGAACGACCCCAATATCCTTAGTATTCCGAGTGGTTCAATGGGTCATTGTACACGTTAAATTACAGTGAATTATCAGCAAAAAGGGAAGGTAGATTATATTTATGAATAGTGAAAGGTCGGGTAAGAAAGAAGGTAAGTAAGTAAAGAAGAAGGTAGTAGAAATGAGAAGTAAAGAAAGTTTATGAGGCTAGGTGACATTATGTATAATCATTCATTATGCTTTGAATGTTGTAATTTATTTGCTTGTAAGCTTACTAAGCCTAGTGCTTACTCTCTTTATTTTCTTTTTCTTATAGTTTTTATCAAGCCACTCGGGGATCGAAGGAAACGTCGGAGACCCGATCACACTATCGAAGAAATCACATTGGTATAGTTAGACGTTTAGTTTTGTGTATGGCATGTATAGAAAAACAGTTTATTCCGAAAATTAAAATAAGTGGTTTAGAGTTGTTTAAAAGGTAAGATAAGTTTAGTAACACCTCAAGCTTGAACCCGGTGACGGTTTCGGGCGTGGGGGCGTTACAGCCCCTGCAAGGACTTAAGCTATTCGTGCACGCGAAGAGGCATCCTCCCCCGATGTGATTATGGGTACATTTTCTCTACATAATATTAATGTCATGGCTCTAATTGATCCGGGTTCGACTCATTCTTATGTTTGTATGAAATTGATGTCTAGTATAAGTATGCCTATAGAATCTACAGAATTTGTGATTAAAGTATCGAACCCATTAGGCAAGCATGTATTAATAGATAAAGTATGTAGAAATTGTCCTTTGATGATTAGAGGTTACTATTTTCCGGCCGATCTCATGCTATTGCCATTTGATGAGTTTGATGTGATTCTTGGCATGGATTGGTTGACTACACATGATGTGATAGTGAATTGTAGAAAGAAATTCATTGAGTTGAAGTGTGAAAATGGTGAAATTCTTCGGGTTAATTCGGAAGAGTCGAGATAGTTCATTTCCCATAATTTCACAGTATATCCGCTTTCGAAATGTTTGAGAAAAGGGTATGAAGCTTATCTTGCTTTTGGGTTGAACACTAAAAACCCGAATTGAAAATTGAGTCGATGCTCGTGGTATGTGAGTTTCCGATGTGTTTCGGAAGAACTACCAGGCTTACCTCCTCATTAGAGAAGTTGAGTTTGGTATTGAGTTGATTCCGTGTACCACGCCCATTTCTATTGCTCCTTATAGAATGGCTCGTTGGAATTGAAAGAATTGAAAGCTCGATTCACGAGAATTGACAGATAAAGGATTTGTAAGACCAGTAGTTCACCATGGGGTGTACCAAAGCTATTTGTGAAAAAAAGACGGATCGATGCGGTTGTGCATAGATTATCGGCAACTTAAAAGGTAACAATGAAAGAACAAGTATCCATTGCCTAGAATTGATGATTTGTTTGATCAATTGAAGAGAGCTACTGTGTTCTCCAAGATAGATTTGAGATCCTGGATACTATCAATTGCGAGTTAAAGAGTCGGATGTCCCAAGACCGCTTTCCGGACTAGGTATGGTCATTATGAGTTCCTTGTGATGCCATTTGGCTTGACTAATGCTCCTGCCATTTTATGGACTTAATGAACTGAATTTTCAGATCAGTACTTGGATAAGTTTGTAGTTGTGTTCATTGATGATATCTTAATTTATTCTCATGATGAGACCGAGCATGCGAGCATTTGAGAACAGATTTTACATATTTTGAGAGATAATCGGTTGTATGCCAAGTTCAAAGAAAAGTGAATTCTCAGTTACGAGAAGTTGGTTTTCTTGGACATATTGTCTCGAGTAAAGGTATTAAGGTTGATTCGAGCAAGATTTCAGCCATTGTTGATTGGAAGCCTCCTAGAAATGTATCGAAGTTAGAAGTTTTCTTGGTCTTGCGGATATTATAGATTTATTTGTAGAGGGATTTTCCATGATAGCTACCCCACCGACAAGATTGCTGCGAAAGGATATCAAGTTTGAATGGATGAGAAGTGTCAACGAGTTTTGACAAGTTAAAAACATTATTGACTAAAGCTCTGTTTTAGTACAACTAGAACCAGTGTAAGGAGTTTGTGATTTACATGATGCGTCCATGAATGGACTTGGTTGTGTACTTATGCAGGAAGGAAGGTAATTGCTTATGCCTCTAGACAACTAAAGCCACATGAGAAGAACTATCCGACACATGATTTAGAGCTAGCCGCCATTATTTTTGCGTTGAGAATTTGGAGACATCATTTGTATGGTGAAAGGTGCCGAATATTTACCGATCATAAAAGCTTGAAATACTTGATGACTCAAAAGATTTGAATTTGAGGCAAAGAAGATGGTTGGAATTGCTTAAAGATTACGAGTTAGTGATTGATTATCACCTGTAAGGCAAATGTAGTTCTTGACGCTCTAGCAGAAACTTTTATTTACATTGCGAGCTTTGAATACCAATTTAGCCATGTCAAATGATGGTTCTATTTTAGCTGAATTTAGAGCTAAACCAAATTATTTTTGAAGAGATTTGTGAAGCTCGAGAAAGATGATAATGAGTTATAAGCTAAAAGAGTTCAATGCGAGTCGGGCATAGAATCGATTTACGGATTGGTTCGATGGTTGTTTGATGTTTAGAGACAGAATTTGTGTACCAAAGAATGATGAGCTTATTCGAAAGATTTTACATGAAGCACATAGCGCTTCTTTATCTATTCATCCAGCAAGATACAAAAATGGATAATGATTTGAAGAAATTGTATTGGTGGGTAGGAATGAAAAGAGACATTTTTGAGTTTGTTTCTAGATGCTTGATTTGTCAACGTGTAAAGGCCGAACATCGTGGACCCTCGTGATTATTGCAACTGTGCTAGTTCCGAATGGAAATGGGATAGAGTTACTATGGATTTTGTGATGGGGTTGCCGTTAACACCGAAAAAGAAAGATGCAATATGGGTTGTGATTGATAAGCTAACTAAGTCGGCTCATTTTATCCCAATCCGTATGGATTACTCACTTGACAAGTTGGTTGAGTTATACATTTTGAGAGATAGTTAGACTACATGGAGTGCCACTATCGATCATTTCGAGATGAGATCCAAGATTTACTTCACGGTTACGAAAGAAGTTACAAGAGGCTTTAGGTACAGTTGAGTTTTAGTACATGACTTTCCATCCTCAAACCGACTGGTCGATCGAGAGAGTTATTCAGTACTTGAAGATATGCTTAGATGTCAGTATTGGAATTTCAAGCGCGTTGGGAAAAATATTTACCATTAGTAGAGTTTGCCTACAATAATAGTTATCAATCGAGTTTGAAGATGGCACCTTATGAAGCTTTGTATGGACGTAAATGTCGCACACCTTTGTATTGGACAAAGCTTAAGGAAAATCAGATTTACGGAGTTGATCTAGTTAAGGAAACAGAAGAGAAAGTAAAAATCATCAGAGATTGCTTAAAAGCAGCCTCAGACAGACAAAAGTCGTATGCAGATTTGAAGAGAAAAGAGATTGAGTATCAAGTTGGTGACAAAGTTTTTTTGAAATTATCCCCGTGGAAGAAAGTTCTTAGATTTGGCAAGAAAGGGAAACTAAGTCCACGTTTTATTGGACCGTTTGAAGTGATTGAGAGAGTCGGACCATTAGCATATTGGTTAGCTTTGCCGATTGAGTTAGATAAGATTCATAATGTATTTCATGTGTCTATGCTACGTCGTTATCGTTCAGATCCGTCACATGTAATTTCTCAGACAGAGGTTGAGATTCAGTCAGACATGACTTACGGTGAAGAACCGGTAAAGATTCTAGCTCGAGAGGTAAAGCAATTAAGGAACAAAAGCATTGTACTTATGAAAGTACTATGGAATAGGCATGGGGTAGACGAGGCTACATGGGAACCCGAAGAGGCTATGCGAAAACAGTACCCAAATCTTTTCACAGGTAAGATTTTCGGGGACGAAAATCCCTAAAGGGGGGAGAAATGTAACATCCCGAAATAGGGCCTAAACGGAATAGTGGTTGCAAAACCACAAATCTGAGGTAGAAAAATTTATTTTATTATTATTTTGAGGTTCATGATATAATTGCATGATTGTGTGAAAATTTCGTGATGAAATTCTATGCATAAAGTGCTTAAGTTGAGATTAGGGACTAAATCGAATAATTTGCAAAACTTGCATTCTAGAAGTTTTTAGTATGAAATTGCTTTCGAATATTAATTAGGAGGGTTTAAATAACAATTTGACCAATTTTAAGTTCATGGAAAAAAAATTAGGACATGGAAGGAATTTTTGAAAGTTTAGTAAGGAGGGGCATTTTGGTCATTTGGTTATTAACATTAATAAAAAGGTAAAAAGATGACAAAATTGTATCATCTTCTTCAAGTACCAGCCGAATCTTACCTCTCTCCATAGCTAGGGTTTCTTCAACTTTCAAGCTTCATAGTAAGTGATTCTAAGCCCCGTTTTTAATGTTCTTTACGTTTTTGGAGTCACGGTAGCTCGATTAAGCTTATGCTAGTAATAAGTCAACCTAGGGTTCATATTTGGAAAAATACCCATAGGTGAAATTTGTGTATTTTGGTGTTTTATGATAGAATATGAGGTTTTAAATTATGTTAGACAATTTGTACTACTCGGTTTTAAGCAAAACGCGAGTAAAAGGACTTAACCGTAAAAATACCTAATAGTTATAAGCGCATGTTAGAGTATGAATTTGATGCTGCCATAGAAGGAAAAATGACCAGCATGTCATAAAACATAAGAAAATAGGCTGAAGTTTAATTTACGAGCTTTGGGGCAAAAGTGTAAATATGCAAAAGTTTAGGGGCAAAAATGTAATTTTTGCAAAGTTTGAGTAAAGGACTGTTTTGATAAATTTTGATATTAAATAAGTTAAATTTGCTATTATAGATCAAGAAGAGCGAAATTCGGGAGTAGATCGGGGAAAAGAAAAAGTAAAGGACTAAATTGTAAAGTTTAGTCACATTTTGTATCGAGGTAAGTTTACAGTAAATAAATGCAATATTATTTTATTTTACATTATTATTGTCAATTTCTAGCATTTATATACTTATTTTATGAGAATATTTAAAGTCGAATTAAAGGCGAAGTGACAGAGAAAAAGGCATTAGGAAGTCCCGTTTGAACCTTAGGAATGTTAGGATATTAGGGTTGACAGGGACAGACGGGATAGAAATGAGCCATGTAAGTCCATATCGGATATATGGCTTTGGAGACAGGAATGAGCCATGTAAGCCCATATTATATATATATGGCATTGGAGACAGAATAATTCATGTAAGTCCATGTCGAAGACATGGCATTGGCGAGATATTGATGAGCGAAAAACGACCCTAATATCCTTAGTATTCCGAGTGGTTCAACGGGTCAGATACGAGTTAGATTAAAGTGAATTAACAGCAAAGGAAAAGTAGATTATATTTATGAAAAGGAAAGGTCAGATAAGAAAGAAGGTAAAGGAATAAAGAAGAAGATAGAAATTGAGAAGTAAAGAAATTTATGATGTTAGATGATATTATGCATAATTATCCATTATGTTGAATGTTGTGATTTAATTGCTTGTAAGCTTACTAAGCCTAGTGCCTAATCCCTTTATTTTCTTCTTCTTATAGTACTTATCTAGCCACTCGGGGATCGAAGGAAACGTCGGAGGCCGATCACACTATCAAAGAAATAACTCGGTATAATTAGACGTTTTGTTTTGTGTATGGCATGTATAGAAACTTAGCTACTTTTAGTATAATGTGAGCAATGAATGATGTGTAAATACTTGCTAGAGATTAGCTAATAAAAATGACCGATGATATGCATGTTTATTAATATGTATGATTGAATAGTGGTTATCACATGAAAATTATGAAAAATGTGAAAGTAACCTAAAAACAGATTCAAATAACAGAAATGATGTGACTTTGAAAAATCACTAAAAATTGTATAAACATATTTTTAAGATGAATAATATATGAAATTAAAGCTTATTATGTCTATTTTCTTATGGAATAAGCAAACAGGTAAAGGTATTATATTTTATGAGATATCTGAGTTTTAGTGAAATAGGGTCAGAGAAAATTCTAGATCCCCTGTTTCAACTTTGGAAATTCACCATAAATTGTACAAAAATAATTAGGTGGTGTAATTAATATGGTTAGAATACTTATTGAATTTAGTTTTAATATAAACAAACGGTATAGTTTTATTAATTCTGTATAGGGAGAAAAGTGGTTCGTAGTAAGTAGAGGTCTGTGCAGTCGAATTCTAAAACAGGGGTAACTTTAACTAATAAACTGTACTAATTGGCTATGTCAAAAATGCTAGAAAAAAATTAGTGGATAGATTTATGAGTCTAGTTTCAGGGAAAATTTACAGATCTAAATTTTGAGTTTCGGAACTCAAGATATGAATTTTTAGACGACTACAACGCAGAAATGACAAAGACATTCAAAAGTTTAAATAAACAATTTTAAAACTATTTAAGTGATAGATTAAGTTTAGTAATGCCTCGTGCTCGATTTTGGCAACAATCTCGGGTAAGGGGTGTTACAATCCGACTAGCGCTTGGCATAATAATTTGTTGACTAGTTCAACTAGTGTCGGGCACAGCTATCATAGGTTATTCGACTAGCGTTGGGCACAATAATTTGTCAACTTGTTCGACTAGTGCTAGGCACAAAAATGATCTTGTCGAGTTAAAAAATGAGCGCTGGGCACAAAACCTTATGTACAGTCTAATCGTTAGGCATCAGATGTCATTTAATGGATTATACATTTCGGTAAGGTATAATTGTAACACCCCAAACTCGACCTAGAGGTTATGGCCGAATTCGGGGGTGTCACAAAGAATGGGTTTGGAAACGAAGTCAAAACGATAAAACCATTTCAGTTTTTCAATTCTTATTTGCTTGTATCCAATGTCAAAATGTTATCTAATTAATTAATTTGCCTTTAAACGTGTTTTATAGTGGAAGCTTACGAAAACCATTGTATTTCAAAAAGGCAGTTCATATTTTTAGAAAAACCTTTGTTTGCGTAAAAATCGTCATTTTCATAAAACATTTTGCCAAACCATGCCAATTATCAAGCAAATGAAACCAAAAGCAAGACAAAAACCATACAGTCTAGAGAGTCCCATAAATTACAAACTCTCAATTAAATCCAGAAATATTAAGTAAAAACCATAAAAATTACTAAGCATAACAGTTCTAGGTCGAGTGGTCACTGTTGAGTCTCCGTCACACTAGTCCTCCTAAATATGTGGATTACCTGAACTGAACAGACAAGCAGATGTGAGTTTTTGTAAACTCAGTGTGTAACCCAACAAAATTAAGCATGCAAACATAGAGAAATCTCATATGCGATCAGATATAGATTCGGGCTCATGCCAATTTCAGATACAGTCAACAGAATCAGATATACAGATCAGAATATACAGAATCCTACCCCCATCCTCTACACACCAACTCTAACCATCCCAACACACCATGTGAGGTTAAAAACACCCACCCATCCCTACACATCATATTGTGCCATTACGACACAAGTCAGATAATGTGTAGCCAAGCTCACATAATATAGGCGAAGGTCACCTTTCAGAACACTTCCTCCATATATACAATCCTACCCCAAAACGAGTTACATAAATTAGATACAGAATTTACAGATTAAACATACTCAACATGGTTATATACAGATAATAGAGATTCATGTAGCAGAATAGACAGACATGCATAATAGTGTCCTTACCAACCCTGGGATGAGCAATCCTACATAGGCCCATAGTAATCGAAATGACCCTTACGACCCTATGAAAAATTTCAAAAATATGGGCCCACATGCTTGTGTGGCCCACATGTCTAGATTGGCCTTACTCGTGTGGCCCACACGGCCTGGCCCAAAATCCACACGCCCAACTTGGCCTAACCTGTGTAGCCCACACGGCCACACTCCAACCACCACATAGTTGTGTCTTGCACATGATCGCACCTTCGTCAAACACACGGTCGTGTCTCACACACGGCCAACCACACAGGTGACCACGCGCCCGTGTGGTGTCGACAGGAGGCAATTTTGGCTTTTGTTGAAACCTCAATTTTTGCAATTTGGGAACACACCTGATATGATTTTGATGCTAAAACACTCTCGAGCCACACAACACCCAAAAATGCTAAACGACTTCGACTATGATTCCATGAGAGGAGAGTCTCATTCTTCACAATTTGATGCAAAATGTACGAAAGCAGATAACCAGAAACACCACAATTAACAGAAAGATAAAGATAGAAATTGATGGAAAGAAACGAGAGGAAATTGACAGGGAGATCAAAAATAAAACGTCAAAAAAAGGGAGAGGGTTTTTTGAAAAAAGAAAAGAAGGAGAATAACTACTCAAAAAAATCTGATATCCTATCCCTAAATTTTCTCCCACTCCTCCCTCCCGACTAACCCACTAACTCACAATCACTTTAGAATTTTGGTTCCTTCCAACTTCTATCAAATACCCGAAGCAAAAATAATACCCATGCTTGCGCAAGGATTCGAACACAAGACTTATAACATACCAACTCCCTCACTACTCAAACCAACGCTCATTTTGATATGAATTAACAGACAATTTTAAATAAGGCCGCTCAATAAGGGTAAAACTTGGATCAAAAATAACAAAATTAACAAATTTGAGACTTGAACCCAAGATTTTACATTCCTACCCAAAACACTTAACCACTGAAGTAGATACACATTTATGTAAGATATTTACAGAAACAAAAATAAGTAAGTCAAGGCATTACAAATCTACCCCCTAAAAGAAATTTCGACCTCAAAATTTACCTGATCAGAACAGATGAGGATACTGCTGACGCATCGAGTCCTTTTCCTCAATGCCATGATTCCGCCACAGAACCTTCACTAATGGTATGGACTTCCTCCTTAGAACCTTAATATCACGATCCAAAATCTGAACTAGCTCCTCCTCAAAAGTCAAGTCCGGTCTAACCTCGATCTCCTCAACAGAGATAACGTGAGATGGATCAAACCGATACCGCCTCAACATCAAGACATGAAACACATCGTGGATATGGTCCAACTCCGGAGGTAACTCTAACTGATAAGAAACTGGACCCACACGCTTCAGAATCTAATACGGCCCAATAAACCTAAGGCTCAACTTGCCCTTACGACCAAATCTTAGAACTTTTTTCCACGGAGAAACTTTAAGAAAAATGAAATCACCCATAGAATACTCAATATCTCTTCTCTTCAGATCTACATAAGACTTTTATCTATCAGAAGCCGCCTTCAGATGATCTTGAATTAGCCTAACCTTATCCTCGGTCTCAGAAACCAACTCAGGACCCAAAACTCGATGCTCACCCAACTCACTCCAACATAGCGATGTACAACATTTACGACCATAGAAAGCCTCGTAAGGTGCCATCTAGATGCTAGACTGGAAACTGTTATTATAGGTGAACTCAGCTAGCAGCAGATAATCCTCCTAACTACCTCAGAAATCAATTACACAACTCTGAAGAATATCCTCCAGTATCCGAATCACCCTCTCAGATTGACCATCGGTCTGAGGATGGAACACAGTACTGAAGTCCAATCTCAAACCCAGAGCCTCGTACAATTTCTTCCAAAACCAAGAAGTGAAACGAGGATCTCTATAAAAAATTATCGAAACAGGAACCCCATGCAATCTTACAATCTCGGAGATATAGAGCTTCACTAACTTCAGCAGAGAGTAGTTTTGTCCGAACCAAAATAAAATGAGCGGACTTGGTCAATCGGTCCACGATGACCCAAACAGAATCCTTCTTAATAGGTGTCAAGGACAACCCACTAACGAAAACCATCGTCACTCGTTCCCATTTCCATAAGGGGATCTTAACGGGTTGGAGCAAACCTGAAGGCAACTGGTGCTCAGCCTTAACTTATTAGCACATCAGACAAAGAGCAATAAAATTCGTAACATCACGTTTCAAACTTGGCCACCAGTACAGTTTACGGAGATCCCGATACATCTTATTATCACCAGGATGCATAGTATAAGGGCTACTATGTGCCTCCCCTAGAATGGATTGCCTCAAATCAGAATCATTCGGCACACAGATCTGACCTCGAAAACACAGAAATCTATCGTCATTCAGCCTAAAGCCAGAAGTACTACCACTCTCAATCTGACGAACCGCAAACCTTGAGACTCATCCCCTAACTGCTTATCTCGAATATGATCAACCCAAGTTGGCTTAACTTGCAACTCAGCTAATAAGATCCTATCGTTAAACAGACTAAGACGAGTGAACATCGCCTTTAAATCAATCATCGCTCTACGACCGAGAGCATCGGCCACCACATTGGCCTTACCAAGATGATACTCGATCGTGCAGTCATAATCTTTGAGTAACTCAATCCGTCGCCGTTGTTTAAGATTCAGCTCCTTCTGAGTAAAGAGGTACTTGAGGCTCTTGTGATCAGTGTAGATGATACATCTCTCACCATACAGATAATGCCTCTAAAGTTTTAATGCAAAATCCACAGCGGCCAATTCGAGATCATGCGTCAGATAATTCCCTTCGTGTGTCTTAAGCTAACGGGGCGCATAAGCCACAACCTTACCATCTTGCATTAATATACATCCCAAAAAGACGTGCGGCGCATCACTGTATACAATAACTCTTTGCCAAATTCAGGTTATATCAGAATAGGAGCCTGAGTCAGAGCAAACTTGAGTTTCTCAAAACTCGATTGTTGTAATATCCCGAATTAGGGCCTAATCAGAATAGTGGTTTCGTGACCACAAATCTGAGATAGAGATAATTATTTTATAATTATTTTGATGTTTATGATATGATTGCATGATTGTGTGAAAATTTCGTGATGAAATCCTATGCATAAAGTGCTTAGATTGAATTAGGGACTAAATCGAATAATTTGTAAAACTTGCATTCTAGGAGTTTTTAGTATGAAATTGTTTTGGAATATTAATGAGGAGGTCTTAAATAGCAATTTGACCAAATTCTAAGTCTATGGACAAAAATTGGACATGGATGGAATTTTTAGAAAGTTTAGTAGTAAGGGCATTTTGGTCATTTAGTTATTAAAATGAATTAAAAAAAATTAAAAGCCAATTTTTGTCCATCTTCTTCGTTAGGCCGAAATTTCAAGGGTTCTCCATAGCTAGGGTTTTTTTCAAGCTTCCAAGCTCCATAGTAAGTGATTCCAAGCCCCGTTTTTAATGTCCTTTACGTTTTTGGAATCCCGGTAGCTCGATTAAGCTTATGCTAGCAATAATTCAACCTAGGGTTCATATTTGGAAAAATACCCATAGGTGAAATTTGTGTATTTTGGTGTTTTATGATAGAAAATGAGGTTTTAAATTATGTTAGAAAACTTGTACTACTCGATTTTAAGCGAAAACGAGTTAAAGGGCTTAATCGGTAAAAATACCTAATAGTCATAAGTACATGTTAGAGTGTGAATTTGATGTTACCATAGAAGGGAAAAATGATCAGCATGTCATAAAACATAAGAATAAGGGATGAAGTTTAATTCTCGATCCTAGGGGCAAAAGGGTAATTATGCAAAAGTTTAGGGGCAAAAATGTAATTTTGCCAAAGTTTGTATTAAATGATGTTTTGATGAATGTATGTATTAAATAAGATTAATTTGGCATTATAGATCAAGAGAAACGAGATTCAAGTCGCGATCGAGGGAAAAACAAAGTTTACGAAGAATAGGCTCGATTGCTAATAATTTTGTACCGAGGTAAGTTCATGTGTAAATGTAGTAACATAATTGTCATTTTAATTAACTTAATGATATTTATATTGTAACACCCCTTACCCGTTACCGTCGCCGGAACAGGGTACGAGGTATTACTAAACATAGCACATATCATTAAACAAAAACTGAAATAGAAATATGTCATCTAATTTAATAGTGTATCGTCATATATATGATATGATGATTATTATTATGAAATATTATGCTTTATGGTTATTGTTGAGTAATATGCAAATTATGTTTATTACTTGTTAAATATGAACTGCTACCGAGTATCGATTTCGATATTCTGTGGAAGACGGCAAAGATGTGTGATTGAGGAAAAAGCCCGTTTGAACCTTGGGAATAGATTAGAATACAAGTGACATGTCACTAGGATGGTTGAGTTCCGAACTCGTTGAGTTGAGTCCGAGTTCATGAGATGTAACTAGGCATCCGAGCTCGTTGAGTTGAGTCCGAGTTCACTTATGGATGTGAATGCCCAAGCTCGTTAAGTTGAGTACGAGTTCACTTATAGACGGGTTACATGGTAGCTTGGCTGTATAAGTTTCGCAGGCTATTGAGTTTGTCTAGCTGCGGGTATGGCTCTTATGTTCATGAGATCCGCGTATTCGAATTATATTCCGATGTGTTCAACGAGTGAATCTTAAGTGAATAAAAAGAAGGCCTAAAATGAAGGTGACATGTTGGAAGTGTGGTAAATGAGAAAATTTGACAGGTATGTGCTTAAACCCTTGGGTTGAGAACTTAGTATGATGAAATCGGAAAAAGATATTAAATACAAATGAAACATGAATGTCTTGGTGTTGTTTATGCAAATAATGTTTTTGTGCGATTGTGCGATTATATTACTTGCTATTTGCATGTGAACTTACTAAGCATTTGTCCTTACTCCCTCCTTTTCTTTCACTGTAGTTTTGACAAGCCGGCTTGAGAATCGGGATAGGTCGAAGACTCGTTCACACTATCCGAAGGCCTAAATTGGTAAAATGGCTTGTGCGTTTTGAATGTGGCATGTATGGCAAAATACTCACTTTGTGTAAATGATCTTATGATATGGCTATGGTTTGGCAAGAAAAGGGTTTGTAAATGATTAGCCATTGGAATGACCAATCTAAGTCATATTTGATGTTATGTATGTTTAAAATGATATTTAGTCCATGAAAATCCTTAGTAAAGTGAAATTTGCCATAAAACAGAATCAGCAAAGCAAGAGTGATGTAAATTTGAAAAATCACTAAAAATATTAGAAATGGAATTAAATGATGAGTAAGTTATGAAATTTAATATTAATGAGTCTATTTTCATATGGATTGAACAAAACAGGTATATGAATAATATTTTATGAGATATTTGAATTTTTGTGAAACAGGGCCAGAGTGATTTCTGGATCCCCTGTTCTGACTTTAAAAATTCATAATAAATTGTAAAAACATAATTAGAAGTCATGATTTATATGTACAGATTTATTATCGAGTCTAGTTTTAAGAGAAACAAACGTCATAGACATTGAAATTCTGTACAGAGAGATATCTAATTCGTAATACACAGAGGTCAGAGCAGTCAAACCCTGAAATAGGGGAGAATTTAACTAATAGACTGTACTAATTGACTTGACCAAAAATTATAGAAAAAAAATTAGTAAATAGATATATGAGTCTAGTTTCAGGTAAAATTTATAGAATTGGATTTCTAGTTTCGGAACTCGAGATATGAACTTTTAAGCGACTGTGATGCAGATTCCTAGCTTGACTGGAAATTTTAAAAAAATAAATCATTTGAGCGGTTTAAGTAATGAATTAAGTCTGTTAACACCTCATGTTTGAATCTGGCGATGGTCTCGGGTACGGGGCATTACAGTTAGTGGTATCAGAGCAGGTTTAGTCAGTTCTCGGACTAATGTGTTGTATGTACGAGTTTTGCTATACATGCCATATATATAAATTGTGATAGTGTGACGACTTCTGACCTTTTAAATGATTTTTTTTATAGTAAATGGATCCCGATCCAGTTGTGGCTGATGATGTAGAGAGTAATGCACCTGCTCCGGCTAAAGGGGTGGTGCCAATTGAAAATCCACCTCCTACTGTCGGTCAAGGAGGAGGAGAAGAGGCTCGGGAAGCCTTTCTCCGATGATGAGTGCACAGTATACTCGAGTTCGTTAAATGACGAACCCGAATGCACAACCTCCCCACCTTCCCGATTCCTCAACTGTACCTCCGATGCCTCAAGGTGTAGATCTGATGAAATTTCACGAAACTCCAGTTGACAAAATTAAGTAAACAAGGGGGCAAGAATTCAGGCGGATATTGATGATGATGCCGAGAAAGCGAGTTTTGGCTCGAGAATTCTATTCGAGTATTTGATGAATTGTCTTGTACACTTGAAGAATGCTTGAAATGTGCTATATCATTGTTGAGGATTCACTTATCATTGGTGGAAGACATTGACTTGTGAGTACCGAAAGAGAAAGTAACTTGGGAGTTCTTTCAAGAAGAATTTCGGAAGAAATATATCGATGAAATATTTATTGATCGAAACGTAGTAAGTTTCTTGAATTAAAGCGAGGAAACATGACGATTCTTCGAATACGAAAGGGAGTTTGTCGGGTTGAGTAAGTATGCTAGAGAATATATTCCTCTGAAGCTAAAATGTGCGAGACGATTTGAAGACGGACTCAATGAAGACATCAAAGTATTTGTTGGGATTCTTGAATTAAAAGAAATGGTAGTCTTGGTTGATCGAGCTTGCAAGGCTGAAAAACTACTTAAAGAAAAGAAAAAAAGTAGAGGTGAGACTAGAAATTGGAAGAAAAGACCGACGAGCGAGTTCATTCTCACAAAGAATCCGAGAAAATCTAGAAATATGAATCCTCGTTCACGAGTTTCGCTGGACAATCATATGGAAATTTTAAGAAGCAAAATGTGGGTCCTAAATCTCGGACTACTACACTGCATGCAATGTGGAAATACGAGATTTGTTAAGCCCGAGTGCAGCCATGTGTGGCGTAAATCATTTTGGCCCATGTAGAGCGAATGAATGTTTTCGGTGTGGTTCTCCTGGATCATTTTATTAGAGACTACCCAGAGAGAGTTGAGAAAGAAAAATTTCAGAATGTAAAAGCTAGTGGTGTAGACTCGAGGGAAGATATTCGAGAAAAGTGGAAATGAAGCAAGCGGCAAAAATGTAGCCAGAGATTCAGCAAGGCCTAAATCAAGCAAGGGCTCCAAATAGAACTTATGCTATAAAGGCACGTGAAGATGCTTCATCACCCGATGTGATTACTGGCATATTTTCTCTTTATGATGTTAATGTTATTGCTTTGATTGATCCCGGTTCTACTCATTTATATGTATGCATGAAACTAGAGTTTAGTATGAATATACCTATTGAGAACACAGAATTTATGATTAGAGTGTCGAATCTGTTAGGCAAATGTGTGATAGTTGATAAAGTATGCAAGAAATGCCCTTTAATGATTCGGGGTCATTACTTTCCGGCCGATTTGATGTTGTTGCCGTTTGATGAATTTGATGTTATTTTGGGTATGGATTGGTTGACATTGCATGATGCTATAATAAATTGCAAAGAAAAGGTTATAGAATTAAAGTGTGAAAGTGGTAAAATTCTGCAGGTTGAACCGGACAAATCGAGGGCATTATCTAGTATGATTTCTTCAATGTCGGCTCGTAGATATTTGAGAAAGGGTTATGAAGCTTATTTGGCATATGTAATTAATACAAAAAAAGTTGAAAAGAAAGTTGAATCAGTGCAGGTTGTGTGTGAATTTGCGGACGTATTTCTAGAAGAATTACTGGGTTTGCCTCCAGTCAGGGAAGTAGAATTTGGTATTGATTTGATTCCGGGAATAGCTCCGATCTCAATTGCTCCATATAGAATGGCACTAGCAGAGTTGAAAGAATTAAAGTCGCAGTTGCAAGAGTTGACTGATAAAGGCTTTGTGAGACCGAGTTTTTCATCTTGAGGTGCTCCTGTGTTATTTGTGAAAAAGAAGGATGGTTCTATGAGGTTGTGTGTTGACTATCGGCAGTTAAACAAGGTGACAATCAAAAACAAATATCCGTTGCCAAGAATTGATGATTTATTTGATCAGCTAAAAGGAGCGACATGGTTTTCAAAGATTGACTTGAGATCTGGGTACTACCAGCTGCGAGTAAAAGAGTCGGATGTGCCTAAAACTACTTTTAGAACAAGGTACGGTCATTATGAATTTTTAGTTATGCCATTCGGGTTGACAAATGCTCCTGCTGTGTTTATGGATTTAATGAATCGTATATTTCGGCCATACTTGGACAAATTTGTTGTGGTGTTTATAGATGATATTTTAATTTATTCAAAAGATGAGACAGAGTATGTTGAGCATTTGAGGATAGTTTTGCAAACTTTGAGAGATAAGCAGCTGTATGCTAAGTTTAGTAAAAGTGAATTTTGGCCCCGGGAAGTTGGATTTTTGGGTCATATTGTTTCAGGTGATGGTATACGGGTTGATCCTAGTAAGATTTCAGCCATTATTGATTGGAAACCACTGAAAAATGTAACCGAGGTTAGAAGTTTCTTGGGGCTAGCTGGGTATTATCGGCGGTTTGTAAATGGATTTTCTATAATTGCTGCTCCTATGAATAGACTACTCCGAAAGAATGTTAAATTTGAATGGACGGAAGAATGTCAACAAAGTTTTGAAGAATTGAAAAAGTTATTAATCAAGAAGCACCAGTGTTGGTACAACCGAATCGAGTAAAGAATTTGTGGTGTATAGTGATGCTTCTCGAAATGGCTTAGGATGTGTACTTATGCAAGAAGGAAAAGTGGTGGCTTATGCTTCGAGGCAGTTAAAATCTCACGAAAGAAATTATCTGACTCATGATTTGGAATTAGCTGCTATAGTGTTTGCTTTGAAAATTTGGCGACATTATTTGTATGGTGAAAAGTGCCGAGTATATATCGACCAGAAAAGTCTTAAATACTTAATGTCACAAAAAGACTTGAATTTGAGACAGTTGGAGTTATTGAAAGATTACGAGCTTGTTATTGATTACCATCCGAGAAAAGCGAATGTGGTTGCCGATGCTTTAAGCAGAAAATTGCTATTTGCTTTGAGAGCTATGAACACTCGATTAAAGATATTAAAGGATGGATTGATTCTAGCAGAGTTAAGAGTAAGACCGATGTTTTTACAATAGATTTTTGAAGCTCAGAAAAATGATCAAGATTTGCAAGCCAAGAGAAAGTAGTGTGAAGATGATACGGGATCAGATTTTAGAATCGGTTCTGATGGTTGCTTGATGTTTAAAAATCGGATTTGTGTACTAAAAAATGATGAGTTGATTCAAAAGATTTTGCATGAAGCACATAATGGTTGTTTGGCGGTTTATCCAGGCAGTATGAAAATGTATAATGACTTGAAGAAAATGTACTGGTGGAGTGGAATGAAAAGAGATATTTCCGAGTTTGTATCAAAGTGCTTAGTTTGTCAACAAGTGAAAGCTGAACACCAAGTACCTTCGAGATTACTCCAGCCTACCATGGTTCCTGAATGGAAATGGGATCGGATTACTATGGATTTTATATCAGGGTTGCCGTTAACTCCGAGGAAGAAAAATGCCATCTGGGTAATAGTTGACAGACTGACTAAATCGGCTCATTTTATTCCGGTACGTACGGATTATTCTCTTAATAAGTTGGTTGAATTGTATATCCGTGAGATTGTTAGACTTCATGGAATACCTTTGTCAATCATTTCGGATAGAGATCCGAGATTTACTTCACGGTTTTGGCAAAAGTTGCAAGTGGCATTAGGTACAAAGTTAAATTTTAGCACTGCCTTTCATCCACAAACTGATGGACAATCAGAGAGAATAATTCAGATTCTTGAAGACTTGCTCAGATGTTGCGTATTGGAATTTCAAGGTAGTTGGGAAAGGTACTTACCGTTGGTGGAATTTGCTTATAATAATAGTTATCAGACGAGTTTGAAGATGGCACCTTATGAAGCATTGTATGGTCGTAAATGTCGGACGCCATTGTATTGGACTGAACTCAAGGAAAATCAGATTTATGGAGTTGATCTAATAAAAGAAACCGAAGAAAAGGTGAAAGTGATTCGAGATTGTTTCAAAGTTGCTTCAGATAGATAGAAATCTTATGCGGATTTGAAACGAAGGAAAATCGAGTTTCAAGTTGGTGATAAGGTATTTTTGAAAGTGTCTCCATGGAAGAAAGTCCTTAGATTTGGACGGAAGGGCAAGTTAAGTCCGCGTTTTATTGGACCGTATGAAATAATTGAAAAAGTTGGACCGGTAGCATATCGTCTAGCATTACCACCTGAATTAGAGAAGATTCACGATGTGTTCCATGTATCTATGTTACGTCGATATCGTTCAGATCCTTCACATATAATTTCATTGACAGAAATTGAACTACGACCGGATATGACTTACGAAGAAGAACCGATTAAGATTTTAGCTCGAGAAGTCAAACAACTAAGAAATAAAAGTGTCGCTCTCGTAAAAGTATTGTGGCAAAAGCACAGGGTAGAAGAGACTACATGGGAACCTGAAGAAACTATGAGAAACCAATACCCACTCCTATTTACCGGTAAGATTTTCGAGGACGAAAATCCTTAAAGGGGGGGAGAGTTGTAATATCCCGAATTAGGGCCTAATCAGAATAGTGGTTTCGTGACCACAAATCTGAGATAGAAATAATTATTTTATAATTATTTTGAGGTTTATGATATGATTACATGATTGTGTGAAAATTTCGTGAAGAAATTCTATGCCTAAAGTGTTTAAATTGAAAGTACGGGCTAAATCGAATAAGTTGCAAAATTTGCATTCTAGAAGTTTTTAGTATGAAATTGCATTGAAATATTAATTAGGAGGTCTTAAATAGCAATTTGACTAATTTAAGTTCATGGACAAAATTAGGACATGGAAGGAATTTTTGGAAAGTTTAGTAGTAAGGGCATTTTGGTCATTTAGTTATTAAAATGAATTAAAAACAAAATAAAAAGCCAATTTTTGTCCATCTTCTTCATTAGGCCGAAATTTCAAGGGTTCTCCATAGCTAGGGCTTTTTTCAAGCTTCCAAGCTCCATAGTAAGTGATTCCAAGCCCCGTTTTTAATGTTCTTTACGTTTTTGGAATCCTGGTAGCTCGATTAAGCTTATGCTAGCAATAATTCAACCTAGGGTTCATATTTGGAAAAATACCCATAGGTGAAATTTGTGTATTTTGGTGTTTTATGATAGAAAATGAGGTTTTAAATTATGTTAGACAACTTGTACTACTCGGTTTTAAGCGAAAAACGAGTAAAGGGGCTTAATCGGTAAAAATACCTAATAGTCATAAGTACATGTTAGAGTGTGAATTTGATGTTACCATAGAAGGGAAAATGATCCGCATGTCATAAAACATAAGAATAAGGGATGAATTTTAATTCCTGAGAGCCTAGGGGCAAAAGTGTAATTATGCAAAGTTTAGGGGCAAAAATGTAATTTTGCCAAAGTTTGTATTAAATGTTGTTTTGATGAATGTATGTATTAAATAAGATTAATTTGGCATTATAGATCAAGAGAAATGAGATTCAAGTCACGATCGAGGAAAAACAAAGTTTACTGAAGAATAGGCTCGATTCTTTAATAATTTTGTACCGAGGTAAGTTCATGTGTAAATGTAGTAACATAATTGTCATTTTAATTAACTTAATGATATTTATATGATATGATGATTATTATTATGAAATATTATGCTTTGTGGTTATTGTTGAGTAATATGCAAATTATGTTTATTACTTGTTAAATATGAATTGCTACCGAGTATCGGTTTCGATATTTCGTGGAAGACGGCAAAGATGTGTGATTGAGGAAAAATCCTGTTTGAACCTTGGGAATAGATTAGAATACAAGTGACATGTCACTAGGATGGTTGAGTTGCGAACTCGTTGAGTTGAGTCCGAGTTCGTGAGATGTAACTAGGCATCCGAGCTCGTTGAGTTGAGTCCGAGTTCACTTATGGATGCGAACGCCCAAGCTCGTTGAATTGAGTCCGAGTTCACTTATGGGAGGGTTACATGGTAGCTTGGCTACATAAGTTCCGCAGGCTATTGAGTTTGTCTAGCTGCAGGTATGGATCTTATGTTCATGAGATCTGCGTATTCGAATTATATTCCGATGTGTTCAACGGGTGAATCTTAAGTGAATAAAAAGAAGGCCTAAAATGAAGGTGACATGTTGGAAGTGTGGCAAATGAGAAAATTTGACAGGTATGTTGTAATATCTCGAATTAGGGCCTAATCGGAATAGTGGTTTTGTGACCACAAATTCGAGATAGAAATAATTAGTTTATAATTATTTTGAGGTTTATGATATGACTACATGATTGTGTGAAAATTTCGTGAAGAAATTTTATGCCTAAAGTGTTTAAATTGAAAGTAGAGACTAAATCGAATAAGTTGCAAAATTTGCATTCTAGAAGTTTTTAGTATGAAATTGCATTGAAATATTAATTAGGAGGTCTTAAATAGCAATTTGACTAATTTAAGTTCATGGACAAAATTAGGACATGGAAGGAATTTTTGGAAAGTTTAGTAGTAAGGGCATTTTGGTCATTTAGTTATTAAAATGAATTAAAAACAAAATTAAAAGCCAATTTTTGTCCATCTTCTTCATTAGGCCGAAATTTCAAGGGTTCTCCATAGCTAGGGTTTGTTTCAAGCTTCCAAGCTCCATAGTAAGTGATTCCAAGCCCTGCTTTTAATGTTCTTTACGTTTTTGAGATCCCGATAACTCGATTAAGCTTATGTTAGCAATAATTTAACCTAGGGTTTATATTTGGAAAAACACCCATAGGTGAAATTTGTGTATTTTGATGTTTTATGATAGAATATGAAGTTTTAAATTATGTTAGACAACTTGTACTACTCGATTTTAAGCAAAAAGCGAGTAAAGGGCTTAATCGGTAAAAATACCTAATAGTCACAAGTACATGTTAGAGTGAGAATTTGATGTTGCCATAGAAGAGAAAAGTGATCAGCATGTTGTAAAACATAAGAATAAGGAATAAAATTTAATCCCGAGCCTAGGGGCAAAAATGTAAATATGTAAAAGTTTAGGGGTAAAATTGTAATTTTGCCAAAATTTGAGTTATGGATTAATTTGATAATGTGAGTATTAAATAAGCTAAATGTGTTATTTTAGATCAAGAAAGACGTGGAATCGACCTCAATCGAGGAAAAGAAAAGATTGTGGACTAAATTGCAAAATCTTTGTATTTTGGTACCAAGGTAAGTTCATGTGTAAATAATATAGTATAATTGTTTTTTTTAAATTATTGATGTTAATTATATGATATGCTGATTTTTATCATGAAATATATGCTTTGTGGTTATTTTCAATAAAATGCAAATTATTTGTATTATTTGTTAAATATAAAGTGTTACCGAGTATTGGTTTCGGTATTTTACGGAAGATGGCAAGGATATGTGTTCGAGGAAAATCCCGTTTGAACCTTAGGAATAGATTAGGATACAAGTGACATGTCACTAGGATGGTTGAGCATCCGAACTCGTTGAGTTGAGTCAGGAGTTCACTTATGGATGCGAATGTCCGAACTCGTTGAGTTGAGTCAGAGTTCGTGAGGTGTAACTAGGCATCCGAGCTCGTTGAGTTGAGTCCGAGTTCACTTATGGATGCAAATGCCCGAGGTCGTTGAGTTGAGTCCGGAGTTCGCATGGGCGGGCGGGTTATGATTGCTTGATTGCATAAATGGCACTTATGTGCAAGTTATCCATGTATCCGAATTATATTCCGATGTGTTCAACGGGTAAAGTTATACTCAAATGGAGGAATATTCGAGATGTAAAGAGACGTATTGGTAAGTGATGTGAAATGGATATTTTGGACAGTATGTATTTAACCCTCGGGTTGAGTATTGATACAATCACGATAAGGTAATAAGATGATGAAAAATGATTAGAAATGTGATATGTGTTTTAGTGATGCATGCTAATGTTGATTGGTATGACCGTTTGTTATGTTACTTATTATTTGCATATGAACTTACTAAGCATTTATGCTTACTCCCTCCTTCTTACTCATTGTAGTTTTGGACAAGCCATTTCGAGAGTCGGGATAGGTCGAAGGCTCAATCACACTATCCTAAAGACTTTTGGTAAATGGCTTGTAAATTTAAGTATGGCATGTATAGCAATATACCTATTTTGTGTAAATGATCTTATGATATGGTGATGGAATGGTTGAGAAAATGTTTGATAATGATGAATTATGAAAATGGTTAGTTTAGATTATGTTTGATGTTAAGGAAAATTATTAAGATACTTAGTGCATAAAAACTCATAAAAGGGATGAAATTTGCCATAAACAGAATCTCATGCAGCAACAACATCGACACAAGTTTGAAAATTTACTAAAAATCATAGAAATTGAATTTGGTGATGGAATACACATAAAATTGAAGCTTATTATGTCTAGTTTCACATGAAAGAAATGAAACAGGTAAAGGAATTATATGTTAAAAGATATTTGAATTTTAGTGAAACAGGGTCATAGTAGTTTCTGAATCCCCTGTTCCAACTTTAGAAATTCACCATAAATTGTAAAGATATAATTAGGTGGTGTATTTTATATCCTCAGAATTCTTATTGATTCTAGTTTTATTATAAATAAACCAAATAGTTATATGAATTTTGTACAGAGATAAATGTGGTTTGTAGTAAACAGAGGTCAAACCAGTCAAGTCCTGAAACAGGGGTAACTTTAACTAATAAAATGTACTAATTGGCTCAACCAAAAATTCTATAAAAAATTTAGTAGATAGGTATATGAGTCTAGATTCAAGGAAAATTTACGGATCTTGATTTTGAGTTTCGTAACTCGAGATATGATTTTTCTTGTGACTATGACGCAAGTAGCTTAAAAGCTGTAAATGTAGAAACAAATAATCCAAAGTTCTAAAAATGTTAAATTAAGCTTAGTAACACCTCATACTCGACTCCGGCGATGGTCTCGGGCGTGGGGGCGTTACATTAAGTGGTATCAGAGTAGGTTTAGTCGGTTCTCGGACTACGTGTTGTATGTACGAATTTTGCTATACATGCCATATGTATAAATTGTGATAGTGTGACGACTTCTGACCATTTAAATGATTTTTTTTATAGTAAATGGATCCCGATCCAGCTGTGGCAAATGAAGTAGAGAGTAATGCGCCAGCTCCGGCTGAAGGAGCAGCGCCGACTGAAAATCGACCTCCTACTGTTGGTCAGGGAGGAGGAGAAAGGGGTTGGGAAGCCTTTCTCCAAATGATAAGTGCATGGTACACCGAGTTCGTTAAATGACGAACCCAAATGTACAACCTCCCCACCTCCCCAATTCTTCAACCTGTACTTCGACGCCTCAAGGTATGGATCGATGAAATTTCACAGAACTCCAGTTGATAGAATTCGCAAGCAAGGGGGTCAAGAATTTAAAGCAAATATTGATGATGATGCCCGAAAGCGAGTTCGCTTGAAAATTCTATCCGGGTATTTGACGAATTATCTTGTACACACAAGAATGTTTGAAATGTGCTATATCTTTGTTGAGGGATTCACTTATAATTGTGGAAGACTTTGATTTGGTGGTACTGAAGAGAAAATAACTTGGGAATTCTTTCAAGAAGAGTTTGGAAGAAATATATTAGTGAAAGATTTATTGATCGAAAGCGTAAAGAATTTCTTGAAATGAAGCAAGGTAATATGACTTCTGAGAATATGAAAGAGAGTTTGTTCGATTAAGTAAGTATGCCGAGAGTATGTTCCTCAGAGGCCAAGATGTGCCGAAGCGATTTGAAGACGGGCTCAACGAAGACATCAAGGTATTTGTTGGAATTCTTGAATTAAAAGAAATGGTAGTATTGGTTGATCGAGCTTGTAAGTAGTCAAGAATTACTTAAAGAAAAGAAAAAGGTAGAGGCCGAGACTAGAAATTGGAAGAAAAGACCGATGAGCGCTTCATTTTCACAAAGAACTGGAAAGTCAAGGAATATGAATCCTCGTTCCCAAGCTTCACCGGGCAATCATATGGGAATTATAAGAAGCAAAATGTGGGTCCTAAATCCCGGACTCATCGCAGCGAATAAAGTAGGGAACTCGAGATTTGTTAAACTTTGAGTGTCGGTGTGTAGTAGAAATCATTTTGGTCCGTGTAGAGCAAATGAATGTTTTCGATGTGGTTCTCCTGGATCATTTTATTAGAGATCACTTGCAGAGAGAAGTGAAAAAGAAAAATTTCAGAATATAAAAACAAGTGGGGCGGATTCGAGAGGAAGATATCCAAGAAAAGCTGGAGCGCGAAGCAAGCAAGCGGTAAAAATGTAGCCGTGGATGCACCAGCTTAGACTGAAGGAAGGGCTCCACTAGAACTTATGCTATTAAAGCGCGTGAAGATGCTTCCTCACCTGATGTGATTCCGGTACATTTTCTCTCTATAATGTTAATGTTATTGCTTTGATTGATCCCGGTTCTACTCATTCATATGTATGCATGAAATTGGTGTCTAGTATGAATATACCATTTGAGAACACGAATTTATGATTAGAGTGTCGAATCCGTTAGGCAAATGTGTGATTGTTGATAAAGTATGTAAGAAATGTCCTTTAATGATTCGGGATCATTACTTTCCGGCTGACTTGATGTTGTTGCCGTTTGATGAGTTTGATGTTATTTTGGGTATGGATTGGTTGACATTGCATGATGCTAAAATAAATTGCAAAGAAAAGGTTATAGAATTAAAGTGTGAAAATGGTGAAACTCTGCGGGTTGAATCAGCTAAATCAGAGGCATTACCTAGTGTGATTTCTTCAATGTCGGCTCAAAGATATCTGAGAAAGGGTTATGAAGCTTATTTGGCATATGTAATTAATACAAAAGAAGTTGAAAAGAAAGTTGAATCAGTGCCGGTTGTGTGTGAATTTGCGGATGTATTTCCAGAAGAATTGCCGAGTTTGCCTCCAGTCAGGGAAGTAGAATTTGGTATTGATTTGATACCGGGAACAGCTCCGATTTCGATTGCTCTGTATAGAATGGCACCAGCAGAGTTGAAGGAATTAAAGTTGCAGTTGCAAGAGTTGACTGATAAAGGTTTTGTGAGACCGAGTTTTTCACCTTGGGGTGCTCCCGTGTTATTTGTGAAAAAGAAGGATGGTTCTATGAGGTTGTGTGTTGATTATCGCCAGTTAAACAAGGTGACAATCAAAAACAAATATCCGTTACCAAGAATTGATGATTTGTTTGATCAGCTAAAAGGAGCGACATGGTTTTCAAAGATTGACTTGAGATCCGGTATTACCAATCTAAGCTGGTAAAAGAGTCGGATGTGCCTAAAATCGCTTTTAGAACAAGGTATGGTCATTATGAATTTTTAGTTATGCCATTCGGGTTGACAAATGCTCTATTTGTGTTTATGGATTTAATGAATCGCATATTCCACCATACTTGGACAAATTTGTTGTGGTGTTTATAGATGATATTTTAATTTATTCAAAAGATGATACAGAGCATGCTGAGCATTTGAGGATAGTTTTACAAACTTTGAGAGATAAGCAGCTGTATGCTAAGTTTAGTAAAAGTGAATTTTGGCTACGGGAAGTTGGATTTTTGGGTCATATTGTTTCAGGTGATGGTATACGGGTTGATCCTAGTAAAATTTCAGCCATTGTTGATTGGAAACCACCGAAAAATGTAACTGAAGTTAGAAGTTTCTTGGGGCTAGCTGGGTATTATCGGCGGTTTGTAAATGGATTTTCTATAATTGCTGCTCCTATAACTAGATTACTCCGAAAGGATGTTAAATTTGAATGGACGGAAGAATGTCAACAGAGTTTTGAAGAATTGAAAAAGTTATTATGAGAGCACCATGTTAGTACAAATTAATCAGGTAAAGAATTTGTGGTGTATAGTGATGCTTCTCTAAATGGTTTGGGGTGTGTGCTCATGCAAGAAGGAAAAGTGGTGGCATATGCTTGAGGCGATTAAAACCTCATGAGAGGAATTATCCCGCTCACGATTTGGAATTGGTCATGCGGTGGTGTTTGCTTTGAAAATTTGGCAACATTATTTGTATGGTGAAAAGTGCTGGGTATATACTGACCATAAAAGTCTTAAGTACTTGATGTCACAAAAGACTTGAATTTAAGACAAATGAAGATGGTTGGAGTTATTAAAAGATTACGAGCTTGTTATTGATTATCATCCGAAAAGCGAATGTGGTTGCTGATGCTTTGAGCAGAAAGTTACTATTTACTTTGAGAGCTATGAACACTCGGTTAAAGGTATCAGATGATGGTTCGATTCTAGAAGAGTTAAGAGCAAGACCGATGTTTTTACAAGAGATTCGTGAAGCTCAGAAAAATGATCAAGATTTGCAAGCCAAGAGAAAACAGTATGAAGTTGATACAGAGTCAGATTTTAGAATTGGTTCTAATGGATGTTTAATATTTAAAGATCGAATTTGTGTACCAAAGAATGAGGAATTGATTCAAAAGATCCTCACAGGAAGCACATAGTGGTTATTTCTCGATTCATCCGGGTAAATACGAAAATGTATAATGACTTGAAGAAAATGTATTGGTGGAATGGAATGAAAAGAGATATATCGAGTTTGTGTCCAAATGCTTAATTTGTCAACAGTGAAAGTTTGAACACCAAGTGCCTTTCTGATTACTTGACCTATCATGGTTCTGAATAGAAATGGGATCGAATTACCATGGATTTTATATCGGGGTTGCCGTTAACTCCGGGAAGAAAAATGCCATCCGGGTAATAGTTGATGTGATCGACTAAATCGGCTCATTTTATTCCTGTGCGAATGCAGTTATTCTCTTAATAAGTTGGCTGAATTGTATATCCGTGAGATTGTTAGACTTTATGGAATACCTTTGTCAATCATTTCGGATAAAGATCCGAGATTTACTTCACGGTTTTGGCAAAAGTTGCAAGAAGAATTAGGTACAAAGTTAAATTTCAACACTTGCTTTCATCCACAAACCGATGGACAATCGTAAAGAGTAATTCATTCTTGAAGACATGCTCGATGATGTTGTGTATTGGAATTTCAAGGAAGTTGGGAAAGATATTTGCTGTTGGTAGAATTTGCTTACAACAATAGTTATCGACGAGCTTGAAAATGGCACCTTATGAAGCATTGTATGGTCGTAAGTGTCGAACGCCTTTGTATTAGATGAGCTCAAGGAAAATCAGTTTATGGAGTTGATCTAATAAAAGAAATCAAGAAAAGGTGAAAGTGATTCAAGATTGTTTGAAAGTCGCTTGAGATAGACGAAAATCGTATGCACGATTTGAAGAGAAAAGAGATTGAATATCAAGTTGGTGACAAAGTGTTTTTGAAAGTATCCCCGTGGAAGAAAGTCCTTAGATTTGGACGGAAGGGCAAATTAAGTCCGCGTTTTATTGGGCCGTATGAAGTAATTGAAAAAGTTGGATCGGTAGCATATCGGCTAGCATTACCACCTAAATTAGAGAAGATTTATGATGTGTTCCACATGTCTATGTTACGTCGGTATCGTTCGGATCCTTCACATGTAGTTTCACCGACAGAAATTGAACTACAACTAGATATGACCTACGAAGAAGAACCGATTAAGATTTTAGCTCGAGAGGTCAAACAACTAAGAAATAAAAGTGTCGCTCTCGTAAAAGTATTGTGGCAAAAGCACAGGGTAGAAGAGACTACATGGGAACCTGAAGAAACTATGAGAAACCAATACCCACACCTATTTACCGGTAAGATTTTCGAGGACGAAAATCCTTAAAGAGGGGGAGAGTTGTAATATCCCGAATTAGGGCCTAATCGGAATAGTGGTTTCATGACCAAAAATCTGAGATAGAAATAATTATTTTATAATTATTTTGAGGTTTATGATATGATTACATGATTGTGTGAAAATTTCGTGAAGAAATTCTATGCCTAAAGTGTTTAAATTGAAAGTATGGGCTAAATCGAATAAGTTGCAAAATTCGCATTCTAGAAGTTTTTAGTATGAAATTGCATTGAAATATTAATTAGGAGGTCTTAAATAGCAATTTGACTAATTTAAGTTCATGGACAAAATTAGGATATGGAAGGAATTTTTGGAAAGTTTAGTAGTAAGGGCATTTTGGTCATTTAGTTATTAAAATGAATTAAAAACAAAATTAAAAGCCAATTTTTGTCCATCTTCTTCATTAGGCCGAAATTTCAAGGGTTCTCCATAGCTAGGGTTTGTTTCAAGCTTCCAAGCTCCATAGTAAGTGATTCCAAGCCCTGCTTTTAATGTTCTTTACGTTTTTGAGATCCCGATAACTCGATTAAACTTATGTTAGCAATAATTTAACCTAGAGTTTATATTTGGAAAAATACCCATAGGTGAAATTTGTGTATTTTGATGTTTTATGATACAATATGAAGTTTTAAATTATGTTAGACAACTTGTACTACTCGATTTTAAGCAAAAACGAGTAAAAGGGCTTAATCGGTAAAAATACCTAATAGTCACAAGTACATGTTAGAGTGAGAATTTGATGTTGCCATAGAAGAGAAAAGTGATCAGCATGTTGTAAAACATAAGAATAAGGAATAAAATTTAATCCCGAGCCTAGGGGCAAAAATGTAAATATGTAAAAGTTTAGGGGTAAAATTGTAATTTTGCCAAAATTTGAGTTAAGGATTAATTTGATAATGTGAGTATTAAATAAGCTAAATGTGTTATTTTAGATCAGGAAAGACGTGGAATCGACCTCAATCGAGGAAAAGAAAAGATTGTGGACTAAATTGCAAAATCTTTGTATTTTGGTACCAAGGTAAGTTCATGTGTAAATAATATAGTATAATTGTTTTTTTTAAATTATTGATGTTAATTATATGATATGCTGATTTTTATCATGAAATATATGCTTTGTGGTTATTTTCAATAAAATGCAAATTATTTGTATTATTTGTTAAATATAAAGTGTTACCGAGTATTGGTTTCGGTATTTTACGGAAGATGGCAAGGATATGTGTTCGAGGAAAATCCCGTTTGAACCTTAGGAATAGATTAGGATACAAGTGACATGTCACTAGGATGGTTGAGCATCCGAACTCGTTGAGTTGAGTCCGAGTTCACTTATGGATGCGAATGTCCGAACCCGTTGAGTTGAGTCCGAGTTCGTGAGGTGTAACTAGGCATCCGAGCTCGTTGAGTTGATTCCAAGTTCACTTATGGATGCGAACGCCCGAGGTCGTTGAGTTGAGTCCGAGTTCGTTTATGGGCGGGTTACATGATTGCTTGATTGCATATATGGCACTTATGTGCAAGTTATCCATGTATCCGAATTATATTCCGATGTGTTCAACGGGTAAAGTTATACTCAAATGGAGGAATATTCGAGATGTAAAGAGACGTATTGGTAAGTGATGTGAAATGGATATTTTGGACAGGTATGTATTTAACCCTCGGGTTGAGTATTGATACAATCACGATAAGGTAATAAGATGATGAAAAATGATTAGAAATGTGATATGTGTTTTAGTGATGCATGCTAATGTTGATTGGTATGACCGCTTGTTATGTTATTTATTATTTGCATATGAACTTACTAAGCATTTATGCTTACTCCTCCTTCTTACTCATTGTAGTTTTGGACAAGCCAGCTCAGAGAGTCGGGATAGGTCGAAGGCTCAATCACATTATCCGGAAGACTTTTGGTAAATGGCTTGTAAATTTAAGTATGGCATGTATAGCAATATACCTATTTTGTGTAAATGATCTTATGATATGGTGATGGAATGGTTGAGAAAATGTTTGATAATGATAAATTATGAAAATGGTTAGTTTAGATTATGTTTGATGTTAAGGAAAATTATTAAGATACTTAGTGCATAAAAACTCATAAAAGGGATGAAATTTGCCATAAACAGAATACTGCAGCAACACTGACACGATTTTGAAAATTTACTAAAAATCAAAGAAATTGAATTTGGTGATGGAATACACATAAAATTGAAGCTTATTATGTCTAGTTTCACATGAAAGAAATGAAACAGGTAAAGGAATTATATATTAAAAGATATATGAATTTTAGTGAAACAGGGTCATAGCAGTTTCTGAATCCCCTGTTCCAACTTTAGAAATTCACCATAAATTGTAAAGATATAATTAGGTGGTTTATTTTATATCCTCAGAATCCTTATTGAGTCTAGTTTTATTATAAATAAATCTCATAGTAATATGAATTTTTTACAGAGAGAAATGTGGTTCGTAGTAAACAGAGGTCAAACCAGTCAAGTCCTGAAATAGGGGTAAATTTAACTAATAAAATGTACTAATTGGCTCAACCAAAAATTCTAGAAAAAATTTATTAGATAGGTATATGAGTATAGATTCAAGGAAAATTTACGGATCTTTATTTTGAGTTTCGTAACTCGAGATATGATTTTTCTTGTGACTGTGACGCAAGTAGCTTAAAAGCTGTGAATGTAGAAACAAATAATCCAAAGTTCTAAAAATGTTAAATTAAGCTTAGTAACACCTCATACTCGACTCCGGCGACGGTCTCGGGTGTGGGGGCGTTACATATGTGCTTAAACCCTTGGGTTGAGAACTTAGTATGATGAAATCGTAAAAAGATATTAAATACAAATGAAACATGAATGTCTTGGTGTTGTTTATGCAAATAATGTTTTTGTGGGATTGTGTGATTATATTACTTGCTATTTGCATGTGAACTTACTAAGCATTTGTGATTACTCCCTCCTTTTCTTTCACTGTAGTTTTGACAAGCCGGCTTGAGAATCGGGATAGGTCGAAGACTCGTTCACACTATCCGAAGGCCTAAATTGGTAAAATGGCTTGTGCGTTTTGAATGTGGCATGTATGACAAAATACTCACTTTGTGTAAATGATCTTATGATATGGCTATGGTTTGGCAAGAAAAGGGTTTGTAAATGATTAGCCATTGGAATGGCCAATCTAAGTCATATTTGATGTTATGTATGTTTAAAATGATATTTAGTCCATGAAAATCCTTAGTAAAGTGAAATTTGCCATAAAACAGAATCAGGCAGCAGCAGTGATGTAAATTTGAAAAATCACTAAAAATAGTAGAAATGGAATTAAATGATGAGTAAGTTATGAAATTGAAGATTAATGAGTCTATGTTCATATGAATTGAACAAAACAGGTATATGAATTATATTTTATGAGATATTTGAATTTTTGTGAAACAGGGCCAGAGTGATTTATGGATCCCCTGTTCTGACTTTAAAAATCCATAATAAATTTAAAAAAAAATAATTAGAAGTCATGCTTTATATGTACAGATTTCTTATTGAGTCTAGTTTTAAGAGAAACAAACGTCATAGACATTGAAATTCTGTACAGAGAGATATCTGATTCTGTATAGAGAGATATCTGATTCGTAATACACAGAGGTCAGGGCAGTCGAACCCTGAAACAGGGGAGAATTTAACTAATAAACTGTACTAATTGGCTTGACCAAAAATTAGAGAAAAAAATTAGTAAATATATATATGAGTCTAGTTTCAGTTAAAATTTACAAAATTTGATTTCGAGTTTCGAAACTTGAGATATGAATTTTTAAGCGACTATGACGCAGATTGCTAGCTCGACTGGAAATTTTAAAAAAATAAATCGTTTGAGCGGTTTAAGTAATGAATTAAGTCTGTTAACACCTCGTGTTCGAATCCAGCGACGGTCTCGGGTACGGGGCGTTACAATTGCTGTGTATCAGTCCAAACAAAAGGAACACCCTTGTTCAAAAGTTAAGTCAAATGAGCTACAATCAGAGAGAACCCCCCGATAAACCGCTGATAATAACCCGCCAGACCTAGAAAATGGCAGATTTTAGATACGTTCCTAAGCTGTCTCCAACCAAGTACAACCTCAATCTTTTTAGGATCAACACGGATCCCCTCAGCAGAAACCACATGCCCTAGAAAAGTTACCTCTCGCAACCAAATTTCACACTTTCTCAAGTTAGCATGGAGTTGTTTTTCTTGGAGTATATGAAGCACTACTCTAAGATGCCCATCATGCTTATCCTCGGTCTTAGAGTAAACCAAAATATCATCGATGAAGACCATGATGAATTGATCCAGATATGGCTGAAAGACTCAGTTCATCAGATCTATAAATGTAGCCGGGACATTCGTCAGACTAAAAGGCATAACGAGGAACTCGTAATGTCCATAACGAGTCCTAAATGCAGTCTTATAAACATTAGCTTCCTTAACTCTAAACTGATGATACCCAGAATGGGGATCAATCTTTGGAAACCCTGAAGCCCCTCAGAACTAATCAAACAAATCATCGATCCTCAGAAGTGGATACTTATTCTTCACAGTTAGTTTGTTTAGTTGCCGATAATCAATACACATTCTCATGGTCCCACCCTTTTTCTTAACAAAAAAATTGGTGCCCCCATGAAGACATACTAGGACAGATGAAACCACAATCCAAAAGTTTTTAAAGTTGAGCCCTAAGCTTTGTAAGCTCCTTCGGTGCCATTCGGTATGGATCGATGGCCACCGGAGTTGTATCTGGTAGAAGCTCAATGCCAAACTCAACTTCTCGATTAGGAGGTAAACCCAGTAAATTTTCAGGAAAGACATCTGGAAAACCCCTCACTATTCTGATATCCTCGATAAAAGAGTCTCTAGAATTAGAAACACAAACGTAAGCCAAATACGCCTCGCACCCTTTCTGAACCAGTTTGTCAGCCATAAGAGAGGAGATCATATTGGACAGATAATTTCGACCCTCGCCGATCACAACCACCTCCTTATCATCCTTAGTCCTCAAAATGACCCTCTTAGTAGCACAATTCAAACTAACCTGGTGCTCGACCAACCAATCCATACCCAGAATCAAGTTGAACTCCCCAAACAGGAAGCTCCATCAGATTTACTAGAAAGATAGCCCCTTGAACCTCTAACGGAACATCCCTATAAAGTTTACTAACCCGAACAGACTTCCCCAATGGACTTAATACAATGATCTCACTAGAAGTGTTCTCAACATAAATGCCCAGGTTTTCAGAAACAGAACTATCTATATAGAAGTGTGTAGAACCTATATCTATCAAAGTAGTATAAGGTATATCAAAAATAAAGAACATACCAGTGATACCATCAGGAGCATCTCTATCCTCTTGGCGTCAAGTAGCATAAACCAATGCAAGATGCCTCGCCTCAGTCTGACTAGCACCTCTGCCTGATGCTCTCTGTCCACGGCTCATACCATTACCACCCCTAGCTGGACCATAACCCCTAACTGGCTGATGAACTACCCTCTGAGGCTGTACAGAATTCGGTCCCGAAGCTTGCATCTGATCTGTCCGCTGTGGACACTCTCAAATATAGTGCTCCAAAGGCGCACACCTCAGACAGGCCCCTGTCTTCCTCCAACACTCGCCCGAATGGCACTGATTGTCACTGGCGATAAGTTTTAAATTTTATAATTGATCGTACTTGAACTAACTATTATAACGATGAAGGTAAGCGTACCTATCGAACAGTAGTATAGTTTTAGCAAGACCGGATGTCGAACCCAAAAGAACTAAAAATACTAGTATTAACTTTCTTTTTATTATCTAGCCTAAGAATAATAGAGGTTGTTTTATCTAAACTAATTAACTAACCTAAGAATGCACAGAAAGTAAATTGGGGAAATATTTTTGGGAAAAATGATTTATTTAGACAATACCCAAGGAAGAATCCACTTAGACTTCACTTGTTACTTGACTCTGAACCAGACGATTTATTCACTTGACTTGATCCCTAGAAATCTCTGATTTATATTATTATCCCTATTCAAGACTAACACCATCTAACCCTAGGTTGATTAATTGAAATCTCTTTCTAATTAAAACCCTTAGTGTTGCATTAACTCGATCTATGGATTCCTTTATTAGATTTGACTCTAATCCGATAGATTTATGTCGTCCTATCTCTAGGATTGCATGCAACTCCGCTTAATTATGAATGATCTACTCTTAGACAGGGACTATTCATCCTCTGAATAAGCATATCAATACTTGAATCAATATCCTGGAATATTCAAACAAGAATTAAAAGCATAAGTAAGAACAAATCAAGTATTTATCATATAGTTCAGAAAATATTAACAAGATCTGTCTTAGGTTTCATCCCCCTTAGGTATTTAGGGGATTTAGTTCATAATACTAAAAGAAAACATCTCAGAAGAATAATAATGACAAAACATAAAGAAAACCCAAAAACCCCTGAAGGAAATTGAAGGGAGATCTTCAGTCTTGAAGGTGAATCCAACTTCCGAGATGGATCAATCGTCTTTCTTCGAGTAATTCATTGCTTCCTACTCTGTGTGTCTCCTTTAATCCTCTTCTAAGGTGTTTAAATAGACTTCCCAATGCTCAAAATAGCCGAAAAGTAGCCTTTTTCAAATAGAACTAGACTTGGGCTCGACAAGGCCGTGGTCATGTGCCACGCCCGTGTGCAACTTGCTTCAAACCGTGTTCAAGGTTGTGAAATAGGCACGCCAATGTTAGGGTGACTTTAGGCCGTGTTGAAGCCTACTAAAAGGACATAGGCGTGTGTTTCTACCCGTGTAAGGAAGTCCAGGCCGTGTTGAATTCCCACGTTGGCCCATTTTCTCTATTTTTGGCTCGTTTCTAGTTCTTTTTACTTTTCTATGCTCACCTAAGTATAAGATATGAAATTAAAGGATTAAGACATCAAATTCCATAAATCTAATGATAATTCATCCAAAAATGTGCTAAGCATGGGATAAAAATATGTATAAATTATGAATTATCAAATACCCCCACACTTAAGTGTTTGCTTGTCCTTAAGCAAAATCCTGAATTCACAATTAAGAATTCATTTTTCTCAACTTAAAATTCCCATCAATAATATCTCAAAATAATACATAAGCAATCATACATTGAGAATTTAACTAGAAGAACATTAAAGTTTCAAGCATTCCAAGTTGACCATTTTGTCATGAAAAACGTAGGCATCTCCCCTCATCTTAAGTAATCACCTTTGATTCAAAATATCACAGAGTTTAACATCCTCACTAGAGATTCACTCAAATCACTCGAGGTGTTTAAGGACAATAAATTTAGCACTCAACAGTCAATATGAAAAGTTATTACCATAGGCTTGCGTGAAAATCAAATCTCCACCACTATATATTGAGATGATACATCAATCAAAAGGTCTTTAGAGGGTGTAACGTGGCTATGGTTAGGGGGTGTGGTCAGATGCTGAAAGAGAAGGATAGAATCGAGATTGAATTAAAAAATTACTTAACTAGAAAAATATTAAAACTAACAAATTATCTTCCTAATTGAGCTTTTCTTCATGGATAACATCGTTTAAACCCAAGCATTACATAATTTCATTTTTTTTAAGAACAAATCAAGTAACATAGCTAACTATCAGAAATAAAATATAGCTAAACAATTTATTCAAATCAAACCTCGACAAAAATAGGGATCAAATTAATTTAGGGGATTTCAACAAGAATGGGTTATGGGTTAATATTGGGGGTAAATCAATGAATGGCTTGTTAGGTTCAAGGGGGTTCACTAAGGATTAATTATGAATGTAAGCTTTTATGGAGTGAGTGGGTTAAACCTAAGTGCCTTTACCATCTTGATATAAAAAATCAATGGTGGTCTTGACATGCATAATCGAGGCAAGTTCTAGAATAACAATTCAATATTAACTTACTCATAGCAACAATAAAAGTGAGCATGAAAGAAATAATATATGCTCTATAGGTTCAAGATCTCACAAAAATTATGGCTTTTTTATGTTAACCCTGTGAATTTCAACTTTAACATAATACCTAAACTTGGGGAAATAGCCTAAAATTTTAAATTTTTAATACTAAAAAATCAACTTATCATGCTTGATTCTCTAATTACTTAAAGTTTAAACCATCAATTCATAAATACCTATGTTTTAATTCAAGATATATCAATAAAAACCATATTAATCAAAATTTATTCTAATGGTGATATGAGTGATTCATAAGAGAATAAGACAAAATTCAGAAATTTTTCTGATAGTGATATAATTGACCCCCCACACTCAAGATGTACATTGCCCTCAATGTACAAAGATAAAGTTAGTGGCAAATATAGATATAAGATTATAAGATCAGGAGAGAAGTGAAACTTTCTGAATGTTAAATGGATTCCTTGAATAGTAGTTATGGAAAGTGATCGGCTAAGGCAAGGAGGAGGATACTCCGGTGGTGGTAGAGGTTGGGTTCCACAACTACAGTGTCCAGCAAAAAGGTTATTGTGGTGGTCGGGCAAAACATGGCAGTCGTGGAGGACCTTTTCCAGTGGAGCTGTAAATTCCTAAGTAATAGTGAGCTTTGGAGCTCTTTATAACTACGATAAGATTAATAACTCTTTAGGAATATAGAGAAGCATGGTTATTCATAAAGAGATAGCTGAAAACATCAATTAAGTAATATAAATTGTAATACCTAAAAATGAAATAAAAACAGTCTTAGATAAAATTAAAAATATAGATATTAGGGCACACGACCGTGTATCTTTATTTCAGCCCGTGTTTTTCTTGGTTTTCATCTTTGGGCTTGTTGGTGCACATGGCCATGTCGCACAGCCGTGTTCCACTTCGTTCGCTTCTCCCATACCCGTGGATATATGCACACGCCCGTGTTAATTTGATAGGTTCAACCATGGGTGGTGAGCACGGGCGTGTCGTACTGCCATGTTGATTTGGCAGGATTGCCCACGGTCGCACGGCCATGGCCACTTATCGCATTCGTGTTTTGGGAAAAATTCTTGCTCTATTTTCACACGACTGTATCGCACAGTCGTGTCACTTTTCGTGTTATGAGCACGGCTTAAGACACTCCCATGTGCCTGGCCGTGTGGATTTGGGAAACCTGTGTTCAAAGACTCAGTTAGTGATTCAGATGTTAAAACTAGAATTTAAATAAATCAAAACCGTTAGTACTCGGGTTGCCTCCCGAGAAGCGCTTGTTTATAGTTTAAGCTCGACTTTACCTTATAGGTATATCTAGGGAGGTTCATGGAGTCGTATCTCCTCTCTATCGTCTTTAAAATTCTCACCGTTAAAAAGTTTGAGACGATGTCCATTTACCTTGAAAGTGCCTTGTGATGGGTGACTTACCTCTACTGTGCCATATAGAAAAACAGATTGAACTACGAAAGGCCCTGACCATCGTGATTTAAGCTTCCCAGGAAACAATTTGAGCCTCAAATTATATAACAGGACAAGATCTCTAACTTCAAATTGTTTGCGTTGCTTTAAACGAGCGTCGTGGCGGCGCTTTGTTGCTTCCTTGTATATGCGTGAGTTTTCATATGCATTGGCTCGCCACTCATCTAACTCGTTCAACTGCATCAATCTATTTTCACTTGCAAGTTTGGGATCAAGGTTTAGAAATTTAATAGCCCAAAAGGCTTTGTTTTCTAGTTCGAATGGTAGATGACAACATTTTCCATAAACAAGTCTGTAAGGTGATGTTCCTAGGGGAGTCTTAAAAGCAGTTCTATAAGCCCATAAAGCATCATCTACTTTTATCGCCCAATCCTACCTGTTTGATTCTACTGTCTTTTCTAGAATCCATTTGATCTCTCAGTTTGCCACTTCGACTTGTCCACTAGTTTGAGGATGGTAAGGGGTGGCTGTTCTGTGATAAACTCCGTATTTCTTAAGGGTTTTCTCAAATTGGGCGTTACAAAAATGAGTACCCCTATCACTGATAATTGCTCTAGGTGTTTCGAATCTAGAGAAGAGTTTCTTAAGAAATCGTACTACCACTCTAGCATCATTAGTAGGTAAGGCTTGGGCCTCTACCCATTTGGACATATAATCAACTGCTACTAAGATGTATTTATTCCCAAATGAACTAGGGAATGGACCTATGAAGTCAATACCCCAAATGTCAAATATTTCACATGAAAGCATATATGTTTGAGGCATTTCATCACGTTTGGAGATATTACCTGTCCGTTGGCATTTGTCACAAGAAGTAACATACCTGCTGGCATCTTTGAATAACGTGGGCCAATAAAAAACTGATTCAAGCATTTTATGTGTGGTCGTAGTTCCATTGTAGTGTCCTCTAGTCGGTCCTGAGTGGCAATGTTCCAAGATCTTCGATGCTTCTGACCTTGTAACGCATCTTCTAATAACTTGATCTGCACATATACGGAAAAGAAAAGGGTCATCCCGAAAGTAGTTTTTCACATCATTAAAGAATTGCTTCTTTTGCTGGTGTGTCAACCCTTTTAGGATAATGTTAGTTGCTAAAAAATTCGCAATGTCTGCAAACCAAGGTACCTCAGAATCAGATATACCAAAGAATTGTTCTTCAGGGAACGAATCATTTATTTCAACTTCATCTAGTTCTTTGGCATTTGAGTTCCCAAGCCTGGAAAGATGATCAGCCGCGAGATTTTCAGCTCCTCTCTTATCCTGAATCTCCAAGTCAAACTCCCACAATAACAGAATCCATCGAATGAGTCGAGGTTTTGCATCAATTTTAGTTAAAAGGTAGCGAAGGGTAGAGTGGTCAGTATAAACGACAACTTTAGACAATATTAGATATGACCGAAATTTATCGAATGCAAAAACCACAGCTAGAAACTCTTTCTTCATGGTGGTGTAGTTCTCTTGTGCCGCTGTCAAAGTTTTGCTAGCATAATAGATAGGTTGAAAATGCTTGTCTCTTCGCTGTCCCAAAATCGCGCGTACTGCAAAATCATTCACATCGCACATTAGTTAAAAAGGCAAATTCCAATCAGGTGCAATTATAATTGGAGCATTAATTAATTTATCTTTTAAAGTATTAAATGCTTCTAAACATTCCTGATCGAAATTAAAAGGCACATCTTTTTCTAGTAATTTAGTCAAAGGCTTAGCTATTTTAAAAAAGTCCTTAATAAATCTTCTATAAAAACTAGCATGTCCTAAAAAGCTTCTAATAGCCTTGATCGAACTAGTGGGAGGTAATTTTTCGATAGTTTCAATTTTAGATTTATCAACCTCAATCCCTTAACTAGAAATTTTATGCCCTAACACAATACCTTCTTAAACCATCAAGTGACATTTTTCCCAGTTAAGCACAAGGTTCATTTCCTCACATCTTATTAAAACTCATTTTAAATTTTTAAGGCAAAGATGGAAAGGTTTACCGAATACTGAGAAGTCATCCATAAGTACCTCCATGATGTCTTCTATGAGTTTGTCAAAGATGGCCATCATATAGCGCTGAAAAGTAGTAGGAGCATTACATAATCCAAAAGGCATTCTACGATAAGCAAACATACCATATGGACATGTAAATGTCGTCTTTTCTTGATCTTCAAGAGCTATTAGGATTTGGAAATAACTAGAGAGTCTGTTTAAAAAGCAGTAGTACATGTGCCCTGATAATCTTTCCAACATTTGGTCAATGAATGGCAAGGGAAAGTGATCTTTTCTCGTGGCATCATTCAGCTTCCTGTAGTCAATGCAAACTCTCCAACATGTGACTGTTCTTGTCGGGATTAATTCATTCTTCTCGTTGGTTACAACAGTCATGCCTCCTTTCTTAGGAACAACCTGCACTGGAATTACCCTAAAAACTATCAGAAATAGGATAAATAATTCCAGCATCTAAAAGTTTAATTACCTTAGCTTTAACAACTTCTTTCATGTTGGGGTTTAGTCGTCTTTGAGCTTACACACATGGTTTATATTCATCTTCCATTAAAATTTTGTGGGTGCAAAAAGAAGGGCTGATCCCTTTGATGTCAGAAATTTTTCAAGCTATGGCCCTTTTATGTTCTCTTAATACTTGGAGTAATTCCTTTTTCTCCTTGGGTCGTAAGCTAGAAGCAATAATCACTGGTAATGTAGAATTATTTTCGAGGAATGCATATTCCAAGTGATTTGGCAACTGTTTAAGTTCCAGTTTGGGGGGTTCTTCAATAGAGGGTTTTTGCTTAAGTTCATCGTTTGTGTTGATACCCTTATATTCTACTTGTCTTGAGACAGATTCATTGGAGTTCAGTTCAGTTTTTACCTTACCTATCTCAGAATTTTCATCATCTACCTCTCTGCCTTGGGTAAGATACAATTCCAACGTGTCCTCATGTATGATTTCTTGAAAACAATCTTGAGTAGCATGATCAATAGAGTCAATAAAATAGCATGAGTCATCTTGCTCCCTAGAAAATCTCATTGCATCATAGATTTTAATCTCTTCGTCTCCTACTCTAAGCACAAGTTTACCATCTCCCACATCAATAACAACCCTAGCAGTGGCTAAAAATGGACGACTAAAATTAAAGGCACTTCAACATCCTCATCCATATCAAGCACAACGAAATCAACAGGAAATATAAATTTGTCTACTTTCATAAGTACGTCCTCTATGATACCCCTAGGATATTTAACAGATCTATCAGCTAATTGAATACTCATCTTAGTGGGTTTAGGTTCCCCATGACCAAGTTTTTTAAACAGTTTATATGGCATCAAATTAATGCTAGCGCCTAAATCAGCTAGTGCCTCATCAACATTCAAACTACCAATTAAACAGAGAATAGTAAAACTTCCTGGGTCTTTCAGTTTGGTTGGCAGTTTATTTTGGAGTATGACCCAGCATTCCTCGTTGAGTTCCACTGTAGATAAGTCCTCAAACTTCCTTTTATTTGTTAGAAGCTCCTTTAAAAATTTTGCGTATGTAGGCATCTACGAGATAGCTTCAACAAAAGGTAAGTTGATGTGTAATTGCTTAAAAAGTTCAAGACATTTACTGAATTGTGCATCCATGCGGTCTTTCTTCAACTTTGCTGGGTATGGGATTGGTGGTTTATATTCTTTTGGCACTGGTTTGTCATTATTTTCGGGTTTTACCTCCTCTCCTTCATTTCTGTCGACTTCTTGCAGTGGTTTCTTTTCAGATTCAGCTAATACCTTCCCACTCCTCAGTCTAACTGCTTTCACATGCTCTTTTGGATTGGGTTCGGTGTTATTAGGTAGACTTCCTGGTGGTCTCTCTGAAATCATCTTAGCCAACTATCTAATTTAATTCTCGAGCCTTTGAATCGATGCTTGCTGATTTTTCAGTGCAGTTTCAGTGTTCTAAAAACGGGTTTCTGCTACTGAGATAAATTTTGTCATCATCTCCTCAAGGTTCGACTTTTTCTCTTACTAGTAAGGTTGTTGTTGAAAGCCTGAAGGGGGTGGTGGTCTTTGATTTCCTTGGCCTCCCCATGAGAAATTTGGGTGGTTCCTTCAACCTGCATTGTAATTGTTACTCTAAGGATTGTTTTGAGGTCTAGAGTTGTTACCCATGTAATTCAATTGTCCGTTCTCCATGTTGTGGCCATAGGTTGGATATTCTGAATCATTCATTCCACCTCCACTTGCATTGTACTGTATAACTGAATGTACCTGCGTGGAACCAAGTAAACCATCAATCTTTTTATTTAAGAGTTCTACCTGATTTGACAGCATAGTAACCGATTCGACGTTATAAACGCCTGCTACGTTAGTTGGTTTATTTCTCATGACTTGCCACTAATAATTATTCAATGACATCTCTTCAATGAATTCGTAAGCCTTTTCAGGTGTTTTATTGTTGATGGTTCCACCAGCGGCTGCATCAATTATCTGTCTCGTCGAGGGGTTCACACCATTGTAAAACATTTGAACTTGCAGCCATAGGGGTAATCCATGGTGAGGGCACCTTCGCAGTAGGTCCTTGTATCTCTCTCATGCATCGTAGAGAGTTTCTAATTCCATCTGCACAAAAGAAGATATATCATTCCTTAGTTTAGCTATTTTACTAGGTGGAAAACATTTGAGTAAAATCTTTTTGGTCATTTGTTCCCAAGTAGTGATTAACCCTCGTGGTAACGAATTCAACCACTATTTAGCCTTGTTCCTCAATAAAAAGGGAAATAACCGAAGGCAAATGGCATCATATTGATTTTAAACGTGTCGCAGAGTTCCAGAAAATTTGCCAAATGAGTATTTAGTTCTCGTCCTGCAAACCATCAGACTGAACAAACTGTTGTATCATTTGAATTGTGTTAGGTTTCAGTTCAAAATTATTTGCAGCAATAGCAGGCCTAACTATACTTGATTTAGTTCCTATTAAAGTAGGTTTAGCATAATCATACATAGTACGAGGAGCAGGATTCTGATTTACTGGATCAACAGCAATTGCAGGATGTAGCAGATTATTCTGGTTATCAGCCATTCCTTCGGTTGTAGTTGGAATATCATCCTCTTGCCCTTCCTCTATGTATTGTAAGCTTCTCCTAATTTCTCTTCAATTTCTGCGAGTTGTGTTTTCAATCTCACTATCGAAAAGTAATGGTCCTGACGAGTTTCTTCTAGTCATAAACTATAAAAGCCTGCCAAAAGAAAATAAAATAAAATTTAGTAAAACTAAAAATAAAACAAAATAAAATAAAATAAGAAAATAATGGCTAAAGTAATAAAAATTGAGTGTTCCTAATATTTTAGTTCCTCGGCAACGGCACCAAAAACTTGATTGTCACTCGTAATAAGTTTTAAATTTTATAATTGATCGTACTTGAACTAACTATTATCAAGATGAAGGCAAGCGTACCTATCGAACAGTAGTATAGTTTTAGCAAGACCGGATGTCGAACCCAAAAGAATTAAAAGTACTAGTATTAACTTTCTTTTTATTATCTAGCCTAAGAATAATGGAGGTTGTTTTATCTAAACTAATTAACTAACCTAAGAATGCACAGAAAGTAAATTGGGGAAATACTTTTGGGAAAACTGATTGATTTAGACAACACCCAAGGAAGAATCCACCTAGACTTCACTTGTTAATTGACTCTGAACCAGACGATTTATTCACTTGACTTGATCCATAGGAATCCCTGATTTATATTATTATCCCTATTCAAGACTAATAATGTCTAACCCTAGGTTGATTAATTGAAATCTCTTTCTAATTAAAACCCCTAGTGTTGCATTAACTCGAACTATGGATTCCCTTATTAGATTTGACTCTAATCTAGCAGATTTATGTCGTCTTATCTCTAGGATTGCATGCAACTCCGCTTAATTATGAACGATTTACTCTTAGACAGGGACTATTCATCCTCTGAATAAGCACATCAATACTTGAATCAATATCCTAGAATATTCAAACAAGAGTTAAAAACATAATTAAGAACAAATCAAGTATTTATCATATAGTTCAAAAAATATTAACAAGATCCGTCTTAGGTTTCATCCCCCTTAGGTATTTAGGGGATTTAGTTCATAATACTAAAAGAAAACATCTCAGAAGAATAATAATGACAAAACATAAATAAAAACCCAAAAACCCCTAAAGGAAATTGAGGGAGATCTTCAGTCTTGAAGGTGAATCCGGCTTCCGAGATGGATCAATCGTCTTTCTTCCAGTAATTCCTTGCTTCCTACTGTGTATGTCTCCTTTAATTCTCCTCTAGTGTGTTTAAATAGACTTCCCAATGCTTAAAATAGTCCAAAAGTAGCCTTTTCCAAATAGAACTAGACTTGGGCTCGACAGGGCCACGAGCGTGTGCCACGCCCATGTGCAACTTGCTTCAAATCGTGTTCAAGGCTGTGAAATAGACACACCCGTGTTAGGGTGACTTTAGGTCATGTTCAAGCCTGCTAAAAGGACACGGGCTTGTGTTCTACCCGTGTGAGGAAGTCCAGGCCGTGTTGATTTCCCACGTTGGCCTATTTTTTCTGTTTTTGGCCCGTTTCTCGTTCTTTTTACTTTCCTATGCTCACCTATGTATAAGATATGAAATTAAAGGATTAGGAGCATCAAATTCCATAAATCTAATGATAATTCATCCAAAAATGTGCTAAGCATGGGATAAAAATATGTATAAATGACGACTTATCAGGCGCTTACCACAATCCTCACAAGGTTAAATCCCAGTAAAAGCAACAGGAACCCCCACTGTAATTGGCCCATCAGGTCTGACCTTTTTCTTAGGCCTCTGAACAGAACTAGAGGGCTCCGAATCCCTCTTATTCTTACCTCTCTCTAAGTCCCTATTTTGGCACTCCACACGCTTAACCTCTTCTGTGATCTTCGCCTTATCTACCAAAACTGTGAACTCACGCTCCCTTCATGGAGTAATCAAAGCCCTCAAGCTGTCTCTCAAACCGTCCTCAAAACAGACACACTTTTCATACTCAGATGCCACTATGCCTTGAGCGTAACGGCTCAACCTCAGAAACTTAACCTCATACTCGGCCACAGACCTATCACCTTGTATGAATTCATGAGCTCACGCCTATGAGCATCTATATAGCTCACCCCCATGTATTTCCCTTGGAAGGAAGTCTTAAAGAAATCCCAGTTTAGATGATCAGGCGGAGTATCCTCCTCAACCGTTAATCACCACTAATATGCCTCGTCACAAAACAGAGAAACTGTACCCTTAATTTTCTACTCAAGGGTACAGTCTAAATCATTCATAATTCTCCTAGTGGCCTCCAACCAATACTCAGCCACAGTAGGGGGATTCTAGTGACACCCTTAAACAACTCAGCACCATTAGACCAGAGTCGTTCTATTACCGACCCACGGCCCTCAGATCTAGAATGGGGTCCAACAACCCTTTCCAATGTCCTCAACATGGCTTGGGATAGTGCGTCGTCCCTAGCCGAACAGCTTTGAGACCCAGTCTTAGTAGTATGCAAAATCGATGTCTCACTCGTATCTAAGTTTGGCATATTACCCAGAGAAGAAGACTCAGCTCGAGCCCCCCTAAGACTCTTACAATGGCCATGAATACCACGTCCGTGAGTTCCACGTGCGCTCATCGTAAAATCCAAAATTTTTCTACATTACAAAGTTTTATGCATCAGTTCCAATTTTTATTAACAGATATTTTATGCGTAAACTATTAGAAGTTCTGTAACAGCCCGATTTTGGGCCTAGTCGGAACAGTGGTTTTGAAACCACTCACCCGAGGTCAGAGAAAATATTTTTGATATTATTTTATGTATTATAGCATGATTATATAAGTGCATGAAAATTTTGGTGAATTTATTTTAGCAATTGCATGCTTAATTGCGAAAAAGGACTAAATCGCATAAAGTGCAAAAGTCCCATTTTGATAGCGAAGGGTGTTAAATTGCCATGAATCATAATTCGGAGGTATTTAAAGGACAATTAGGCCAATTTTAGAAAGGTTTTCGGCCATAGGGGATAAGTTGGTCAAAAAGTCAAAAATCTAGGTGGTTTGGTGACTTAATTGAATAAAATAAAACAAAATGACTTCATCTTTTCATTCTCTTCTCCTACCACCAAAATTTTCATCCATTGGAGGGGTTTTTGAGCTTCAAAATTTTAGTAACTTTAAGCCTTTGCAAGTAAGTGAATTTGATGACTTTTCTTGAGTATTTTTGTACTTTTGAGACCCTGGTAGCATGAGCTTTCTAATGGGGGATTATTTTGTAAAATGGTTGAAAGTATAGGGTTTTTCCATGAGAGAATTTAGGTTTTTTTTTTTGAATTTTTATGAAAGAAAATGAGTCTTGGATGGGTAATAAACAACTTTTGTGAAGAAATTTTCATAGAAACCCTAACTAAGGACCATTTTGCATAAGTTGTAAAATAGGTTATAAATGCATGAAATAATGCAAATTGTGGACTACCTCTAGTATAAAAAGTATTTGTCTAGGTTTGATTAGTGAGAAAATGTGATAAAAATCAAATTTCGAGCCTAGGGGTAAAATGGTCATTTTGTGAAAGCCTAGGGGCAAAATGGTCATTTTGCCCAATTATAAATTTTTGAGTGTCTATATTGATATGTTGATTAAATGAATGAATTTTATCAATATAGATCAAGAGAAGCGTGATTCGGGTCTTGATCAGGGTAAGAACAAAGTTTACGAGGATTAAGCTTGTTTCCATCATTTTGTACCGAGGTAAGTACATATGTAAATAACATGTCATTGTAGCTTACTTTTAAATGTTTTATTTTTATCATGTATCATAATTTTACTTGATATCATGAAAGTATAAATAATGTGATATAAGAGTAACATATGTTATGAACAAGTGCGACAACGTCAGGTTAGATACGAGATCCCGTCGAACCTCAGAAATAGTATAGGATACAAAAGGTAAATTATGAGAAATTGAGTGGTCTGAACTTATGAGTTGAGTCTGAGTTCATGAGATAAGTGAGATATGTAATGTGGGTTCGGGTACGGACTTTGTGTGCAGACCCGTGAGTAGCTCAATGAGCAGGCATTACGTGATAAAGCTATGGGGTCTGGGTACTGACTTAGTAAAAAGGCCCGTGAGTAGCTCAAATATTCAAGTATTTCAAAGTACTAAGTACCTTTGGCTACTTGTATAGTACTTAGGAGTAAACTATTCGCGTATTCGTTGGCACTTCCGAGTGTCTAACGGGTAACTCGGTGAATGGATTGGCGATACTTCTAATGAGGTAATGTTAGTAGAGAGAATAAACTTGAGTTATTTTACAGGTAATTATAGGTATGTGTACTAAACTCTGGAATGAGGACTTTAGTATGTGATGAGATGTAGTAACTATGCATAAAAGAAGTGTAGATCAAGATAATGAGGTTAAAACGATATATCATTTAAGTTTGATAAACCATTGCTTGATGAATGTGTTCTAATTACATTTATTTGCATATATGTACTTACTAAGCTCTCATGCTTACCCTCTTTCCTTTCCCTTTTCTTATAGTGCCGCCAAAGTAGTTCGAGGATCATTGTCTATGTCAGAGAAGCAAGCCACACTATCCATGAAGCACTTGGTATAGCTAGTTTTATTATTTTGATTATGGCATGTATAGGAACTTTTGATTTTATTTTGTTGCCACATTGTTTTGGGGCCAAAGGTGTTGGCTTGTCTTAGCATTTGACTCATTTTGTATAAGGCCATGAAAATGGCTAATATTGTAAGTCTTTATATGAGTGCAAAGTAGTCTTTTGTGAATGTGAGATTGTTGGCATGATTAAATTTATGAAATGTATATAGGCCTTAGCTATGGTTGTTGGTTGAGAGATCATATTAAGTTAGACTTTAATGTGTTAATTGGTATTAATTTATGTTTCAAGGTGGCATAGGGCTTGGTAAATAGCCTGATATTGTCCATATGGGTAGACACACAGGCGTGTGTCTAGGTCGTGTGTGACTCATGGCTAGCCCCATGGGCGTGTTGCCCGGCCATGTGTCCCCTGCACGTAAAAATTTCAAGTCAGTATGCATGGTAGTAAACACACGGGTAGATACACGGCCGTGTGGAGGACACGGTCTCTGGCCACGAGCGTGTGCCTTGGCCATGTGCCCCTAATTGGTTGCTGACTTCAGAAATAGAATGTCAAGGTTTTTAGACACGGGCGTGTCATGGCCATGTGAGGGACACGGGCCACAGACACTAGGGTGTGTCAGGCCGTGTGAAAACCCCTGTAGGTTCGAATATGGAATTTAATCCACATGGGCATGGGACACGGACGTGTCCTTAGGTGCTTAGGCCGTGTGTGTCACACGGGCCATTAGCACGACCATTTCATACTGGCCACATGGGTGTGTGCCCTATTTCAAGGGTCATTTTATTAAATCAATTTAAGGACCTGATTTGGTCCCGAGTAGTTTTCAAAAGATGTTTTGGACATTATAGGCCCATAATAAGAAACTTTATACAGAGTTTGAAAAAGTTTTAAATTGACTGAGTCTTAATAACATAGAAATGTTTGTATGCAGTGTGTTAAGTATGGTAACGCATCGTATCCCGTCCCGGCGTGGGGCTTGGGTATGGGGTGTTACAAGTTCAGAAGTGTTTTAAAGATTTTAGTCTCTAACTATCTTAATACAGTTTCAGAAAGTACTATCTAAAGTGTTTTCAGGATATACTATCTAAGTTTCAGAAGTACTTACAGGATCGACACCGAAGACTCGGTGTACCACATACTTTCTCAAATTATCCAAATTCTTTAAAAATCAATTCTTTTTGAAACACAATTTTGGAACCCAAAGCTTGAGTTTTCAAGCTGACTCTGATACCATTAAATATAACAACCCAAACCCAGCCTAGACGTTATAGCTGAATCCGGGGGTGTCACAAAAAATGTGTTTGGAAACGAAGTCAAAATGTTAAAACCATTTCAAAATTTTCAATTTTTATTTGCTTGTATCCAATGTTAAAACGTTATCTAATTAACTAATTTTCCTTTAAACGTGTTTTACAGTAGAAGCTTACGAAAATTGTTGTATTTCAAAAAGGCAATTCATATTTCTATTAAAACGTTTGTTTGCGTAAAAATCGTCATTTTCATAAAAAAATTTTCCAAATCATGCCAATTATCAAGAAAATGAAACCAAAACCAAAACAAAATCCATACAGTCCAGAGAGTCCCAGAAATTACAAACTCTCAATTAAATTAAGAAATATTAAGTAAAAACCATAAAAATTACTAAGCATAATAGTTCTTAGTCAAGTGGTCACCACTGAGACTCCGTGGCACCGGCCAGCCTAAATCTGTGGATTACCTGAACAGAACAGACAAGTAGATGTGAGTTTTAGTAACCTCAGTGTGTAACCCAATAGAATTAAGCATGCAAACATACAGAAATCTCATATGCGATCAGATACAGATTTGGGCTCATGCCCATTTCAAATACAGTCAACAGAATCAGATATACAGATTAGAATATATAGAATCCTACCTCAATCCTCTACACACCAACTCTGACCATCCCAACACACCATGTGGGGTTAAAAACACCCACCCATCCCTACACGCCATATTGTGCCATTACGACACAAGTCAGATAATGTATAGCCAAGCTGGCAGAATATAGGCGAAGGTCACCTTTCAGAACACTTCCTCCATATATACAATCCTACCCAAAAAAGAGTTACATAAATTAGATACAGAATTTACAGATTAAACATACTCAACATGCTTATATAGAGATAATAGAGATTCATGTAGCAAAATAGATAGACATGCAAAATAGTGTCCTACTTAGAACATACTATTAGAAATACTAGATCACATAAACTAGGGTTTAGTTAGCCCTTACCGATCCTACGATAGGCCCACAGTCGATCGGAACAACCTGTGCGACCCTATAGAAATTTTAGAAATATCGGCCTACATACCCGTATGGGCCCACACGCCCGCGTGGCCTACACGCCCAGTTTGGCCTTACCCTTGCGGCCCACACGACCTAGCTAAAAATTCACACGCCCGTGTGGGCCCACACGCCCAACTTCTCCTAACCCGTGTAGCCCACACGGCTACACTCCAGCCACCACATAGTCGTGTCTTGTACACGACTGCACCTTCATCAAACACATGGCCGTGTCTCACACACGAAAACCACACAGATGACTACACGCTCGTGTGGCATCGACATGAGGCAATTTTGGCTTTCTTGAAATCTCAATTTTCGTAATTTGGAAACACACCTGATATGATTTTGATGCTAAAACACTCCTAAGCCACACAGTACCCAGAAATGCTGAATGACTTCGACTATGATTTCGCGAGAGAAGAGTCACATTCTTCACGATTTGCTACAAAACATACGAAAGAAGAGAACCAGAAACACCACAATTAACAGAAATATGAAGATAGAAATTGATGGAAAGAAATGAGAGGAAATTGATGGGGGGATCAAAAATAAAACGTCAGAAAAGGGGGAGAGGGTTTTTTCAGAAAAAGAAAGGAATGAGAATAACCACTCAGAAAAATCTAATATCCTATCCCTAAATTTTCTCCCACTCCCCACTCCCCACTAACCCACTAACTCACAACCACCTTAGAATTTCGGTTCCTTCCAAATTCTATCAAATACCCAAATTAAAAATAATACCCACACTCGCGTAAGGATTCGAACACAGAACCTCCAACACACCAACTCCCTCACCACTCGAACCAATGGGCTCATTCTTATATGAATTAATAGACAATTTTAAATAAGCCCACTCAACAAGGTTAAGGCTTAGATCAAAAATAACAAAATTAAAAAATTTTGGACTTGAACCCAAGACCTCACCCACCCACCCAGAACACTTAACCACTAAAGCAGATACATATTTGTGTCAAATATTTACAGAAACAAAAATAAATAAGTCAGGGCATTACAATAATAATTCATGAGAGGATATTTGTAAATAAATGATGTTATAAATATGTTTCAATAGGAATTATGGTAACTTTATAGAGATGAATTACTTTTGTTTAATAGTTGTAAAGGGGATCCTTTGAGGACATGGGTTACTTACTTTTTGAATTCCTACTTGACTGCGGGTTAGGTATTTACTGATGTTCTACGAATTAGCATCCACGACAAATCCCATACTCAGTGTTGGTGATGTATTTTCTTTTCGAGTCTTGGCATGTACTTAAGAGGTTAATTTTGACATAACGATCTTTTGTTTTTAGTGTTGTAGTCCTATAAGTTATGAATGTGTAACTTAGAACATAGTTGTATATAAATTCTTTAAGTTGTTCATGTAAATGCTTTCATTGGTGATTGTTCTAGTAAATTGCTCACTTTGGTATTATATTAATGATGTGTTTGAGTTAGTATTAGAAGAAAGTATATATATAAATTTTTATTTGGTTGATGTTGAATGTGAGTAATTGGTTTGAGTAATGAATCTACTCATCCAACTTATTTGAATAATTGAACTTTGTTTGATGTGCCTATGAATGGTATATTAGTTAGATGATGAATAAATGAATTGTTGGTTTATGTTGGATATCTAAAATATGGTGTCAATGGTGGCATATTGGTGAGGCACTTAAGATGGTTGTTTTAGCATGTTTTGAGTATGTTTAAATGTGTTTCGAATAAGTTTAATGGTTGATGAATTGGTTGCTTAGTGTCCAAGAAATCACAAATTGGTAAACTTGAGTTTTAAGGTACATTTAGGTTCACACGGCTTGGGACACGGGCTACCACATGGTTGCGTGGCCCACACGATCTTATGTCTTATTAACTTTAGGAGCAAGTTTCACGCAGCCTAGCACACGGCCAGCGACACGGCCTTGTGTCTTAAAATAGTGAGTTACACTAGTGGATTTAAGGGTTGGGACATGGCCGTGTGTCTGGACTTCGAATATCCACATGGTCTGGGTTGTGACACACGGCTTGACCACATGGCCGTGTGTCTCCTATTTCCAAAATTTAGAAAATTTTCCCAACCTTTCCCATTTGGTTTTGAATTGACCCTAGAGTTTTAGAGCCTTGTAAATTCATTTTAAGGCTCGTATGGGTACGTTTAGTTATGATTGGTATGTGATTTGATTTATTATCATTATTTTTGAATATTTTTGTTAAAAAGCAAATGTTAAAATTTTGAATTATTATCATAATACATTGTGACCCAATCCAGCGACGGAGACGGGTTAAGGGTGTTACATTTAGTAGTATCAGAGCTACATGTTTAATTGATTCTTGGACTAAATCGAGCTCGAAATTGAGTCTAGAGGTACATGCCAAAGTTGAATTAAATTTGAGTTGGGATTTGATGTTGATTAATATCATTCTTATTTAATAGTTTAAAAGATTTCAAGTGATACTAATAACGTAGTTGACCAAGAAATTCATATTGGTGATGAATCTAATAGGGATTTGATGAATCTGAATTTGTAACACCGAGGTGTTCATGCTGATGGTATTCGACAACCAAATACTAACAGAGGCCCAAATGAAGGGCAATGTGAAACTTATATATTACAAGTCATAGCGGAAGCTCTTCAAAGGGTAGCAGGAGCTACTCCTCTGGCACTACCTGCACCTACAGTGAAGCGAGCTCATACTAAAGAACTGAGAAGATATGGTGCTACAGAATTTGCTAGGTTAAAAGGAGTTGACTCGTCAATGGCTGAGTTATGGTTGGAATCAATGGCTAGGGTTCTTCAACAACTTGAATGTAATTCTCGAGAAAGTGTCATTTGTGTTGTTTCGTTATTGCAAGGTGAAGCCTACACTTGGTGGCAAATTATTACACGACACGTTCCTACAGAAGCTATAGATTGGAAATTATTTCAAGCAGAGTTTCAAAAGAAATATGTTGGGGAATTATATCTCGAGGACAGAAAACATAAATTTATTTTGTTGAAGCAAGGAGATTTATCTGTGGTGGATTATGAACGGGAATATATGCGACTCAACAAGTATGCTATAGAACTCATTCCTGCCAAAAAAGCAAGTTGTAAAAGATTCCTACGTGGAATACAAGATGAAATTAGAACTCAGTTAGTTGCATTGAAGATTAAAGAGTTTACGAATTTATCTAAGCGAGCAAAAATGGTGGAACAATCTCTGGGATTAAGCAAGAAATTTGAACTTTCTCGTGTTATACGAAAAACTATTTTGGGACTCTCGATTCATATTCAGTACTGAAGAAAAGTAAAGGGTCTTGGGATATGGGGAAGTCAGTTGACAACATCAAATAGAATGCAAGATGGTCAACCAAAAATTTTTGTTAGGAGTGTAAAAAGGCCAAATAAAAGTTCTGAAATGTTGACCTATGAGTATTGTGGTAAGAAGCACTGAGGAAAATGCTAGAAATTGACAAAGTGTTGTTTCCTTTGTGGATCATTGGAGCATTTCACTAGAAAGTGTCTGAAGAACGAAAATGATACACCTGACGATTCACAGAAAACCGCCGCCACAGTTAGGGGTCGAGGGACGAGTAAAGGTGGATCAGTTTTGAGGGGCGGATCAAGAAAAAGTAATGAAATATTTGTTGATCAACCTAAGGCCAGAGAGCTGGCTCATGCTTACATGGTGCAAACACGTGATGAGGGAGATGCTATTGAGGTTGTAGCATGTATTTTTCCTATTATTCTCCACTCCTGTTTATATTTTAATATATCCTGGTTCTTCTCATCGTATGTCAATACTAATATGGTTAAGTTAGGGAAAATGAAATCTGAAATGTTAAGAGTAGCTATGTTTGTGTCAAATCCGTTGGGCCAAACAATGTTTGTCAATCAAGTTCATAAGCAATGTCCATTAAAAATTCAAAATTTGACCTTTCCAGTGGATTTTTTTAATTATGCCTTTTGGTGATTTGGATGCGATTCTGGGTATGGATTGGTTAACCGAGCACGGGGTAGTTCTAAACTATCGAAAGAAAAATTTTTGGTTCAAGATTCAAATAGTGAGATTATAGAAGTTAATGGTGTTAAAACGAGTGGTTCAAATCAGATTATCTCATCGATTTAAGCTAATAAGTTGTTGAAATAGGGTTGTGAAGCTTTTCTAGCTTATGTTATAAATTCAAAAACTGGGGATAGTGAAATCAGTAATATTCAAACTATTTGTAAATTCTCTGAATTGAAAGAATTGAAAATTCAACTACAAGACTTACTGGACCATGGCTTTATACGTTCCCTGGAGAGCTCCAGTTCTATTCGTTAAAAAGAAAGATGGCTCGATGCGACTTTGTATTTACTACCGACAACTGAATAAGTTGACAATTAAGAACTAATAGCCTCTTCCTCGTATCAATGACTTGTTCGATCAACTAAAGGGGGCTTCAGTCTTATCTAAGATTGATTTAAGATCGGGTTACTATTAGTTGAAAGTGAAAGATAGTAACGTACTGAAAACTGCCTTTCGTATGCATTATGGCCACTACGAATTTCTAGTGATGCCCTTCAGATTAATGAATGCTCCTGTGGCATTCATGGATCTCATGAACCATATTTTTCAACCTTACCTTGATCAGTTTGTGGTAGTTTTTATTGACAATATTTTGATTTATTCAAAATTGGAAGTTCAGAATGAACAACATTTGCGTATTATTTTGCAAGTTTGTGAGAAAAGCAATTGTACAGGAATTTCAGTAAATGTGAATTCTAGTTAATTAAAGTGGTATTTTTTGGGCATGTGATATTAGCTTATGAAATTCGAGTGGATCTGAAAAAGATTGAAGCAATTATTCAGTGGAAAGCACCAAAAAGTGTGTCAGAAATCCGTAGTTTCCTTGGCTTAGCTGGTTACTACCGAAGATTTGTTAGTGGATTTTCAAAAATAGGTTTGCAATGACAATGCTGTTGCAAAAGAACGTGTAGTTCGTTTGGAGCGAACAATGCCAAGAAAGCTTTGAGAAACTGAAACAGATGTTGACTGAAGCACGAGTTTTAACTTTACCAGAATCAGGAAAGGATTTTGTGGTTTATAGCGATGCCTCGTTGAGTGGGTTAGGCTACGTTTTGATGTAAGAAGGTAAGGTAATTGTGTATGCATCCCGACAGTTAAAATCTCAGGAACAAAACTATCTGACACACGATTTGGAGCTAGCTACTGTGGTTTTTGCTCTAAAAATTTGAAGACATTACCTCTATAGTGAAAAGTGTCATATTTTTATTGATAATAAATGTCTTAAATACCTCCTAACTCAAAAGGAGTTAAATTTAAGAAAATATCATTAGGTCGAGGTTTTGAATATAGATTACCACCCTGATAAAGATAATGTCGTGCGGATGCGTTGAGCTGAAAAACGGTAGTAGAGTTGCGAGTGATGTTCGCTCAACTTAGTATTGATAGTGGCGGTAGTTTACTGGCCAAGTTGAGAATCAAACTAGTATTATTTGACCAGATTAGAGAAGCATAGTTAGCGGACAATAAATTTTTGGAGAAAAGAAAAATGGTTCAAGATGGCTCAGTTGAAAATTTCAGCATCGAAGATCATGATTGTCTGAGATTTCGTAACCGAATCTGCGTTCCTAATGTTGTTGAGTTAAAAGAATTGATACTCTATGAATCACATGATAGCCCTTTTGCTTTGCACCCCGGTGGAATGAAAATGTATTGTGATCTTTGATAATTATATTGGTGGCCTGGCATGAAAAGGGAAATAGTCGAATTCGTGGCTAAATGTCATCAGTAGGTCAAGGCGAAACATCAAGTTCCCACCGGATTACTTCAACCTATTTCCATTCTAGAATGGAAATGAGAACGCATAACGATGGATTTTGTAACCAGATTACCGTTATCCTCGAACAAGAAAAATGCTATTTGGGTGATAGTCGGTCATTTTTTAAAGTCTGCTCATCACTACAAAAACTAGCTGAAGTCTATATTCGAGGTTTTGGAAACAATTTCATGAGTTACTCGGTACAAGGCTAAATTTTAGCACAGCTTTTCACCCTCATACAGATGAACAATCTGAACGTGTTATTTAGATTCTGGAAGATATGCTCCAAGCCTATGTGATTGATTTTGAATTGGGTTGGGAATGTTATTTCCCTTTGGCTAAGTTCATGTACAATAATAGTTTCCAATCGAACATTCAAATGGATCCATACGAAGCTTTATACGGTCGAAAATGTAGTACACCTGTATGCTGGTCTGGATTAAGTAAGAAGAAAGTGGTTGGGGTAAAATTGATTCAAGAAACGAAAAATATGGTCAAAGTGATTCGAGACAGATTGAAAGCAGCTTTTGATAGACATATATCTTATGCAAATTTGAAATGTCGGAACATCGAGTTTGCAGTAGGTGATAAAGTATTTTTAAAGGTTTCGCCATGGAATAAAATTTTTCGATTTGGTCGAAAGTGAAGTTGAGTCCTCATTTTATTGGACTGTATGAAGTTATAGAAAGAGTAAGACTGGTTGCTTATAGGTTCATATTGCCTATAGAGTTACAGAAAAGACACGACATATTTCATGTGTCGATGCTTAGAAAATATAGATCGGATCCATCTCATATCATTTCTACAGAAGAAATTGAAATTCAGTCCAATCTATCATACCAGGAAGAACTAGTTAAAATTTTAGCTCGTGAGGTGAAAGAGTTGCGTAACTAGTGAGTTCTTCTAGTGAAAGTTGTAACACCTTTAACCTGTACCCATCACCAAAACAGGGTTTCAGACCATTACCAAAACATTCAAAACATTTTTTTCCATTAATCTACATAAATTACTATTCATATTCGGAGATCATCCATAACGTCCCTTGATCGGGCCCTCCAGGCCCAATACTAGCACTAGAATCAAATCGGGACTTAATCAGGACCTCTAAGAATTTTTCACGAAATTAGAAAATTTTTCCAAGGTGAAGGGCTCACATGCCCGTGTGGCCAAGGGACACGCCCGTGTGGCCCTGGCACACACTTGTGTTGGAGGCCTTGTCTGACCCCGTGTAACTCTCTAACTTACACACACGACCATACCACACGCCCGTGCGCTAGGCCGTGTAGTTGATTAATTCAATTCAAAATTAGGTACAGGTTTCACACGGCCAAGACACACGCCCATGTTCTAGGTGTGTGGCACACACGGCACACGCCCGTGTCTCTGGTCGTGTGCTCAATTCTGAGCATTCTGTTTCTCAAAATTAAGGTGCAGGGGACACATGGCTTAACCACATGCCCATGATACCAGGCCGTGTGTCACACACGGTCTAGACATACGCCTGTGGGTCTACCCGTGTGGACAAAATAGAGCTATTCCTAGCTTCGTTTCTCACCCAAAACTTCACCCAAGACCCGCACTTGAAACACACAACCAATACCAACCATTCCAAGCATTTAAAATAGGCAAATTCATCATTTAATAAGGTATACCATTGCATGCATAGGTGCTTATAAACTTACCTTAGATTAACTTAGGCAATAGCAACCTTTAATAACATATTCATACTATAACACATGTGTATATGTATATCATAATAATCTACTTAGTAATACCAAAATAAACCATTATTAGCCATTAATGGCTAGGTTACAAAATAACATTTCAAGCCACTATTGGCCAAGTTGTCCTATACATGCGATTATACCAAAATGATTTTACTAAGTATACCCAAAATGACTAGTTGATAGCATGACGATGCTCCAATAATCTCTAACCCTCGTGAGCTTCCTAGCACTATAAAACAGGGGAAAATAAAATGTAGTAAGCATTACATGTTTAGTAAGTTCGTATAACGGAAACTAAACTTACCAATCGTGCTTATTAATTATAAGCATACAATGTTATGTTTCCATCCATTTGGCTAAATTGCCTAATCACGTACATTCAATCAAACATGTTAGTCACCAAAATCTTCATATCAATCAAGTAACATAGATGAGCTCATCAAGTAATATTCTTTCAAGTTATTATCATTTCATCTCAAGATTTTCATGCCATGTCAAGAGTTTTATGTCCGTTTAATAATTAAATTTCGATGGATGCTCAAGTAGTACACTCGAAGTGTACGATTCAATAATCCGTCAATTCCTTATTCAAGGGAACCCCTTAGGGCACTTAACCAAGAAACACTCTCTCTGAGCTACATATCGTATAACAGGATTATCAGCCCAGGCTAAATCCATTATATAACATATGCTTAGAGGGGCTAAACCCTAATCATAACGTATGCTCGAGAGATATTATATCGGGATTACCCGTCTGGGCTAAATCCTTTTTATAACAAGGTCAATGGGTGTAACACCCCCTAAACCTTTTTTTCGACATCGAAACAGGATTACGAAGCATTACTAGTCACACAGTTTAAAACATGAATAATACAAAATTATTATTCATTATACTGTTCAATAATTTGTCTTATTGACCCTTTAATAGACCTTCGAGGCCCAAAGAAGAGGTTAGAAACAAATCGGGACCCGATCAAAGGCTTATAATTTTTTTTGTAAATTTCCAAAATTTTCTTTTGAACAGTACCCACATGCCCGTGTCGTCTAGGAGACACGCCCGTGTGTCCCTAAGACATGCCCGTGTTGTCTCTCTGTGTGACTCACACGGCCAGGACACGCCCGTGTCCTTTACCCATGTAACTCTCTGACTTATTGTTCATGAACAAATTCGTTTCACACGGCCAAGACACACGCCCGTGTGCTTAGCCCGTGTGGAATTATTTTCAATTCGAATCTAATGCAATTTTCACATGGCTAGGGCACATGCCCGTGTGTTGTGGCTGTATGCCTCACACGGCTGAGACACACGCCCGTGTCTCTACCCGTGTGGCTATTCCTGGGCATTCTGTTTACAACATTTAAAATGCAAGGGACACACGACCTAACTACATGCCCGTGTATAAGCCGTGTGTCTCACACGGTCTGATCACACGTCCGTGTGCCAGGCCGTGTGGACTCAAAATGAGCCTTATAGTTCAATTTTACCAACCCTGCAAACCATGTATAACAAGCAACTTAAAATCAAATCTTTTAACCAATCCAAAACATGATTAAATACATCAAAAACATGTCAAAACTGTCAATATAACGATCTAACTCATGTATGTTTATAGGTATCTAACATAGATTTTCTAAACATTATATTTAAATACCATCCAAATCAATTCAAAATTAAATCATGAAAATGACTATATTATAAGACGTATATTTATATATATATAGACTAACCAATATCTTCTTATACACCTTTAAGATTCACATCTCAAAATGACTTCAAAAGACAACCTAGGTACATGCCGTTTTTCAAAAGAGAAAATGTATCACCACGTATTTGAGTTCGGGATCAGCTTGGATGCTGAGTCGTTAATCACTTTCATACCTAACCTGCGCACGGAAACAAACCGTACACTAAGTATACACTCAGTGGTATTTCTGTAAACCAACACTTAAATCAATTAATTAATTCAAATGCATTTAAACTATAAGATTTCTATTATATAACAAATATTTATTTCCGCAACTCACTTTCAAGGAAATATTCAATTGAATTCAAAATCAATTAATAAAAATTAGTTATTCAGTACAGTAGTACAGTCATTCAGTTGTTCAGTATAGTAGTTTACCCCTACTAACATAACTCGGACCTAGACGGATACACGGATCCAACCAACACACCAGTACGACACTCAGTGCCTCATCGTCTTTGCCGAAGTAAACAGTAACAGTAGGGTACTCAGTACCTCATCGGATTAAACCAAAGTAACAGTAATAGTACGGCACTTTTAGTGCCTCATCGACTCGAGATCAAAGTATCCCTGAACACTTCCAATCCTATGGCATGCCAACTATATCTGACTTAGCCCGATACTGTTAATAGGGTATTCAATTCACTTTCAATTTTCAGATAATAGTCAATTCACTCTACGATTCAATTTTCACAACTTATTTCCATCCAATACAAAAATAGCAATTATTACCACAACCTCACTTACCATACACATTAAAAAATAAAAGCAACACTTAAATTTTTAAGTTCGGTTTATAGAAATACAAACCGTAGTTCTCGGATTACTCTTCGTCAACTTTCTCTTTTCATTTCTTTGTCAATGTCTCCGATACCACGTTAGCAATTAAGCTTCAAACTTCAAAACCTTAATTTTCACTTTTTCTTTCTTTCCTTCTTTCTTTCTCTCTTTTTCGTTTCTTTCTCTGTTCTAATTATTTACGCTTTTTACTTTTTTTTCTTTTTATTTATTTTATTTTTTGTTTTATTATTAAATTACATTTTAGTAATAATTATTATTTACTTAAATAATAATTAAATACATACATGTATTACAAATGTATTTATAATACTTTTTACACTTGTATTTAATTTTTACCATACATTTGGCACTTATGACTTAATTGGTAATTTAGTCCCTTCACTTTTCTTAATTCTATAATTCAAATTTCAAACTTTATTCAATCTAGTCCTTATACTAAATTAAGCTTAATCTAAGCTAATTCACTTAACTAAAATCTAATTAATCACTCAACTAACATTCGTAAATATTTCTAGTAAATATTTACGAACCCGATTTACGAAAATAGTAAGCTAGAAACACGATTTTTGATACCCATAAATTTTGGGTCATTACAATGGGTTTACTCGTCTGAGCTAAATCCCATCCGCAGCAAATGCAAGACCTTATTAGTTTCGGGAAAACGCATATAATCATCGGAATTCACATTCAATCAAGACTTAACCCTTTATCACCATTTCAAGCATGTATCAAATTTTCCATCATAGCATACAAGTAAGTACATAAATATAAGTTACATTCCATGCAACACAACATTCAATTTAACATATTTACATGCCTGATAAAGTTACATGAACTTACCTCGACACTTGATTGCGTAAAAAGTCTACTAATTCGTAACCTATTCTTTTCCTTGATCTAACCTCGAATTAGTGTTGTCCAGATCTATATAAATGAATTTAACTATCAATTTCACACATTTCATATTTAAATGGACTCAATTTACGTCCTAGGTAAAATTACCATTTTGCCTCTAACTTTTTCATAAATTTTGATTTTGTCCTTAGGCCCAGAAAATGAAACTTGTGCAAATTACTCCCTATTCCAAGCCTAACCAAAGCCCCATTACAAATTTTCCAACACATGTATTCATAAAATTTTAGAATTTTTCATCAAATTTTACAAATTTACATTCTAGTCCCTAAATCATGTTTTCATTAAAAATAACTTTGTAAAAGTTGTTTATCTATCAATAATCTTTCATTTTCTACCATAAATTTCTAATTTCCAGCATATACATCCATGGCCCATTTTTCATACCTTGATAACTTTTCAAATTAATCCCCTAAATAGAGAGATTAGACTATCTCGATTTCAAAAATATAAAAATCATTAAAAATGGGACTTGATTTCATACCTTTTCAGGCTTGGTAAGTTGTCTTCCTCTCTCCTAGGGTTTGCATGGAATTTTTGGGGAAGATGATTTGAAATTAGATGATTATTTCTTTTTATTTAATTACCATCTTTTAAATTTAGTGATTTCCAATTTAGTCCCTTGCCCTTTTCTAATTTTTTCCATGGATGAGTCATTAAAATATCTAGTAACTACTCTTCAATGGTCTACTTACCATATAAGGACCTTAAATTTTGAATTCCATAGCTATTTCATACCTATAGCTACTAGAATCCAACTTTCGCATCTTATGAGATTTAGTCCTTCTCATAATTAAACACTAAATCGATAATATTTTCATATCAAAATTTTCACACGACATATCTACATATTATGGACCATATAATAAAATAAAACATAAATTATATTTTCGGATTGGATTTGTGGTCCCGAAACCACTGTTCCAATTTCACTAAAAAATGGACTATTACAAAAGTTCTTTAGCGTAGCCATAATGTCGAGGAAGCGATGTGGGAGTCAGAGGAAATGATGACGTCTCAATATCCCCACCTCTTTTCAGGTAAATTTCGGGAACAAAATTTCTTAAGGGGGAGATTTGTAATGACCCGAAAGTCAGCGGTGCCAGAAATATGGTTTCGGGACTCCATTTTCATAAACCAAATTCGTAAATATTTTTATTAAAATATTTATGGAATTATGTTAGAAGTAAATTAAGGTACAGGGGCTTCATTGCTTAAGTGAAAAAAGTATAATGGTTATTAAACTATAAACTAATTTATAATTAAAGGACTTGAAAAAATAATTATACTCTTGTTTTTTAATTAAGTGGACAGTCATATCATATTTATATGTATGTAATATATATTATGTTAACTGTAATACATTTATGTTATATTAAACTACTATAAACAAAATAAAATAAAGATGAATTATAGATAATGGATAGGAAGAGAAGCATAAAAATTTCTTTTCAATTTGTTTCAATTTTGAAACAAGAAAAGCTTGGTAGGAGAAGAGAAACACACGGCCTAAGGCTGAAAGTTTCAAGTTAATTTGGTCAGTAGATTTTGATCCTTTTTACTTAAATTTTATATTTTTGGAACATTAAGCTCATGAGCTAGCTTACCCATGAACTAGCTTACACCAATTCTACGTGTCGCGAAAACAACTTCGAATACAAGCTAGAAGAGCAAAATTAGCTCTGTCGCGACACGAGCTCTTCAACATTCTGACATCCAAATTCAAAGGCATGTAAGGGAATATGGATGCTTTAATGTCTCTACACTGGTACTTAGTGTTGCGACATGCAACTTTGAAACTTCCAACAGAGATAATTTGTTTTCGGTGTCGTGACGCTGGTCCTATGGCGTCGTGACATTGATTCGACGAGGGCCAAATTACATCTGAGGGTATTTTAGCTCGATTTATTCACTTGTAATGGACCTAATATGGTCATAAAGCACCAAAAGTTTAAATAGAAATGGGGAACGTTTAATTTGGGGAGCTTATTCCATTAGTTAATTTTTAGTTTTCTAGTTTTAGGTTTTGCTGATTTGGGAATATTTTGTTAACTTCTATTTTAGATTCAATTTCAATTCAAGTTTTATTTTCTTCATCTATTTGTATTTTTTTTCTTTTGGTTAACATTCAATCGCTATTTCCTTAACGACTGTTAATAAGTTTTCGTCTTCCAAGCGCGATCGACATACCAACAAATTAAAATTCTCTTTTTCCCCATTTCTAGTTTGCTATTTGTCTTAATGTTTGAATTGAATTTAGGGAAAATTGTATTTAGATTCATAAGGATCTAAACCTGTAGGAAGATTAACGATCGAAGGTGGAATTAATTAACTGAGGAGTTAGGGCTAGTCGTTGAATTAGTTGGATTAAATTATGTGTGCTTAAACCCTAGGACTGACAACCCTAGGAAGTTATTTAGGTAATAAGGTTGAAAGAATAGTTTACCGAGTACTTCTTAATTTAACCTAGTTTAAATTACGAGGTCAAAAGATAACTAGTTTCTATCGGTTAGTTGATTTAGTTAGAGGTCGAAAGGTAATGAATAGGTTAATTATTAGCTAATTCATAAAAACCCAAATTCTGAAGTTAATTATGAAAACTAACGTAAGTTAACCTTTTATTTGTTTACTGAGTGAATTTTGATCGTTGGTTTAGTTTTCTTTAATTTATGATAGTGTTACTGCTTAGTTTTATTCCGATTCTCGTACTATAATTTTAGCCAGTTAGCTTAGAAATTAGTCTCTTGTTTGATCCAACCTCCTTTAGGTAAAATCCTCAGAATACTTCTGTATTCCATTGAAACTTTTATATTACAACCTGACCCGTAGCAAACACTGCTGTTATTTTATATCTTTTATTTGTAATATTTTCAATCTAGGCGTTTGCGCATTTGGGCGTTGATCAGTAACCATTACATATTCCTTCACAAAAAGTCAATTACTATGAAATAGTAATCAAGTCATTTATGACAAAGACAAATAAGCCATGGCCACATTTACTTTTCATCTATCATGAATGCTAATGACAAGATATCATTTACCCATTAGTTGGGCTATGAATTCCACTATTGTAAATGATGCTACATTTTGTATAAGTTGTATACCCAACACACTAGCTTTAAGTTCCTTACATCAAGTTACTATTTGGCTATATTTTTTTATGCTAAGAGTAGAAAGCTAGTAAATTAGTAGAGTATTTTTTTTCGCTATGTGTTTGGCATATTCTGTGGGATTCCCCATTTGGTGAATTTTAGGTTTGGTGGACTCTTCTGTTAAGTATCCACCAACCCCAGATGTTTTGGATGAACTCGCTAATTCACAGCTCGATAAGTTTGCCTTTGTGGTTAGTTTATGTTATGATAACATAGTAAGTGATGTTAGAGTTTAGTTGAGACCTAGCCAGAACTGAACTAGGATACTGTAGATGATTTGATACTTAATTAATTCTTCTTGAATTTCTAGAGTAATCGTGAGATCCTCTAGCCTTCCACTAAGTTTTGTTCCGGTGTGTCTTTTCTATATAAAGACATCAAACTAGCATGTTGCACGTTTTGTTTACGCTTCTTCTTCTTCTTTGTATTTTCGCCAAAGCTTTAGAAATCCTAAGTTAAAGTCAATAGGCATTTAGCTAACACGATTGTTATCACCAGATTAGTGGTAATTTTTGGTAAACCCTTAGGTCATTATTGAAGGAATTTATGTGCTTACAGTAATGCATGCATAAGTTTTAAAATTATTCTTAAGGAAGAAAACTTTCTGATTCTGGTTTGCATGCTACCGATTGGGATGTATGTTATCGATAAATGCATGCATGTCAAATTTCTATAATTTGATGATCTGATAGATGTATTTGTCTCCTTTTTAGCTTAAAAAGGTCCAAGCAATAAGGGCAAAGGACCTACTGAGTAAATTACTATATTAGACTTTTTGGTGAGTTCCTTCTCAATCCATGTGTTGTAAATTATATTTTTGCATGAATTGTGTAAGGTAAGAGTTCCTTCTCAAAAACATAAGTGTGGTGTTTGGTCTTGTGGTGTTCAATTAGTATTATCGATGTGGGTATGGTCTGTTATGTTTTGATGTGTAACACCCTCATTGCTGCACAAATCAGTACCACCAATATGTAATATGTGATATGTGATAATGAAGAAGGGGAATATGTTTGTGATGCCTCTGATAGGGTAGTTATATTACAAATAAGACTGGTAGATCACGAGAAAACATACGCGACTAAATAGAAATGATATGAGAAGTTAATAGGGTGTGTGTATATGAATACAACTAAACAATATGATTCTTACTCTGAATTTTGGTTACGAAACTGGCAAAAGGATGGGTTATGTATAAGTTATGTTTAAGTTGGTGGAGTGTAACTGCCCATGAGTTATGTTAAGTTGGCGTATTGAGTCTGTATGTATTCTGTGAGTGTCAATGGACATGTTATGAGTATTGCATTTGAACCTCTCTAAATTGTCGAGTATCTTTATGGTATTAAAGCTTGTTCATCAGTAGTATCATTGTAGATTAGTTGTGTTTTCATTATGGAACTCACTAAGTTTGTGTGAACTTACTCAGTTAGCCTTTCCTTCTCAAGTGTGTTGATTGAAGGAAGTGATTCTGTTGAAGGGACTATGCCAGAGAACTGTTGATTGTGAGCCATCTATTAAATTTTGTATTATGCATGACCTTTTGGGGGTGGCATGTAGAGCTACTTTGTAACTAACTTGTATAATGATTTGCCACTTTTATCAAGATACAGTTTTGTGAGAATCTTTACAAACTTTTTATGTAAATGTTTAATCTACTATATTTTGTTTTATTAGATGGTCTTATTGACAGATACGCCAAATAGTTTTTGAATGTTATTGTAACTGTCAATGATGCACTTGAAACTATTGTATGGGAATAACCCATCATACATTTTATATAAACCTATAAACTTTTGTATGATTTCCACCATTTGTTTTGTCTAAAAATGTTTTACTTGGTGTATCATTGATTTGATTGTTCATATTGTTGTTCTGAGGTTCACGCCCAAATCTCAACCCTTTTATAAATTTCAAATATTATTTGTTAAATTCATATGGTTAAGTTGTAGCACTCTCTATTTGGATTCAGGGATTAGGTCAATTAGGGAGTGTTACAGAGTCACACATACATAGCCTAACATACATTCAGGATTCAGGTATGTCACACTATGAACATAGTAAGTGAATAAATCTATAAGTAGATTTAGGATCTATTCTAATTGGGTCTAGTCTGATGTACTGTCAGTTCAATCAACCACATCTATGTCTTTGTCTTCTAAGAGTCATCTGCTCTGATGCTTAAAACAAAGCATCTCTTTAATTGGACTTGATAGACCACATATTAGTCTTTCAATTGGTTTACTCATTTTCGATTAGACTAAGGACATGTTTAGGTTCATCTACCAATATAAGTTGTCTTTTTGTATTACAATCAACCATGTAATACTTCTTAGTATTAGTTAAACATTAAATAACCAATAAGCCAATATTTGTTTTCATTTTGCTTTGTCTGCAAAAACCATTGAAGACAATATACAAGGGTATTAATGTAATTAATGGATATTATTATTAAACCAATTCGTTTGAAAAATACAAGTGTACATAAACAAAAATACTACACTTAGGACACCCGATCCAACACAAAGGCTTTCGGACTGACTTGTTGAAAATTGAATAATTTTTACCTAGACTATTTCCAATTTCGTGACATTCACTTAATGTTGTCACAACACCAAAGACAGTAAGGTTATGATGGTTTTACATGATTAGGGTCGTGACATGGGACACACATGTTGCCACATCTATGGCAGTTCCAAGTTTGGAGATTTGAGGTTAAAAATAGGGTTGGTGTAGCGATTCTGTGCTAGAAAAGTGTGACACTAATGATAGAATACTCGGTATTGTGACATAGGAAGTTCGGTTCACAAAATTACTTTTGGGTATCACGAAATACCCTTTTTTTGAGTCATGACCTGACCCAAAAAAAGGCTTTAAAATAACCAATTAAAGCCTCTTAACTCCTATTTTAATTTAGTTTTCAACATCTGAAACCTCCAAACTATTTTTTTCTATTCCCTCTCATTTTATGGTTTAAACACTTTTGTTTCCTCCAAAAATCTGCACTTACCTTCAAATGTCTACACTTCACTTTTACTTTTTTTTTTTCCAATTTTAGTAAGAGGATTCAATTCTAAGGCAAGAAACAACTGATGGAAGGGGAAAAAAATCATTTTTTTCCTCAACCACAACAAAGGTTAAGGGTTTCAATCTTTATATATTATTGTGTTTTAATATATATTTTTTTAAAATTTTATTGTTTCATGTCTATTTAAATTGTTGAAATTGCTTATTATTTGAGAAGTGAAATGTTTTTTGTGAAGGTTAGTTGGTTGGAACATTTGTTGGTATTGAGAAATTTTTATTATTTAAAACTTAAAGGAAATTAGTAACATGGCTCTAAAAGGAACATAATGGACTAAATCCTAACCTAAACCCCTTTCGTCTTCGGATTATAACAAGAAAAAATTTAGGAAAAATAAGGCTAAAATTTTTTTTCTTAGAACTTCAAGGAAAAACATCATACTTGATCATGGTTTTGATACGACACCCTCTTTTTGCAATGATATTTGGGAATTAGTCTAGTACAATGGGTGGTATGACTTTTGCCTTATTTCAAAGAAATTTGTTGTCATTCTTGTGGTATTAGAACTTTATTTAAATTTGACATATACAAAGAGTGATAGAATGTTTGCTCGTGGTAAGAAAATTGATAGCTTTCCTAATGCTATTTGTAATCATTATGGTGTTCCATATTTTGAACATGATGTTTTAGAAATGGACTTGAATTATTGAATCCATAATGAAGTTCCTAATGGAAAATGGGGGACAATCGAAACATAGGCCATATTCTAATTTTCCTTTATCTTTTAATCAAGCGATAACATTCCACAATGCGAAAATGTGGATGCAACTAATTTGTACTTAGGTTTGCCCCATGTTAAACAATAACACTATTAGTGTCTTTCGAGTTATTTTACTTTACTCTATTTTGTAGAAAAAGAGAATTTGTTTGGGAAATGGATTCACGAATACATTCGTAAGTGTGTTTCTAGAGGTAAAGTTAGTATATATTTTCCATACTTGGTTACGGATTTATGCTAAAAACTTAGGGGAAAATGGAGCCAACTAAATAGTTCCATAAACCCAAGAAAAGCATTATTGGTGATACCATTATTGGACAATATCAGAATTGCAATGTAAGCAAATTTAAAAGTGGATCCAACACCGGAAGAAAAATAAGGAAGTACCACATTCCTTACCAAAGTGGAAATCTAGAGAGAAGCATCTACTAAAAGGTGGAGCTCACAGTGAGACCTTAGGAATGATGTTCTCACTCAATGGGTAGCCACTTTGCAACCATGTATTGACAAGTTTACGGATCAGCAAGGATGGGATGTCCTGCAATGGCCATTGAATCCCTATGTCACATTTTAGCACGATGAGGAAGAAGAAGAGGAGAATTATGAAGGAGAAAATGAGAGCGATGATGATGAAGGGGATAACATGGATGAGAACTCCCCCAATGCCCTAATTTCATGATTTAGATGAGGCGTTTGTTTCGGAATGACCTCCAACTAAGGGATAGTTTTCTGCAACCTAGAAGAAGACAAGCCATGTTGTCATCTAGTCTAGAATACTTAAAAAATAGATCACGAGAATAAAATATAAGGAAAAATGGTGGTGGATTTAGTGGCAGATTTGGTTGTTGTTTTCTTTTATTTTTATTTATAATTTGCATATGCTTTTATTTTTTTGTGTGTTTTCTTTTTTATGTAGGCCACCCATCTGAGGATTGCACTAAATTATAGAGCTTAACAGAGAGGAGGACTACCTCAATCTGCCTCGCGTCGCTTCATGAAAAATGAGGGAGTCCTAACCTCTTACCTTTAGATTGGGAGCACATTAGGGGCAATATTCAATTTGAGTGTCAGGGTATACATAAAAATTTTATTAATTTATTTGCTTGACATGTCTGTGTGTTTATTTCTTTAGTTTAATAAAAATGTTTGAAAATGCCAAAAAAAAATTAAAGTTTTTTTTTTGTTTGTGTTTGTGTTTGTTGAATGGTGCTTGAACATGTTGACTTTGATGTGATTGGTATATTGGTATGATAATGTTTTTTGAATTCTTTCAAGCATGTAAATTTTGTATGATGTTCATAGAATTTTATTCTTTTAGAGTTAGATTGGTTAGTTTAATGGATTATATTATGCAATAGGGTAGAGGTGATCATTCTATGCTAAATTTCATGCTACATGACAAATAGCTATATAGATGAATGTTGATATACATGTTTGGAACTATATGTTATTCATGGATCATAAGAAGAGCATTTTTTGAATTCATAAATATTGAAATGTTTAGGAATGACTTAAAACATTCCTTACATAACTAGAGCCAAATGACCTACCTATGAATGTTATGTTACCTCTAATACCTCTATTTAAGCCTTGTTGTACCTTCTTTGATAAGGCTATACTTTTGAGACCTTGAGCCTTAAAGTTGAGTTACTAATCAAACTTTTTTCTCTGTCCCATCTTTTATATGCACTTTGAATTAGACAGAGGACCATAGATGTTATGGTTTAGGTAGAAACAAAATGGTGGTTTTAAAATAATGTGTGCTTGAGTGAACTAGTGGGGATTGGGGGATATTGAGGATAATGTTTGTATTTGGGGGAGATTGGGGAACAATGTCATGTGCTACACCAATTCTAGTGCTTAAACCATTTTGATATTATCTTTTCTTGAAAACAAATTGTACTTAAGCCTCAGAACATTGCAAGCCTAGAAGTCCTATGTGACACCTTTCAACTTATGAATTCTTGACTAGTAGTTTTTATAAGAAATGAATGACTAGAGTTCTCTCTTGTATAAGCATTACATCTACATAAATTGTTTTGATGGATTTCAATGAATGATAGTGCTTATATATGATTACATCTATGCTTGTTTATCTTGTAATTTTGTGAACTATCTTAATTTACTTTAAAAGTTGAGAATTCTCTAGACATCATACTTAGGTTGCATTTTAGAAGAATCATCTGCATTGTATGTACCTCTTAACTAATCATGACCATTATTCTTGCTTAAGGATTGTCTTTTGTTATCCTATTTTCTAATTTTTTTTTTTTACTTTTTATGTTATATATTTTATAGAAAGTATGAGATTTCATCCCAGACTCAATAAATACATTGACAAAAATTAGCTCAAGAATCATCCAACAACCCCATCATATTAGCCCAAAACAAAATTTAGGACAATTGTAGCATCTAGTTGGCTTCCCTCCTTTGAAGTTGATGCAAAAAAAAGAGAGGGCTCAATAGGAATAACAATTCACATGTCACAAAGAAAAATAGTTGAAAACATTTTATGGGTAAAGCATACAGGAGCATAAGAATCCATAGGAGATTCTTTTTATTTAATAATAAGTATAAATAAATTAATAGATTGTGATATTAACAGAAGCTAATTTGTTTTTGGTAGATTAGGTTGCAAAGGAACTTATTATTTCCATAAATTCAATATAAGTTGGTACATGGATTGAATAGGCATTAAGCTTCCCGCCCACACCATCAAAGACTTCTAGTCCTTAAGAATAAACATACAAATTTAAATTATTTAAATAATCTAAAAAAGGAAAAAAATATAAAACTGTAAGCCAAGTGGAGAATGATCAATTACTTAAAAAGCTTGTGTGTTTAACTTTAAGCAGCGACATTGTGGAGCACAATGGTCTCAATAGTGAGGCCAGATTCGAACCTAAAGAGCACTCCTCATTCCAGCCCTTCTCTTATGGTCTGAAGCCAATCTTCCCTTGATTTTTAAATGAGTTTATAATTAATTGGCGAAAAGCTAAAACTTAATTATAAATCATTTGAGCTCGAATCACATGTGTCAATCGGTCCATTTGCTAGCTCGTTGAAACCAAAAATGAATTGCATGTTAAATCAAATAAACAAAAATGGATAGAAATGATAAAGTTAGAGAAATGGGTAACATTTTGAAATGAATGTGGTTTTTTCACTAAGTATGGAAATGACCAGATAATTAATTTATGGTTTTTCAAATTATTATTTAATTAATTAAATTATTAAAGTCTAAAAATGGAATTAAATTAATTGGTCATTGTGACTTCGTTGAATGTAGAAAAATTAAATATATGTTCTTATAGATTCTTTTACCGTAATGTTACCATGAATTTAACAGAATGAAAATCGGATCGAGAAAATTATTTAATTGGAAAATTAAGTAATTAAAATTAATTTATAATGCTTATTTTGGGAAATAGAAAAACACGTATTGTGTTGGACTAAATTATAAAGTGATGGGTTAAAAGTCCAAGAAGCACATATAATTGGACCCAATACAGGAGAAGCCCGAATCCCCATCATAATACATATGAAGGGAGGCATACCCTATTAGCCCCTTTCTCTCATAGTTGATTGTTTTTCTATTAAATAGGCATTAAATGCTTCTATTAATTCAATAATGCTTTCACTTCTTCTCCCTATAAGTAGATGACATCGATAAGGCTAAAAAAAGTAAGTTATACAAAACTTTGAGATGTTGTTATTCTGCCCAAAAATAGTGATAATTTATTTCTAAGTATAAATTATACTTTTCGAGAATAACAGTTCTATTGATTTCTATTAGACAATTTTACTTTCCCATTAAAGGTAAAGTAAATAATTTTTGGTTCTGTGTTTGATTTGAATTTGTTCAAGTCTACACTTGAAACAGTTTGTGGTACGATAATAGCGTAGAAGGCCGTTAGGTTAAAATTCGAAAGCGACAAGGATTCGTCTAGCCCAAAACACAAGTGCAATTTCGGGAAGTTTATTATTATAAATATCACAAACCACCTAATTTTCAAAATTTTATTTTTCCGCTATGTAAGAAAATATTTTCGAGCCGGATTTTTTCCAACACATAATTCACATAATATTTGTATCTCATATCATATATCAATAATATCACACTCTTTTATACTATATTCAATTCTGTCCAAGTTCTCGATATTCAATATCATCAACCAAAATCACTTCATGAAATAATTCATAATCTTACCTTAATATTTAATTTTCAACAAACATGTATATATATGTATATAAATAGAATGATCTCGAATCATAAAATTACAAATCTAATTTCTCTCGTCACTCGTCAACAACTCTAAACTTTCCCTTCTCTCATGACAACCTGACATTGTTTTTAGCTATTTTCAATAATTGAATAACAAAAAATATTAGTTTACATTCAAATAACACTCAAATACAAAGCTAAACATATTTTTCATTTTATTCAATTTAGTTCCTGTACTCAGGATATGCATATTTCTCGATATCTAACATCGGATCAAAATCTGACTTTACATTATTTCATTATGGATCTTATACTTTCTATTCACATCTTAATTTCATGATAGGTTTTTCATTTATTCAATTCAGTCCCTAATGTTAGAAACTTATCTAACAAGCTCAATTGGCTTTACAATTTAGTCCTTATCATGATCTAAGCTTATTAACTATCAATTTCTAGCCTAATTCATCAATTTATCCACAATGGTAATTTGCTAAAAACTTAATAATTTAACAAATTGATACATGGGCTAACTAAATCAAGCTCTCATAATCATAAATCTATGAAAAAAATTTACATGAAAATGACATGATTACCTTAGATAATAGCTTGGTCGAATGCTAACCTTAAAAATGGAGGTTTTCTTTTTCTTTTTTCTTTTTTTTTGTTTTGTTTCTAAAGAATGGTGAAGAAGATGATAGCTTATCATCTTTCTTTCCACTACCTATTATATATACTTTAATTAACTTAAATTAACCTTACTTATTTAATATAATTATAATTATAATCTCCCAAACTCGGCCTAAATGTTATGGCTAGATTAAGAAGGCTACTTTACACTGAAATGGCTAAACTAACTTACTTTACTTTTGAAGACCTTAAATAAACTCATTTTAGATAAAATCGTAGTTGTAATAAACTCATTTTAGAGAAAATCGTAGTTGTACTTTGAGTTAGCTTAAAAGCATTCATTCATTAGGTCGTGTATACTTAAGATTCATTTTATTGTTGATAGTGTTGTTTTAGAAAAAATCATTTGCTTGTTGCTCTTCTTTAAAAAAAAATCAAAGTTAAATGAATGTAACGGAAAAACCATTTTTCAAGTCATTTTGGAAATTTAGTTGCTTTATTGATTTGTTTTTCAAAAATAGTTCCTTTGCAATGTAGTGGAAACTAGGGAACATTATCAAATTTTCCTTAAGTCTGATATCATACATTATCCGGTTATTATGATTAAGTAATTTATGCATGCAAAAATCCCCAAAAGAAAAGTTACCAAGCCACAAACCAAAAATAATTAAAAATTACAAGCCAAAACCAATAAAGACTTAATAATACTTAATTAAAAAAAATAATCTAAGGTCCAAGTTGATTCTCTGAATGTCGAGTCTGATCCTAATTTTGAGGTTTACCTAAAAAGTTAAACACTATTGGGGGTGAGTTTATGAAAAGCTCTGTGTGAGTCGAATAATTATTTAAACGGGAAAAAACATCAAATACAGTGAAACATATTAGCATTAATAGAAGAAAACAGAACCATCATAGGAATTTCATGTCATTACATAATCATTATCAAATTGATATCAAACGGTGTATGAGCATAGGTCATCATTCATTCGAGTAACAATCATTAATTTCGATACCATTCAATACAACAAAATACAATGCGTAGCATAAATCAATAACATTCGAATATGTTGTGAACATGATGCAATACAAAAAGGTTCTTACCCATACCAGCTGTTACACACCACGAGTTCCCCAGAACCCGTCTGCCAAACTCCAAAACATTATGAGCATAGCTCGATGTGGTAAAACCACTGAATAATCAATAATGCAGAAAATCTGTCGGATATCAAATAGTGCGATACCACCAATCCCCTCAGTATTCCAAGTGCAGTGCACTGACTACGAGTAATGCACACTTAATATGCCACCGGTACTCCAGAGAACTCCTCCGTCAACCACAAAATCCCAACCCAATGCATATGCAATATGTCACACAATCTCATACATAATCATATCTCAATACTTTTCACATTCATTTGACATGCTCAGTATGTCTTCAATAATCACATACTTTCAGTAAATGGAAACAGTGTTCCAATCTTTCAAATTACCATTGTGTTGGTATCAATCAATATCATTCAATTTCACATACTTTACGAATTTTCATTGTGCATAAATAGCACCCTTTTCAGTACACAATATAACAATATCTCGTGCATTTAAATCATACATAAGCTTAATATCTCAACACATTATATCATTCAGACAAACATTCTCATAACTCATAACTCAAATATGCAATTACAAACTCAATCAAACATCCATACTATCAAACTAGGTTTTTTTCCAATATGTCAATCTTTTAAGGCTCGAAACATACCTGGTTCAGCCACTTACAAAATCAATAATTTGGCTATTAATCCAATTCAATCAGTAAACTAATTTATCAAATATAACATGATATTTAACATTTTCAAACAATTTTATGAATTTAGTACCCACACCTTATTTTTCGCTTCCTCGTAGCACACTAGCGAATCATTCAATTTTCCTTAATAATTCCTTAAATGAACCTAAACCAAAATTTAGTATAAATTCAATAAATTTACAATTAAACCAGCCCCCAAACATCCACTTATGAATTCAAACCAATCGTTGAAATTATAACTATTTTATGAATCCAAACTTGTTAGATTCCTTACACTGTATCGATGCAACCCATACGTACAATCGTTCTTCGCCTTTACAGATGATTAAGGGCATTTGGGCCAGTACCTAATTCAATAATATACTAGAAAATCAGTAGCTAATTAATGATTAAATTCCTTCATTTAATCAATACATAACCTTTACCCAACAACTATATCGAAATAACAAACTAGTTATCCTTACTTGCACTTACGCTTCATGATTTGTAGGATCCGATTGGCTAATTGATCAAGAGCGTCTCTCCCTCATTAACATGGGTTCAAAAGCTAATTAGAAGGGTTAAAAAACTCAAATTAAGTCTGGAATTAATTGGTCAAGATTCAAGAAACAAAACAGCCCCGTTTCTTGCACATAGGTGCACACACCACAACCTATGGTGGCCAAAATTGGGACTGAAATTTAAAACTGTTTGAGATCTCATTAAATTTTGGAAAAATACCTTTGAAATCATTAAAATCATCCAAATTCCAGATCTAGAAATTTAAGTTTTTAATGGATAAGATTAATTAAGAAATTGAAGAGAGAAGAGACCTTACCCACGCTAGTCAAGAGAAACCGCCATGACACTTCGTTGGCAATGTTCGGGATCGATCTTGGAGTTCAAGATTTTATATTTGGGGCTTGTAACACCCCAAATCCGGCCTAGACGTTATGGTTGAATCTAACAATGTCACATGATAGTGCTTTTGAATTCGTAACGATGCTAAAAGAATAAATCCTTTCTCCATTTGAACAACTTTTCATTATCTTATCTTAATTTCCAAATCGTGACATTTATTTCAAAACTGTTAACCGTTTTCCAAAACATCATACTTTGCGGAAGCTTTAGAACCATTTTCGTATACGTGGTAGTCTAGTAAAACATTCCTTCCTTTTGAAAACCCGAGTTTTCCTACCACTAGAAGTAAAAATAGTAAAATATTGCAAAATCTCAAATTAATCAAAAATTCATAATGGCCTTAATTACATCAAATTTTCCCCAAATAGAAATTAAATCATAAGTAAATAGAAAACAGTCCAAATGGAAAACCGTGTGGCCACCGCTGAGTCCTCCGCAGCTCCGATCCGTCTAATGCTAGGGATTACCTGAACAAATAAAACAGAAAAAGGTGAGTTTCGCAAACTCAGTGTGTAATCCCTTAGATAAAACATGCATACAAACATACATCAAAATACAGTCTGGGGCAGGAGCCCATTACATAATCAGTGTGAGCCTTAGCCCACTCAGATACAGAATCAGATACAAAGTAGGGCCTTAGCCCATGTCAGATATAGTATGCAAACAGAATATCAGAATCCTACCCACTAGCCTCTACACAACATCTCCGTCCTACCCTACACACTATGTGGGGATAAAATCGACCCACCTATCCCTACACACCATGTTGTACCAAAATGCGGCACATAGTCAGATAATCGCAGCTGAGTTGCCAAATATCAGGCTTAAGAGCCTTTCAGAATACTTCCTCCAAATACATTATCCCAACCCCGATGCAATGCAACATAGAAAAATGACATGCTATTATGCAATATATCAGATCATACATTCAGTTTAGATATCTCAGTTCATGCTCAATACGGAAATCAGACAGTTAAAATACTCAATAAGGGTCTAAATAGCGCTTACCGACCCTACGGTAGGTCCACAGTCGACTTGGGCGACCCGTGCAACCTTACAAATCATTTCAAAAAAATGGGCTCACACACCCATGTGGCCTGCCCGTGTGGGCCCACACGCCCATTGGCCTACACGACCTAGCCCAGAATCCCACACTCTCGTGTGGTTCACCCATGTGGGCCCATATGCCTGTGTGACCCACACGGCCCAATAGGTCGAGCTTGTGTGTCACACACGGTCTCACTGGCCATCACACGGCCATGTCGTGCACCCGTGTCTGGTGCATACGACATGGCTCGTCGATCATACGCTCGTGTACTGCCACACAGCCTACCACACGGGGGACAACACGCCCATGTGGCGTCAACAGAATCATTTTTCGGCTTTCATTGATTCTCATTTCCTGTGTTTTCAGGTACACACCTGGTCTGTTTTCGATGCCCTCGTAACTCCGAGCACTCTAGTATCTATATTCATCCAAAATATCACTCAATTAACACTCAAATCGGCACTCAAACGTAACCCAAATGAGGTTTATAAGCAAAAATCCATCGAAAAACTTACCAACAACTACCCAAAATTATTAACAATCAACCCTCTGCAGCAGCACCAGCCAACTCCTGTTCTTCACCTACCCCAAAAATTGAAAGGTAAACCTCCTTAGCAAACGAATTAGGAAAACTTAAATAACAATAACGAACACTTACTGATCGAATGCGTTTCACCGATTCAGCAAAGTAAAGGCACCAACACAAAATAGAAATCGAAAGAGGAGGAGAAGGGGAAGGGGGCTATGGCAGTTCGGCAAAAGAGAAGAGAAACCATCAAGGAAATGGGGAATTTAGAAGGAAACCAAATTTTTGAAAAGAAAGTTCGTAAAAGAAAATGCCAGATTTTTCCTGATAACCCCCTTAATCCACAATCCCTTAATTTCTTCCCCTACATCTTACTACACTTCCACTACTCAAGAACCCTGTATGACCGATACTCTCTCTCTCTCTCACACACGGGATTCGAACCCCAGACTTCCAACTCATTAAGACTCCTCTTAACCACCAGACCAGCAGGCCCATTCTGTTATGTTATTATCCATAATTAAACATAAGCCTGTTGAGCAAAGTTAAGGCTTTATTTAGGAAAAATCTCAAAATTTTCCAAATGCAAGGCTTGAACTTGGGACCTCCTAGACATACCCATAACACTTAACCACTAAAGTAGATACATAGTTGTCACAGTTTAACAGAAACAAAAATATAAAATTTGAGGCGTTACAACTCTACCCCCTAAAAGAAAATTTCGGCCTCAAAATTTACCTGATCAGAATAGATGAGGATATTGCTGACGCATCGCATCCTCAGGCTCCCACGTAGCCTCCTCAGTGCTATGATTCCGCTACAGCACCTTTACCAAAGGAATGGATTTCTTTCGTAGAACCTTAACGTCGTGATCTAGAATCTGAACCGGCTCCTCCTCAAACGTTAGATCTGGCCTAACTTCAATCTCTTCTACAGGAACAATGTGCGTGGGATCAAAGAGGTAGCATCTCAACATCGAGACATGGAAAATATCATGAATGTGATCCAACTCTGGAGGCAATTCCAATTGATAAGCGACTAGTCCCACTCGTCTCAGAATTCGGTACGGCCCAATAAACCAAGGCCTTACCTTGCCTTTACGACTGAACCTCAGTACCATCTTCCATGGTGAGACCTTGAGAAAAATGAAGCCTCCCACAGAATACTCCATCTCTCGACGCTTCAGATCCGCATAGGACTTCTGTCTATCGGAAGCCGCTTTCAGTCGATCACAAATCAATCTAACTTTATCCTCAGTTTTAGAAACCAATTCCAGACCCAAAACACGTGGCTGCGACACTTACAACCATACAAGGCCTCATAAGGTGCCATCTATATACTAGACTAGTAGCTGTTATTGTAGGCAAACTCCGCTAATGGCAAGACTCCTCCCAACTGCCTCGTAAATCGATAACACAGCTCCTCAACATGTCCTCCAGTATCTAAATCACCCTCTCTGACTGACCATTTGTCTGAGGATGAAAAGCAGTATTGAAGTCTAACCTTGAACCTAGAGCCTCATGCAGGTTTTTCCAGAACCGAGACGTGAAACGAAGATCCCTATCAGAGATGATTGAGACAGGTACCCCATGTAGTCTCACTTTTTTAAATATGTAGAGTTTAGCCAGTTTTTGTAGAGAGAAGTCTGTCCTGACCAGGATGAAATGTGCAGACTTGGTAAATCGATCCATGATAACCCAGACAGAATCCTTCTTAGTAGGTGTTAGAGGCAAACCACTCACGAAGTCCATCGTTACTTGCTCCAATTTCCACAACATAATCTTTACCAGCTGCAGCAACCCCGAAGGCAACTGATGCTCAACCTTAACCTGTTGACAAGTAAAACAGCGAGCAACGAAGTCAGTAACCTCACGCTTCAACCCTGGCCACCAGTATAACTCTTGCAGATCTTGGTACATTTTATTCTCGCAGGGATACATAGCATAAGAGCTACTATGCGCTTCCCTTAGTATCGACAGTCTCAAATCCTCATCATTCGGTACACAAATTCGACTGCGGAAACATAATACCCCATCACTGTTTATCCCAAAATCTGTGGTGTCCCCTCTCTCAACCTAGCGAAATCACAACTCAAGAGACATCCTCCAACTGTTTACCTTTAATCTGTTCAATCCATGTGGCCTAACCTGAAGTTCTTCCAATAGAATCCCATCATCGAATAAGCTGAGTAGAGTGAACATCGCTCTCAAATCAATCACAGTTCTACGGCTCAATGCATCGGCTACCACATTGGCTTTGCCGGGATGTTATTCAATAGTACAGTCGTAATCCTTAAGTAGCTCAACCCATCTACGCTGCCTAGGATTCAACTCATTTTGGGTAAGAAGATATTTGAGGCTTTTGTGATTAATGTAGATAGTACACTTCTCGCAGTACAGATAGTGCCTCTAGATTTTCAGAGTGAAGACTACCGCTACCAACTTCAAATCGTGCTTCGGATAATTAGCCTCATGAGTCTTAAGCTGACAAGATGTATAAGCAACCACCTTTTCGTCTTGCATTAGAACACAACCCAGACCTACATGCGATGCATCACTGTATACCATAAAGTCTTTACCAAGCTCAGGCTGTATCAGAACAGGAGCCTGAGTTAAAATGGTCTTGAGCTTATCAACGCTCTCCTATTGTGCATCAGTCCAAACGAAAGGAACTCCCTTACGCAGAAGCTTAGTCATCAGAGCTACGATCAAGGAGAACCCTTCTACGAAGCGTCGATAATACCCTGCCAGCCTCAGAAAGCTACGAATTTCAGACACATTTTTCGATTGTTTCCAATCCAACACAGCCTCAATCTTACGAGGATCAACTTGAATCCCCTCAATAGACACCACATGTCCCAAAAAGATTACTTCTCGGAGCCAGAACTCACACTTACTGAATTTCGCATACAGCTATTTCTCCTAAAGAATCTGTAGTATTATTCTTAGATGCTCATCGTGCTTGTCCTCAGTCTTAGGCTACACCAAAATGTCTTTAATAAATACCACCACAAATTGGTCCAGATAAGGCTAGAACACACGGTTCATCAAATTCATAAATGCTGCTAGTGCATTGGTCAACCTAAAAGGCATAACCAGGAACTCGTAATGTCCATAACGAGTCCTAAATGTCACCTTATGCACATCAGCCTCCTTAACTTTCAACTGATGATATCCCGATCGTATATTGATCTTAGAAAACATAGAAGCCCCTCTAAACTGATCAAATAAATCATCTATCCTCGGAAGTAGGTACTTATTCTTGATCGTTAACTTGTTCAACTGACGGTAGTCGATACACATCCTCATTGTCCCATCGTTCTTTTACACAAATAGAACAGGTGCTCCCCACGGAGAGACACTGGGATGAATAAACCCACGACCTAACAACTTTTGAATCTGAGCCTTAAACTCTGTAAGCTCCTTCGGTGCCATTCAGTAGGGAGCAATAGACACTAGAGTTGTACTTGGAATCAACTCTATCCCAAACTCCACCTCTCAGCTCAGAGGCAAACCCGGTAGTTCCTCCGAAAAAACATCCAGAAAATCCCTCACAGTTCTGATGTCATTTACTGAAGAGTCCCCAGAATCAGAAACACTGATGTAGGCCAAGAATGCCTCACATCCTTTCTTCACTAACTTATCCGCTACCAAATATGAGATCACATTAGTCAGATAATCTCTCGTTCCCCAATCACAACTATCTCATTGTCCTCCTCAGTCCTCAGAACAACCCTTCTCGTCACACAATCTAGACTCACCCGTTGTTTAACCAGCCAGTCCATTCCTAAAATCAAGTCAAACTCCCCAAACGAAAGCTCCATCAAATCAGCCAAGAATATCGTCCCTTAAACCTCTAGCGAAACGCTTCTATAAAGTTTACTAACTCGCACAGATTGCCCCAAAGGACTTAATACAGTCATCTCACTAGAAGTACTCTCAACCGCAATCCCCAAGGTTTCAGACACAGTACTAGCTACGTAAGAATGTGTAGAGCCTATGTCTATTAATGCCAAATAAGGTACATTATAAATTAAAAACATACTCGTGATGACGTCTGGAGCATCTCGGTCCTCACGGCGACGAGCAGCATAAACCAGTGCAGGCTGCCTCCCCTCAGTTGGTCCGGTACCTCTGCCAGGTGTTCTCTGTCCTTAGTCCATGCCATTACCACCCCTAGCTTGTCCTCGGCCCCTAGGTGGCTGCTAAACTACCCTCGGTGACTATGCAGTACCAGTAACCAGAGTTTGCATCTAATCAGTTTTAAACGGACAATTTCGAACTTGATGCTCAATAGATCCACATCTCAAACACGCCCCAGTAGTCCTCCAACACTCGCCCAGATGGCATCTACCACAATTCCCACAAAGCGCCACTCCAGTAGGTCAAATCGGAGGCCCGACTCTCACTAACCCATCTGCTCTGGCCTTTTTCTTAGGCCTTATCCCATAACTCGAGGGCTCTGATTCCCTCTTATTCCTTCATTTCTGTCAGTTTTGGTGCTCAACACACTTAACCTCCTCAACAATCTTCGCCTTCTCAACTAAAGTAGAAAAATCACGCTCCCTTTGTGGAGCTATCAAAACTCGCAAATTGTCTTTGAGACAATCCTCAAATTGGATACAGCGCTCATACTCAATTGCCACTATGCCTCACGCATAACGGCTTAACCTCAGGAACTCGGCCTCATACTCGGCCACTGAACGATCCCCCTGAGTGAGATTGAGGAACTCCCGCCTCCTAGCATCGATATAACTGGCTTCCACATACTTACTCTAGAACGCAGTCTTAAAATAGTCTCAAGTCAATCGGTTGGGCTGAGTGGCCTCCTTAACCGTCAGCCACTACTGATATGCTTTATCACGAAGCAAAGATACAACTCCCTTAAGCTTCTGCTCAACAGTGAAGTCTAGATAGTCCATAATTCTTTTCGTGGCCTCCATTCAATATTCGGCCACGTTAGGGGCAACTCCATTAACACCTCGAAATAGCTTAGCCCTATTGGACCAGAGTCGTTACGTAACCAACCCTCGACCCCTAGAACCAGTATTGGGCCCAACGACCCTCTCCAAAATTCGTAACATGGCTTGGGACAGTGCGTCGTCCCCAACCGCATGATCATGAGACCTAGTCTCTGCAACAGGTAAGACCGGCATCTCACTTGTATCCAGATTAGGTAGATTTCCAGATGATTAGGACCTAGCATGAGCCCCTCTACAGCCTCTACCACGGCCTCTTGTACCCCGTCCGCGAGTTCCTCGTGTGCTCATTGTATATTTCAAAACATGTCTATATCAACAGTTTTATGCATTAGTTAACAGTTCCAATTTTTATTAACATATATTTTATGCATAACAGTATCAAAAGTTCAGAGTTCGTTATCGCGAGTCTCAGTCTCACTATAGTTTTCGATTTACACTACCTAGAGTGTTTTCAGTACACTATACTACCTATGGCTGTTTCAAACATGCTAGAAGTTTTTTCAGACAAATCTAAACAGAGTTTCAGAATACTTACAGGATCGGCTACGGAGACTCACTCGGTGTACCATATTGTCTGTCAAATATTTCACCCCAAAAAATCATTTTTTTAAAACCAAATTTAAAACCCAATCCATAGTCGAGTTTTGTAACCTGGCTCTGATACCACTAAATGTAACACCCCAAACCCGGCCTAAACGTTACGGTCGAATCTGACGATGTCACATGATAGTTGTTTTGAATTCGTAACGATGGTAAAAGAATAAACCCTTTCTCCGTTTGAACAACTTTTCAGTATCTTATGTTAATTTTCAAATCGTGACATTTATTTCCAAACCGTTAACCGTTTTCCAAAACATCATACTTTGCAGAAGATTTAGAACCATTTTCGTATACATGGTAATCTAGGAAAACATTCATTTCTTCTGAAAACCCGAGTTTTCCTACCACCAGCAGTAAAAATAGTAAAATATTACAAAATCTCAAATTAATCAAAAATCCGTAATGGCCTTAATTACATCAAATTTTTCCCAAATAGAAATTAAATCACAAATAAACAAAAAATAGTCCAAGTGGAAAATCGTATAGCCACCGCTGAGTCTTCCGCAGCTCTGATCCGTCAATGTTGGGGATTACCTGAACAAATAAAATAGAAAAGGGTGAGTTTTTGCAAACTCAATATGTAATCCCCTCAGATAAAACATGTATACAAACATACATCGGAATACAGTTTGGGGCCGGAGCCCATTACAGAATCGGTGTGAGCCTTAGCCCACTCAAATACAGAATCAGATGAAAGTAGGGCCTTAGCCCATGTCAGATACAGGATGCAGATAGAATATCAGAATCCTACCCACTAGCCTCTACACACCATCTCCGTCTAACCCTACACACCATGTGGGGATAAAATCGACCCACCCATCCCTACACACCATGTTGTACCGAAATACGGCACATAGTCAGATAATCGCAGCTTAGCTGCCAGATATCAGGCTTAAGAGCCTTTCAGAATACTTCTTCCAAATACATTATCCCAACCCCAATGCAATGCAACATACAAAAATGACATGCTATTATGCAATATATCAGATCATACATTCAGTTTAGATATCTCAATTCATGCTCGATACAGAAATCAGACAGTCAGAATAGTTAATGAGGGGTCTAAATAGTGCTTACCGACCATACGGTAGGTCTACAGTCGACTTGGGCGACCCATGCAACCTTACAGATCATTTCAGAAAAATGGGCTCAAACGCCCATGTGGCCTGCCCGTGTAGGCCCACACGCTCGTGTGGCCTACACGGCCTAGCCTAAAATCCCACACTCCCGTGTGGTTCACCCATGTGGGTCCACACGCCCGTACGGCCCAATAGGTCGAGCCCGTGTGTCCACAAGGTCTCACCGACCATCACAAGGCCATGTCATGCACCCGTGTCTAGTGCACACGACCTAGCTCGTCGATCATACACCCATGTACTGCCACACGGCCTACCACACGGGCGACCACACGCTAGTGTGGCATCGATAGAATCATTTTTTGACTTTTACTGATTCTCGTTTCTTGTGTTTTCGGGTACACATCTGGTCTGTTTTTGATGCTCTCGCATCTTCGAGCGCTCCAGTATCTAAATTCATCCAAAATATCACTCAATTAACACTTAAATCGGCACTCAAACACAACCCAAACAAGGTTTGTAAGCAATAAGCCATCGAAAAACTTAACAACAACAACCCGAAATTGTTAACAATCAACCCTCTGCAACAGCGCCAGCCAACTCCTATTCTTCACCTACCCCAAAAACCGAAAGGTAAACCTCCTTAGCAAACCAACTACGAAAACTTAAATAACAATAACGAACACTTACCGATCGAATGCATTTCACCGATTCAGCAAAGTAAAGGCACCAACACAAAATAGAAATCAAAAGAGGAGGGGAAGGAGAACGGGAACGGGGCTATGGCAGTTCGGCAAAAGAGAAGAGAAATCATTAGGGAGATGGGAAATTTGGGAGGAAACTGAATTTTTGAAAAGAATCCATAAATGGAAATGCCAGATTTTTCCTGATAACCCCTTTAATCCATAATCCCTTAACTTCCTCCCCCACTTCCCACTACACATCCACTACTCAAGAAACCTATTTGACCGAAACTGTCTCTCTCTCTCAGAGTCAATGAGCAAAAATAAACTCCCTTACCTGTGCCGGGATTCGAACCCTAGACCTCCAACCCATTAACACTCCTCTTAACCACCAGACCAAGAGGCCCATTGTGTTATGTTATTATCTATAATTAAACATAAGCCTATTGAGCAAAGTTAAGGCTTTATTTAGGAAAAATCTCAAAAGTTTCCAAATGCAAGGCTTGAACTTGGAACCTTCAAGACACACCCAGAACATTTAACCATTGAAGCATATTCACAGTTGTCGCAGTTTAACAGAAACAAAAATATAAATTTTGGGGCATTACAGGGCTAATTTTAATAAGTAAAAATGACAACAATATGGTGGAGAATATGTTAACAAATTTTGTGGCAAAAAAGAAAAAGAAAAGAAAGAGATGGTAAAACTAGATGTAGGCGACGACAACAATGAAGGAAAGGAAAAAAATTTTAAATTAAAGAGAAGGAGAGGAGCGGAGGAGAGGAATGGCTAGGGCAATGAGAAGGAGGATTAAAGGTTGATTATTAGTGAAAAATTAATATTTATTCCTAGGTTAACTAGGCTTGGATGGCCCACACATTAAAACAAAGGGTTTTTGTTAAAAAAACTAAATTATTTGCATGGGAAGGGAATTGAAGTTAGGACCTCAAGGATTCATTAATGTTTAACCATCAAACCAATAACTCATTCTTGATATAATTTGAAATATTTATTTTAAAAAACAAGACAAGTCATATACTAGGGTTTAAGGAAAAATTTACAAAATAATAAAAATGGTGAGAGAGAAGGGATTTGAACTTGGGTTTCAAGGAACATTTCACTAACACTTAACCAACAAACAAATATCTCATTTATTTTCTAAAAATGCATAGATAAATTTCAAAAATTAAGGCATCACCACTCTCTCTTCATTCACAAACCCGATTCTACTAACCCCTGATTCTTGGGATGTTACAATCACCATCCACTATTCACTATTTAAAATTAGTTAATTAACTATTTTGGTCCTTTGGATAATTGCTATCTAAGTCCTCAAGTATGTTTTTAATTAAAACTCAATAGCAATTAGACTTTTACAATTTAGTCTCTAAGCTTTAATTAACTAATTTCTCGGTTAAATTTCTTAACTGAACATTATTATATTTTCATATTAATTACATAAATATTTCTATTTTATATTTACAGACTTATTCATGGCAATGAGATTTCGAAACCATATTGTTCGACACCACCAAAAATCGAGTTGTTATAAGAATTTTAACTATAAAATAGATTTTAGAACTTTAAATCAAATCAAATTTTGAATTTATTTTAGATTTTAAGTTTAACTAGATTCTAGACTTAAATTAGTCTAACTAGATTTGAGATTTTAAAATTTTATTTTAGTCATTTTTTAGTCAAATTTTGGGATTTAAAGTTAGGATATAGATTTAAAGTTTATATTTATAGTCCAATTAGATTTTAAGTTTATTAAGTTCAAATTTCGTTTTTAGTTTAAATTGGAGTTTTAGAATTATGTTTCATAATTTTAGATTTTAAGTTTTAGATTTAATTTTTTTTAGATTTAGAATAGGTTCTAAAATTTAGGTTTTCAATTAAATTTTAAGTTTTTATTAGCTTTTTTAAAAAATATTTTTAGATGCCTTGGTTCATTTAGAATTTAATTAGATTTTTAAATTTTAGTTGGACTGTTAGTTTATAGCTTAATTAAATTTCAAGTTTATTTTTATTATTAGATTCTTTTTAGTTCAATTTAGACCTTAAATTAAGATTTTTAATTAGAAGGCTAGATTTAAATTAGATTTGATTCTAAAGTTTGATAACTAAGGTGCAATTAGATTTAGATTTTTATGTTTAATTAGATTTATGTTTTAAATTTAGATATTTGAGTTTAACTAGATTTTAGGATTGTTTTAGAGTAGATGATTTAGATTAGAGTGAAGGGTAGGAATTTAGTTTTGGAAACCTTTTCTATATATAACTGTACTTCCGAACTCATATTTGGTAACAATATCGAATTGCAGTTTTAAGATCAATTCCTTAAATTTTATCTTTGGATTAGTCTTGAGACTTCAGTCGATAGGTAGTTAACCGACCTAGCTCACATGGTCAGTGGCGACTATACTCCATTAGTTTTCTATGTCAAGCCTGCTAGGTCCTAAGTCTAGCATGTCATGACAATATAAATACTTAGCAAATTTGTTCAAGTGATTATTTGATAACTAATATTCAAGATTGAAATATGTAGATTTAAAGAATGTATCACTCCATACTCGGCCTAAACATTAAGACTAAGTCTGGAGGCTACATTAAAACGTTTAAGGGAAAACCAACCTTTAAATATTTTAAGATTAGTTATACAAAAAACATTTAACTTGTTAGACCACATGAAAATACGAACTTACAAATCGTAGTCCGAAATAAAACATACATTAGTTCAAATTTAAAACAAACAATAAAATATCTAGAAAAGAGATGATCAAGCTCCTAACACGTTGAGCCTCCTAAGTTTGTGGGTTACCTGCAATTCAACGAACAAATAGCATGAGTTTATAACTCAATGTGTGTAATCGATATTTAGGCAAGACAGCAATATAGATATAACGGTAATTTCCCAAATTTAGATACAGATTCAAAAATAGATGATACACAGTATTACCATAATAGTTCAAATAAGATGCAGAATAGATCAGATATAGATGCAGAACAAATCAAAATCAGATGTAGTTTCCTACCCCTATCCATTACATACCATCTCCAACCATCCCAACACACCATATAGGGTATCAAGTACCCATCCAGCCCTACACACCAATTAGTATCGGTATGACACATTTCAGAGTGATTACAGAATAACTGTCAGATCAGTATGCAATAAATTGCCAGAATCAGATATAGAATTGTGGCTTAGCCACTCAATTCGGCAAATCATTAAACTGGCAACACTTCCTTCTTTATACCACTCCCACCCAATGTAAATGCAGATTACAGATATCAGATATCAAGGATGTTCAGACAATTATCCAAATACAATTCATAACCAGATAATACAGATCATTATCACTTGGCAATTATCGCAACAATTATACATAAAATAATCGATTATTCAATCTCAAAAAATTGGATATCAAGTTATACAGTCTAATTCAGATCATACAGACCCTATGGAAGGCCTACGTTCGATTCGAACGACACTTAAGGCCCTAGGAAAATTTTAAGTATTTTGGCCCACACGCCCGTTTGGATTCGCATGGCCTGAGTACCTGGCCTGTGTGGTCCACACGACTGTATGGCTCAAAATAGTGAGTTACACAGTCTGGCACATGACCAAACACACACTCGTGTGACTCACAACCCCTCACACGGCCTAGACACACATCCATGTCCCTAGCCCATGTGACAAAAAATACAAACAATGAGTTACACGGCCTGGACGCACGCCTGTGTCCCTAGCCCGTGTGACCAAGAATACAAATAGTGAGTTACACGGCCTGGACACACATTCGTTTGCCTAGACCGTGTACCTCCAATTCAAAAACAATGAGTTACACGGCCGTGTGGCATCCAGAACCATGTTTTTTGTTGTTCGAAAATTACAGAATCTCAGGTTTTCGTTACACACCTGGTATGATTTTGTCGTAGAAGTAGCAGAGGTGACCCCGAAACCTAAAAGCAACCATCAATTTTCTAATTACATGGTTTAGTCAAACTACAAGGCTAATTAAACAATCAACCGAAACATGTCAAAAACTTCGATGCGACCCAACTCAAAACTATACACTCACCCTCGTACGAATAGCAATATGCGAAATTAACTCGATAGAGGGACGATGTCGTCACAATCCTCACCTAAAAGAAAATAAATCGAAACTTAAACCAAAGAATTCAAGCAACCAAGAAACTTACTTCGACAAAATGGACAAACAAATACCAACAGAGATTCATATCAACTTACGCAACTATCACGACAACTGGATACAATGAAAGATGAAGTTTCCTCGTTGTAACAAAAACAAAAATATGGTAACACACAAGGGAAGAAAAAGAAAGAAGAAAAATAAGGAGAGAAAAATAAGAAAAAGAAAATAGGGAAGGAAGAAGGAGAAAAAAAATGTCACAGAATTCAATTTAACTTTTAAAATAAAAACTAACTATCCTAATAGTTAATGACAAAAATATTTCCTTATTGCTTGCACTGAGACTCAAATACAAGACTAAAAAGTATACATAAGATTAACCATTGAACCAGCAAGCTCATTCTTGACACAGATTAACGTAGAATTAAATTAAAGTCGAGAGTTCAAAGTAAGGGTTAAGTAAAAATAAACAGAGAAATTTCAAAAAAGAATGCTTGAACCCCTTATCTCAAACACATAAACAGAGCACTTAACCAAAGATACAGAAACTTAATTATTGACAGAATTTATCAAACAAATGTTTAAATTTTGGGGCGTTACAAAGAAATTATGCGATGTTGTTATGAGAGGAAGTAAAACACATTGTACCTTTTTTCTTTTAATTGAGGTTTTGTCCCATTAGGTTTTTTTGGTAAAATTTTTAATAAGGCAGCATGTTATGAGTATTATAGATATGTGTACTAGTTTTCCTTCATTAAGATTTTTTTCCCACAAATTTTTTATCTTATTAAAATTTTAACAAGGCACATTAATAAAGGAATTATGTAGATAAATGCGGAAGCGGATCGTAAAGTTTTTTAAAGTCGCGGATTTGACCTATGGCTCTAGATGTTCGGAAAGAAACTTGGATTTTGACACAACCTGAAATGCTATCAAAATCCAAGTTAGATAAAACTATTAAAATAAATAACTAAGATAATTAAAATAGAATAATAAATCTATGATTAGAACAATAAGAAAGAAAATAAAGAAGATAGATAGAAAGATAGAGCGCGGTATATAGAAGTCTTAAGAAGCCTTAGAAACACGAAAAATCCACAACCCCTTTTAAGCGGCTCTAATTTTCCCTCCAATAAAAAAACTTGGCAAGAAAAAGTTTGAAGATGATCCCCACAATCTGAAAAGATTGTTAAAACTCTTCTAAAAGAAACTCAAGAAAAATTCTTAAAAGAAAACTCAAAGAGAATTTATTAACTGAAAAGAGAAGTTGAATAATAATGAATTGTATAATTTGTGTACAATGCAAAGTTCTATATATAAGCTAGCTATATAAATCTAAATAAAACTCTTAAGTATACTAAAACTCTAATTAATCTAAACAAGAAGTAGTTTTAAACTAAACTTTCTTGTTAACATAAAACTCATAAATAACTTAAACTACTTAATAATTGTTAAATATTCAGAATAATAAAATAATAAAATAATAAGAGCTGATAAATACAATATTGGCCTCATATATAAAAAAAATTAAGCCCAAAACTCAAACCCGATATGATTTAAACTCGAATTAAAAACCCAAAACTTGTAATTCCCATCATAATCACATCCAAAAATTCTACTCACGTATTCTTTATAAAAACAGTCATAACTTGAGCTCTCAAACTCGAAATTGAGTGATTCAAAGTGCATTTTGAAGTTAAGAGATAGATCCTATAATGCCATGAGACATCTCAACCTAGAAATGCCTGGATCCTATCCAAAAAGTTATCACAAGTCTACTGAATTCCCAAGCTTGAAAATTGGGAGCTTCGGTGAATGGAATTTAGTAAATTTCACCCCATTTGTGCATGTATCATTCCCCCTTTCCTTGAAATGATTTGTCCTTGAATCTTGTCTTTGATCGAATCTTGGTTTGATTTTCTTGGCCTTTGACATTATTGTTGGGCCTTGAGGTAGTGTGAGCCCATTACATCCATGAGTCTAAAATTGAGCCTTGAGACTCGCATCATCTCCCCCCTTCCTCAAGAAGATTCATCCCCGAACCCTTAGTTACACAAAAAGAAAAGGGATTGGAAAATATAATAACAAAATGAAAAGAAAAATACTTACCTAAACTTTCTTGTCTGTCAAAACTATCTCTAGGATCAAAGATATGATTTTGATCTCCCAAATTAGCGTGGATCAAGTATCTCTCCTTCAAAAACAAACCATCAACACTAAATAAAGAAATATTAGGCACATGAGTGTTCAAACAAAAAATAACTTGTAACTTTCTTAAAATATACATGGTCATACATAAGAATTTCCAACGATGAGTCAAAAATTTCACATAATTATAAAAATAAAGAATGTTAAGATTGTGTAAAAATTCATCGTTAAAGGTCAAGATAGAAAATTTTGTTGCAAGAGAAAATATATAAAATGTAACCGCCCGATTTTGAGGCTAGTCAGAACAGTGGTTTCGAGACCACGAATTTGATGTAGAAAAATCTATTTTTTATTAGATTTTTATGGTCTACATTTTGTGGAACTATTCTGTGAAAATCTCGTTCAAAAATTTTGACGTTTGGGCACTCAATTTAGTCAAAAGGACTAAATCGTAAAAAGTGCAAAAGTTGAGTTCTACTTGTTAAAGGTGTCCAATTTCTATGAGATTTTAAATTATAGGTCCTTAGTTAGTAATTATACCATTAGATAAGTTAGTGGACAAAAATGGACATGAATAGGTAAAATTTCAAAGTTATTCATTAAGGGCATTTTGGTCATTTGGTAAATAAAAGAATAAAAAGGAAAATAAAGTCAAAATTAGTGTCCATCTTCTTCACCATAGCTGAAATTCCCTAGCTGAAATTCCCTAAGGATACCATAGCTAGGGTTTCTTCAACTTTCAAGCTTGATTGTAAGTGCATTCTAGCCCCTTTTTAATACTCTTTACATTTTTGAAGTCATTATCATCCGATACCATTATTTTGAAGTAGGGTTCATGTTTAAAAATTTACCCATGTGTGACATGCATGTATTTTGATGTTTGATGGGAGATCTTGTATGTTTAAGGTGTGATAAAAAAAACTTTTACTAAGTGATTTTTAGTGAAAATGCATAAAAAGGACTTTATTTGTAAAAGTTGTAAAAATGGGTAGTAGAAATGTGATTTGATGAAAAATGTGGGCTGTTATGAGCATGATTTAAGTTCGGCTAGGCTTGGGTAACAAAGAAAATGGATACCTTTCATTTTATGAGCCTAAGGACTAATTTGTAAAAATGTAAAAAGTTAGGGGTAAAATTGTAATTTTGCCATAATATGATTTTTGGGACAGCATTGAGTAATGTGAAAATAAAATAATTTAAATTTTCTATTATAGATCAAGAAAAAGGAAATTCGGACCTTGATCTGGGAAAGAACAAGGTTATTGACGATTAGGTCCATTTCCTACTATTTTGTACCGAGGTAAGTTTGTGTGCAAATAATGCAATGTTATATCATGTATTTAATGCTTAATATTGCATAAATTGTACGATTGTTTCTATGAAAATATTCAACGAAGTTTCAATGATGAGAAAATCCCGGTTTAACCCTTAGGAATTGTTTAGGATACAAGTGACATGTCACTAGGAAACCATGTGTTATGTGATCTATGTGAATCTGGGTGCTGGTCATGTACGTCCTACCGTGGCTGGGTAGTCCAGCATGTGTTACGAATACTTGACAGCTTGTGTGAGCAAGCCCGTGATTAGCTCGTGTGCGAGCCCTATGTGTTATAAGATATGAGGTAGCATTGGCTACATATGTGGCACTTACGTGCAAGACTTTCCATGTATCTGATAGTATTCCAAGTGTTCAACGGGTAATCCAAAGAGTATGTCAAAGATGAGAAAGTATGTGACTATGTTACGAGTTGGTATAGGTATGTATGTAAAACCCATGAGTATGAACTTTGTATGAGATGAACTCTTGGTAAGAATGCTAATGAGTAAGTTATGCCTAAGATATATGATGATATTTATGTTAACTTATGTTGAGTAGTTATGTTGCTTATTATTTGCATGCAAACTTACTAAGCTTTAAGGCTTACTCCCTTTTCTTTCCATTCCTTATAGTGTCGCCTAGCTAGCTCGTGGATCGAGGGTCGTCAGAGCTCAATTCACACTATCAAACGATTGCTTTCGGTATACTTGGTTTCAATATTTTGAGTATTGCATGTATAGGGACTTGGTTATTTTGTTATGTGTCATATTGGTTTAGCCAAATGTGTTGGCATTGTTATGGTTAATGATTCATTTTGTATATGGCCATTGGAAGTTGGCAAATATTAATTTTATTGGTCATTGGTATATTTATGTGATGAAACTTATCATGAATATGAAATTGGCATGAATGGAAAAGAAAGTATGTGATGTTTATGCATGATAGATGTTAGTATGTGTAATTGGTGTATTGATATCTTGTTTATGGCTGATTTGGTTGTATGTATATGCTTAGATTTGGTGTTGCTTGATGTTGTGCAAGTTGGTGCAAGTAAGGGTGGCAAAATGGCTTAGTAAAGAGCCTTATTTTTGTCCACACAGGCAGAGACACGGCCTAGGGACATGGTCGTGTGTCCAGGGCGTGTAAAGTCTGCACCTATTTTATGAAAAAATTTAAAAATTAAATTCGCCATATGGCCTAGCACATGGACGTGTGACTTGGCCGTGTAACTCCCTTTGGTGCATGACGTCATAAACAGAGAGTTACACGAGTTAGGGACACAGGCGTGTGTGACCACACGGCCTACCCACACGGGCGTGTCCCAAGCCACACGGGCATGTGACCCTATTTTGATGAAAAATTTTCTAAGTGTTTTAAAAATTTCTAAAGTTCTCGGTTTAGTCCTGAACCACTTTTAATGCATGTTTTGGGCCTCGTAGGCTCGTTTTAGGGACGATATGTTTGTAAATGAAAAGTTTTAAATTTGGATGGAAATTTATGTCTCGGTTTTGTATGTTAGTTTGTGTTTAAGTTCAGTGATGCCTCAAACCCTGTTTCGGCGTCGGATACGAGTAAAGGGTGTTACATAAAATGTTTTTAGTAAACCTATCTAGTGCAACATAATTACTATTTTTAACCTTTACAAATCTAGATAAATCCATAAAATCAATTGAACTTTCAATCCAAGGTTTAATGAAATTTGACCAACAAGAAAGCATGTTGTAAGGAAAAATAAAATCAATAGCATACTTATCAAAAACATTTGTTGTATGTCTTCTTGAATCAATTTCTAATGTTTCCTTGCCTCTCTCCCACAAGTAAAAGTGTCGATCAATGTTAGAGTAATGTAATTGGAAGCCCGTCAATGGATCCTTAAAATCATGTAACAAGGAAATACCACTAGATAAATTTGAGTTATAGTTAGTTAAAACATAATCATTCCTCACTTTTGCATGAATATTTTCTTGTTTTTCATTTTCTTTTCCCACTTGAGAACTCTCCAATTTTACCTCATATGTATTGTTACTCGCCAAAAGTGGACCATTAAGTAGACTTTTATCACTCAAGATCTCTTTTCTCTCTATCTTTTCATTTTTTTTCTTCCTTACTTCCCATATCCCTCTCACAAGTATTATGAATATTCAATTCAATACAATACATCTTAGTAGGAGAACATGACATTTCTATCTCATCTAACTTAATAGATTCAAATTAAAAAATCATGACCGTCATCTTTTTCCAGTTCACAAAGTTTGCTATCACAAATCTATTTTCCACTAGAGTATGAGTCAACAAAAGGTACAAAGTCATATTTACTTTCTTCTCTAGCTGGATATTTAATTGGATATTGGAAGCCTTTATGATCTTTTGAACTACACCATTAACTTTGCACAAAAGGTGATATCTCAATCGTATTCCCTCTATTTGAATATTTAATTGGACATTGCAAAGCCTTATGATATTTTCAACTACACCAATAACAGTGCACAAAAAGTGATAGCTCAATCGTATTCCTCCTTTTGTTTGGCCCTCTCCCCTTGAATTGACAAACTAATTTATAATCACCTTATGATCCTCTTGAGACTCACATCACACATTATCCATTAATAGACACTCTCCCCAAGAGAGAGTGTGGTGAATATTTTATTATTATAAAGTGGATGTCCATTAGAATAAAAAGTTTGATGTACTTTAAGACATTAATATCCATTAGGAATAAATTTTATATCATTTATATTTCTTATATACATAAATATTAACTTTAGAGAAGTATTATAAATATTCATATTGATAAATACATACTTTTCTTTTGTTATCCTATTTTTTAATTATGTTACTTACTATTTTTTTATATTTTATAGCAAGTTTGAGTTTTTATCCCAAACTCAATAAATACATTAGCAAAAGTTAGCTCAAGAATCATCTAACAACCCAATCATGTTAGCCCAAAACAATAAATATATCTCACCCAAAATTTAGGACAACTGTAGCATTTAGTTGGCTTCCTTACTTTGTAGCTTATACAAACAAAGGAGTGGACTCAGTAGGAATAACCAAGGATTTAAATAGTGGTCGGGTAGAGGAATAGCGGCAGCTATATAGCGGTAGCGGCGCCGTTCGAAACCGCTATTGTTGAAAATAGCGGTGTGAAGAGGAGTCACACCAATAGTGGTGGATCGTGGCCGCAATTTAACGGGTAACGGCCAATTGCGGCAATAATGGGCCGCTATTCCTGTTATTTTTCCGCTATTCCCGTTTATATCTATTTTTTTACTTTGTTATTAGTTATTAGTTGTGTGAATTTAAAAAAAAAAATTCACGACCGCGATACCCGTAGTGATCGCAATAGCATCCGTTATGCCTACAACCGTGATAAAAGCAACGCAACCGAAAATGCGGCCGCAACCGCAATTTAAATCCTTGGGAATAACAATTCACATGTAAAAAAAATAATTAAAAACATTTTATGGGAAAATAATACAACTGTTAGCATAAAGATCCATAGGATAATTTTTTATTTAATATTAAGTATAGATAGATTAATAGACTGTGATATTAACAAAAGCCATTTTTTTTTTGGTAGAATAGTTTGCAAAGGAACTTATTATTGCCATAAATTTAATATAAGTTGATACATGAATTGAATAGGCGTTAAGCTTCCCGCCAACACCATCAAAGGCCTCTAGTCTTTAACAATAAACACACAAATTCATAGGATTTAAATAATCTAAAAAAGGAAAAAAGAAGAAGATAAAACTGCAAGCCAAGTGGAGCACGACCAATTACTTAAAAAGCATGTTTGTTTAACTTTAAGCAGCAACACTATGGAGCACAACAGTCTCAACAGTGAGGCCAGGTCCAAACCCAAAGAGCACTCCCCACTCCAACCCTTCTCCTGTGGTCTGAAGCCCATCTTCCCTTGATTTCTTCCTCATCTCATCCAAAATAAATAGAACACAAGCACTTGACATGTTACCATACTCTGAAAGAACATGCCTTGTGGCTCGTAGCTTCTCTGGCTTCAGTGCTAATTTGGCTTCTACTTGATCTAATATTGCTGGACCACCAGGATGAGCAATCCAAAAAAGGGAGTTCCAATCGGATATGCCCAATGGTAGAAATGCTTCTACCAGGCTCTTTTCTATATTCTTCGAAATAAGCCCCGGAACATCCTTAAGAAGGTGAAATGTAAGCCCAACTTCACGAAGGTGACCATCAATTGCACCATCACTATCTGGCAAGATCGTTTGGGCTGCTGAGACTAGTTCAAACATGGGCTTCTCGATTTCAGGCATGGGGTCTGCCCCGATTATAACAGCTGCGGCACCATCACCAAACAATGCTTGGCCCACAAGACTGTCTAGGTGAGTGTCACTAGGTCCACGGAAGGTAACAGCGGTAATCTCCGAGCACACAACAAGTACACGAGCACCTTTGTTGTTCTCAGCTAAGTCCTTAGCCACTCGGAGCACCGTCCCCCCTGCGAAGCAACCTTGTTGGTACATCATGAGGCGCTTAACGGAGGGGCGGAGGCCCAAAAGCTTGGTGAGCTGGTAGTCAGCCCCAGGCATGTCCACACCACTAGTGGTGCAAAAGACAAGGTGGGTGATCTTGGACTTGGGCTGGCCCCATTCCTTAATGGCCTTGGTGGCTGCTTCTTTGCCTAGCTTTGGCACCTCAACTACCACCATATCTTGCCTAGCATCCAGTGAAGGAGCCATGTATTCACATACATTGGGATTCTCTTTCAAAATCTCTTCTGTAAGGTACATGTATCGCTTCTTGATCATCGATTTTTCACCTAAATAATCAAACACAATAAACATACTTTTAATTCTCCCAATTTAGCATATAAGAGTGTTTTAACTGATTTTTGGTCCCACTTCACTTGATATGGAAAATATCAGTTTAGGTTCTCCCCTCAAAATCCATTGCTAATTCAGTTTATAATATTATATAATACATACTGTCATTCTCTATCTCATAAAAGCTTCAATCGTTAGAAACTTTTAGGTGGGCTATGGGCGGAATAATGGAGTCTTAGGACCTTTCTAAGATTCTCTTCTAATAGTTTATTTAACAGTTTGTCTAACAAATATACTTATTTTAAAAAATATTATAAATATTAGACTATGCAGATTTATAATTTGAGTAAAAAAATATTTAAAAGTATATTTATAAAAAAAATATTTAAAAATTATAATTGAAATATAAAATTAATTTTTTTAAATTATAGAGTTATAAGTTAAAATTCCATTTATAATATAAAATATAAAAGACAAAAAAATTTCAAATTAACATTTATTATTTGTCCAAAAAATTAATATTTATATTCCTTAAAATAATGCTTGAAACTATCCATAATATTTTTCAATCTATAAATATAAGGATAAACGCACTTTAATATGTTCGAATCCATATCTTTTTAATTGGCAACAATATCAATACCAATCAAGCTAAGACTCAATCAACTCTATAATATTTGAAATCATAAAAATAATAAATATATAGTATTGTAAAAAAATAAAAAAAACTATAAACTAAAACAATTAACAACTTACTAAAATTTGGAAAAAAAAAAACTTATTAATTCACTTGTATAAATTTCAAACTTCTAATCAAATCCTTAATCTGTTGGTAGAAAACGTGAAACTAAAGTTTGAGACAAATTAAGTCTGTGGAGTTATATGATTTGAATAAATGTACTTTACAAGAAATGAACCTAACAAACTTCAATCTAGTTTTTTGGAACCAAAAAAGAACTCTAATCTATTTTCAAGTCAAACTATATACGTAGCTAACTTTTTTTCCGTTAAAGCATCTGCATGAAAATGATATGAACCATGCACATCTATCTTTCCCCTCTTCTATTTTCATGGCCGAATCATGCATGAAACACAAAATCACCTTAAGTTTGTATTTAAGATAATTTAGCTTTTAGATAAAAGTAAAAAACTTACACATGCGCTTGAATTTCTCTTTCAACTCGGTCTTGTGCTCACTATTTGTGATACGGAAATAGTAGTCAGGGTATGTGCTCTGATCAACACAATTAGGCGGGGTTGATGTGCCGATGGCCAACACGGTGGCAGGGCCTTGGGCACGTTGAGCCTTACGAACTTCTTCCACGGTCACCATTCTTTTTCGGATGATCAAAAACAGTCAATGGTGGTGAGTGTGGAGTTGAACTAAGCTGCTATGCTATGAATGGTAAAAAGGAACAAAAGGTGGTGTTGACAGTCCAGAGTTTTGTCCTATAAATAAGATACAGGAGCTTGGGAGAGGGTAGTTGAGAGTCACGTGGTTGAGCAGAGCCAAGTCCACCTGGCTAGTTGTTAGGACTGGGTGGCACGTGACTTTGGTGCATCCATCTAATTCTGGCCTCCACTCTTCTACCTCTCCATCCTATCCTCCACATTTCTGTTGGTTCTCACTTACCGCTTCATCAAACTTCTATCAATATACTATGTAAGGATTGTACCACGTTCCTTCGCATCTGTCCATGTATTTCAACTAATTCTTTTAACTATTAAATATATTTTAGATGGTGAAACAAACTTAAAAAGTCAAGTAAAGATTAGAAAAGTTTTCTTTTAACTTCTAAATATATTTTAACTATGCTAATGACGTTCAAAGAGTGTGAGCATAATTTATGACAAAAATGTTGGAAGAAATTAGCGTCAAGTTGTTCACGAAAGGCGGTTGAGTTTAGCTTAAATATTAAAAAAAATACAAGTACAGTAGGGTTGATAAATATCTTATATAGTAAAATATTTTAAAAAGTAAATATTTAAAAAAAGAGATACATGTTAAATTTTTAAAGATCTTTTATGAAATAAAAAAGATACATTATTAATGTATCAAATATTAAGTCTTAAATATGATATAATATTATAGTATAATATATTTTCTTATATAATATGAAAATTTTAATAACATTTTATATATAACTAGTTATATACATATCTAGTAATATATTAGTATAATAAATAATACATTGATATTATAATTTATATTATTATATTATTTAATACTATATTGAGTATATTATAATCCACCATATATTGTAATTATGTTATATTATATCATTATTATATCATGAATTTATAATATATAATTATAGAAAAATTCATTATAAGTATTATTTATGTTTAATTAAATGTATATAAATTTTATAAAAACTATGTGTATATAAATATTGTGATGATTAATATAATTAATAATTCAACACCATATCAATTTAACTAAATTTAGCTGAAACATTTAATATATAAAATACAGATTAATATAGTATAATATAATCTATTATCTATTAATGTTTTCATATATGAATTGACTATTATCATAGACTATAATATTTTTTTGTTGTAATCAAGATATTCATCATTGGTAGCAGTGATTAATCTCCTCGTTGCATGTGCTATCTGAAGAACTAAACAGTTGGTCATAAAATATGCTCTATTTCCAACAACAGAGATTGAAACCCCTACCAAATAATTGAGGGATGAGATAAGCAATCACTACACCACACCTCATACTTATCATAGATTATAATTTAATGTACAAGTAGCTATTCTTAGTGGCGAGCTAACATACAAGACTGTAGGTCAATTGACTGCACAAAAGTTTGAAAAATGATTCTACCAAATTCTTTGAAATATAAAATATTTTCTAAAACAAATTATTTCATAAAAAATAAATTAATCTTTCCACTCAGTAAAATCCAAAAAGTCCCTAATGCTTTTATTTTCTATAACTCCCCAAAATTTTAGTTTTTGAATTGTTAAAATTTGTCAAGTGAGTTAATCTGGTTATGTGGTTAAATGTTGTGTTTATGTGTGAGAGGTTCTGGGTTTGAATTTCTTTTCTTTAATTTTTGTTATTTTTGTTTCAACCCCTATCTTTGAACATCTAGCTTATAAATTATTTTCGCTCAATTATTGATAAGAATGATCTTGTTAGTTTAGTGGTAAAGCTTTAGCCTATCATGATAGAGGTCTTGTGTTCGAATATTATGTGTGCAAAGTAGGATATAGGTTTTTGTTTCCCTTACACTGTGCCGCCCATGTCGTAGAAATTGGGTTGAATTAGAATTCTGGAAAATCTGATAGGTAGTTAGTTAATAGGATTTAGTGAGATTTTATTATTTTTAAAATTTTGAAAATATCCCAAAGGAAAAAACTTTCTCTCACATTCCTCTCCCACTTTCTCTCTTGTCATTCCCTTCTTTCCACTTTTGTCTCTATCTCTTTGTTGTTTCTAGTTTTTTTCCTTTTTCCCTTTTTTTCCCTCTATTTTTGCTCATGTAAGCCTATGCTATTATCTTTTCATAACAACCATTATTCTATCACTTTGCTACCCTTTTGTTTTCAATTTGACTTGGCGAGGATTGGTGCCTGCATTTGTTTTTGAACAGCTTTTTCGGTGGGTGGAAAGGATTCTTTTTTAAGATTCGTATTTTGTCGAAGGAGTTTTTCACATTTTTGGGAGATGATTTTCAATTTTATGTGACATAACTTTGATTATTTAAAATCCTTGGTTTAGGTGAAGTTTCAATAACAAGTAGTCTTCCTGTGATTCGAAAGCTCTTGAAACTGTTCGTTTATTTGGGGTAAGAGATTCAATACTTTAAGTATTGTGGTCGAATCAGTGTTTGGAATTAGTATATTGTGATTAATTATTTTGCTTTGAATATTGTTTTAGGGTTTGGAATTGTGTTGTTATGTTTCTATTCATAAATGTTTAGGTGTGTAACATTAATCTCGAAAAACAACGAATGACGTGAAGCTAAATGTAACACCCCAAACCCGGCTTGGACGTTATGGCCGAATCTGGCGATGTCACATGATAGCGTGTTGAAAACTGAGTTGTCACGATAAAACCATTTACATGTGTTGACTTTTGTTATCTCCAAAATTATTTACCTAATTAATCGATTGTTTTAAAACATAATTTCGTTGCGGAAGCTTTAGCAATCATTTGTTGTAAGCAAAACTAGTTCATTTTATGGAAAACCTTGATTGGTAGGAAAATTCGTATTTTGTTAAGTTTGAAGTTAAAACCCGTAAAACATTTAAATCTTTCCAAAACTTAAGCAAACAGTCCATAAAGTCCAATTACATAAACATTTCCCAAAATCAATAAATCCATACATGGGAGAAAAGCAATTTAAATACGTGTGGCCATTGTCGAGTCCTCCCTTGCGCTGGTCCTTCAGGTCTGGGGATTACCTGTATAGATTAAATAGAAAGGGTGAGTTTTCGTAAACTTAGTGTGTAGTCCCCACCGAAAACGTGCATATAGACATACATCAGATCATAATCATAATCAGTCTGGGCCGAAGCCCCTTACAGAAATCAGTGTAGGCCTTAGCCCACTCAGAAGCAGAATCAGACATATATAATACGGCCTTGGCCCATCTCAGATACAGAATGTAGAACAGAACAGATTAATTAGAGTCCTACCCACCAGCCTCTACACACCAACTCCATCTAACCTTACACACCATGTGGGGATAAAATCAACCCACCCATCCCTACACACTATGCTGTACCGAATGCGGCACATAATCAGATAATTACAGCTATGCTGCCAGATATCAAGCTTAGGAGCCTTTCAGAATACTTCCTCCATACACTTTAACCCAACCCCGATGCAATGCAGTATACAATACATGACATGCAAATATGCAATTAACAGATCATACATACAAATCGGTGAGCATGCTAAGTAGTCAAATCAAGAAATCAAGGTCCAGAAACTCTCACCGACCCTACAGTAGGTCCCAATCGTCTTGGGCTACCCGAGCAACCATTCAAATATTTCAAGAAATTGGGTTCACACGCCCATGTGGCCTGCCTGTATGAATTACATGGCCTAGCTGAGATTTCCATACGCCCGTGTGGCCCACACGGCCCAGTTGGTTGAGTCCATGTCTCACACACGGCCATTTCATGTGCCCGTGTCTTGCACATATGGCCTGGCTCGTCGATCACATGCTTGTGTATTGCCACACGGCCTACCACACAGGCAACCACACGCCCTTGTGACGTCGACAGTTTTATTTTTTAGCTTTCCTTGATTCTCGATGTGTCTTCAGGTACACACCTGGTATGTTTTCGCAGAAAAAGTAATCCCGAGCAATCCAGAACCTATAATCGATTGAGAAAACCCCAATTTCAGTCACTTAAACCAATATCAAACCAAATTATCGTGAACAGACAATCTCGAAAACCACCTACAACCCTTATCTCCAAACAAAACAATGGCGTATTTGCACTTCCACAGCACTGATTAAAAACCCAAACTCATTAATCCTCTCCTAAACATAAGTCAGTACTCCATTAGCAATAATTCAACATCCCAAAAAGGAAATCATACTTATAAAACTTATCGATAATGTATTAGAGATACCGCAGTAAAGAGACGTGGAAAACGGTAGTATGGAAAAGGTAAAACTGAAATTGACAGCAAAAAAGGTAAAGATTCGGCAGAAGCAAAAAGAAAAGAGGGAGAAAGGGTGGAAGAGAATATGTCAGTTTCTTTCCTGTGGAGAGACTTTTGAGAAACTGATTACCTAAATCCCACTACCTACTCTATCTCAACCACCCACTACTTAGATTTTTAGTCCAACTCAAACTCTTCGGAGCAAACAAGCAAAAATAATGCTCTCACAAAGACTCAAACACAGGACCCTAAACACACTAACACTCCACTTAGCCACCAGACCAGTAGGTATATTCTAATATGGTTCTACCAATACTTAAACTTAAGCCTACTGGGTAAGGTTAAGGCTTTATTTAGAAAAATTTTAAAAATTTATCAAATACAAGGCTTGAACTTGGGACCTCACACACACACCCAGAACACTTAACCACTGAAGCAGATACATATTTGTGTCAATTAATAGCAGAAGCAGAAATATAAAAATTGGGACGTTACACTAAAAAATTCATTCTTAACGCCACACGATCATGTGCTAGGCTTGTGAGCCATACGAGCTGGTTTAAATTGGCCATATGGGCCACACAGGCATGTTTTAGGCCACGTGGGCTCGTTTTCTATAATATTTAGATAGGTTCGTACTAGAAGTGCGATTCAAGGTTAACCACTTCGTAGGTTTCGTAATATGTGTTGTATGTTATTAAAATATGAAATATAATATTCTGCTTCTATTAGTACAAATTCTGAAAGCATGATAGTATGTTCTAATATGTATAGCATGTATGATATATATATATGCATATGTCATCTGATTAGATTGCATGTGCACTAGGGTAGGATAATGATGTGACGGAGAAAGTGTAGCAATTTAATGATCTGTCATATTTTGTGGTTTTAACCATATATTCATTCTGGTGGCTTGACCACATGTAAGTGATTTTGGCGATTTATCGCATTATTTCTGGCAGCTTGACTGCACTATTTTGAAAAGTGACATACGTTCACTTATAGGTGTGTAGGATTGAATGGGTATTTAATCACCCTAATTGGTGTATAAGGTTAGACGAAGATAGTGTATAGTGAATGGAGACTCAAAATGTAGGGGACGACGTACTATGCCAAGCTTTGTTAAAGGTACTGCAGAGGGTTGCTAGGACCCAAACTGGATCTGGAGGCCGAGCATCAATAACTGACTGACTCTGGTCTAACGGAGTTGAGTTGTTTAGAGGTGTCGTTGGGATTACCCTTACTGTGGCTGAGTATTTATTAGAGGCCACCAAAGTAAAAAGTAAAGGGTGCGGTACCTTTGCTTCGGGACGAAGCATATCATTGGTGGCAGTCAGTAGAGCGAGGCACCCAAGCTGAGCGTGTGACCTAGGCTTTCTTCCAGAGTGCCTTCCAGAAAAAGTATGTGGGGGCAAGGTACATTAAATCCCATAGGTTAGAGTTTATCAGGCTGAAATAGAGTGATAGATCTATGGCCGAATACGAGGCCGAGTTTTTTAGGCTGAGTACGTACACTCAAAGTTTAGTGGCTACCGACTATGTTAAAAGTGTCCATTTTGAGAATAGATTGTGTTATGATCTGAAAGTGTTAGTAGCTCCATAGCAGGAATGAGCTTTCGAAACATTAGTAGAGAAGAATAAGATTACTGAAGAACTCAAGCGCGTAGAGCACGATAAGGGAGTAGGAGAAAGGTCAGAATAAGAATAAGAAGGATTTGGGTCCTTCTAGTTCAGCTCTGCGGCCTAAGAAATGGGTCAGTTTAATAAGCCTCAGCAGGTTGAGGCGACAATTGGTACTGTTGGGATTTAGATCTGTGGTGACTATGGTAGACGCCATCCAAGCGAGTGTTGGAGAAGGTTGGAAGCTAGTCTTCAATGCGGATCTATAGAACACCTCATTAAGGACTGCCTGTACCGGTTTAATCAGGTATAAGCTTTGGTTTAGGGGTCTAGCTCCGTCACAAAGGGTAGTATAGTAGCTACCTAGGGACGTGGTCAACCTAGAGGTGCTAATGATTTGGGTTGAGGATAGAGGGCACCATACAAAGGTGCTAATAAGAAAGAGGTAAGACAGCCTACTTTAGTGTCTGTGGTGAGATGCCGCAATGATAAAGATGCAGCCAACGTGATAACCGGTATGTTTACTATTCATTCTCACCTATATTTTGCATTGATTAACATTGGTTCCACGCACTCATACGTAGCTAGTACTGTTTCTAGTAACTTGGGGATTCCTGCTGAGAATATTTCTAGTGGGATTTCTATAATTAGTCTATTTGGTTAGTTAGTGCAAGTCAGTAAGGTGTATAGAATATGTCCGTTAGAGATTCAAGGGGTTGTGTTTTCAGGTGATCTGATAGAGTTATCGTTTGGGGAATTTGATTTAGTTTTGGGCATGGACTGGCTTGCAGAGCATCGAGTCAATTTGGGTTGTGCGAGGAAGAGGTTAACCCGAAAAACCAATGATAGTGTGAAAATTATGATGGTTGGTGAGCATTAAGATTACCTATCTAATGTAATCTCCGCTATTGTAAACGAAAAATTGGTCCGAAAGATGTGTGAGGCGTATTTGGCCTATGTGCATAACACGAGTGTTGTGGGTTCTACCGTTGGGGACATTCGAATAGTTAAAAATTTTCTAGACATCTTTCATGAGGAATTGTAGAGGTTACCATTGGATAGAGAAGTCGACTTTAGAATAGAGGTATTGCAAAAGACAGCTCTAGTGTCCATCACTCCTTACCATATGACAACGAAGGAGATAAAAGAACTAAAGGTATAGCTTTATTAACTTTTCGATAGAGGGTTTTTTTTTAGACTTAGTGTGTCTCCGTAGGAAGCACCAGTACTCTTCTTTAAGAAAAAGGATGGTACTATAAGGATGTGTATAGATTACTGACAACTGAACAAGTTAACGATAAAGAATAAATATCTACTACTAAGGATCGATGATTTGTTCGATCAATTTCAAGGAGCGACTGTATTCTCCAAGGTTGATCTTCATTTTGGGTGCATTAGTTGAAGGTCAAAGAATCTGGTGCGCATAAGACTACCTTTAGGACTCGTTATGTTCATTACGAGTTCCTTGCTATGCCATTTTGTTTTACAAATGCTCTGGCTTCATTTATAGATCTCATGAATCGAGTATTTCAACTGTATCTGGATCAGTTTGTCATGGTATTCATCGATGATATTCTAGTATACTTTAAGACTGAGGTTGAACATGATGAGCATATTAGAGTGGTTCTGCAGATTCTTCGAGAGAAGAAGCTCTACATTAAGTTGAGCAAATATGAATTCTAGTTGAGGGAAGTTACATTTCTAGGGCACGTAGTTTCTGCCAAGGTATCTGTGTGGACCCAAAAAAGATTGTGGTTGTTCTTGAGTGGAAACAACCTAGTAATGTCTTTGAGATTTGAAGATTTATCGGTTTCGTGAGGTGGTATTTAAGATTTGTATAGGGGTTCTCGCTTATCGCAGCTCCCTTAACTAAACTACCGTGTAAGAATACGTCGTTTATGTAGACCGATGAGCAGCAATCAGGTACCCATTCTGATACAATCTGAATATAGGAAACAGTCTGATGTGTATTTTCCTTGAAATTTTTGCTTCTTGGAAACACCACTTTTGGTCCTAATTTAGACTCATTCTGAGGTTGTTTTCCCTTCTTGAAGTCTTTCTTGACTTCTACGACGTTTGCCCTAACATCATTGTCATTTGCTGCTTTGTTGAGCCTTTTTTCCATACCTCTATTGTCTTCTTCAATTTGAAGTCTGACAATTAAATCTTCCACTAATATTTCCTTTCTTTTATGCTTTAAGTAACTCTTGAAGTCATTCTAAGTAGAAGGCAGCTTCTCAATAATGGTTGCCACTTGGAAGGATTCACTTATAATCATCCTTACAGAAAGAATTCCGTGAATGATCAGTTGAAGTTCCTGCACTTGATTCACAACTAATTTAGAATCAATCTTTACAAAATTCAAGAATTTAGCAACTAAAAACTTTTTAGTTCCAACATCTTCGGCTATTTTCTTAACACTATACACTTTGTACAATGCATCCGACAATCCATTCAGGATGTAGTTTTGGCATAAGAAATCAGAATGTTTCCAAGCTTCAACAGCAGTGAAAGTGGTAACTCTATCTACCTCGCCCTCTTTAACAGTAGGAGGGTCATCTTTAAAAAATTTAGCCAAGTTCAACATGGTCAAATAAAACAGCATTTTCTGTTGCCAAGTCTTGAAATTTTGTCTTGAGAATTTTGCAGGTTTCTCGTTATGGCTTGCAGTAGCCACCACCAGCAACATTGAGTTTTGGATCGAAGATTGCGTTTGAACCAAAGCTTCAAATTGTGAATTGATTGAATTGGTAGGAGTTTCCATTTTCTGTTAAGAAACAAAAACAGAATTAGAAAAAATTATCAACTTTTGTTAGACAGTAAGAATCTAATAAAACCCGAAACAAAAGTTATACAGTCTAATAAAAAATACAATAAAATAATGCACCAGGTAGGTAACCCTAAAAGAGAGGTGGTGCACTCGGCACGCTTAAATACCAAGTCTTTCAAAGAAACAATCCTAGACATGCATTCTCAAATTGTCTTTTTAATTCATCGTTGATAAATTTCTTTTTAATTCACAATTTAAAGCCACAATTAAGGCCATCATAAACAAAAAAAAATTCCTTTTGATTTGTTAAACGATAGAATTAAAATTCTGAAACAAAATCAAAATTAATTTTGTTAAACAGCAAGATTAAATCCCGAAACAAAATTATGTATTAAATCAAAATAGAATCTATTAAACAGCGAGAATAAATCCCGAAACAGATTTTATTTAATTTTAATTCTAATATGAAAACAAAATAAAATTGAATAAAATCTTATTAAACGGCGGTAATAAATCTTGAAATAGATTTTATTTAATTTTAATTTCTCGTTTTGGCAACAAACTAAAAAATAGAATAAAATCTGTTGAATGACGAGAATAAATCCAGAAATAGATTTTATTTAATTCTCGTTTGGAAATCAAATAAAAATGGAATAAAGTTTGTTGAACGGCGAGAATAAATCCCGAAACAGATTTTATTTAACGTCAATTCTCGTTTGAAAATAAAATAAAAATGAAATAAAATCCATTAAACGGCGGGAATAAATCCCAAAATAGATTTTATTCACTTTTAATTTGGAAATAAAATCGAATAAAATATGTTAAACGGTAGGAATAAATCCCGAAATAGATTTTATTTAATTTTAATATTTACCTGGAAATAAAAACAAAATAAAGAATAAAATCGGTTGAACGACGAGAATAAATCCCGAAACAGATTTTATTTAATTTAAAATTTTATTTTAATTTTTTTCGCCTTGGTGTCTCATTCGTCTTAGATTAGAGAATTGCAAAATACTAAATTCTGTCTTAAGGTTGTTGGACAAAACACGTTAGCGAACAAAATATTTAAATATAAATAACAAAGATTTATATATAAAATAAAATATAAATAGAATAATTAATATTTAAATTTTCAAATACGTAAACCAATAAATACCATAACAAAAAGTTGAAATCGAAAAGAAGAGTAGAGATTTACTATACGTTGATGCCTGTTTAACACAGTTTCCTTAAGACAAATTCAGTCGCTTCTACGGTACTTGGAGAAATGTTGGTCGACTGTCTCCCAGGATATACAACAATACAATGATCAAAGCAGTAGCATCTCTACAGCGATCAACGAACAAACGTTGCATTTTTCTATCACCAAAACATTGAAAAATAGAGAGAGGAAAAGAAGAATTTTGAGAGCAAAATAAATTTGGTGTGAGAGACTATGAGTGTATAAAAACTCTTCAGAATTGATAGCCTTTTATAGGCATTCAGTATTGTGGAATTTTAGAAATTTTCACAAAATCTTCCATTAAAGGAGCCAATAAATCAATTTGATTAAAATTAAGTCAAATTTATTGAAATAAAATAAAATAAGATAAATATCATTTTAAAACAGATTTTGTATGTCTACTGAGGAAAAAAATAATTTCGTGTTGGGCTAAAATATCCATAAGCCCATTTTGGGCCCAATCGGTCCAAACATTTCTCGTCGCCCACGTCGTACGAGTGTGTAACACCTCTAACCTTTATCCGTCACCGGAACAGAGTTATGAGGCATTACCGGAAAGTTCAGAACAAATATGGGCAATCACATAATTATTTAGCATACATATCGCAATTTAATTATAGCGTCCCTTTAATGAGCTATCGAGGCCCAAAACATATATAAATATACCTAAATCATGTTCAATCATCAACCTAATAAACTAACCAATGTACATTCATAGATACTCTACTTGTATTATCTAAATCAATCCAATAGTATACCAATAACTAATTCTATATTTATACTTATTTGAACCAAAACGTATCATTTGATAACAATAATACATAACACATTAGTTCATATGTTTTTAAACATTATCATATTATAACATCATTTAAAACCATTTCTCAAAATGACAAACACAAACAACCTAAGTACATGCCATTTACCAAAAAGAAAATGTAATTCACCATTTTGAGTTCGAGATTAGTTTTCGATGCTGATTCAACGATCTGACTTTACCTAACCTGCGCACGGAAACAAACCATACGTTGAGTATAAAACTCAGTGGTATTTCTATAATCCGAATACTTATTAAATAAGAATTTATAATATTTATATATATATATATATAAAAACATACATAATAAAAATCATTCAAACAAATAATCAAATTAATAAACAATTATTCAAAACACTTTCAATTCTCTTTTTTTTTTTCTTACTATTTCAATTTCATAATTGCTATTCAATAGCTTTTCTCAATAGGTTATACTATTAAATTTCAAAGCAATATTCATTTCATGAATCTCTGATTCATGCAATTCCATGCATTTCAATTGCATATTTCATTTCATTATCCATTCCAATCCATTTTCAATATCATTCATTGTCAACCAATTGGCCAAATCATTTGTTTACTCCTATTAACAAGACTCGAACTTTGACGGATACACGAATCCAACCAAAATACACCAGTACGGCACCCAGTGCCTCATCAGATAATTCGAAGTATTAGATTGACACCTTGTGTCTCATCGGCCATGCCGAAGTAAGTTGGTACCCAGTACCTCATCGAATTTATCTAAAGTAATAGTTTGACACCTAGTGTCTTATCAACTCGTGGTCGAAGTATCCCTGAACACTTCCAATCCTATGGCATGGCAACTATATCCGACTCAGCCTGATACAGTTAATAGGGTTTCCAAATCACTTTTCAATTTCCAATCAATACAATATTCAATTCAAATAATCACATATACTCATAATTCAACTCAATTCAATTTTCATTTTTCAATACAATCAATATTCAATATTCACATTCACATTCACATTAATCACAAATTCATTTATACTCAATTCAATATCAACAATACCATTACTCACCTTAATTTCACTTACCATGCATATTAAATAATAAATACAACAAATAATTATTAGATTCGGATTATAGAAATACAAACCGTATTTTTTCGAGTCATTCGTCGTTGACTTTCTCTTTCTCCTTTTTAGCCGATATATCGGGCTCAACGTTAGCTACAGAAATTAAAACAATTAAAAATTATCAATACACATACAATTTTACTTTGAATATTTCAATTTATTTTCAACTTTTGTATAAATTCTAATTAAATCCCTAACCAAAACTAATTTAATTTATTTACAATTTATTCTTTATTTTTCATTCATCTTCCACCCAAAACTAAACTTAATTCTCTAGTTTTCACCAAAATTTCCTAATTTTTAAATTCTTTCAATTTAGTCCCTGCTACATAAAAACTTATGATTTATTTTACAATTCAATCATTTTCTCAATTCTAACTTGAAATTCTATCAATTTAAATCCTAATTCTTCAATTAATTCAACATGAACTACATCCAAAAATCAACTAACTTTTAAATTTTCCACATAAATCAAGTAATATTTTGTTCTAGGATTCCAAAAACATCAAAATCATAAGAAAATGGACTAAATTGACTTACCAAGTTAAACTTGAAACCTTAAACCCTAATTTCTCCTTCTTTTCCTTTCCTGTTTTCTTTCTTTCTTTCTTTCCCCTGTTTCGATTCTTGCTATTGTGTTTCTTTAGTCTTTTTTTTCTTTTCTTTTATTCTTTTTATTTTATTATTAAACTATTATAATACAATATAATTTATTTATTTATTTATTCTTAAATACTAAGTAAATGTATATATATACTACAAATGTATGTATGTATTTATTACACTTGTACATTTTTATTACCATACAATTATATTAATTTGATTTATTTATTTTATATTTATAATAATAATATAATATAATATAATATATTTATTTATATTATAAGTAAATAATAATTATATTTAATTAATCCACATGTCACCACCATCACCATACACTTGACATGTTTTGGTTTAATTACTAGTTTAGTCCTTTGACTTTTCTCTATTCTTTAATTCAACTTTTACCCTATATTCAATCTAGTCCTCACACTTAATTTATTTTTAATTTAAACTAATTCTCTTAACCAAAACCTAATTGACCACACAACTAACTTCGTAAATATTTTTAATAAATATTTAAGAATCCGTTTCACGTAAACGATGACCCGAAAATGTACTTTTCTCGATTACCCAACTATCGGGCATTACATTTCTCCCCCTTAATAAATTTTGTCCTCGAAATTTACCTGAAAAGAGGTGGGGGTACTGAGATCCCATAGTTTCTTCTGATTCCAAGTCGCTTCTTCAACACTATGACTTCGCCATAACACTTTCACTAATGGAACCTATTTATTACGCAACTCTTTCACTTCTTCGGCCAATATCTTAACTGGTTCTTCTTTATATGATAAATCAGGTCGAATTTCAATATCTTCTGTCGAAATAACATGAGAGGGATCTGATCGATATCTTCTTAACATAGAAACATGAAAAACATCGCAAATTTTCTATAATTCCAAAGGTAATACTAGACGATATGCTACGGGTCCAACTCTTTCTGTAATTTCATATGGTCCAATAAAACGTCGACTTAATTTTCCTTTCCGACCAAATCTCAAAATTTTCTTCCAAGGCGAGACTTTAAGAAATACCTTATCACCAACAGAATTGTAATTCCCAAAAATTTGATAAATTTGTTTCTATAAATAATTGACACATAATTATGTATCTGCTTCAGTGGTTAAGTGTTCTAGGTGTATGTGAGAGGTCCCCAAGTTCAAGCCTTAGCTTGGGAAAATTTTTGTATTTTGTGGATAAAGCCCAATCTTTAGTTGATAGGTTTTTAAATAAAATATGGTATGTAATTAATAGAATTGGCCTGCTGGTGTGGTAGATAAGTGGAGTGTTGGGGTGGGAGGTCTCGGGTTCAACTCTCTAGGACGGCAAGAGGTGTATTTTTGTTTCTAGTTTCAGTTAGAGTTGTGCTGATTAGGGACACTAAGTAGTGGTGTGTAGTGGGGGAGTGGGGGAGTGGAAGTAGGAGAGAATTAAGGGATTTAGGGTGAGTCCAACTTTACCCGGCAACCTTTTGAAAAAAATTCAGTTTTTCTCATCTCTCGAAGGGAATTCTGCTGTTTATTCTTCTATTTCCCCAACCGAAATTCTCCCTTCACTCTTCATTCTTCTTTTTGCTTCCTTTTTTTTTGGACAGAAATCGTACTCCCTCCCTCATCTGTGACGTTTCTTTAAATAACTGCGGTAAGTAGTCTCTTGTGGGTTGTGAATTAGGATGTTAAGTTTTGATTAAGGATATTTATTCTGATGTTTTAGCAGCTTCACATTGCTGTGATCAAGACTCTTCTTGTGCTGCTTCGTTAGCGAACCGAATTTAAAACGTTAGGGGTAAGTTTTAATCGCTCGTCAATTAAGTATTCCGTGTAGATTGGTTTTAATTCGACGATTAAGTGTCTAACTGAGTAGTTTTAGGAAAATATAGGTTCAAAAAGGTTCAGAGTTCTTCTTAGCTTCAATAGAAACCAGGTGTGTACCCAAAAATATAAAAAATGAGAATCAGCAAAAGTCAAAAAACAAAATTGTCGACACCACACGGGCGTGTGGTCGCCCGTGTAGTAGGCCGTGTGGTAACACACGGGCGTGTGAACGATGAACTAGGCCGTTTACGCATGAAACGGGCGTATGAAACAGCCGTGTAAAGACAGACGAGGTCGTGTGCGAGACACGGGCTCGACCAATTAGGCCATGTGGGTCACACAGGCGTGTGGAATTCTGGGCCAGCCATGTGATCCATACGACCAAGGCCAATTTAGGCCGTGTGGGCCCACACGGGCAGGCCACATAGGTGTGTGAGCCCAATTATCTGAAATACTCTGAAAGGTTGCTTAGGTCGCCCAAGTCGACTAGGACCTACTGTAGGGTCGGTAAGAGTTACTTAACCCCTGATTACGTGATCTGACTATGAGATATATGTGCTCTAGCATGTTACTCTTAGCATGTAGACCAATTTGTATGTATGATCTGTTGATTGCATATTTGCATGTCATATATTGTATGTTGTATTGCATTGGGGTTGGGTTATTGTATATAGAGGAAGTGTTCTGAAATGCTCCTAAACCTGATATCTGGCAGCACAGCTACAATTATCTGATTATATACCGCACTCCGGTACAACATGGTGCGTAGGGTTGGACGGAGCTAGTATATAGAGCCTGGTGGGTAGGACTCTGTTACTCTGTTCTGTATTTGATTCTGTATCTGAGTGGGCTAAGGTCCACACCGATTCTGTAAAGGGCTTAGGCCCGAACTATGTATGAATACATAACTAATTTCGGATTTATGCTGTGTGTATATTTTTCTGTGGGAATTAAGTACTGATTTTGCGAAAACTCACTCTTTTCTGTTTAATCTATTCAGGTAATCCCCAGTATTAGGCAAATCGGTACAGCGGAGGTCTCGGCAGTGACCACCACGATTACGTACTATGGCCTTGTTTGGTTTACATGAATGGCTTAGCCATTCCCCCCTTATTCAATACAGTAAAACTATTCAGGGGTTTGGTTGGCTGTAAACCTATTCCTTTGAATAGCCATTACAGCCTGATTCTTCAAAACCTCTGAATAGCTATTCAACTCCATCTCCTCTGAATTGCTATTCAATGCTTCCAGTAATATACACAATTATTTTTGTTTCCTTTTCTACCCATCTCACATCCTCTTTAAACTCCCAACTCCCATATGATATTTTTTCAGCAAATCTTAAAGATTATGCGAGTATGAAATTTCTCTTTCTTATATAAACTTTCTCTTCTTTTACTTTCTCTTTACTCTTACCATTCTCCCAATATACCTGTGTAAAATGTTTGGAGTGAACAGGAAGAGGGGTTTGAAAGAAAAATAGCAGCAGCCATGGCGAGGAAGATCAGCGTAACAAAGAAAGCCTTGATTTCAGGTTTAATCAAACCCTCAAGAATGTCCAAGGGTACCTCTTTCTAATCTTTCCAATTTCCCATTACTTTTCTTCCTCTATTTTCTTTCTGGTTTCTCAATGTTGATTTTGGATTGTTCCTTTTTTATTGGATTTAGAGAAATACCTTCTGATCTTTCAAATTTCAGTTTTGATTCTGAATTTCTGTGGAAGAAATTTTCCTCTTTAGGGGGAAATTTTGATTTCGCAAAAAATTTCAATTAGGTTTATTAGCATAAAAGTCAAGTTATTTCCAGGTTGAGATTCTTATTATAATTGATAATTTGGTTTCAGTGTATGTGCCCTTGCTTTTTGTTTGTCTATGTTGTCGTACTTGCTATAAAGAGATTCTGATTTAGCAATCTCTTTTACAATAAAATTAACATTTGGTTACATGATGCTAATGTTGGTATTTTTCTTGAATGTGTTATTGAATGAAAAGTTTATAGCAATCTCTTTTACATGTCAAGGTTCTGATAATCTATTGTGTACTGCACTTTTTATAGTAGAATGAAAAAAAAATTGGCCTGTAGAAGCTAAATATGGAGATAAATTGCTTATTGCAGGATAATTTTGCCTTCTGCCAGAATTTGTTGTATTTCATTCTTCAAATATTGTTTGCAAACTCTTTAAATTCTTTGCTTGTTTTGTCTAACAATTTTTTTGCTCCCTATGTGAATCTAGGACAATATTTGATGTTGACATTGACAATTTTGAATAAAAGCCGTGGAAATATCCTGGTGTTGATCTTTCAGGCTTCTTTAACTTTGGTCTAAATGAGGAGAGCTGGAAAGATTATTGCAAACAACTGGTAATTACTACAGTGATTTTTTATATTTAGTTTTTGTCAGAACTAAGATCTTGGAACGTTTAATGTTGAAATCTTGTAGGAATAGCGTCGCTTGGAGACAACCATGTAAAGCAAAATTCGTGTTTATGAAAATGGGCGAACAGAGCAGGTAATTAGGTACTTATGCATATCTAAAAAATTGTTTCCCTTTGATTGTTGAGTACTTGGATTAACGCCATGATTTCTGTTGTTCTGCTATTGCTAATAAGGGTAAAATTGTCTTGGTTTCTTCTAGGATTATGATCCAGATTTGCCTCCATAATTGGCAGCAGCAACTAGGCAAGAGATTTCAGCTGATATTGCTAATCTTGGAAGATCAAGTTGAGGATCTTAGAGGAGATCTTGCATCTGAAGTTGATATTGCGCATGAAGATATTGAATATGTTAATGGTTTTCTAGATGCTTATAGCAGCCGAAAGAGGGAACTAGTTGAAAGAACAATGAACTCTGTTCGGACTAATGTGTCTGAAGATGATGGCATTTTGCCCTTCTGTGGGGAAACATCACACCCATATGGTCCTGGATTTAGGAGCCAGAGTCCTATGTATCATAATGGAAACTTTGGCAATTCTCGTGATGAGAGGTATTAATCTTTTATTAATTTATTGTCATTTCATCTGGCTTAATAATATTATCTAATGTAATCTATTGTGTTGCTTTTTTGTGATTCTGCACTACTTTATATAGCATGATGTTGTCTGCTTCAAACATGACCTGACATTTGCTTAGTTCTGGTTTGTTCTAATTTGTTTACTTTTCTGTTCGCATAATTCATGTGGAAAAATATAAGAAAATATAGTTGGGATAAACTGATTATTCATTACAATGGAATGGATAAGTTGCTATGTTAATTCTTAAGAAGTACGCCTAAACCTGCTTTCTCATGCCTTGAGAAGCTATGGATGAACTTGATAGATGTTGGGAGTTATCAAAAATGATGATGTGGTAGTTTTTATTTATCTGAAGGGGAAAGGAAAATAAATGGGAATCAAGATGGCCATAACGTAAACTGATGTCATTGTGCAATCAAAATTGTCCTATGTAAACTGATATCATTGTGCAGTTTTCATCATAGTTGGTTTTCTTTAAGCAGACGCGTTACTCTCTAGAATGTTTTGCTGTGATGGGAAATTATTTATGTTGATGTTATCATTGACTCTTTCTTGTTTGCTAATGAGCTGATTATATAGATGAATTCCATGCCTTTATAATCAATCTCATAATTTTGAAGTGAGAGATAGAAGATGGTGTGAAAGGCTACATTTGACTTTGAGCAAGGATTTCTTCATTGTCTTTGTTTAGTTTTATGGTTTCCATTAGGTTTAAGTCTTAGTTTGTTAGTTAGGTGATCATGCTATATATGCATGGATAAGTGCCACTAACTCTCTTCTTCATGCAGGCATAGGCAGGGAAGAGCACGTGAGAGATCCCCTCACATGACACCTAGTCGAGATAAACGGGACAAGTTAAGTGATACCCATTCCCATAAGGAATCTGTTGAAAGCATGGATCACAAATCTCCTCTTCTCGTTAAGGATGACGTTGATGATAAGCTTGAGCCAGCTGATAGAAACCCTTTTATAGAAAATGACTTTGAGCTTGAGCCAGTTGATAGAAGCCCTGTTACATAACTCAACAAAGTACCGCTATTGAGTATTCTTGCAACCTATAGTTGATCAGAATGTAGATATGTAAGTCGTTTGCAATGTTTGGTTGCATGAATGTGTAGGATAATCCAATTTGAGATGAAACTTTGAAATATATATTTTATGTGCTATTTTGATGCTTGTTTACAGTATAGCACCTTAGCTTGGAGTAACTTTCCTTACAGTTGTTTGATAAGGAACAAGTGTTTTAATTTAACTATATAAAAATACAAATGATATGTTTATAAAGATGATAGTCTGTTGATTCAGCCATGGTTGTAGATGGATCTTCCAATTAATTCAATTGAAGATTATATAAACTTGATTTTTATTATATAAAAGATAAAACAGATTTATTAAAGGAAGAAAAATAGTGCAAGGAAAAAATAAATGGATAATGGAACATTATCACATTAAATATGTGTTTAAAAATAATAAAGTAGTTATATATTATTTTTATAATATTATATATTATGATTTTTATTAATTCATATTTTAATAATAATATTAAGAATTTTATTAAATTATATATTTTGATTTTTATTAATTCATATTTTAATAATAATATTAAGAATTTTATTAAATTATATATTATTTTATTAAATTGTATTTAATAATAATTACGTTAAAATATGATTAAATTATTTATTATTTTTTATTAAATTATATTTAATAATAATTTTATTAAAATTTAAAAATAATAATCATCTATCAAAAAAATTTTACTAAGGGTATTTTGGTCATTTAAGTCTTTTTCCTTATGCCATTACAATATCTATTCTATTCAACCAAATACAAGAATACCATTACAGCTCTATTCCATTCCATTGAACCAAACAATTAAATTATTGATTACAGCTCTATTCCATTACAGCTCTATTACATTACAGCTCTATCCCATTCCCACCGACCAAATGTGCCGTATATTTGTAGACACTCAATTTTTCCCAGGCCCAGAAATAAGTCCAAAAACAAAAATAATAAACCCCCAAAAAAAAACGAAGTCCAAAGTTCAGTCCAGAATTACAAATATAATTTGGCCTAACCGGAATGGCCCATTACTTGAAAAGATTTAAGGTCCATCTACAAGCTTGACTCATATGGAAATATAATCTTCAATGATATGCAATCTTAGATATGATATGCAATCTTAGATATGATACAATCTTAGATATGATTGCAATCTTAGATATGATACAATCTTAGATATGATTGCAATCTTAGATATGATACAATCTTAGATATGATACAATCTTAGATATGATTGCAATCTTAGATATGATACAATCTTAGATATTATACAATCTTAGATATGATTGCAATCTTAGATATGATACAATCTTAGATATGATTGCAATCTTAGATATGATATACAATCTTAGAAGATATGATTTTGTAATCTTGGAGATTTAATTTGTAGATATCCTTTAATCTTAACCGTTGATGTAATTGATCTGTACCGTTGGATTTGGGGAGGCTCAACTATAAATAGAGGCCTCTCCCTTCATTGTAAATCACACTTGAGTTTTGGGAAGCAATAAGAATTCTTGAGAGCATTCACTCAAATTTCTCTCCCTCTTGCGTTCTTACTCTCTGTGGTTTGTTCTTATTTTATTCTTCGTCTATCTTAGTTTTTCAACCTTTTTTTTTATTTTAATTTCTTCATTTTTCAAATATGTATATTTATTCCTATCTTTTATACATCTGATTATGTATTTTATATATTATAATATTTAACCTTTTTATATAGTTTATTTTCAAATATATATTTTCTATGCATGTATATATATTAAATTATCATTTCATGTATTTTGAACTATTGCATTATATTTTTATAATTTGTAAATGTTCTATTTATTCATTTTTTTAGTGTATGTCATTTATCTTATTTGTGCATAGTTTCCTTTTTTTTTATATGCTATGTTTAATTATTTCTTTTATGTGCTATTTTATGATATATATTGTTCTATAATTTTTGCATGTATTATGTTTTTTCTTTTAGTTTACTCACGTTTTTATTTTTTTATTATCTTATATTTACCCTAGTATGATTTTTTTTCATTAAACGTATGTTCATGTTATTTAGTTTTGTCTTAATGATATTATTTATGTTTGTATAGAAATGTTAGAATATTTTGTACATCTATACTTCATGATGCATTAATTTGTCATCCTAAAACGTCATTTAAAATAATATTCCAAGGTTTTTAAAAAAAAAATAAAAGGCAATGCTTGATGTTTGGAAACTTCGAGAAAGGTAGTGCCCTAACTTACTGGGTTGTGACTTTTCACGTTGAATTCGAATAGTCAAGCACCCTTCTAAGTGATTTTGAGTTTTCAAAACTTAAACAATTATTTCGAGATTTCAAAACATAGTGTCCTAACTTATTGGATATGGCGTTTTGTTGTTTCGAGATAGAAATTTTTGAAAGACGAGCTTAGTTTCGAAGGTTTTAAAACGTTGCGTCCTAACTTACTGGATGTGATGTTTTGATTCATTTGAAATAAGTGAGCCTTAATTTTCAAAATTGAGACATTCTAATTAAAAGAGGTTTGCATCTTAAAACTTTTAAATTTCCAACATTAAAGACACTTGATAATCAATTAGGTACCAATTTTTGGGCGCATGAGGGTGCTAACCCTTCCTCGTGCGTGAATCGACTCTCAATCTCTGCTTTCTCGACTTTCGTAGACCAAAATTAATGTTTTAAAACAAAACATTTTATAAGGTGATCCAATCACACCTAAAAAGATTGGTGGCGACTCTCGTTTTCGTTTTTCTTAAAGTCGATTCCTATTTTTCAAAACTCGATTTAAAAATGGTCTCGACAATATTTATGCAGTTTTCTTAGTTATCTGCTCCTCTTTTAATTTGGGTTTTACTTTGTAATTTCTGAGACTTTGGACTATCTGGTTTTAACCCGATTTATACTGTTGATGTTTTATGTTCGTAAAGCATGATCAAACTCTGTTTTCACTTAAAACAAACAGTTTTTCTTATAAACTAAGGTTTTCAGAAATTAAATTACGAGTTTTCCTAAAATAGTTTGTTTCAAAGCTTCCGCGAAAAAGGAGATACGTTGTATTCATAACAAAGACTAAGTAACTGGAACGGTTTTTACTCGCCAAGTACGATTTCAAAAGCACTATCATGTGACATCGCCAGATTCGGTCATCACGTCTAGGCTAGATTTGAGGTGTTACATTTAGTGGTATCAGAGCTAGGTTACAAAACTCGGATGTGGATTTGGATTTTTAAATATTGGTTTTAAAGAAATGATTTGTAAATAATTTGAAATATTTTTAGAAAAAAATATGTGGCACACCGAGTCTCCGGCGCCGATCCTGTAAGTTTCTAAAACTCTATTTAGAATTGTCTGAAAGTATGACTAGAATATACTGAAACTACTTTAGGTAGTATACCCTACTGAAAACACTCTAGGAAGTGTAAACTAAAACCGATAGTGAGACTACGATTCACGATAACAAACTTTAAACTTCTGATATTGTATTGCATAAAATATCTGTTAATAAAATATCAGAACTGTTAACTAATGCATAAAACTGTTAATACAGATAAATTCTGAAAGTTATGATAAGCGCACATGGTACTCATGGACGGGGTACTAGAGGCCATGGTAAGGGCCGTAGAAGGGCTTGAGTTGAGTCTTTGGCCTCTGGTACTATCCGAATTTGGATACTAGTGAGACGCCGGTATTACCTGTGACAGAGATAGGTTCTGGGACTCCTGATCGTGCGGTTGGGGACGAAGCACTGTCCCAAGCCATGTTACAGATTTTGGAGTGGGTCACTGGGCCTAACATTGGATTTGGGGGCCGAGGGTCGGTTACGGAATGACTCCGGTCCAATGGGGCTGAGTTATTCAGGGGTGTCGCTGGAGTCTCCCCTAATGTTGCCAAATATTGGATGAAGGCCACGGAGAGAATTATGTACAACCTGGATTTTACTGCTGAACAGAAGCTTAATGGGGCTATTTCTTTGTTACGTGATGAGGCATACCAGTGGTGGCTCACGGTTAAAGAGGGCACTCAGCCCGACCGATTGACCTAGGATTATTTTAAGACTACATTCTAGGGCAAGTATGTGAGGGCCAGCTGCATTGATGCTAGGAGGCGTGAGTTCCTTAATCTCACCTAAGGAGACCATTCAGTGGTCGAGTATGAGGCTGAGCCGTTATGCGCGAGGCATGGTGGCGACTGAGTATGAGCACTGTGTCCGGTTTGAAGATGGCCTCAGGGATAGTTTGCGAGTTCTGATAGCTCCACAGAGGGAGCGTGATTTCTCTATTCTAGTTGATAAGGCGAAGATCGCTGAGGAGGTTAAGCGCGCTGAGTGCTAAAACTAAGAGAATGAAAAGAATAAGAGGTAATTTTAGCACTCAATTTCTGCGATAAGGCCTAAGAAAAAGGCCAGACCTAATGGGCCAGTTAGAGTTGGGGCCCCTGTTGCACCTACTGGGGTGACGCTATGTGGGCACTATGGTAGACGCCATCCAGGCGAGTGTTGGAGGACTACTAGAGCATGCTTGAGATGTGGGTCGACTTAGCACCGTGTTTGGGATTGTCTGTTAAGAACTGATCAAATGTAAGCTCCGGTTACTAAGACTGCACAGCCGCCAAGGGTAGTTTAGCAACCACCTAGGGGCTAAGGTTAGGCCAGGGGTGGTAACAGCATGGGCTGAGGACAGAGAGCACCGAGCAGAGGTGCTGGACTGACTGAGGTGAGATAACCTACTTTAGTTTATGATGCTCATCACCGTGAGGACTGAGATGCTCCAGACGTCATTATGAGTACGTTTTTAATATTTAATGTACCTTATTTGGCATTGATAGACATAGGCTCTACCTATTCATATGTAGCTAGTACTATGCCTGAAACCTTGGGCATTCTGGTTGAGAGTACTTCTAGCGAAGTAATTGTTGTGAGTCCGCTAGAACAGTCTATTCGAGTGAGTAAACTGTTTAGAGGCGTTCCGTTAGAGGTCCAAGGGACAGTATTTTTGGCTGATCTAATGGAGCTTTCGTTTGGGGAGTTCGATCTAATTTTGGGAATAGATTGACTAGTTAAACACCGGGTGAGTCTGAATGGTGCGACGAAAAGGGTTGCCTGATGACCGAGAAAGACAGTGAGGTAGTGGTGATTGGGGAACAACGTGACTACCTGACTAATGTAATCTCAACTTTGGTAGCAGAAAACTTGGTTCGGAAAGGATGTGAGGCATTCTTGGCCTACATCAGTGTTTTCAATTTTGGGGACTCTTTGGTTAAGGACATCAAAACTGTGAGAGATGTTCTAAATGTGTTTCTTGAGGAGCTACTGAGATTACCTCTGAGCCGTAAGGTGGAGTTTGAGATTGAGTTGATTCCTGGTAAAACTCCGTTGTCTATCGCCTCTTACTGAATGGCACCGAAAGAGCTGACAAAACTTAAGGCTCAGATTCAGGAGTTGTTGGATCGTGGGTTTATTCGTCCCAGTGTGTCTCCGTGAGAAGCACCTGTTCTTTTCGTGAAAAAAAAAAGATGAGACAATGAGGATGTGTATCGACTACCGTCAGTTGAACAAGCTAACGATCAAGAATAAGTACCCACTTTCGAGGATAGATAACTTATTCGATCAATTCAGAGGGGCCTCTGTGTTTTTTAAGATCGAACTACGTTCAGGTTATCATCAGTTGAGAGTTAAGGAGGCTGATGTGCATAAGACGACATTTAGGACTCAATATGGACATTACGAGTTCCTAGTTATGCCTTTTGGTTTGACTAATGCACCAGCGGCATTTATAGATTTAATGAACCAAGTATTTCAGCCCTACCTAGATTAGTTTGTAGTGGTGTTCATCGACGCCATTTTGGTGTATTCTAAGATAGAGGATTAGCATGATGAACATCTCAAAGTGGTTCTATAGATTCTTCATAAGAAACAGTTATATACAAAGTTCAGCAAGTATGAGTTCTGGCTTCGAGAAGTGACATTTCTGGGACATGTAGTTTCTATTGAAGGGATATGAGTCGATCCTTGTAAGATTGAGGCTGTGTTGAGTTGGAAATAGCCAAAGAATGTGTCTGAAATTCACAACTTTTTGGGGCTGGCAGGATATTATCGATGTTTCATAGAAGGGTTCTCTTTGATTGCAGCTCCATTAACTAAGCTTCAGCGTAAGGGAATTCCTTTCGTTTGGACTGATGCACAGCAGAAGAGCTTTAATAAGCTCAAAACTGTTCTAACACAGGCTCCTGTTTTAATACAGCCTGAGCCTGGTAGAGACTTTGTGGTATACAGTAATGCATCGCATGTGGGTCTAGGTTGTGTTCTAATGCAAGATAGAAAAGTAGTTGTTTATGCGTCTCGACAGCTCAAGACTCATGAGGCTAATTATCTGACGCACGATTTGGAGTTGGTAGCAGTAGTCTTTGCTCTGAAAATCTAGAGGTACTATCTGTATAGGGAGAAGTGTACTATCTACACTAATCATAAGAGCCTTAAATATCTCCTCACTCAGAAGAAGTTAAACCTTAGGCAACGCAGATGGGTTAAACTACTTAAGGATTACGACTGTACTATCAAGTATCATCCTGATAGGGCCAATGTGGTGGCCGATGCATTAAGCCGTAGGGCTATGACAGATCCGACAATGAGGCTCGCTCGACTTAGTTTCTTCGACGATGGGAGTCTATTGGCAGAACTTCAGGTTAGACTGACATGGATTGATTAGATCAGAGATAAACAGATGGGGGATAAGTCCCTGAAGTTACACTTTCGTGAGGCTGAGAGTGGTGTTACTACGGATTTTGAGATTAATAAGGATTGGATATTATGTTTCTGTGGTCGGATTTGTATACCGAATGATGGGGACTTGAAACAGTCGATTCTGAGGGAAGCGCATAGTACCCCTTATGCTATGTATTCCGGCCGAAACAAGATGTACCGAGATCTGCGAGAATTATACTGGTGGACAGGGTTGAAGCGTGAGGTTACTAACTTCGTTGCTCACTGCTTGACTTGTCAGCAGGTTAAGGCTGAGCATCAGTTACCTTTAGGTTTGTTGCAGCCAGTTAAGATACCATTATGGAAATGTGAGTGAGTAATGATGGATATCGTTAGTGGGTTACCTCTAACACCCACTAAGAAGGATTCTATCTGGGTCATTGTAGATCGATTGACCAAATCTGCTCACTTCATCTCAGTTAAGACAAGACTTCTCTCTACAGAAATTGGCTAAACTCTAACTCTCTGAAATAGTGAGGCTCCATGGGGTACCTGTCTCGATAATTTCTGATAGGGATCCTCGTTTCACGTCTCGGCTCTGGAAGAAGCTACATGAGGCTCTGGGTTTGAGGCTAGACTTTAGTACTACTTTCCATCCTTAGACAGATTGTCACTCGGAGAGGGTGATTCAGATACTGGAGGACATGTTGAGGAGCCATGTTATCAATTTCTGAGGCAGTTGGGAGGAGTACTTGCCTTTGGTGAAGTTTGCCTATAATAACAGTTTCCAGTCTAGCATTCAAATGGCACCTTACGAGGTACTGTATGGTCATAAGTGTAGCACTCCCCTATGCTGGACTGAGTTGGGTGAGCGACGTATTCCGGGTCTGGAGTTAGTTTTTGAAACTAAGGATAAGGTCCGTTTGATTTGAGGTCAACTGAAAGCAGCTTCTAATAGGCAGAAGTTTTATGCAGATCTAAAATGATGAAAGATAGAGTATTCTGTGATGGACTTTATTTTTCTCAAGGTCTCGCAATGGAAGAAGATTTTAAGGTTCGGCCGCAAGGGCAAGCTAAGCCCTCAGTTTATTGGGCCGTATCAGATTCTGAAACAAGTGAGACCAGTCGCTTATCAGTTAAAGTTACCTCCAGAGCTTGACTGCATTCACGATGTGTTCCATGACGCTACCGCTTTAATCCCATGCATATAGTTCTTGTGGAGGAAATTGAGGTTCGGCCAGATCTAACCTTCGAGGAGGAGCCGGTTCATATTCTGGATAGCAATGTAAAGGTTCTGAGGAGGAAATCTATTCCACTGGTTAAGGTTCTATGGCATAATCATAGCACTGAGGAGGCTATGTGGGAGCCTGAGGAGGCGATGTGTCAGTAGAACCCTCACATTTTCTGATCAGGTAAAATTTCGAGGCCGAAATTTTCTTTTAGGGGGTAAAGTTGTAACGCCCCAAAATTTGATAAATTTGTTTCTGTAAATAGTTGACACACAATTGTCTATCTGCTTCTGTGGTTAAGTGTTCTAGGGGTGTGTGTGTGTGTGTGAGGTCCTAAGTTCAAGCCTTAGCTTAGGCAAATTTTGGTATTTTGTGGATAAAGCCCAATCTTTGGTTGATAGGTTTTTAAATAAAATATGGTATGCAATCAACAAAATGGGCCTGCTGGTCTGGTGGATAAGTGGAGTGTTGGGTGAGAGAGGTCTCGAGTTCAACTCTCTAAGACGGCAAGGGGTGTATTTTTGCTTCTAGTTTCGGCTAGAGTTGTGCTTATTAGGGACTTTAAGTAGTAGTGTGTAGTGGGGGAGTGAAAGTAGGAGAGAATTAAGGGATTTGGGGTGAGTCCAACTTTACCCAGCAACCTTTTGAAAAAAATTTAGTTTCTCTCCCCACTCGAAGGGAATTCTACTGTTCATTCTTCCCTTTCCCCAGCTGAAATTCTCCCTTCACTTATCATTCTTCTTTTTACTTTTTTTTTTTGGACGGCAATCGTACTCCCTCCCTCATCTGTGACGTTTCTTTGAATAACTGCAGTAAGTAATCTCTTGTGGGTTGTGAATTAGGACGTTAATTTTTGATTGAGGATATTTATTCTGATGTTTTGGCAGCATCACATTGTTGTGATCAAGACTCTTCTCGTGCTGCTTCGTTAGCGAACCGAATTTGAAGCGTTAGGGGTAAGTTTTGATTGCTCGTCAATTGAGTATTTCGTGTGGATTGGTTTTAATTTAATGATTAAGTGTCTAACTGAGTACTTTTGGACAAATATAGATTCAGGAAGGTTCGGAGTTTGTCTTAGCTTCAATCGAAACCAAGTGTGTACCCGAAAACACAGAAAACGAGAATAAAAAAAAGCTAAAAAACGAAACTGTTGATGCCACACGGGCGTGTGGTCACCGTGTGGCAACGCACAGGCATGTGATCAACGAACTAGGCCATGCGCGCGTGTCACGGGCATATGACACAGCCGTATGAGGACAGGCGAGGCCGTGTGCGAGACGCGGGCTTGACCAATTGGGCCGTGTAGGCTACACGGGCGTATGGGTCCACACGGATGTGCAGAATTCTAGGCCAGGCTGTGTGATCCATACGGCCAAGGCTAATTTGGGCTGTATGGGCCACACAGGTAGGTCACATGGGCGTGTGAGCCAAATTATCTGAAATAATCTGAAAGGTTGCTCGGGTCGCCCAAGTCGATTGGGACCTACTGTAGGGTCGGTAAGAGTTACTTGACCCCTGATTACGTGATTTGACTATGAGATATATGTGCTTTAGCATGTTACTCTTTGCATGTAGATCGATTTGTATGTATGATCTGTTGATTGCATATTTGCATGTCATGTATTGTATGTTGCATTGTATAGAGAAAGGCTCTAAAAGGCTCCTAAGCCTAATATCTGGCAGCACAGCTACAATTATCTGATTATGTGCTGCACTCCAGTACAACATGGTGTATAGGGATGGGTGGGTTGATTTTATCCCTATGGTGTGTATGGTTGGACGGAGCTGGTGTGTAGAGCCTGGTGAGTAAGACTCTGTTACTCTGTTTTGTATCTGATTCTGTATTTGAGTGGGCTAAGGTCCACACCGCTTCTGTAAAGGGCTCAGGCCCGAACTATGTATGAATACATGACTGATTTCGGATTTGTGCTGTGTGTATATTTTTCTGTGGGAATTACACATTGATTTTGCGAAAACTCACTCTTTTTTTTTTAATCTGTTCAGGTAATCCCCAGCATTAGGCGGATCGGTGCAGCGGAGGTCTCGGCGGTGACCACTACGATTATGTACTATATTTATGCAGTTTTCTTAGTTTTCTACTTCCTCTTTTAATTTGGGTTTTACTTTGTAATTTCAGAGACTTTGGACTATCTGGTTTTAACTCATTTTATACTGTTGATGTTTTATTTTCGACAAGCATGATCAAACTCTATTTTCACTTAAAACAAATGGTTTTTCTTATTAACTAAGGTTTTTAGAAATTAAATTACGAGTCTTCCTAAAATAGTTTGTTTCAAAGCTTTCGTGAAAATGGAGATACGTTGTATCATAACAAAGACTAAGTAACTGGAATGGTTTTTACTCGCCAAGTACAATTTCAAAAGCACTATCATGTGACATCGCCAGATTTGGCCATAACGTCTAGGTCGGGTTTGGGGTGTTAAAAGAATACTCAATATCTCGATGTTTCAAGTCTGCATATGATTCTTTCTGTCAAAAGCCATCTTCAGTCTAACTCGAATCTTCTTAACAGTGTCTTCTGTTTCTTGAATCAATTTCAGCCCAATCATTTTTCTTTCACTCAATTTTTTCCAACATGCAGGTGATCGACATCTTCGACCATACAAAGCTTCATACGGAGCCATTTGAATACTCGATTGGAAACTATTGTTGTATACAAATTCAGCTAATGGTAAATAACGTTCCCAGCTTGATTCAAAATCAATGGCACAAGCTCGAAGCATATCTTCTAAAATCTGAATAACCCGCTCAGATTACCCGTTAGTCTGTGGATGAAAAGCTGTACTGAAGCTGAGTCAAGTACCAAGTGACTCATGCAATTGTCTCTAAAATCTCAATGTGAACCGCGGATCCCGATAAGATATTATTGACATAGGAATACCATGCAATCTCACAATTTCCCAAATGTAAACCTCAGCAAGTTTCTAAAGTGACCAATTAGTTCGGATAACTATGAAATGAGCCAATTTTGTAAGCCGATCAACAATCACCCAAATAGCATTTTTCTTGCTTGCTGACAATGGTAACCCTGTTACAAAATCCATCGTAATACAATCCCATTTCCCATTCAGAAATATTAATAGGCTATAGTAGTCCAGTAGGAACCTGATGTTTTGCCTTAACTCATTGACAAGTCTAGCATTTAGCTACATATTCAACTATATCTCTTTTCATACCTAGCCACTAATAAGATTCTCGTAGATTACGATGCATTTTCATTCCTCCTGGATATATTGCAAAAGGACTGTTATGTGCTTCACGAATTATCAACTCTTTCAATTCTAAAATAGTTGGAACATAGATCCAATTACGAAATCTCAGGCAATCATGATCACCAATACTGAAATTCTTTGCCATGCCATTCTCAATCATTTCTCTTTTCTTCTTTAATTTGTCATCTTCTAATTGTGTTGACCTGATCTGATCAAACATCGTCAGTTTAACTTTCAATTTAGCAAATAGACTTCCATCATCATTGATACTGAGCTGTGCAAACATTGCTCGTAATTCAATTGCTGCTTTTCTACTCAATGCATCAGCCACAACATTTTCCTTTCTCAGATGATAATCAATAACACAATCATAGTCTTTTCAAAGTTTTATCCACCGACACTGTCTCAAATTGAACTCCTTTTGGGATAAAAGATACTTGAGACTTTTATGATCAGTATAAATATAGCATTCCTAACCATACAAGTAATGTCTTCAGATCTTTAGTGTAAAAATCACGGTAACTAGTTCCAAATCATGCGTAGGATAGTTGCGTTCATACGATTTTAATTACCGAGATGCATAATCTATCACATCTCTATCTTGCATTAAAACACATCCAAGGCCGTTCAAAGAAGCATCACTATAAATAACAAAATCTTTTCCCGACTCAGGTAATGTAAAAACTGGTGCTTCAGTCAACATTTGCTTTAACTTCTCAAAATTTTCCTGGCACTGGTCATCCCAGACAAATGGAACATTCTTTTGCAACAACTTTGTCATCGGCAAAGCTATCTTTGAAAATCCATTTACAAATCTCTTATAGTAACTAGCCAAACCCAGAAAACTACGTATCTCTGACACATTTCTCGGTGCTTTCCACTGGACAATTGCTTCAATCTTCTTTGGATCAACTCTGATTTCATCTGCCGATACCACATGTCCCAAAAATACAACCTCTAATAACAAGAATTCACATTTACTAAGCTTCCCATATAACTGTTTCTCTCGTAGTATTTGTAAAACAATTCTGAGATGCTGTTCATGTTCAGATTCAGACTTCGAATAGACCAAAATATCATCAATGAAAACCACCACAAACTAGTCTAGATATGGTTGAAAAATCCAATTCATAAGATCCATAAAAGCAGCTGAGGCATTTGTCAATCCGAAAGGCATAACTAGGAATTCATAATGGTCATACCTTATACGAAATGCTGTTTTTGTTACATCACTTTCTTTCACCTTTAACTGATAGTAACCCGATCTCAAATCAATCTTTGAAAACATAGAAGCTCCTTTTACCTGATCAAACAGATCATCAATACGAGGTAACGAATATTTATTCTTAATTGTCACCTTATTCAATTGCCGATAATCAATACACAATCGCATCGAACCATCTTTCTTTTTAACAAACAACACTGGAACTCCCCAAGGTGAAGTACTCGGACGAATAAATCCTCAATCCAATAAGTCTTGCAATTGCATTTTTAATTCTTTTAATTTGGTAGGTGACATACGGTATGAGGGTATTGATATCGGAGCTGTACCAGGATACACTTCAATTCCAAATTCAACCTCCCGAACTGGTGGTAATCTCGATAATTCTTCAAGAAAAACATCAGGAAATTCACAAACAGTTTGGATCTTACTGCACTGACTTTTCAAATCACTTTTCAATTTCCAATCAATACACAATTCAATTCAAATAATCACATATACTCATAATTCAACTCAATTCAATTTTCATTTTTCAATACAATCAATATTCAATATTCACATTCACATTAATCACAAATTCATTTATACCCAATTCAATATCAACAATACCAATACTCACCTTAATTTCACTTACCATGCATATTAAATAATAAATACAACAAATAATTATTAGATCCGGATTATAGAAATATAAACTATATTTTTCCGAGTCACTCGTCATTGACTTTCTCTTTTCCTTTTTTAGCCGATATCTCCGGCTCAACGTTAGCTACGAAAATTAAAACAATTAAAAATTATCAATACACATACAATTTTACTTTGAATATTTCAATTTATTTTCAAATTTTGTATAAATTCTAATTAAATCCCTAACCAAAACTAATTTAATTTCTTTACAATTTATTCTTTATTTTTCATTCATTTTCCACCCAAAACTAAACTTAATTCTCTAGTTTTCACCACAATTTCCTAATTTTGAAATCCTTTCATTTTAGTCCCTACTACATAAAAACTTATGATTTATTTTACAATTCAATCATTTTCTCAATTCTAACTTGAAATTCTATCAATTTAAACCCTAATTCTTCAATTAATTCAACATGAACTACATTCAAAAATCAACTAACTTTCAAAATTTTCACATAAATCAAGTAATATTTTGTTCTAAGATTCCAAAAATATCAAAATCATAAGAAAAGTGACTAAATTGACATTACCAAATTAAACTTGAAACCTTAAACCCACGCAACTATTGGGACATTACAGAGTGCGCCCAATCGGTTCGAACATTTCGCATTGCCCACATTGCACAAATGCGCCCCAACCCTTACAGATTTAGAGCTACATCCCCTATGCATGAGGCAAAGTTCCAAGGTTAGTCATTCAATCACTCTTTAAGTGGGTTCTCATATATATACGCATCCCACACTAATGTGGGATCTAGGCTTTTCTTTTTCTCAACAAATATTTTCAAGTAGCTTACTTTGAGCATCAAATTCTCATTCATCACTCAATCATTTTGAGCATATGATATACCGTTATAAAGGACTCATAGAGTAGAATATGAAACCGTAATTTCATTATTCAACTCTCTACCTTTACCTATCGAGAATATGCCTCAAAGTTCTCATAAATTATAATTTTTTCCAACAGAACATTGATTAAGTCATGTTTATCACGCAATGAAGTATTGTCATTGTTGGCACTTACACCATTTTTTCCGGTTGTTTAGTGTTCGGCTGGACACTTGTGAGTCCAGATGTTTTACCATCTTGTGTTACTTGAGCTAATTGTAAAATGTGAAATTTCATTTATATACGAGACATGAAAATTGACAAATTGACATTTGCGGTGAAAATTATATTGGCGTATTGTGAAAAATTGCTCAATAATTTTCTTTTATATTGTTAATGAAATATTTTAAGGGTTTTTCTTACTGGATCCATTTTTCATTGTTGTTGTTGGCTGTGGATTAACCTTTGTTAATTTTATTTTTTTATTAACAAGTTAGAAATTGTGAAATGATATTTATGCTAAATATGATCATATAAAAGCAATAAAATAGCATGAACGTAAAGATTTTTTTTTTGAAATTATTTTATTTTTGGTAAACAACTTGTTAATTATTTTAAAATTTGGTTGTTTTTATTTTTATTTTTGATCGCTCCCATTAATAAGGTTGAGTAAAATGGTCACTTCTTTAGTAGTTGAATAAATTACACATAATAAGAAATAAAACAAATAAAAGCCAAATGTTTCAAAACCCCAACAAATAAAAATGACGCTAAAAAGAAAAGGTTTGAAAGAAGATAAACACCTAAATCATTAAATTTAGGAGAAGAGTGTGAAAAAGTGCTTAGAGATTAGTAGTTTAGCGAGTGGAAGAAAACTTCGTTCCAGGGGAAGCATCAATGACATACAACAAGTGTCTGTCTCTGTCTAAATTTTTTGTTTTGCCCACATGTGTTGTGGTAGGTAGATATCACGTTTACATTATTATTTGTATAATGAAATCAGCAAAATTAATTCGAATCATAAACCCAACAACTTAATATAATTTTAATTTAAAATGATTTCCAACTACAGCTTTTTATCTTAACCTTAGTATTACAATTAATTAAGAATCGGGTTACTCATATTTCTCTATTTTAAAACTGATAGAAACAATTTCAACTTCAATTCCTTTTGATACTAAATTATTCCATTTTAATTTAATTCTAATTCGACTTCCCTCTCTCTAATTTTTATTTAGAGTTTCTTTTTTTAGAAAAATTTACAACGAACATAACTAGAATTCTTTTAACATATTTCATGTTCGTTCTATGATTCATGTTTAAAGTTTATAATTACTTTTCTGATAATATTATTTTTAAAATTCAAACATCTAATTTTTCAGCTTTATAATTGCATCTAACATTGGTCAAATATTAAAGTGATCATAATAACAAACAACACATATTGCAAAAATGTTTTATGATAAATCCCGTTAAATTATCTTGATTTAATGAAGCGATAATTAAAATTTTTGACAGACATATATTTATTTAACACGAATTTAAATTATTTTATTTTTTTACTCATAATATTATATAAAAAGGTCCGGTTAGGCTGTAACTCTAATTATACCAACAAAACATTATGCGACTTGTAACTTATAAAAATTTGTGACAGTGGCTAATTAAATTAATCCAAATCTTCTTTCCAAAGTTTCTTCATGTATAATATTTAATATTGTAGCAATAAATGATATAAATAGATAAGGATAGATTGACTCACAACCAACTTTCAACCTGAATTTTAAGTTTGAAAAGCTCCAAATTCGCAGTATAAGTTGGCCTTTCATAAGCAATGTTGATAATATGAGATGATGTGACAACCATCAAGCTTAAAGCAATGGCTGAGCGAGGAGGCTTGCAGGGTTCTTATTCTCCTAAAATAAAAAAAAATATATTTAAATCTTTTATAATTAATAAAAATTTAAATTAACAATGATAAATTTATACTTTAACTTTCTTAAAATAATGAAATTGTACTTTTATTATTATAAAAATATACAATTTAATTTTGATCCCATCAAAAAAAAAATTCTAACTCCGCCACTAACTTAAAAGGTGTTTGTAGGAACATATTTGAATAAAAAGAAGTAATTGTTTTTGTTTGCCTAAGTTATTTGAATAATATATATTTGAATTTAAAAATATCAAAAATTTTTAATGATTTTTATCTAAGTTTAGTTTGATTTAAGGAAGCTTTGGTATGGTTGGTTAAGTTAGAGGCTTGGTATTTGAGCATTTAAATTTGAGTTTCATCATACGTAATTGTAATGTGTAGGTCTTTAAATTTAATATAGGTGTATAATATGGATAGGTTTCATCAATTGTAACGGTTTGATTCTACGTTATAATTGCTCAAACATGTATTTGTATTTTTTATTGTATTTGTTGTAGTAAAACTTTTTGTTTTTTTAAATTAATTTGATTTAATCTTAAATTAATTCCTAAACTTGGATAACAATTCATGAATTATTGCAAATTTTATTTTTTATATGAATATTTATATATTATTATGAAACTAAGAAAATTATTGTAAGAATATATGAGAAGAGTGAACAAAAATGAAAGGATAATTCAATTTTCTACTTGGAAGACAATAAGTTTATACATGCCTTTTATTTATAGGATGCTAATCACCAAAGGTTAAAAGCATAAATAAAAAAATATTATGGAACCCTATAAATTCTTTAGGGGTTACGAGAGAATAAATTCTTGGGCGAGGCGAGACTTGTATAGGCATCCATTTATCAATGGATTTACAACACTCCCTTTTAGATATCTATCAACAAAAATGTGCATTGTTAAAACCTTATTAGGAAAAAAACATGTGTGATAAAAACCTAATGAAGGAAAAAGAGTGCACAATCTCTTACAATAACTACCTCGTTAAAAACCTTTACTGGGAAATCCTAGTGTAACAAAACCTTAGTTAAAGGAAAAGCATACAATGTGTTTTAGCCTCCCCTAATGGTAACATCATATTAAATCTTTACATTGTCAGTTTCCAATCTTGTATACTAGTCATTCAAACATTGTGGTTGGCAATGCCTTGGTAAAAAATCTGTCAAATTATCTTTAGTACGAATTTGTTGAACTTTTATGTCACCTTTCTTCACAAGATCATGAGTGAAAAATAATTTTGGTGAAATATGTTTCGTGTTGTCACTTTTGATGTAGCCACCCTTTAATTGAGCTATACATTGACCTGTCGTCAAATATAGTAGTTAATTCGGGTCATTTTCGCACTCTGGGAGCTTGTTTTATAGCCAATTTAGTATTTATTATGTTTCTGGTATTTAGAACTTAAAATTAAATATTAGTAAAAGAAATCTTTTTTAACAAATTTTGTGAGTGTTGTGACCCACTAGTCCAGCATGGGCCTTAGGTAATGCTAATATGTGTAATTGAGTGTGTAGGATGAAGATTTATAGGCCCAATTGATGTGAAAGCAAGGGACGAGTGATGCACGAGCTTTCCGAGATGTCAAAGCATAAAACGAACCAAAATTGGTGTGGAACATGTCGTGTCACACCATAACCGTTGTGATACGAACTCAATCGTATCATGTTTCGACACAATTCGAAAACATCGAGCATGGCCTAAGCTCGAGGGGCCTAAGTGTAAAATGAAGCCTGAATTTAATTCAACGAGCTCAATTCAGCATATTTCTAGCTCAATGAGCTCGTGTGCTTATTCAACGAGGTTAATTCCGCTTAAAAAAAACTCGTTTGAGCTCATCTTTATATATATTTTTAATTCTTGCGTTTTTTATGCTGGAATAATTATCTGTTTTTAGTTAAATTAGTTAATTTAGTTAAGTTTTTTAAATTAATTAGCTAAGTGTTAAATGTGTTCATTTCAGCGCATGTTTTTAATATGTCATAGTTAGAACATGATTTTAATTTGTCTTATTTTATTACATAATTTTAATGTGTTTAGTTTAAGACAAATTTAATTAGCTGCTGTAATTATTGTGTCCAGCCGAATTATAGCTTAATTAATTTATCTTTGAGCTGCCGATTTTAATGTGTCTTAAAGTGATTAATTTGCTATTTTAATGTGCAGCAAATTCATGCATGAATTAGCCTGGAAGGAGTTGAATAAACACCATTTGCATATGACTTTTCGTGCAGCTCAACAGACTTGATGAATTAACCCAGCTGCTACCTTTTAAGTTCTCCATGTGACCCATTGAAAATCCACAAGTCATACCTATTCACTAATTCAGCTAAATGATTACCAGCCTATTGGAGTACCCAAACTGAAATATGAATGTTCTAAGGCTATTCAACTAACCGAAGCATCAATTAATCTTCATGCATTCATTTGGCCGAATTTCCCAAAGGATTTTTAGCTCATTAATTCCTTTCAGCTGGTTAGGAAATTTCAAGGAAATTTCAGCTTTTCTAGCTGAATCACAAGCTGTCCATTCGGTCTCCCAAGTGGCTGATCAGCTCACCATCTTTGCAATTAAATTTCAGCTGAATCAACATCATCTAGAAGCTATCCATTTGTGTTTTCCATGCCAAAAAGCTTCTAGGGACGTTCAAGAACTTTCAAGGAAGTTTTCAGCTCCTTTCTAGCTACAATGAACTGTCCATTCAACTCATTCCAAAGTCCATTCGGCTATCCACTTGCTTAGCTATAAATATTTGCTCAAAATTGATTGTAAAGGACTTTTGATGAATTTTTATATTACTTTGTGAGTGTTCATTCTCTCATTGTTCTTCATAGATTGAGTTGACTTATCAAGCAACCCTTGTGGCGTCAATTCTGTTTATTTCTTGAACTTATCACTTGTTTTCAAGTGTGGCATTTTACCTACCAAGGTTCCTATCTTCATAGATAGTGGGTCGAGGTTTATCATCAAACTATCGTTACCATTCTTTCCATTCCCTTTCATCATCCTAAGTGCCTATTTTGCGACTCGGGTCAACAATCGCTATTGTTGGTTCATTCTCTGGACTTAGCCATTTATTCCCATCCACCATCTTTCCATTTCGCCCATTCAACCAACTACTTTGTTTATCAAGTTCCTTAGCCTAATTTCATCCACCATTCTTCTAAGCCATTTTAAACTTCCTATTTAAGCCTAATTTCTATCCAATTTTTAGCCTTTTTCGAAACAAGTCAAGACTTACCCAATTTATCGATCGGGCAACTCATACGACTCAAATCACTCCCGAGGCGAGTTCGTATCACCTTGCATGGCGTGACAAAGGCTGACTTGCTGCCCAAGTATGTTGAGGCTATTTTCGCCGTACAATTGACTTTATACAAAGACCTAGGATGTGCCAAAGACCTAATTTAGATTGCCAATACTTTTATAAATAAGACATTAGGAGTTTGATGTAACTAAGTCGTCTTAGAAGCACTAAAAACCCTTAGTAGTTTAGGAGTAAGATTAAATTAATTTTCTTTCAGTTTTTCTTAACTATTTGTTTTTCCTTTTGGAATCAGTTTCAATCTAAGATTTTATTTATTTTATTAAAGTATTTCAGTTTATTTCTTCTATTTGCACTCGACATATTTTATTATTCCAATCAATCAATTTGCTACTCCGTTCTCCATTCGATATCAATCCACGATTATTCTAATCTCGTTTCTCTTTCGATTTAATAGTGTTCTTCACTTGATTTATTCAATTGAGATTGAGATTATGAATAATATGAATGGCTAATCCCTTAGGGGAGATTAACGAGTGGATGGGGATGTGATTAACAGAAGATTTAGGGTTTCCCGAGAGGATTAGTTGGTATAGATTACATGCTCTTAAACCACTAGGCTTGACAACCATAGGAAGTTATCATAGGTTAGACGAGGTCGGGAGATAAGCCAAACTGAGTAAATTGTAGTTTATTCTGGTTGAGAAAATAAGGTCAGGAGATAAGAGAGTATCAACTAATTGATTAACTAGTTAGAGGTCGGGAGGTAATAATTGGTTAATCAATAGCTAATCCACCCTAAAACCCTATTCTAAAGATAATTACAAACCTTAAAGCGAGTTAATCTTCCTAACTGGTTTATTGATTTAATTCATTTGTTTATTTTTCATATTTAATTATTTTAGTTATTTATTTTTATCTCATTAATCTATTTTATGGTTTTTCGTAATATATGAATTAGTTACTAATACTTAGACTTATTATTGTAAAAAAGTTTTCATAATTTATGCCGTCCTCCCTTGGGTACAATCATCAGAATACTTGTCTTTCGTTGTAACTAAACTATATTACAATTTGACCCGTGCACTTGCAGACACTATTGTCCTAAATTCTTATATATATTTTTGGTGTTATATTTTATTATAAATGATAGGCGGTCAAGTTGTTGGCACCATTGCCGGGGAGGTTTCAACAATAAATCTTGAAAATATTTTTTTTACAATTAATAAGATAAGTAAGAACATTAAAACTTATAGATATGATATTTAATTTTTTTTTTTTATTTTCCAGGTCATTATGACCCAAAGCTCCAGCACTCCAATCAAACCATACCCAGATTCGGAGCAAATCATTAGGCGCAATCGTCAACTCATGAACACCAATCCACTTGTGGTAATTAATTTACTCTAGGAAAATTTGTTATTTAAAGATTCACAAAAACAACAAGTGAATGACTAGGAAAAAGTCTCAATGGATCAGTGAACATTGCGTAAGTATGCCCTACCTAGGGTGGGTTTGGATGGGCGATTGGGGGCGGTGCGGTGCGTTTAGCTTACTTTTTGTCTCACGCTACAGTATCGCTATAGTATCTAATCTTACTGCCACTGTTATTTTTACACTAACTGCTGGTAAACGCACCGCCCATCCAAACTCACTCCTATACTAGATGCGGTGCGAGAAAGCATAGCATGGTGGGTAATCAATACCAATAATTTTAAAATAAAAACAACCACGATTCAAATGATTCAAAATACGCTGCAATTTAAAAACAATATGATGAATACCCAAATCAACACTTGAAGCGGTTGGATGAATTTAAGGGGAATATGATTCATTATTAGTGATCCCATTATTATCAGTTGACCGAAAATGTAGCTTCCTCAAACAGAACTGATGTAGGGCTAGTTTGGCAATGCTTTTGAAAAGTGCTGTGGAAAAGTGCTTTTGAGAAGTTCTTTTGAAAAGTTTGGTTTAAAATTTGAGTGTTTAGCATTGCTGTCAAAAAGTGCTTTTGAGAAATAAGTGTCCATTTTAGACATGTTATTATCAAATAACAAATATGCATTTAAATAATATTTAAATTAGTTAATATTATTATATTTTAGTAAGAATATAAAAAAATTTATTATAACTTGTTAATATTTTAATATATAAAATATAAATTTTAAATATTTTTAAGTAATAAATATTAACTATTTATAAAATTTAATTAGAATATATAAATTATATTTTAAATATTTAAATATAAATATTAAATATTTGTAATTAGTATTTTAAAAAAATATTTTTTATTTTTAATTAATAATTTTAACACATTTGTAATTAAGTACCAAGAAAAAAAAAGAGAAATACTATGTTATTGGAGGGGTGAAAAACTAATTAAGCACTAAAAATGCTTTTGGGAAAGGAAAAGCTAAAAATTTTAACTTCTCCTTTTTTGTGTTTTTTCAAAACACTTCAAAAAAGCTAAAAATTTCAAATTAAAAGAACTTGTTTCTACATAAATTTTCTTCTAGAAATACTTTTGGGTAGTAAGATTTTTGAAAAGAATACGTAACCCATCAGTAGTATCATATATTTATAAATAAATATTTATTAAAGAAAAACTGCCATAAGACTGGTATAAATAAAAAATTATATAGAATCATTATCCGCTTACCTTATTTTGTGGCTATCTTTCAGAAGATAACAACAGAAAAACGACACACACACGCGCACATTACCAACAACAATTTTGACCGGCTCTCCTCTTCGTCTTCCATTTACCCATAAACTATTTTATGCAATAAATAAAATAAAAGCATTGCCCTCTCACTCCTCTCTAAAGCCACCCTTATTTCCACTCCCTCCGCCGGTTAGTCCCTATACTCTGTACCACGCGCCACCGTGCTCGATACCTTAATCTAAACTCATCTTTTTAGGACCCACACGAAGATTTGTTCTTATCCTGTAACTTTAAATAAGCATGTGTATCGTACGTGTGTCTAGCAGTCATTCCTTACAAGCAACTAAGTAAAGTGTAGTCAGCTTTTTTTGATCCCCTACCTTAAACCCATCCCGCAGCCATGCAAGCCACTATTCTAACCTTACGCGCCACTGTAATCCCCACGAATAAACCATTCACCCCTCCTCCAAACCGCCGCCGATGTCTTCTTATAACGGCACAATCCCAAGCAGCCGTAACACCCGACCCTCCCTCTCCACCCACAGTAAAACTCAACAAATATAGCTCAAGAGTAACGGAACCGAAGTCACAAGGCGGGTCCCAGGCGATGCTATACGGGGTAGGATTATCAGAAGACGACATGTCGAAACCCCAAGTGGGAATTTCGTCGGTGTGGTACGAGGGGAACCCGTGCAACATGCATTTGTTGAAGCTGTCGGACGAGGTGAAACGGGGTGTTGAGGACGCTGGGATGGTTGGGTTTAGATTCAATACGGTCGGAGTAAGCGATGCGATTTCGATGGGGACGAGGGGAATGAGCTTCAGTTTGCAGTCAAGGGATTTGATTGCTGATAGTTTTGAAACGGTTATGGGTGCTCAGTGGTATGATGGCAATATCTCTATTCCCGGTTGTGATAAAAATGTAAGCTCTTTATTTCTAACTTTGCTTCTCCTTTTCTTTTTAATACTTTTGTAAGCATTTTGTGTTTTATTTTTCCTGATTTTGACGCTATATATGAACTTGCCTTACTGTGAAAGGAAAAAAAAAAAAAACAAAAAGATAAAGGTGATTTAGTTATATGCTCATCGCTTTTAATTGTGAGAAAGAGAAGAGGAAAGAAAAGGATGTAAACTGCATTTAACTCAAGAGTGTTCTTTATCTGGTTTGATTGAAAAAATAAAATTGATTTGAAGTGATCAAATTAATTTAATTTTTAGACATTTTCCCATGGGCTCTGATTGTTTGGACTTTGGTAGAGCTATAGAAGTAGTTTATGTGTTAATGCAGTTGTGGTTCATTAAAGTTCAACAATCATAAACTATGGTCTGATATAGGTTTGCTTTCTCAATTGTGCCTTCTATTAATCTAATGCTAGCTAGTTCTTTAGATGCCAGGTACACTTATTGCAATGGGGAGGCTCAATCGGCCAAGTCTTATGGTTTATGGTGGAACTATCAAGGTTTTCTTCTTTGCTTTGTCTAATGCAAGTGTCATAAATGGGCTACTCTCCTTCTTTCATTGCAAATGGCTCATTTAGTCTTGATATTTTATTAGTTTTGCTCTTAGAACACTGTTGTAAGTTTTATTCAGAAAATCACTGCCACTGTTTTAAAAAAATCTAACATTCAGAACCTATCATATACAACAAGGCTATAAGGATTGGTTTCAAAGTGGAAAGCACTCATTCTCATGAGTCATAAATGCTGTATTCTTTTGTAACTTTCCCGTAAACATTACGTGTTCATTACATTTCTTATCAATGCATCCAGCAAAGAACAAATGGCTAAATTGACTGGGCCTGGAATAACTGTAGATATGCTGGTAAATATGTTATGCCGAAAATCATGTCTGAATATTTTTGAAAGAATTTGAGGCATCAGATGTTCTAAGTTCTGACCTGAAATATATTATGTCCTTGTACGATTGCATGTCAGAAATGAGGTTTATTGCAATCTGTTGCTCTGCTTCTCCCTTCCATTGTTCATTATACATCATGTAGCCATTTAATATACTATAGTGTATTTCATTGAAGTTCAGGTAACATTGCTGCAAATTTAAATAGTTATAGTTCGTCAATTTTCAAAAGGCCTTTATTTATTTATTGTACTTGTTCTTTTGCAGCCTGGTCATTTTCAAGGCAATACATATGATATAGTATCTGCCTTCCAGGTATGCACAGTGATATGCTATATGAATTTAGTTATGACAGTTGATTGCTTCTTATTATATCTTCATTTTAGCTGAATTTTTTCTTTGGTTTTGTTATTTCTATCTCAAGAATTTACCTTTTTCAGACGCTTGGTGTCTGTTAATTCTTTGCTTTTAGGACAATAAAAGTTTGTGTGACAAATACAAGAAAATTTCTGAAAGTAGAGCAAGGAACTTGACAAATTATGCTGATACTACAATCTTTTGTTAAGAACATTACACTTAGATAAAAATATACTATAAAATTTTCCTCAACTATGATCATTTTTGGCAAGTATATGGGCTATTTCTGTGAGGAATAAAATATGAAAGTTTACAATCATAAGATTAAACTATGATCTTCTGTGTATGCTTATGATCAAGAACCTCAAGGTTGTGTGTGACAGACAAATTTAACTGCCAACCTTTTTCGTATTTCATTTTATAATGGCTGATGCTCTTTGGAGTTTGTCTTTTGCATTAATCTCTTCCTTTGCAAGCTTTTGGAATTTATACTCATTCTATCTAAAAAGGGAGAAGTTTAGTTTTCCTGGTTGACTTATGAGCAATGTGATATTTTCCTATTTGCTATCTCCCTAGAATCTTCTTGAAAAGTGAAGGATTGACAGAATATTTAAGTGGAATAGATTGTTAGTTCAATTGATTTGTGTCTGGTGTTGGCACACAAACTTTGGGGGCTATTTCTTGGTACATTTCTTTTGGATTCAGTTTTCAACCCCTACCTGAACTAAAGTAGTATTCACCTTTGAGTGACAAAGTTTGCCTTTGATTTTCATTATCTTTTTCCCATTTATATGCCCTTTGAGGATTAGAATAAGGACTGACAGACTGTTTTGAAGTTTGCCAAGATCTAGCAATTTTATTAGATAGTCTACCATATGGTAATATGTGAAGATTAACTTCTATGACATGAATTTATCAGAAAATAAAAACAAATTTTGGCAAATTCGGTAATCTTGTAACTGTTTTTTATTTTCTTTCTGATTGGCCTCATAGTGTTATGGAGAGTATGTTAGTGGATCAATAAGTGACGAGCAGAGAATGAATGTTGTCCGTAACTCATGCCCTGGAGCTGGGGCATGTGGGGGAATGTATACTGCAAATACAATGGCTTCAGCAATTGAAGCTATGGGAATGTCTCTTCCTTACAGGTAGAAATATGCTCTCCCAGGATTATTTGGATTGAGATTTTGGTATTTCTGCCTTTTCTCTTAACCTTTTTCTTCTCGTTCCTGAAAAGCTCTTCAATACCTGCTGAAGGCCCATTGAAATTGGATGAATGTCGTTTGGCTGGAAAGTATTTGCTTGAATTGTTGAAAATGGATTTAAAACCCCGAGACATTATCACCCGCAAATCTTTACATAATGCAATGGTTATTGTCATGGCCCTAGGTGGGTCAACCAATGCCGTCTTGCATTTAATTGCTATAGCTAGGTGAGAGAATGTGCCAAACATCCCTTGGATATATCAAATTATCAGAAACTTGTGGAGATAACTCCTGGAAACATTCATGCCAGGTCTGTTGGTCTTGAGTTGACTCTTGATGATTTTCAGAAGGTTAGTGATGAAGTTCCATTTCTGGCTGATCTGAAGCCCAGTGGGAAATATGTCATGGAAGATGTGCATAAGGTAAATTAACTGAATGTTATTTGCTGTCATTCAATTCCTTCAAGTAGTATTTTTCCTGTATAGCTTATGAGCGATGACATTAATAGCTTCCTCTATATATGTTGTATATCCTATCTTTTCAACTAATGAGGGATAAAAAAAATCATGTTTTGATAGATTGGAGGAACACCTGCTGTTATTCGCTATCTTTTGGAGTTTGGGTATCTAGATGGGGATTGCATGACTGGTATGTCAATTTGGGTTCCATTAGCATTTATTCATTTATGATAATTTTAGAGCTTTATTTTTCTATATTCTTAATATTTGGTGTTTTTTTCTCTCTAGTGACTGGGAGGACATTGGCAGAAAACGCAAAAAGTTATCCTTGTTTACCCGAGGGGCAGGTTGGTGCTGGTGTCTTTCTTACTCCCCAAAAATAATTTGTTCCCTATTGAAATTTTTAGATGCCATGAAATACAGCTAGTCTGATCAGTCTCAAATTTGCTTTCAAGGATATCCTAAGACCGGTGTCAAATCCTATCAAGAAAACGGGGCACATCCAAATATTAAGAGGGAATCTTGCTCCAGAGGGTTCTGTAGCAAAAATTACAGGAAAAGAAGGACTATATTTCTCTGGTGTCTCTTTTACCCTTTCTTTCTATTTTGAAGTTTTGTGCTTTATGTTCATTATTATGTTATGTGAGATTTTTTAATAATTAAAAATATATTGTCTTCATAACAATGATTGCAAAAATTGTTCTGTAGGTCCTGCACTTGTCTTTGAAGGAGAGGAAGCTATGCTAGCTGCTATCTCAGAGAATCCTATGAGTTTTAAGGTACATGTGTCTAGCATCGTAGGATGCTTTTAATTCTATAAGTGCTTAGTAAAGTGGTGGCCGTGTTTTTTGTTAATGATGGACTGTGAGAAATTGTATTACTTGAATTTTGTTTCAGATAAATAGTAGCTGCTTCATTCTAGTTGCTGAATGCTGAGAGTTTGTACCGTGTTATCTGTTTGATTTGATATCTATAATTTTTGCCAAATTGTTTCTTATGATATTCTCTAGGATAAACCTTGTTGAGTACATTTTAGTCAAGAATGTGAGTTTCATTTTGCATTCCTTATATATCCATTTGCATTTGCTAAACATTTATTGTTGTTTCTGCTCGTAAATTTCCAGGGAAAAGTAGTAGTCATTAGAGGGGAGGGACCCAAGGGGGGCCCAGGCATGCCTGAAACGTTGACACCAACTAGTGCAATAATTGGAGCAGGTCTTGGAAAGGTATTGTGGTTTTAAGTCCAAGTGATTTGCCACCAATGTCGTATTTTTTGTTAAAGATCTATAAAGATGCTATTCTATACACTTTTCACCGAAAAGGGAAAAAAAGATTCAAAATCCCAATTCTATGGTTACCGGAAGCATAAGCCTTGGTGTTTGAGCAGTCCCGAGACTTAACTCTTTCTAGTGTCTTTTCAACTTGAATTACATCTTTCTAATTGCTGACGTAAATATTGTTCCCTTTAAAGTGCTATTTGATTTGAATGTGGCAAGTGAATACTGCAGGATGTTGCATTGCTCACTGATGGTAGATTTTCCGGAGGTTCACATGGATTCGTTGTAGGTCATGTTTGCCCTGAAGCACAGGTGCAGTAATTTCTCATGCACAAATTTACATGATAATTTTGGCACACTAATGAAAGATTAACATCGTGCATTTTTAGTCCTTGTGATCCTTCTCGTGTTTCTTTCTGTCTTAGCATAACAATATACTGTATCCTGCATCTTGGACAAAATCGAAGCTCCGAAATAGTTTAAAATTATGAAATTAATGAATAAGATTATGGAATATGAAGCTCACCTTATTCATAGGCAACAAACTAGTGAAATGGGTAAAGTGTGATAATGAAATATGATGATTAATATCGGCATTGTTTTTAAAGGAGGGTGGCCCCATTGGTCTAATCCAGAATGGGGATGTCATCAGCATTGATGTTCAGAAGAGGGCCATTAATGTTCAGTTGACGGATGATGAACTAAATGAGCGAAGAAAGACATGGACTCCACCTCCTTACAAGGCTAACAGAGGAACTTTGCATAAGGTGAGGCTGATGATCTGCATTTTGCCTATGTTAGTAATAGGTGTCTCATCTCTGATTGTGTATGAACATCTCTGTTTTTCATTTTCAGTACATCAAGAATGTGCAGTCGGCTTCCATGGGATGTGTTACAGACGAATAAGCAATAGCCAAAAGGATAAACTGGTAAAGATTATAGAGTGAAAATAGGCTTGAATCCGTGCTCACTCCATTGTGATGCACGAGGTCTTTTTGCAGCTCAGGCCTGGTTAAACTTCTTGCTACAAATTTTTAGGTTTAATGTTAATTGGTTTAAACTTTCTGAGTTGGATGTTTGATATAGGCCTTTGTTTTTTTTTTTTTTTTTATCTCATGCGAGGTTTACGATTTCTGATGATGTTGCCTGTGTGTAGATTCTTGTGAGGGAGTTAAGTTGGGGTTTTACCCATTTTCACTTTTGGGCAATGTTATTTGAACTGGACTGGACTGGCCAGTTGGATCAGGAATCAGCCAGTGTACCAAGGCTTTGAACCAATTGACTTGAGAACCGGTAAGGATTGGTTTAATTGGGTAAAAAAACTGGTTGAATCGGATTGTTTATTTTTTGAATTTTTAATGACTTTTAATCTAATCGGTTGAACCAATCGGATCAAGAAATTAGACTAATCGGATCAAGAAATCAATAGTCTAATTGGTTCAACCATTGGTTCAATTTAAAAAACATTGCTTTTAGGTTAAATATTTAACAAACCCTAGTAGGCTGGTTGGATTGGATTTTCATGGGATGGATTATACTGAACTAAATTATTTTGAGTTTAGGTTTTATCAAGTAAAGTTTCTTTACTAAAATACAAAAAGTAAATAATAACATAATATCATGGTTGGAGGTCTTAGGTTCAAAGTTTTTACTGTTTGTGAGTTCTTTTACATTTATTCTAGTTTTAGTTTAAGTTTAGAGGTATTTTAGTTATTAGTCTGATAGTGTTGTAATGTTTGATTTCCATTGTAGTTGGATTGTATTAATTCTAATTGCAATTTTTTTTTTTAAAATAAAAATATTAGACATGGTGGTTTTAATGTTAAAAGTATATTAGTTATGGTTGTTTTATTCAAACTTTTTTATTTGAAAATTTAATTATACATTTTATATGTTTACTCAGATGCCATTATATAATATTGTGGACGGAGTTTATGTCATTGAGGTGGTAAATAATCACTTTTTTAATAAAATCTTGAAAATTATCTTAGATTCTTAATGAATTTATATACTTAGAATATGATCAATGCTATGTACTATTACAATATAATGTACAAATGTTATAACAATACAGGTCTAATATAATTAAAAAAACCCTCAATAATAAATTGAGGCTTTAATAAAAAAAATATTTAATTGAACCTTTAATAGAAAATAAACAATCATTTAAAACCTTCAATTGCATAATTTAGTAATTTAGTGAAAGTATTAACTTTGTTCTCATTAAGTTGGTGAAATATTACAGTTTTTTTTTCTTTAGAGTTCTTATATTTTGGTTCACATGGAGGTGTATTTTTAATAGTTTTAAATATTTTTTATGATTTTAAAAAATAATAATAGAATCAATTTAGAAAATTTAAGTTTTGTTATGAATTAAAAGAATTGAGACAGTAAAAGTAAAAGAAATAAGTGAGTAAAAGAGAACAAATATTTATTTCATCAATGAGAATGTGTGGAATGTTTTTTTAAAGTTTATATTTATAGATATAAGAAGTATAAATGAAATAAAATTATACTTTTAATGACTACTAAAATCTTAAAGCATATTAAATTTATCTTAAATTTGGACATCTATTTAATGATAAGATATTCATAATACTCTCCCATAATGTGTCTCCTTAAAATATTACTAAAGTAAAATCCTATTAAAAAAATGTTATTGAATGAGAGAGTACACTTATCTATTATATACATATTATGTTGCCTCATTAAAAACCTTATCAGGTAAATTCAATGGGGTAAAATCTCGATTAAGGAAAAAAGAGTACAACTTGTATTTACTCCCGCTCATGACAACATCACATGATATCTCATATATATGTATTCAGTCTTGAATATTAACTTTTTAAATAATCACTTAAATGTATTTGTTAAATATTTATATCATTATTTTTTTGAAAGTCAAAGGTGAGGAAAAATTTTGAAAAAATTTTAAAAAAATATATTTTGATCTTTTTAGGAGTTTCAATAGTAATTATAACAAGCCTTGATCATGATTATTTTATAAAAATGCATATAAGTGTTTTGGATCATTTTGTAATCTTCCTTCAATTACTATTCATTGAGTTATATTTACCACATATATTCAAATAATTTCAATTCATATAAATATTTATGCAAATATATTGAACAATTTTTCAGGAATTTCTACATGCATCTAGCATTCTAAATCCTTCAAGCATTATAAACTTCATTATATAATGATTCGATTGTAACAACAAGCATTAGGCACATGTCAAATCTTTCATGAAGTACCAAACTAATAAGATATTTAAATGTTTTTGCATCCACCACAAAAGAATACTATGCCTTTCATAATTAATGTCCGAACTTAGCAAGAAAATTCATTTAAATTTTTTTTCACGAAACTACTCATTTGTACCACACCAGCTTTATACCTTCAGACATTTGGATTATTGGTTCAATAACTTTACAAATTTAATTCTACTTGAATTGCGTCTTTTCATTTTTGACCAGTTTATTCCATGTTTATATTTCACGACAATTTTATTCAATATCTTTATTTTCTTTTATTATTTTAAAATTGCAAAAAATGTTGTCGATAAATTTTCATTTCTATGGTTCCATATTTTCTCGTATTAAAATAATTTATCAAGATCTCTTTATTTCCATTACTTTCATCTTCAATTTCAAGTGCCTGAATCTCTTTTGGAGTTTTAATAATTAGTTATGTCTTGGGTCTCTTTAGGAGCACTGTAACACCCCTTACCCGACTCAGTCGTCGAACTCGAGCAATAGGATGTTACGAATAAATACTAAACAATTACATTTAATTACAGATAAAAAAACTCAACTAAATATCATTTCATCACATAAGAACAACTATATCTTGTAATTAAATTAATTTTGGATTAATATCGAACTTATGAAAACTTTAAACCAACTCGACAACAAATAGGGATTAAATTCAAATTAAAATGCAAAGATGGTAAAAATCTGCAAATAGGGGTCACACGGCCGTGTGCGAAAGCTTAGCCCGTGTGTGGTGGACCACATGGTCATGTCACTAAACTGTGTACAAGAACCGTGCTCATGTGAGATAGGCCACAAGGCCATGTGGATGGGTCACAAAACTGTGTAAGCAAACCGTGTAACTCTCTGCGCTCATCTGCACCACAATCACTTAAATTTTTACATACCACACGGTCGTGCCATGAGCCCATGTATGACACACGGTTGTGTGCTAGCCAATGTGTGCCTAAAAAATGCCTTTTTAAGTAAGCTATTCAACCATGAACACTTAAGCCACAAGCCATCATTTAAACCATATCTCAATTAATTCAAAAGCATTCAAATTGACCAAAATCATCATTTATATCAACAATCCTAAGTGCCTAACGAATATGCCATAATGGGCACCTCAATCATCAATTTAAAATTCTACCAAAAGAGCACATACATACCAAACAATTAAGCATTCAATGACACTTTCACTATTATCTAATTAAGCACCAAATAATCATTCAAGTAATCTCATACTTAAGCATCAAGCTTACCAAAATATGCCATAATGGGCACCTCAATCATCAATTTAAAATTCTACCAGAAGAGCACATACATACCAAACAATTAAGCATTCAATGACACTTTCACTATTATCTAATTAAGCACCAAATAATCATTCAAGTAATCTCATACTTAAGCATCAAGCTTACCAAAACATTTCAAACATACCTAAACTTATAACTCATCTTTGTAAACCTATTATCTAGCATATCATTTAGACACCATCAAAGTAAGCTAATATCCAGGTCAAACTTCTCATCAAGATACCATCTTCATGACTAATGTCATCATACACATTTTTACATAAACATAATCTCAAAATGCCAAACTCACTCATGATATAAAATTTGCATAAACTTAAGATTTCCTAGGTACATGCCACACATAACCAAGCCTTGATATGGACAAAAGACTACATAATCAATATCAGGATAGTGTGAGTTTCTTGTCAATCCGCCTGACATGTTTCGCAAGTTGACACTATAGGGAAAAAGGAAATAATGGAGTAAGCATTATAATTTCTTAGTAAGTTCACAGGTATAAAAATCAAGTAACACACCTCCAATTATAATTATACACTACATGCTACTTAGCTTGATATAATTTGCCTATCATGACAAATCACATATAAAAAAATGTGAGTTCAACATTTATCAAACCATATAGTAACTCAATTATTTCAATTCACTTATTCAATATTTATTACCATTCATAAAACAAATAATCATTTAAATCAATTCACTGTATTAACTTATCACACAATCTATTTATCTACAATACATCCCATTTCAAATTAATGTCAACCTTGATTTTCATTTCATAATTTGAATTTTCAATCTAAATCATAGTAATTCATTTTTATGCCAAATATTTATTGAATGTTAATTAAATCTCAATCATTACTTTATTCCATAATACTAATTCTAAATCACATTCATTGATTTATCGTGTTTTCATATTGGCCCTTTGGGCTTGTATAAATGATTCTCAATATTTATATATATCATTCGATTATCATATCATCTCATTTCACAAATAGACATTTCATTTCACATTTCTATTTCATTTCTTATCCATTTTTCATCTCAATATCGAATGCCACATTTCACATTCAATTTTACAATTTCATGGATTTCAAAAGCTTATTCATTATCATCATTTTTTATCTTTTATCTCCCTATTAACACGTCTTGGATGGATATACAGATCCAACCAACACACCAGTTTGACACTCAATGCCTCATCGAATAAATCCGAAGCAAATAGTTGCGCCCAATGCTTATCAAATAGTTTGACACTCAGTGTCTCATCGGTATAACTGAAGCAATTTGACACCCAGTGCTTCATTGACTTGTAATTGAAGTAACCTTGAACTCTTCTTATCATATGGCATGCCAACTATATCTGACTCTGTCTGAACAGTTAATAAGGTATTTATTACTCAATTTATTATCAATCAACATCTCAATCAACCAAATCAAGAATTCCATACATATATCATAGCTCATTACCATATTAGTAGAATTCTACATTTCAAATAATATTTGATATTTTTTAATCTATTCATGTAACACCCCTAACTCGTATCCGTCGCCAGACTAGGGTTAAAGATGTTACCGAACAAACCAGAACATTTATACACAATTCATATACATCATCCACAAACATATTCAAACATCACTATTAAGTCCTTTACATAGGTCATCGAGACCTTAAACATGCATTAGAAAGGGGTCGGGACTAAACCGAGATCATACAAATTTTTTTAAAACTTAAACATTTTTCAAAGATGTACAGGTCACACACCCGTGTGAACAGGCTGTGTGCCTCACACTGCTTTAGACACACCCGTGTGTCTAGGCCGTGTCAAAACAAGGCATACATACTGACTTACTCACACGGCCACAAGACACGCCCGTGTGCCTTGGCTATGGTTGAAACTGGCTTGGGTTACACGGCTAGCCACACGCCCGTGTGCATTGGCCGTGCTCAAGCCCGACTTACAATCGTAGGGTACCCTAAGGGACACATAGCCGTGCAACATGACCATGTGCCTCACATGGTTGAGACACACGCCCGTGTCTTTGCCCGTGTGGACAAAAATAGGCCATTTGAAAAGGCAATTTGCCACCCATTTTGAGTCAAACCTAAAAACATCAAACCAAGCACAATTGCACCATAATTTCAGCCAATTTCAATACCAAAACATACATTATTCATGCAATTACATTATCAACAAATTCCATTCTCAATTCATCAACCAAATCATACCAAATCTAAACTAAAATCATACCAAATCATATGTTCCAATACTTCAATTTACATCATTCAATCTCATGATAAAACTTACCATTTTATCAAATAAACATATACCATTACTTACCAAAATGACCAATTTCTATAGCCATTCAAATTACATCATAATAATCATATTGCATCACATATTTCATACTAAGAACTCATTCATATACACAACCATAATCAAAGTACTTCTAGCCTATACATGCTATACTTCAATATATACGTTTTTAAATGGTACCAAAATATAGTTCGATAGTGTGGTGATGATCCTCGATGATCCCCGAGCTCTCAGTAGCTTCGCGATCTATAAAATAGTTGAAAAACACATAGAGTAAGCTTTCAAAAGTTTAGTAAACCATAAACAAATAAACTTATCATTCAAAACATGTATACATCATCAAATTACATATACTTTAAAGCCAATAACCAAAACAAACCTCTTGTTCATATACATATCACATATTCTCAAATCATTTGCACATATAGCATATATCGACATGCTTAGATTATTTATCATCATTTGCATATATACTTACCTTTCATTCTCAAACATAGTATACAATTCAAACGTACCTAAATCGGATATACATCTTATATAATCATTCATTTTCTCGGAATGCTTGTCAAACCATTTGGAATCATAAGGATACGCGGATAGCTCAGAAAGTACATACAACGCCAACGTCCCAGATGTGGTCTTACATGTTGTAACACCCTACAACCGAGTCCTACACCGGGACGGGATGCGAGGCATTACCACACTTAAATACATGCATTCCAACATTTACAAATCATTAAGACTTAACCAAATTTAAAACTTTTTCAAACTTTGTCTAAACTTCTTAACATGAACATACGAGAGCTCAAACGACCATCAGAAACCATTCGGGACCAGTTTAGGTCCTTAACCAACTTTACAAAATTTACCCTTGAAACAGGGCACATGCTTGTGTGGAAGGGCAACACGCCCGTGTGGTTATCATGACATGGCCATGCTGATGGCCCGTGTGACACACACGACTTAAGCATCTAAAGGCACGCCCGTGTCCCATACCCGTGTGAATTAAATTCTAAATTCGAACCTACAGGGGTTTTCACACGGCCTGACACACGCCCGTGTCTTTGGCCCGTATCCCTCACATGGCCATGACACGCCTGTGTCTAAAAACCTTGACATTCTATTTCTGATGTCAGTATTAAATTTAGGGCACACGGCTAAGGCACACACCCGTGGCCAGAGGCCGTGTCCTCTACACGGCCGAGACACACGGTCGTGTCTCTACCCGTGTGTTTACTACCATTCATACTAACTTGAAATTTTTACATGCAGGGGACACATGGCCGGACAACACGACCATGGGGCTAGCCGTGTGTCACACACAGCCTAGATATACGCCCGTTTGTCTACTCTTGTGGACAAAATGAGGCTATCCAACAAGCCCTTTGCCACCTTGAAACACAATATAACCAACATCTACCATGCTAAAGATTAACATAACATGATTTCTCAATCCAAAAACCAATCTAAGGCCGTTACACAATTCATAATTACTTAAGCAAACAACAAATTACTCATTCATGAAATAACTTCTTAAATTCATATAACAACCTTTAACATTAGCCATTTCCATGGCCTTATACAAAATGAATTAAAATAATAAAGTGAGCCAACACATTTGGCCAATTTACAATGACATAAAACTCTAAATTCAGGGTCCTATACATGCCATAAATCAAAATAAGAAGATCTAACTATACCAAGTACTTCGATTGATAGTGTGACCGATGCCTCCGACGTTCGTTGATCCACAAGCTAATTAGGCGGCATTATAAGGAAATGAAAAGGAATAGAATAATCATAAAGCTTAGTAAGTTGCATGGAAATAAATATAACGACAACTTTACCATTCATCGTCATGCTCATAACACTAAAATAGGCATAAGCACAACTTACTCATCACTATCCAACACACTTCACATAGCATATACTAAGCTCACATTTCATGTATTTCATTTAGGTACCTGTATCACTCACAACATGGTTATACTTTTCTCGTTTAACTTAAACTTTAAATCTCACCGTTGAACCATTTGAAAATACAATCGGATATTCACTAAGCCTCAAACATTGGGTATACTGCCGATGCCATGTCCCAGACATGGTCTTATACTGGCTCCACGTTAAGTCGATGCCATGTCTCAGACATGGTCTTACACTGACTCTCACGTATCCGTGTTGATACCATGTCCCAGACATGGTCTTACACTAACACATCATGTAGCCGATGCATGTCCCAGACATGTCCCAGTCATGTCTTACACTAGCTTACATCTCGAGGCCGATCATGTCCCAGACATGTCTTACACTAGCCCTCATCTTAATACCGATGCCATGTCCCAGACATGGTCTTACACTGGCTTTCGTAATATGGCTAATGCATGTCCCAAACATGTCTTACACTATCACACAATTAACCCGAATGTCATGGCGTGAATATCCAATTAATTTCCTAAGGTTCAAACGGGAGTCTACTATCTCAATATTTATCATACATAATTATTTCGACAAATAAGCAATTTATGCTATATCAAATCAATCACATATAATAACAATGTAGTTGTATTATTTACATACAACTTACATCGGTATTCAAAATATGATGGGTATCTCGGCTTAGTTCGCTAGTTTTGTTTTTCCTCGGTCCAGGCCCGAATTTTGTAATTCTTGATCTATAATGATAAAAATTTACGAATTTAATCATTTTATAATTCTAGGTACTCAACAATTTAAAATTGGGCAAAATGACCATTTTGCCCCTAGACTTTTGCAAAATGACCATTTTACCTCTAGGTCCGAAAATTATTTTTTTATCGAGACGATTACTTTTTATACTAGAAGTAGTCCAAAATTCTTAATATTTCACACATTTATCACCTATTTTACAACTTATGCAAAATGGTCCTTTTTAAGGTTTTCATGAGAAATCTCTTCACGAAAGTTGTTTATTACACTACCATAACTCATATTCTTCCATAAAATTTCAAAAAACAACATGAACACACTCATGGTAAAACCCTAGACTTTCAACCATTTTGCAAAATATTTCTCTCATTTGAAAGCTCATGCTATAAGGGTTCTAAAAGTGCAAAAATTATCAAGAAAAATCATCAAAATCACTTACTTGAAGAGAGATTAAATGACTGAAATTTTTCAAGCTTTAAACCCTCCTATGGCTAATATTTTCGGCACTTGAAGAAGATGGGAAAGGGATGATATCATCCTTTGTTTATTTATTTTCTTTTTAGTCAAACAAGCTACCAAACTCACCTAATTTGACTTTTTTGACCATTCTCGTCCCTATGGCTAGCCTAGCACTCTTTTTAGGGTCTATTTGCCCTTTAAAGACCCCCAATTTAAGTTCCCTAGCTATTTGACACCCTTAGCTATCAAAATAGGACTTTAGCATTTTATGCGATTTAGTCCTTTTTTGCAATAAGCTCACAAACGCTAAAATTAATTCACCAAAATTTTCATGCACCTTTATAAACATGCCATCACACATAAAATAATATCAAAATAATTTCTCTTACCTTGGTTTAGTGGTTCTAAAACCACTGTCTCGACTAGGCCTAAAATCGGGCTGTTACAATTCTCCCCCTTAGGGATTTTCGTCCCTGAAAATCTTACCAATGAACAAGTTATGGTATTAATCTCTCATAGTCTCTTTGGGTTCCCACGTGGCTTTCTCGACTTCGTGTCTATCCCACAAAACCTTCATGAGTGCTACGCTTTTATTGCTTAACTTTTTGACCTCTCGATCCAAAATCTTAATCGGTTCTTCACCATAGGTCATGTCCGGGCTTATTTCAATTTCTTCCAATGAAATCACGTGTGAGGGGTTAGATCGGTAGGGTCGCAACATCGATACATGGAATACATTATGAATTTTCTCTAGTTCACGAGGCAAGGCCAAACGGTATGCTACTGGCCCAATTCTCTCAGTCACATCATAAGGTCCAATAAACCGCAGACTCAGTTTGCCTCTTCTACCGAATCTAAGGATTTTTTTCCACGGGGATACTTTCAAAAACACCTTATCCTCGACTTGGAACTCGATCTCTTTCCGTTTCAAGTCCGTGTAGGATTTCTGTCTATCTGATGCGGTTCTCAAGCAATCACGAATCACCTTAACCTTTTTGTTGGTTTCTTTGACCAAATCGACCCCGTGAATCTGATTCTCTCTCAACTCAGTCCAATATAAAGGCGTTTGGCACTTACACCCATACAAAGCCTCATAAGGCGCCATTTTTAGACTTGATTGATAACTGTTGTTATAGGCGAATTCGACCAAAGGTAAATACCTTTCCCAACTGCCTTGAAACTCAAGAACACAACACTGCACCATGTCTTCCAATATCTGAATTACTCTTTTCGAGTGGCCATTAGTTTGTAGGTGAAATGTCGTGCTAAAATTTAGCTTAGTTCCCAAAGCATCTTGTAGTTTCTTCCAAAACCGCAAGGTAAACCTTGGATCCCTATCTAAAATAATCGACAAGGGCACTCTATGAAGTCTTACTATCTCCGAAACATACAAATCAACCAATTTCCCAAGGGAATAGTCGGTATGCACTGGTATAAAATATGCTGACTTAGTAAGTCTATCAACAATGACCCACACTGAATCCTTTTTCCTTGGTGTCAAAGGTAATCCTGGCATAAAATCCATGGTTACTCGGTCCCATTTCCACTCGGGAACCATCATAGGCTGAAGTAAACCTGAGGGTACTTGATGTTCAGCCTTCACTTGCTGACAAACTAGACATTTAGAAACAAACTCAAAAATGTCTCTTTTCATTCCCGACCACTAGTACATTTTCTTCAAGTCATTGTACATTTTCACACTACCCAAGTGAATAGACAAACAACCACTATGTGCCTCTCGTAAAATCTTCTGAATGAGTTCGTTATCCTTGGGTACACAAATTCTACCTCGGTACATCATACAACCGTTAGTACCAATACTAAACTCTGATTCGACACACGACTTACACTGAGTTCTCTTAGCTTGTAATTTACTGTCATTATTTTGAGCTTCGCAAATCTTTTACAAGAACATCGGTCTAGCTCTCAACTCTGTCAGAATTGAACCATCATCGGTCATTGACAACTGAGCATTCATAGCTTTTAAGGCGAACAATGATTTCCTACTCATTGCATCGGCTACTACATTAGCCTTTCCAGGGTGATAGTCAATCACCAACTCGTAGTCTTTTATCAACTCTAACCATCACCGTTGCCATAAGTTCAACTCCTTCTGAGTCATGAAATACTTTAGACTTTTATGGTCAGTGAATACCCGACATCTCTCACCATACAAATGGTTTCTCCAAATATTTAATGCGAACACTATAATTGCTAGCTCTAAATCATGGGTCGGGTAATTTCTCTCATGTGGCTTTAACTGTCTTGAGGAATAGGCCATAACCTTGCCTTGTTGCATGAGCACGTACCCTAACCCATTCAAGGATGGATCACTATACACTACGAACTCTTTTTCCGGTTCTGGTTACACTAAAACTGGAGATTCGGTCAACAAAGCCTTTAATTTCTCAAAACTCTGTTGGCACTTCTCTGTCCATTCGAACTTGACATTTTTTTGTAACAGCCTTGTCATCGGAATAGCTGTCATAGAGAATCCATTCACGAATCTTCTGTAATACCCAGCTAAACCCAGAAAGCTTTGAACCTCTGTCACATTCTTCGGCGGTTTCCACTCAACAATAGCCGAGATCTTGCTTGGGTCAACCCTGATCCCATCTCTCGACACGATGTGTCCTAGGAATCCAACCTCTTTTAGCCAAAATTTACTCTTACTAAACTTGGCGTATAATTGCTTATCTCTCAAGGTTTGTAAAATAGTTCTCAGATGTTCCGCATGCTCACTCTCGTCACTTGAGTAAATCAATATGTCGTCGATAAAGACCACCACGAACTTATCGAAATACGGCCAGAAAATGCAGTTCATTAAATCCATAAAAATTGTAGGAGCGTTTGTTAAACCGAAGGGCATAACAAGAAACTCATAGTGCCCATACCTCGTCCTAAACACGATTTTCGGTACATCTTGCTCCTTAACCCTTAACTGATAGTAGCCTAACCTTAAGTCGATCTTAGAGAACACGGTGGCTCCCTTCAACTGATCGAACAAATCATCGATCGTTAGCAAGGGGTACTTTTTCTTCACGGTTACCTTGTTGAGTTGTCGGTAGTCTATACACAATCTCATCAACTCGTCTTTCTTTTTCATAAAAAGTATCGGTGCTCCCCACGGTGAATAACTCGGTCTTGCAAAACCTTTATCCTTTAACTCTTGTAACTGAGCCTTCAACTCCTTTAACTCCATTGGAGCCATTTTATACAGAGCAATTGAGATAGGTGTCGTACTAGAGACCAACTCGATGCCAAACTCAACTTCTCTGGTTGGAGGTAATCCGGGTAACTCTTTCGGAAACACATCCAGATACTCACATACCACCGGCACTGTTTCAATTTTCACTTTCGACTCTTTGGTGTTCAATACAAATGCTAGGTAGGACTCATACCTTTTTTTCTAATATTTCTCGGCAATCAAGGACGGGATCAGTACTGGTGAGTTATCCGGTTCACCTGATTTAACCTGAATAATATCCCCATTCTCACATTTCATTTTAATGAACTTGCTGCCACAATTCACTATCGCATTATGAGCAATTAACTAATCCATACCAAGAATTAGGTTAAATTTATCAAACAGTAGTAGCACAAGGTTAGCCGAAAAATGATGACCTCTAATCATCAAAGGACAATCTCTACACACTTTATCAACTATCACATGCCTGTCTAACAGGCTTGACACTTTTATCACAAATTCGGTGGACTCAACAGACATATTCATACTGGGTACTAATTTCATGCATACGTAGGAATGAGTAGATCCTGGATCAATCAAAGCAATAACAGAGATATAATGAAGAGAAAAAGTACCCGTAATCAGATCTGGTGAAGATGCCTCTTCGCGAGCACGAATGGCAAAAGTCCTTGCAGGCGCACTGCCCTCAGATCTCACAGCTGAATCTCTAGGGTACCTCTACTGCTAGCCCCATTACCGGGTTCTTCTGTGGTCTACCCCTCGTAGAAGCACTACTCGCCCTCACATCTCACTTTTTCTCTTTCGCATCTAGTTCAAGGCAGTCTCGGATGAAGTGGTCCAAAGATCCACATTTGAATCAACCTCTTTCATTCGCTCGGCATTCGCTGAGATGAAGTCTACCACATTGTAAACACTCCGGCCTATTTGGCCGAGCACTACCAACACTAGCGACATAAGTGGTTTGGGCTTTAGACGCCGTATGTTGCTCATTCTTGCTCTTACTCGAGAACCCCACTGACGTATTTGATCGGGTAGGAAACTCTCTCGGTCTCTTAGATGAGGTTTGCTGTGATTTCCCCATTTGTCTTTTCTTTGAGTTTAGGGACTTGATGTCAGCTCTTCTCTTCTCTTTATCCAATTCCTCGGCCTTACATGCTCTCTCCACGAGCACCACAAATTCCCTTATTTCCAAGATGCCAACTAATAGACGAATGTCTTTGTTCAAACCATCTTCAAACCTCTTACACATAATGGCTTCTGTAGATACGTACTCCCGTGCATATTTGCTGAGTCTTACAAACTCATGTTTGTACTCAGTCACCGTCTTACAGCCTTGATTCAGCTCTAAAAACTCTTTTCTTTTCTGGTCCATAAACCTCTGACTAATGTACTTCTTCTGGAACTCCTCTTGGAAGAAATCCCATGTAATCCTTTCCCTTGGTACAACCGACATAAAGGTGTTCCACCATTGGTAGGCTAAGTCTCGTAGGAGTGACACTGCACACTTTACACACTCCTTAGGCGTCCACGATAACTCATCAAATACCCTAATGGTATTTTCTAACCAAAATGCTGCTCTCTTTGGGTCATCATCAATCTTAACCCGAAATTCCTCGGCCCCTTGCTTTCATATCTTATCTACTGGGGGTTTCTCTCTCCTAGCCATATCCACTCCTTATAGAGCTACGAGGGCATACTGAGGAATCAGAGGAGGTGGGGGGTGGAGTGCTCAGATTTGCACGAACAAACTCCTTGTACTAGGCATCCATCATGTGAAGGTAAGCTTCTCTAGCCCTTTTGCCCTGACTCAGTGTCACGGGCCCACAATCTACTGGTGCGGTCCCTTCAGCGGAGCTGGCACATTACTTTCAATGTCATCTACCGTAGCTACGTCAGAATCCATTTACTATATAAATAAAAACACAATTTATCTCGTCAAGAGTCGTCACACTATTAATATACAATTATGACATGTATAGCTAGACTCGTACTCACGCTAGGTTAGTCCTAGAACTGACTAAACCATAGCTCTGATACCACTAAATGTAACACCCTACACCTGAGTCCTACGTCGGGACGGGATGTGAGGCATTACTACACTTAAACACATACATTCCAACATTTACAAATCATTAAGACTTGACCAAATTTAAAAATTTTTCAAACTTTGTCTAAACTTCTTAACATGGGCCTACGAGACCTTAAACGACCATTAGAAACCATTCGGGACTAGTTCAGGTCCTTAACCAACTTTAGAAAATTTACCCTTGAAATAGGGCACACGCCTGTATGGAAGGGCAACATGCCCATATGGTTATCATGACATGGCCGTGCTGATGGCCTGTGTGACACACACGGCCTAAGCATCTAGATACACACCCAGGTCCCATACCCGTGTGAATTAAATTCTAAATTTGAACCTACAGGGGTTTTCACACGGCCTAAGACACGCCCGTATCTTTGGCCCGTGTCCCTTACATGGCCATGACACGCCCGTGTCCTAGCCTGTGTCTAAAAATCTTGACATTCTATTTCTGACGTTAGCATCAAATTTAGGGCACACGACCAAGGCACACGCCTGTGTCCTCTATACGGCCGAGACACACGGTCATGTCTTTACTCGTGTGTTTACTACCATGCATACTAACTTGAAATTTTTACTTGCAGGGGAAACACGGTCGGACAACACGCCGATGGGGCTAGCCGTGTGTCACACACGGCCTAGACACAAGTCCGTGTGTCTACCCGTGTGGACAATATGAGGCTATCTACCAAGCCCTTTGCCAGCCTGAAACATAATATAACCAACATCTACCATGCTAAAGATTAACATAACATGATTTCTCAATCCAACAACCACATCTAAGGCCGTTACACAATTCATAATTACTTAAGCAAACAACAAATTACTCATTCATGAAATAACTTCTTAAATTCATATAACAACCTTCAACATTAGCCATTTCCATGGCCTTATACAAGATGAATCAAATTACTAAAGTGAGCCAACACATTTTTCCAATTTACAATGACACAAAACTCTAAAGTCAGGGTGCTATACATGCCATAAATCAAAATAAGAAGATCTAACTATACCAAGTACTTCGGTTGATAGTGTGATCAATGCCTCCGACGTCCGTTGATCCACAAGCTAATTAGGTGGCACTATAAGGAAATGGAAAGAAATAGAGTAAGCATAAAGCTTAGTAAGTTGAGTGGAAATAAACATAACGACAACTTTACCATTCATCATCATGCTCATAACACTAAAATAGACATAAGCACAACTTATTCATCACTATCCAACACACTTCACATAGTATATACTAAGCTCACATCTCATGCATTTCATTTAGGTACCTGTATCACTCACAACATGGTTATACTTTTCTCGTTTAACTTAAACTTTAAATCTCATGGTTGAACCATTTGAAAATACTATCGGATACTCACTAAGCCTCAAACATAGGGTATAATGCCGATGCCATGTCCCAAACATGGTCTTATACTGGCTCTCACGTTAAGTCGATGCCATGTCTCAGACATGGTCTTACACTGACTCTTTGTAACACCCCTTACCCATTTCCGAGATTGGGACTAGACACGAGGCGTTTCCAGACACATACTTGGACATATTCAGAAAATACGGGTTATAAAATTTCATTCCAAGTTGAAACCAATAGACTAACATCTTAGTGTTCCTATTATAGGCTTACGAGACCCAAAACATACATTAAGAATGGTCTGGGACTAAACCAGGAGCTTAGGAAAATTTCAAGAAAATTTCTAGGTTAATGCTTCACATGGCATTGTAGAGACATAGCACACGCCCGTGTGCCATTGGGACACGCTCGTGTCCTTCACCCGTGTTGAATTTTTAAAAATTATTTTTCATTTTGAACCTATAGGGGGTTTCACACGGCCAAGCACACACCCGTGTCCCTAGCTCGTGTCCCTCACACAGCCTAGACATGCCCGTGTGGTCGTCCGTGTCCAAAAACTCGAGCATTCTGTTTATGATGTCAGCATGCATTTAAGGGCACATAGCCAAGACACACGCCCGTGCACTAGATCGTACCTTCCACATAGTTGAGACACATGGCCGTGGCTCTACCCGTGTGTTTACTACCATGCATTCTGACTTAAAAATTTTAGGTGCAGGGGACATACAGCCGTACCACATGCTCATGGGGCTGTCTGTGTCACACACGGCCTAGTCACACGCCCGTGTGTATACCTGAGTGGACCTTGTTGGGCTATTCTTCCAAGCTTTAGGTTACCCTCTAACAGCCACTCACACTTATAGACTCCAATAATATTTAACATGGCCTAATTATAGTCTTAAATGACCTTGATAAACCTCATTGCATGTAAACCTCATCTCATCGGTTTTACATATGCTACGTTGTTCCCTTTGTATTAAGGAATTTTTATGTCTTATAACACTTTTAAGATTGGCTCATTATTATAGCTCATTGCCAATTATGGCCTAGCCATCCCATGTGATTTGGTCACATTACATGTGTCTAAATGTGATATACCATATTTCATCCTCACTAGAACAATTGAACATAAACCTGCACAAATTTGTAGGTCATAACCTACATCAAAATGAGCCAATTTCCAATGGCCATATACAAGTGAATATGTATACCTTTCCAAGCCTTCATATTGGCTAATCAAATGACACATATATCAAAATAAACAAAAGCCCTATACATGCCACTGAACAAAATAAAAGTATCTATATACCAAAGCTAGACAAGATGATAGTGTGTTGATTCTCCAATTGTCTTCCAATCTCTACGAGTCCTCGAGCTCTGTAAGACGGGGAAAAAAGAGGGGTAAGCATTTACGTGCTTAGTAAGCCTAAATAACTAGAAAGTAAACTTACTGATTAATTAGCATACAACCATATTAGGCAATAAAACCAACAAGCATGAAATGGTTTCCCTAGCACATGCACTCAATTATTGAGTTGGTCTCATAACAATACACTATGTAATTTGTCTTAGATGAGCTTATCCTTTAAAATTTTCATTTTTATATCTCATGTTAATCCCATTGAGTTTCTCGAGAATTTCGATGGATTATCCATTTACTGTCAAGTCATAAGAGCGATCATCTCAAGTATGCACTCCCGTGAACCTCACATCTTACGGCAGGATTACCAGTCCAGGCTAAATCCCTTATAGTGACAAGCACCCTTAATGAGCTCGAATCTGAATTACCAATCCAGGCTAAATTCAGACCCTAATCAGATTACCTGTCCGGGCTAAATCCACAATGCACACATATTCTTCGGAAGGCTCGATCACTCAAGGAACACCCGTACGGGCTAGATCCTTTCTATATTTGAGATCAACGAATTACCCGTCCGAGCTAAATCCTTTTCTACAACACATGCAGGATCTCAAGTTATGTAAGCTATGGTTTATCCATCGAATTCCCCTTTTTAACTCTAACCGGGACATTTATTATCATGTAATTATTCTTAACATATTTCATGAATTTTCATGCCATCATATAACCAATTATCATACATTCATAACACATGCAATTAGGCATATTAAGGTTTACTTTGAGTTATTCAAACTTACCTGGTACTCATTTCAATTTTGCGTTTCAGTTATTCCGAAACCTTTTGTTTTCCTCGATCGACCTCCAAAATTTGTTCTTCGGGGTTATTGAGCTTGAAAAGCTTGAAAACTCTAGCTATGGATAACCCTAAATTTTCGGCAGCAACATGGAGAGAAGGAGCTGATTTTTGGCTTATTTTCCCATTTTATTTCATTAATTAGCCAAATGACCAAAATACCCTTAAGCCTTTTCTTTCAAAATTTATCCATACATGCCCATTTTTGTCCAAAAATTTAGAAATTGGGAAAATTACTCTTTAAGACCTTCTAATTAATAATCTAAAGCAATTTCATACAAATTGCTTCTAGAATCCAGTTTTGCAATTTATTCAATTTGGTCCTTATTTTCCAATTGGACACCTTACTCATAGAAATCCTTCATAAAACTTTAGCACATGCATAATTTCATATTTTAGGCCTCATAATAATCATAAAACAAATATTTCAACGTTGAATTTGTGGTCTTGAAACCACTGTTTCGACTAGGCCCTATTTCGGGATGTTACACTCTCACGTATCCGTTCCAATGCCATGTCCCAGACATGGTCTTACATTGACACATCATGTAGCCGATGCATGTCCCAAACATGTCTTACACTGGCTTACATCTCGAGGCCGATGTATGTCCCAGACATGTCTTACACTAGCCCTCGTCTCAATACCGATGCCATGTCCCAGACATGGTCTTACACTGGCTTTCATAATGTGGCCGATGCATGTCCCAGACATGTCTTACACTAGCACACAATTAACACGAATGTCATTGCGTGAATATCTGATTAATTTCTAAGGTTCGAACGGGAGTTTACTATATCAATATTTATCATACATAATTATTTCTACAAACAAGCAATTTATGCTATATCAACTCAATCACATATAATAACAATGTAGTTGTATTATTTACATACAACTTACCTCGGTATTCAAAATATGGCGGTATCTCGGCTTAGTCCACTAGTTTTGCTTTTCCCCGGTCCAAGCCCAGATTTTGTAATTCTTGATCTATAATGATAAAAATTTACGAATTTAACCATTTTACAAATCTAGGTACTCAACAATTTAAAATTGGGAAAAATGACCATTTTGCCCCTAGACTTTTGCAAAATATCCATTTTACCCCTAGGCTCAAAAATCAATTTTTTATCAAATTTCTTCATATCTTAAGCCTAGTTGATTACTTTTTATACTAGAAGCAGTCCAAAATTCTCAATATTTCACACATTTATCACCTATTTTACAACTTATGCAAAATGGTCCTTTTTAGGGTTTTCATGAGAAATCTCTTCACAAAAGTTGTTTATTACACTACCATAACTCATATTCTTCCATAAAATTTTAGAAAAAAACATGAACACACTCATGGTAAACCCCTAGACTTTCAACCATTTTGCAAATAGTCCCCTCATTTGAAAGCTCATGCAACAAGGGTTCTAAAAGTGCAAAAATCATCAAGAAAAATCATCAAAATCACTTACTTAAAGGGAGATTAAATGGCTAAAATTTTTCAAGGTTTCAAACCCTCATATGGCTGATAATTTTGGCACTTGAAGAAGATGCGAAAGGGATGATTCCATCCTTTGTTTATTTTATTTTCTTTTTAGTCAAACAAGCTACCAAACTCACCTAATTTGACTTTTTTGACCATTCTTGTCCCCATGGCTGGCCTAGCACTCTTTTTAGGGTCTATTTGCACTTTAAAGATCCCCAATTTACGTTTTCTAGCTATTTGACACCTTTAGCTATCAAAATAGGACTTTTACATTTTATGCGATTTAGTCATTTTTTGCAATTAAGCTCACAAATGCTAAAATTAATTCACCAAAATTTTCATGCACCTTTATAAACATGCCATCACACATAAAATAATATCAAAATAATTTCTCCAACTTTGATTTAGTGGTTCCAAAACCACTGTCCCGATTAGGCCCAAAATTGGGCTGTTACACATGTAATCAAACATCAATGCCATTGTCCCAGACAGGGTCTTACACGAAATCAAATATGATGCCAATGTCCCAGACATGGTCTTACACGTAAATCATAAGTCGATGCCAATGTACTAGATATCAGATCCTATGTAATGACATGTATCCTAACTATTCTTAAGGTTCGTACGGGGCTTTTCAGACGTCGAAACTTTCTCGATACTTTCTCGGATATCTCATATTCAACTCTCATATTATCATTAATCATCATTCAATAACATATTAGCGTAAATAAACCATTTCAAATACATTTATTTGTATATAGACTTACCTCGTATGGATTCAGATGAACAGAGTCGACTATTCAACGACTTTTGACTTTCCCCGATCTAATTCCGTTTTCTTTGGTTCTTGATCTAAACATATTCAAATTTAACCACTTTATTCACCAAATCATTAAAATCATCCAAAAACACATATTTAGGGCATTTTACAAACTAGCCCTCACATTTTCACATTTTGACACTTTAGTCCTTATTTTACAAAATCACAAAATACACATAATTTCTCTATACACATGTCTAGCCGAACTTTCATATAGCTCATACAAGCCCACATATTTCATTTGTTTCACATTTTAGTCCCTCAATTTCCAGATGTCACAATTTAGTCCAAATTACTCAATTTCATCCAAAATTCAAATACAAAATATGTTAACCCAAAACATATCTTTAATTTACTATCATTAAACTTCATAAAGCTCAAAATTTCATCAATGACATATTTCAAAATAATCACCAAAATTAGAAATTGAGACATGGGATTGATAGTATACAAAGCAACGATTACAAAAACGTAAAAATTATTGAGAAATATCGAGATCAGCGATTGTGTATCGATACTTACATGAATTTTTGGAAATTTTCATTAAGTGGTGTTTAAGCATGTTCTTAACTTGATATAAGGTCGTGTAATGTATATTCAGTAAATTTTAATGTCGCATAGGGTTTTTTAGACTTTAAACTCCTATAAATGATTAAATGTGATATGTTTCTATGCAAATGAGATGGTGTGTAGTGTATGATGTTGTGACATGTGATTGTCACATGTGAATATGATATGCGAATTGTGCAAGTATAAACATCGAATAAAGTAATAAAGTGATAAGTGAGATCATCTCCATAAGGATCAGATTAGGTATAGAAATGGTCAAGTTATGATAATGATTAATGTTACGGCAAAACCAAGTTAAGTATGTAGTGTGAAATTAAAATAATAAGGATAAGTGCAAAGTGTATACTAACTAATATTGGAAATGTGAAGGAAAAAAGAGTAAAAATGAAATAGAAATTATGAAAATAATTACGTGAATAAATTGCAAGCGAATAAATAAATAACTAAGAATGCTATGGTAATAATTCTACGACAAAGGATGGAAGGTTGGGATTACTAAGACCCTACCATTACTTTCAGTAATGCCTTAGGAAAATTGTACTTAATCTACTGCTCAGAAGAGACCTAAAGTGATCTGCTTCTTTCAAGAGTAAGATCTCAAGTTACCTAGCCTATGTCTATAGGCCTTAGCACGACATCCTGCACTATTTTGTCTTCATTCTATACAAATGTTGCTCTATGTCTAAAGTCTGCTACAGGTATTTAGTCAAATTCCCACTTGTATCATTCAATTTCAGTCCAACTAATCCAACCTTTTCAAAATTAGATTCAGCTTATATGCACATTGCACACTCATTTATGTCTAGAGAATGTATGCATACAGTTAGGAAACAAAAGAAATTGAATGAAACAGTAGATTAAATCAAATATATGCTTCAACTATTAAGGTTTCATCATGTAATCCTATGAGATTTAATTTGTGGGTTGGCAATTAAAATTCAAGTTCAAAATAACATCCGACATTGTTTCGATCAATTCAATTCAAGGGAGAACGGATTAAAATTCAAGGCAATTAAACTGTCCAACCTTTTGTCCAAGCAAACCTTCACTTATTTATTTCTTTCTCCATATCATGCACCTGCCAAACCACCGAACACAACCCTTTCACATGCAATTAAAAGTATCTAACATGTACCCACAGTTGAGCCTCTTGTATTTATTGAATTACTATTAATTCTTTTTTTTTGTTGCATTCGTGTGTTTGCCTTTTATTCGTTTGAATATTATGGCAGTATTGAGGTGTTGAGTGTTACCGTGTGTTGTGACTGTCTCTCCTTTAATTTTGAGAAACTTTTGGTGGCGTACGGTGCCTGTGAATCGATGTGATTGGTCTCTGTCGAAATCTATCGTCGGATTGGGGACATCTTGAAGATTTTTCTTCCGTGTGACGGTGATATTATCCATTTATTTTACTTCTTTTTTAATTTTAGCATTTGTAACACCCCTTACCCGTACCCGAGACTGGGATAGGATACGAAGTGTTACCGGACATATACATAGTCACTCCCTTTAAACCAGGCTATAAAATTTTTCTTTTAAAACAATTTCATTCATACATACACAAATTGTCCCTAATATGAACATACAAGATCCAAAACACACATTAAAAACAATCCGGGACTAAACCGGGAACTTAAAAAAATCTTAGGAAACTTACTAGGTTTAAGCCTCACACGCCCGTGTGGAGGCAATGCACACGCCCGTGTCCTTTACCCGTGTGGGATTATTTAGATTTATTTTCTATTTCGAACCTATAGGGGTTTTCACAAGGCCTAGACACGCCTGTGTTGTCGCCTGTGTCCAAAAACCTGAGCATTCTGTTTATGACGTCATCATGCATTTAGGGGCACACGGCCAAGACACACGCCCGTGTGCTAGGCCGTGCCCTCTACACGGTTGAGACACACGGTCGTGCCTCCACTCGTATGTTTACTACCATGCATACTAACTTGCAACGTTAGGGTACAGGGGACATACAGCCGTTCGACACGCCGATGGGGGACACACGGTCTAGACACATGCCCGTGTGTCTACCTGTGTAGACCATTTAAAGGCTATTTTCCAACCCAATAGTCACCTCAAACACTCATTCATTCAAACACACTTTATAACATGCAACATGACATATTTAGGCACCTAAATATTCCACACCATGGCACTCTCACATCTTCATAAAATCATCCTATTGCACATTTATGTTGTTACACTATTTATGTAACACCCCTTACCCGTACCCAAGACTGGGACCGGATACGAGGTGTTACCGGATAAGTATTTGAACATTTTTAGGAAATATGGGTTATAAAATTTCACTCCAATATAAAATAAATCAAATTGCATCATAATGTCCCTATTGTGGGCCTACGAGGCTCTAAACACCTATTGAAAACGATTCAGGACTAAACCGAGAACTTACGAAAGTTCATAAAAAAATTTTCAAGTAAAACCTCACACGCCCGTGTGGAGGTAATGCATATGCCCGTGTGCTATGGGACACACCCGTATCCTTTACCTGTGTTGAATTTATGAAAATTATTTTTCATTTCGAACATACAGGGGTTTTCACATGGTTGAGACACATGCCCGTGTCCCTGGCCCGTGTCCATTACACGGCCTAAACACGCCCGTGTGGTCACCCGTGTCCAAAAACTTAAGCATTCTGTTTATGATGTCAGCATGCATTTAGGGGCACACGGCCAAGACAAACGCCCGTGTGATATAGGACACGCCCGTGTCCTTCACCCGTGTGTTTACTACCATGCATACTGACTTGAAATTTTAGGTACAGGGGACACACGGCCATACCACATGCCCATGGGGGCGATTCGTGTGTCACACACGGCCTAGAAACACGCTCGTGTGTCTACCCGTGCAGACCTTGTAAGGCTATTTTCCAAGCCTTTAGTCACCCTCTATCAACCAATCACACTTATAGGTTACCTTAATACATAATAAGGCCAGATTTTACACTTACATATAACCTTGATAAACCTTATTGCATGCTAACCTCATATCATCGGTTTTATACATGCTAGGTTAATTGCCTTTTTGTATTAAGGATTTCTATGTTTCATTGACACATTTAAAATTGGCTCATTCTTATATCTCATTGCCAATTATAGCCAAACCATCCTATGTAAACATAAACAAGCATAGATTTGTAGGTCATAACCTACTTCAAAATAAGCCGATTCCCATGGCCAAATACAAGAAGATATGTAAAATTTTACAAGCCTTCATATGGGTAATTCAAATGACACATATCACAAAATGAACCAAAGTCCTATACATGCCATTGAACAAAATAAAAGTGTCTTTATACCAAAGCTGGACTAGCTGATAGTGTGTTGACTCTCCAACTGTCTTCCAATCTTTACGAGTCCTTGAGCTCTGTAAGACAGGGAAAGGAGAACGGTAAGCATTTACATGCTTAGTAAGCCCGAATAACTGGAAAGTAAACTTACCGAGTAATTAATATACAACTATATTAGGCAATAAAATCAATAAGCATGGAATGGTTTCCCTATCACATACACTCAATCATCAAGTTAGTCACATAATAATGCATCATGTAAATTGGTCTTAGATGAGCTCATCATTCATCCTTTCCTTTATACATATGTCTTATGTTAATCCCGTTGAGTTTCTAGGAAATCTCGATGGATTATCCATTTACCGTCAATTCATAAGAGCGATCATTTCAGGTATGCACTCCCACGAACCTCTCATAAGGTGATGTCGAGATTACCAGTCCAGGCTAAATCCCCCGTATCGTAAACTCATAAGGTGATGTTGGGATTACCAGTCCAGGCTAAATCCCTTATAATGACAAACACCCTTAATGAGCTCGGATCCGAATTACCACTCCAGGCTAAATTCAGACACTAATCGGATTACCCATTCGGGCTAAATCCTCAGTGTACACATGTTCTTTGGGAGGTTCAATCACTCAAGGAACACCCGTCCGGGCTAGATCCTTTCTATATTGAGATCAACGGATTACCCGTCTGGGCTAAATCCTTTTGTAACACATGCAGGATCTCAATCAACATGTAAATCATGGTTTATCCACCAAACTTCCTTTTTAACCTCAATAGGGACATTTATCAATATGTCATTATTAAGGATGCATTTCATGGATTTTCATGCCATTACCAAATGCAATTATCATATATTCATAAATCATGCAATTAAGCATACTATGAGTTTACTTTAAGTTATTCGAACTTACCTGTTATTCGTCTCGGTATCATGTTTTGGTTATTCCGAAACCTTTCGTTTTCCTCGATTGACCTCCGAAATTTGTTCCTCGGGGTCTATAACAATAAAAATAAATTATTGACACCTCACATTATAATTTTCAAGTCTAAATTTCTTTTTCGGTCCAAATGACTGTTTTGCCCTAACCTTACACATTTTTATGATTTAGTCCCTAGGCTCGTATAATGAAATGCATGCAATTTCTACATTACCCAAGCCTAGCCGAATGTTCTTTCCTCTTATGGCAGCCCACACCAAGCCTAGCCGAATGTTCTTTCCTCTTATGGCAGCCCACATTTTTCCATTATTTCATATTTCTACCTCATATTTTACACCTTTTGCGAAAAGGTCCTTTTTGGGGTTTTTCATGAAAATCACCTAGGAAAAGATGTTTAACACACGTCCAACTTTCATATTCCTCCATAAACCCTAAAAATACAAGTAAGTCATGCATGGGTAAATTTTTAAACATGAACCCTAGCATGAAATATGGGTAGAAATAGAGAGAGTAAGCTACCGGGATTTTAAAAATACGAAGAACATTAAAAATGGGGCTTGGGAGCACTTACTATTGAGCTTTAAAATGTTGAAAACCCTAGCTACGGAGAACTCCAAATTTTCAACAGCAACATGAAGAATATGAGGTGATTTTTGGCTGGTTTTTCCCATTTTATTTCATTAAAATGCCAAATGACCAAAATGCCCTTGAGCCTTTTCTTTAAAATTTTACCTATACATGCCCATTTTTATCCAAAAACTTAGAAATTGAGTAAATTGCTATTTAAGGACCTCTAATTAATATTCTAAAGCAATTTCATACAAATTTCTTCTAGAACCCAAGTTTTGCAATTTATTTAATTTGGTCCTTATTTTCTAATTGGACACCTTACTCATAGAATTTCTTCATGAAACTTTAACACATGCATATTCTTATGTTCTAGACCTTATAATAATCATAAAATAAATATTTCAATGTCAGATTTGTGGTCCCGAAACCACTGTTCTGACTAGGCCTTATTTTGGGATGTTACAGTTTAGAAGCATTCTACACCAATTTCATGCATTGTCAAACTTATCACCATAACCTCAAATTTTATATTCATACCTATAGTCATTTTTAATTCATTAGGTCATACCTTGCCCTTTAGCATCTAATCCATACATTCACCAAGCAATAACATATCACATCATCAAGACATTAACACATGCATGCATGGGAGATTAGATTACAACCCAAATGATCAAATATGAGCCATATCACATGGATAATACAAAATGAATCATCATTATCATAGGCCTTCACAATTTGGCCGAATAGCATGACACATATCACAAAATGACCAAGTCCCCTATACATGCCATACTCAAAATAATAATTTCACTATGCCAAATAGTCCTTTTATAGTGTGATCGAATACTCCGACAGCTTTCGATCCCCGAGCTAGCTTGGCGGAACTACAAAAGGGTGGAAAGAGAGGGGAGTAAGCATTAAAGCTTAGTAAGTCCACATGAAAATAATATGGAAAGATAATAAGCAACTAACATACAAGACATAGTAACACATACATAAGGATTATTCATCGCTTAAACTCTTTTTACTTACCTATCACATGAACACATAAACTTTCTCATCATGAATCATTCTTTACCAAGGCATTATTCATAAGTTTAGCGTACATACCTGTACTTATCCTAACATATATCATATAACCACACCTTTTTGACATGCCCTCCTCGGGACTTTTATCACATCCATTACATTTCCCGTTGAACACTCGGAGTACTATTGGATATGCGAAAACTTGCACATAAGTGCCAAATATACATACGTAGCCAAAGCTACCTCATATCATGTATTACATCCATAATGAACTGAGACCTCTCAATGAGCTCGGATGTTACACGGACCGCATCCATTATGAACTCGGACCACTCAACGAGCTCGGATGCTTGAATCCAAAATGAACTTGGACCTCTCAACTAGCTCGCATGCCACATATATCATGAACCCAGACCACTCAACGAGTTCAGACTTCTAAATTCCTAGTGACATGTCACTTGTATCCTACATTATTCCTAAGGTTCAAACGGGGTTTTTCTCATTGCACATGGAATCTTTATCGTACATGCTCGTAACATTGTGGATAACAACCATAATATTATTCATGTTCTCATAAACATCAATAAGCATATAATTTATAATCACAATATATTAAAGCATTAAAAACATATTACAATGCCACATTATTTGCATATGTACTTACCTCTGTACAAAATGAGAATAATCGAGCCTAATCATCGTATACTTTGTTCTTCCCTCGATCAAGACCTGGTTCACGTTTTTCTTTATCTATAGTGCCAAATTTAACTTATTTATTATTCTCATTGTTCAAATGGGTCCATAAATCATACTTTTGTAAAATTTACATTTTGACCACTAAACTTTCACATATTTGTACTTTGGTCCTTAGGCTCGTAAAATGAAATGTGTTTGATTTTCTTATACTCTAAGCCTAGCAGAACCTTTATGGCTTTTATAGCACCCGATATTTCTCCTTTATTTACATGATTCCTACCCATTTTACACTTTTACATTTTTGGTCCCTTTTAGGTGTTTTCATGAAAAAATCACCTAGTAAAAGATATTCATCATATATCAAACATTCATATTCCTCCATAAATCTTCAAAATACTAACATGTCATGCATGGGTAAATTTTTAAACATAAACCCTAGCTTAAAATATGGGTAGAAATGAGTAGATCATGTCACAAGGATTTTAAAAATACAAAGAGCATTAAAAACGGGGCTAGGATGTACTTACAATCAAGCTTGGAAATGTTGAACAAAACCTAGCTATGGCTATTGAGAAATTCGGCTAGCACGTGGAGAAGATGGACACTTTTTTGCTTTGATTTTCCCTTTTTATTCTTTTAATTACCAAATGACTAAAATACCCTTAGGGTTTTTCTTTCAAATTTTTCCTATGCATGTCCATTTTTGTCCAAAATTATAGAAATTGGTAAAATTGCTAATTAGGACCTCTAATTCATAATTTAAAGCAATTTCATGCTTAAAGCTTCTAGAATGCAAGTTTTGCACTTTATTCAATTTGGTCCTTAAAATGCAATTAGACATTTTATGCTTAGAATTTCTTCATGACACTTTCACACAAGCATGCATTCATGACATAAACCTTATAAGAATCATATAATCATGATTTCTATCTCAGATTTGTGGTCTCGAAACTAGTATTCTGACTGGACCCTAATTTGGGATGTTACAACTCTCCCCCTTTAGGGATTTTTGTCCCTAAAAATCTTACCGGTGAAAAGATTTGGGTATAGCCTCCTTGGGTTCCTATGTAGCCTCTTCAACCCCATGTCTTTGCCACAAAAATTTCACAAGAGGAACACTTTTGTTTCTCAATTGCTTAACTTCTTGAGCCAAGATCTTAACAGGTTCCTCACCATAAGTCATATTCGGTCTGATTTCAACCTCTATCGGTACGATCACATGTGAAGGATTGGATCTATATCGATGCAACATGGACACATGAAACACATCGTGAATCTTTTCTAACTTAATCTGCAAAGCCAATCGATAAGCAACAGGCCCTATTCTTTCGATGATCTCATACGGTCTTATAAAATGAGGACTCAACTTTCCCTTTTTACCAAATCTCAAGACCTTCTTCTATGGGGATACTTTCAAGAATACCTTATCACCGACCTGATACTCAATTTCTTGCCTTTTTAAATTCGCACACGACTTTTGTCTATCCGATGCTGTCTTCAAACAATCACGAATCACTTTCACTTTTTCCTCGATTTCCTTAATCAAATCTATTCCATGAATCTTATTCTCCTTAAGCTCAGTCCAATACAATGGTGTACGACATTGTCGCCCATACAATGCTTCATAAGGTGCCATCTTCAAACTCGTCTGGTAGGTATTATTATAGGCAAATTCAACCAAAGGTAAGTACTTTTCTCAACTATCTTGGAATTCAAGAACACAACATCTGAGCATATCTTCAAGTATCTTAATTACCCTTTCGGATTGTCCATCAGTTTGTGGATGAAAAGCGGTACTAAAATTCAACTTCGTACCTAAAGATTCTTGTAACTTCTTCCAAAACCGCGAAGTAAATCTAGGATCTCTATCCGAAATAATCGATAAAGGTACTCCATGAAGTCTCACAGTCTCAGAAATATACAGTTTAGCTAACTTATCAAGTAAATAATTTAAGCGTATCGATATAAAATGAGCCGATTTAGTCAATCTGTCAACCACAACCTATATTGCATCATTCTTTCTTGGTGTCAACGGCAAGCCCGTCATGAAGTCTATAGTAATCCGGTCTCATTTCCATTCGAAAACTAAGATAGGCTAAAGTAACCCTGAAGGTACTTGATGTTCAGCTTTTACTTGTTGGCAAATCAAGCATCTCAATACAAATTCAGATATATCTCTTTTCATGTCATTCCACCAATATATTTTCTTTAAATCATTATACATTTTTGTGCTCCCTGGGTGAACTAACATACCTCCGTTATCAGCCTCATGCAAAATACTTCAAATTAACTTAGTATCCTTCGGAACACAAATTATTCCACGGAACCTCAGACAGCCATCTGAATCTCTCTAAAAATCTGATTCATTGCTCGACTCACATTGAGCTTACTTAGCTTGTAACTGTTTATCAGCTTCCTGAGCATCACAAATCTATTGAAGAAAAGTTGGACTAGCTCTTAATTTTACTAGAATAACACCATCATGAGACAGGGTTAGCCATGTGTAACGCTTGGGTTTGTGCAAGTGTACATAGTCGTTATCAAGTAATAAGTAAGTATCGAGTTATCGTCTCCACGAGGATTGTATTTGTGCTAAGCCACTTAATTTGTAAAAGTGTATTGGCAATTTGATAAATAAAAACAATATAATTGAAAAGTGATGAAAAATTAAATATATGAAACTAAATGCAATGATCCCTAATGCAATTTATCCTAAGTATGCAAATTATATAAATGAGATAGATTTTAGCAGAATTAACACAATAAGCAATAATTATAACATAAATAAGCTAGGACAATTACCTTAATTAAACTCAAATTATTATCAACATGCTTATCAATATTCAGAAAAACATTCCATGGCAACTCGATCTTTCATGAGTTTGGAAACCACGTTAGGTCCTTTTAAAATCCTTTACTTAGTAAATATGCATTTTACTGATCCTTATTTACTAAGGGTTTCTTAGTATTCGTGCGAGGTAACAGGGACGTGTTAGGTTTGAAATAGTTTAATCACACAAATCTAAAAATTATGCAGATAACAGAGCCTGGTTAGGGATGTTATGCAACCTGCAATTTAATTGGGTTAGGATCTAAATTGAGCATGCACATTTTAATTATGCGTCCATTAGCCGTCGTCTGGTTAGGATCGCTCAGCTAATTCAGGTGCATTTCAATCATGTATGAACGAAATACAAACTTGATTTTAATTGAAAACATGATCGATTAAGGCACAAATATTATAAGCATGAATCAAATAATTATTATTAAATCAAAGCAATCATCCTAGCTTAAATAAAATTAAGCTATCATTGTTGTAAAGAAGAACAAAGAACACATAGCAAACATTCTTGAATTAAACTAAAGTAAGAAAGATTAAACCCAATTCAGAGTGGATGTCACCCAAGACTCTAACTGATGAGGGCTCCTTCGTTCCTTCGTTTTGCTCTTTTGCTGATGGCTCTCCGAAGTGGCAGACCAAGGGTTCTTTAAGAGGCTAATTTGCTCAAAATATTTATACAAAGATGATGATAGGTGTGAGGGCTAAGAAAGCTAAGAGAATTGAGAGAGGAGAGAATGATGAATGAGTGAGGGATGAATGAGGGATGAGGGATGAGGGATGTTTGAAAAAGTGAGAAAGGGGCTCTTATTTATAGGTGAGGCATGGGAGCTAGTTTGTTAAAAATAGCAGTATCTATCTTTCAAAAGTCCTTCCAAGGGTGGCCGACCATGAATTGAGGGAATGTGGCTGATTTTGCTTGATTCTTGGTCAATTTGAGTGCCACAACAACTCAGGACCAAGACTTGGTCACCAGCAAATCTTCGGGCAAATCTTTGATTTCTTCAACTCTTCAAGGACCTTGTGTAATTAAACCAAAAGATGGTTTATGAACCTCTATATTCACCAAATTTTGGGTTGACTTGGCCCATCTTTTGGACGGTTTTGTAATCAAATTAAAGCTCTCAGACTTGTCTAAAAAGAAATCAATAAGTTAGAGGACCAAAGAATTAAATTTACCAACTTAATTAAATTAATTAAAACCCAAATTATTAATGAAATATTTTAAAATGAATTATTAAATATAATTTTATATTTTAGTATTTAATTTAATCATGCATGGCCCACTTTATGTCATAAAAATAAAATATGCTCAATTTAATATAAAATAAGCCATTTTATGCATGAAAATTATATAATAAAGCATAAAATCACATTTTAATAATTTCTATGTCCTGTTTTCATATTTTCACATATTTCATTAATTTATTAAACAATTACTTGGTTTTAACAATAAATTTAAGTAAAAAGGTGATAATTTATATAGGAAAAATCCTATATATTTTTCAGTTTACACACCCCCAAACTTAAATCATTGCTCGTCCCGAGTAATGTTCATGCACGGGAAAAGGTCTCACTATAGCAAAATTGCTAGAAGTGTAAGCAGCATCAATCATTGCCCCATAATAATGTATTAATAAATTCATGCTCATCGGTCTTCTTCATTAACAAGTAATTCATATGCAGCCATTTTGAAAATTTTATACTAAGTTTCAAGGTATGCCAACATGAATCATAGTATGTATATATGTCACAACCATAGATAATATTCTTTCATTCAACATAATTTCTCATCAATCAAGCAAAACAATCATAAGGCTTATTTATAATCTTCATATGTTGAACTTAGGACTTCTTCTCTACTAATGTAGGTGACATAATCATCAAATCAATAGGTCTTTTATAAGGTTGTAATGGGGCTCGGTCAAAGGTAGGGAATTTAAGAGATGGGATATTTCGGTTTCAAGATCTTAACCTTTAACTTTGTCTTGGTTTTCTCGTAATATAACTTTTTCTTTACGTAAACCTCTGGAACACCCCCAAACTTATTTTGAACTTAAGCTCATACATTTTTTTCCTTTTTGAAGACTAAGCAAACTTTTCTTTGCCCTCCTTTTTTTTTATTTATAAGCATGAGCACATACATCTTTATGAAAATTTCCTCAAATGTTGATCACCAAGACAACTTAAGTTAAGATAGGTGCATAAAATTAGGATAACTTACAAAGATGGTAATGTGGGTTGTAATGTAGGTTCATTGCAATAAACAGGCCTTTAAGCTCAAAATTATAGTTTCAAGGGTCTAATATCATAAGGTGGGATTGAAAAGGCTCAAACGATGCAAAGAAAATGGTGCCTTTATCATTTTAGATTTTTATGTCTCCTAGGATTTCGCCTCAAGAAAGTTACCAAGTCAATTCTAAAGATATAAACCTTCATGCATGTCTAATCTCAAAAGAAACTAAGTTTTCATGGAAAACATTACCTAAAACTAATATCATACAATCATTACGTTCTTCATGATAACATAATGTCATTTAGATAAAATCATCATTCATGCTTGCATACAAGCTATCTTATTAACAAAGAATTTCTCAAAACATTCATTTATTAAAACATACTCATGAAAGAAATAATTGAAACATACTTGAAAATTTGAGCAGCAATTATTTGCCTTACCCCATTTAAAAAGAAGCAGTGTCCTCATTGCAAGAACAAAGTGATGAATGAAAACTGAACACTGGGTAGGGTTAAAAAGAAAGAGAGGTGAGTCATTAAGACTGCTTAAATACCAAGTCTTTCCTCATAATCCAATCCTAGACATGTTCATTCTCATTACCACATCACTTAGTATTTTTCTTTCTAAAGGAAGCATTTATTCATGCTTGCTATGTTTTTTTTTGTAGAAATTAAATCCTAGTTACTAAATAAAAAAATTCCTAAAGACCTAAAATAAATAAATAAAAAGACAAGAATCCCCCCTTTTATTCTTTTGACTCATTTCCCTTGTATTCTTTAGCTCCTTCTCTACTTGTATAATCAGTATCGTCCATCCATGTCTCAAAGATAGCATCTGGGAACTCAGGAACAAAAGTGTTAGAGATATTCTTAAAAGTATTTCGAATCGAATCATCTCTATTTTTTGCATATTTCCAGTAATTTTGTTGTTGATTGTGCATGAACTTGTACATATCCATCAACATTGACAGCTCTGATTTCCTTGAAGTACTTGTAGAAGTCGGCAAGGGAGTTGTATATTCAGGTTCAACACTTCGCTTGATTGGTTCTTTTTCTGGCTCAGCCCTTGGTTCAGGGTCTTCAACTAGTTCCTTATCATATTCTTCTTCTTCAGTATTTGAAACTGATTCAGTTTCAATTTCATTCGTTGACTCCTTAGTACCTGGCTCAGTTGGTTCTTCTTGCTCACCTTGATTCAGCTCATGCACCTTCTCTATTAACCTTTCTAGATTATGACTTGTAATGAACCCTTAGACATATTGCCTCTTTAAATTCGCTTGTGTTTTAACACGAGCCCTTAAGAAAAGTGAAGTGATTAATGATGGGAAATAAGCACTTCCTGTCTTCTTTTTAGCACAGTCATAAATCTCCTTGAGAATAATTTACCCAACATTAATGGACTTTTCTGTCAAGATTGCATATAACAAGAGCATTCGTTCCATCGACATGGTGGAACTGTATGAGATAGGCATAAAACTGTAGCGAACAAAATAAAACCATACCTTTGCTACTGGTTTTAGGTATTCCCTTCGGCAAGAATGGCTCCCATACTTTTTTATAATCCATTGGGATCCCAAATTTGTTAGAACATCAAGCACTTGTTGAAGAAAATCCCAATTGATATTATTCATCAAAAGGTAGTACTCATCTTCTTCAACATCAGATAAGTTAAACAAATCATTGATGGACTTAGAGGTAAGAGGTACCTTTTTCTTCTGAACAATGACCTCAGTGTCATCTTGTGTGGTCAAACTTGCATAAAACTCTCGAACTAGTTCATCATCGGGAAGTGAACGAGCATCACAAAATCGTTCCCACTTGAGAGAATTGATTGTCTTTCTAATTGGCACAGGGAAAACCATCAAATCATTACTTTTCAAGTTAAAACCTTTTTCCTCCATCATAGGTTGATGCTTGAAAATTGAATCAAATCTCTTTTTCACTTCTTCATCGATCACAATCGGGTTTTCAGGAGTAGTCTTCTACGATCTGGTTCTTTTGCGAGACATGGTATTTTCCCAAAAATTCAGCAAAGTTCTGCTTACAGGGGAAGAAGAGAAATCAGAAAGTGGGAAGGACTTGCTTGGCAAACCTTACGATGGTGAAAAGGTTGCAATGGTGAAAAGGTTGCGGCGGCAAAGGTAATGTGCGGTAGTAATGGTAGTGTGCGGTAGTGATAACAGCTATGTGCGACAGCGACGTTGATGCCTCGGTGATTTCTTTGTGATGGCAATATGAGATTTTGGAAAAGGGGAAAAGAACTAGGGTTTCTTTCAGGATTTGAGGTTGACAGCACAAGAGAAAAGATTAGGGATTTCTTGGGGTTTAAGCAAATTACTTTGAGGGATATGAAAAATAGTAGAATGAAGAGGGGTTTATATAGGGAAAATTTAGGGCAACATGTAGCAAAAACTTAGCTATATTAGAGTTACTTGGGCAGCAAGCAATGGAAATGGCGGCAATAGGCGTGGAATTTTTTTCTCTTTTTGCTATCTTGGGCCTCAAATTCAGATTGTATCTTACTAAAGAAACTGATTAGTACTTGGGCCAAATTTGACCCCCTTTATTAACATAAAAATTTAAAATTTAAACAAAACAAATGAAGCTAAAGGAAATTTTAAATCTTAATTAGAAATTTCTTCTCAATAAATTACATTAAATTAATTCCCAGGAAAGGTTGGAGGGGTCACAGCGGTCCTACTTAAGTTCCAATCTCTTTAGATAGAACTAATTAAATGTACTAAATTAAGAAAATAAATCCTAATTATTTATTTATTTACAAATCAAGTTTGTGAAAAATCAAGGGTTTGTTAATTTGAACGAGGATTCAACTCACTCAACTTCACCATCCCAATAATGTTTGAGACGTTGACCATTAACTTTAAACATACCTCCGTGATTGTCGTATAATTCAACAGCTCTATAAGGATAAATTCGATAGATGGTATAAGGTCCTTTCCATCGGGATTTCAGCTTCCCAGGAAATAACTTCAGCCTTGAATTGAACAATAAAACCTTCTGACCTTCTTTAAACTCGCGAGGTCGTATATGACTATCATGCCATCTTTTTGATCTTTCTTTACACATTCTGGCATTCTCATAGGAAAACAATCTCAACTCTTCCAACTCATCCAGTTGTAACATCCTTCTCTCACCGGCTTGCTTAAGATCAAAGTTCAATTTCTTCAAAGCCCAATGAGATCTATTCTCCAACTCTAATGGCAAATGACATGCCTTCCCAAAAACCAACTGATAAGGAGTCATTCCTAACGGTGTCTTAAATGCTATTCGATAGGCCCATAATGCACCATTAAGCCTTTGAGACCAATCTTTTCTTCTAGGGCATACTACCTTTTCAAGGATTCCTTTGATCTCACAGTTCACTATTTCAACTTGCCCATTAGACTGAGGGTAATAAGCAGTAGCAATCTTGTGTTTCACATCATATTTGTCAAGCAACCACTTAAGCCATTTGTTCACAAAGGGAGAACCTTCATCACTAATAATAGTTCTTGGTGTCCGAAATCATGTAGACACATGCTTATGTAGGAATCGCATGACTACCTTAGCATCATTTGTAGGGTATGCTTCAGCTTCAACCCACTTGGACACATAATCCATAGCAACTAAGATGTATTTGTTCCCATATAAAGAAGGAAATGGTCCTAAGAAGTCAATGCCCCATACGTCGAATAATTCAATCTCCAAAATGTTTGTTAAGGGCATCTTATTTCTTCGTGATATGTTTCCGCTCCTTTGGAATCTATCATAGTTCTTCACATAAGCATAAGCATCTTTAAATAGTGTAGGCCAAAAAAAAACCTGCTTGCAAAATCTTTGCTGCGGTACGTGCACCACCAAAGTGTCCCCTACTTGGAGATGAATGGCAATAATGTAAGATCTCAGCAATCTCACTTTCAGCTACACACTTTCAGATTATATTATCTGCGCACTATTTAAACAAGAACGGGTCCTCCCAGAAATAATACCGACTATCATGAAGGAATTTCTTCCTTTGTTGGTATGTCCATTCTCGAGGAATTATTCCACATGAAAGATAATTAGCAAAATCAACAAACCAAGGTGTTTTATGAATTCGACTCACCTCAAATAAGTGCTCATTTGGTAAATTCTCGTTGATAGGCACATGTGATCGAGTTACCTCATCTTGCTCCAACCTCGACAGATGATCAGCTACTTGATTTTCAACACCTTTTCTGTCTTGGATCTCAAGGTCAAATTCTTAGAGTAAAAGTATCCAACGAATTAGCCTTGGTTTCGCATCTTTCTTCGTGAACAAGTATTTAATGGCCGCATGGTCAGTAAATACTGTAACTTTGGTACCTATAAGATATGAGAGGAATTTTTCAAAAGCAAAAACTATAGCAAATAGTTCCTTTTCAGTTACCATATAATTGAGTTGGGCTCCCGTCAAGGTTCTACTTGCATAGTAAATGGGGTGGAACACTTTATTCCTTCTTTGACCCATCATAGCTCTAACAACATAATCACTTGCATTGTACATCAACTCAAAAGGTGTGCTCCAATGGGGTGTAATGATTATTAGGGCTGAGATTAACCGGTTTTCAGCTCTTCAAAAGCTTCTAAACATGCTTTGTTGAAATCGAACATTGTATCTTTCTCTAACAACGAACACAGTGGTTTAGAAATTTTCAAAAAATCTTTAATAAAGCTTCGGTAAAAACCGGCATGGCCTAAGAAAATTCTGACTCCTTTGACATTCATTGGGGCCGGTAATCTTTCAATTAGGTCCACCTTTTCTTTGTCGACTTCAATTCCTTTCTTTGAAATTTTATGCCCTAAGACAATCCCTTCCTTAACCATAAAATGGCATTTCTCCCAGTTAAAGACTAGATTCGTCTCTTCGCAACTCTTCAGTACCTTAGCTAAATTACTCAAACAAATATCATAAGTGTTACCAAAAACAGAAAAATCATCCATGAAAACCACAACAAAATTTTCAACCATATCAGTGAATATTACCATCATGCATCGTTGGAATGTTGTAGGTGCATTGCATAAACCAAAAGGCATTCGCCTAAAAGTAAACGTACCGTATGAACAAGTAAAGGTTGTTTTATGTTGGTCTTTCGGAGCGACAACTATTTGGTTACATCTCGAATAACCATCTAAAAAATAATAGAATTCATTACCTGCCTGTCGATCTAACATCTGATCCATAAAAGGCAACGAAAAATGGTCCTTCCGAGTGGCTTTATTCAACTTTCTATAGTAAACACAAATTCTCCAACTAGTAATAGTTCTTGTTGGGATCAATTCGTTACGCTTATTCTCAACAATCGTAATTCCACCTTTTTTCAGTACACACTATACCGAACTTACCCACGAACTATCTGAAATAGGATAGATGATTCTTGCATCTAGCCATTTGATCACTTCCTTTATCACAACTTCCTTCATAATAGGATTAAGCCTCCTTTTCCCATCAATTCAAGCTTTTTCACCTTCCTCTAGAATAATTTTGTGCATACTCGAATATCAGCTATAGTCCAACCAATTGCTTTCTTAAATTTCTTTAGAACATAAATTAATTACTCCTCTTGATCTTTTGTCAGTTCGGCTGAAATAATCACAGGTAAAGTAGAACAATTACCCAAATAAACATATTTCAAATGGGAAGGAAGTACCTTTAGTTTGAGTGTAGGTGGTTCTTCGATTGACAATTTGGGTTACACAAATTCTCTGACTTCCAACTCCAACGGTTCAAACCGTGTGGATTGAATAAAATTCCTCGGGTTGGCTTCCATCACTACCATGTTTTATTCACCTTCTTCATCCTCCAAAGGGTCAAACCCTAAGGCTTTCTCTAATGGATCTTCTTTAAGATGGCTTGTAACACCCCTATCCCATAACCGTCGCTGAAATAGGTAAGGGACATCACCGGACGAACAAAGCATTTCAGAACAACACAGAATCACAGATTTTAAACAACATTAATACATAGGAATTCATCAACAATTCATCCAACAAAATGGTCTACGAGACCAACAACATACATTTAAGAAAGGTCGAGACTAAACTGAACCCATTCAGAATTATCAGAATTTAAACAAACTTTTTAAAACTGACAGGGTCACACGCCTGTGTGACTCACACGGGCACAAGACACACCCATATGATCCAACCATGCTAAAAAGAGGTCCTATACTGACTTTTTCACACGGCCAATAGGCACGATCGTGTGCCATGACCGTGTAAAATTTAGCTAGCTACTGACTTTTTCACACGGCCACAAGGCACGCCCGTGTTACCTGACCTTGTGGCACAATGCAGGCTTGGTTTAAGCCAATTTGCCACACCCTTTTTGGGTCCAATCCTACAAACAATAATATACAACCTTCATAGCAACATTTTCAACCAATTCCATGCTTAAGGATGACTATTTCACATTAGAACATGGCACATTACAAACCTACACCAAAACTATGCACAAACTTATCATTTGCTAGCAAATTGACATGGCATAACATAAATACATATCAAGCTTACATTCTTAACCCGTCTAGCCTATACATGCCATACTTATAAACATGTACATTTCTAAAAGTACCAAAATGAGTTCGACAGTGTGGTGACAATCCTCGACTATCCCAAGCCTTCAGTAGCTACGATAACTGAAAAACAGACAGAAATCACACGGAGTAAGCTACAAAGAGCTTAGTAAGTCAAATACATTTACCCAAACTAATATAGCATATAAATAAAAGTCAATAGCTAGAATTCACAACCGTCTCATGGAATATTTCATTACTTTACAGCAACAAAATCTTTTCTATTTAGAAATCTAGTACGATGCAGACGTACCTGTATAAATTATACATTTCATATATTGAGTTCCATATCTCATACTTTATCATCAGACAATTTAGAAACGGAATAGATGTTCGTAGATAGGTACAATACCGATGTCCCAGTAGTGGTCTTACATGTAATTCAATATCAAGGCCTCTGTCCCAGATAGGGTCTTACACGAGATCTCAAATCGAGGCCTGTGTCCCAGACACAGTCTTACACGATATCTCAGATCAATGTCAACATTCTTTCAGGAACATACAGAGCTATTCAGAAACCAATATGTTATCGGAGTTTATTCATCAGGCTCTCAAGGCCGTCTAATACAAATTACAGTTTATATACATAGAATTTAGTCAACTTAACACGTGATTGTAGTTCGACTTACCTCGTACGGATTTCGGATGGAACGATTCGACTATTCAACTATTTTGGACTTCCCTCGATCTAAGTCCTTTTTTTTTGTTCTTGATCTAATACAATGCAAATTCAACCATTCAATTATTCATTTCATTCAATTTAATCCATATACACACATTTAAGGCATTTTGCATTTTTAGCCCCTATATTTTTAGACTTTGACAATTTAGTCCATTTTTTACAAAATCACAAATATGCAAAATTCACCAAGACTATAGCTTGGCCAAATATACATAGCTTCCATACAAGCCCAAATAACATATTTAATTTACAATTTAGTCCTTCAAAACCTTATTTTCACAAGTTAGCCCAAATAACTCTTTTTTATCAAAAATTCAAAGACAAAACTTATAAATCATCTACCAAGCCTTCATAATTCATCCAAGAACATCACAAAACTCATGATATCAACAATATAATTTCATGAAATCTACAACAGAAATAGAAATTCAGACATGGGCTTTGAAGAACATGAAGCAACGATCACAGAAACGTAGAAATTATCAAAAACGGACCAAAGTACATACCTTAATCTTCAAAGATTAGTGCCGAACCCTAACAAAGTTTTCTCTTTTCTTTTCTTTGTCAAAATCGGTCATGGATGAACAAAAATGGCCATGTAATAAGCTTTTGTTTTATTTATTTTACTTAATAACTATTTACTATTTTACCCTTGCATTATAAACCTTTAAAACATTAATAACAAGGCCATTAATGTCCACTCATAAATTAAATGGTCAAATAACAACATAAGGACCTTCTTTTTATAAATCCAAGCCAAATAGGCACTTTAACAATTAACATGCAACTTTTGCATTTTATGCGATTAAGTCCTTTTTCATAATTAAGCACAAAAACAGACAAATTAAATCACAGAAATTTCGCAGATATAAATTCACGTATCACAGACACAGAAAATAATATTAAAATATTTTTTGGACTCATATTTGTGATCCCAAAACCACTATTCCAACTAGGATCTAAATCAGACTGTTACATGGCTTTCTATAGAAATCAAGGTTTCTATTTCTTCAATAATTGAGCACTCTTCTGTCGCATGGTGAGTTCGTCTTTCTGCACATCAATTAAGGTTCTTCCCACGGCTAGGAAAGGTCTCCCAAGGATAATTGGCACTTCCTTATATGCTTCAAAATCTAGAATAACGAAATCAGTAGGAAAAATAAATTTATCGACTCTTACCAAAACATCCTTGATCTTTCCTTCAGGGTATGCTAAAGATCAATCCGCTTGCTGGAGCGTCCAGTTGTAGGTCTTACTTCTCCTATCCCTAGCATCTTGAAAATAGACTTAGGCATCAAGTTGATACTTGCTCCTAAGTCACACAAAGCTTTACCACAATAAGATTCACCAATGTTACAGGGTATCATAAAGCTTCCTGGATCCTTCAATTTCAGTGGCAGCTTATTCTGCAGGAACGCACTACACTTCTTTGTTAGAGTGACAGTTCTCATACTCACTCAGTTGTTTCTTCTTGGATAGTACATCCTTCATAAACTTCACATAATTCAGCATTTGTTCTAAAGCCTCCACCAATGGAATATGATGTGTAATTGCTTCAGAACATTAAAAAACTTCTTGAATTGCACCTCCTATTTTTGCTTGTGTTGCTACAATCTTTATGGATATGGAGGTGATGGAAATTTCGGTTAAACCAGACAACTCTTCTGAGCATGTAAATCTGCATCCAAAGTAGATGTTAAAGTATCTGAATTCACTAAGTTAGGATTTACCTTGTCAATCTTTGTAGATTCTGACTCTTTTGGTGTAGGGACTTCAATAGCTGGTTGACTTTCCCCCTTTTCAACAGGCTCGTCCTCAACATCAATTAATCGGGGTTCCAAAATTTTACCACTTTGCAATGCCACTGCCTTGATATGTTCTTTACCCAAATTTCTTGGATTCTCAGTATCACTTGGCAAGGTTCCTTGTGGTCTATTACAAAGCTCCGTAGCTAGCTGACCTATTTGGTTTTCCAAATTTTTCAGTGTTGCCGCTTGACTCTGGATCAAAGCGTCATTCTTCACCATGTATGCTTTCAACAAGTTCTCGAAACTATTTGATGATTCAGCTTGATTTGGTTTTGGAGCTTGCTAATTAAACCCCTGAGATTGGTTGGGTCTATGCTGCATAAAGTTGTTGTTTGGTCCATTTCCTTGGTTCCTCCAAGAAAAGTTGGATTGATTACACCATGAAGGATTATAGAAGTTGGACTGAGGTCCTTGTCCATTCCTATTTTGATTTTGGTTCCCCACATAGTATACTGACTCGGGATTCAATAGGCAATTCTTGAAAGAATAACCTTCCCCATAGTACACACAGAAAACTACTTCAAACGGACTTGGTGGCTGAGCTACAAAATTATTAGCACCATTGCGGTAAACTACTTTAACATAAAGGAAATAGACGATACCTGAGCTGATAAAGAAGTGAGAGCATTAACTTCATGAACTCTGGATACACATCTTTCTAAAGCTATTTGATTTGTTGGCCATTGATAGTTGTTGCTCGCAATCCTCTCGATGATCTCATAAGCCTCATTATAAGACTTAGACAAAATTGCACCATTTGTAGAAGCATCTACCATCAATCTTGTATGTGCATTGAGACCATTATAGAATGTCTCCAACTAGATACAATGAGGAATCCCATGATGAGGACACTTATGAAGTAACTCCTTGAATTGCTCCCAAGCCTCATACAAAGACTCGTCATCCAATTGTTGGAAAGTTACGATCTCGTTCCTCAACTTAGCATTTTTGCTAGGCGGGAAATACTTAACCAAAAATCTCTCTACTAATTCTTGCCATGTAGATATAGAACTTGGTGGCAATGAATTGAGCCATACTCGTGCTCGATCTCGCAATGAGTACGGAAACAACTTCAACCTCAATGCGTCTTCAGTCACACCGACTATCTTGAATAAGTCACTCACCTCCATAAATAATCGAAGGTGGAGGTGTGGATCTTCTGTGGGCATACCACTAAATTGGCCCACCGTTTGTAGCATTTGAAACATCACTTATTTCAATTCGAATTGGGTTGCCTCAATATCTGGCCTTTTAATTCCTGGATTTCACTTATTGAAAAGCGGCACAGCATATTGACTGATGCATCGATCCCTATCATTGGCAATGAGGATAGGATTTCGTACATGTTTGGCTTCATTACCTTGGTCTTGATTTTGATTTCCAAGGTCTATCTCGTTCTGTCTCTAAGCTATTCGTTCACGTGTTCTTTGTTTAAAAGTTCGCTCAATTTCAAGGTCTACTAGGAGTAAATCGATAATCCGATCTATACTCATAAACACCTAGAAAGAAAATTACAAAATTAAAAAGAATAAGTTAGTACTGTTAGAAATAACCAAATTGAAAATAAATAATTTCACAAAAAATGACTATGGCAACAGTTGACAATCCCCGACAACGGCGCCAAAAACTTGTAACGCTCGGGTTTGTGCAAGTGTACACAGTCGTTATCAAGTAATAAGTAAGTATCGAGTTATCGTCTCCACAGGGATTGGTGCTATGGCATTTAATTTGTAAAAGTGTATTAACAATTTGATAAATAAAAACAATATAATTGAGAAGTGATGAAAAATTAAGTATATGAAACTAAATGCAACGATCCCTAATACAATTTATCCTAAGTATGCAAACTATATGAATGAGATAGATTTTAGTAGAATTAAAACAATAAGCAACAATTATAACATAAATAAGCTAGGACAATTACTTTAATTAAACTCAAATTATTATCAACATGCTTATCAATATTCGGAAAAACATTCCATGGCAACTCGATCTTTCATGAGTTTGGAAACCATGTTAGGTCCTTTCGGAAACCTTTACTTAGTAAATACACATTTTATTGATCCTTATTTACTAAAGGTTTCTTAGTATTCATGCAAGGTAACAGGGACGTGTTAGGTTTGAAAGAGTTTAATCACACAAATCTAAAAACTATGCAGGTAACAGAGCCTGGTTAGGGAAGTTATGCAACCTGCAATTTAATTGGGTTAGGATCTAAATTGAGCATGCACATTTCAATTATGCGTCGATTAGCCGTCTTCTGGTTAGATCGCTCAGCTAATTCAGGTGCATTTCAATCACGTATGAGCGAAATACAAACTTGATTTTAATTGAAAACATGATTGATTGAGGCACAAATATTATAAGCATGAATCAAATAATTATTATTAAATCAAAGCAATCATCCTAGGTTAAATAAAATTAAGCTATCATTGTTGTAAACAAGAACAAATAACACATAGCAAACATTCTTGAATTAAATTAAAGTAAGAAAGATTAAACCCAATTCAGAGTGGCTGTCACCCAAGACTCTGACTGATGAGGGCTCCTTCGTTCCTTCGCTTTGCTCCTTTGCTAATGGCTCTCCGAAGTAGCCGATCAAGGGTTCTTTAAGAGGCTAATTTGCTCAAAATATTTATGCAAAGATGATGATAGGTTTGAGGGCTAAGAAAGATAAGAGAATTGAGAGAGGAGAGAATGATGAATGAGTGTAGGATGAATGAGGGATGAGGGGTGATTGAAAAAGTGAGAAATGGGCTCTTATTTATAGGTGAGGCATGGGAGCTATTTTGCTAAAAATAGGAGTGTTCATCTTTCAAAACTCCTTCCAAGGGTGGCCGGCCATGAATTGAGGGAATGTGGCTGATTTTGCTTGATTCTTGGTCAATTTGAGTGCCACAACAACTCAGGACTAAGACTCGATCACCAGCTAATCTTCGGGCAAATCTTTGATTTCTTCAACTCCTCAAGGACCTTGTGTAATTAAACCAAAATATGGTTTATGAACCTCCATATTCAGCCTAATTTTGGGTTGACTTGGCCCTCCATTTGGACGGTTTTGTAATCAAATTAAAGCTCTCAGACCTGTCCAAAAATAAATCAATAAGTTAGAGGACCAAAGAATTAAATTTTACCAACTTAATTAAATTAATTAAAACTCAAATTCTGGTTGTACTAACACTGGTGCCTTGATCAACAACTCTTTCAGTTTCTCAAAACTTTGTTGGCACTTCTCTGTCCATTCAAACTTAACATCTTTTTGTAGCAACCTCGTCATTGGGGTGGCTATCATCGAAAACCCTTTCACAAATCGTCTGTAACAACCGGCTAGACCCAAAAAGCTCCTAACTTCAGTTACATTCCTTGGCGACTTCTATTCGACAATAGCAGAAATCTTACTGGGATCAACTCGTATACCATCTCCTGAAAAAATGTGGCCTAAGAACCTGACTTCTCGAAGCCAAAACTCATTTTTACTAAACTTGGCATAGAACTGTTTATCCCTAAGAGTCTGTAAAACAATTCTCAAGTGTTCGGCATGCTCTGCCTCATCTCTAGAATAAATCAGAATATCATCGATAAACATCACGATAAACTTATCTAAATATGGACGAAAAATTCGGTTCATCAAATCCATAAACACAGCAAGAGCATTCGTTAATCCAGATGGCATAACAAGAAACTCGTAGTGGCCATATCTCGTTCTAAAGGCGGTCTTAGGCACATCAAACTCTTTAACTCATAGCTGGTAGTATCAGGACCTCAAGTCTATCTTAGAGAACCATGTCACTCCTTTCAGTTGGTCAAACAAGTCATCAATTCATGGAGGATACTTATTTTTAATTTTCACCTTATTGAGTTGCCGATAATCAATGCATAATCTCATGGAACCATTCTTCTTTTTCACGAACAGTACAGGAGCACCCCACGATGAAAAGCTTGGTCTCGTAAAACCTTTGTCGGTCAGTTCTTACAATTGTGACTTCAATTCTTTCAGTTTAGTTGGGGCCATCCTACATGGGGCTATAGAAATTGGTTTCATCCCTAGCATTAACTCAATACCGAATTCAACTTCTCTAACAGGAGGTAAACCTAGCAATTCCTTTGGAAGTACATCCGCATACTCGTACACAACTGACACTGATTCGATTTTCAATTCAGATTTCTTTATATTCAATATATATGCCAAATAAGCTTCATACCTTTTCCTCATGTATCTCTAGGCCATCATTAAAGAAATCATCCCTGGCGACTTATCTGTATCATCTAATTCAACCCGAAGAATTTTACCATTTTCACATTTTAATTCCATAAATTTTTGTCTACAATTCACTATAGCCTTATGTAGTGTCAACCAATCCATGCCTAGTATGACATCAAATTCGTCAAACGACAACAACATCAAGTTAGCCAGAAAACGATGATCTCTAACCATCAAAGACATTTCTTACATACTTTATCAACTATCACATGCTTTCCTAATGGGTTAGAGACCTTAATTATAAATTCTGTAGACTTGACATGTATATTCATACTAGTTGCCAATTTCATACACACATACAAATGAGTGGAGCCAGGGTCTATCAAAGCAATAACATTAGCATCATAGAGAGAAAATTTACCAGTGATCACATTAGGAGAAGTTACATCTTCACGTGCACGTATGGCATAGGCTCTAGCCAGAGCCCTGGCTTCAGACCTCACTACTGTATCTCGCGTAACATTCTTACTACCGGGCTCTTTCCCAGCATTTCTCGAGGGTTTTCCCCTAGAAGCTGTGCCACTTGGTCTTCAATTCTGAAATCTTTCTTTTTCCATCATCTCAGGGCAATCTTTAATGAAGTGGTCTAGAGAACCACATCTAAAACAAGATCCTTCACTCACTCTACAGTTACTAGAATGATGTCTACCACATTGCGGACATTCAGCCTTGGAAGGTTTAGCATTACCCACGCTTGCCACGGACGTAGCCTGAGATCTAAAACCCGAATTTTGCTTTCTACTGTTCCCGTCTGAATGTCTAGCTAACGCATGTGAACGAGAATACATCTCTTTAGATTTCTTAGACTGGGATGGCAATGACTTACTCATATACCTCTTTCGTGTATCTTATTTTAGATTCGGCCTTCTTCTTTTCTTTAACCAATTCTCGGCTTTACAAGCCCGCTCAACAAGTACCACAAATTCTTTCAACTCAAGAATTCCCACTAATATCTTAATATCCTCATTGAGTCCATCTTCAAATTTTTTGCACATCTTGGCTTCAGAGGGTACACACTTCCAAGTGTATTTGTTGCGTCTGACGAATTCTCTCTCATATTCGCTAACTGTTCTATGGCCCTGTTTCAATTCCAGGAATTCCTTGCTCTTCTAATCGATGAATCTTTCACTAATGTATTTCTTTCAAAATTCCTCTTGAAAGAATTCCCAAGTAACCCTCTCTAGGGGTATCACCGATATCAGCGTTCCCCACTAGTGATACGCTGCATCTTTTAATAGGGATATGGCACATTTCAAGCACTATTCGGGTGTGCACGATAATTCTTCAAATACTCGTATCGAGTTCTCTAACCAAAACTCTACTTTCTCAGGGTCATCATTGGCATTTGCCCTAAATTCCTCGGCACCTTGCTTCTGAATTCTATCAACAGGTGTTCTAGCCAATCTCATGAAATCCATATGTTGAGGCATCACAAGTGTGGGTTGAGGATTTGAGGGAGGTGGGGGAGGTTGAGCATTCGGGTTCATTCGAACGAACTCCGTATACCATGCATCCATCATGTGGAGAAAGGCCTCTCTGCCTCCTTCTCCTCTACTAATAGTTTCGAGCCTACTTTCGAATGGCACCGCTCCTTCAGTTGGAGCAGGAGCATTACTTTCTACGTCATCTGCCACTACTCTGTCGGGATCCATTTTGCTATATGAAAACACATTTTAATATTGTCAGGAGTTGTCACACTATCTGTAATAGCCCTAATTTGACCCTAGTCGGGAAGTGGTTTGGGGACCATAAAATCGAGTCGTGAAAATAATTTAATGTTAAATTTCATGTCTATTATATGAGATAATGCATGTGTGAAAAATTGATGCAATGATTTTTATCATTTGAATGTGAAATCATTAAATAGGACTTAAGTTGGAAACTTAGAAAATGTGCTTGGTTAAATTTTTTTTTTAAATGGCCAAACATTATATGATTTAATAGATGAGGATTTGCATGTCAATTTTGCCATTTCCAAATTAGTGGCTGACCATGTTGATTGCTTGAGTTAAATATATGTATTTTATATATATACATTATTAAATGAAATGAATTTAAAACATGAAAACAAAATTAAATACATGGAAAAAGGGTGACAAAACAAAAACAATGTTTTCCATATTCCTTCTTCCATTGCTATAAGTGAAAGAAAGGTTGAAGCTAAGCATTCGGTCCTTTAGATATCTTGAATTAAGGTATGTTCCATGAGTTTGCTTTTAAAATTTTAGTGAATTTGAGATAGTTGCTACGTCTTTTACTTAGCCCATGTGTAAATTTTAAGTTTGGTGTTGTCATGTATATTCGGCCATGGAAGTTTTCTACTTCATGGATAGTGTGTTAATGTTTTGAAATAGATATGGTAGAAGGATAAGGTTTGAGCTTGTTAATTCTTGAATTGGTTGAGTTTGATAAAATTTAATATTTGTGGCTTAATTGTTTAATGACAATCGGCTATGTTGAAATGCTAAATTAGTGCTAAATTGTAAGTATTTAATTGAGTGTTAGCCGAAATTGAGCTTATGATAGTAATTAGAATTTGTGAAATTTATGCATTTTGTGGTCCAAGTGTGATAAGAACCATACGGTTATGGCATGTAAGCATGAAGATTAGATGATGGATAATTTTAAATGTGAGATGGTTAGAAGTTGATTTAAAGGCTTAATAAGTTAGTTTAAGGTGAAGTCATTAGCTTATGATATTCAGTTTTGGCTATTATGTGTTGGATCTTGAATATTTTAATGTTTTGAATTAGTAATGGATGAAAGATAATGTTTGAGTTTGCTAAATATTGAAATTAAAAGTTAATTATTTATTTGTTGTGTAAGAGCCGAAAGTGAACTTAGGAGATGAATTGAGGAAAATTGTTGTTATATGTTAAATGGTTGAGGTTTTGTTGTCATGTAGTGAAGGAGGGTTAAAATATTTAATATATCAATTGAGTGAAATGTTAATGTACGAAATCTCATATTAGTTGATAGAAGAGGATGCTTAAATTGTTAAAAATTTATTTTGACATAGCCGAATGTGTTCATGAATGAAAGAATTATATTGGTTTTGAAATGTATGTGCTGCCGAATGCATTTTTAAGTAATAGTTGAAATTCTTGTTATAAGCGAATTATAATATAACCGAATAAAAGGCATGACTAATGAATTAGTGACAAGTGAATTTGTTTAATCTAGCTCAAGAGCTTAAGGAGCCTAATTCGGATAAGGGAAAAAGCTAAACTAACCGAATAGCATATCCGTAGTCATTCGACAACAGTCAAGGTAAGTCTTTGAGTAATGAAACTTAGCTTATGATTTGATAAAATCATGGTATATAAGCATAATAAATAAATTTTGACCTATTGGTTCTACTTGAATTACATAGTGGGATAAATAATTTGTGCATATGACTTGTAGCCGAGTGGTTATAGAAATCATGTTGGATAACGAAACGAAATCGTGTTCTTTGTATGTGGCTATTGAGCCGAAAGTGGAATGGTTGGTAAGCATGTTGTGCTTGTGTTCAAGTAATGTAAATGAAATGCTAATGTGTTATGATATATATATATATATGTGCATGATAATGGAGAATTATATCCGGGCTAAGTCCCGAAGGCATTTGTGCTGGTGTTATATCCGGGCTAAGTCCCGAAGGCATTCGTGCTGGTGTTATATCCGGGCTAAAGTCCCGCAAGCTTTGTGCTGGTATTATATCCGGGCTAAGTCCCGAAGGCATTTGTGCTGGTGTTATATCCGGGCTAATTCCCGAAGGCATTCGTGCTGGTGATATATCCGGGCTAAGTCCTGAAGGCATTCGTGCTGGTGTTATATCCGGGCTAAAGTCCCGCAGACTTTGTGCTGGTATTATATCCGGGCTTAAAGTCCCGCATGCTTTGTGGTGGTGATTGGATTTGGGCTTTAAACCTAGCAGACTTAATGCCGATGATTGGAGTAAGATTATGATTTCGAATGTTCGTAGTAAACTACCATTGAATATGTTCAATACATTAAGTTGGTCAGGTATGTATTATATACTTTTATATGTTAGATTGATCGGAATTGAATCATGAATGTGAAATGAGAAGTATATGTGAAAATCTCATATGTGTATGTGTGTATTCGGTTATGGTGAAAGGTTATATGAGATTGATTTGGTGATATACATGTTAAATAATATGAATGCAAGGAATGGGTAATAAATCTGCTTGGAACAGCAGCAGTAACGTGATTTTGGAAAATCACCATAAATTTTGGGAGTTGAGTTAGAGGCTGAATAAATTATGTCATGAAATCTTAATGAGTCTAGTTTCTTATAAAAGAAACCGTGTAAGTAAAAGAATTGCCAATAATGAGATATTTGAAGTGGCGTGGAACAGAGTCATAATGACTTCGAGGTTCCCTGTTCTGTTTTCAGAAAATCATTATGAATGGTACAAAAATGGTTATAAGATAAAATTTATATTATTAGACTCCTTAATGAGTCTAGTTTCAAATTAAATAAATTATAACATATTTTGAATTCTGTATAATAAGAAAATTGATTCGTAGTGAAGAGTGGTCAGAATAGTCAAACAGTGAAACAGGGGAAAATTCAATAAAAATCTGGTATTGATTGGTCAAACCAAAAATTCTGAAAATTTTATGGATGGAAGATATATGAGTCTATTTTCAGGGAAAATTAACGACACTTGATTTTAAGTTTCTTAGCTCCAGTTATAAATAATTTAGTGACTATTGCTCAGGAAGACAGCTTGTAGCGAATTTGTGATTTTGTTGCAAACATGGTTAAAACTTGTTAATGAGATGCTTTTCGAGTTCTTATGATTTTATTTGTGATTTCAATATTTGGTTTTAATTGAGTTCAGATTCAAGTGAGGTGAATTTGCTAAATATGCATTATGTTCATGGATACTTAGCCAAAATGGCAATTATCTAGGAATGATTTCTTGAAAATTTGAAATAATCGATCTATAAGTAAATTAATTGTTTGCATTGCTTAAAACTTACTAAGCATTGACGCTTACTCCGTGTTCCCTATTCCATTTCTTATATGTTTATACTTTAGCTCGAGTTGGAAGAGCCGGAGATATCATCACAGATCGAGTCATTATGTGAGTTGAGAAGATTGTATATCATCATGGTTTAAGGCATGTATAGGATAGACTATAGGTAGAATGATATTTCGACTTTGTATACATTATAGCCATGCAAAGATGGCTTGCTCATTTTGTTTAAAGAAGCCTTATAATTGAACTAATGTGTTGAAATGTTTTAGTTATAACTTGATAGTAGTTAATTTGTTATTAGATATTCGGTTATGTTTTGATAGTGAGTCATTTTGGAAATTTATAAGAGCTCTTATGGAAAATCAATGAGACATGTTTGCATTGTTGATAATTTATGTCTGGTAAGTATCTTTGACCTTATAGAATTTTTGTTCAGTCAAGTAATACCTCATAACCTTATTCCGGCAACGAATATGGGTTAGGAGTGTTACACTATCATTACTTATATATATATGCGTATGGCATGTATAGCTAGACTCAAACATGCTAGGTTAGTCCGAGAATCAATTAAACCATAGCTCTGATACGACTAAATGTAACACCCCTTACCCGTACCTGAGACTGGGATAGGATACGAGTCGTTACTGGACATATACACAGTCACTCCCTTTAAACCGGGCTATAAAATTTTTCTTTTATAACAATTTCATTCATACAACACAAGTTGTCCCTAATATGAACATACAAGGTCCAAAACATACATTAAAAACAATCCGGGACTAAACCGGGAACTTAAAAAAATCTTGGGAAAATTACTAGGTTTAAGCCTCACACGCCCGTGTGGAGGCAATGCTTGGGACACGCCCGTGTCCCTTACCCGTGTGGGATTATTTAGATTTATTTTCTATTTCGAACCTACAGGGGTTTTCACGCAGCCAAGCACAAACCCGTGTCCCTGGCCCATGTCCCTCATACGGCCTAGACACGCCCGTGTTGTCGCCCGTGTCCAAAAACCTAAGCATTCTTTTTATGACGTCATCATGCATTTAGGGGCACACGGCCAAGACACGGGCGGTTGAGACACATGGCCGTGTCTCTACCCGTGTGTTTACTACCATGCATACTGAGTTGCAACATTAGGGTACAGGGGACACACGGCCGTTCGACACGCCCATGGGGCAGACCGTGTGTCACACACGGTCTAGACACATGCCCATGTGTCTACCCGTGTGGACCATTTAAAGGCTATTTTCCGAGCCAATAGTCACCCTCAAACACTCATTCATTCAAACACACTTTATAACATGCAACATGACATATTTAGGCACTTAAATATTCCACACCATGACACTCTCACATCTTCATAAAATCATCCTATTGCACATTTATGTTGTTACACCATTTAGAAGCATTCCACACCAATTTCATGCATTGTCAAACTTATCACCATAACCTCAAATTTTGTATTCATACCTATAGTCATTTTTAAGTCATTAGGTCATCCCTTGCCCTTTAGCATCTAATCCATACATTCACCAAGCAATAACATATCACATCATCAAGACATTAACGCATGCATGCATGGGAGATTAGATTACAGCCCAAATGATCAAATATGAGCCATATCACATGGCTAATACAAAATTAATCATCATTATCATAGGCCTTCACAATTTGGCCGACTAGCATGACACATATCACAAAATGACCAAGTCCCCTATACATGCCATACTCAGAATAATAATTTCACTATACCAAATAGTCCTTTGATAGTGTGATCGAATACTCTGACAACTTTTGATGCCCGAGCTAGCTTGGTAAAACTACGAAAGGATGGAAAGAGAGGGGAGCAAGTATTAAAGCTTAGTAAGTCCACATGCAAAAAATATGCAAAGATAATAAACAATTAACATACAAGACATAGTAACACATACATTAGGATTATTCATCACTTAAACTCTTTTTACTTACTTATCACATGCATACAAACTTTCTCATCATGAATCATTCTTTACCAAGGCATTATTCATAAGTTTATTGTACATACCTGTACTTATCGTAACATATATCATATAACTACACCTCACTAACATGCCCTCCTTGGGACTTTCATCACATCCATTGCATTACCCGTTGAACACTCGGAATACTATTGGATACGCGAAAGCTTATATACATATGTAGCCAAAGCTACCTCATATCATGTATTACATCCATAATGAACTCAGACCTCTCAACGAGCTCGGATGTTACACGAATCGCATCCATTATGAACTCAGACCACTCAACGAGCTCGGATGCTTGCATCCATAATAAACTCGGACCTCTCAACGAGCTCGGATGCCACATATATCACAAACCCGGACCACTCAATGAGTTTGGACTTCTAAATTCCTAGTGACATGTCACTTGTATCCTACACTATTCCTAAGGTTCAAACAAGGTTTTTCTCATTGCACATGGCATCTCTATCGTACATGCTCGTAACCTCGTGGATAATGACCATAATATTATTCATGCTCTCATAACCATCAATAAGCATATAATTTATAATCACAATATATTAAAGCATTAAAAACATATTACAACATCATATTATTTGCATATGTACTTACCTCGGTACAAAATGAGAATAATCGAGCCTAATCGTCGTATACTTTGTTCTTCCCTCGATCAAGATCCGGTTCACATTTTTCTTGATCTATAATGCCAAATTTAACTTATTTATTATTCAGATTGTTCAAATGGGTCCATAAATCATACTTTTGCAAAATTTACATTTTGAACCCTAAACTTTCATATATTTGTACTTTGGTCCCTAGGCTCATAAAATGAAATGTGTTCGATTTTCTTGTACTCTAAGCCTAGCCAAACCTTTATGGCTCTTATAGAACTTGATATTTATCCTTTATTCACATGATTCCTACCCATTTTACACTTTTACATTTTAGTCCCTTTTAGGTGTTTTCATGAAAAATCACCTAGTAAAAGATGTTTATCATGTATCAAACATTCATATTCCTCCATAAATCTTCAAAATACTAACATATCATGCATGGGTAAATTTTTAAACATAAACCCTAGCTTCAAATATGGGTAGAAATGAGTAGATCATGTCACAAGGATTTCAAAAATACAAAGAACATTAAAAGCGGGGCTAGGATGTACTTACAATCAAGCTTGGAAATGTTGAACAAAACCCTAGCTATGGCTATTGAGAAATTTGGCTAGCACATGAAGAAGATGGACACATTTTTTCTTTGATTTTCCCTTGTTATTCTTTTAATTACCAAATGACTAAAATACCTTTAGGGTTTTTCTTTCAAAATTTTCCTATGCATGTCCATTTTTGTCCAAAATTATAGAAATTGGTAAAATTGCTAATTAGGACCCTCTAATTCATAATATAAAGCAATTTCATGCTTAGAGCTTCTAGAATGCAAGTTTTACACTTTATTCAATTTGGTCCCTAAAATGCAATTAGACATTTTATGCTTTGAATTTCTTCATGAAACTTTCACACAAGCATGCATTCATAACATAAACCTCATAAGAATCATATAATCATGATTTCTATCTCAGATTTGTGGTCTCAAAGCCACTATTCTGACTAGACCCTAATTCGGGATGTTACAACGTTTCTTTGTCGTCATTGAATAGCGTTTCTTTGTCGTTATTGAATGACGTTGGAATGATTTTATGGACGTGCATGGTTATGAGTTTCTTAAATGAAATCCCTCTTGAGGGACCCACAAAAACCATCCTTTTTTCTTGGATTGACTTTTCTACGTCTTTTACATGATTCAGATTTTTGTTATTTATGCAATTGGAAACTTTAGATCGTATCTCTGCATGCAAGAGGGTTTCTTTCTCTCTACATGATTTTTTTGCCTTTGGGTTAAACCTTGCTTGGTTTCTTCTCCCTCCTTGATGGTAGGGTTTTTGGGTTCTACTTTTTTGGAGATTTGCGATTCTTCTCCTTCACCATTTTCCTGTGGATTTTGGAAAATTATACTTTTGCGTTTTACTTGGTAACTTGTATTAATTTTTTTTACTTTTTTGTTCTTTTTCCTTTTAGTTGTTTTTACGTATCTGGAAGTTTTAATTTTTTAGTTTCTTCTTGCGATTTTTGTTTTCTCTATTTCATACTTTGGTGTTGCGCTTTTCTCTATTTGTTTATTTTTAGTCATGTATGTCTTGTTTCTTGGGCTACAGGCGGTCTGGGTTTCCTTCTTGGCCCCCTCACTGTCTCGTCTGTTCGCTGGCCTAAGGGGGAATGGTGTAACACCCCTTACCCGTATTAGACGCCGAAATAGGGTACGAGGCATTACCGGACATAAACTCACACAATTATACAAATTCGAGGCATGAATTTCTGTCCGAATTTAAAACATTTCATTCACATGCTTATTGTCCCTTATATGGGCCTTCGAGGCCCATAACATACATTGGGTGTTGTTCGGGACTAAACCGAAAAATCTCAGAACTTATACAATACTTAAAAAATTTTCTTATTTTGGAGGGTTACACGCCTGTGTGAGGAAGCCGTGTGGTCACACATGCCCATGTGGCTTGGGACACGCCTGTGTCCTCAGCCCGTGTAACTCTCTATTTATGATGTCATCAACTAAGTTGAGGTCACACAGCCAAGTCACACGCCCGTGTGCTTAGGCCATGTCCTCCACATGTCTGAGACACACGGCGTGTCTCTTCCTGTGTGTTTACTACTGAGCATTCTGTTTTACCAAATAAGGGTGCAAGAAACACACGGCCGGATCACACGCCCATGGGGGTACACACGGTCTAGACACACGCTTGTGTGCCTACCCATGTGGACAAATTTGAGGCTATTTTCCGAGCCAGTTGCCACCCTTATTTGCACATACACATACATGACTTCAAAGGCACCTAGCATGGAATGAGTGAGCACTTAACATACACAAACAAGACATGATCGTGATCATTTCATCTTTACTTATACATGCATAAGACTTCAGACTTTGTCAAGTCCAATTTACCAATTCTAATTTAAGCCATGGTTATCATCATACTAAACAAATCCTAATTAGATCATCAAGCATTCATAGCTACGACACATCTCATCACATACACACAACCACCAACCACATCACAATTGCATGGGCACATGCATACTTAAATAAATAGGCTTACAACCCAATAATCAATATGAGCCACATCTCTTGGCCTTATACAAAATGAATCAATTATTAATATAAGCCAATATAAGCCAATTTACATGGCTTCACATTACATCAAACCCTTAACCATTACAAGCCAATACCTTTGGCTAAATCGTAATGACACATTTTCCTATACATGCCATAAAATTAAGAGGTTTGTATTCATTTTTTTACCCACGACGATAGCTTGATAGTGTGATGACATCTCTGGCGGCCTCCAACTTGAGCTAGCTAAATTAACCTATAAGAGATGGAAAAGGAAGAGAGGGTAAGCTTCAAAGCTTAGTAAGTTCATATGAAAATAATGAGCAACTCATGCTAGTCATATACTATGTTTGGCAATATAAGTACAAGTTCATATAAAAATAGCTATAAATCTCAAGGTTGTAATATAACCTATTCACATGTTTACTCTCTTTTGATTTATTAAAATAAGTTAACATTACTCGACTTTTAGTCTAGCAGCCATAATTTCTCCATTACAACATGTTTCATAATTAGCAAATCATTTTAAACATCTTAGTAAAAGTACACGTTACTTATGTATATTCATGTTTTCATGCATATAGCTCAACATATTTCAAATTGTAATAATTCTTTCTTTCCATACTTTCTTAACCATTTTAATAGGCAATTAGGCCAATATTTCCTTTCACTCATAACCGATAAATCACAATTCAAATGAACAACATTTACTATCTCACCAATCAATTGGGCCTCCAAGGCCTAACATATAGTCATCAACCGTGTTTACATGCATTTATACATTATGCCCGTAAATCAACAATCATAGGGCTATCTCAAAGTCACTTTCATAGTGATCGTAACTCACAATATCATGAATTCAATACTTAAATCCTTACGTACATACCTGTACCATCTCATAACAGTATCTTTGGCATACCTGTTGAACACATTGGAATACTAAGGATGCTCGGGGATCTCATACATATAGTACCGTGTCAATGCCATATCCCGAAAATGGTCTTACATGAAATATCATATCTATGCCATGTCCCTGACATGGTCTTATACGAAATCACATATCGATGCCATATCCCAGATATGGTCTTATATGGAATCTCAGTAACCCTAATATCATGAAATTTGTATTCTACCCTTGAGGTTAAATCGGGATTTCTCATTTCTCGAAACTTTGTCAAAATCGTCAATAAATAATTTCATAGAAACAAATATATACAATTCATACAATATCGAAATATTAAATACATAACATAAGGTTGCATTATTTACACATGAACTTACCTCGATACCAAAATGGCAAAAAGGGACCTAACCGTTAATTTCACATTTTTCCAGGTTCTAGGCCCGAATCTCGTTTTCTTCGATCTATAACATCACATTTAGCCTATTTATTAGTCAAATTATTCAATCTGACCTAAAAATCATATTATGGCAAAAATTACCTTTTTCACCCTCAAGTTTGACATATTTACAATTTTGCCCCTAGGCTCGTAAAATGATATGTGTTCAATTTCTTTACTACCCATGCATAGTCGAATCATTTTCTTGCTTATAGCAGCCCACATTTTCCATTAAAATAGAGTTTTAACACATTTCTCAACTTTTAAAATTAGGTCCTTTTATGCATTTTCACCGAAAATCACTTAGTAAAAGTCGTTTCTCTAACCATAAACATGCATAATCTACCATTAAACATCAAAATATACAAATTTCTAACATGGTTCAAAACCTAGACCTTCATCATATCTCAAATTAATGGTAGAAATAGCTAGATCGTGTTACAAGGATTTCAAAAACGTGCAAATCATTAAAAACGGGGCTAGAACGGACTTATAATCGAGCTTGAAAGCTTGAAAAACCCTAGCCATGGCTTCCTCTTGCAAATTTTGGCCAAGGAGGAAGATGGAAAATTTTTTTGGGCTTTTATTTTTGTTTTTAATTCATTTTAATAGCTAAATGACCAAAATGCCCTTAATGAAAAATTTTGGAAACACGCCTAGTCATGTCCATTTTTGTCCACCAACTTAACCAATGGTCTAATTACCATATAAGGACCTCCAATTTAAAATTTCATAACAATTGGACACCTCTAGCATGTAGAACTCAACTTTTTGCACTTTTTACGATTTAGTCATTTTGACTAAATTGAGTGCCCAAACGTCAAATTTTTCAAATGAAATTTTCACGAAATCATTCTGTGAAACCGTAGACCATAAAAATATAATAAAAAATAATTTTTTTCTCGTCAGATTTGTGGTCTCGAAACCACTGTTCTAACTAGGCCCAAAATCGGGTTGTTACAAGTGGTCAAAAATTGGGATAAGGGTTAAGATGGCTGATGACATAAACGAGATGCTCAAAAGATTAAAGTTTTCAGAAGAAGAGTCTGTCCAAGTCAAGAGTACTATCATCGAAAACAACTTCCAAGGGTTTGAATCATGGGCGGTGGGTAAAATAATGGCAGAGGAGAAACCAAATAGAGAGGCGATGTATAGGGTATTCCGGTCGTTATGGTTCAAAGAAGAGGAGGTAAACTTTTCTTCTTTGAAAGATGAGGTAATAATCGTAAAGTTTGATTACTAGATGATAGAAACAGGATTCTCAACCTCATTCCATGGTTGTTCGACAATTGCCTATTCTTTATAATGCCTTTTATTAAGGGCGAAGACATGGATACTTACGAGTTTAACCTATCTCCTTTTTGGCTAAGGGCTTACAACATACCCTTGGAATATATGGATCATCAAACTGCGATGGATGTGGGAAAAGCCATAGGTGAGCTGGTGACGATATACTGGAAGGATAGGAATGGGGGTTGCATCGAATTCATAAGGATAAAAATAAAAATAAACATTTCAAAACCTTTACAAAGGATTATGAAGCTAGTGGGAAGAGATGGGGTTGAAATAATATGTGTGCTGAAGTATGAGAGATTGCCTAACTTTTGCTACTATTGTGGCTTGATCAAACATACCATAAAAAGATACAAAAACAAAAATGGAGGCCCAGAGTTAAATGCTGTAAATTTCCAATATGGTAGCTGGATGAGGGCTAATGTTGTGGACCCGAATCAAGAGAGGGGAATATGGCGAAATATAGTAGAAATAGTGACAACAAAAAATCTATCGAATGAGGATAGAGAGGAAAGTAAAATAGACACAATGGATGATAGCAGGCAATTCATTCAAAAAGGAAACGATAAGGGATGTGAAGAGGACTCGATATCTACCTCTCTTCTAGAAAAAAGGAACTTTAAATCTATGTGTGATGGAATGGGATGATTTAAAAGCAAAAGAAAGAGATAGAGAGGTCTAAATGGAGTGGATACAGACAAGAGGCCATCAAAATTGTGAGGAGAAGATTGCTGGACAATATTTCACCATTTAAGGCGGTGGCTGGCGATTAGCCTCGCCAGGAGCAATGAAGATACTTTGTTGGAACTGTTGTGGGGTTGGGAACCCTGCGACAATTCGCGAGTTGAAGCAACTCCTTGCTGCTAATGATCCAGATGTGGTATTTTTATGTAAAACCAAAGTTGATTCTAATAAGATATCTTGTATTCGTAACTTGTGTAGGCTGGATAGTTGTCTTGCTATTAATACTGTTGGTAAAAGCAGGGGACTGGCGATGCTCTGGAAAGAGGGCACGATGGTTGAAATCACAAACTATTCCAAGAATCGTATTAACTCTTTGATCCACCTCGACAATGATAATTCTGTCAGGTTCATCGGGTTCCATGGGAATACGAATCAAAATAATAGAAAAAGCTCTTGGTAGATGTTGAAGAGGGTTGGGAGAACTACAAAGGAAACGTGGATTATAGGGGGATTTCAATGCTATTCTAAATAACTTGGAGAAGGAGGGAGGTAAAAAGAAGCTGAAAGCTTTGATAGACGATTTTTGTGAGATTGTCGATGAGCTATCTTTAGTCGATTTGAAGACTAATAACGAATGGTTCACTTGGGTCAATAACAGGGAGAGTGAGGCTATGGTTAAAGAAATACTTGACCGTTTCATGATATTGGCCAATGATGTTGCCAAATTCCCCTTCATCGATACTAAGCTGATCCGTCAGGCAAATTCGAACCATGACGCCATTGTTCTGGACACGAATGGGCACAAGTCGAGAGAGGAGCCGAGAGACCCTAGACTTATGTTTAGGTATGATCCTTGCTGGGCTAAAGAGAATGAAGATAAAAATATTATAAAAAAATGTTTGGTGTAATAGCACTAAAGATATTATGTAAATGATCAAAAAGGTGGGCCAGGACCTTGGTACGTGGCAGTACAAGAAATACAAAGAGTTGAGCAAGCAAATTGGTAAGCTTAAGTCCAAAATTAATAGAAGCATTGATAATCCCGGTGGTTTGTATAAGGGTAATAGACTCAAAGCTATGAGGATAAAACTTGGAAATTTGATGGATAAAGAGGAGAAGTATTGGGCCCAGAGATCGAGAGTTACTTGGCTGAGAGAGGGTGATAGGAACACCAGGTTCTTCCATGTGAGAGCTTCGAGCAAAAGGAAAAACAATAATATTAAGAGGCTGAAAGATATTCATGGGTGTTGAAAGAACATCACCAAAGATATTTGTGCGGCAGCCAGGGAGTATTTTGAAAATTTATTTGGGTCAACTTTACAAACAAATGATGATCTTAACGTTGATGTAACACCCCTAACCAGTATCCTTCGCTGGACTAGGATTAAAGGCGTTACTAGACAAATCGAAACATTTAACATTCATTTCATAAACATCATAGCATCATAATTCAAACATCAATATTAAGTCCCTTACATAGGTCATCGAGACCTTAAACATAAATTAGAAAGGGGTAGGGACTAAACCAAGCTTATACAAAAATTTTTGAAAACTTAAACATTTTTTAAATATGCACAGGTCACACACCTGTGTGAACAAGCCATGTGCGTTACACGGCATTAGACACGCTCACGTGTCTAGGCTGTGTCCAAATAAGACATACATACTGATTTGCACACACGGCCACAAGACACACCCGTGTGCCTTGGCCGTGGTCGAGTCTGGCTTGGGTTACACGGCTAGTCATACGCCCGTGTGTCTTGGTCGTGCTCGTGCCTGACTTACAATTATAGGGTAACCCAAGGGACACACGCCCGTGCAACATGACTGTTTGTCTCACATGGATGAGACACATGCCCATGTCTCTGCTCGTGTGGACAAAAATAGGCCATTTGGAAAGCCAAATTTGCCACCCTAAAACATGAGCATATACATTCATATTTGACCACATTTAAGTAACTCAATTGACAACCAAATCAACCATTTCAATACACATTATAAGCCATAACCAAACTTATAATTGACATGTCCATATACCTATATAACTACATATACAATTCATTCATCTAACATCCATATATCAAGGCTTCTTTTGCATAAATTCATTAAAATGTTACCATACGAAACATAATATCATTAGGCACATATATGCATTCCAAATATAGGACCAAAATAAGCCAAATCATATAGCTTAACTTAATACAAATTCATTCTTAAACTATGATACCAAAATATTACTTTTACTATCAAACTAGCCTATACATGCCATATTTGCATAAGTTCCTAAGTTCAAAATACCAAACGAAAATTTGGATAGTGTGATGTGCAAATCTGATCTATCCGGAACGAGCGAGCTAACGAACCTCTCGTATTTGCTCGTATAACCGTCGACTACTCGTCTACTTTTTGTTTCCCCCGATCTAATTCTGGTATTTGGTTATCTTGATCTTAATTGACAAGGAGAGCTTGGCTGAAAATCTAGCCCTAAAATGGCTAATTTTTTTCTCAAATTCGGTTTGGAGAAGATGAATAGCCAAAAATATGATTTTGGTTTTATTTAATTTAACTTAATAATCTATTTACCATTTTGACCTTTAAAAATGATTCTATTTACAACTACCAAGCCAACTACTCCACTAACTTAATAATAGACTAATAACCACATAAGGACTTAAACTTTGAGGTTCTATTGCTTTTAAGCATTTTTAATTAATAGTACACAAGTTTTACGCGTTACGCGATTAAGTCCTTTTTACCGAATTAAGCATTTAAACGGTAAAATTTATTTATGAAACTTTCACATAATTAATCTATTATTCTATAAACATTATTAAAATAATAAATAAATATTTTGACTTTATATTTGTGGTCTCGAAACCACTGTTCCAATTTGACGTAAAAATGGCCTGTTACAACTCTCCCCCTTTAGGGATTTTCATCCCCGAAAATCTTACCGGTAAAGAGATTAAGGTACTATTTTTGCATAGTTTCTTCAGGTTCCCACGTTGCTTCCTCAATTCCATGTTTATGCCAAAGAACTTTTACAAGTGCTATACGTTTATTCCTTAATTCTTTAATCTCCCAGGCTATAATCTTGATCGATTCTTCATTATACGATAAATCAGATTGTATCTCAACATCAACTGGAGAAATCACATGTGACAGATCTGATCTGTATCGACGTAGCACCGAAACATGAAAAACATTATGTATCTTTTCATGTTCTGACGATAAGGCAAGTCGATATGCTACAGGTCCTATTCTTTCAACAATCTCATACGGCTCGATAAATCGCAGACTTAACTTTCCTTTACGGCCGAATCGGATAACCTTTTTCCATGGTGACACTTTTAGAAACACTATGTCTCTAACTTGAAATTCAATCTCTCTACTTTCAAATCTGCGTAGGATTTCTGTCGATCTGAAGCTGCTTTTAAACTATCTCAAATCGTTTTCACTTTTTCTTCTGTTTCTCTGATTAATTCAACCCCGTGAATCTTATTCTCACTCAATTCAGTTTAGTATAACGGTGTTTGACACTTGCGACCATATAAAGCTTCGTACGGTGCCATATTTATACTCATTTGAAAACTGTTGTTATATGTAAATTCAATCAGAGGCAAGTATTTTTCCCAGTTACCTTCAAATTCAAGAATGCAACAACGCAACATATCTTCAAGTATCTATATAACTCTTTCAGATTGACCGTCTATCTAGGGATGAAAAGCTGTGCTGAAATTCAATTTCGTTCCAAGAGCTTCTTATAATTTCTTCTAAATCTTGAGTCTTTATCAGAGATAATAGATAGTGGTACACCATGTAATCATACGATCTTTATCAGCTAGTCTATCCAAAGAGTAATCTGTACGTACCGGTATGAAATGAGCAGATTTTGTTATCCGATCAACGCCAACCTAGATAGAATCTTTCTTTTTCAGAGTTAGGGGCAGCCTCGATACAAAATCCATAGTGACTCTGTAACGCCCCGTACCCAAGACCGTCGCTGGAGTCGAATACGAGGTGTTAACAGACTTAATTCATTACTTAAACAGCTCAAACAATTTAATTTTAAAATTTTTAGACAAGCTGAAAATCTGCGTCACAGTCGCTAAAAAATTCATATCTCGAGTTACAAAACTCGAAATTAAGATCCGTAAATTTTCTATGAAACTAGACTCATATTTCTATCTACTAATTTTTTTTCTAGAATTTTTAGCTGAGCCAAATAGTACAGTTTATTAGTTAAAGTCTCCCCTGTTTCAGGGTTTGACTACTCTGACCTCTGTGTATTACGAATTAGATATCTCTCTATAAAAAATTTAAATGACTATGAGGTTTGTTTCTATTAAAACTAGACTCAATAAAGAATCTTTACATATAAAGAAAAACTTCTAACTATTTTTGTAAAATTTATTATGAATTTTTAAAGTCAGAACAGGGGATCCAGAAATCACTCTGGCCCTGTTTCACAAAAGTTTAAATATCTCATAAAATATAATTTATATGCCTGTTTTGTTCATTCCATATGAAAATAGACTCATCAAGCTTAGATTCCATAACTTATTCATTATTTAATTCTATTTCTACTATTTTTAGTGATTTTTCAAATTCACGTCACTACTGCTGTCTGAATCTATTTTATGGTAAATTTTACCTATTTCATGGTTTCCATGGATTAGCTAGCAATTTGACATACATAACACCAAATATGATCATGATTAGCCATTCCAATGGCTAATCATTACCAAGCATTTTCATACCACTCAATAACCATAGCATAAGACCATATATACAAAATGATTATAGTGCTATACATGCCATACTCAAAATATACAAGCCATTATGCCAAGATGGTATACGGATAGTGTGAGCGATCCTCCGACCGTTCCCGATTTCCGAGCTGACTTGTCAAAACTACAAGGAATGAAAAGGAGGGAGTAAGCATAAATGCTTAGTAAGTTCACATGCAAATAGCAAGTAACATAACCATATAAGCAAACATAAAATATCATTTGCATAATCATCATCAAGACATTCATGTCATATTTTCATTTATCATCTTACCACATTGTTGATATATCGAGTTTTCAACCCGAGGGTTAAGTACATACCTGTTCAAAGTATCCATCTCACAACACTTACCAATATGTCCCTTTCATCTCTAGTATTCCTCCATTTGAGTAGAACTTTACCCGTTGAACACATCGGAATATAATTCGGATACATGGAAAGTTTGCACATAAGTGCCACATATGTAGCCAAGCTACCATGTAACCCGCCCATAAGTGAACTCGGACTCAACTCAACGAGCTCGGGTGTTCGCATCCATAAGTGAACTCGGACTCAAATCAACGAGTTCGGATGCCTAGTTACATCTCACGAACTCGGACTCAACTCAATGAGTTCGAACATTCGCATCCATAAGTGAACTCGGACTCAACTCAACGAGTTCGAACATTCGCATCCATAAGTGAACTCGGACTCAACTCAACGAGTTCGGATGCTCAACCATCCTAGTGACATGTCACTTGTATCCTAATCTATTCCTAAGGTTCAAATGGGCTTTTTCCCTCGATCTGACATTTGTCGTCTTCCACGGAATATCGGAACCGATACTCGGTAGCAATTCATATTTATCAAGTAGTAAACATAATTTGCATATTACTCAACATTAAACACAAAGCATAATATTTCAAATAAAAATCAGCATATCATATAATTAATATCAATAACTTAAAAATAACAATTATGCTACATTATTTACACATGAACTTACCTCGTATGCGAAAATGGCTACTTTTACCATTTCGTCCACAACTTGGTATTTTCCCCATTTTAGCCCGAATTTCAGTTTTCCTTGCTCTATCATTTAAAATATAGTCTAATTAGGACTCACATTATTCAAATTGACCCAAAATCATATTTTGGCAAAATTACAATTTTGCCCCAAACTTTTGCATATTTACACTTTTGCCCCAAAGCTCGTAAATTAAACTTCAGCCCATTTTCTTATGTTTTATGACATTCTAATCATTTTCCCCTTCTATAGCAACATCAAATTCTCACTCTAACATGTACTTATGAACATTAGGTATTTTTACCGATTATGTCGTTTTACTCGTTTTTACATAAAATCACTTAGCAAAAGTTGTTTAACACAATTTCAAGCTTCATATTCTACCATAAAACATCAAAATAAACACATTTCACCTATGGGTATTTTTCCAAATATGAACCCTAGCTTAAATTATTGCTAGAATAAGCTTAATCGAAAGCTACCAGGGATTCCAAAAACGTAAAGAACATTAAAAACGGGGCTTGGAATCACTTACTATTGAGCTTGGAAAGCTTGAAAACCCTAGCCATGGCTTCCCCCATGCTAATTTCGGCCTCCATGAAGAAGATGAGCAAAATTGGCTTTTAATTTTGTATTTTAATTCATTTTACCCTAAATGACCAAAATGCCCTTACTACTAAACTTTCAAAAATTCCTTCCATGTCCTAATTTTGTCCATGAACTTAAAATTGGTCAAATTTCTATTTAAGACCTCCTAATTAATATTTCAATGCAATTTCATACTAAAAACTTCTAGAATGTAAATTTTGCAACTTATTCGATTTAGTCCCTACTTTCAATTTAAACACTTTAGGCATAGAATTTCATCACGAAATTTTCACACAATCATGCAATCATATCATAATCATCAAAATAATCATAAAATAATTATTTCTATCTCAAATTTTGTGGTCACGAAACTACTATTCTGACTAAGCCCAAAATCAGGATATTACAACTCTCCCCCCTTTTTAAGGATTTTCGTCCTCGAAAATCTTACCGAAAAAGTGGTCTTCACTTTTAATCTCATATTCGGTGCAGAAAAACATTCACTTAGGCTGTACCTCCAATACATCTCTTTAATTTCTCATATGATCTGAAAGCTTACAGTCGCAACTCTCAACTATTCTTAAATTTTCAACCCTTCTCAATTTCCCATGATATCATGACATAAAACCCGGATCTCAACTCGATTAATGGAGACCGGAATTCCAAGAAATCCAACAATCAAAGAGACCTAAAATTCCATGAATCTGATGAGTAGTAATTCATTCAATATAGATATGATTTATGGATCTCGCCATTTTCCTCTTTCCGTCATAGAAATAATTCTGATATGGCCTCAAGAATAATCCTTCTCATTTTCATCCCAATATCAACACTGGCAAGGATAATTTTGATAGATCCCAATGCTCGGCTTTAACCTCTTTAACAATTCAGATTTTATGTAACATCGAATGCTCTAAACTATCACATTACCTCACCGTCTTGAAACACATCACAATTCATACACGGTGGTACATTCTTGAAAGTCAAGAAGTTTTTACTCAATGTAGACTAGTCTAGTTCAGACGCTTCGGTTACCAATATTCTCATCTATCTGAACTCTTTCAAGATGTAATAAACTTTTCAGCTTTCACAAAACGAAAACCTTATCATTCGTAGTGACTTTAACTAATATCCAACTCTTTCTAATAAATATACACTCCTTGTTCAGACTATTTACTCTTTTATCAGTACAAAAATGAAATTCTATTATCAGACTTGGGAAAAATTATCCTGACATAATTGTCACATAAAATCTTTCAAATAAATAATTCACCATACCGACTGAAACTCGCACTTTTATCACTTATGCCTTTACTGATGTCAAATCCTTACACAGAAATTAGAAAAAAAAAACCCCAATACTAAAATCACCACATTACCAAGATCAAATTAGAAGTATAGTCATATTTGACATGATTATCACGAGCTGAAGAACACACTTCGAACATGAGTCATAATTGATAAATTATGGAACAAAGATAACAAGAAAACTGAATAAAGAAATCCAAGTTAGAGAAACCCAGAATAAAGAAATCCAGAATAAAGAGACCCAAGATACGATACTATGCCGGAGAATCGAAAACCAAACTCATAGAGAAAATACGGAATACCCCGATAATTCTTCAAAGAAAGAAAGTCCAAAAGAAAACATCATTTAATCCCACTGAAATCAAATATAACAAGATCAATATATCTTCTCATACATATGTATCAGATGAAGCATCAAGTAGAAGAAACAGAATCATAATATCATATGTATTCTCTCATCAATTCTTATCAGACGAAATGAAATAGAATACCCGATGAAATAGAGCAATATAAATTATAAACCAATCAGTTACCAATGCTTTCATCCAACACCAGAATTAGAAGACATTCCCATATAACAAAAATTTCTTTAGAAGATCAATAGCCATAGAAATATTTCTGAGAACGAGTAAACACATATAACATCTCAAAAGAGACTGCTAAATCTGTCCCATCATAATCATGTCACACTCAGATAGTTCACATTTCAAATATCATTTCCCCAACTAGTTCTACCATTACAAATTTCATATTAAACCATTCACTAAAGAAGGCCAATTCTGAATAAATTTCGATTTACACTTTTCTCAACCTTGCACCTGAGTAATTTGATTTACCAAAGAGAATTCCTTCTCTAATTGGGACAGTACATAACTCCAGTAATCTTTACGTCAATCCGATACTTACTGTCTCTGACTTTACTTATCAGCTCATTTTCAATCTCTGATCATACTTATAATTATTCTATCAGTGAACTCTTTGGGTTCTCAACCAGAAACTTACTCAATATAGATCTCATGAAATTCCATTATAAGTACCACTTCGGTAAGGGGGAGGGGTTGTAGGACCTCTGACTCGACTTTCTTATACATACACATATGACACAACTTCCATCATCATAGCAACATCATCAAAATCATGTCATTCATTCAGGCAATGCAACATTCATGTTGGCTTACACAAATTTTCCTATTGTCCCATTTAGACAATATACTTATGCATACATTCTATGTTTTTTAGATAGCTTTACTTATCGATTCATTTAATTAAATTAAGTCATGCTCATGACATCATATAAGGCCAAACAAACATAGATATTTTCACCACAATTACAACTTTCATTTCGTGCATCATCATGTACATATCATTACAATCATATAATTCAGTCCAACAATTTAACATAGATAAGTTCATTTTATTATAATCCTTTATCTCATAAAAATTATATATCATTAACATTTATCAACATTCGACGTCCAAATCAAGACAAGGACATTTCCATTCATCTTATCAAGTAAGCCACATACACTACATCATATGAGCATTAAACAATTATGGATATGTATCACATATGCATCATAAAATTTTATTCATACTTTTCTGAACTGAGACTTATCATAATCATAACTTTACTCAAATACCTTCACATAATATTAAACATGGTTGGTGCAGCTTGGTTGGAGAGTACCCTGTCTAAATAAGACGGTACTCATACGCGTCGGAAGACATCACACTATCACAGATCAGTGGCATGTATAGCTAAACTTTTACACATGCTAGGCTAGTCCGAGAACCGACTAAACCTGCTCTGATACCACCAAATGTAACTCCCCGTACCCGAGACCATCACTGGAGTCGAATACGAGGTGTTAACAGACTTAATTCATTACTTAAACAGCTCAAACAATTTAATTTTAAAATTTTCAGACAAGCTAAAAATCTACGTCACAGTCGCTAAAAAATTCATATCTCGAGTTACGAAACTCGAAATTAAGATCTGTAAATTTTCTATGAAACTAGAATCATATTTATATCTACTAATTTTTTTTCTAGAATTTTTGGCTGAGCCAAATAGTACAGTTTATTAGTTAAAGTCTCCCCTGTTTTAGGGTTTGACTACTCTGACCTCTGTGTATTACGAATCAGATATCTCTCTATACAAAATTTCAATGACTATGAGGTTTGTTTCTATTAAAACTAGACTCAATAAAGAATATGTACATATAAATAAAAACTTCTAATTATTTTTTTAAAATTTATTATGAATTTTTAAAGTCAGAACAGGGGATCCAGAAATCACTCTGGCCCTGTTACACAAAAGTTTAAATATCTCATAAAATATAATTTATATGCCTGTTTTGTTCATTCCATATGAAAATAGACTCATCAAGCTTCGATTCCATAACTTATTCATTATTTAATTCCATTTCTACTATTTTTAGTGATTTTTCAAATTCACGTCACTACTATTGTCTGAATCTATTTTATGGTAAATTTTACCTATTTCATGGTTTCCATGGATTAGCTAGCAATTTGACATACATAACACCAAATATGATCATGATTAGCCATTCCAATGGCTAATCATTACCAAGCATTTTCATACCACTCAATAACCATAGCATAAGACCATATATACAAAATGATTATAGTGCTATACATGCCATACTCAAAATATACAAGCCATTATGCCAAGATGGTATACAGATAGTGTGAGCGAGCCTCCGACCGTTCCCGATTTCCGAGCTGACTTGTCAAAACTACAAGGAATGAAAAGGAGGGAGTAAGAATAAATGCTTAGTAAGTTCACATGCAAATAGCAAGTAACATAACCATATAAGCAAACATAAAATATCATTTGCATAATCATCATCAAGACATTCATGTCATATTTTCATTTATCATCTTACCACATTGTTGATATATCGAGTTTTCAACCCGAGGGTTAAGTACATACCTGTTCAAAGTATCCATCTCACAACACTTACCAATATGTCCCTTTCATCTCTAGTATTCCTCCATTTGAGTAGAACTTTACCCGTTGAACACATCGGAATATAATTCGGATACATGGAAAGTTTGCACATAAGTGCCACATATGTAGCCAAGCTACCATGTAATCCGCCCATAAGTGAACTCGGACTCAACTCAACGAGCTCGGGCGTTCGCATCCATAAGTGAACTCGGACTCAACTCAACGAGTTCGGATGCCTAGTTACATCTCACGAACTCGGACTCAACTCAACGAGTTCAAACATTCGCATCCATAAGTGAACTCGGACTCAACTCAACGAGTTCGGATGCTCAACCATCCTAGTGACATGTCACTTGTATCCTAATCTATTCCTAAGGTTCAAACGGGCTTTTTACCTCGATCTGACATTTGCCGTCTTCCACGGAATATCGGAACCGATACTCGGTAGCAATTCATATTTATCAAGTAGTAAACATAATTTGCATATTACTCAACATTAAACACAAAGCATAATATTTCAAATAAAAATCAGCATATCATATAATTAATATCAATAACTTAAAAATAACAATTATGCTACATTATTTACACATGAACTTACCTCGTATGCGAAAATGGCTACTTTTACCATTTCGTCCACAACTTGGTATTTTCCCCATTTTAGCCCGAATTTCAGTTTTCCTTACTCTATCATTTAAAATATAGTCTAATTAGGACTCAAATTATTCAAATTGACCCAAAATCATATTTTGGCAAAATTACAATTTTGCCCCTAAACTTTTGCATATTTACACTTTTGCCCCAAAGCTCGTAAATTAAACTTCAGCCTATTTTCTTATGTTTTATGACATTCTAATCATTTTTCCCTTCTATAGCAACATCAAATTCTCACTTTAACATGTACTTATGAACATTAGGTATTTTCTGGATTATGTCGTTTTACTCGTTTTTACATAAAATCACTTAGCAAAAGTTGTTTAACACAATTTCAAGCTTCATATTATACCATAAAACATCAAAATAAACACATTTCACCTATGGGTATTTTTCCAAATATGAACCCTAGCTTAAATTATTGCTAGAATAAGCTTAATCGAGCTACCGGGATTCCAAAAACGTAAAGAACATTAAAAACGGGGCTTGAAATCACTTACTATTGAGCTTGGAAAGCTTGAAAACCCTAGCCATGGCTTCCCCCATGCTAATTTCAGCCTCCATGAAGAAGATGAGCAAAATTGGCTTTTAATTTTGTACTTTAATTCATTTTACCCCTAAATGACCAAAATGCCCTTACTACTAAACTTTCAAAAATTCCTTCCATGTCCTAATTTTGTCCATGAACTTAAAATTGGTCAAATTGCTATTTAGGACCTCCTAATTAATATTTCAATGCAATTTCATACTAAAAACTTCTAGAATGCAAATTTTACAACTTATTCGATTTAGTCCCTACTTTCAATTTAAACACTTTAGGCATAGAATTTCATCACGAAATTTTCACACAGTCATGCAATCATATCATAATCATCAAAATAATCATAAAATAATTATTTCTATCTCAAATTTTGTGGTCACGAAACTACTATTCCGACTAAGCCCAAAATCAGGATATTACAGACTCAGTCCCATTTCCATTCAGGAATTAATACAGGCTGCGGCAAACCAGATGGTACTTGATGTTCAGCTTTTACTTGCTGACAAATCAAATATTTTGATACAAACTCCGATATATCCCGATTCATTCCTGACCACTACTACTGCTGTTTCAAATCATTATACATCTTGGTACTACCCGGATGAACTGAAAAGTGACTACTGTGTGCTTCATGCAGAATTTTCTGAATAAGCTCTGTATTTTAAGTACACAAATCCTATTTGGAACATTAAACAATCATCAGTTCCAATATGAAATTTTGAATAAAAAATAGACTCACATTGAATTCGTTTAGCTTGCAGTCCACGATCATTTTTCTGAGCTTTACGAATTTGTTGCAGAAATATCGGTTTAGCTTTCAATTCAGCTAAAATAGACCCATCATCACATATCATTAACTGAGTATTCAAGGCTCGTAACGCAAACAATGATTTTCGGCTCAAGGCATCAACAACTACATTAGCTTTTCCCGGGTGATAATCAATCACAAAGTCATAATCTTTTAATAACTCAAGCCATCTTCGTTGTCCCAAATTCAGATCCTTCTGTGACATCAGATATTTCAAGCTCTTATGATCCGTAAAAATGTGGCATCAGATAAATAGTGTCGCCAAATCTTTAATGCAAATATAATCGCAGCCAGTTCTAAATCATGCATCGGATAGTTCTTTTCATGCGGTTTCAGCTGTCGAGAAGCATAAGCTATAACTTTTCCTTCTTGCATCAAAACACAGCCAATCCGTTTAGTGATGCATCGCTAAAAATCAAGAATTCCTTACCCGATTCAGATTGAACCAAAACTGGTGCTTCTGTTAACAGTGCTTTCAACTGTTCAAAACTCTGCTGACACTTTTCTGACCATTCAAACTTCACATCTTTTTGCAGCAATTGAGTCATTGGTGTCACAATCATTGAGAAGCCTTTCAAAAATCTTTGATAATAGCCTGCTAAGCCCAAAAAGCTACAGACTTCAGATATGTTTCTCGGAGGTTTCCAATCAATAATAGTAGAAATCTTGCTTGGATCAACTCTAATACCATCGGCTGAAACAGTATGCCCCAAAAATCTAACCTCTTTAAGCCAGAACTCACATTTACTGAACTTTGCAAATAATTGTTTATCACGTAGAGTCTGTAATGCAATTCTCAAGTGCTCGGTATGTTTAAATTCATCTCGTGAATAGATCAGTATTCGTCAATAAATACTACAACAAATTTGTCTAAATACGGTCTGAATATACGATTCATCAAGTCCATAAAAATGGCATGAGCATTAGTTAAACAGAAAGGCATAACAAGGAATTCATAATGGCCATAGCTTGTTCTAAAAGCAGTTTTTGGTACATTCGACTCTTTAACTCGCAACTGATAGTAACCTAATCTCAAATCAATCTTTAAAAATACTATAGCCCCTTTCAACTGATCAAATAAGTCATCAATTCGTGGTAGAGGGTTTTTTTTTTATAGTCACTTTATTCAACTGTCTATAGTCGATACACATACGCATTGTGCCATCTTTCTTTTTCACAAACAGTACTAGTGCACCCCAAGGAGAATAACTCGGTTGTACAAAACCTCTGTCTGTCAATTCTTGTAACTGAGCTTTCAACTCTTTTAATTCTGTTGGAGTCATTCTGTATGGAGCTATCGATATCGGAGTTGTTCCCGGTATTAACTCAATACCAAATTTAACTTCTCTGATCGGTGATAATCCTGGTAATTCTTCTGGAAATACATCCGAGAACTCACAAACAATAGGTACTGATTCAATCTTCGATTCTGACACTTTCGTATCCAATATATATACAAGATATGCATCATAACCCTTTCTCAAGTATTTCTGAGCTAACATAGACGATATTATAGTAGGTAGTTCACTCGAATCATTAGACTCAATTCGAAGAATTTCACCATTTTGACATTTCAATTCTATAATCTTCTGTCTACAATTTACAACTGCATCATGCATAGTCAGCCAGTTCATACCCAGAATTACATCAAACTCATCGAACAGTAGAAGCATCAAATCAACCCGAAAATAGTAACCCCGGATCATTAGAGGACAATTCTTACAAATTTTATCAACTAAAACAAACTTGCCTAAGGGGTTTGATACTTTAATTACAAATTTTGTAGACTCGACATATAAACTCTTTTTAAATACTAAATTCATATAGATATATCAATGGGTTGATCCAGGATCTATCAACGCAACTATATCAGTATCAAAAAGAGAAAAGGTACCTGTGATAACGTCTAGTGATGATGCTTCCTCTCATGCACGTATAGTATAATCCCTGGCAGGTGCTCGTACCTCGGATCTCACAGTTAAATCTCTCATAGCACCTCGATTACCACTCGTATATCTGATATTTTGGGGTGGTCTCCCTCTAGCAATCGTGTTACTTATTTTTACTAGTTGTTCTTTTTCAACTGTGAACCTTTTTGGACAATCACGAAGAAAATGATCCAAAGATCCACATTTAAAACAAGCTCCGCACACTCATCTGTATTCACCATAATGTCACTTTTTGCAATGTTTACATTCAGATGCAACATTTCTAACATTTCCTACACTGGCTACAGATGTTGCCTGAGGTTTTAAACTTGATTGTTTCACATTTATGTCTTTGACAGAAATTCCCGTAGAGGCTGTAGAATGAGGGTGATATTCTTTAAATTTCTTTGATGCTGACTGATGTGATTTTCCCGTAAATCTTTTTCTAGACTCTCTAGCCTCAGAATCAGCTTTTCTTTTCTCTTTACAAAGATCTTCGGCCTTACAGGCTCGGTCAAACAAGATAACAAACTCTTTAAGCTTAAAAATTCCAACCAACACTTTGATTTCTTCATTCAATTCATCCTCGAATCATTTACTCATTATAGCTTCAGACGATACACATTCACGGGCATATTTGCTGAGTCGTACAAACTTTCGTTCTTATTCTGTAACTGTCATACGGCCCTACTTCAATTCAAGAAATTCTTTTCTCTTCTGGTCGATGAATTTTTGGCTAATGTATTTCTTTCTAAATTCAACTTGGAAGAAATCCCAAGTGACTCGCTTTGGCGGAACTATGGATATCAAGGTATTCCACCACTGGTACGCATTATCTCCCAATAACGATACAACACACTTCATACATTCTTCGGGTGTGCAGGACAATTCATCGAACACCTGAATCGTGTTCTCAAGCCAAAATTTAGCCTTTTCAGGATCTTCATTAGCAGTAGCTCTAAATTCCTCAGCCCCGTGTTTTCGTATTCTATCAACAGGTGGTTTCTTCAATCGTAGAGAATCAGTACCTTCAGTAACTACTGGAATCTGTTGGGGAATAGGTGGGGGTGGAGGTTGCGAAACAGCCGGCTTCGTATGTATATACTGTGTGAACCACTCATTTAATATCTGAAAGAAGGCTTCTTTAGCCTCACCTCCATGACTACTCGTCAAGGTCTAAATTTAGTAGGCGCTGCTCCTTGAGTAGGAGCTGGCGCGTTACTTTCTACGTCGTCTACTACAGCTCGTTCAGGATCTATTACTATATAAAAGCATATTTAAGAATCTCAGGAGCCATCACACTATCACAGTTTCAAATATAGCATGTATTGTTAGACTTACATATGCTACGTTAGTCTTAGAACTGACTAAATCGTAGCTCTGATACTACTAAAATGTAACAGCCCTAACCCGTATCCGTTGCCGGACTAGGGTTAAAGGCGTTATCGGACAAATCAAAACATTTAACATTGATTTCATAAAGATCATAGCATCATAATTCAAACATCAATATTAAGTCCCTTACATAGGTCATTGAGACCTTAAACATACACTAGAAAGGGTTGAGACTAAACTGAGCTCATACAAAATTTTTTAAAAACTTAAACATTTTTCAAATATGCACAGGTCACACACCCATGTGAATAGGTCGTGTGCCTTACACGGCATTAGACACGCCAGTGTGCCTAGGTTGTGTCCAAACAGGGCATACATACTGATTTTCACATATGGCCATAAGACACGCCCGTGTACCTTGGCCATGGTCGAGCCTGGCTTGGGTTACACGGCTAGTCACACACCCGTGTGTCTTGGCCGTGCTCGAGCCTGACTTACAATTATAGGGTACCCCAAGGGACACACGCCCGTGCAATATGATCATGTGTCGCACACGGTTGAGACACACGCCCGTGTCTCTGCTCGTGTGGACAAAAATAGGCCATTTGGAAAGCCAAATTTGCCACCCCAAAACATGAACATATACATTCATATTTGACCACATTTAAGCAACTCAATTGGCAACCAAATCAACCATTTCAATATACATTATAAGCCATAATCAAACTTACAATTGACATGTCCATATACCTATATAACTACATATACAATTCATTCATCTAACATCCATATATCAAGGCTTTTTTTGCATAAATTCATTCAAATGTTACCATACGAAACATAATATCATTAGGCACATATATGCATTCCAAATATAGGACCAAAATAAGACAAATCATATAGCTTAACTTATATACAAATTCATTCTTAAACCATGATACCAAAACATAACTTTTAATATCAAACTAGCCTATTCATGCCATATTTGCATAAGTTCATAAGTTCAAAATACCAAACGGAAATTTGGATAGTGTGACATGCAACTTCGATCTGTTCGGAATGAGCGAGCTAACAAACCTCTCGTATTTGCTCGTATAACCGTCGACTACTCGTCTACCTTCCGTTTCCCCTGTCTAATTTCAGTATTTGCTTATCTTGATCTTAATTGACAAGGAGAGCTTGGCCGAAAGTCTAGCCCTAAAATGGCTAATTTTCTTTCTCAAATTTGGTTTGGAAAATATGAATAGTCAAAAATATGATTTTGGTTTTATTTAATTTAACTTAATAATCTATTTACGATTTTGACCTTTAAAAATAATTCTATTTACAAAACTACCGAGCCAACTACTCCATTAACTTAATAATTAAGTCCTTTTTACCGAATTAAGCATTTAAGCAGTAAAATCTCTTTACGAAACTTTCACATAATTAATCTATTATGTTGTAAACCTTATTAATAAATATTTTGACTTCGAATTTATGGTCCCAAAACTATTGTTCCGATTTGACCTAAAAACTACAGTTGACTTTATTGATAATTGTATTTCAAGGGAGATGAATGATAAGCTATTGGAGGACTCCAAAGATGAGGAAATTATGAGAGCCTTCAACCAAATGGACCCGAGGAAAGCCCCAGGCATTGATGGTCTGTTGGGAAATTTCTATAAGGAGTATTGGGATGTGGTGGGAGTTGACATTTTAAAATTGTGCCATGAGATTTTAAGAGGGGATAGAAAAGTGGAAAGTCTCAATGAGACTATTATTGTAGTTATCCCCAAAATAAAAAATCCGATAGATATGACTGATTTCTATCTGATCAGTCTTTGCAGAGTGGTGTACAAAATTATTGCTAAAGTTCTTGCTAACCGATTGAAAGATACTCTTTCGAAGAGCATTAGCCAAAACCAAGGCACCTTTGTGCCCGAACATATAATCCACGACAATATTTTGATCACCCACGAACTAGTCTATTATCTTCAAAGTGCTAATAATGGGCCAAACAAGGGATTTTTCATCAAACTCGACATGAGCAAAGCCCGTTATCAGGTTGAGTTGAAATTCACTGAAGCGGTTATGAAGAAAATGGGCTACACGGAGGCTTGGGTGAAAAAAGTTATGAGCTATATTTGTACGGCTTGTTATGTCATTAAGTGCAATTCAACCCTCTCAGAGACTATTGTGCCGGAAAGAGGACTCAGACAAGGAGATTCTCTCTCTCCCTATCTTTTTTATTCTGCATGGAACCCTTTTCAAAATTACTTATTCGGGCTCAAAATAAAAATATGTTAAAAGGAATTAGGGCTAGTATTAATGGGCCGTGTATTAATCACCTTTTTTTTGCCGATGACACACACCTTTTCATTTGTAATAAAAAACGGGATGTGGAGGAGATCGTCAATATTTTTAAAAAAAATTCTCTAGTATATCGGGCTAGAAGATTAATAATGATAAGTCCATGATTATGTTTAGCTCGAAAACTCATTTGATTCAAAGATAAAATTTTAGTTTTTTTCTCGGAATGCGTGTATACTTAGGCTTACCTTTACCCATTAATAGAAAAAAATCAACTGCATTTACTAACATTATTAATAGATGCAATTGCAAGCTTAATAGTTGGTCAAAAAGGTTATTGTCTTATGGAGGGAAAGAGGTGTTCTGAAAGCCATTCTTCAATCTATTCCTACATATGCCTTCTCTGTTTTTCATGCTCCTAAAGGAACCATTAAGGAGCTTCATTCAATAATGGGCCGGATGTGGTAGACGAGTAATGAGAAGACTCACGGCTGGGCTATGATGGCTTGGAAGCGGTTATGCTATCCAAAAGGGATGAGAGGCATGGGATTAGGGATATGAATGTGTTTAATTTGGCCTTCCTAGGAAGACAAGTGTGGAGGCTAGCAAATTTCAAAGACACGTTATGCTTTAAAGTCTTAAGTGCTAAATACTTTCTTGAAGGTGACATGTTTAGATCCAAACACTATGATAAACCGTCATTTACGTGGATTAGCATTGCTAAAGCAGTGGCTGAGCTTAAAGATGGTTTTATATGGCAGGTCGAGGATGGAAGTATGATAAATATTTGTTGGGATCAATGGGGAATTGAGAGGCTGAATGGGAACTCTCTGGATCAGTCTCTGTTGACCAACAATAAAAGTAAAGTTAATAATTTGTGGGACCAGCAAAATAAGCAGTGGAGAAGGGAAAGGGTTATAGAGCTTTGTGGAAAAAGTATGGGGGAGCAGATATGCACTTTAACCATTCCTCATAATGATATAAAAGACAGCCTTACGTGGATTCAAAATCCTCATGGTTTCTATACATCGAAGTCTACCTATTCATGGTTATCCCTCAAGAGAATTGATTTCGGCCCTCACAGACTTTTTTGGAGAATCATATGGAAGCTCAAAATGCTCCCTAAGATTAAAGGTTTCAGCTGAAGAATTGGCCATGGCATCTTACCAACCTACAACAACATTGCACGTATCCGTCAAAATATTTCCACAACATGCCTGAGATGCAAAAACAATACAGAGATGTTACTTCATGCCATGAAAAAGTGCCCCAAGGTCTATGAAGTTCTTATTTTGGGGGGGTTTAGATAACAGACTCCTTGAAGGCAAATATGATTGGTGAATTGACAGGCTGGAAGATACTCTTCATGAGCTCGACTCAAAGGCTACTGTAGATTTTTTTACGGTCCTCTAGAATTGTTGGAACAACAGGAACAAGACAGTGTTCCAGGGCAAGGAGGACCCTGTTATGGTGGTTTGGGAGAAGGAAAGGTGATTAGCAACGAGTTTAGAATCTTCAACCTCAACGAACCCCCCGTGATCCCCCTAAGTCGGTGTGTAAAGGCTGGAAAAAACCACCAAAGGAGTTTGTTAAAGTCAATGTTGATGCTGTAATTTTAGATGGGTGTATTGGATATGAGGTTATTAGAGACATAGATGGTTTTGTCTTAGGCAGCTGTTATGGTTTGATTAATAAGGCCCTTGATGTAATTTAGACAGAACTAAAGGCCTTGTCCGGGAGATTAAAGTTGGCCAATTTTTTGAAGATTTCAAAGTTAATTGTGGAATCTGACAACGCACCTTTAATCAACGCTGTCAATAAGCGTAAGAATGATGTTACTCTTTTGGGCTGATGTGTCAACAAGGAGTGCATGATCCTTAGGAATTTTAATTATGTCATTTTTAAATGGGTAGACCGTAATTGTAACTTTGTAGCAGATTTACTTGGTAAGCTTGCTATTGAGAACAATTGTAACTTGAATTTTAATATGGATTATCCAATGGAAATCCACAATGTTATCACTCGTGATGCAATAAAACGAGGTTGACACTCAGGTTATTTTTTATCCCCAAAAAAAGTATTTAACATGTAAACACAGTCTAAGCTCTTAATGTAAATGATAAAAATGCTAATAAAATGTTCTAACATGCCACTAAATGTACCCATGTAACACCCCAAACCCGGCTTAAAAGTTTGGCTCGAATCTGGCGTGTCACATTGAAGTGTTTTTTTTTCGAAAACCATGTTTCCATTAAAAACCCTTCTTAATAATTAAAAACTTATACCCTTTTTAAACCTTGTTAGAAAACCTTAGGTTGAATAACATTCTTAACAACTTTGTAAAAATCTTGGCGATTCTATGAAGCTTAATTTAAAAACAATTGCGGATACGTGATGTTTTGAAAACAAAGATGTTTGCTTTGGAAAATCGTGTTCTAATACTAGCAATTATAAATAAAATTCCAAATTAGAAATCCAAAAAATTACAACAGCTTTACTTCAACTCACATAAAAACATTTTTAAAGCAATAATCAAAATCAGAACTTAAACAAAGTGTGTGTAGCTCCTCTGAGTCCCTTTGCACTCGATCCGTCTAAGGCTGGAAATTACCTGAAAGGTTAATAAACGGGGTGAGTTTATGAAAATTTAGTGCGTAATCCCCTACTGTATAAAAGGAACAGTCAGTCATATAAAAGAATTAAAAGTCCGCCCTGACCCTACTTACGATTCCAGATCAATTGGGCCTTAGCCCATTCTGAAATAAGAAACATTATCAAAACTAGAATCAAAATGAGAATCGAGAATCGAGAATCGGTGACGAAATCGAGAATCGATGTCGTGTAATGAATCGAAATCGAATGTGAATGCAATCCCAACCCAGCCTATAGCCAACCGCTACACTCCACCTGTACCAACCCTACACTCCATGTGGGGAGACTACTCGACCCACCCAACCGCTACACACCACAGAAATTGCAGCGAGGCTGCTAGATATTATGACGAAGTCACCAGATATAGATATTTGTGGCAAAGCCACCAGAACAGATATATATATATATATATGTGGCGAAGCCACCAGATTGCAGCGAGGCTGCCAGAACACTTCCTCTATCAATATAAACCCATGTCCCATGCAACAGAAATAATATGTCATGGCATACGTATACAGAATCAGAATATCATGCCCATATATGAACCAAACAATCATAGTTAAGTCATTCATATCACCAACATATATTCACAATCAAATCCGTCAATCACACAGTCCAAGTTAGTCACTTGCCCACAAGGGCAAAACGGTCATTTAACACCTTAGGGGCAAATTGGTAATTTTACCCCACAAGGGTATCTCGGTAATTCTACCTTATAGGGGTATTTTGATGATTTTACAAACCAGGGGTATTTTGGTAATTTTGTAAACTAGGGGTATTTTGGTAATTTTGCAAACCAGGGATGTTTTGGTAATTTTGTAAACCAGGGGTATTTTGGTAATTTTTCAAACAAGGGTATTTTGGTAATTTTGGTAAACTAAGTGTTCTAAACAAGGATAACAATACGAATGAGCCTAAAGCCCTTTCTTGGCCCAAATGGGCCCACATGCTCGTGTGGCCCTTTTAGCCCAATTCTAGCCACAGATATGAGATTCACCTAGCCTAATCCAATATTTACTACACAATCAAACAACTTATCCAATTGGACCCGTAGGCCTATTGGGCCCACATGGCCCCTTTCGGCCCATCGCGGCCCGAAGTAGCCATCTTACAACCAAAGAAGTGAGAAATACACACTTGATAGGAGACTGGAGTTAATCCACGCTCCGAGCACTCTTAGCCGATGCCTAACCCAAACGAGCATGCCATAAAGCGAAAGGGATCAGCCAAGAAAGGTACCTTTACTCTCCTCATGGTTCTCTCTATTTAAAGCCAGCTTCGCATCCACTCTTATGCTAGCTTCCCGATGTGGGATCCCTCCATCATCAGAGTTTAAATTCAACACCAACTCTTGCCGCCCTTGTGAGCAAAATAAATGCTCTATGATGGCCATGAGTTTCGAACCCTAGACCTCTTTGCCAACTCTATGACACCACCTTCCTGCCTCTTATGTTGCTCTACTTTGCCACTAGACCACAAGGCTTTTTGTGGCACAATTTCTCCAACAATATTCTTAAGGCCTACCTACTACACCCAGGGTTTGGTTCACCTTAAACCAAAAATTTTGCTAGAGTCCAGGTTTAAACCTAGGACTTCTCCAACACTTCTCAGCACACTTAACCACTAAAATAAGCCTTCATTAATGAAATTTACATGCACAACAAAATATTATAAGCTACCTTCAACCGCTCCCATGCTTAAGGCCCAAAACTTCTAAGCCCAAATTCTGTGTGTTACAACTCTACCTCCCTTAAAGAAATTTCGTCCCCGAAATTTCCATCTAACAGGGTAGTCGTGTAACATCTACCCCACTACACTACCGCTGCGCATTTTGATCCTACTATCACTATTACACTTCAACTAGAACTTGAAACATCTCATACATACAACGCTTATTCACTGAAGCAGACACATATTTATTACACATATATACAATTTCTATATCCAAACATCACATCTACATAAAATAAATACCAAATTTAAATTCAGACCAATATCTAAGGAATCTACAGTATTTCAATTTCTAAACAGATAAAAGTATTCAAAAGACTTACGGATTCGGTACCGGAGACTCGGTGTGCCACACTTAAGAGAAATACTTCAAACAGAACATGTGGCTGAAAATAATTTTCTGAAATTCAACCTTTGAAAACCCAATCCACAGTCGAGTTGTTGCAACTTGGCTCTGATACCACTAAATGTAACACCCCAAACCCGGCCTGGAAGTTTGGCTCGAATCTGGCGTGTCACATTGAAGTGTTTTTTTTTCGAAAACCATGTTTCCATTAAAAACCCTTCTTAATAATTAAAAACTTATACCCTTTTTAAACCTTGTTAGAAAACCTTAGCTGAATAACATTCTCAACAACTTTGTAAAAATCTTGGCAGTTGCGGAAGCTTAATTTAAAAACAATTGCAGATACGTGATGTTTTGAAAACAGTAGTTGCTTTGGAAAATCGTGTTCTAATACTAGCAATTATAAATAAAATTCCAAATTAGAAATCCAGAAAATTACAACAGCTTTACTTCAACTCACATAAAAACATTTTTAAAGCAATAATCAAAACTGTAACTTAAACAGTGTGTGTAGCTCCATCCGAGCCCCTCGCAGCTCCGATCCGTCTAAGGCTGGAAATTACCTGAAAGGTTAATAAACGGGGTGAGTTTACAAAAAATTAGTGCATAATCCCCTACTATATAAAAAGAAATCAATCATATATAAAGAATTAAAAGTCCGGCCTCACTACTACTTACGATTCGATATCAATTGGGCCTTAGCCCATTACAGAATAAGAAACATTATCAAAACTAGAATCAAAATGAGAATCGAATCGAGAATCGTAAATGAAATCGAGAATCGGTGTCGGTGCAACGAGAATCGAAATCGAATGTGAATGCAATCCTAACCCAGCCTATAGCCAACCACTACACTCCACCCGTACCAGCCCCACACTCTATGTGGGGAGACTACTCGACCCACCCAACCGCTACACACCACAGAAATTGCAACGAGGCTACCAGATATTGTGACAAAGTCACGGATATGAATATTTGTGGCGAGCCACGGAAACGAATATATATATGTGGTGAAGCCACCAGATTGCAGCGAGGCTGCCAGAACACTTCTTCCATCAATATAAACCCATGTCCCATGCAATAGAAATAATATGCCATGGCATACGTATACGGAATCAGAATATCATGCCCATATTTGAATCAAACAATCACAGTTAAGTCATTCATATCACCAACATATATTCACAATCAAAACCGTCAACCACACAGTCCAAGTTAGTCACTTGCCCACAAGGGCAAAATGGTCATTTAACACCTTAAGGGCAAATTGGTAATTTTACCCCACAAGGGTATCTCGATAATTCTACCTTATAGGGGTATTTCGATAATTTTACAAACCAGAGGTATTTTGGTAATTTTATAAACCAGGGGTATTTTGGTAATTTTACAAACTAGGGATATTTTGGTAATTTTGCAAACTAGGGGTATTTTGGTAATTTTGGTAAACTATGTGTTCTAAACAAGGATAACTATACGAATAGGCCTAAAGCCCTTTCTCGGCCCAAATGGGCCCACACGCTCGTGTGGCCCTTTTAGCCCAATTCTAGCCAGAGATATGAGATTCACCTAGCCTAATCCAATATTTACTACACAATCAAACAACTTATCCAATTGGGCCTGTAGGCCCATTGGGCCCACATGGCCCCTTTCGGCCCATCGCGGCCCGAAATAGCCATCCTACAACCAAAGAAGTGAGAAATACACACCTGATAGGAGACTGGAGTTAATCTACGCTTCGAGCACTCTTAGCCGACTCTCAACCCAAACGAGCACGCCATAAAGCGAAAGGGATCAGCCAAGAAAGGTACCTTTACTCTCCTCATGGTTCTCTCTATTTAAATCCAGCTTCGCATCCACTCCTATGCTAGCTTCCTGATGTGGGACCCCTCCATCATCAGAGTTTAAATTCAACACCAACTCTTGCCGCCCCTTGTTAGCAAAATAAATGCTCTATGATGGCCATGAGTTTCAAACCCTGGACCTCTTTGCCAACTCTATGACACCACCTTCCTGCCTCTTATGTGGCTCTACTTTGCCACTAGACCACAAGGCTTTTTGTGGCACAATTTCTCCAATAATATTCTTAAGGCCTACCTACTACACCCAGGGTTTGATTCACCTTAAACCAAAATTTTTGCTAGAGTCCAGGTTTGAATCTAGAACTTCTCCAACACTTCTCAACACACTTAACCACTAAAACAAGCCTTCATTAACGAAATTTACATGCACAATAAAATATTATAAGCTACCTTCAACCGCTCCCATGCTTAAGGCCCAAAACTTCTAGGCCCAAATTCTGGGTGTTACAACCCAAGTACAAGTAATTGGCTAGGTCTAAAGGCATGAAATATTACTTTTTTTCAATAGTTATTAGTGATGTGGCATCCTGTTACTCAGTCTTGGTGATCGAAATGGGTATAGGGTGTTACATTTAGTGGTATCAGAGCCTAGATTCTCTAACACTCAGACCTAAGTTAGTGATGTGTGAACTAGGGTTTTGAAATCCATATGTTTAAAATCCTCTGATTGATTAAACCATTTGAGATATCCCTATTCAACATAGCATGAATTTGTTTGAAATTGGGGTAGGAATAGGAATACAATGCTTTATTCTAAAGTTTTTTTGCAGGAACATGACTTGGATCATTTCCTCGCCACTCACACCTTTGGTTTTGGTTGTGTATGTTACATTAGATTCGATATGCCTCACAGACATATGAATGTGAATGCGAATGCGAATGCGAATGCGAATGGTCAAGAGGATGGGACATCCTCTACACCTCTTGATTGTCACTGCGATAAGTTTTAAAATTTATAATTGATCGTACTTGAACTAACTATTATCACGATGAAGGCAAGCGCACCTATCAAACAGTAGTATAGTTTTAACAAGACCAGATGTTGAACCCAAATGAACTAAAAGTACTAGTATTAACTTTCTTCTTATTATCTAGCCTAAGAATGATGAAGGTTGTTTTAACTAACTAGTTAACTAATCTAAGAATGCACAGAAAATAAGTTGGGGAAAATACTTTTGGAAAATTGATTGATTTTAGACAACACCCAAGGAAGAATCCACCTAGACTTATCTTGTTAATTGACTCTGAACCAGACGATTTATTCACTTGGCTTGATCCGTAGGAATCCCTAAGTTATGTTATTATCCCTATTCAAGACTAATAACGTCTAACCCTAGGTTGATTAATTGAAATCTCTTTCTAATTAAAACCCCTAGTTTTGCATTAACTCGATCTATGGATTCTCTTATTAGATTTGACTCTAATCTGACAAATTTATGTCGTCCTATCTCTAGGATTGCATGTAACTCCGCTTAATTATGAATGATCTACTCTTAAACAGGGACTATTCATCCTCCGAATAAGCACATCAATACTTAAATTAATATCCTGGAATATTCAAACAAGAGTTAAAGTCATAATTAAGAACAAATCAAGTATTTATCAAACAGTTCAGAAAATATTAACAAGATCCGTCTTAGGTTCATCACCCTTAGGTGTTAGGGGATTTAGTTCATAACTATAAAAGAAAACATCTCAAAAGAATGATAACAAAACATAAAGAAAACCCAAAAACCCCTAAAGGAAATTGAAGGGAGATCTTTAGTCTTGGAGGTGAATTCGACTTTCGAGATGGATCAATCGGCTTTTTTCGAGTAGTTCCTTGCTTCCTACTCTCTGTCTCTCTTTTCTCCCCCTTTAGGGTCTTTTAAATAGGCTTTAAAATGCTTTCCAACCCTCAAAATTTCCTTTTTCTGAATAGAACTTGACTTGGGCTCGACAGGGACACACCCGTGTTCAGGTTGTTTTAAGCTATGTTCAATCCTGCTAGAATGGCACGGGCGTGTGTTATACCCGTGTGAGGAAGTCCAGGCCGTGTTGATTTCCCATGTCGGCCCATTTTCTTCGTTTTCGGCCCGTTTCTTGCTCTACTATGCTCACCTAAGTATAGAACATGAAATTAAAGGATTAGGAGCATCGAATTCACCAAATCTAAGGAGAAATCATTCATAATTGTGTTAAGCATGGGAAAATAATATGTATAAATTATGGTTTATCACCTCCTGTGTCACCACGTAGGATGAATATACTTGATGAGGGTGTTGGCCCTCTAATGGAGGCTATGATTAGAGCATTTCAAAGGATTGCTGGTGCTAACCCTACTCCTATACATTCCAATACTGCAGCTATTAATCGAGGGTTGTTGCTTGAGCATCTACGAGTGTTTGGTGGTAAAAAGTTTTCTAGAGTGAAAGGGACCAATCTAACCGTAGCAGACTATTGGCTTAAAGGAGTTAAAAGGATCCTCAACCAGATGTCCTATTTTGATGAAGAGAAACTGGGTTGTACTGTGTCCCTATTCGACGATGAGGCTCATCGTTGGTGGAATACTATGAAGAGAGGTACTACTGTAGACCGTTTAACTTGGGATTATTTACTAGAAGTGCTTAAAAGGAAGTTTATGGGCAAACAATACATGAAAGCTCATAAACGAGAATTTTTGAATTTGGTTCAAGGTGATTTGTCAATGGCTAATTATATGTTAGAGTTTGTGCAACTTAGTTAGTATGCTTTTGAGATGGTTCTTACTGAAAAGGACCGATGAAAAAGGTTTTGTTTTGGCCTTAATCACGAGATTCAATTTTATAAGTTGGCTAAGTTGGCTAAAAAAGCCAAGTTGTTAAGGAAACATTGGCTGAGACACTGTGTTTTATGGTAATTGAAACTGGGAAGAGAATTTTCAATGGTGCATCTGGACAACTGCCCAATAAAGGGCGTGATAATTAGAGTTTTGGTAGAGATTCGAGACGTGGGTTTTGACCGAGTCAGTGTAAGTAGTAGAGTAGTGTTGTGGTTAGTACTGGAAGTTCATAGGGTGGTTCTAGATGGCCACTTTGCGTGCATTGTGAGCGTAGGCATCTTGAAGAATGTCGTAAACTGACATGTAGATGTTTTAATTATGGCTCTAAGGAGAACTTGTTGAGGGACTGTCCAAACAAAGTTGAGGTTTCATAGACTTAGAGTTGGCACCTAGTTCTGTGCCTACTAGAGGTCGTGGTCGCGGTAGAGGTAATGAGAGATCAGTTGGGCAGTGAGTTGTCACTCATATTGTAGCTACTTAGGTTGACTCTAGAGGTTCAGCTCGAGTTTATGTTGTTAGGGAGTCACAAGATTAGGATTCGATCGACGTTATTGTAGGTACTTTAACTTTGCAGTCTATTTCATTATTCTCTTTGGTTAATTCTGGTTCTACGCATTTGTACGTCTTGAGTGAATTGATGTGTAAGTTTGAGATTCTTGTAGACTATTGGTTTAGGTATGACTATTATTGGCTCTTTTGGTGATAGTTTGGTGGTGAATCAAGTATACAGTTGGTGTCCCCTTATGATTCAAGGGCATGTTTTCTCTGTAGACCTTATGAAATTGCCTTTTTTTACAGATTTGATATGATTCCCGGCATGTATTGGTTAACTGAACATAAGACTAAGGTGGATTTTGGAATGAAACGAATCACTTTGTGGAAGAGTGATAGGTTGGAAATTGTAGTTGTTGGTGAAAGACCTGAATTTTTGTCTAACGTGGTTTTGGCTATCAAGGCTGAGAAGATGATAGGGAAAGGGTGTGAAGCTTATCTGGCTTATGTGATGAACCCAATTAGTAAAGAATTTAGAGTTCAAGATATCCGTACCATTAAGGATTTTCCTAATATGATTCCAAAAGAATTACCTAATTTGCCACCGAAACGTAAAGTGAAGTTTGGTATTGAGTTCTTTCCTGGTACGACACTGGTTCCTATTGCGCCCTATCGCATGGCACCAAAAGAGCTTAAAGATTTAAATATTTAGTTGCAAGAGTTGCTTGACAGAGGATTCATTCGACCGAGTGTATCTCTATAGGGTGTACCGATTTTGTTTGTGAAGAAGAAGGATGGTACGTTTAATTGTGTATCGACTATAGTTAGTTAAATAAGTTGACAATCAAGAATAACTATCCTTGGCCTGAAATTGATGATTTGTTAGCTGAACTTCAAGTGAAGCCAATTTTGTCTCAGCAAATTAAGGAGAAACAGTCGTTAGATAGGGAATTGTTAAAAAGGATTCGACAGGTTGAATAAGTTGTAAGGAGAGATTTTGATGTTGATAGTTATGGTATGTTGAAATTTCGAAGGAGATTGTGTGTGCCGCATGACGTGGATTTGAGATAGGCGATCCTTACTGAAGCTCATAATAGCCCTTACACTATGCATCCTGGAAGTGGTAAAATGTATCATGATCTCTAAGAGATATATTAGTGGCTTGGTTTGAAGCGTGATGTTACAGATTTTGTGATTCGATGTTTGGTTTGCTAGAAGGTGAAAGCAGAACATCAGTATCCTTCAGGTTTGTTGAAACCGATTGTGATTCTTGAATAGAAGTAGGAAAGGATCACCATGGACTTCGTCTCAGGTTTGCCTTTGACCTAGACGAAGATGAACTCAGTGTGGGTAATAGTTGATTGGTTTTTGAAGAGTGCACATTTCTTGGCAGTGCGTACTAATTATACTTTGCAAAAGTTGGTAGAGTTGTATATTGTCAAAATTCTATGTATTCATGGAGTTCCAATTTCTATTATTTTAGATAGGGATCCCTGTTTTACTTCTAGGTTCGAGAAGAGTTTGCAATAGGCTTTGGGATCAAAGCTTAGTTTTAGTACAACTTATCACCCTAGACAGATGGGCAGTCTGAAAGGGTAATCCAAGTTTTAGAGGATATGTTGCATAGCTGTGTGATTGAGTTCAATGGTAGTTGGGAGCGATATTTGCCGTTAGTAGAATTTTCCTACAACAACAGTTTTCAGTCGAGTATTCAAATGGCACCATTTGGAGCATTGTATGGTAGAAAGTGTAGGACTACTTTGTGTTGGACGAAATTGGATGTAATGCGGGTTGTTGTACCGGATTTGGTTCGAGAGATTGAAGAGAAAGTGAAGTTGATCTATGAAAGGTTAAAAGTAGCATGGGATAGGCAAAAATCTTATGCTAAATTGAAACATCGTGACATCGAGTTTAATGTTGGAGACAAGGTGTTTTTGAAAGTTTCACCTTGGTAAAAAGTTTTGAGGTTTGGTAGGAAGGGTAAATTAAGTCTAAGATATGTTGGACCTTATAAAGTTGTTAAGAGGATTGGTTCAGTAGCTTATCAACTCAAGTTGCTACTTGAACTTGAGCGAATCCATGATGCTTTCCATGTGTTTATGTTACAGGAGTATCATTCAGACCTATCGCGCATCGTGCCAATGGAGGAGATTGAAGTGCGAACTGGTCTCACTTATGAGGAGGAGTCGATTAAGATCTTGGCTTATGAAAAGAAGGGTTTGCAAAATAAAAGAGTTCCATAGGTTAAAATTTTGTAACGTAACAAGTTTTGTGGCGTAAGAAGCTGAAGATGCAATGAAATAACAATATCCCTATTTGTTTAGCTCAAGTAAATTTTAGGATGAAATTCTTTTTTAGAGGGGAGAGTTGTCACACCCCAAAATTGATTTTAGAAGTCTTAAGGGTAATTTAGGGATTTTAGATCGAAATAGGCTCAAGAACTTTGAAGTATGGTAACCCAAAAATATATTCGACTATGGCTTTTTGAAAGTTAAATCAATTTTTGAAAATTATGTAGAAAAGACCTTTACTTTTAAAATGTGGACTGTTTTGAGAAAATGGGTTAAAATTAGGAGTACCACAAATGTAAATGTACAGAAGTTTAAATATTGCCCTATTTTTTTGTCCCCACTAGCAGGAAACTCAAGAAAGTTTTTCACCTCACCCTCTTTGTCGTCCCTTGAAATCCCCAAGCACCATTCACCTATTTTGATATCCCAAACTTTAATTCTTTTCGTTTTCATTAACTGCATTAAACTTCTCTAGATTTCCAAAATAAGCACCAAAAACACCATTAAATTCCAATGGCGTTCAATTTGTGGGATTCTCAGATTTACTATCAAATGTTTGTTCTTTCCCCAACTAAGGTAATGTTTTATTTTCCTATTAGTTCGTAATGTAATCTAGCTATTTAAATTAAGTTTTAAGTTAATTAAATCGAAGGTTTTGTGTAAATGTCAGAATTTGGGGCGTTAATGGTGGAATTCGAGTTTTTAATGAAATTGATGTTTCAAAGTGTTTTTCAACTTGTTTTAAAGTGGTTAAAACGTTTCTAAAAACTTAAAGTTTCGTTAAAAAATTTTAATTTTTGTTAAGTTTTCATGAAAAATGGCCATTATACGTTGAAATTTCGGAACCATGATTTTGAGCAATTTTGTGTGGTATGAAGGGTAGGAATCATTTTTGGATAAATAATTAGATGGTTGGAATCGATTTTTGGCAAAGGGGAATGAGTAAGGATTAAGATATTTGAGTTTCGAAGTTGCAAGTCGAAATTTTTAGTTCTAAAAGAGGAAGAAATGCTAGACCTGCATTTTTTATTGTTTGGGTGTGTTTTATAGTTGTAAATTAATTATGTTTGTTGTGGGGTTAATTTTAGTGAAGATTCAGAACCATTGGATGTAACACCCTAAACCCAGCCTAGACGTCTAGACTAAGTCCAGAGAGTTACGTCAACGATACTAAGATCACCACATTTATAACGTATTCAGAATGAACCATTTACTACATAACATCCAACACAACAATAAACTAAATATAAAGTCTTTTCAAACTTCATAATATTTTACAAAATGAAATTTCCTAATGGTAGTATTTAGAAAAATGATAAAATCTTGACCGAGCACCGGCGGTGCCAACCCGTTCAAGTCTGGAACCACCTGAAATGCAATCAGTAACAGAATAAGTTATGAACTCATTGCATAAAAGAAGTTCATTCAAGTGAAATACAGTTGAAAGATTATTCTCGAATCGCGAGATTTAATTAAGCAACAGAAGTCATTCCGGTTCAGATATAGAACAATTTAGTTACAAAAGCAGAAGTAATTCAGTTTTATTTACAAAGCAAATTAGTTTCATATGCAAGTTTTCCTACCCCCAACCTTTACACACCATCATTGGCCATCCCAACACAGCATTAAGGGCATTCAATGCCCATCCTACCTACACACCATATAGTGTTTGTTTGACACGTTTACAGAGTCACAACTTAGTTGCCCAAATCAGAATGTCTCAAAGCGCTAGATTTAGAGTTATTTACATTGTGGCTTAGCCAGTAGTTCAGAGTAGAGTACTTTCTTCTTCACAATATCCTAACCTGTAACACCCCTAACCCATATCTGTCACCGGATTAGGGTCATGAGGCATTACCGATCATATAACAATTTATACAATTATGCATTATAAATTACAGTTCAACATTAATATCACATTAATGGGTATAATCATTTCATATATCAGAACTTAAAAATTTTATCAATCGTCACATAATATAAATAAAATATATTTCAAAGTACATCAGCATGGTATTTCGGCTTTGCATGGTATTAAATAAGGAACATCTTTGGTGTTGACTGGATTGACTTACTGAATAATTTCTTACGCGAGTCTTTAGCTTCAAAATTAGCTTTTCTCTTCTCTTTCCCGAGCTCTTCAGCTTTGCAAGCTCGTTCAACCAGTACTACGATCTCTTTTATCTCAAGTACGCCAACTAACAGTTTAATGTCTTCATTCAGCCCATCTTCGAATCTTTTACACATTATGGCTTCGGTGGAAACACACTCTCGGGCATACCGACTGAGACTCATAAATTTCTACTCATACTCTGTCACGGTCATATGAACCTGTTTCAGCTCTAAAAATTCTTTTTGCTTCTGATCAATAAATTTCTGGCTGATATACTTCATACGAAATTCTACCTGAAAGAATTCCCAGGTCACCCTCTCTCTCGAAACAACTGATACTAGGGTATTCCACTAGTGATTAGCTGTAACTCGAAGCAAAGATATGACACACTACAAACATTCATCTGGGGTACAGGACAACTCATCAAACACACGGCTAGTATTATGAAGCCAGAACTCAGCCCGCTCAGCATCATCATCATCAGTAGCTTTAAACTCTTCAGCCTCATGTTTTCTGATTTTGTCAACAGGTGGCTTATACAATCTCAACGGATCACTTACTTGAGGTACAGTAGGCATCAAAGATGGATTAGTCGGGGGTGGAGGTTGTTGTGCAGCCGAGTTAGCCCAGATATACTGAGTAAACTAGTCATTCAACATTTGGTAAAAGGCTTGTCTAGCCTCTCCTTCCTGGTTACTCGAAATCGGTCGAGAATCTACTGGCGCTGTCCCTTGCGCGGAAGTAGAGGCTACACTCTCGATATCATCAGCTACAACTCTATCGGGATCCATTTACTATATGAAAATACATTTTCAAATGTCAGAAGTCATCTCACTATCCCAGTATATAATATGGCATGTATAGCTAGACTCACACACGCTACATAGTCCTAGAACCGACTAAACCGTAGCTCTGATACCAATAAAATGTAAAACCCCTAACCCGTATCCATCGTCGAATTAGGGTCATGAGGCATTACCGATCATATTACAATTTATACAATTATGCATTATAAATTACAGTTCAACATTAATATCACATCAATGGGTATAATCATTTCATATATCAGAACTTAAAAATTTTATCAATCATCACATAATATAAATAAAATATATTTCAAAGTACATCAGCATAACTTATACATATACCGAACATATGACCCATCAATATCTTTATCGTTGAATATTAGACCTAATCTTAAATAAGCCGTGCGCTTGCATAAGTTATACATTAATGGGAAAATAAATTTCATTATTAACCTCTTTATTCCTACATGTAGCATCATACTGTTAATATATATGAAATTCATATTTTGTACATTAATAAGATTTAATGAATCCATTCGAACATATATATATGCATGCATAAATAAAGACATCTAACATCTTCGGATAGAGCTTAATAGCAATTCATACTTGTAGTTCAATAAATAACTAATATGTAAGAGATGTAACATGTTACATAAAGGTCAGGTACATTACAAAATTTTTAACTAAACCACTTTCGGACACAAATAACAACTTCAGCATAAACTCGTAATATAACTAAATGAAATCTTATATCATAATTTAGCAAACAATTGCACATACAATTTATTTCAATATAACATAACCGAATATGCCTTGAGGTTTAAATACTAGTTCGTATTTGCCATAGGTTCCAAAGCCACACTTTAATAAGTGAATTCATACCAAGTAAATGACAAAAACAATCATGGAACATTTTCCTTATTTAATAGCATGCAAAGCCGAATTACATTATTTAATCCACACGCTTATTCAAAATTTCCATCACCGAATTATCAAACCAATCTCATAAATCATTATTACTAAAAGCATATTAGATCAAGACCAAGTATAATAAACCAAATTCACATGCATACTTTATCTTAGTATAATACATATCTAAGTTAACCACTTTCATACCACATCCAAGGTTTATAATCAAATTCAATACTCAAACGCATACCATAATTACTTCCAATCCCTGGCACATTGCATAATAATTGAAAACGACCTCAAACCATCGTCTAGTCAAACCAAACTCAAACATAACACTTAAGCCATTTTCATTACATAAAATACTTACCACGAATCAAACCATAATCAAGCATAATCGCATATATCAAAACCAAGATCATAAAATATTATAACTAAGCACACATAAAAATCAAATTTAAACATAAATAGCAAGCTATTTTCGCATGGCTTTTAATACATAACCAAAATCAACATTTCAAAAATACGTTCCAGCCTATACATGCCATAATTTAAGTTTAGGTAATAAGGTACCAAAATAGTAGATAGTGTGATGAACTTGGCTGACAATCCCTGAGCTTGTAGCTTGACTCCAAAATCTATAAAACAAAGTAACATAACACAATAAGTAAACTATCACAGCTTAGTAAGTCATAAGCAAATAAATAACTTAATAACATATTCAACTTGATTAAGCTAACCGAATTATAATATTATTATCAATGCTTAATCTTAAATCTACAAATGAGATAAAATAATACATTCCATGCACCATTATTACCTTGGCCGAATATTCACCTAAACTATTTAATCAAAAGTCATTTAATTTCCAGTCCAAAATGTCACTATATAAACAAGCATACATATATATATTTATATAAGCTCAAGAATCATTATATGACATTTTGCACACATATTTCCTATTCGACTAAATAAACATAGTCACACATAGGCATATTCACATAGTTAAAATCTCTTTAATAAAACTTAAGTTACTCATCTTCAAAGTCGAATTCACATACCATATTCGCACATAAACATTATTAGTTTCATACACAATTTGTAACATACATAAAATATCTTACTTACCTCATTCCCATAGATAATAGATTATTTAATACTTGGTCTTTCAGCTTATATTTCGTATTTATTCACAACTTATCGATGCCCGATGAACCATTCGAAATTGGGTAAGACACTTGGATAATCACACATATATCGTACAATGCCAACGTCCCAGACGTGGTCTTACATGTAATCACATATTGATGCCATTGTCCCAGACAGGGTCTTACTCGTACACATATATCGGAACCCTATGTCATGAGATATGTATCCTAACTATTCCTAAGGTTCATACGCAGCTTTCGAACATCATAACTTGGTCAAAACAAATTCGAAAATGTGGTAGCTAAGTTTGCTCATATTCGGCCATAGCATATATAAATTAAAACATATCGTACCAGCATATATTTTTAGCATTTAACTACAATTAAGTACGTCTATTTGCTTATAAACTTACCTCGGGCAATGAAAACCCGATACGGATCGACTAGTCGGCAACTTTCGTTTTCCTCCGATCTAAATCCGATTTCTCTGGTTCTTGATCTAAACATATTCAAATTAAGCTCATTCAAACATATTTTCATTCAATTTAGTCCAAAAACACATAAATGAGTAAATTAAAATTACCCCTGACATTTACAATTTTTACACTTTAGTCCCCATTACACAAAACACAAAATATAAATAATTTCCCTATACTCATGTTGGGCCAAATTTTACCCATTACTATACAAGTCCATATATTTCATTTATTTCACATTTTAGTCCCTCAAATTATTATTTTTACAATTTAGTCCTAACTACTCAAAATTATCAAAAACTCCAATACAAAATATGTTAATCTAAAACATATCTTTCATTTTTCATCATCAAAAAACAAAAATCACAATCTCTCAACAATGGCATAACTCAAAATATTCACCAGAATAAAAAATTAAAGCATGGGTCTTGAATATTACTAAGCAACGATCTCAAAAATGTAGAAACTATCAAAAACTGAACAAAAACGAACCTTGATTGAGCTTGAATAAATGCCGAACCCTAGCTTGGTTTCTTCCTTTTTCTTTTTTTTTAACTTTCGACTAAGAGAAAAAATAATGAACATGGCTTTATTAATTTATGTTTTATGTTATATTATAACTTAACTTTTTAATTTACATCTTTAACCTTAAATAAAACATTATACTATAATTTATATTATGTCCACTACCGTCCAATTCACTTAGTATTGGGCTAATTGCAATAGAAAGGCTTCCATTTAAAAAGCTAGGTGCAATTCATCCCCTTTTAGAAATAACCACCTAATTTTCATTTTACGCGATTAATTCCTTTTATTTAATCAGACACTCAAACGACAAAATAAAACCAAGAAAATTTCACAGATATAAATTCACACAAAATAAACACAGAAAATAATTTTTAAATATTTTTCTGACTCAGATTCGTGGTCCCGAAACCAACGTTCCGATTAGGGTCTAAATCGGGCTGTTACAACCCTCCCCCTTAGGGATTTCTGTCCCCGAAAATCTTACCGGTGAATAGGTTCGGATAGCGTTCTCTCATTACATCTTCTGGTTCCCACGTTGCTTCCTCAACTCCGTGTTTACACCATAATACTTTAACTAATGGAATTTTCTTATTTCGTAACTCTTTAATCTCACGAGTCAGAATGCGAATTGGTTCTTTTTCGTACGTCATATCGGGCTTAATCTCGATCTCAGACGGACTAATCACATGTGAAGGGTTAGACCGATATCTACGGAACATCGATACATGGAATACATTGTGGATCTCTTCTAACTCAGGTGGCAACACTAGTCTGTAAGCAACTGGCCCGATACGCTCTATAATTTCATACGGCCCAATAAATCTCGGACTCAATTTGCCTTTACGACCAAATCTGAGTATTTTCTTCCACAGTGAGACTTTCAAGAAGACTTTATCTCCGATCTGAAACTCTATATCTTTACATTTCAAGTCCGCATATGATTTTTGACGATCTGATGCTGCTTTTAGACTTTCACGGATCACTTTCACTTTCTGTTCAGTTTCTCTGATCAAGTCAACCGCATGTATCTTATTTTCACTGAGCTCAATCCAATACAATGGTGTACGACATTTATGGCCGTACAAAGCCTCATAAGGTGCCATTTTGATACTCGATTGAAAGTTGTTATTATACGCAAATTCAATCAGAGGTAGGTATCGTTTCCACGTACCTTCGAACTCGAGAATGCAACATCTCAACATATCCTCAAGTATCTGAATGATTCGCTCAGACTGGCCATCTGTTTACGGATGGAAAATAATACTGAAATGTAATTTTGTACCTAGTGCATCTTGCAGTTTCTTCCAAAACCGCGATGTAAACCTCGGATCTCTATTCGAAACAATAGATATAGGCACACCATATAATCTCACAATATGAGAAATATACAATTCAGCCAGCTTATCCAGCAAGTAGTCTGTATGTATCGGGACAAAATGAGCTGATTTAGTCAATCTATCTACAACAACCCAGATTGCATCTTTCTTGCTTGGTGTCAATGGTAAACTAGATACAAAATCCATCGTGACTCTGTCCCACTTCCACTCAGGTATCATAATAGGCTGAAGTAATCCAGAAGGCACCTGATTTTCAGCTTTTACTTGTTGACAAACTAAACATCTTACAGCAAAGTCAGAAATATCTTGTTTCATACCATGCCACCAATAAAGCTGTTTCAGATCATTATACATCTTTGTACTACCTGGGTGAATAGATAATCAACTGTTGTGAGCTTCATTCATAATCATCTGAATCAACTCTGTATTTCTTGGGACACATATCTAGTTTCTGAATCTCAAACAACCATCAGCATTAACTCTGAATTCTGAATTGGTATCTGTATCACGCTGAGCTCGTTTTGCTAATAATTCATTATCAACCTTCTGGGCATCACAAATTTGTTGAACAAATAACGGTCTTGCTTTCAATTCAGCTATTATTGAACCATCATCAGACATAACCATATGTGCATTCATAGCACGTAAAGCAAACAGTGATTTTCAGCTTAAAGCATAAGCAACAATGTTAGCCTTTCCTGGGTGATATCAATCACAAGCTCATAGTCTTTTAACAATTCTAACCATCAGCGTTGTCTCAAATTTAGATCTTTCTGAGTCATTAAGCACTTTAGGCTTTTATGATCCGAATAAACATGACATTTCTCATCGAACAAATAGTGGCGCCATATCTTTAATGCAAACACAATAACTGCCAATTTTAAGTCTTGTGTCGGATAGTTTCTTTCATGTGGCTTCAACTGTCTCGAGGCATAAGCTATAACTCTGCCTTCCTGCATCAAAACACAGCCCAAACCATTTAAATATGCATTACTATAAATAACAAATTCTTTACCCGATTCTGGCTGAACTAGCACTGGAGCTTCAATCAGAAGGGCTTTCAACTGATCAAAGCTTTTCTGACACTTCTCTGACCACTCGAATTTAACATCTTTCTGTAATAGCTTCGTCATCGATGCTGCAATCATAGAAAAACCTTTCATGAACCGTCTATAATAACCAGCAAGTCCCAGAAAACTTCAGACTTTATAAACATTCCTCGGAGGCTTCCACTCGAGTATAGCTGAGATTTTGCTTAAATCAACCCGAATACCAGATGCTGACACCACTTGACCTAGAAAATTGACTTCACTTAACCAGAACTCACATTTACTTAACTTCGTATATAACTGCTTATCTCGTAAAGTCTGTAACACAAGTCTCAGATGCTCAGCATGTTCAACTTTGTCACGAGAGTAGATCAAAGTGTCATCTATAAACACAACTACAAACTGGTCTAGATATGGTTTGAAGATTCAATTCATTAAATCAATGAAAATAGCAGGTGCATTAGTGAGTCTGAATGGCATAACTAAAAACTTATAGTGTCCGTACCTCGTTCGAAAAGCAGTCTTTGGCACATTAGAGTCTTTAACTCTCAACTGATAATAGCCCGATCTCAAATCTATTTTAAAAAACACTGTAGCCCCTGTCAGTTGATCGAACAGATCATCAGTCCATGGCAAAGGATACTTATTCTTTATAGTCACCTTATTAAGCTGTCTATAATCAATACACATTCTCATAGTTCCATCTTTCTTTTTCACAAACAACACAGGTGCACCCCATGGAGAGAAACTTGGTCGCACGAAACCTCTATCTGTCAATTCTTGCAACTGAGCTTTCAATTTTTTTAAATCGGTAGGTGCCATTCTATACAGAGCTATGGATATCAGAGTTGTCCCAGGCATTAACTCAATACCAAACTCTACTTCTCTAATAGGTGGCAAACTCGGTAATTCTTCAGGAAATACATTTGGATACTCACATACAACAAGTACTAATTCTATTTTTCTCTCATCCACTTTACTGTCAAGCACGTAGGAAAAATAAGCTTGACACCCTTTTCTCACATATTTCTGAGCTAGCATCGAAGAAATTACTTTTGGTAAACCATACAAATCACAAGATTCAATCTGAATAATCTCATCTTTCTGACTCTGCAAACTAATAGTCTTTCTCTTACAATTTACAACAACATCATGCAAAGTTAACCAGTCCATACCCAAAATTATATCAAACTCGTCAAATGGCAAAAACATCAAATCAGCCGGAAAGCATGAATCTCGAACCATCAAAGGGAAATTCTTACATACTTTGTCAACCATAACACATCGACCCAAGGGGTTTGACACTTTAATCACAAACTCTATAGACTCAACAGGTATGGTCTTGTTGAATACTAAAGTCTCACAAACATAAGAATGAGTAGAACTAGGATCAATCAATGCAATTACATTAGTATCATAGAGAGTGAATATACCAGTAATGACATCTGGGGACGAAGCCTCCTCACGTGCACGTATAGCATAGGCTCTGGCAAGTTCACGAGTCTTAGATCTATTTGCTGTATCTTTAGTTCCTCTCTGACTGTCGCTCGCATTACCCATATTTCTAGGTGGTCTACCTCGAGTCACAGTATTACCCGATCTCTTGTTCTGTACTGGATTTTCTTCAGCTAACCCTAAGCAATCTCGAATATAGTGATCCATCATTCCGCATTTAAAATAGGCCCGATAGTGCAATCTGCAACTACCAAGATGTCGTTTACCATAATGCTCACACTCAGGTTGATTAGATCTAATATTACCCACACTGGCTACAGAAGCAGCTCTAGAGCTAGCAGGTGATCTATTCTGATCCCGTCTTGAGTAACCCGAAGTGGCTCTAGAACGACTGAAATCATCTTGGAACTTCTTTGGTGTTGACTGGACTGATTTACTGAAAAATCTCTCACGCGAGTCTTTAGGTTCAAAATGAGCTTTTCTCTTCTTTTTCCCGAGCTATTCAGCTTTATAGGCTCGTTCAACCAGTACTGCGAACTCTTTTATCTCAAGTATGCCAACTAACAGTTTAATGTCTTCATTCAGCCCATCTTTGAATCTTTTACACATTATAGCTTTGGTGGAAACACACTCTCGGGCATACCAACTGAGTCTCACAAATTTCCGCTCATACTCTGTCACAGTCATCCGACCCTGTTTCAGCTCCAAAAATTCATTTTGCTTCTAATCAATAAATCTCTGGCTGATATACTTCTTACAGAACTCTGCCTGAAAGAATTCCCAGGTCACCCTCTCTCTCGGAACCACTGATACTAGGGTATTCCAACAGTGATAAGCTGTATCTCGAAGCAAAGATATGGCACACTTCAAACATTCATCTGGAGTACAGGACAACTCATCAAACACACGGATAGTATTATGAAGCCACAACTCAGGCCGCTCAGCATCATCATCATCAGTAGCTTTAAACTCTTCAGCCCTATGTTTTCTGATTTTGTCAACAGGTGGCTTATACAATCTCAACGGATCACTTACTTGAGGTACAGCAAGCATCGAAGATGGATTAGTCGGGGGTGGAGGTTGTTTTGCAGTCGGCTTAGTCTGGATATACTAAGTAAACCAGTCATTCATCATTTGGTAAAAGGCTTGTCTAGCCTCTCCTTCTTGGTTACTCGAAATTGATCGAGAATCTACTGGCACTGTCCCTTGCGTAGGAGCAGGCACTACACTCTCGACATCATCAGCTACAGCTCTATCAGGATCCATTTACTATATGAAAACACATTTTCAAATGTCAGAAGTCATCTCACTATCGCAGTATATAATATGGCATGTATAGCTAGACTCACACACGCTACATTAGTCCTAGAACCGACTAAACCGTACCTCTGATACCAATAAAATGTAAAACCCCTAACCCGTATCCATTGTCGAATTAGGGTCATGAGGCATTACCAATCATATTACAATTTATACAATTATGCATTATAAATTACAGTTCAACATTAATATCACATCAATGGGTATAATCATTTCATATATCAGAACTTAAAAATTTTATCAATCATCACATAATATAAATAAAATATATTTCAAAGTACATCAGCATAACTTATACATATACCGAACATATGACCCATCAATATCTTTATCGTTGAATATTAGACCTAATCTTAAATAAGCCGTGCGCTTGCATAAGTTATACATTAATGGGAAAATAAATTTCATTATTAACCTCTTTATTCCTACATGTAGCATCATGCTGTTAATATATATGAAATTCATATTTTGTACATTAATAAGATTTAATGAATCCATTCGAACATATATATATGCATGCATAAATAAAGACATCTAACATCTTCGGATAGAGCTTAATAGCAATTCATACTTGTTAAATAAATAACTAATATGTAAGAGATGTAACATGTTACATAAAGGTCAGGTACATTACAAAATTTTTAACTAAACCACTTTCGGACACAAATAACAACTTCAGCATAAACTCGTAATATAACTAAATGAAATCTTATATCATAATTTAGCAAACAATTACACATACAATTTATTTCAATATAACATAACCGAATATGCCTTGAGGTTTAAATACTAGTGCGTATTTGCCCTAGGTTCCAAAGCCACACTTTAATAAGTGAATTCATACCAAGTAAATGACAAAAACAATCATGGAACATTTTCCTTATTTAATAGCATGCAAAGCCGAATTACATTATTTAATCCACACGCTTATTCAAAATTTCCATCACCGAATTATCAAACCAATCTCATAAATCATTATTACTAAAAGCATATTAGATCAAGACCAAGTATAATAAACCAAATTCACATGCATACTTTATCTTAGTATAATACATATCTAAGTTAACCACTTTCATACCACATCCAAGGTTTATAATCAAATTCAATACTCAAACGCATACCATAATTACTTCCAATCCCTGGCACATTGCATAATAATTGAAAATGACCTCAAACCATCGTCTAGTCAAACCAAACTCAAACATAACACTTAAGCCATTTTCATTACATAAAATACTTACAACAAATCAAACCATAATCAAGCATGATCGCATATATCAAAACCAAGATCATAAAACATTATAATTAAGCACACATAAAAATCAAATTTAAACATAAAAAGCAAGCCATTTTTGCATGGCTTTTAATACATAACCAAAATCAACATTTCAAAAATACGTTCCAGCCTATATATGCCATAATTTAAGTTTAGCTAATAAGGTACCAAAATAGTGATGAACTTGGTTGACAATCCCTGAGCTTGTAGCTTGACTCCAAAATCTATAAAACAAAGTAACATAACACACAGAGTAAGCTATTACAGCTTAGTAAGTCATAAGCAAATAAACAACTTAATAACATATTCAAATTGATTAAGCTAACAGAATTATAATATTATTATCAATGCTTACTCTTAAATCTACAAATGAGATAAAATAATACATTTCATGCACCATTATTACCTTGGCCAAATATTCACCTAAACTACTTAATCAAAAGTCATTTAATTTCCAGGCCAAAATGTCACTATATAAACAAGCATACATATATATATTTGAATAAGCTCAAGAATCATTATATGACATTTTGCACAAATATTTCCTATTTGGCTGAATAAACACAGTCACACATAGGCATATTCACATAGTTAAAAATCTCTTTAATAAAACTTAAGTTACTCATCTTCAAAGTCGAATTCACATACCATATTCGCACATAAACATTATTAGTTTCATACACAATTTGTAACATACATAAAATAGCTTACTTACCTTATTCCCATAGATAACAGATTATTTCATACCTGGTCTTTCAGCTTATATTTCCTATTTATTCTTAACTTATCGATGCCCGATAAACCATTTAGAATTGAGTAGGACACTCGGATAATCACACATATATCGTACGATGCCTACGTCCCAGACGTGGTCTTACATGTAATCACATATCGATGCCACTATCCCAGACAGGGTCTTACACGCACACATATATCGGAGTCGCATATCGATGCCATGGTCTTACTCGCACACATATATCGGAACCCTATGTCATGACATATGTATCCTAACTATTCCTAAGGTTCATAAGGGGCTTTCAGACGTCGTAACTTGGTCAAAACAAATTCGAAAATGTGGTAGCTAAGTTTGCTCATATTCGGCCATAGCATATATAAATTAAAACATTTCATACCAGCATATATTTTTAGCATTTAACTACAATTAAGTACGTCTATTTGCTAGTAAACTTACCTCGGACAACAAAAAATCGGTACGGATCGACTAGTCGACAACTTTCGTTTTCTCCTGATCCAAATTTGATTTCTTTGGCTCTTGATCTAAACATATTCAAATTAAGCTCATTCAAACATATTTTCATTCAATTTAGTCCAAAACACATAAATGGGCAAATTACCATTTTACCCTTAACATTTAATATTTTTATAATTTAGTCCCTATTGCACAAAACACAAAATATACAAAATTTCCCTATACTCATGTTGGGCCAAATTTTACTCATTACTATACAAGTCCATATATTTCATTTATTTCACATTTTAGTCCCTCAAATTATTATTTTTGCAATTTAGTCCTAATTACTCAAAATTATCAAAAACTCCAATACAAAATATGTTAATCTAAAACATATCTTTCATTTTTCATCATCAAACAAAAAAAAATCACAATCTCTCCACAATGGCATAACTCAAAATATTCACCAAAATCAAAAATTAAAGCATGGGTCTTAAAGATTACTAAGCAACGATCTCAAAAACGTAGAAATTATCAAAAACTGAACAAAAACGAACCTTGATTGAGATTGAATATATGCCGAACCCTAGCTTGGTTTCTTCCTTTTTCTTTGTTTTAACATTCAGCCAAGAGAAAAAATAATGAACATGTTTTTGTTAATTAATGTTTTATGTTATATTATAACTTAACTTTTTAATTTACATTTTTAACCTTGAATAAAACATTATACTATCATTTATATTATGTCCACTACCGTCCACTTCACTTAGTATTGGGATAATTGCAACAGAAAGGCTTCCATTTAAAAGGCCAGGTGCAATTCAGCCTCTTTTAGAAATAACGACCTAATTTTCATTTTACGCGATTAAGTCCTTTTATTTAATCAGGCACTCAAACGACAAAACAAAATCATGAAAATTTCAAAGATATAAATTCACACAAAATAAACACAGAAAATAATTTTTAAATATATATCTGACTCGAATTCATGGTCCCGAAACCACCATTCCGATTAGGGTCTAAATCGGGCTGTTACACAACCCAAATATATGCAGTATACAAATATCCATATTTACAGAGTGCAGTTCAATATCAAAAATAGCTATCATAGTACATATACAATTATGCTATACATATGTCAATCATAGAGTATCTGAGAGCCCTCATACAATCAAATTCAGATCATTCATACATTGAGGAGGTCAAGATCAGTGTCAGCCACACACACGGCCTTAGAGAAACGAGATTCGAACCCGATTTATATGCCACACGGCCTAGAGACACGCCCATTTCTTTGCCCGTGTCCTCTGCTCATGTGGTTCCAAAACATAAACAGTGAGTTACACGGCCTGGACACACGCCTGTATCCTTTCCCGTGTGCCTCACACGGCCTAGGCACAAGCCCATGTCCCTAGCCGTGTGGTCCTAAATCACAAACAGAGAGTTACATGGCCTGGACACAAGCTCGTGCCCTTGCCTGTGTGGCACCAAGAAAATGAGTAGTGAGTTACACAGCCTCGACACACACTCGTGTTCCTTGCCCATGTGAACCCTGCACTAATATGGCCACACACGGCCTGGACACAAGCCCGTGTACCTTGCCTGTGTGGCCCCAAATTGATGAACAGTGAGTTACATAGCCTGTCACACAACTATGTGGCCTCACCAGCCAAGTTTTTTGGAGACCAAAATTCGCAAAAAATAGGATTTTTGACATGCACTTAATCTCGTTTGAAGTAGAATCAACACAGAGAAGTCCCAGAATTGATAACTCGAAAGTACTAACTTAGCACAACTCGCGAGAGATTACCTCCCTCCGTACTCACGCTTAAGGAAACAAAAATAATCAGCTATCCAAGAGTTTATACAAACAAGCAAAGAGTTCCCAATTTCACAACGTGACAGGAAATGAACGAAACTTCGCAGAGGTTTAAGATTTTCTGACAGAACTTACACAGAAATCCACCAACAATTGAAGAGTTTCACTAATTCCAATAATCACTTGTTGAATGTAATCAAAAGAGGAAATTTCGAAGGAGGAAAAGAAGGAAAAAAATAAAAGAGAAAGAGAAAGAGAAAGAGAAGAAGCATGGAAAGAAACGTTAAAACTATTGTCTTAACCACCATCCTATTTCCAACAACATGCAAAAATTTATCCTAACGCATATGCTGGGATTCAAACTCGTGTCCAGACAGGATACAGATAGATGCTTAACTAATGAACCAGCAGGCTCATTCTTGACACAACTTTACACAGAATTGCACTTAACTATATAACACAAGGATAGGTGTTGTTTAAAAGAAAATAACAAAACTTTTAACCATACAACTCGAACTCCAAACCTTAAACACAAATGCAGAGCACAAAACCAGAGATACAGAAATCTAATTACTGTAGTTTCTCGCAAAGAGGTTCTTAAAAAAATTTAGGGCGTTACAACTCTCCCCCTTAAAAGAAATTTCGGCCTCGAAATTTACCTTATTCAAATAGATACGTGTACTATTGCCAAAATGATTCTTCAGGTTCCCATGTGGCCTCCTCAATGCCATAGTTCTGCCACAGAACTTTTACTAAAGGAAAATTTTTCTTCATCAGTACTTTAACATCATGTTTCAAGATTTGAATAGGCTCCTCCTCGAATGCTAAATCCGGTCACAACTCGATCTCGTTGATAGAAACAATGTACGATAGATCAGATCAGTACTGCTTCAACATCGAAACCTAAAACACATCATGAATTTGTTGTAGTTCTGGTGGTAACTCTAACTGATATGTAAATGGCCCCACACGTTTCAAGATGCGGTAAGGCCAAATGAACCTCGGGCTCAGCTTGCCTTTGCATCCAAAATGGAAAACCTTTTTTCCACGGTGATACCTTTAAAAATACCTGATCACCTACAGAAAACTCGATGTCCCTTCTTTTAAAATTAGCATACAACTTCTGCAGATCAGAGGTGGCTTTCAAACAATCTCAAATCAATTTCATAGTGTTTTCAGTTTCCAAAACTAGCTCAAGACCAAGAACTTACCGTTCACTTATTTTTGTCCAACATAACAGAGTACGACACCTACAACCCTACAAGGCCTCATAGGGTCCCATCTAAATACTATACTGGAAGTTGTTATTGTACGCAAACTTGGCCAATAGTAGATACTCCTCCCAACTACCCTGGAAGTCTATCAGACAACCCTGAAGCATATCCTCTAGAATCTGAATGAGTCACTCAGACTGTCCTTCAGTCTAAGGATGATACGCGGTACTAAAATTTAGTCAGGTGCCTAAAGCCTCATGAAGTTTCTTTCAGAACTAAGATGTGAATTGTGGATCTCTATTAGAGATAATTAAGACTGGAATCTCATGCAACCTTACAATATCAGCAATATACAATTTGGCCAACTTCGGTAGGGAGTAATTTGTTCTGATATGAATGAAATGGGCAAATTTGGTCAACCAATAAATGATGACCCAAACTGAATCTTTCTTAGTGGGGGTTAAAGGTAACCCACTAACAAAATCCATCGTTACCCGCTTCTACTTCCACTGAAGAATTTTAACTGGTTGAAGTAGACCAAAAGGCAACTGATGTTCAGCCTTAACCTTTTGGCACGTCAGATAGTGGGCACAAAGGCAACTACCTCTCGTTTCAGTCCGGGCCACGAATAGAGTTCTCAGAGGTCCCAATACATTTTTTCCCCTAGGATGCATAGTATAGGCACTACTATGCGCCTCCTGTAGGATAGACTGCCTCAACTCTTTCTCTTTAGGTACGCAAATCTGACTTTTGAAACACAATACCTTATCACTGTTCAAGCTAAAATCGAAAGTTTCGTTCGAATTAACATGTTGTGGTCGTTGAACTAAGGACTCATCAATTAACTGTTTAGCTCGAATTTGCTCAACCCAAGTCGATTTAACCTGTAATTTTGCTAACAATCCACCATCCTCAACCAAAATCAGACGAGCAAACATGGCTCTCAGATCAGTCATGGCCCTACGGCTAAGGGCATGAGCTACCATATTTGCCTTACCCCTGGTGATACTTTATTGTGCAGTCATAATCTTTAAGTAATTCAACCCACCTGCATTGTCGAAGATTTAACTCCTTTTGAGTTAACAAATATTTGAGACTCTTGTGATTAGTGTAAATGATACACCTTTCACCATACAGGTAGTGTCTCAAGGTTTTTAGAGCAAACACGACCACGACCAACTAAAGATCATGTGTAGGATAGTTACCGTCGTGTGTCTAAAGTTTTCATGATGCGTAAGCAACCACCTAACCATCTTGCATCAAAAAACATCCTAGCCCGACGTATGACGCATCACTGTACACAATAAACTCCCGACCCAATTCTGGTTGAACTAAAATAGAAGCTTGTGTCAAAACGAAATTGAGCTTGTCAAAACGACATTGAGCTTATCAAAACTAAATTGGTGTGCCTCAGACCACACAAACAGAGTATCCTTACATAACAACTTAGTCAGAGGTGACGCTATCAAAGAAAATCCCTCGACGAACATTCGATAGTAACTGGCTAAACCCAGGAAACTACAAAGCTCAAACATATTTTTCGGTTCCTTTTACTAAACTATAGCTTCAATTTTCTTAGGATCGACTCGGATCCCTTTAACAGTTACCACATGACCTAGAAAGGAAACTTCCTGTAACCAAAACTTGTACTTGCTGAACTTAGTATACAACTATTTTTCTTGGAGTATCTGAACTATAATGTGAAGGTGATGATCATGCTCAGTTTCAGTTTTAAAGTAAATCAGAATGTCATCGATAAAAACCACTACAAATTGGTCCAAGTACGGTTGTAATACTCAATTCATTAGATCTATCAACGCCGTCGGGGCTTTCGTTAGCCCAAAAGGCATCACTAGGAACTCGTAATGTCTATATCGAGTCCTGAAGGCGGTTTTGTACACATCAGTCTCCTTTACTTTGAGCTGATGGTGACTAGAGCGTAGATCAATTTTGGAGAAAATAAATGCTCCTCAAAACTGGTCGAACAAGTCGTCAATTCTCGGTAACGGCTACTTATTCTTGATTTTCAACTTGTTCAGCTGTCTATAATCTATGCACATCCTCATCGATCTTTCTTCTCAACAAGCAGTACCAGTGCCCCTATGGAGACATGCTTGGTCGAATGAACCCCCTATCAAGAAGTTCCTGTAGTTGTGCCTTTAGCTCAATCAACTTATTCAGTGCCATGTGGTAGGGTATAATGGACACCAGAGCCGTACTTGGTAATAAATCAATACCAAATTCCACCTTTCGACCCAGAGGTACTTCGGGAAATTCTTTAGGAAAGACATTCGGGAATTCTTTTATAGTACAGATATCTCCCACAGTAAGCTTTAAGGGATCAGACTCAGATATGTAGGTAAGGTATGCCTCACACCCCTTCAGGACTAGCTTGTCTGCTACAAGTGTGGAGATTACGTTGGAGAGATAATCTTAACGCTCACCAACCATCACCACCTCTTCATTCTCATTCGTTCTCAGAGTAACTCTTTTACTTGCACAATCTAGACTGACCCGATATTCTATGAGTCAATCGATTCCCAGAATCAAATCAAACTCATTAAAGGGTAACTCTATCAGGTCAGTTGGAAATACCTTAGCCTGGATCTCTAGGGGTACCCGTCTGTACACTTTATAAACCTGAACTGACTGACTTAAAGGACTAATCACAGAAAAATCTCTAAAAATATTTTTAGCAGTTAAACCCAGATTTGTAGAAACAACTTTAGTAATATACGAGTGAGTAAATCTGATATCAATGAAGCATAGTACGGTACAAAATGAATAAAGAAAGTACCTGCAATGACATTAGCATCATCGTTATCCTCGCGGTGTCTCACCGCATAAACCAAAGTCGACTGATAAGCTTCAGTCTGACCTGCACCTCTACCCAGTGCTCTCTGTCCTTTTTCAAACCTATTACCACCTCTACCAGTACCACAACCTCTAGGTGGTTGCAAAACCACTCTCGGAGGCTAAATAAAACCTAAAGCTAGAGTCTATGCCGCAGTTGGCACCTAATTTGGTCGACGCGGCAATCCCTAACCAGATGACCCGCTGACCCGCAACGTAGGCATGCTCCTAGCTTCCTCTAGCACTCGCTCGGATGACATTTTCCACTATCATTGCACAGTTGAATCTCAGTCGCTACAACTGGTGTCTCGGGCCTTAGGGGCCTATCAAACCTCACCTATTTCTTAAGGCGTTGTCCAGAATCAGAGAGACCCGAATCCCTCTTACTCTTACTCTGATCCCTCTTACGGTCATGCCACTTGCGCTCAGTGCGCTTCACTTCCTCTACTATTTTTACTTTGTCAACCAGGACCACAAAAACCCGCTCCGTCTAAGGAGCTATCAGAACCCACAAATCATATCTCAATCCTTCCTCAAACCTCACACACTTGTCATAGTCAAAAGTTACCAATGCCTGTGCATACTTGCTCAGTCGCAGAAACTCAACTTCATATTCAACCATAGATCAGTCGCCTTAAACTACACTCATAAACTCGTGTCAGCAAGCCTCAACAAAACTTACCCTTACGTATTACCCTAGAAAGCTTTCTTGAAATAATCCTAGTTAACCTACTCAGGCTGAGCACCTTGCTCAATTGTCAATCACCACTGATAGGCTTTGTCCCTGAATAGAGACACCGTACCCCTCAATTTCTGAATGGGGGTACAATCCAGATCAGTCATAATATGCTCAGTAGCCTTGAGCCAATACTCAATTCAACCCCATTCAATTGAAGTCGTTCAGTAATCGACCCTGGGCGTCTCGCTCCAAAATGGGTCCCTACGACCCTCTCCAGTGTTAGAATCATGGCTTGGGATAGTGCGTTGTCCCCAATCGTCATAGTATAAGACTCCGTCTCAGCAGTGGGAGTACCAACTATTTCGCTGGTCTCTAGATTGGGTGTACTACCCATAGAGGATGACTCTGCTCGATCTCTTCCTCAACGTCCTCGACGCCTACGAGTTCCTCACTTATGACTACCACACGAGCTCATCTTAGTAATCTAGCCACAATGTCAAAGTGCACAGACCAGTTCAGAAATTCAACATGATAATTTTACCAGTTCACATTAAAATGTTCAATTAGATAACAGTTTAAGTAATGTAATCATTATAACAGAATAGAAATACTTACAAGGTTGGCGTCGAAATCTCAATCACTTACTAATATTTTAATTTTCAAATTAACTCAGATACCCAATTATCACCTAATTTCTTTTTATCACACATTATGAGCACACACAGTCTGAGTGTTATCAAACTTGGCTCTGATACCACTAAATGTAACACATTAGACCCGATTTAGATGTCTAGACCAAGTCCAGAGAGTTACATTAATGATACTAAAATCATCACATTTATAACACAGTCAGAATGAACCATTTACTGCATATCATCCAACACAGCAATGAACTAAATATAAAATCTTTCCAAACTTCATAATATTTTAAAAAATAAAATTTCCTAATAATAGTATTTAGAAAAACAATAAAAGCTTGATCGAGCTCTCACAGCGCCGACCCGTTGAAGTTTGAGAACCACCTGAAATCCAATTAATAACAGAGTGAGTTATGAACTCCTGCATAAAAGAAGTTCATTCAAATGAAATAAAATTGAAAGATTATTCTTGACTCTCGAGATTTAATTAAGTAACAAAAGTCATTCTAGTTCAGATATAGAACAGTTTAGTTATAGAAGCAGAAGCAGTTTGGTTTTATTTATAGAGCAAATTAGTTTCATAAGTAAGTTTTCCTACCCCAACCTCTACACACTATCTTTAGCTATCCCAACACACCATTAAGGGCATTCAATACCCATCCAGCCCTACACACCATATAGTGTCTATCTAACACATTTACAAAGTCGTAGCTTAGCTGCCCAAATCAAAATGTGTCAAAGCGCTAGATTCAGAGTTATCCACACTGTGGCTTAGCCACTAGTTTAGAGCAGGGTACTTCATTCTTCACAATATCCCAACCCATACATATACAGTATACAAATATCCATATTTACAGAGTGCAATTCAATATTAGAAATAGCTATCACAGTACAGATACAATTATGCTATACATATGTCAATCATAGAGCATTAGAGAGCCCTCATACAATCAAATTCAGATCATTCATACATTAAGCAGGTCAGGATCAGTGTCGACCATACACATGGCCTCAAAGAAACAAGATTTGAACCTGATTTATATGACACATGACCTAGACACATGCCCATGTCCTTGCCTGTGTGGTTCTAAAACATAAATAGTGAGTTACACTGCCTGGACACACGCTCGTGTCCTTGCTCATATGCCTCACACGGCCTGGCATACACCCATGTCCCTGGTTGTATGGTCCTAAATCACAAGTAGAGAGTTACACGTCCTAGACACACACCCATATCCTTACCCGTGTGGCACCAAAACAATGAACATTGAGTTACACGGCCTAGAGACATTCCTGTGTCTGTTGCCCATCTGAAACTTGCACTAATATGGCCACACACGGCCTGGATACACGCCCGTGTGCCTTACCCGTATGCCTTACCCTTGTGGCACCAAGACAATGAACATTGAGTTACACGGCCTAGAGATATTCCTGTGTCTGTTGCCCATGTGAAACTTGCACTAATATGGCCACACGCGGCCTGGATACACGCCCGTGTGCCTTACCCGTATGCCTTACCCGTGTGGCCCCGAATTGATGAACAGTGAGTTACACGGCTTGTCACACGACCGTGTGGCTCACACGGCCTAGACACACGCCCGTGTGTTTGACTGTGTGGCATCAACAACCATGTTTTTTGGCGACCAAAATTTGTAAAAAATAGGGCTTTTGGCATGTACCTAATCTCGTTTGAAGTAGAATCAACATGGAGAAGTCTTGGAACTGATAAATCGACAATACTAACTGACACAAGGTGTAAGAGATCACTTTCCTCCGTACTCATGCCTAAGGAAACAAAAACAATCAATTATCAAAGAGTTTATGCAAACAACCAAAGAGTTCTCAATTTCTCAATGTGACAAGAAAAGAACGAAATTTCGTAGAGGTTTAAGATTTTTGATAGAATTTATATAGAAATCCTCCAACAACTTAAGAGTTTCACTAATTCCTATAATCGTTCGTTGAATGCAATCAAAAAAGGAAATTTCGAAGAAGTAAAATGTGTGTAATGTGTGATGTTGTGACGTGCGATGTGGCATCCTATTACTCAGGTTCAGCTAGCGAGTTGGGTAGAGGGTGCTACAATGTAGCCATTAATAATGTGTAGGTTGAACTGGTAGATCACGTTACATGAAATTTATGTATAAGTCCCTGAGGGAGAAACCCATGACACCTTCTATGAAAGTCTGTCAGGACAGTAAAAATGTGACTCGGTGTGTTGCCTTTGTGGCATATTCCTTATGTTGCCTTTGTGGCGTACTCTGTTGGCCCTTATGGAATACTCTGGTAAGTTTGTATGGTAAAATATGATTATTTACCCTTGTGGTAAGTTCATATAAATCTTTGATAAGTAGGTCTATGATGAGGTTATGATATGTCTAAAATTATTTTTTTTGAATTAGTTCTATGATGTAATCAAATAAGACTTAAAGGAAGTTATACGGAAAAAAAGGAGTATCTATATGTTTAGAGAGGGTATCCACCATGATAACTTGTCAATTTATGGTTTGGGCATGCTCGTAGTCATGAATAAGATAAGTATCTATTACTCTAAGTTTGACTATACCTTTTAGGGTTGAATGTGAGTTATCTGGTATCTGCCATATCTGAATAGTATTATGTCTTACTTTGGAAATCTTATGGAAATCTGAGTTGTTTGGGATCTTGGGTAGTGTTGCGTTTTGTAATGAAGTTGTGGGTAATAATTCTAAATGATCTAGATACTTTATTATTAATATAAGCATGTATTGAGTATAAACTAAAAATTGATTTGATTCTGTAAACTGACAGAATCCAACTTGTCGTGGGAATCTATCAAACGTGTAAGAATCCACTAGTAACAATATTTGTGAACAGTTGTTCTAGAATAAGTATATGTATGAAGAGATGGTATGTATGAAGTGGGCTCTAAAGACATATTTTTTGAAAAGTATTTTGTGGTTTTAAGAAAAAGAAGAGATTAATGTATTGTTCGGAAAGATCTTATGTTAGTCAGGTAGTTAAGAGAGAATTGGTCCGTTAAGAGTATGGTAGTTAGCGTGTAAGTCTAAGGCTAAAATTAAGAAAGTATCCACCTAGATATTTTGTTTTTTTTTTTTTACTCTCACTAAGTTCTTCTGAACTTACAAGTGTTATGTTTATGTGTAACAACCCGTTTTTCAATGCTGTCAAAAATAGTGGTTTCGGGGTCACAAGTCTGACGCGTAAGTTTGTACATATTATTTAATATTTACGAGTCAAATATGGTTTTAAAAAGTTTTTTGATATGATAATTTATGTTATATGAATGATTAATTAAGTTCAAGTGGTAAGACCCTAAAGTCAAGTGGTTTTAGAAAATGAGGTTTTGGGACCTCGTTCTTATAAACCGGGTCATAAATATTTATAAAAATATTTACGGAGTGTTATTAAGGTTGTATTAAAGTTTTGTTAACAAATTTTAATGTTTAGATAGTTAATTAACAAAAAAGGACTAAATCATAAAGGATTTAAAATTTGATCACTATTAGAGTTGAGTGATTAAATGGCTTAATGAATAAAGGTAAAGGGACTTGAATGGTAATAAAACCATTTAAGGAGTTAGTGGACAAATATGGACATGGATTTTGTGTTTTATTTAATTATTAACCAAGGTTAAAATGGTAATTTGATAAATTAAATTAAATTAAACTAAAAGCTTTATCATCTTTTAATTGTCTTATTCACCGATTATAAAGGAGAAAAGGGAGCCATTTTAGACCTAGAATTTTAACAAGTTCAAAGCTAAATTGGTATGTGATTTTTCACCCGTTTATAATAATTTTTATGTTTTTTAGATCGTTCCAACTAGGTCCAACTAGCTCGTACCTTTGTTTTTGAAACTGTTAAAGATTTTGAATTTTTTAAATGATAAAACTTGTGATTTTAGATGTTAAATGATGAATTTGAGGTACTAGTTGTTATTTATAAGCATTTTGTTAAGTGATTTTTGATGAATTTACCGATTAGGGACTAAATTATTAAAATAGTAAAAGTACAAAGATTTGATGTGAAATTATTACAATTGTGGGCTGTATTGGATGCTATGAATATTCGGTTGGCATGGGTTTGCATTAAAAATGGTTAATTTGCATGTTTTAGGCTCAAGGACTAAATTGAATAAAAGTAAAATATTATGGGCAATTTTGTAAAAATGTCAAAAATGACTAAATTGCGTAAAGTGAATTAGTTTTACTATCTAAATTAATGAATTTAATGAAATTATTAATTTAGATCAAGAACAAGTGGAAATCGATAAGAAGGAAAAATTACCAAATAGCCCCTGTACTTTGTCATTTCTGCAATTTAGCCAGTTAAGTTCGTATGAACTATAATCAATTAAATGTTGATTAAATTGAATGTTTAATTGTGATTTTATTGTAAATGAATCAATATATATATGTTATTATATAATTTATCAAGTAAAGAGATGATGGAAATCCAACGACGTTCGATAACTATCGAGCCTTATTTGAACCTTAAGAATGTATAGGATACAAATGACATGTCATTAGGGTTACCATGTTTTGGGTGCTAGTCCTGAATTTCCTACCGATGGCTGAGTTTCGGCATTTGTTGCAGATACTCGTCAGCTTGTGTGAGCGGCATCGTGTAGCTACATTTCAACCATCAGCTTGTGTGAGCAGACCTAGGTTACCATGTTTTGGGTGCTGGTCTTGAATGTCCTACCGATGGCTGAGGTCTGGTATTAGTTGTCAATACTCATCAGCTTGTCTGAGCAGCATCGTGTAGCTTACATTTCGACCGTCAGCTTATGTGAGCAGGCCCATTTTACATCTCGTATGAGCTACGACTATATGTTTAGCACACTTTGTGTGAGCTTTCCCACATATCCGATGTTATTCTAAGTGGTTCAACGGGCATGAAAACGGAAGGAACAGTAAGTATTCAAATGACTTATATTATTAAAACTATAAAAAAGGAAATGTTAAATGAAAGTATGATTATGTTCATGGAATTGATGATTTCAAGTGAGGTTATTCATGTTTAATGACTTATCTGATGTTATTTAAGTGAATTATGAATTGATGCATTAACATGTGTTGTTGATGATGCTTAGGCTTGTGTCAAGCTATTGGTTGGATAGTATTATGTTATTTTTAAAGAAATGCATTGAAATGGTAAGTGACCAAATGGAAAGATGCTTATGTGCATGAAAAAGTGGTAAGAATCAAAGTATGTAATTTCTCATGAAATGGTTTATTGTGTAGTTGATTCTAAAAGAGTAATGCTTAAATGCACTAGCTTGTAGCTATGGTTAATGTTATGTTTATGTCTTTTATGTTATGAAAATGAAATGGGTGAGAATAGGTAATGAAATGATAAGTTCATAGTTGAGATGTAATGTGATAAAATAAAAGGATTGTTGAGTTAAAGGACTTACTTGTAAGGAAGAAATTTACTTATGCTATATGTGAGTTTACTTATGTCATGAATAAATACACTAATTCGTGAGTTAATAATATAACTAAGCTTATGCTAAGAAATTGGAATGGTAAGTAAGTAATGAAATGGTTCATCGTTTTAAGGAAAGGTTGACAATTATGTAAGTCAACCTATGAGACTTTATTATGTTATGAATGAAAGGTGTATGTGATGTTTATAATATACTCAATTGTGAGTTGATTGGTGTCTAATAGGTTTATACTAAGTTTAAAGTATTGGTATTGAATCATGTTTAATCTATGTATGATAGTATTGAAGTGATAATTTATGTGTCAAGTTTATACGAGCTTACTAAGCATACATTGCTTATGTAGTTATTTACCTTTACTTTATAGATTATCAGAAGCTCAATAGGTTTGGAAGCGCATCGGAGATCTATCACACTATCCAGTGATTATATTCGTAGATTTTGATGTCTTGATCAAGGTTATAATGACAAGTATAGGTGAACTTATGGTTCATGTTAGTTGATGAGTTTGGCATGTAAATGTCATTGTGGTTGGCATAAACTTGGTACTTTTGATGCCTTATTGATGTGTGCCATTTTGACAATGTATTAATGTATGTTTGAATGGCTAAAATGGTAGGTGATGGATTGACCACAACATGGTCAAGTTATGATATGTTTTGTAAAGGTTTTGAATAGATGTGCATGAGTCAAATTTGGTATGTATATATGTTGGTTGTTGGAACCATTTGGAAATGGCTAGTTTGGTGTCACTTAGGTGGTTTTAATGCATGTGAGAAGTGGTCCAAATGGTAAGGTTATTTTGATATGGCATGAATCTAATATGATATGGTTGATATGTGTCAATTTTGATATGTTTTGGTATGAAAACAAGTTAGTTGATAAATGGTCAATTTTGATATGATTGAGGTGCCTTATGGCATATTGGTTGTATGGATAAATGACCTATTGAATTGGTCTTAATATGCATGATGTTTTAAGGCTTGATTGTATGTGCAAATGGCTTGTAAGGGTGTGCTTGAATTAGGTGAAAGAAATGGCTTGAATTTGGCCTATTGCTTGTCCACACGGCCTAAGACAAGTATGTGTCTCTCAGCCATGTGTGACACATAGCCATGCGACACAACCGTGTGTCCCCTATAGGTTTTAATGGTTGCTTTTCGAATGATACATGGCCTAGCACAAGGCCTGGCACATAGGTGTGTGAGGCTGTTTTGAAGGTTAGAGGGCCCGACACACGGACATGTGGCTTGGCTGTGTGGCCCAAGTCAGTGAGTTAGATGGGCACAAACACGGCCTAGGACACGGCCGTGTGTCCCTATTTCGATTGTTACATGGACGTGTGTCTCAGCCTTGTGTGTCACACGGCCTAGCCACACGACCATGTGACCCCTGCAGTGTAAATTTTTCTTACTTTTTCTTCAAAGTTTTAAATGTTTTCGATTTAGTTCCAATCATTTCTAAAGTGTTTCTGAAGCCTCGAGGGCTCGAATAAAGCACGATATACATGTGTATGAATGGATTATGTTATGATTTATGAAATAATTGGACATGAATGATTTCAGTTGTGTTTTTATAGTAATTCTCTGTAATCCTATTTCAGCGACGGATACAGTTTAGGGGTGTTACATTATGTTTCAGGTAATGTGGTATGAGATTGCACTAAGAGGGACAACGTCAGGGATACACCAAGGAAGTGGCAGACTAGGTTATTATGCATACAGTGGAAAAGTGATGTATTGTAGGATTTCAATTTATGAGTTAGTCTTTATTAAATTTTTGTGCTGTAATGAGTTGTACCAAGTATGATGTGATAATTCATTTCTAAATACTTTCTTTTGTTTTTTTTTTTTTTGAAATTTAGTCTTTAATTAAAATAATAAGAAAGATGTTTTAAATAAGGAGTATCTATCTACTATTTCAAAATTTCGTTAAGTGGTATGTGTTGTAACACTCGAGATCCAGACTCTGTGAGTCAGGTCGAGTTGAAGGCGTTACAGGGATACTAGGATCTCATTGATTCTTTCAGCTCCCAAGTCACTTCTTCCACACAATGTTTATGCCAAAATAGTTTCACAAGTGGGACGCGTTTATTCCTCAGCTTTTTAACTTCCCAAGCTAAAATTTCGACCAATTCCTCCTCATATGACAAGTTGGGCTAAATTTCAACTTCTTTCATCGAAATAACATGAGATGGATCCAATCGGTATCCCCTAAGCATCGACATGTGGAATACATCGTGTATTTTCTTTGATTCTGTAGGTAGTGCTAACTGATATACAACTGGTCTGACCTTTTCAATAATTTCATACGGTTCAATAAATTAAGAAAAACATCACCAACACTTGAGTTCGGGATTGTCATTGGATGTTGGTCTGATGATCGAATCTTTAGATACCTAACCTGCGCAGGGATAACAAAATCATACGCTAAGATAACTCAGTGGTATTTCTATAATCGAACATTAAAACATAATATAAAGTTTATAATGCATTTTAACATGTCAATCTACAAGTCTTAATACATTACCTAAATATTAAATCTATTTACTTATCGTAAACTGAGCCACATAATTGTAGCATATACATTTTTCCCTATCTCAATCGAATTGATTAAATTGTACAATGTCAAATCCATATTCTTGAGCTTATAAACTGATATCCACTATCCACCCTTATTTTAATTTCATTTATACTCGATTTCTCAATTCTACAACATAATTTCGTCAACCAATCATCATATCACATACGTGACAGCATAATTCAGCACCAACTGAATTCAATTGGACAATTATAACGATATATCATATTTTCAAATCTATTCAATTTAGTCCTTATCACAACCAACTAATTCAAATTGATTCAATTCAGCTCATTCAATCATTTCCAGCTTACCTTATATTATTACCATGCAACGCAGTTCGAAGTTTCAGTAATTGAAAAGGGTCGGGTTATAGAAATACAAACCGTAAACTATGAGCTATTTGTGGATGACTTTATCTTTTCCTTTCCATTTTGAGAGACCTGGGCTGACATTAGCTATAGAATAACATAAATACACTAAATCATCAATACACAATCATTTTCACATTCAATTGATAATTTATGTGACTTTTTCATTTTATTCAATTAGTCTCTAAAATCGGGACAACATACCTTTCAAATTAAGCCTCCAATTTTTATACCAATTTAAATATATGCCTACTTTAACTTCCTATTTTTCATTTCTACCCCAAATTTTGAAAGTTGTGCAATTTAATCCCTATTGTACAAAATCATCAATTGGCTCTACAATTTAGTCTTTTTTCAATATTAAACTTAAAATCCACAAACGTCAATTACTCAAAAATGGTAACATCCACAAACTTTAACAATAACAAAAAATACAATATAGGTTAGCTAGCTTGAGTTCCCGGGATTCCAAAAACATAAAAATTACAAGAAAAGAACTAAATTGAACTAACCAATTGAAGCGTGAAATATTTAAGCCCTAAGATCGAATGTTCTTCTCCTCCCTTCCCTTCATTTCGGTTTGCACGAAGGAAAGATGAAAATTTATGCTTTTTGTTCTGCACTACTAAGTTTTATTTTACTTTATTCATTTATGATTTTATAACATATTTGTTTATTTATTTTTATTTATTATTTCATAGCATTTTCAACCATTAAAACCCATGTTACATCCACTATAATTAGAAACTTGGTTTAATTATCTTATGAGTCCCTTAATTAGTTTCTACTTAATGATTCACTAACAATTTAACTTTTAAAACTTTTACAATTTAGTCCTTGTACCATAACTAAGCACTAATTCGATAAAATTAACCGACCGAAATTTAATTCACTCATACAAAAACTCTGTAAATATTTTTATTAAATATTTACGAGCTCAATTTATGAAAATGAGGTCTTGATACCTAATTTTCTAAAACCACTGACTTTTGGTACAAACCACTTGTACCTTGATTAACTAACCAATTAATAAAATCTGTCAAATCAAAATCCAATATAATACTATAATAAACTCATAAATATTATTAAATAATATTTATAGACTCGACTATTGGAGAATGGGGTTCTGAAACTATCATTTCTGGCACCATCGGAATCCGGGTCGTTATAGACTCTACGACATCATAAATTGTCTACTAAGATAGTAAACACAAGATAGTTCGATAGGACAGTAAACACGAAATAGTCCATTAGGAAAATAAACACAGGATAGTCCAACGGGACATTAAACACAAGATAGTCTGACGAGAAATTAAACATGGATTGTAACACCTCGAATTTTGGGCCTAGAAGTATTAGGTCTTGAGCATAGGAATAGTTAGGAGGCTACACATAAATGTTTAGTTGTGCAAGAAAGTGACACAACTGTGTATCTGCTTCAGTGGTTGAGTGTCTGAGAAGTCTTGGGTTCAAGCCTTGGCTTATGCAAAAGTTTTGTTTTTAAAGGAATAAACCCTGTCTCTAAACAGTAGGCCTTTAAATAAATGTGGGTATTCTATGTAGAAAGGGCCTGCTGGTCTAGGGGATAGGTGGCGTGCTGATGTTCCATGAGGTCTGATGTTCGAGTCCTGCTTTGAGCAATGGAGCGTTTTATTTTGCTGTGAGTACATGGGAGTGTTCTAGCTTGGCCAAAACTTTAAAGAGTTTGAAGGGGGTTCAAATTGGATGGTTGGGAGATTAGAGGAGAGATTTGAGGAGTGGATTAAGGGATTGGTGGACAGTTTGAGTGATTTGGGAAAGGAAAATTTGGGATTTGGAAGGAGTGAGAGAGTTAGTGCCGATTGTGAACTCCTGCTTCTCAAGAATTCGGGTAGGCATTTGTTCTCTCTAGTTTCGGTTTCTGTCAATCATTTTCCTTAGTATGCCAAATTCTTGCTTCTGCCTTTCTTCTGTTTCTTGATTTGTTGTTTTTCTCTCTCAATCGATTCTTAACAGTCACCATTTCCTTTGTGCTTTGGCCGAATATTGCTTCTTTTCCCTCTCTTGTCTCTCGAGTTTTTGGATAGATTGCTCTTATCTTTTTGGCTTACTCTCCTATCGATCTTCCCCTTTTTTGGTTCTTCCTCGTTTCCTTTAGCAGGCTGTACATCTACTTGCACATTCTGTTGGCCGAATATTGTTCAATTTTCCTCTTCGACTCTTTGTTCGCTGCATCACTGATTTATGCTCTGCTCAGTCATTGCTCAATAAGTGTTTTAGGTTCTTATTGTATGATTCACAAGTTACTGAGTGAGGGTGGTATTGATCGGTAAGTGTGGTTCTGTCGAAGTTGTATTATAATCCAAGAATGGGTAATAAAAAGGTTGTGACTTTTGTGTAGGTGAAGATCAAGGGTGATTGGTGCGTCTCCTAAGAACCAAGGGTACGATTTCGATTAGTTTGCGGTAAGGAGGAGTCTATTGTGATCGTGTTGGAACTTCGTTAGATTCTATTTAATATATGAATTAGATAACCGATTAAATGGCTTGTTGATTGAATCCAGGTATAGGAGTATTCGGAGTGCAGGTAACTTTAATCACATTAGGTGTGTAAAACGCTGCCCTTACTCGTAGATCGGTAAAAGTCGAAATAAGTGATTGTTGACGCTATAAGGGCATGCGCTCGCTCGTGTGGTAGTCCGTATGCCTAAACATGGGCGTATAATCGTTAAGGCCGGCCATGAGCGATTTCATGGGCCGAGGTTGTTTTGGGCCACGTTAGGCCGAAATGGGCCGTGTGGTGAATATTGGGCTAGGCTGTGTAGTCCACATGGCCAAGGCCATTCCTGGCCTATGTGGGCCCACATGGGCCACATTATGGGCTGTGGGCCCATTTTTCACTGTTTGACAGTTAAGATTGCACGGGTCACCCGAGATGACTGTTGGGTCGGTATGTGTACCTAGACCCTTTTGTGATAAAATGACTGTATTGCCCCTGTATGGTAAAATGATTATTATGCCCTTATGAGATGTATGATTATATTTGAGCATGCCACTTTACATATATTGAATACACGTATGATATTATGACACGGCATGATATGTTGTATGGGTATGGGTTTTATTATGATTGGAGGAAGTGTACTATACTGGCAGTTCTGCTGCAAATACTGTTTAGTGCCACAACCGGTACTACTTGGAGTGTAGGGATGGTTGGGTTGATTATATCCCCACATAGAGTGTAGGGTTGGACGGAGATAGAGTGTAGAGGCTGGATGGGTAGGACTTGTATACTGTTTAAACTGTTACTGTACTGATTATTGTTACTGTAATGGGCCAAGGCCCAAACACATGACTATTTCTGTATTGAGATGGGCTAAAGCCCAAACTGATATTGTCACTGTTACTAAAAAGGGCTTAGGTCCAGACTGTGCTTGTTTTCTGACTATTTGCTTATATGGGATTACACACTGAGTTTTCATAACTCACCCATCTGTTTAACTGTACAGGTAATCCCCAGTCTTAGGCAGACCGGTGCTGATAGGGACTCAAAGGTGGCCACACAACCGCTCATACTTTCATATTTGATTTTTATGTTATCAGTAATTTTATTTTGGGTATTTTTTTACTGTAATAAGGCCTTTATGGATTTTTATTTTAATTTGGGTTTTTATTTATTTTGATTTATAACTACTAGAAGTAAGGAAAGATGCGGGTTTTCAAAATGATAAATGTTTTTCAAAAACACCACGAATACACAACCCGTTTTGAAAGCTTCCGCAAGAAATAACATTTTTTAATAAAAATATAGTAAGAATGTTTTAATATGAATAACTTTTTGGCAAACAACTCACATTTTGAACTTAAACGAACGTCTTTAAGATCACACGAAGAGTTTAAATAGAGAATGGGTTTTCCAACGATATCTCGCTTTACGAAAAACACTTCAATGTGACGTCACCAGATTCGGTCATAACGTCCAGGCCGAGTTTGGGGTGTTACATGGATAGTCAAATGAGACACTAAACATGAGATAGTCTGATGAGAGATTAAAAATGGGATAGTCTGTCAAGGCAGTAAACACGGGTAGTCAATGAAAATGGCAATAGTCGAAACTTTTGCAAACAAGAAAAAGGGTTTGAAAGAAAAAGAGAAGTATGGTCATGCATTAGATAGCCAGCGGGTAGAAGGAGTCTTCCAAGAAAAAGAAAATATAAAGTGGGAAAAGACTACTAGAATAGCAGTTGTGAAAGCCAGTAAAGTATATAGGTAGTAACCCCATAGAAAGTGGTCACTAGAGTTGACTCACCAATGGTGCCTAGTGTATAGGCGAATGAAAGATGGTTTAACCAAGGATCGTAGATAAGAATTCACCATTAAGGAACGTTGAGGGTGCTTAAAGAAACTTTATATGCTAGTGGTTTATCATACATACGACGAATAGTCCATAAGGAAAGAAATGCTGATTAAAACCTATTGACAAAGAAGGACACACGGGATGACAAAAATGTCTGTAAAGACTATTCCTCTTCAAAAGGGTGAAATCATTGGGAAAATACCCGCCAGACGACTAGTCCATAGGGGACTAACATGAGAAATAGATTGTAGGCGTAAATAACTACTATGACGATAGCCAGCGGGATAATGAAGGATTGAGCAGCCCACAATAGACGAATATGTTACACATTCGAACTTATAAGGGTTGGATCTGTGGTTGTAGGATTTGTGAACTGAAGAACTCGAGGAGGGGCTGAGCTAGACTATAATAAGTCAAGGGACATCAAAGGAAAGTGTCATGCACATAGGATAAGGGTTACAAATAGGAACTTCACCAAAAGAGCGATTATGTTGTATTTACTTAGATTCCTTAGAGTTCGGAGTTTAGACAGTGAAATTTATTTATTATTTTTAAAATATTGTCTTTGTTGTAGGTTTTTATAAATAGGTAATATAGTCTGATTTTTAAAATAATTAGTTCCAATCATGTACACGAATCTGGTTCAATTTTGATGCCTTATACCCAGAATTGGTAAACGGGTCAGGTAAGGGTGTTATATGTTCTGCCTGGTCCCTTCACATGATCTTTGCATTATCCCTTGACCCTACATTCAAGGTAAAAACAAACGTAAGTTTAAAAGAACTTAGCGAGAGTTATGCTATCGTGTTTACAAATGTCTTGAGATTTAAGAAATAAATGACTATTTCACATAATTTAACTCCCTGTATGTCATGGGAAGTTCCATATTTTATCTAGCATAAATGACACCCATACATTCTTCTCAAAGAATAATTTGCAAACAATCAAGTTGAATTAGTTTCTATTTTACTCTGACTGCTGACCCCTTTCTAAGACTTGAACTTGTTTAGTTTCATTACAGACTTCCATTATACCTTTCCTGTTTTGACTCATCAACAGTAACCATATACATGAAGTTATGGATTCATGAATACTAGTGACGGATTGGCAAATATCTCGCCACAACTACATATTTTTACCCTAACCCTTTTGTTCCACTCTAAACTTAATCTAAACATTCCTGCATAGCCTCAATGATTATCTTCTTTGGACTTAGTCTGTGCATCAATCATTCTTTTTAGAAAGACCCACTCAAAGAAATCTTCATTTGCAGCCTTGGGTAAGAGGTTTGGTTGATGAATAAGTACCCCCATCATTGCGGACTCGTACTTTCTAGGTAGTCCCATGGGACTTTCGTACATTAGAGTGTTATGTTAAGATACTACCAATAGAAGATAGTTCTCGGTGGACTATCTTCTTCTTGGTTGTGCCTTGGAGGACCTCTATTTTTTATAGTCCAAAGTGGGTTTCCCCACGCTATATACTCCTGTCAAACCTCTGCTTTATCTGTTATTTCCCCAATGGACTTTCCACTCAAAATATTCCTTGATGGACTTCCCACATATTTAGGCGACCTCTTTACCTATTTCGCTTTAATATGGCCTATGTTGGTTTATTCTTTAAACTCTGGCAGACTCGTATTGGTGGTTACCTATTTGTTAATACCTCAAAGGAAATACCCCTTCTTCTCACTAATGTCCGCTCTCAAGTTTTTCTACTAGTTCTTCCTACCTTCGAAATTTGGCGGATCCTTTCATTAGCATGCTTGCTTGCATTCTCAAATATACCACGATCATTATATCAAATTGCTAGCCGCACGAGTTATACAGTGACTTCTCTTTAATGCCCCGATAGGCTTCCCTTTTTATTAACCTAGTGGACTCCAATTCGCCATAAGTGTACATGTTCACCACTGGATCAAGCTATGACTAACCATGAAATTTTTATTATGAAGAATCAATAAACCCCTTTTAAAGTGTCGCCCTAAAGGACCTGTATATCGTTTACACGGTATCACCTCGAAAGACCTATACATTGTCGTCATGGTGTCACCCCGAATGACCTATATACCATCGTCACGGTGTCACCTTGAAGAACCTATAGATATTTGTTCCACAATGCCACCCAACTCCCTTGAATCTCATAATAATCCACCCATTCCTCCATTACACCAAATTTTCCTATCTTAATCTACCTTGTCAAAGTAACTCCCTCGTATTCCATATATAATATAAACACGTATTTCAAGCAAATCAATGTACATATTACCATAACATATAGTACACCATTTTTCAATACGTCAATTCACAACCATTTGACATCCATTGATCATACTTGTAAGAATACACATGCTTACACAGGGTTATGATTACACATCATACTCATTCACCATATTCATCCACAACCGTGGATTTCAACAAACTCAAAACACTCGCAGATCATACAAGCAACACAACATCATCAACCACCCAAAGATAGAGTGCAAAAACTCACCTTAAATCCATTGTCCTCGCCAGCTTAGCTTTCCAAATGCTAGAGTCTTTTTCATCCTGGAAGCAGTTCCTCAGATTTTCTACTTCATGGCCTCAGGCCTCACGATCACTACCTCATGGAGTGTTTCCTCAACTTTTTTTCTTCATAGCAACTGAAGAAGATAGTGTAGAAAGAAAGAAAATAAATCAGAAATGAGGAGACTTATTCCATTAGAATAATCCTCTTCACTTATATATATAGCCTTTTCGCACGGTCACAAAAGCCCCCAATTAAGCCATTCATCGGTAATCATTTTGCCTCCCACTAAGGACCAGTTGGTTCTGTCTTAATTGAACCAGAATTAGATCTCAATTAATTATCAATCAAACACAAAAATTTTCTAAGTTTTCCAGTAGAGCCTGTCGACTTACTGTTTTTATTAAATTAAATCTCGTCTCTCCTTTAAATTCAAGACGTTAATAAAAATCGAGTGTGAAAAAAGCCAATGATACTTCACTAAGGAAAGTTCAAATCCAAAAGCTACTTCTCCTAATGTGGTATTCTTCCAATTCAATTTTCTCTCTACAAATCTTCAAGTCTTATTATTGGTAAGAAAATTTTCATTCATGTGGGGGTTGATGGAAGTAGAAAATCTCTATGTATGATACAATATTTTGTTTCCCTTAAGTAGCCTTAGTTCAAGACTTAATTCATTATTGGTTTTGGAGTAGAAATTTTTGAACACAACAATTAACGCCTATATTATTCAATTTTTTAATCGTGCTTAAATGTTTTTTTCTTGAAATATGTGGGAGTTGTTAGAATATTTTAATAAAAATAATAATAGAATAATATATTTTGTAAGTTTTAAGAAAAAAATGTTTTATATACAATTTATTGTAAGTTATATGAAATTACATTTAAGTTTTGATTAATAAAACCAGATAGTCCATTTTGTTTTATATACTATTATAAATAGTGAAATATTTCTTCACCTCGTTATTATCTATTATTTTCAAGAAAAAATTATTAAAGAAAATTTTTAAGTTTTTTCAAGAGATTTATTATCTTTATATATTTTAGATTAGAGATTTATTATTGTGGGGAAGAAAATTGAGTTAAATTTCATAAGTTCATTTACTATTGACAGGTGTACAATTCTTTGAGGTAGTGTTGTTGAAGTCTTGGGAAGCAATTGCATCAAAATCGTGTACATTAAGTGACTGGAAATTTTCACCTTAAGGACAAAGGGTTTAATCCTTGACAACAACTTAAGCTTTCTATTCATCAAATCTATTATTGATCAGTAAATGTGCAACTTCCAAGTAAATTTATGATTTAATTTTAACAAAATTTATGAACAAACAAAACATACAAAATTTATATTTATTATTAAATTTTAAAATTTCCTAACATCGACCATCACCATAATAGAAATCAAGAAACCGAGATTTAAAAATTCGAGGACTCAACTGTTCAAGATATTCGTTTGGAGATCTGAGCAGTCGACTATTGAAGCATAAATATAGCAAGGAGTGGCTTGCTAGGGAAGCTCCAGTGCGGTGGCAAAGAGAACAATGAAATATCATCAAAGGGGCTAGCACAACCAATAGAAAGAAAAATAGAGGTGTTGGGGATAACAAAAGTGTCAAATAGATTACATATTTGAGAAGACGGAAGGAAGAGAAACAAAGGGACAAAGCCTTTTGCTAAAGATTTTGTTGGCACTAGCGTCTTGAGGACTCAACTACTAAAGATCTTCATTTAGTGATCCGAGTAGTGTGCAATGGCGAATCCAAAGGGGCTGGCAGGGGCCCCGGCCTGTTAAAATGGAAAATTTTCATTTAGGCCCCTTAAATTTTTAAATTTGTAATGGTAAAATTGCACTCTCCCCCAAAAAATGATAAAAGTTTGATTTAATCCTTTAAAACTTATAAAGATATATGCTATTAAAATGGTAAAATTACATTTTTACTATTGAAAAAATATGCAATTGCTTCGCCCCTGGTAGTGTGACTATCAAAGCATAAAGATGGTAGGGAGTGGCTTGCTAGGTAAGCTCCAGTATGGTGGCAAAAAGAACAATAATAGATCATTGAATGGGCTATCACAACCAATAGATAGAAAAATAAAGGTGTTTGCGGATTATAAAAGTGTAAAAAACATTATATAATTAAGAAAATGGAAAGAAGAGAAATAAAGGGACTGATCCCTTTGGTAAAGAATTTGTTGACACTAGCGTCTGTGCTTCACCTCGAGATTGCAAAATGAGAGAGAAAAGTATAGGGACTTCTAAAGAGTTTTTGATGCAATGACAGTCTTACATGTATAGGTATATCATATTTATATAAATGTTTTCTATACAATATTAGGGATAGGGGATTGGGCCAACACGGTTTGAACCTATACCAAACAAGTGTTTGGCAAGAGCTTTAACCATCACTCCATATAAGCCAAGACATATATCATATTTATATAAATGTTTGTCTCTTATGTGCATGTAAAATAATGAAATTAATTATATATACACTAATATAAAATAAAGACCTACAATTATATCACCATTATTATATTTTAAATGTGATTAATTTAATTATTTGATGGTTATAAGGTTTTTTTTAACTACGGTTTCTAGAATCGGACCAATAGTTGAACCGATCTGATTATTGGTCGTGTTTCAATTGATTTGATCGATCTGGTTGATTCATCCTATTTGATTAAACAAATTATTAAATTAAAAATATATATAAAATAGAGAAAATGGATTCAACCATTGGTTGAACCATTTTTTTTAGCTTAGATTAACCCGTTTTGAGCGGTTCATGGGCCAACAGGTCTAAATCCTCATCTTTGGATTCGTACCTTAACTAGTTCATGATCCAGTCAGTTCGACCATCTAGTCCGTTTTAAACAAGTTTTTAACTTTACAAGCGGGATTAATAACCCGCCACGTACTCTTAGTTGATATTTTTAAAAAATGAAACATATGGCCCCACTTGTGGAATTAAAAAAACTCCATTGTCGATGTATCAAATAATATCCCTTAATGTCGGTTGAGTCTAAGCTCATTGGCATATGCATTGTCAATGTAGGAGCATATGGGTTCGAGCATGTTGAAGCATGTTTATCTTCCTATTTAAGGGTTGAGAAGGAGTTATGATAGTTCTAGACATTGTATCCAAAAATAATACCCCTTAATTTAAAAGTATATAAATATATAATTTTATATTAAAAAAAGTGATACATTTATGTTGTTAGCTTAATATAAAAAAAAGCCCTTATAAAATAATTCGATAACCAACTAAGCCCTTAATAAAAAAAAAACTCAATATAGCCCCTAATCGAAAATAAACAATCAATATAATAAAAAGTCCTCGAATTGCACATTTCCATGAAATCCCTTTATGCTATTAACTTTGTGCTAAGTAGTTGATGTGACAAATTGATGATGTGGCATATCAAGTTTTTAAATTATTAGGCTTCCTTTGATTTCTCGAAATATTTTTATTTTTTATTTTTTAAAAATGAAAAACACGTTTGATAATTATTTTTATTTTTAATAACGAAAACATGAAAACATGTTTGGTAGCTAGTTTTTTTATAATAGAAACACAAGAAATAAAATTAAAAAAATCATATTTATATTGATTCGAAATAGGTACCATATCTAATATTTGAAAATTTGTTAAAAAAATATTTTGCATTTATAAGGGTTAGAATAAGGGCCACTTTAATTAAAGTTAAAAACTCTTATTTTCACCATTTTCATTTTTATAAAGTATTTTTAGTGAAAACAATGAAAATAACTTTTTATTGTTTTCTAATTTTTTTAAAAAATATTTTCGTTTTCGTTTTCTATAAAACATTTCAACTAAACATGTTTTCTTCAATGTTTTTCATTTTTTAAGAAAACAAAAACGATATCTTTTCTTAAAACCAAACAATGCCTCATTTTCTGTTATTTTTCTTTATTTTTTGTATCTAGGCATCAGTTTATCTAGGTTTCACTTTCAACATACATTTTTTATAGTAATTTTATTTTTTTGTAAATTAAAATATAATAATATAAAAACCTAAAGTTTTGTTTGGTTTTAGGAAATAGAGGTCATTTTTGTTTTCATATTCTTAGAAAATGGAAAACATTCAAGAAATCATATTCTGTCGAAAATTTTACAATTGATTTTTTGAAAAAGAAAATATGTAAAAATTAGACAATAATAAAAATTTGTTTTTTATTCTTTTTACTAAAAATTCACTGTAGAAATGAAAATGATGAAAATAATAGTTTTTAACTTTAAATTAATTAGTCTTAATTCAAACTCGTAAAAAAAAATTAATAGTTGTTCAAATATTAAGTTTGAAATTGTGGTCTAAAACCATATAAATGCCAAATTTTTTATTTTATTTCTCATGAATCTATTATAGAAAAATAGACACCAAACAATATTTTCATTATTGAAAACAATTTCTATTTTATTTATCAAACATTTTTTTAATTTCTATAAAATAAAAAATGAAAAAAATTGTTTTTTCAAACACTAAACATCGTAATTATAGATGGATGAAACTAGAAATCCATAAATTCAAGTTGTTCTATTAATATTCCTACTTAAGTTTGTTAAATTTTTTATACCTTTTAAATGAAACCTAATTTTTTTTTAAAAAAATGTAATGAATATGTTCTCTAATAGTCATTAAGTAGGTTTTCATCAAAATCAGGATAAGTTTGATGTATTTTAGAAATTAAATAGTCATTAGAAATAGAGTTATATTTCATTTATACTTTTTATGTTTATAAATGTAAACGTTGGAGAAACATTGTACACATTTGTATTGATCAATAAAAATATGTTCTCTTTTACTCTCCTATTTCTTTTGCTTTTACTTTCTCTGTTATTTTATTTCATAATGCATTATCAGCACAATACTCTATAAAAAAAATACCATCTAAAAACCCACCCATTTTTTACCTTCTTTAAGCGTTAGCCATTTGAAATTTTTGGTTGAAATTTGAATTTCGTCAAAATCTAGTAAGGAAAAAAAATAAAACCTGCTATTCCTAAAAGTAGTCAAACTTGGGTCCCCCGAGTCTCCAAGGTCGTTTAACCGCTCATCTATCACAAACCATTGCTGGTTTATGTCAAGAAATAGGGAAAAAAATTAGACTTACTATTCCTAGGAGGAGTCAAACCTGAGTCTTCATGTTACCATGGTCGTTTAACCACTCATCTACCCACAAACTATTACTAATTTATGTTAAGAAACTTATAAAACCAATTGTTGGCGGAGAAGAAAAGAAAAGAAATCGTTAAACAAGGGAATCAAGCCTGCACCCATTTATAATACCTATCATTTTTTTTTTCCATTTAGGCACTCAAAGATTTTTAGATTTTTGGCGCCAAGAAATTTATAAAACCAGTTCATCTCATTGGAAATATTCTTTCCTATTTTCTTATTTTTGGTAAATTGTTTTATAAAAAAATATTAGTTTAAAGTTTCTTTCAAAATTTTTATCGAGTTAAATTATGCATGATATTTGAATAATTGAATATTTTTAAATTATTTTTATTAAGTATGCTTGAAATTTAATTAAAATTATAATGGGGAGTATTTGTTAATATACTATTGTTGAAGTCCAAGTAGGAAGGGCTTCTAAAGCTCTTACAAAATCTTTTACATTCCCCGAAGTGAATACAAGAATAAAAGTAAATTTAAAGGATAAAATCATGGATATGATAAGTGACATAAGAGAACAATGAGAGACTCAAAATAATCTTTCAAAGGGTAATGATAACTTATGCTATCAACATGATATGAAATGTCATTGGTCATATACCTGTTGTATGCCCAATTATTTTGTAACAATGAACAATATCCTTATGTCACAAACTTGGATTTTTTTCCACGCAATCTATGCAACCTTAGATAGTTTCTTAGCTCCAAAAATGCCTAAGTTAGTCTAACTCCCAACAATCGAGGATTCAATAGAATTCCTCTAAGGCACCCACGAAGAACAAAGCGAAAGCAACAAAAATTGAAAGAACTCGAAAAATGAACAAAGCCATAGAAAAGCAAGAAAACAAAAGAGAAAGTTTTGAGTGAGTGCTCTCAAGAATTCTATTACTCAAAGAATGATTTACAATGGGGGGGAGGAGGCCTCTATCTATAGTTGAGCCTCCCCAAAATCAACGTAACAGATCAAAGTACATCAATGGCTAAGATTAAAAGCTATCTACAAATCAAATCTCTAAGATTACACATCTTTGAAGATCACGTTCCATATTTGTCATGCTTTGTAGATGGGCCTTCAATATCTCCAAGCAACGGGGCTGTCCGGGTAGGCCAAATGGCCTCCCTTGAACATGATGGATCACACAACTGCGCCATGGCTGCGGGCTCCCATACGCAACCCATGGCATTCTCCCCCACCTGTTCTAGCAACGCCCTCGTCGTGTCTTCCTCATAGAACTGGTCTATCTTTTCTTGGAACTACCATAAGGTCTCGGCAGGTTCCCAACTCACTTCACTATCAGAAAGTCCCTTCCATCGAACTAAGTATTCATGCCGCAGCCAATATTACTTTCATCCGATCACACTGTCTGTCTCGATTCTTTCAACTTCACAATTGTAGAAGACCTTTACCCCCATCGGTGCTCGTTCAGACTTGCCTCGATTTGGATCCTCTTTATCCTTATGGAATGACTTAAGCATGCTCACGTGAAACACTAGGTGGGCTTTGAGCTTTGCTGGCAGCTCAAGCTTGTAGGCCACCTTGCCTACTCTCTTCACAACTCAAAAGGGTCCCTCATACCGTCGTACAAGCCCCTTGTGCAAGCCATTATGTCACAAAATCAATTGTAGTTTAGCAATGACTGAATCACCAACCTAAAATTGCACATCCCTTTGATTCTAATCTACCTACTTCTTATTGCGCTTACTCGCCTTGTGTAGGCAAGCTCTAGCTAAGTCATTTTTCTCTTAGCAATCCTTTGCAAATCGGTAAGCTACTAGATTTTGTCCTGTGTAATGAGTCACAACAACATTGGGTGTGAATGGTTGCTGCCTTGTCACTATTTCAAACAGACTTTGATTCGTGGCCCAACTTCGCTGCAAGTTGTATGAAAATTGGGTCACATCCAACAACTTTGGCCAATTCTTTTGTGTGGCACTCACATAGTGCCGAAGATATGTCTCCAACAATGCATTCACTCTTTCAGTTTTCCCATCAGTTTATAGATACATGCTAGTAGAAAGTATTTATTTTATTTGGTACTAAAACAAACCAATATTATTCCAATATTTGGTAGTACAAAATTAGTTGAAAGCTCCGAAAAAGCTAATATATCAATGTTGAGATTTTATTGATCAAACTTCACCATTTTTTCATTTATTTATCTAATTAGTTATGTATGATCCCTAAAGTTTCTAATTATTTTACACTATTCTAATGTTATTTTACATGTATAGAAGCTCATCTTATTAAATCGCATTCCCTGAAGTGAATGGAAGCATGATAATAAATTTAAAATGCATAATTGTTAATATGATAAGAGGTTCACAACTAGAAATGGAAGAGAAATAACTTATGTTCTCAATGTATGAAATGTACCTATCGTACATCTAAATATTTTATCACTCTATTAATATTCCTTAAAAGGAAGAAAACATATGTCTCGTAAATAATACAACAATACATATTATCCTTAGGGATAAAAAAAAACATTTTTCTTGTTTGGTAATGAAGCAAACTAAACTTTAGTAGTACAAAATTAATTTAAGACTCCAAAAGAGCTAATATAATGTTACCCTATGTTCAATGTGGAAATGAAACATGTTAATATTTTGTATTATAAAATTAATTCAAGGCTCCAAAAGAGCTAATACATTGTTATCCGAATAAACAAAGTGATAATTAATGTATTATGTTTTAATCAGTCTTAGAGGAAATTAATTTGTTTTAAAAGATATTCTCTTTGATGGATCTCATATTGAGATTGTGAATGAGAAAAAAAAAATAGTATGAATCACTCTTGCTATAAATATCTACATCTTTTAATAGAGAAAGATTAAGTTATTGAACTATATTATGCATGATACTTGGATACTTATCTTTATTTTGAAAAGCATAGAGAAAGATTGCGTTTTGATTATGAAAGATCCACTTGAATTGTGAATTGATTTAAGTGAAAAATATGAACATCGAAATATGATAAATTTATCTAAAGCTTATTATGATTGAATGCACTTGAAGTTGCAATATTTTAAATCTGTAAGTGAGTATAACTTTATGAGTTCTCAATTATGTTGGAATAATATTACTAATAAGAACTTGTTAGAGGAAACTTTTTCAATTATCCATGCTTCAAATGTGCTCCTACAATAGTAATACCATGAAAAGAAATGGGTTTAAGATATATTATGAATTAATGTCATGTTTACTTATGGTTGAATTAAAAATGAGTTATTAAATGAAAAATCATAAAACCCATTGTATGAGACCTGATCTATTCCCTAAAGCAAATATAGTAATATATAAAGATGTAATCTTTGACGTGGACATTGTAAGTGACTTTATAATAATCGGAAAAGGGATGATCATAAAAATTCTTCCTACCACCAGAAGTGGAAAAATGAAGATAATGTGAGGATTGATAATAAGATTGATCTTGAAATTAAGATTAGTGGTTTCATCTTGTGTTCCAACTTTTAATTATTATTCATTTATGGTATACTTATATGCTTTGCTTAATTTAACACATATATCTATACAAATGAAATATTTGTTTGTGAGAACTGTAACACCCCAAAATAGGGCTTAAGAGTTTTAAGGGTATTTTAGGAATTTTAGTCTATATGTGCTCGAAATTTCGTAAGATTGGTATTCGATAATGTTTTTGCAATGGCTATTAGGGAATTGAGTCAATTTTTAAAAATGAGTTTCAAATACCTTAATTTTAGAAAAATGACTAATTTGTAACATGGTCAAAACAGTAAGCATTTATGTTGCAGTTTTACTAGTTTTAAAATAAACCCCCATTCCCAGTTTTATTTCACGGTAGTTGCTCTCCAAAGTTTGCTATTGTCGTCCATTGTTATTCCCCTGATCTTTCAATTGATTTTGATTCTCAAACCATAATACTTTGATTTCCTATCATTCCCAAGTCAATTACCTTCATAAATCTCCAAGAAAAACACTCAAAAACTCTATAGATTTCATCATATTCTTCAATCGTGGGTTTTTTGAAGTTGCATAAAAACTCATTTAATCTTCCATCAAAGGTAACCATTCACTTTCCCATTTATTTTTAATGTTATCTAGACTTTAAAATTGAGTTTTTTGTTATGAAATTGTATGTTTTAATTAAAACCCAAAAATTGGGTCATTAATGGTGGAATTTGAGATTGTGGATGAAAATGTGTTTTAAAAGTGTTTTTCAAATTTTTTTAACTTGATTAAAATGTTTCTAAAATTAATTCAAAGTTTCGTTAATGATTTCTCATGTTTTAATGATTTTTTGTTTTTATGGTCAAAACTTGTCGAAAAATGTTGATACCTTGAAACATGTAGTTTTGTGTGGTTTAAAGGTTGTGGTTTAGTCGTAGATAAATATGGAGATGAATGAAACTTGTTTCATGCGAAAAGGTTAAGTGTAGGTCAAGATATTTACGTTTTAAGTCCGTCTTGCTAAAAGGTTTGGTTACATGAAAGGGTAGTTTAGGCTAGTGTTTTGGTTAGTTTAAATGGATCCTTGGCTATCATTTGACTGTGTTTATTATGTGATTGTTATGTGTGAAGCCTCAGATTAATTAGATCATTCTACAAGTTAGAGGAGGAGCTAGTTCGAGCTCTCGATTTTCAGTGAAAGTTGATATTTGGTGAGTGTTTTGGAATCACTGCTCATAGATGATTTATTTTGTAATTGGGAATTTAGAGGTAGCCTAAACCCTTACTCTAAATTCTGAGAGTAAGTGTTCTTGCGCCTATGATTAAATGTGATATATGTATGCTTGTAAAATTGTGAAATTGTGAAATTATGAACATATATGTGATTTTTATGACATATGCTATAAGCTTATGATGATTGATATGAAAGTGAATATGAGGGTGTGTTGTTCATGCCATGTGACAGTGTTTATAATATGTTAGTGATGTGAATATATAGTGAAAATGTATGGAAAATTGATAAGTAAATATGTGATAATAATGTGGATATTTTGGCCTTGTGTTATTATGAGACCGTTGGATATAGTTGGCATGCCATAAGATTGTGAGTACTCACTTTGTGATATGATTTTTGGGTGTTGAAGCCCAGGGATAGTTTTTAGAGAGAGAAGGGAATGTGAGCTAAGCTCCATTTACCGGGATATGTGTGTTTGGTGTATTGGAGAGTGTTAGCTATATGCTACATTTATGGGACATGTACGACTCTATGAATCATTATTGGTGTGTTGGAGATCTGTGTATCCGATGTGTGGTGATAGAGTCAACATTATGTTTCATAATCTCAATAGCCAAACTATCTTATAATATGATTGAATGTGACTAAATATGGTTTATTTGTGTTGTGATATATGCTTAAATAATCATATGGTTAAATGTTTGAAATATGATGTCAGACTTAAATATGTTATGAATACAAGATATGTCTGTTTAGTTGATGCATAATGACTTGTTTACGCAGTGGTGATTCTGAGCATTCACTGAGCTTGTTAAGCTCACCCACTCTATTTTAACCTATGCAGAGTAGTTGCATTTTCGGTGTGAGTTGTGTGGCCTTCAAGGGACAAATTCAATCCATTCTTTAGTCGCTATAGTAGGTGTTAATGGTTATTTTGATATGGGAGTTTAAGGCAATGTGGTAGATTTTATATCGGTTTTGCTAAGTCAATTTTTGGGTTGTTTGCATGCTATTTATGTTTGGAAGTATGTGGGCTTGAATATGATATTGGGACTACTATTTCAAATATTTTTTATGTTTCTTTAACCAGGTGAATGAAGCATGTTATTTAGGATTAAGTTTGAATGGTTTTAATGTTAGAGTATGCTGAGATTTTATAATCTGGAGCGGAGGTATCGATATTTGATTTTTTTAAAATGATACCTTTGCATTTTGAAGGTGCAGGGAAACAGAATATGGAATTGGTATCGATACTTTGGCCTGAGTATCGATCCTCAGGGTAAGTTTATCGATACCTTGCGAAAGGTATCGATAATTTTTGACGTTTTGATATTTCGTAAGAAATAGAATGCTAGTTTGGTATCGATTTTTCATGTGGTATCGATACCACTTAAAGAAAATATCAATACCCTTGAGACAATATCTATACCTACGTAACAGTTTTGGAAATTTTGTAATTTGGCCCATTTGTAGGTTTGATTGATGTTTTTAATACCCTTAGTGTATGTATGGCATGTTTTAATGATAAAAGTGGTTGAAAGACTACAACTCATACATATAATTGAATAAAGATGACGATTGGTTACTTGTGAAACTGTTTGCTAAGTAAATGATGTGTGGTGGTGGTGTAGAGTCCTAGTATTCGGGCTCGGCGACCGGGTGGGGTATAAAGTGTTACAAGAATTTTGAAAATTAATATATTTTAGTTGCAACAATGCATGTAGTTTAGGCTATGATTTTATTGTATTGCGTATGTTTTATATTCGAATGCTTCAAAGATGAACTTCATAACTATCTCCAGACTTATTAATTTGGTGTTTTCTTCAATACAATACTAGTATATCTATATGTATGGTTAAATCACATGAGATAGTAAACCAGAAGTTTACCTTAGTATTGTTGAATCACATGCATAGTAAACTGAAAGTTTACTAGTCCAAATATACTAATTAGTTGTCATGATCAGTTAGACCATTTGATAAATAATGATGCAGTAAAATAAGAATTTACATGGAAGTTTATTAAAGAATCTAAAGATTATTTAGTTTAAAGATTTTTTTAAGTGTTGCTTATTCTTAAAGAATATGAATTATTAGAATCTCACTTACAAAAATTGAGATTGAATTTCTAGCATTTCTAAAAGAAATATGTAACGGCCCCATAGTTAGGGGTGTCAAAAAGTGCATTCCCGGGACTCCGTTCCTGTAAATCAGACTCGTAAATATTTTTAATAAATATTTACGAAGCTAGCTATGTAGTTCATTAGGTTCCGATTAAGCGAATTTACTTGAATTAAAGTTATTATAGCTTAAGGACTAAATCGTGTATAGGGTCAAAGTTGAATTATAGATTAAAAATTAATTAAGGGATTAAAGTAGTAAATATACCTTTATATATGTATAGTGAACGGCATTGATGGTTGTAGTAAATATATATGGTAATTTAATATATATTATATGTTTAATGAATGAAATATAATTTATATTTATAAGTTTTAAAATAATAATAATAGTTATAATAATAAATAAAAATTAAAGTAAAATGAAATGAATAAGAAGAAAGTAGCATGAAAGAGAATGAACACTCTCTTTTACATGCAATTTCAAAAATAAAAAGAAAGAAGAAAAAGCTTGGACGGTAAGGGTTTTAGACTTTCAAAGTTCAACTGGTTAGTCAATTTAGTCCATTTTCTTGTAATTTTTATATTTTTGGAATCCCGATATTTAGTTCTACTCGACCCATGTTGTAATTTTAGCATTGATTAAGATTTTAAATGTTGTTATTATTAAATAGTTTTAGTATTAGGGCTTAAATTGATAGATTTTTAAGCTAGAAATGGAAAAGGATTAAATTGTAGAACAAATTGTAAATTTTGAGTAATAGGGACTAAATTGTGAAAATTTTAAAATTTATGGGTTTAATTGAAAATAGGGAGTTAATGTAACATCCTGATTTTCGGGTTTATTTATGGTTCTCGATATTTTGGTTAAATTGTAACATCTGTGTATTTAGATGTGAAATTAATATTTTAAGTATGATAATGGGCTTATGGAAGGCCCATGTGTTGGCCAAAACCCGTGGATTTTTTTTGAAGTTCTGGATTTAAGAGTTAGGGGTTCTGGCTAGGTGGTCCTTATTTAGAGTGTTGGGTAATTTGTATCACAAAAAGGGCAGTAGTAAAGTGGCAAGGGTGACGCCACTAAGCTCCTAAAAATGTGGCGTGTGGAGCATTGGGGCAAGGCATGGGATCGATTCCCCATGCTGGCAAATAGGTGCAATTATTTTTTTGGTGCAGAAAGGGTAAGTGTTGGAGTCCAAGGGGATTCTGCCAGAGGAGTGTTTGATCAGTTCAAATGCTTGAATTAAGGAGTGATAAGGGGAGAGATTTAAGGGATTGGGTGAGAGTTTAGAGTTGGCTAAATCTAGGGAAGTGAAGAGGAAAAATTCGGCAAAAGGGTTTAGGTTGATATTTTCGGCACCCAGGGCTTTTGTGGTGCCATTTTCTTCTGCTCAGTCACCAAAGAGAGTTTTCTTTTTCTTTCTTCTTGCCTCCCTAGCCGAAACTTTCATCTCTTCTATTCTTCTTCTCCACTTTCTTTTTCAAAGCTGTTCACTAAACCTGTTATTCTTCAACACCTTTGCCGAAATCACAAAAGCCGAAATCCTGTGATCACTGCTTGTGTCGATTTCTTCAAGCCAGGTTCTTCTATGTTCTTTTGTGTTATTTAAACTACGATCATCTTTTCTTAATTCTAAATACCTAACGGTAATCTTATTTCAAGGGCATCGTCACACATCATTATTTTCTTCACCACCCAAAAGCCGAAAGTGTCAGTGGTTTAGGGGCTTATAGCCGAAACTTCAAGACTCTTGGATTCGAACTCACGCGTTAGAAGTTAAATCGCATCACCACGTAGAAATCAAAAGGAAGTAAGGGGGTAAGTGCTTATCATCTCAGTTTTGGTTTTATTTTTCGATATTAGGAAAAGCCGAAATCCCTAAAAATGGGGAGGCTGTCGATTTGGGCATAAGGCTCTAAGGGTTTGTTATTAATGTTTTCTGTCGGTGATTAGAGTCTTCTTAAGATTTGGATCGAAGGCGTAAATCATTGGAGCAATCGGATTGGAGCAAGCTATCGGTTATTGGCAGGAAGGTAAGATTTAAAGGCTTTCTAGGGATATGGCTCGATTTTTGGTTAAGCAATTTTTGAGGATTAGTGATTGAAGGTTTGTAAATAAAAACTGTGCTAAACGATTGTAGGACAGCGTAAGGGATCTCGGTAGCAGTCGTCGCAAACAGGTGTGTACCGAACACCCTTTCTCTGTTCAAGTCGGCAAAAGCCAAAAAGCCGAAATCCAGTATTTCATGGGCTTGTGAGTACGCGAATGCTCTCAAGTCATAGACTAATGGTTAGATTCAGCATCGCAAAGTGGTAAGTTGGTTGTGTGCGAAAATACGTGTACATCGGTAAGTGGGCCTCGATGGGCCAAAACTGGGCCCAATGGGCTTACGGACCAACATGGGTAAGAGATGGCCAAATCGGCCTGTTAGTTAGTTGGTAGACTCGAATTGCTTTTAATCGTTAAAAGTTATTGAAAATAACTCGTAGATGTGTAAGTTTACGAATGTACCCTAAAGAGTAAAATTACCGATATACCCCTAGGGTTTATATTGACTAATATGCATGATTGATAAATCACGTATTCTCGCATGATATGCTTTCATTAATGTCTATTGCATGGGATTGGGATATTGATGGAGGAAGTGTTTAAAGTGGTTCATCCACGTACTGGAGGCTTTGCCTCACCTTACTGATAACTGAGCAGCAATGCTGCAACTGTGGAGTGTAGGGTTGGGTGGGTTGAGTTATTCCCCACATGGAGTGTAGGGCTGGTACGGGGGAGTGTAGCGGTTGGTGGGTTGAGTAGTCTCCCCAAACGGGATTGCATTCATTGTTATTACTGTTAGACGTTTTACTGAATTGGGCCTATGGACCGCACTGTTCGGAAAAAAAAGGGCTAAGGCCTTGTTATCAGATTCGAAAAAGGGCTTCATCCCATCGTGTCTTATTATTCGAATAGGGCTTAGGCCCAATGGGCTCGAGCTGATTTGAGCTTTGGATGGGTTTCAGATACACCGAGTTTCCCCAAACTCACCCTTTTCTTTCCATCCTTGCAGTGAGCCCTAATTGGTGGACTTGGAGTCAAGCGGGATTCAGAGTGACCACGAAGAACAAATTCTGGTTTTTAAATTAGATCACACTTCCTTTACTTTTAATTATTTCCATTTTGTTTGAGGGTTGTAATAAGGCCGTTCATTAAATTATTTCACTTATGGATTATTGAACTGGTTAGCACTAGGGCGCGTTTGAAAAAAAAACTATATGTTTTCAAAATGTCTCGGTGACGTGTAAGACTTCCGCAACATAAATGTTTTCAAAGAAAATAATTAACTAAACCTGACTTAAACATGATTTATTTTTCATAGACACACAACATGCTCTAAGTGTGGCAATGGATGTGTGCATGTCTAGGATTGGATCCGGAAGAGCTTGGTACTTAAGCAAATCCAACGACTCACCTCCTCTTTTCTGGCTTCCTACCTGGTGCACAGCTTCCATTCACTTAAACTTATAACATTAACGTTTTTAAACCCTAAGAAAGAGATTCTTGATGAAACGAATAGCAACTTTTTCCATGTGGCATGTTGAATTTGGCCGTAACGTCTGGGCCGGGTTTAGGGTGTTACATTTAGTGGTATCAGAGCCAAGTTGCAACAACTCGGCTGTGGATCGGGTCCAAAAATCTTTTCAAAAACTTAGGCCTAAGAAGGGTATTTTTGGAAATGGTAAGTTTTTCGATTCAAGTTTTTCTATTGTTAAATGGGGTTAAATCAATAGTTTTAAAAGAAAAGTGTTTTCAAATCAAATCTTTTTATCTTCGATAAACAAAAACATGGTTTTTAAATTTTAAATGGACTGATAAGGAAGTGGCACACTGAATCCCCGGCACCAAGTCTGTAAGTGTTCTTTTTCTGCTTTAAATATTTATGGAACTGGACTGGAAATAATACTGTAGATAGTACTGAGCCTTAGAGATAGTGCTATTGATAATGTAGTATTAAGGCTATAAAACTGGGACCGTAGCTGAATTGCGATTGCGCGGAAATAACTCTACAACTTTATCTATTCATAAAACATTCTGTAATAAACAGTGGAACCAATAGCTAATGTCATAAAATTCGTAACCAGATAAATCGATATGAGTACAAGGGCTACTCGGGGAAGAGGCCGTGGGCGAGGCCGAGGTAGTACTCAAGCTGGATCTGCATCCTCGGAGCACATACCAGCTGGCGAGGCTCGTCCACCACCAGTTAACGAAAATGGGCCGTATGATCAGGCCACAGGGGACGACGCCTTGTCTCAGGCCATGTTGAGGATTTTGGAAAGGGTGGCCGGAGCTAATGTCGGGCCCATGAGTAGGGGTCCATTTCCGAACGACTTCGGGCTAACTGAGCCGAGGTTTTTAGGGCGATCTGAGTAGCCACAAATGTGGTGAGTAATCGGTTGGAAGCCACAGAGCGATTATGGATGACTTGGACCGCTCAAAGGAAAAGTGGTCGAAAGGGGGTGTCATTCTTTGCGGATGAAGCGTGCTCGCTGGTGGATTATCGTGAGAGAGGGTACCCAAACGAGGGGTATCATGGGAGCTATTCAAGCAGACATTTAAGGCAAAATATGTTGGAGCTAGCTATGTGGATGCACGCAGAAAGGAGTTTCTGAATCTGACCCAGGGAAGTAAGACCGTTGCGGAATATGAGGCAGAGTTTCTACGATTAAGCCGGTATGCTGGGGGCATCGTTTCCACTGAATATGAGCGCAGTGTTCGGTTTGAGGATGGCCTTAGGGATGAGCTAAGGGTACTCATAGCTCCACAGAGAGAGTGGGATTTTGCTGCACTGGTGGAGAAGGCAAAGATAGCTAAGGAGGTGAAACAAGCTGAATGGAGAAATCGTGATAGGGACCGAAATCGATTCAGGAGAGATGCTGGACCAGCTGGTGCTGCAAATCGTAATGCTAAGAGAGCTAAGATGGAGGAACCGGTTCGAACAATTCCGGTGAACACAGCTAGACCGCAAGCTTGTGGAGATTGTGGTAGAATGCATCAAGGTAAGTGCTGGAAACGTACTGGGGCTTGTCTTCGTTGTGGGTCTAAGGAGCATAGGATTAAGGATTGTCCTAAGAGGACCGCTCAGGCTCAAGAGGGTGAACAAAGGGTCGCATGCGACCGCTCAACCAACCAGATGATGGACCGCCGCCGCCAAGAGGTCGTGGACAAGGTCGCGGTGGTAATGGTCGTGGACGTGGCGCACCTGGCAGGGCTAATGGCAACGCTGATGCTCGTCAGCTAGCTTTGGTGTATGCTGCTCGTCGTCGCAAGGAAGGAGACGCATCTGATGTCATAACTAGTACGTTTCTGATCTATGGTGTGCCTTATACTGCTCTAATTGATGTGGGATCAACTCATTCGTATGTGGCATATAGCATTTCTGGAGCATTGGGTGTACACTTTGAAGAGACTGTATGTGGGGTGTCGGTGGTAAGTCCTTTAGGTCATTCGGTTATGGTAGAGAAACTCTTCAGGGAGGTGCCGTTGGAGGTTCAAGGTAGGGTTTTCTGCGGAGATTTGATGGAGTTACCGGTTGAAGAGTTCGATCTGATTTTAGGGATGGATTGGTTGACCAAGCATAGGGCAACTTTGGATTGCGCAGCTAAGAGGATGGTGTTAAGGACTGTGAATGATGAGGAGGTAATGATTATTGGAGAACGAAGGGATTTCTTGTCTAATATAGTATCGGCATTAAGGGCTGAGAAGTGGATGCGCAAGGGATGCGAGGCATATTTGGCTTTGGTAAGCCAAGCTGGGACTGAGGGCTCGACTGTGGATGCCATCAGAACTGTTAAGGAATTTGGAGATGTCTTTCTCGAAGAGCTTCCTGGACTACCCCCAAATCGAGAAGTCGAGTTTGGAATTGATTTATTTCCTGGAACAGCTCCAGTATCCATTGCGCCTTATAGAATGGCACCGAAGGAGTTGGTGGAACTGAAAGCTCAAATCCAAGAGTTGTTGGATAGAGGCTTCATTAGACCTAGTGTGTCTCCTTGGGGAGCACCAGTTCTGTTTGTGAAGAAAAAGGATGGAACAATGCGCATGTGCATCGATTATCACCAGTTGACCAAACTGACGATTAAGAACAAGTACCCACTGCCAAGGATTGATGATCTGTTCGATCAGCTTAGAGGAGCTTCAGTATTCTCCAAAATCGATCTTCGTTCTGGATACCATCAACTAAGGGTAAAAGAAGGGGATATTCATAAGACAGCATTTCGAACTCGATATGGGCATTATAAGTTCTTGGTCATGCCGTTTGGACTGACGAATGCACATGCAGCTTTCATGGATCTAATGAATCGAGTATTCCAACCTTACTTGGATCGGTTCGTAGTTGTCTTTATCGATAATATCCTGGTATACTCTGAAACGGAGATGAAACATGATGAGCATCTCCGTATGGTGTTGCAAGTGTTAAGGGAGAAGGAACTCTATGCAAAATTCAGCAAGTGTGAATTCTGATTGAGGGAGGTAACTTTCCTAGGGCATATGGTCTCTGCCGAGGGGATTAAGGTGGACCCTCGTAAGATTGAAGCGGTGTTGGAATGGAAGCCACCTAGGTCGGTATCGAAAATTCGGAGTTTTCTGAGATTAGCAGGTTACTACCGAAGGTTTGTTGAGGGTTTCTCAGTGCTGGCAGCACCTTTGACCAAACTCATAAGGCAAGGAGTACCGTTTGTTTGGACCGAGAAACAGCAAAAAGCTTTTGACCAGTTGAAAAAGGTATTGACTGAAGCACCAGTATTGATTCAACCAGTGTCTGGAAAGGACTTTACGGTATACAGCGATGCATCGCATGTGGGGTTAGGTTGCGTCTCGATGCAAGAGGGTAAGGTGGTCGCTTATGCGTCGCGACAACTTAAGACTCATGAGGTGAATTACCCTACTCATGATTTAGAGAGTCAAATGGTAATTTTTGCGTTAAAGATTTAGAGACATTACTTATATGGGGAAAGGTGTATCATATATACTGAGATCATAAGAGCCTAAAGTATTTGTTGACTCGAAGGAGTTGAACCTTAGGCAACAGTAGATGGGTGGAGTTGCTTAAGGATTACGATTGTTCGATTGAGTACCACCCAGAAAGGCTAATGTGGTGGCGGATGCGTTGAGTCGAAGGGTTGTTACGATTTAAGAGCCTTATTCGCACGCTTAAGTCTCAGTATGACGATGGAAGCTTGTTGGCGGAACGCAAATAAGGCCTTCTTGGACCGAGCAGGTTAGGGAAAAACAGTTGAAGGACGATTCATTAGCTCTTCGATTCCAGCAAGTTAGGAATGGTGAGAGTGAGGATTTTGGACTGAATACTGAGGGAGTTCTGTGCTTTCGTGGAAGGGTTTGTATTCAAAGGACTCAATTGAGACAATCAATCTCGAAAGAGGCGCATGGAGGACTCTGTGCCATGCATCCTGGAGGAAATAAGTTATATCGAGACTTGCGAGAGGTGTACTGTGGCCTGGATTAAAACGAGAGGTGACTTAATTCGTTGGGAAATGTCCGACATGCCAAGCAGGTTAAGGCTGAGCACCAATTGCCTTCAGGTTATCATGCAACCGTAAAGATTCCGCTATGGAAGTGGGAAAGAGTAACAATGGATTTTGTGAGTGGGTTACCTTTGACACCCACCAAGAAAGATTCGGTGTGGGTGGTTGTGGATAGGTTAACAAAATCTGCTCACTTCATACCTGTTCGTACCGATTACTCACTGCAAAAGTTGGCGAAGCTATACGTGGCAGAGATAGTGCGATCGCATGGGGTACCGTGTCGATAATTTCGATCGGAACCCCAGGTTTACATCTCGGTTTTGGCGGAAGTTGCAAGAAGCGTTGGGGACACGATTGGATTTTAGCATCGCCACCCACAGCATGCATGGACAATCGAAGGGTTATTCAAGTTCTAGAGGATATGTTGAGAGGTTGTATCATCGATTTTCGTGGTAGTTGGGAGGACTACTTGCCATTGGCAGAGTTTGCGTACAATAACAGCTATCAAGCAAGTATTCAGATGGCTCCATATGAAGCGCTCTATGGGCGAAGATGTCGTACACCGACGTGTTGGACAGAGTTGGGGGAACGACGAGTGCTTGGACCAGAATTGGTGGCAGAAACTGAAAGTAAGGTTAGACTGATAAGCGATCGATTAAAGGAGGCATCTGATAGACAGAAGTCGTATGCGGATCTGAAGCGCAAGGAGATTGAGTTCGCTGTTGGGGACATGGTGTTTTTGAAAGTTTCACCTTGGAAGAAGATACTGAGATTTGGTAGGAAGGGTAAGCTAAGCCCACGATTTATTGGGCCTGACCGAGTTGTTAAACGAGTTGGACCAGTGGCTTATCAGCTAGAGTTACCACCGGAACTGCATCGTATCCACGATGTTTTTCACGTGTCCATGCTGAGGCGGTATCGATCTGACCCAACTCATGTCATACCAGTCGCAGAAATCGAGGTACAGTCAGATTTGACTTTCAAGAGGAACTCAGGCAAATACTTGACCGTGACGTCAAGGTGTTGAGAAGGAAGTCATCCCACCGTGAAAGTGCTTGGAGGAATCATGGCAGGGGAAGAAGCTACTTGGGAGACCGAGGAGGCAATGCGTCAACAGCACTCTCAATCGTTTCTAGAAAGGTAAAATTTCGAGGTCGAAATTTCTTTAAGGAGGGTAGAGTTGTAACATCCTGATTTTCGGGTTTATTTATGGTTCTCGATATTTTGGTTAAATTGTAACATCTGTGTATTTAGATGTGAAATTAATATTTTAAGTATGATAATGGGCTTATGGAAGGCCCATGTGTTGGCCAAAACCCGTGGATTTTTTTTGAAGTTCTGGATTTAAGAGTTAGGGGTTCTGGCTAGGTGGTCCTTATTTAGAGTGTTGGGTAATTTGTATCACAAAAAGAGCAGTAGTAAAGTGGCAAGGGTGATGCCACTAAGCTCCTAAAAATGTGGCGTGTGGAGCATTGGGGCAAGGCATGGGATCGATTCCCCATGCTGGCAAATAGGTGCAATTATTTTTTAGGTGCAGAAAGGGTAAGTGTTGGAGTCCAAGGGGATTCTGCCAGAGGAGTGTTTGATCAGTTCAAATGCTTGAATTAAGGAGTGATAAGGGGAGAGATTTAAGGGATTGGGTGAGAGTTTAGAGTTGGCCGAATCTAGGGAAGTGAAGAGGGAAAATTCGGCAAAAGGGTTTAGGTTGATATTTTCGGCACCCAGGGCTTTTGTGGTGCCGTTTTCTTCCTCTTCACCACCACAGAGTTTTCTTTTTCTTTCTTCTTGCCTCCCTAGCCAAACTTTCATCTCTTCTATTCTTCTTCTCCACTTTCTTTTTCAAAGCTGTTCACTAAACCTGTTATTCTTCAACACCTTTGCCGAAATCACAAAAGCCAAAATCCTGTGATCACTGCTTGTATCGATTTCTTCAAGCCAGGTTCTTCTATGTTCTTTTGTGTTATTTAAACTACGATCATCTTTTTTCTTAATTCTAAATACCTAACGGTAATCCTATTTCAAGGGCATCGTCACACATCATTATTTTCTTCACCACCCAAAAGCCGAAAGTGTCGGTGGTTTAGGGGCTTATAGCCAAACTTCAAGACTCTTGGATTCGAACTCTGTCATTGCTGGTTAGAAGTTAAATCAGCATCACCACGTAGAAATCAAAAGGAAGTAAGGGGGTAAGTGCTTATCATCTCGCTTTTGGTTTTATTTTTCGATATTAGGAAAAGCCGAAATCCCTAAAAATGGGGAGGCTGTCGATTTGGGCATAAGGCTCTAAGGGTTTGTTATTAATGTTTTCTGTCGGTGATTAGAGTCTTCTTAAGAGTTGGATCGAAGGCGTAAATCATTGGAGCAATTGGATTGGAGCAAGCTATCGGTTTTTGGCAGGAAGGTAAGATTTAAAGGCTTTCTAGGGATATGGCTCGATTTTTGGTTAAGCAATTTTTGAGGATTAGTGATTGAAGGTTTGTAAATAAAAAGCGTGCTAAGCGATTGTAGGACAGCGTAAGGGATCTCGGTAGCGATCGTCGCAAAATGTGTGTGTACCAACACCCTTTCTCTGCTCAAGTCGGCAAAAGTCGAAAAGCCAAAATCCGATGTTCATGGGCTTGTGAGTACGCGAATGCTCTCAAGTCATAGACTAATGGTTAGATTCAGCATCGCAAAGTGGTAAGTTGGTTGTGTGCGAAAATACGTGAACATCGGTAAGTGGGCCTCGATGGGCAAAATCGGGCCCAATGGGCTTACGGACCAATATGGGTAAAAGATGGGCAAATCGGCTGTTAGTTAGTTGGTAGACTCGAATTGCTTTTAACTGTTAAAAGTTACTGAAATAACCTGTGTAGATGTGTAAGTTTACGAATGTACCCCTAAAGAGTAAAATTACCGATATACCCCTAGGGTTTATATTGACTAATATGCATGATTGATAAATATCGTATTCTCGCATGATATGCTTTCATTAATGTCCGCTGTTGCATGGGATTGGGATATTGATGGAGGAAGTGTTTAAAGTGGTTCATCCACGTCTTTGAGGCTTTTGCCTCACCTTATCGATAACTGAGCGAAGAATGCCGCAACTCGGAGTGTAGGGTTGGGTGGGTTGAGTTATTCCCACATGGAGTGTAGAAATGATACGGGGAATGTAGCGGTTGGTGGGTTGAGTAGTCTCCCCAAATGGGATTGCATTCATTGTTATTATCATTACACGCTTTATCGAATTGGGCCTATGGGCCGCATTGCTTCGAAAAAAGGGCTAAAGCCTTGTTATCAGATTCTCAAAAGGGCTTCGGTCCACTCGTGTCTTCGTTATTCGAATAGGGCTTAGGCCCAATGGGCTCGAGCTGATTTGAGCTTTGGATGGGTTTCTCAGATACACCGAGTTTCCCCAAACTCACCCATTTTCTTTCCATCCTTGCAGGTGAGCCCTAATTGGTGGACTTGGAGTCAAGGATTCAGAGTGGCCACGAAGAACAAATTCTGTTTTTAAATTAGATCACACTTCCTTTACTTTTAATTATTTCCGTTTTGTTTGAGGGTTGTAATAAGGCCGTTCATTAAATTATTTCACTTATGGATTATTGAACTGGTTAGCACTAGGGCGCATTTTAAAAAAAAACTATATGTTTTCAAAATGTCTCGGTGACGTGTAAGACTTCCGCAATATAAATGTTTTCAAAGAAAATAAATAACTAAACCTGACTTAAACATGATTTATTTTTCATAGACACACAACATGCTCTAAGTGTGGCAATGGATGTGTGCATGTCTAGGATTGGATCCGGGAAGAGCTTGGTACTTAAGCAGTCCAACAGACTCACCTCCTCTTTTCTGGCTTCCTACCTGGTGCACAGCTTCCATTCACTTAAACTTATAACATTAACATTTTTAAACCCTAAGAAAGAGATTCTTGATGAAACGAATAGCAACTTTTTCCATGTGGCATGCTGAATTCGACCGTAACGTCTGGGCCGGTTTAGGGTGTTACAGTTAAATTTAGTTTAAAGTGAAAATTGTATAAAAATATAGAATTAAATGTGAAGAATAAAAATTAGTCTCAGTTTAGGGACTAAATTGGAATTTAGGCAAATATTGAGTAAAATTTGAAATATTCGAAATGAAATTGAATTGTGTTGTATTGATGAATTTTAATTGTTTTAATTCTGTAGCTAACATCACTTCGAAATCCTTAACTAAAAAGGGGAAGGATAAAATCAACATTGAATAGCTCGAAATCTACGGTTTGTATTTCTATAATCCGAACTTAGTTGTTAATTGTTGTAATTCGATTTAACGCATATGGTAAGTGTTTGAGGTGAGTATTTGACATTTTGATAGTTGATTGAAATGAATTGAATTGGTATATACATTATGAATGTATTGATTATTGAATTGAAATGAATATATGTGCAAATGTGAAAGTTGGATATTGATTATTATAGATTGAATTGAATTCATGTGTATATGTCATTATATGAAAACTTAATTTTGGATATTGGTTGTATTGGAAATGTGAAATTAAAACCTATTAACTGTATAGGGCTGAGTCAGATATAGATGGCATGCCATAGGATAGGAAAAGTTTAGGGATTTCTTCGACTTTGAGTCGATGAGGCACTAGGTGTCAATTTACTTCGATTTAATCGATGAGATATTGGGTGTCAATGTATATAGCGTTGGGTGTAGTTATTCCTTCAGATTTATCTGATAAGGCATTGGGTGCCAAACTGGTGTGTTGGTTGGATCCCTGCATCCGTGTATCCGTTCGAGACTGAGTCGTGTTAATAGGGGTAATTAAAATAAAACGGTTCTATAATTGATATTGGATGATATTGTATGTGAATTGAAAATGGGATATGATTTGAAACATGAAAATGAGATATTTTGTGACTAAATGAGATACATGAGTTATGTACTCATGAATTGAATATTGAATGGCTAATGCCAATGTATAAACAATTTTGGTTTGATATGTGAATAGCTATATATATAGCAATTGTATGAATTGGGACATTGTTAATCAAATAAAAGATGTTAGCATGTGCAATTTGAGTATAGTGTGAAATGATGTGCTAATATGTATGAATTCAAAAGGTTGGCATATGATAGTTTTGATCTTAGTCATTAATATGTGTTTATAATTCAATTATGCATTTTGTATTTTATTGTCTTTAAATGTTCGGATTATAAAAATATTATTGAGTTTTACTCAGTGTATAGTTTTGTTTTTCGTGTGCAGGTTAGGTACTTCACTTTTGATCGTCGATTCAGCATCCAGCAACGATCCCGATCTCAAATATGGTGATGTTGATCTTTTGTGTTGGCATGTACCTAGGATGTCTAGTTGATAGTTATTTTGTGGATGGATTGTAAAAAAAGCTATAGTTGTAATGTTGGTTGGTGTATATGTAATCATGTGTTTGTGTTTGATGCCATAATATGGTATGTTGAATTGAACCAAGATAGGTTAGGTGTTTGTGAGTTTTAGTTGATGTTTAGGTGGTTATGAACTAGGCTAAATGGAGTGATTTTGGTATGTTTATAATTTGGATTGAATGATGTATTAATGATATGTTTTGATGATATAAATTTGATACCAATGAGGGTACATAGGTTAGGCACTTAGGATGATTGTTTTGGCATGTTTGGAATGTGTTTGATCGTTTTTTCAATAGGTTAAACGAATGGTTTTTCAGTTGCTTAGTGCCCAAGCAAGTAGGAAACGGTAAACTTGTTGTTTAAGGCACATTTTAGGTCCACACGGGCATGTGACTTGGCTGTGTGAGACACACAGCTAGCACACGAGCATGCAAGCCCATTTCAAAGGGTACACTATTTGGCACACAGGTGACTTAATGCGAGACACACGGGCATGTGACTTGGTAATGCTTCGAAACCCTATTCTGGCGATGGATACGAGTTAGGGGTGTTACAAATATGGGTCTGTTTATCCAACAAATGGATGTTTTGATATGATTTTGGTAGATGCAACTACAAGTAAATCACATGTGAGTTATCAACTTGCAACCTATAGTTTGCGAGATTACTTGTTTAATGATTTGTTTAAGAACAAAACTTTCAAATATGCAATCAAGACAATTGTTGCTAATGTTGGTGAGCTTATTTCTTAAACTTTCAATGATTATTGAATGTTAAATTTTTAGTGTGAGTAACTATCGCAAAAAGTTTATTGTTTATACGTATGGTTTAGTAGAATTTATGAAGTAAATGCCTCCAACTAGTAACTAAATCTATTGAGAATAAAAGTTTTGTATATAAATAAAGTTATGATATTTTACATGAATCGGCACTTGTATGCACCATACCAATAAGTTACGCTAAAACTCCTCGTTGCAATTGTCTTTTGGCCTATAGCCAAATACAACCCATTTTAGAATTAGAAATTTTTAATGTACGATGTATGGTTAGGTTGCTCCACCACAATGTGAAAAATAGGTATTCAAAAAAATTGAGAATATATATTAATTATGAATCTCCTTGTATTATTTGATATTTTGAACAAATTCAAAATTTAATTATGATATGAGTTTATTATTATTTTGATTTGACATTTTTTCTAAGTTTAGGGGGAGAGAAATGCGAGACACACGTCATTTGATCCTTATAGCTACTATATAAGGACCTTAAGTTTTGAATTCCATAGCTATTTGATCCTTATAGCTACTAGAATTCAACTTTTGCATTTTATGTGATTTAGTCCTTCTCGTAATTAAACACTTAATCGATAAAATTTTCATATCAAAATTTTTACACATCATTTCTAACATATTACGGGCCATATGATAAAATAAAAATAAAATATATTTTGGGTCGAATTTGTGGTCCCGAAACCATTTTTCTAATTTCACTGAAAAAATTGGTTGTTACATTTCTCCCCTTAAGTTTGAGAAAAGTTTCGTATAAAAATTTAATCGTTTGTGTGTTTAATTTGATAAAAGGATCTAATCGCATAAAGTGTAAAAGTTGCTTGTTATATGTTAGAAGTGTCAATTTGATATGGCTTATTAATTGTGAGGTCCTTATGTGGTTATTTGACCATTTAAAGTTTGAATGGACATAAATTCCTATGGTTAATGAAATTTTATATGTTATTAATGAAGGGCAAAATGGTAAATGATGAGTTAATGGTTATTAATTAATCAAAACATGAAAATTTAAGCCATTTGTGTTCATCCATAACTGAAAATCATAAGAAAATAAAAGGAGAAAGAATAGCTAGGGTTTAGCTAATTATTTTGGTGATTAAGGTATGATTTTTGTTCCGTTTTTGATAATTTCTACGTTTTTGTAATCGTTGCTTTGTATACTATCAAGCCCATGTCTCAATTTCTAATTTTGATGATAATTTTGAAATATGCCATTGACGAAATTGTGAGCTTTGTGAAGTTTAATGATAGTAAATTAAAGATATGTTTTGGGTTAACATATTTTGTATTTGAATTTTTGATGAAATTGAGTAATTTGGACTAAATTGTGAAATTTAGAAATTGAGGGACTAAAATGCAAAACAAATAAAATATGTGGGCTTGTATGAGCTATATGAAAATTTGGCTAGACATGTGTATAAAAAAATTATGTGTTTTTTGTGATTTTGTGAAATAATGACTAAAGTGTCAAAATGTGAAAATGTGAGGGCTAGTTTGTAAAATGCCCTAAATATGTATTTTTGGATTGATTTGAATGATTTGGTGAATAAAGTGGTTAAATATGAATATGTTTAGATCAAGAACCAAAGAAAACGGAATTAGATTTAGGAAAGTCAAAAGTCATTGAATAGTCGACTCTGTTCGTCTGAATCCATACGAGATAAGTCTATATACAAATAAATGTATTTGAAATGGTTTATTTACGCTAATATGTTATTGAATAATGATGAATGACAATATTAGAGTTGAATATGTGATATCCGAGAAAGTATCGACAAAGTTTCGACGTCCGAAAAGCCCCGTACGAACCTTAGGAATAGTTAGGATACATATGCCATGACATAGGATCCGATATATGTTATCGTGTAAGACCACGCCTGGAACGTTGGCATCGACTTATGATTTATGTGTAAGACCATCTCTGGGACATTGGCATTGTATTTGATTTCGTGTAAGACCCTATCTGGGACAGTGGCATTGATGTTTGATTACATGTAAGACCACATCTGGGACGTTGGCATTGTATGTACTTTCCAAGCTATCCGCGTATCCTTATGATTCCGAACAGTTCAACGGGCATTCCGAGAAAGTGAATGATTATATAATATGTGTATCCGATTCAGGTACGTTTGAATTGTATACTATGTTTGAGAATAAAAGGTAAGTATATATGCAAATGATGATATATAATCTAAGCATGTGGATATATGATATATGTGCAAATGGTTTGGAAATATGTGATATGTACATGAACAAGAAGTTTGTTTTGGTTATTGGCTTCAAAGTATATGTAATTTGATGATGTATACATGTTTTGAATGATAAGTTTATTTGTATATGGATTACTAAGCTTTTGAAAGCTTACTCTGTATGTTTTTCAACTATTTTATAGATATTGAAGCTACTGGGAGCTCGGCGATCATCGAGGACCATCACCACACTATCGAACTATATTTTGGTACCTTTTGAAAATGTACATATTGAAGTATGACATGTATAGGTTAGAAGTACTTTGATTATGGTTGTGTATATGAATGAGTTCTTGGTATGAAATATGTGATGCAATATGATTATTATGATGTAATTCGAATGGCTATAGAAATTGGTCATTTTGGTAAGTAATGGTATATGTTTATTTGAGAAAATGGTAAGTTTGATCATGAGATTGAATGATGTAAATTGAAGTATTGGAACATATGATTTGGTATGATTTTAGTTTAGATTTGGTATGATTTGGTTAATGAATTGAGAATGAAATTTGTTGATAATGTAATGGCATGAATAATGTATGTTTTGGTATTGAAATTGGCTGAAATTATGATGCAATTGTGCTTGGTTTGATGTTTTTAGGATTGACTCAAAAAGGGTGGCAAATTGGCTTTTCAAATGGCCTACTTTTGTCCACACGGGTAGAGACACAGGCGTATGTCTCAGCCATGTGCGGCACACGGTCATGTTGCTCAGCCGCGTGTCTCCTAGGGTATCCTACGATTGTAAGTCGAGCTTGAGCACGGCGAAGGCACACGGGCGTGTGGCTAGCCGTGCGACCCAAGTCAGTTTTGACCACCTCCAAGGCACACGAGCGTGTCTTGTGGCAGTGTGAGCAGGTCAGTATGTATGCCCTGTTTTGACACGGCCTAGACACACGGGTGTGTCTAAAGCCGTGTGAGGCACATGTCCTGTTCACACGAGCGTGTGACCTGTACATTTTTTAAAAATGTTTAAGTTTTGAAAATTTTTGTATGAGCTCATTTTAGTCTCGACCCCTTTCTAATGCATGTTTAAGGTCTCGATGACTTATGTAAGGGACTTAATATTGATGTTTGAATATGTTTGTAGATGATGTATATGAATTGTGTGTAAATGTTTTGGTTTGTCCGGTAACATCTTTAACCTTAGTCCGACGATGGATAGGGGTTAAAGATGTTACATTTTATTGGTATCAGAGCTATGATTTAGTCGGTTCTAGAACTACCTAGCGTAGTGAGTCTAGCTACAATGGCCATATTTATGAACTGCGATAGTGTGATGAATCCTGACAATGAAAACGTGTTTTTATATAGTAAATGGATCCCGAACAAGCCGTAGCTGACGATATAGAAAGCAATGCGCCTGCTCCTACGCAAGGGATAGCGCCATCTAACTCTAGACTAACTACGAGTAGCCATGATGGAGAGGCTAGACAAGCCTTCTATCAAATGATGAATGATTGGTTTACCCAATACATTAGAACTAATCCGGCTGTTCAACAACCTTCACCCCCGGTAAATCCTCTGCAAGTCCCAGTCATGCTATAAGCTAATTCGAATCAGTTGATTAAGCCTCCGGTTGATAAGATTAAAAAATATAGAGCTGAAGAATTCTGTGCTGAAAGAGCCAATTTCTGGTAAGAGAATATGATACGAGTGTTCGATGAATTGTCTTTGAATCCGGATGAATGCATAAAATGTATCATTTCACTTTTGAAAGATACGGTGTATCATTGGTGGAAGACATTGATATCTATGGTTCCGAGAGAGCGAGTCACTTGGGATTTCTTTCAAGCTGAATTCTAAAAGAAATATATCAGTTAGAGATTTATTGATCAGAAACGTAAAGAATTTCTTCAGCTTAAACAATGTCGTATGTCTGTTACAGAATACGAGCGAGAATTTGTAAGACTGAGTCAGTATGCTCGAGAATGTGTATCTACTGAGGCAATAATGTGCCAAAGATTTGAGGATAGCTTGAATGAGGATATTCGTTTGTTAGTCAGGATTCTTGAGATCAAAAAATTTGTCGTGCTTGTTGAACGAGCATGTAAAACTGAAGAGCTCGGGAAAGAGAAAAGAAAAGCTGATTCAGAAGGTAGAGAAGTGCAAAAAAGATCATCGAGCAAGTCATTTCATTCGACAATGAAGAAACTCCAAGATGATAATAGCTGTTCAAAGGCTAATGTGGGACATTTGAGTAGAGATCGTGCTAGATCGCATTCGAGCTTCAAAGCTCCAGCTACTTTTGTTGCTAGAGTTGGAAATGCTAGATCCGATCAACCTAAGTGTAAACATTGTGGTAAAAGACATCCTGGTAATTGTAGACTGTATGCTCGGGCCTGTTTCAAATGTGGATCATTAGACCATTTTATCCGCGATTGCCCATAATCTGTCGAGCAAGAGATTGTGCAAAATTTGAGGCCAAGTGGCAATGCATCTGGTGGTAGACCTCCCAAAAATACGAGAATTGTGAGTGGCAGTCAGAGGGGAAAAAAAGACACTGCTGTTAGATCCGAGGCTTGTGCACCTGCCACAACCTATGCCATTTGAGCTCGTGAGGAAGCTTCGTCTCCAGATGTGATTACGGGTACTTTCACACTTTATGATACTTCTGTGATTGCTTTGATAGATCCTAGATCAACGCATTCTTATATATTCATTAACTTAGTAAACAGTAAGACTTTGCCTGTAGAGTCTACTGAATTTGTAATTAAAGTTTCGAACCCCTTAGGCAGATCTGTTTTGGTTGATAAAGTTTGCAAGAACTGTCCGTTAATGTTTCGAGACACTTGTTTTTCGACTGATCTGATGTTATTGTCCTTTGATGAGTTTGATATAATTTTGGGTATGGATTGGCTAATTTTGCACGATGCTATTGTGAATTGCAAACAAAAAACTGTTGATTTGAGATGCAAGAATGATGGAATAGTTTGAATTGAATCTAGTGATTTGAATGGATTGCTTGCTGTGATAACTTCAATGAAAGCTCTGAGTATTGTGAGAAAAGGTGGTGAAGCTTACTTTGCCTATGTGATTGATTTGAAAGTATCAGAAAAGAGAGTTGAATCTATGCCTATTGTTTGTGAATTCCCTGATGTGTTTCCTGAAGAACTTCTGGGATTACCTCTGATTCGAGAAGTTGAATTTGACATTGAGTTAATACCAGGAACTACTCCAATTTTGATAGCACTGTATAGAATGGCTCCGACCGAACTAAAAGAATTAAAGTCTCAGTTACAAGAGTTGATCGATAGAGGGTTTGCTAGACCGAGTTTCTCACCTTGGGGTGCTCCTATTATGCTTGTGAAAAAGAAAGACGGTACGATGAGAATATGCATAGATTATCGACAGTTGAATACAGTGACTATCAAAAATAAGTATCCTCTGCCTCAAATTGATGACTTGTTTTTGATCAGTTGAAAAGAGCTACCGTGTTTTCAAAGATAGATTTGAGATCTGGTTATTATCAATTACGAGTAAAAGATTCAGACATTTCAAAAATTGCATTTAGAATGAGATACGACCACTATGAATTCTTAGCTATACCTTTCAGATTAACAAATGCACCTATTATCTTTATGGATTTGATGAACAGAGTTTTCAGACTGTATTTAGATCGATTTGTCGTTGTATTCATTGATGACATCTTGATTTATTCGCGTGATGAATCTAAACATGCGGGACATCTGAGAATAGTGTTACAGACTTTGCAAGATAAGCAATTATATGCGAAGTTTAGCAAATGTGAATTCTAGTTACGAGAAGTCAGTTTTCTGGGCCATATTATATCAGCATCAGGTATCCGAGTTGATCCGAGTAAAATTTCAGCTATTTTGGATTGAAAGCCTCCGAGAAATGTTTCTGAAGTCCGCAGTTTTCTAGGACTTACAGGCTATTATAGACACTTTGTAAAAGGCTTTTCAATGATCACGACTCCGTTAACGAAACTGCTTCAGAAAGATATGAAATTTGAATGGTCTGAAAAGTGTAAGAAAAGCTTTGATCAATTGAAAGCCCTATTGACTGAAGCTCCAATGTTAGTACAACCTGAATCGGGTAAAGAATTTGTGATCTATAGTGATGCTTCATTGAATGGTCTGGGATGTGTTTTGATGCAGGAAGGCAAAGTTATTGCTTATGCTTCGAGGCAGTTAAAGTCGCAAGAGAAGAACTATCCGACTCACGATCTAGAATTAGCTACGATTGTATTTTCTTTGAAAATTTGGTGCCACTATCTGTTTGGTGAGAAATGTCACGTATATTCGGATCATAAAAGTTTGAAATATTTGATGACTCAAAAAGATTTGAACGTACAACAGAGAAGATGGCTAGAACTGCTAAAAGACTACGAGCTTGTTATTGATTATCATCGGGGAAAAGCAAATGTTGTTGCCAATGCTTTGAGTCAAAAATCACTGTTTGCTCTGCTTGTGATGAATGCTCATTTGGTTCTGTCCGATAATGGTTCAGTATTAGCTGAATTGAAAGCAAGACCGTTGTTCTTACAACAAATTATTGAAGTTCAGAAGGTTGATAATGAAATTTTAGCAAAACGAGCTCAGTGTAATTTAGATTCTGATTCAAAACTTAAAGTTGATAAAGATGATTGTCTGAGATTCAGAGATTGAATTTGTGTTCTGAGAAATCTAGAATTGATTCAAATGATTTTGAATGAAGCTCACAACAATCATTTATCTGTTCATCCGGGTAGTACGAACATGTATAACGATCTAAAACAGCTTTATTGGTGGTCTGGAATGGAAAAAGATATCAGAACTTTGTTTCAAAATGTTTGATCTGTCAGCAACTTAAAGCTGAACATCAGGTGCCATCTGGTTTGTTACAACCAATTATGATTCCGGAATGGAAATGGGATAGAGTGACAATGGACTTTGTTTCGGGTTTGCCCCTATATCTGAGAAAGAAAGATGCAATCTGGGTAATGGTTGACCGATTGACAAAATCAGCTCATTTTATTTTAGTACAACATGATTACTCGCTTGATAAGTTAGCTGAGTTATATATTTTCGATATTGTGAGATTGCATGGTGTGCCATTATCTATTGTGTCATACAGAGATCTGAGATTCACATCACGATTCTGGAAGAAATTGCAAGATGCTCTGGGTACGAAATTGCACTTCAGCACTGCTTTTCACCCACAAATGGATGGTCAATTCGAGCGGATTATTCAAGTTCTCGAAGATATGTTGAGATGTTGCATTCTTGAGTTTGAAGGTACATGGGAAAAGTATTTACCTTTGATTGAATTCACTTATAATAATAGTTTTCAATCGAGCATCAAAATGGCACCATACAAAGCCTTATATGGTCACAAATATCATACACCTTTGTATTGGACTGAGCTCAGTGAGAATAAGATTCACGGGGTTGACTTGACAAAAGAGACTGAACAGAAAGTAAAAGTGATCCGAGATAGTCTAAAAGTAGCTTCCGATCGTTAGAAATCATATGCAGATTTGAAACGAAAAGATATTGAATTTGAGATTGAGGACAAAGTGTTTTTGAAAGTGTCTCCGTGGAAAAAAGTGCTTCGATTTGGCAGAAAAGGCAAATTGAGTCCAAGGTTCATCGGGTCGTATGAGATTATCGAGTGTATCGGGCCGGTTGCTTACAGATTGTTGTTGCCACCTGAGCTAGAAAATATTCATGATGTGTTTCACGTATCGATGCTTCAAAGATATAGATCCGATCCTTTGCATGTAATTTCTCCTTTTGAGATTGAGATTCAGTCTGATATGACCTACCACGAAGAATCGATCTGTATTTTAACTCGTGAGGTTAAAGAACTGCGAAATAAGAAAATTTCATTAGTAAAAGTATTGTGGTATCGACATGGTGTTGAAGAGGCTACCTGGGAGCCTAAAGATGCTATGAAATAGCAATATCTCAACTTATTCGATGGTAACTGTAACACCCCTTACCCGTACTGTAACACCCTTTACCTGAATCCAAAGTCGAAACAGGGTTTGAGGCATTACCGACTTACTTCTTAACATTTATGCACATTTGAGTCATAAATCTTGCATACAATTTAAAACTTTTAACATTCATTCACATTATCCCTTATAAGGTTCTGCGAGACCTTAAAACATGCTTGGAAGAGGTTCGGAACTAAACCAATAACTCAAAAGATCTCTCGGAAACATAGAAAATTTTCATCTCTGTAGGGGTCACACGCCCGTGTGCCCTGGCCGTGTCACTCACACGGCCTAGAGACACTCCCGTGTTTCAAGTTGTGTGGACATTTGAATTGGGATCACATGGCCGTGTCCTAGCCCGTGCTCAACCCCATGAAGCTTACTGACTTACCTCACACGGCCAGACCACAAGCCTGTGTGTCTAGCCCATGTGTCATCCAAACTCCCGTGTGTATAAGCCGTGCCAAGCCTATAGAGTATACTGACTTAAATAGAAGGGCTACCACAGGGGACACACAGCTATGTACTATGGCCATGTGTCACACACGGTAGAGCCACACGCTCGTGTGCTCAGCCATGTGGATGAAAATAGGCTTGTTTCAAGCCACATTTCTCACCCAAAACTTAACCACCAGCAACAAGTCATATGATACTAATATCATACACAAATAGACATCCAACCATACTAATTTCATGCACAAATCATGTCATTACATCACAATCATTTCGCTACTCAAATCAATACCATTTGTACAATCAAACATATACTAAAGTACATATCATACTTATCAATATAATCTATTAACCATTCATTTATCAAGTCCAAAATCATGCTTTTCATAAGTACATACTCATCATATACCAAAATGACTAAATGATCATCTTGAACTATCACTAACCTTACCACATTATGTCATCACAAAAGCATTATAAACATCACATTTATCGTTTATCAAACACATACTTTAGGCCAATTTAACTGGCCAAATACACACCAACATTACCAAACACATTCTACACAACTCAAGCCTATACATGCCATATAACCAAGCCAGAAGTATAAAAATACCGAAACCAAAAACCGAATAGTGTGATGCGATCTCCGTCGACATTCAACCCGAGTGAACGTCCGAATCACTATAAAACATAGAAAATAACACAAAGTAAGCTATAAAGCTTAGTAAGTTCGTATGAATATTAAACTCATATATCAAATAACCATATCATAAGCAATTACAAAAGATATAATATAGCTCATATGATTTCATTGTTCTCTCATGTACTTATTTATAAACTCAATCATGAATTTCACTTGACTACACAATTCCATGCTCGTTTGATCTTAGTACAACTTATTAATTCATCCACAATTTCATATGCATAAACAAATAAAGATATACTACATTCAATTCAATAGATGTCACATTTATATAGCCAAATAATTCATAGGAAATCTCATATATTTCCACCTACTCATTATATGAATTTCACAGATAACACTTACTTGTCGATTTCCGTACGAGTACCTGAATTGATTCACATCATTGCTTATATTTCTTTGTAACATCGTCTTTACTCGTCAAATCATTTAAACATCGGTGAAAACACATTATCTCAATTCAAAATTAATAAATTCATAATCCTTTCTCATTCCATCCACAAACTTAACTAATACAATTACCACTCATCAATTCAAACTTAATACATGAAATTCAAGATTTCTAACAAACCTTTCACATGCTTATTCATAAGCTGATATACACACTTAGTACTTCTTCAATTTCAAACTCATAACATACATGTACATACCTGTACCTATCCATATTAAGTTCATACATACACGAAATACTGTTGCATATTCGATGTCTCGCACACTAAGTGCCATACTCAACATCTCGCACACTAAGTGCCATTCTCAATGTTTCACACACTAAGTGTCATACTCGATATCTCGCACACTAAGTGCCGTACATAGCCGAAGCTATCTCAAATCGCACACTAAGTGCCACATTTAACCGAAGCTATTTTTGAACCGCATACTAAGTACCACATTTAGCCGAAGCTATTTTCGAACAGCACACTAAGTGCCACATTTAGCCGATATGTTGTCAGACATTACAATAATCACGTATATACAATTTATATGATATTAAAGCATTAAAAGAGTAAATTTAACAATGCTTATTGCATAAGAACTTACCTCGATCGTCAAAATGTTGAAATGGATCGACTAGTCTGAAACTCTGTTTTTCCCTCGATATAGACTCGTATGAGGCTTAACTTGATCTAATCAATCAAATTCAGCTATTCCAATTACCCAATTTAATATTTTGGTAAAATTACTATTTTACCCCTACACTTTTGACCTTTTTACAAATTAGTCCCTAAGCTCGTAAAATGCAAATTTAATCAATTTCATCATAGCCCAAGCTAGTCGAATTTCATACATACTCATAACAACTCATATTTTTCATTTATTCACACTTTTATCACACAATTTATCATATTTCACAATTTAGTCCAAAATTTTCATTTTTACACAAAATCACTTTGTAAAATATGTAAAACTATCATCTAACTTCCATATTTCATCATCAATCATCAAAAAGCATCAATATTCATTAATGGCATCTCACAAAATCTATAACAGTTTCAAAAACAGAGATACAAGCTAGCTAGATTAATTGCAGTGATCTCAAAAACGTAGAAATAATTAAAAACCAAACACAAACGAGCTTACATGCACGAAGATGTATGGCTGAACCTCAAGAACCAAAAATGGCTTCTTCTCCTCTTCAATATTCGGCTGACATAAGGTAAATTTGCATGCTTCCTTTTTGTTTTCTTTATTTTATTATGTTATTTCTCTTTTTACTATTTTAACTCTAATTAATAACCACCAAAATGCATGACACTTGTCCTCTCACAATTCAAATGGTTTAATTACCATTTCAGGACCTTCACTTTAAAAGCCAAGGCCAAATAACACCTTTTACTAAAAGCATGCAACTTTTGTATTTTACGTGATTTAGTCCTTTTTACCGAATTAACCACTTAAACAATAAAATTTCTGTACGAAAATTTCACACAACTCTAATATCATGCTGTAAATATTAAAATAATAATAATAATAAATTTTTTGACGTCGGATTGTGGTCTCGAAACCACTATTTTGATTAACCCTAAAAATGGGCTATTACACGTACCCGAGACTGGGACAAGGTACGGGGCATTACTATTGGGACAAGGTACGGGGCATTACCGTATACAAACATGACATTTCCGAAAAATATGGGCTATAAAATTTCATTTCAATTTAAAATCGATTGAACAGAATCATATTGTCCCAATTATGGACCTACGAGGTCAAAAACTTGCATTAAAAGCGATCCGAAACTAAACCGGGAGCCTTAGAAAAATTTAGGAAATTTCTAGGTTTAAGCCTCACACGCCCATGTGGAGGCAATGCACATGCCCATGTGCATCAGGACACGATCGTGTCCCTTATCCATGTTGAATTATTGGAATTTATTTTTCATTTCGAACCTACAGGGGTTGTCACAAGGCCGAGCACACACCTGTGTCCCTGGCCCGTGTCCCTCACACGGCCTAGACACGCCCGTGTCCAAAAATCTGGGCATTCTGTTTATGACGTCATCATTCATTTAGAGGCACACGGCCAAGACACACGCTCGTGTGCTAGGCCGTGTCGTCCACACGGTTGAGACACATGGCTTTGTCTCTACCCATGTGTTTACTACCATGCATACTAACCTAAAAATTTTAGGTGCAGGGGACACACAGCCGTACAATAGGCCCATGGGGCTGGCCGTGTGTCACACACGGCCTAGACACATGCCCGTGCGTCTACCCATGTAGACCTTTTTGGAGGCTACATTCCAAGCCAATGGTCACCCTCAACACCCACACACATTTATAAACTTCAATGGCATTTAACATGGCCTAAGTATGCCCAATGACCACCTTCACGTAGTCTATTGCATGTTAACCTCATCTCATTGGTTTTGCACATGCTAGGTTATCCTCTTTGTATTAAGGATTACCATATCATCAAACACATTTTAGACTTGGCTCATTTTATAACTCATTGCCAATTATGACCTAACCTTCTCCAAGTGATTTGGTCACATTTCACATGTCCATTCATGATATACCACATTTAACCATCACGTGAAACATTTAAACACAAACATGAACAATTAGTAGGTTACAACCTACATCAAAATGAGCCATGTCTAATGGCCATATACAAAAGGAATAGGTATATCATTCAAGCTCATACATTGGCTAACCAAATGACACATATAACAAAATAACTAAAAACCTATACATGCCATTATAACAAAATAAAAGTTTCTATATACCAAGGCAAGACAAGTTGATAGTGTTGACAATACTCCGATCGTCTTCCAATCTTCACAAGTCCGCGAGCTCTGTAAGACAAGGGAAATGAAAGGGGGTAAGCATTAACATGCTTAGTAAGTTCGGATAACGGGAAAGTAATCTTACCGGTTATTTAGCATAAAACCACTAAATTTATTCATGCCAAACATGCATAGTATAATTTTTCCTATCACATACACTCAACCATCAAGTTAGTCTCATGCCAATACAATATAACATTAGTCTTAGATGAGCTCATCAATTCAAGCATGTCTAATCTCATTTCTCATTTTAATCCCGCTAAACTTTTAGGATTCTCGATGGATATCTCATTTATCGTCAAATCGTGCAAGTGATCATTTTAGATACGTAATCCCGCGAACCTCGCTCTCACGGCAGGATTACCAGTCCAGGTTAAATCCCCAGTAACATAAATTCAAGGAGTATTGTCAGGATTACCATTCCAGGCTAAATCCCTTACAATGACAATTACTCCAACAAGCTCGGATCTGAATTACCAGTCCAGGCTAATTTCAGTCCTTAATCGTATTACCCATACGAGCTAAATCCATAATGGACACATATTCGTCGGGAGGTTCAATCACTTAAGGAACACCCGTCCGGGCTGGATCCTTACTATACTGAGATCATTGGATTACCTGTCCGAGCTAAATCCTTTTTTGCAACACATGCAGGATCTCGTGTCATGTAAACAAGAATTTATCCATCGAATCTCCCTTTTTATTCAACCGGGACAATTATCATCCTTTTCATTTTACACTACCACATTTCATGGATTATCATGTAATCAATATCTAAATTAACATAAATTTAAGAATATGTATTTTAAGTATATTTAAAGTTTACTTCGAGTTACAGGAACTTACCTGGTAATTACTTCGGGTTCGTATTTTGGTTATTCCTAAACCTTTCGTTTTCCATGGTCGACCTCCGAAATTGGTTCCTCGGGGTTTATATCAGTAAAAATAAATTATTAATACTTCACACTATTCATTTTGGACCTAAATTTCACCCTGGGGCAAAATAACCATTTTACCCCAACATTTCACATTTTTTACAAATTAGTCCCTACGCTAGTATAATGAAATGCATGTAATTTCTTGACTACCCAAGCCTAGCAAAATGTTTTTCATACTTAAAACAGCCCACATTTCCTTTCATTTCACATTTTTCTACCCATTTTTACAACTTTTACAAATTGGTCCCTTAGACCATTTCCATGAAAAACTACTTAGTAAAAGTTGTTTACCATCCTTTAAACTCTCATATTCCTCCATAAATCATCAAAATACAAGCATCTCATGCATGGGTAATTTTCTAAACATGAACCCTAGCTTGAAATATGGGCAGAAATAGAGAGAGCATGTTACGAGACCTCAAACATACAAAGAACATTAAAAACGAGGCTTGGGAGCACTTAATATTGAGCTTGAAAATGTCAAAACCCTAGCTTGGGAAGCTCTTGAAATTTTGGCAGCTATGGGGAAGAAGATGGCTGATTTTGGCTTTCTTTTTCCCTTTTACTAAGTTTATTACCAAATGACCAAAATGCCCCTCCTTACAAAATTTTCAAATTTTTCTATGCATGCCCATTTTTGTCCAAAAACTTAAAAATTGAGAAAATTTCTATTTAAGACCTTCTAATTAATAATCCAAAGCAATTTCATACAAATTGCTTCTAGAATCCAAGTTTTGCAATTTATTCAATTTGGTCCCTAATTTCCAATTGGACACCTTACACTTAGAATTTCTTCATGAAACTTTAACACATACTTATTTTCATATTCCAAACCTCATAATAATCATAAAATAAATATTTTAACATCGAGTTTGTGGTCCCAAAACCACTATTCTGACTAGTCCCAATTATGGGATGTCACAGTAAGATTTTTGGGGACAAAAATCCCTACGGGGGGAAAATTGTAACAGTCCGATTTAGACCCTAGTTGAAATAGTGGTTTCGAGACCAAAAATCTGACCTTAAAAAAATATTTAAATATTATTTTCTGTGCTTATGATATATGAATTAGCGTGTGTGAAAGTTTCGTATAAAAATTTAATCGTTTATATGTTTAATTTGATAAAGGGACCTAATCACATAAAGTGTAAAAGTTTCTTGTTATATGTTAGAAGTGTCAATTTGATATGGCTTATTAATTTTGAGGTCCTTATGTGGTTATTTAACCACTGAAAGTTTGAATGGACATAAATGCCTATGGTTAATGAAATTTTATATGTTATTAATGAAGGGAAAAATGGTAAATGATGAGTTAATGGTTATTAATTAATCAAAACATGAAAATTTAAGCCATTTGTGTTCATCCATAACCGAAAATCATAAGAAAAGAAAAGGAAAAAGAATAGCTAGGGTTCGGCTAATTATTTTGGTGATTAAGGTATGATTAGTAGGTATTGATATCTTTAGGAAATCAGTATCTTTTTAGCATTCTATTTTTATGTAAAATTTAAAACCTAGTAATTTATCGATACAATTCATAAAGTATCTATATTTCCACCCCAAGTATCCGTACTTGAAAAAGGGTATCGATACCAATTTAAGCTACTGACTTCCTGCACATTCGTTTCAATATGGGGGTATCAATACTTAAGCCCCGATTATCGATACCTCTATATAAATCAACAAAAATCACAGCAAAATAGGGAATTTAACATATTCAATCACATACCACTTCAACATGCATCCATACTTCAGTATTCCACATCTAAACGACCATACTTGCAGTTTAAAACAACATTAATAATTCAAACCAAAACAAAACCAATAATATAATAACATCGACTATCAAACTTACGGGTCTAAAATCAAAACGACCATTTAAAATGTACTATTAATCAACCAAAAACTCTACCACATTTCCTTGTTCCCTTAGTTAAAAAATAATAGCAATAATATCACCTACTCAAACACTAAGCCTAGCTTGGATCACTTCCTTAGAATTTTACACTACTCACATTGCAATGCTAATTATCTGCAATGGTTTAAAATGGAGTGTGTGAGCTTAAATAAGCTCAGTCAATGATTAGAAAACTACCAATAAACATGATATCATACAATAAATGAAAGCAACTAGATTTACATACATATTTAGCCATGGTGACATACTAAAATATTCATGCATCAACTATCAACTTATATAACTTTCTAATCGCCTAATTAGACATACATCACATTCCATAATTGTAACAGCCCGTTTTTAGTGAAATCAGAATAGTGGTTTTAGGACCACAAATCCGAGTTAGAAAGAAAATTTATTTTAAAATTATTGCATGGTCTGCATCACGATAGGAAAGATGTATGAAATTTTTTATAAGAAAAGTTTACTAATTTCATGATTAATTATAGAAAGGACCAAATTGCATAAAATGCAAAAGTTGGATTCTAGCATCTAAAAGGATTAAATAGCTATGGATTTCAAAATTTGAGGTCCTTATATAGCAATTTAACCATTAGATAAAGTTAGTAGATATTTTTGATGAATCGTCCATGAAAAATTAGAAAAGAAAAGGACTAAATTGGAAAGTGGAAAAAGTAAAAGATGATAATTAAATTAAATAGACAATATCATCTTATTTTCATCATCTTCCCCAAAATTTCTATGGAAACCCTAGGAAAGAAAAAGGAAGCTTTCTTGGCTTAGTTAGATCCGGAAACACCTAATATTGAGTTGGAACGAGGAAAAAAAAAGTTTCAGATTAGTAGATTCTCATATACAAACAAGTATCGGGGTAAGTTCGTGTAACTAAATTGTGTATATTTTCATGTTTGAATTGAATGTTGTATATATGAATTATGAATTTGTTATGTATATGAAATTAATTATATATATATGTAATGCCCCAAAAATCCCGAAACCCAAAAATCTCGAAACGAAAAAGTCTCGAAATCATGAATTTTTCTTTTTGTGCTTAGCAATCCCGGTTAAGTGTTAATTACGCGTTGGTAGGTCTTGGTCAAGGTTTGAGTTCGAAACTAGGGGTAGAAGAAATTATATTTTAATAATTAAAAGGGCCTTGTTGGCAAGTAGTTGGGCTTTTAAATAAAGATAGGGGAAAATGGCATCAAAAAGCCTTGTGGTGGAGTGGCTAAGGGGCGCCACTTAGAGTGTAGGGAGGTGGCGTTAGTGGCTAGCAAGGAGATCCTAGGTTCGAATCCTAGCTTAGTATGTTTAAGAGTTTAATTTTGGCCTTCTAGAAGGTTGGAAGTGGCGTGAAGATGGACTCTAAGAGGAGTGTTCAGGAGAGAAAATTAAGGAAAGGATCAAGGGGTTATCAGGGAGAAAAATGAGGAGATGAGAAGGGGGAAGTCATGGAGCCGAATGGGGAATTGAGGGCCAGGCAATTCGGCTATAAGGGCTATAAATAAGTGCCAAATGCAGGGTTGCCAGGCTAGTGCTGAATTTCTTTCGCCCTGTTACCGAAACCTTTTTCTCTAAAAGCCAAAAACCCTTTTGTTTTACTCTCTTTTCCTTGTGCCGATTTTCTATTTCTTCTTCTACTTTTCTTCTTTAATCTGTACCAAAAAAACCTTATTCACCATACTAAGTTGAAAAGTTGAATCTTCCAAGGGCCAAATACTCTTCTACCGAATCTAGTGTAAGTGTTTGTTCTTCCAATCGGTTTTGCTAAGAATCTATTACAATGTTCTTTCCTCACTTTTTCTAATCAACTGTGGTAGGGAATTAGTATCGAATCTCAGATCTTAGCTCTCTGTCGAAATTGCTCTTTAGGTGTTTGCGATTTTGGTAAGTATTCCTCTCCCATTGGCTAAGGTGGCCAAATGTTCATAGTTAGGGTAAGGGGACTTGTGTTGGATACGAGTCACCTACTATTCTAGTTTTAATAAATAAGTTTAATGCAGATATAAGGAGTACGTGATCAGGGAAAAACTACTAGGGATTGGTGTTCAAGGTAAGGTTAAGGTGAGGCTTCGGTTTTTGGAAAAGTTATGTATTAAACATGCGATTAATCGAAGGGTGATATCAATTGTAGGTTTAAGGCTAAGGAGATCGTATCACGCTTGCTTATCAAGTGTGTACTTACACTGCACACACAAGTAGATCGGTAAAAGCCAAAATACTGAAAAGCTGAAATGTCAAAAAGTCGAAAGTTTGGCTACGGTAGTCTTGTGAGTGCGCGAACACTCGTGAGGTGGAAAATGATGGTTGTCTGAGGCCCTATGGGAGATTCCATGGGCTTGGGCTGTGAATTGGCCAACCGGGCCAGAATAGGCTTAATGGGCCCGATGGGCTGTTGGGCCCATAATAGGCAAAAGTTGATAATTGTTGCTATGTGATGGAAATCATATGAGTACATGACTGTGAATGTGATTTGGGTCTTGTGGGCCATATAAATGTGATTTGGGCCTGATGGGTCATATACATGTGAATTGGGCCTAATGGGCCATATAAGTGTGATTGGGCCTAGTGGGCCATATACAGGTATTTAAGTTTGGGCTTTGTAAGGGGCTTTGGGCCTAGTATATGATAACTACATAAAATTTAATTAATATATATTGCGACCGTGGACAAGTCATAGAGTTAAGGTGTGGCAACGGGTATATGCATGTCTAGGATTGGATCTAGGGAGAGCTTGGTACTTAAGCAGTCTTAATGACTCACCTCCTCTTCTTTGGAATCCTACCTGGTGCATAGTATTCGTTCATCTTAGCTTACGGGATCCATTAACGGGCCAAGGTAAGTGAGAACCGTAATAAGGGAAAAATTATCGAAATTCCCCTAAGGGCAAAAATGACCAAAATACCCCTATGTGTTAAATGTAAGTTTTATGAATGTGACATGCCTATTTGTTGCATACATATGATATTCTGCTTAGGTTACATATGGGACGGGGAAATATGGAACGGAGGAAGTATATGAGGATCACATGGTTGCTTGACAATCGTGGATCCACCGACGGCTTTTAAAGCCCAATATGTAAATGGAGGTAGTTCCGCAACCGGGCTACCGTTGATGTGTCAGTTGGGTGGGTCGATATTTATATCCCCACATGATGTGACAGGGGACGGAGCTGATGTGTAGCGGATGGATTATTGGGATGGGATTGCATTGCATGTTTGATATATGATGATTTTTGAATGCTTGTTTTCATCGAGGGTTGTACACACTGAGTTTATGAAAACTCACCCCCTCTTTTATTTTATTTTCAGGTGGTGCTCAGTAGAAGTTTCAATGTTTGGAGGGACTCTGGGTGGCCAGCCAGCAAGATAATTTGGACTTGTTTTTCTTTTTAAAGCTTATCAGTTTCTATGTTATTAAGTACTTTTCAAATCAGATTGTAATAGGGCTTCCACTTTATTGTTATTTAGATTATTATTTTTATGTGATGTAATTATAAGAAGTTGAACATGGTTTCTTAAACTATAGTATGACTTTTCTACGTTTCTGCAACTACATTTTAAAATGACATGTTTTCATAAAATCATATATTTTAGCAAGTGATTGAAAGGAGTTTTTTTTAAGGATAGTTAAGGTTTCTTTTACTTTAAGAAGGGTTTTCAATGAAAACACGATTTTCACTAAAACACTTTAATGTGATGCGCCAGATTCGGTCATAACGTCCAAGCCGGGTTTGGGGTGTTACAATATCATACATGCCCGAGAATTATTAGGTCTCATTTGAATAGATGAAATTCGATGGATACAAGTCTTTCTCGAATTAGTTGTGGTCTTGCATATGTTGCAGACACACCACAGCTTGAAAGAACATCCCGTTATTAGCCCTCTTGAGCTTCATGTATAAGGTTCTTGCAAGCTTCTCATTATAGCTCTTCAGAGCGTCACGATAGGTTGTGGTCCTACATTTTTTGTGGACACACCTTAGCTCTTATGAGCATCCCGACTGTAGGCTCTTCGTGAGCTTCCTGTTAAATTGGCTCTTTGTGAGCTTCCCGATAGTGCTCACTTGAACTTCCTGATATTTGCCTATCTGGAGCTTCTCGTTACATGGCTCTTTGGGAGCTTTCTAATAGGCTATTTTTGAGCTTCCCGATATGGTTCTTTGTGAACTTCCCGATTATGGCTGTTATGATCTTCCTGTTATATAGCCCGGATAAGCTTCTCGATAGGCTCTTTATGAGCTTTCCGAAATGGCTCTGCATGAGCTTCTCATTACAAGGCTCGAGAGTGTGCTTCCCGATTATGTACTCTAAAGAGTACCCCCGTATATGAATTGATGCATCAATGATAAGTACATCTTGTGTGTACTACTTGGGTATCCATCGATATTTCAATGATTCAATGGCCAAAACTCTTGATATGAGAAAATATGAGAATTAAATGAATTATATCTTGAATATCCTTGAAATACCTAAAAACGGATGCATGATGAGCTCATCTCTTTTTTCTTGATAAATATATAAAATTTCATGGCTAGCTTGTTTGGTGTGAGCATGTGTTTAGGCAATCAACCACATAGTTTTGGATGCATGTTTGTATGCTTATTTTAAATGAATATAATTGGTAAGTTAATTTCATGTTATATGAACTTGCTAAGCATTTGAAATGCTTACTTGGTTTTCTTTTCTTTGTTTTATAATGTTCAAAAGCTCGTAAAGGTTGGAGTCAATCAGAGCATCATCACACTATCCTTCAGCTCATTTTGGTATAAATAGAAAACTTGTTTTGGTATAATGGCATGTGTAGGCTCACTTGGTCAATATTGGCATGTAAATGGATATTTGTAATCTAGCCATTGGAATGGCTAGTAATGGTATGTTTTGGTACATAATTATAAGGCTATAATATGTTTAACATATATGTGTGTAGTATAGTTAAATTGAATTATGATAAATTATAGGTTTTCACAAAAATGTAAGTGTTCATATATCATACATAACTCTTGTGTTTGGCTTGGATAAGTTGTCTTGAATTGGTTGTTGAAATGCTTAAGTGTTGATGTAGGTGCAAGGTAAAAAGGGTGAGAAATAAGGCTTGGAAAATGGCCTTATTTTGTCCACACGGGTGTATGTCTTGATCGTGTATGACACATGGCCATGCGCATGGGTATGTGGTTTGGCCGTGTGTCCCTTGCATCTTAAAAATTAAGAAACAAAATGCTCAGAATTAGTCACACGGGTAGAGACACGGGCATGTGTCTCAGCCATGTGAGACATATGGGCGTGTGTCTTGGCCGTGTGAAACCTGCACCTAATTTTTGAAATTTAAATAGACCACATGACCCAGCACACAGGTGTGTGGCTAGCCGTGTGACCCAAGTTAGAGAGTTGCTCGAGTATGGACACGGGCTGGGACACGGCCGTGTGCCTCATGTCGAATACCCACACGGCCTAACCACACGGGCGTGTGTCCCTTGCACCTAGGAAAAATTTTGAGATTTCACAAAAACTTTTTTGTGAACTCGATTTAGTCCCGACTAATTTCAAATGCATGTTTTGGACCTCGAGGGTTCATATAAGGGACTTTATGATTAATTTCTGATATGAATACTGTATGATGAGGAATATTTGTTATTTGATCTGTAAATTATGGTAATGCTCTGTAACCCTATTCCTGTGACAGATTCGAGTTAGGGGTGTTATAATAATATTTCATTTAATGATAAATTGGTACTTGAGATATGAAACATAAAAGTGGACTCTATCACCACACATTGGATACACGGATCTCCAACACACCAATGACTCGAAGAGTCAAACATATCCCAAAAGCATAGCATTTAGCTAACACTCTCCAACACACCAATATATCCCGGTGAATGGAGCTGAACTCACATTCCCTTATCTCTCCAAAACTGTTTCAGGCCTCAATGCCCCAAATAACAACATAAGGGTGAGTATTTAGATAATCTTATGGCATGCCAACTATATCCAACTATCTCAAAGGTTACAAGGCAAAAGTACCCACAATTAAAACGCAAATTTTCTTACCATTTTCTGCACACTTTCACTACACATTTGTATTATTAACACAACATCGTCACTGTCATTCAGCATGTATAACATACCCACAATTAACGCATTCATAATAACCATTACAAACATATATTTCATATCACATTAACACATCATAGTACTCAAACCACATCTCATAATTACATAGCTCACAAAGTTAGTGAGGGAAATAAGAAAACTTACACTAGAAACTTAGGAAAGGGGTTTAGGCTACTCCTAAGCTCCTATTTAATACTATGAATCATGTCTACAAGCAGTAATTCTAAACACTCATCATTCGCGCTTTTGACATTCCTTCTGCCTTGCTCATCAAAGGCTCTAATGGTTCTGAATCTTCACTAAAATTAACCCCACAACAAACATAATTAATTTACATCTATAAACACACCCAAACAATAAAAAATACAGATCTAACATATCTTCCTCTTTTAGAACTAAAAAATTTGACTTGCAAATTCGAAACCCAAATATCTTAATCTTTACTCATTCCCTTTGCCTAAAATCGATTCTAATCATCTAATTATTTATCTAAAAATAATTTTCAACCTTCATACCACACATAACTCCTCAAAATCATAGTTTTAAATTTTTGACGTACAATGGCCATTTTTCATGAAAACTTAACAAAAACTTAAAATCTTCTAACGAAACATTAAGGAGAGTTTTGAAACCTTTTAATCACTTTAAAATAAGTTGAAAAACACTTTGAAACATCGATTTCATTCAAAATCCTGAATTCCATCATTAATGCCCTAAATTTTGACATTTACACAAAACCTTCGATTTAATAACTTCTAGCTCGATTTAAATTCCTAGATTACATTAGGAGCTAATAGGAGAATGAAAAATTACCTTATTTGGCGAAAGAACAAACATTTGACAGTAAATTTGAGAACCCCACAAGTTGAATGTCAATGGAATTTAATGGTGCTCGTGGTGCTTATTTTGGAATTCTAGGGAAGTTTAATACTTGGAAGTTAATGAAAACCAAAAGAATTGAAGCTTGGGATATCAAAATAGGTGAATGGTGGTTGGGGATTTTAAGGGATGGCAAGAGGGTGATGGGAAAAAATTTCACGAGTTTCCTATAGGTGCGGGTAAAGAAATAGGGCAATTTTAAACTTTAGTACACTTACCTTGCCATGAGTCTCAGCCACATGGACTTACACACTTTCATGTATTGTGAGCTACTAATCTAGTCTTCATCTTACTACAGGCTATACCATGAGTGTTTTCATATCATATTTAGATGTCATGGGTCTTAACCTTATGGTCTTACACTTGTTTCATATCGTGACCTACCAATCTGGTTAGCAATATAACTACCTTACCAGAGGAATCACAGAGGGACATTTACTCAACATTCAGTTACCTAGATTTGTTCGCAATCTTGATTGATTCATACTTTTTGTATCAAACTTTGCCCTGCAAACTTATCATCAACATTCTATTCAAACAAAACCTCGCATATATCATCATAACATGTATATCATTTTTAGCATGCTTCTTGCACTTGCCAATTAATAGAGATATCATCGTCATTTAGATATACTTCTATTTGAACAGCACCTATACAAGACTTAGGATAAAGACTCGCCTGATACTTACCTATTATAGTTCGAAGCTCCAGACTCAAACATCCTTCTCGAACCAGTAGCAACAACTGTTTAAAGAACATATGATTACAAAATTAAAACTTATTTACAAACAAATTCCTATTATCTCAATCCATAACAACCCTCATACAAAGCCTTGTGCTTACAACTTACTAATTATTTACACCTTAAATACTTGTTATTTCAAAACATAACATGTAGAGCTGTAATACTTACCTGGAGATAGAATAACAACTAATTAAACTAAAAACCTTAGCTTCCAGCTTAGGGAGGAATAGATACAATAAAACTTAAGAAAAAAAATCAGAGAGTAACATTAAAGAAAGAAGAAAAACTCCCTTATGAACCCTTCTGACACATACATATGACCCATTTCCTCATAATGGAATTTAACAAGTGTCACTTAAATTTAGAATTTGTCTTTCCTAATGGCCTAAAAATTTCGAGACAAACATAAATGAGAATCTTGCATACTGGACATTAGACTAGTCAATCCAATTTGTTTCTAGCTAGATCACTTAACAACCTAACCAGCACAATATTAAGACAAACAGGGCATACTATTCATTTAGAGGTAACTCATACCATAATTACCTTGTCACTAAACAAAATCTTCCATTTTAAATAACAGAATAGCCTGAAATAGAATCTTTACTTACTTATACGACTGTTACTATACTCCCGCACATATACACTAAAAAAAGCAAATGGGCGGATTATACTTCACCAAACAAATTATTTCACTACTACACTCCTAAATCTTGGATCCGCCAGACTTGGGGTTGATAATCCCCATTGGGAATGAATTTTTTTAAGGGGGAGAATTGTAATGACCCAAAAGTCAGTGGTGTCGAAAAGTGTGGTTTTGGAACCCCGTTTTCATAAACTAGACCCATAAATATTTTTATTAAATATTTGTGGAGTTATATTAAAAGTAAATTGAATATCATTTAGGTATTTTTTTCAAATTAGTGATTAATCAAAGGACATTGACTAAATTATAAATGTGGTAAAAGTGCAATTACTAAAGAAACTTCAATTAGAATTTAAAGTGAGTGTCTTGTATAGAAATTATACATTAAGGTGAGGATACTGGACGGTAGTAGTTGATGTTGAATTTACTTAAGGTTAAATTTGTAATTTAATAATTACATTATATAACATTAACATAAAATTATGGTATAAGAAATAAGCTTAATGGATTGAAAGAGAAAATATTGTTTTCTTCATTCATAAAAATTTAATATAGCAAGAAGGAGAAGAGAAGAACTTTTGGCTAGGGGTTTTGAACTTTGAAGGTTAATTTGGTTAGTACAATTTAGTCATTTTCTTTTAATTTCTATGTTTTTAGAATCCCGAGAGATTAAACAACTAAATCATGTAGTATTTCTTGGAATTTTTAAATATTTAGGATGTTTCCATTGTTGAATATTTAAAGTTTTAGGTACTAATTTGATAGATTTTAAGCTTAAATTTGAAAAGGACTAAATTGTAATGTCAACTGATAATTTTGTTTAATAAGGACTAAAATGCACAAATTTTAAAATTTGTGGTAGAAATGAGAAATGAGAGGTCTAATAAGGACTATAGAGAAATCTACATGAAAATTTGAGGTTACAATTGAAAGTTATGTTAGTCCCGATTTTAGGGACTAAATTGAATAAAATACAAAGGTTGTTTAAATTAGCAATTGAATATGAATTTGCTTGTATATTGATGAATTATTATGTTTGTGTTAGACTGTAGCTAACGTCGACCTAGATTCCTCAAAAAAAAAAAAAAAAAAAGTTAAAATCATCGAATAGCTCGGAGTTTACGGTTTGTGTTTTTATAATTCGAACTACTTTGCATTGCTGCATAATGAATTGTTTTTTACATGGTAAGATTGTAAGGTAAGACATTTTGTTAGAAATAAACCATGTCAAATTCATTTGAATGAATGATATTATTGAGGACCAAACTAAAGATATGTGAAAATGTTTAATGTTGAAATAAATTTGAAATTTGAAATCATATTGAGTTGAGCTATGATGATATATACATATATGTGTAACACCCCTTACCCGTATTCACTATCAGAATAGGGTTACGAGGTATTACAGATCAATTCACTATATATAACATACATAACTCACACATAAATCATTTATTCTCATAAATCATTTCACATAATCACATTGTCCCTTATATGGGCCTACAAGGCCTTAAACATGCTTTAGAAATGGTTCGGGATTAAACCGATAACATATAATTTTTTTTGGAAACTTAGAAAAATATCAAAAATACAAGGGTCACACGCCCGTGTGCCTCACACGGCTCCAGACACACCTGTGTCTTAAGCCGTGTGGAAATAGGGCATACATACTGACTTGGGTCACACGGTCAACCACATGCCTGTGTGTCTAGCTCGTGTGCCCTTCGAAATGGCGACACACGCCCGTGTGCTAGGCCATGTACTAGGTCATGCCAAACCTGTAGGGTATACTGACTTATGCAACATGGCCAATTCACATGCTCGTGTGCTAGGCTGTGTGCTAATTAGGGGATATACTAACTTTTACCACATGGCCGGTCACATGCCTGTGTGTGAGACCATATGGAGCATACTGACTTCAATTTAATTTCAACACTAGGGGATACAAGGCCGTGTAGCATGACCGTGGTCACACACGACTGAGACAGACGCCGGTGTCTCTTCCCATGTGGACAAAAATAGGCCATTTGCAGAGCCAATTTGCCACCCCAATTTCAATGTACCTACATAAGGAAAAATGGTACCATTTCCATACACATTTAAACAACCAAATCAATCTCAAATCATCACATTATGGACTATTTCAATTCCAATCTATTCAAAGCTTATATCACAATCATTTACTTAACTAAATCACATACTAATCAACAAGATTCATAAGCCAAGATTCACATATATAGCATATACTATATCAATCTACTTTATTAACCAATTTGGCATTCAAAAACCAACCCAAAACCGAGTACATCTCAAACTACTACACAACACATACCAAATGGCCATTTGAATATCTTAAACCATCATTAAGCTTACCAAAAGAATCCATATCACATAGGAATATATGTATATACTTTAAACCACATAACTTAATCATGCCATTTCAAATAGCCAAAAATAATTCCAACAACCAAACCAAAGTAACCATAACTATACTTATCAAACCTTACATCATTATCAAGCCAAATCTCAAGGCTAAATACATATCAAGCATATATGCATCAATCACTAAAATTACCTATACTCAACAAATAACCACAAAACCGATACATGCCATATAGCCAATATCACAAAGCTTATAAGTACCAAACCATAGCTGGATAGTGTGATATGATCTCCGATGACTTTCAACCCGAGCGAGCCTCCAAATCACTATAAATATAGAAAATATAACAAAGTAAGCTATAAAGCTTAGTAAGTTTGTATGAATAAACTCAATGTAATCACATAAATATAATTCAATAATTTCAATACATCAATATGTAACTTTCCCTAACAATCAAACCTTTCAAGTGCTCATTCATAAAACTATATACATTCGTCATCAATCCTTCGATTCAAAGCTAGAACGGATTATACACATACCTGTACCAACTCGTACCAACCTCGTATACTTTCTCATCTTTCATGTACCCATTGAACCATTCGGAATAGAAATCGGATACTTAAAAATTTCAATCGATAAGTACCTATACCATGGCCCGAAGCCAAATCAAGGTAACTTATCCCAGAGTACCTATACCATGGCCCGTAGCCAAATCAAGGTATCACTCGCACCCGAAGTCCTGATATCATGGCTCGAAGCCAACACAATAACCTAATGACATGTCACTAGCATCCTAAACTATTCCTAAGGTTCAACTAGGATTTTACACTTGTCGGATCATCGTCGAATCATTCCCGAACTCATCCGTAATCACATTATCACAGTTCATGATATATCAAAGCATATAAAATACATTCGTAATGAAATTATAACATACAAACTTACCTTCGTTTCTCTGTAACAACAATTAGGTCGACTAATCTGATACTTTGTTTTCCCCCGTTCTAGATCCAAATCTCATTTATCTCAATCTATATAATATCAAAATTTACTTATTTAATAATCATTTCATTCAATTTAGCACAATTTACACATTTTGGCAAAATTACATTTTTACCCCTATTATTTCACAACTTTTACAATTTAGTCCTTATTTCACAAAAATACAAATTCAAGCAATTTAATCCAATTTCACCATTGTCGAATTTCACTAGTGTCCTTAGTAGCCCACATATTTCATTTATTTCACATTTCAACCACTCAATTTTCATTTTTCATAATTTAATCCCTTTTTGACATTTTTGTCAAAAATCACTTTACAAAACTAGTTTAACTATTAAAAAACTTTCATAATCTATCATAATTCATCAAATTACTCAAGCATTCAATAATGGAAACTTGTTAAAACTTTAAAAATTTCAAAATCTAAGGTACGTGCTAGCTAGAATACGAAGCAACGATCTCAAAAACGTAAAAATATTAAAAACAGAACAAAAACGAACCTTCAATTGAGCATCAACATGGTCGAACCCTAGAAAGCTTTCTTCCATGGCTTTTCACCTCAATATTCGGTGGAAGATGAAAAATAACAAAGATGATATCTTTTTTTCCGTTATTTTATTATACCAAATTAATGAATTACATATTTATCCATTAATAATAACATCAAATTCACTTGATAAAGTGCCCATAATTGTCCACTATCTTTATAAATGGAAGAATTACCACTTAAGGCCAACATATTTAAAAACCATAGCAATTAGACACCTTTTTCTTATAGAACTCAAATTTTACACTTTACATGATTTAGTCTTTTTTACCGAATTAAGCATTTAAACGGTAAAATTTCTTTACGAAACTTTCACCTAATAATTCTATCATGCTGTAAACTGTATTAAAATAATAAAATAAATATTTTGACCTCGGATTTGTGGTCCCAAAACCACTGTTCTAATTTGACCCAAGTGCTGTTACAATATGGATCGGTGATCTGATTATGGTTATATGTCATTATTTGAGATATTGGTTGATAAAGGAAGTGTACACCCTATACCCAATTCGGTCACCTGACTCGAGTTATAAGGTGTACAACTGTTAAACATCTATATCATCCAATAACAAGATATAAATAATCAACCAATCCATAATGCATTATAAATACAATGATCTAATGATATTCAATCAAAACCAAGTCTTAATCGAGTTTACGAAGCTCTTAATCCAACTCGGAAACAAATTTGGACTCAACTAAAACTTTTACGAAAAGATAGGAAAAATGTGAAAATAGGGGTCACACGATCATGTGACAAGGCTGAGGCCATGTGGTCCATGGTCACATGGCCATGTTGCTAGGCTATGTAATAGACTATGGCCGTGTGGACTATTCTGCACCAAAGTTAAACAGATCACATGGTCGTGACTAGTACCCGTGTATGGCACACAGTCGTATGGTAGATCATGCCATAGACCATGTGTGCCTAAAATGTCTTCCAAAACAATCAAACACAACTTAGGATCACTTAAGCCTCAAGACATGCAAAGGACCCTTGATCCACCTATTATAAGACAACAACAACATACTAAAACACAACATAATTCATTCAACCTAAGTGTCTAACCAATAACATTGGCACCACAAATCAACCATTTACCATTAAACATTCAATACCATTCATGCCTAAGTTAATACTTAATTAATCACATATCATCATTATATCCATTCCTAGCATAATACCAACCACAGTTCACCAAGTAAAAGTCATCAAGTGACCTAAATCATATAAGCCAAAACAACAATCCAAAATACATTATATGTACTAAAACATACTTATATCATCCATTAAAACAACTTCATTTCGCCAATTCCACATTCATCAAGTAAGATGCATTATAAGCATTATATCATGCTTTTGCTATCAAACACCACAACCAACACAGAACAACCTTTAATGCTTAACCCAAATACATAATTCTCAATCAAGATGGCACAAAGCTTAACCAAAGTACTTATTTATACAATGCCATAAACCTATTCACATGCCACTTATAACTGACCAAATAAGTAAATAACTATCAAAAGAGTTGACAGATAGTATGATCTTCAAAAACGATCCAGTCAACAGCTCAAATCCAATTATCTACAAGGAAGAAAACAAAACATGGTAAACTTACTTAAAGCTTAGTAAGTTTGTAAAATGAAACACCACATACATGTCATTTAAAGCATACAATTCGAATTTAACATATAAGTAGAATTCCTTTCCTTGTTTTGCATTTCCTATCATACCAAATGGTTAAACAAGTATATATAACATTACCAAGATCTCAAGATGACATAATTCGCATGCCAATTCATAACCAATAAGTACATAACCATTCATGTCATAGATTCCATTTATAATCATTCCATTAACTGTTTTGCTCAAAGAACTATAGTAAATTAACTTCGGATACCCAGGGAAATAATGCTCACACAAGTTGACGATCGGGACATTAACCATTACACGATGTTGCTCATATAAGTTGACAAGAATCTACAAAAAATGCTAGATTCCATCCATTGGTATGGTATCCATCACCAGTACATGGTACCTGGAAATATATCACTAGCACAGAGTGCTTGGAAACTATAACACTGATACATAGTATCTGGAAATATATCATCGGCACAGAGTGCCTGGAAATTATATTCACCGGCACCTAGTGCCTGGAACGCCCTCATGACATGTCATTTGTTTACTAGTCATTCACTAAGCTCACATGGGTCTTGAATTTTTTGCCATAATCTTTTCATCATTATACATATTAACAGATTCCACATGATCATTTGCATACCTTATAATAACATCATTCATTTTAAATACATATAATTCTATACTTTACATTTCACATCTTCACTTCCATATGAATATTTATCTGAATGAACCATACCAGCATTTATACATTTATACACATGCATATTTCAATTCAAATGACTAATAAACAGAATAAACCTAATACGAGCTTATCTAACAAAGCAGCAACAGACAGTACACTGAGAACTACTCGACGATTTTTCGTTTTCCACAGTTATCGACCAGTTGATTCATTACTTGATCTATATAATAATTTAACTCAATTAACTAATTTAAATACCATAAAATATCTAAATTCATGAATTTGATTCTTTAATAACATTTTATATTATTACCCTAAACTTTTACCTTTTATTCAACTTAGTCCATAAAACTGAAACTTTCACATTTATCACAATCAAGCCAAAAACACTTGTGTCGAATTTACCCTTATACATAGAAAAACCATTATTAATGAAATTTACAATAATTTCATGCTAAATTTATTATTTTATCATTTTAGTCACTAAACTTTAAACTAACCAAAATTCTTTTACAAAATAGTCCTATTCAACAACCAAACTTATAAATCTTTCATTCAAAATCATAAAAACCTAAAAACCATCATTGGCAAGTTTCAATTGTTAATAGTTTTACGAAAGTCTCTGGGTTAAATAGATTAAGTTACGACAATCTCAGAAAAATCAAAATTACTAAAAACAAATTAAAATGCTTACCATGAAATAGTATTTATCTTGGTCGAAGCTTTGTTTCTTTGTTAATGCTGGCTTCGAGTAGAAAACATAAGATGACCCAAAATGTCTTTTTTTTTTTATTAATTCTATGTTTTTAACAGTTTTAATATAAAACTAACATTTATTTATTTATTCCATTTCTTAAACCGTCCATTATCCTTAACATGGGATAGTTGCCTCATAAAACCCTCTAATTATAATTTTATAATAATTTAACAATTATATACTAATAGTGATTAACTTTTATATTTTTTTACGATTTGATCCTTTTTCTTTAACTAACTAACTAACAATCGAAATTACCAGACCAAATTTCAATTTACCAATGTAATAGCTCCGTAAATATTTAAAATAATATTTACGATCTTGGCTTATGAAAACAATGTCTCGATACCTCACTTTCCAAAACCACTAACTTTTAAACCGATACACTTATACCTTAACTAACTTTCCAAATAACCAAATGTATTGGACCAAAATTCAATATAATACCATAAAGACCTTGTAAATATTAATAAAATTATTTATTGACTCGATCATCAAAAAATAGAGTTTTGAAACTACCGTTTCCGGTACCACTGAAAATCGGGTTGTTACAGGAAGAGTTTAGTGTTACTTCGACTACGAGTCGATCAGGCACTGGGTGCCAAATTACTTTGGTTATACAGATGAGACACTGGATGTCAAACTTATTTGAGTGCTAGGCACAAACTATTTACTTTGGGTTTATCCAATGACACACTGGGTGCCAAACTTGTAACAACCCTAACCCGTCTCCGACATCAGTTTAGGGTTACAGAGTTTTACCATACAATCAGACATATTTAAACATCATAACATTCAATAATTAAAATATATTATAAATCATTTATTCTCATACATTTTGTCTCTAAATCGAGCCCTTGAGGCCCTAAAAATAACTTGAAAGCAATTTAGGACTAATTTGAAATAAAATGAAAAGTTTAAGAAAAAGTTGCAAAAATTGAAATTAGGGGTTACACGTCTGTGTGGCCAAGCCGTGTGACATCACCCTAGGCTGTGTAACTTTTGAACAAGGGACACACGACCGTGTCCCAACCCGTGTCCTCACCCGTGTAACTCAATGAACAGGGTCACACGGCCATGCCACACGTCTGTGTGCTAGGTTGTGTAACTCACTGACTTGAACTAAGAAATTCTCAGATGACATACGGTCGTGTCGTCAGGCCGTGTGCATCACACGGTCGTGTAATAGGCCGTGTCCCAGGCTGTGTGAACCTAAATTTTACCAAAAATCAAGCCATTTCACAATCATTTCACACTTAACCAATCTAACCATTTAAGCATACATCTGAAGGACTTAAACATCATTCACAACCACATAAACATGCCATTTTAGACACCCTAAATCAACTAACCAATGTGCCATTCAAAGACACCACAATTATGTCAACACATCATCTATCAAAACATGTCAATATTGCCTCATTACATGCATGATAACCTAGTTCAAATATGTATGTAACACCTCAAACCCGACCTAGATGTTATGGTCAAATCCGGAGGGGTCACAAGGTAGAGGTTTTGAACATGAAGTTGTCTCGTCAAATCATTCACATTTCATAATTCACAACCATTCACAAATTCTATTGAAAACCCCGTTTAATTAGTTCATTTTCCAAAACTTATTATAGTAGAAACCTTAAAACCGTTATATTTTGAAAATACAGTCATGTCTTTAGAATAACCTTTGGTGCATATAAACCGTTGTTTTTAAAGAAGAAACATTTTGCTAAAGCATGGAAAATATCAAACAAATAAACCAAAACATTAGTTAAAAATCCATACAATCTAGAGAGTCCCAAAAATTACAAACTCTCAATTGAAAACTCAATTTATAAATAAACCATAAATGATCAAGTTTTAACAGTTTACGGTCGATTGGTCACCGCTGAGTCTCTGCCGCACCAATCTGCCTAAGTCTGTGGATTACCTAACAGAACAAACATACAGATGTGAGTTTATGTAAACTCATTGTGTAACCCAAAATAATTAAGCATGCAAACATACAGAATCATAGACACAGTTAGAAACAGATATAGATCCATATTCAGATTCAGATTCAGATTACAGAATCAGATATGCAAAAATCCTACCCCCATCCTTTACACACCAACTCCGTCCATCCCATCACACCATGTGGGGTTAAAAACACCCACCCATCCCTACACACCATATTGTGCCATTAAGACACATATCAGATAATATGCAAGCTAGCTGCCAGAATATAGGCTGTTAACACCAAACAGAATACTTCCTCCTCATATACAAATCCCAGTCCAGTCACAAATACAGTATTATCAAACACAATTTACAAATACAGAAACATCATGCTAAACATGCTCGCACACAGATATCAGATGTATATAAATAGAAAAATAATCAGACATGTTTATCGGTGTCCTACTCAGAGCAACTATCAGAATATCATAACACATAATCTAGGATTTGGTTAGCCCTTATCGACCCTATAGTAGGCCCATAGTCGATCGTAACAACCTGTGCGACCTTAGGGAAAATTTTAGAAAAATGGGCCTATATGCCCATGTGGCCTGCCCGTGTGGCCCAAACGTCCAGATTAGCCTTGCTCGTGTGGTCCGTACAGCCTGGCCCAAAATCTAAATGCCTATCTTGCCCTAGCCTATGTGGCCCACATGGCCACATCAAGCCAACACACGGCTATGTGCTGTGCAAGCCCCTACATTCATCGACCACACGCCTATATCTCACACACGGCCGTGTGGTGTCGAGAGTGGCCATTTTTCAACTTTCGTCAAAACTTAATTTTTCGTGTTTAGGGAACACACCTGGTATCAATGTGATGTGAAACCACTCTCGAGCCTTCCAAAACCTAAAACCAGAGTACCCAATACCTTTAGCAACCAAATTACGAGTCTAATACAGTTTAACCAAAAGTACAAAATTTGACTCACAGCTAGCAAAATAACCACAACCTTAAACCAAGTCGTAGTAGTGAAACTTCCAGCCTCACAACTTTCACCTAAACTAGATTATGACGATAAAACACCAATTAAAAGTTGCCCAACACACCGCTAATATTCCAACACCAATTAAAAGTGACAATAGAATTCTACTTACTGAATCAAAAAGGAGAACTCACCAATACCAACAGTACGATCGAACAACAAATTCACGAATCGAATCAAAGAAGAAATAGAGCAGAGATTTTGCAAAGAAGGAGAAAGAAAAATGTCAAATATGGGGAAAGCAAAAGAAATTGACGTCAGATTTCTCTTGGAGGAGAGAGAAAAATTGAACAAAAAGAGAATAACCTTAAAAATCTCTACAAATCCCTTATTTTACGACCATATGAAGCCTCGTACGATGCCATCTGGATGCTAGCCTGGAAACTGTTATTGTAGGCGAACTCAGCTAACGACAGGTAATCCTTCCAACTACCTCAGAAATCAACTATACAACTCCGAAGCATATCCTCCAGTATCTGAATCACCCTCTCAAATTGACCATCGGTCTAAGGATGGAATGTAGTGCTGAAGTCCAATCTCAAACCCAGAGCTTCGTGCAATTTCTTCTAGAAATGAAAAGTGAAATGAGGATCTATATTAGAAATAATCGAGACAAGAACCCCACGCAGCCTTATTATCTCAGAAATATACAGCTTTACTAAATTTTATAGAGAAAAGTCTGTCCAAACTGAAATAAAATTAGCAGACTTGGTCAATTGATCCACGATAACCCAAACAGAATCCTTCTTAGTGGGTGTCAAGGGCAACCCACTAACGAAGCCTATCATCACTCATTCTCATTTCCATAAGGGGATCTTAACGGGTTGTAGCAAACTCGAAGGTAACTGGTGCTCAGCCTTAACCTGCTGGCATGTCAGACAAAAAGAAACGAAATCCGTAACCCCTCATTTTAAACCTGGCCACCAATACAACTTACGAAGATCGCGGTACATCTTATTACCGCCAGGATACATAGCATAAGGGCTACTATGTGCCTCCCTCAGAATCGACCGCCTCAAGTTAGAATCATCCGGCACATAGATCTGACCTCGAAAACACAAAACTCCCTCATTATTCAACCTAAAATTCGAAGTACTGCCACTCTCAATCTGACGGAACAACAAACCCAAAGATTTATCCCCTAACTGCTTATCTCGAATCTGATCAATCCAAGTCGGCTTAACTTGCAACTCGGCTAACAGACTCTCATCATCAAACAGACTAAGGCAAGTGAACATCGCTCTCAAATCAATTATTGCTCTACGACTGAGAGATCGGCCACCACATTAGCCTTACCGGGATGATATTCAATCGTGCAGTCATAATCTTTGAGCAACTCAATCTATCGATGATGTCTAAGATTCAACTCCTTCTGAGTAAGGAGGTACTTGAGGCTCTTATGATCAGTGTAGATGATACACCTTTCACCATACAGATAGTGCCTTGATAAACCGTATTTTTATCCCATGCTTAACACGTTTATAAATGAATTCTCCTTAGATTTGGTAAATTTGATGCTCCTAATCCTCTAATTTCATGTTTTATACTTAGGTGAGCATAGGAGAGCGAAAAGAACAAGAAACGGGCCAAAAATGGAGAAAACGGGCTAATGTGGGAAAACAACACGGCCTGGACTTCATCACACGAGCAGAACACATGCCCGTGCCATTCTAACAGGCTCGAACACGGTCTAAAACAATCCAAGCACGAGCCTGTTAATCTCTTAGCCTCGACCACGACCTGAAGTAATTGCACACGGGCGTGTCACAAGGGCATGTCCCTGCCGAGCCCTAGCTAAGTTCCATTCGGAAAAGGACAAGTTTGAGGGCTTTTAGGCATTCTAAAGCCTATTTAAACACCCTAGAGGAAGACTAAAAGAGAGGCAGAGAATAGGGAGTAAGAAATTACTCCAAGAAAGCCGATTGATTAATCTCAGAAGCCGGATTCACCATCAAGACTGAAGATCCCTCCTCAATTTCCCTTCAAGAGTTTTGGGTTTTCTTTATGTTTTGTATCCTTTATTCTTCTGAGATGTTTTCTTTTTTAGTTATGAACTAAATCCCCTAAATACCTAAGGGGGATGAAACCAAAGACAAATCTTGTTATTATTTTCTGAATTGTATGATAAATATTTGACTTGTTCTTAATTATGTGTTCTTAATTCTTGTTTTGATATTCCAGGATATTGATTCAAGTTAATGCTCTTAGTTGGAGGATAAATAGTCCCTGGCTAATAGTGGCTTTGTCATAATTAAGTGGAGTTGATTGCGCACCTAGAGATAGGGTGACAAGATTTTACCGGATTAGGGTGAAACCTAATAAGGGAATCCATAGATCGAGTTAATGCAACCCTAGGATGTTAATTAGAGAAAAGTCTCAATTATTCAATCTAAGGTTAGATGTTATTAGTTTTGAATAGGGATAATAACATAACTTAGGAATTTCTACGGAACAAGTTAAATGAATAAATTGTCCGATTTGAAGCCAAAATAACAAGTGAAGTCTAGGTGGATTTTTCCTTAGGTATTGTCTTAAATCAATCATTTTTCCAAAAGTAATTTCTCAATTCTATTTTTTATGATCTCTTAGTTTAGTAATTAGTTAATTAAAAAAAACCCATTATTCTTAGGCTAGATAATAAAAAGACAATCATTACTAGTACTTTTAGTTCCTTTGGGTTCGACAATCCAGTCTTGCTAAAGCTATACTACTGTTCGATAGGTACACTTGCCTACATCGTGATAATAGTTAGTTTCAAGAGTGATTAATTATAAATTTATAAAACTTATCACGGGAATCACGATCAAGTTTTTGGTGCTGTTGCTGGGGAACTAAAATATTAGGAACACTCAATTTTTATTACTTTAGCCATTTACTTTTACTGCAATTTAATTTTTTTTTTGTTTTTATTTTTATTTACTAAATTTTCTTTTTCTTTCTTCTAGCAGGTTCTTATAGTTTATGACTAGAAGAAACCTGGCAGGACCATTACTTTTTGACGAAGAAATTGATCGCACCGCTCGTAGAAACTAACGAGACATAAGGTGAAGCTTAAGTTACACAGAGGGAGAGCAAGAGGACGATACCCCAACTACAATCGAGGAGATGGTTGAGAATCAGAAAATTAGCTACCTCCTGCAATACTCGCTGATCTAGCAAATTAGAATCCTGCTCCTCGTACTATGTATGATTATGCTAAACCTACATTAACAGGAACTGAGTCAAGTATAGTTAGGCCTGCTATTGCTGCAAATAATTTTGAACTGAAACCTAACACGATTCAAATGATACAGCAATTTGTTCAGTTTGATGGTTTGCAGGATGAGTATCCAAACACTCACTTGGCAAAATTTCTGGAATTTTGCGACACATTTAAAATTAATGGCGTTTCTGATGATGCCATTCGTCTTCAGTTATTCCCTTTTTCATTGAGGAATAAAGCTAAACAATGGTTGAACTCGTTACCACGAGGGTCTATCACTACTTGGGAACACATGACCGAAATTTTTTTATTAAAGTATGTTACGCTGGCTAAGACGGCTAAATTACGTAATGATATCTCTTCTTTTGTGCAGATGGATTTAGAAACACTTTATGATGCATGGGAGATATACAAAGACCTACTGCGAAGGTGCCCTCACCATGGGTTACCTCTATGGTTGCAGGTTCAAACGTTCTACAATAGAGTGAATCCCTCGACAAGACAGATGATTGACGTAGCCGCTGGTGGAACCATCAACAACAAAACACCTGAAGAGGCTTACGAATTTATTGAGGAGATGTCACTGAATAACTATCAGTGGCAAGTCATGAGAACTAAGCCAACTAAAACAGCAGGCGTTTATAACATCGATTCGGTTACTAAGCTGTCAAATCAGGTAGAACTTCTAAATAAAAAGATTGATGGTTTACTTGGTTCTATGCGGTACATCCGGTGATGATGTGTGATTCAAGTGGGGGAAGTGTACATACAGAATATCAACCCTTCAATCCTACAACCGAAGAGGAACAAGTCAACTATATGGGTAACAATAACTTTAGATCTCAAAATAACCCATACAGTAATACTTATAATACAGGTTGGAGGAACCACCCAAATTTCTCTTGGGGTGGCCAAGGGAATCGAAGGCCACAAAATCCTCCAGGTTTTCAATAACCACCTTATCAACAGTAAAAGAAACCGAGCCTTAAGGAGATGCTATCCAAATTCATCGCGGTGTTAGAAACTCGTTTCTAGAATACTGAAACAACACTTAAAAATCAACAAACGTCGATCCAAGGGCTCGAAACTCAAATAGGCCAGCTATCCAAACTAATTTCCAAACGACCACAAGGTAGTTTGCCAAGCAATACTGAACCAGAACTGAGGGATTAATGTTCAAGGTGAAGAAGGATCAGTTGAGCCTAAGCTAGAACTGAGGGAAGGGATTGTGGTAAGTAAACGTGAGGTAGGTCACACTGAAAATAAGACGGTGAGTGTAGAATATAAACCCCGAGTGCCATACCCTAATGCGACAAGGAAAGACCACTTAGATGAACAATTTGGTAAATTTCTTAAACTCTTAAAAAATTACATATTAACTTACCGTTTATTGAAGATCTCTCGCAGATGCCGAACACAATGAAATTTTTAAAGGACCTTTTAGCAAATAAGCAAAAGTTGGACGAGGCGTCGCATGTAGAGCTAAACGCAGTTTGCTCAGCTAATTCTACAGAATAAGCTACCCAACAAATTGAAAGATCCAGCGAGTTTTACAATTCCTTACTTAATTGGTAGTTTAGATGTTAATAATGCATTAGCTGATTTAGAGGATAGCATTAACGTCATGCCCTACAAAATGTTCAAACAACTAGGTCTTGGAAAACCCAAACAGACTAGGATGAGCATTCAATTAGTAGATAAAACCATCAGATTTCCTAGGGGTATTATTGAGGATGTGCTAGTTAAAATCGATAAATTTATATTTCCCATTGATTTCATTGTTCTAGATATAGAGGAGGAAAGCAACACTCCTTCAATTTTAGGAAGGCCTTTTTTAGCAACTGCTAGAACAATTATTGATGTTACCACAGGTGAACTCACACTTCATGTGGGAGACGAAACAATCACCCTTCAAGCTCGCAATTCTGGCAACACATCGAAAATTGAAGGTGATTGTATAAACCATTCTAGTAAAACTGTCAATATGGTGCAACCTTCTTTGCAGGAAATGAGTTTGAAGGACGTACATGAGCCATGTTCCAGCAACAATAGAGGACCTATTCATGAAGAACGAAGGCTACAAATAGAGGAGCTAGATGAATGGCAAACACATAAACCGAGAATACACGATAAACCAAAACTACACCAAAACGAGCTCAATACCTCAACAAATCAACTTAAGGTTAGAGATAAAGTTTTATTAGATGCCGCAGATCCTCACATTGTCACTGCCAAACAAAATGAAGAAATCCCTCTTATGGTACTTAGTATTTTTCCATTCAGTACAGTCGAGGTAAGTTATCCCAAGTTCGGCACTTTTAAGGTAAATACTACCCGCCTAAAACCTTATTTTGATGAGATTGATAGCAAGAATGAGGAGTATAAACTCCTCGAACCACCATGACCATTCAATGGAGAGGTAAGTTGAGCTTAGACTATAAATAAATGCTTCTCGGGAGGCAACCCGAGTACTAACTGTATGAACTTCTTTAAATTATAGTGTTAACACTTAACTTACTAACGGAGCTCTTGAATACAGGTTTACCACACTCACACGGCCAAGCACATGGGCGTGCTTAAGACAGTATAGAAATAGGGAAAAGATTTTTCCAAACACGGGCTACAACAAATGGCCACGCCGTGCGACATGACCATGGGCGATCCTGCCAAAACAACACAGGCGTGCGACATGCCTGTGGCATTGAACCGTGGGAGAGCCTGAGAAAATAGCACGGGCGTGCGACACGCCCGTGTCTAGCACCCGTGGTCAAAACTGTTAAATTAACATGGGCGTGGGCATACAAACTCGGGCGTGGGAGAAGCGAACGAAGCTAGACACGACCATTCGACACGGCCGTGTGCACCAACACGCCCAAGGTACACGGGCGTGGGACGAATTTTAGACGCACCAAAATAGGAAAACGCGAAACACACGGGCAAAAATTAGGGCACACAGGCGTGTCCCCTGGCCGTGTGCCCTAAAATCTATAAATACCCTACACTACTCATTGTCTTTTTCACTCAAAATCCCTAACCTTAGCCACTACAAGTCCACATGGCCTCCTTGCCACGCCCGTGCGCCGCTTCCAACTCCATTCTTGACACTCATTCTTCCCTTTTTAGCGTTTGTTCACTCCTTTCCCTTTAATTTCACTCATTTTTAATCCTATAATCTTCATTTATCTCACACTATGTTCACTTTGTTATCATTTATGTTTCATTTTTTAGATTAGTTATCATCCATTCCATATGACTTATTTTTGTGAAGTTCTCGTGCCTTATTCACCTATTCTAAATCAATATTCATAGTTTTCAATTGCTTCTTATTATTTGCAATTATATCCCATGCATTGTGCTAAATTTATGCTTTTTATATTTCCATTAAATTCTTTGCCATCTTGATTTCATACTAATGCCATGACATTTATGCCATAGAATTTATTGTTTTAGTTAGAATTATTAAGTGTTAGTAGTTGTGGCTGAATTTATTTATGACTATCTCCTCTTTGAATTTAGTTACATTTTACATTGTCCATTCATCAAAATGAATTAATGGTTTTGATTGCAGGTTCACCATGTTGTCTTCACGAGGAAAGAAAGCCTTTGTCCCCGCCTCAAAGAAAAGAAGGGGAGCGTCATCTTCCTCGGATCCTACTGTAGAAATCTATCATCCTTTCCTACAGTTCCCCACTGGGCCCCAAGAAGAACTTTTCCAAATACTCCGGGCCCCAACCTTTAACTGCGAGCCCCTGCATCAACTTGGCTACAGTAGAACAAGTCTAGTTGGCTAATGCGATTCGGGCCCTCCTAACCACTGACCCTTGGGAGCTTTTTTTCGGGATCGTCAAGCCGACGTATCTCGAGCTCACGATGGAACTATACTCAACGTTCTATCTTCAAACCGTAATGACGAACTACGATGATCCCGGTACGACCTAATTTCGTCTAGACGGATTAGTTCGCCAGCTAAGCGTCCCAGAATTTGGTACTGCACTGGGCTTATATACGACGGAGTTCAAGAAGAAGAATGACTTGCATGCTCTCAATCGCCACATCCATCGTTCTCCTTCACGATGTTGGGACGTACTAGTACCACGTTCAGCCAGCTACAACCCCAGTCGCTCCAAGGCATCAGCTCTTCCTCCATCCTTGAGATACTTACATTTTATTTTATATCACACCTTGACAGGGCAGAGAGAAAGCACAGGCGTCGTCACTACTCACGACGTCTACTACTTATGGTGTATGTCGCACGGGCATGTCTTCAACCTCGCCTACTTTATCGCCCTTGCCATTCGCCATCAGACAGAGCGACATCGGGAGGGGGTCATCTCCATTAGCCCCTACATGACTCGACTGGTGCGGCACTTCAGACTCCTTGACACCGCGACCCAAGAATCATCCCTTACATTCATTGGCCAAATGTCCCCACAAGGCATCTCGAGCACGCTAAGCATGAGGATGATCGAGAAGCACCGAGGAACCTACCCTTCTCAATATTGTCTCACCCAATCTATCGAGGAGGAAGCCCCGAGGACATTACCGATGATGTCCCTCCACAGCATGAGGACCCATCATCTCAGCCATCAAGCTCCCATCGTCCAGTTCATGCGACGACTTTTTATGCTGACATCTCTGAGCGCCTCACTCGATTCGAGTAGTAGTGTTTTCAACAATTTGATAACATTGATGCTACTCTACAACAAATTTGTCAGCACTTCCACATCTTATCGCCACCACCACCTCGCGAACCATCCGGGATGATGATGTTTAATTTTCCTTTATTTTTATTTTTATTTTTATTTTTATTTTATGTTTTTATTAATCTCACTTTTAACTTTTAAATGTTATTTCCTTTTTTATACTATTTTATATTTAGGTTTTATAAATTAAATTTAATCTCGGCTATTTCTTTATGAGTAATTATTCTTCCTAATATCCCCTAAAAAGTTCCTGATTTTCTCATAGTTATAAAGAGCTACACAACTCACAATCATTTAGGAACTTCAAACTCCATTGGAAAAGGCTCTCCACGACTGCTATGCCCTGCTCAATCACAAGATATAATATTCTTTTGGCGTAGCACTTGTGGAACCCAACGTCTACCACCACCGGAGTATCCTCATCCACTCTACATAACTCCAAACTAGGGAGTTCATTTATTTAAAACTCTGGAAGTTTCATTTCTCTCCCTATCTTATGATATTATATCTATAATTGCCACTAACTCTATCTTTATACATTGAGGGCAATGTACATCTTAAGTGTGGGGGGGTGAAAAATCCCTAAATGTTGCCTTGTTCTCTTGTAAATCTCTCATATCATGATTAGGATGAATTTTGATTGATTTATGATTTTTATTGATATATCTTGAATTAAAACATAGGCATTCATGCATTGATTATTTAAACTTTAAGACATTAGAAAATTAAGCATGATAATTAATTTTTAAGAATTTAAAATTTTAGGTTGTTTCCCCAAGTTTAGGTATTATCTTGAATTGAAATCCACAAGTTTAAACATCAAAAAGCCATAATTGTTTGTGAGATCTTGAGCCTTCAAGAGCATCTATTATTTCTTCCATGCTCACTTTTATTATTGCTTGAGTGCGTCAATATCGAATTGTTATTCTATAACTTGCTTGATTATGCATGTCAAGACCACACCATTTGATTTGATATGTCAAGATGATAGAGGCACTTAGGATTAACCCACTCATGCCATGAAAAGCCTACCTCCACGATTAACCCTTAGTAAACCCCTTTGAGCTTAACAAGTCATTCCTTGTATTACCCTTAATATTAACCCTTACCTCATTATTGTTGAAATCCCCTCAATTAATTTGATCCCTATTTTTGTCGAGATTTGATTTGAATAAATTGCTTAGCTATGTCTTTTTCTTAATAGTTAGTCTATGTTATTTGACTTATTCTTAAAAAAAATGTATACATATTAGTAATAGAAATCTTTTGTTCTTGAGCTTAAGTATTTAAATTCCATATTCTGAGAAGAAGCTCTGTTGTATGCAAGTGATGATTAAGTATTTTTCTAGTTAAGTAATTTTTCAACTCAATGTCGATTCTAACCTTTTCTTTCAGCTTGTGACAACACCCCTTAACCAAGCCTCGTTACAACCATCTAAAGATCTTTTGATTGATGTATCATCCCAATTTATAGTGGTGGAGATTTGATTTTCAGCAAGCCTGTGGTAATAACTTTTCATATTAACTGATGAGTGCTAATTTTATTGTCCTTAAACACTTTGAGTGATTTGAGTGAATCCTCAGTGAGGATGTTAAACTCTGTGAGATTTCGAATCGATGGTAAATACTTAGATGAGGGGAGATGCCTACTCAACTTGGAATGTTTAAAGCTTTAATGTTTTTTTAGTTGAATTCTCAATGTATGATTACTTATGGATTAGTTTGAGATATTATTGATAGGAATTATAAGTTGAGAAAAGGGAAGTCTTAATTGTGAATTGAGGATTTTGCTTGAGGACAAGCAAACGCTTAAGTGTGGGGGTATTTCATAAACCGTAACTTATACATATTTTTATCCCATGCTTAACATGTTTATGTGTAACACCCTGATTTTGGGCCTAGTCGGAATAGTGATGTCGGGACCACAAATTTGAGATAGAAATAATTATTTTATGATTATTTTGAGGTCTATGATATGATTGCATGATTGTGTGAAAATTTCGTGAAGAAATTCTATGCATAAAGTGCTTAATTTGAAGTTAGGGACTAAATTGAATAAGTTGCAAAACTTGCATTCTAGAAGTTTCTAGTATGAAATTGCTTTAAAATATTAATTAGGAGGTCTTAAATAGAAATTTGACCAATTTCTAAGTTATGGACAAAAATTGGACATGGATGGAATTTTTGAAAGTTTAGTAAGTAAGGGCATTTTGGTCATTTGGATATTAAATGAAATAAAATGGGAAAAATCAAGCAAAAATCCATTCATCTTCTTCATGTTGCTGCTGCGAATTTTACTTGCTACCATAGCTATGGCTTCTTCAACTTCTAAGCTCAATAGTAAGTGCATTCAAGCCCCGCTTTAATGTTCTTTACATTTTTGAAATTCTCGTGCTCTTCTCGGTTTACCTATTTCTACCATTATTTGAGTTAGGGTTTATGTTTAAAAATTTACCCATGAATGATATGCATGAATTTTGATGTTTTATGGTAGAATATGAAGTTTGAGATTGTGTTAAACAACTTTTGCTAAGTGATTTTTCGTAAAAACGAGTAAAACTAAGATAATCGGTAAAAATATCTATTGTTCATAACTATGTGTTAGAGTGAGAATTTGATGTTTCCACAGAAGAGAAAAATGATCAGCATGTCATTAAACATAAGAATAAGGGCTGAAATTAAATTTCCGAGCCTTGGGGCAAAAGTGCAAATATGTAAAAGTTCAGGGGTCAAAATGAAAATTTGTAAAAATATGATTTTTTGACCCATATGAATAGTGTGATTAATTATTAGGCTAAATGTGATATTATAGATCAAGAAAGGCATGGAATCGATCTCGAACGGGGGAAGGAAAATGTTTTGGATTAAATTGCAAAATTTCCATATTTTGCACCGAGGTAAGTTTGTATGTAAATAATACGTTAACTTCATTTACATTTTTATATTTCAGCCTATTATATATATTTTAGCCAATTTTGAAGCATAATTTGATTATTGGAAGAATGGAAATAAGTAATAGAGAGAGAAACCCCGGTTGAACATTCGGAAGAATTGAATAATATAGATGGAGTGTAGCTAGGTCACATGTATGATGCCGAGTGCACATCATGTGTACAAGAAAGCTACACGATACTATGTAGTAGCTAGGTCACATGTGTGATACGGGAAGTATCCCATATAGACAAGAGAGCTACGGGAGAGAGATAAATGTAGCTAGGTCACATGTGTGGTACGGAAAGTATCCCATGTAGACAAGAGAGCTACGGGAGAGATAAATGTAGCTAGGTCGCATGTGTGATTCCAAGTGTAGGACACCATGTGGACAAGAGAGCTACGTAATAAATTGGCTAGGTCACATGGGTGGTACTAAGTGTTCACCATGTGTACAAGAGAGCCGAATTATATGAAATATGATGGTGGAGTGTGTCTTTGAAACCATCAAGTATCGAAATTGATTGAATTGTTCAACGGGATGGCTTTATGGTGACATTGTAATTATGGACCTATACTTGTGATGTATGAAATGTGGTGAAAATGATTTGTGATATATATATATAAGTTAAAATGAGGTTAATACAAAGTGTGAAAGAGTGAATTAGCACTAAAGCTGTTGTGGGACAAGATGTGATGATTTGTGATTTTGAAAAAAATAGTAATAATTTAATTAGAGGCTGAATGAGATGTGAAATTAAATCTTAATGAGCCTATTTTCATATAAAAGAAACAGAGCAAGTAAAGGAATTCTATATTTTGAGATATTTATAATTGTGTGTGACTTGCTCAGAATGACTATGTGATCCCCTATTCCAACTTTGAAAAATCATTAAAAATTGTAAAAAAAAAATTAAGAAATATAGTTTATATTCATAAATTCCTTATTGAGTCTAGTTTTAAATGAAACAAGTTTCATGGTCATTTGAGTTTTGTACTGGGAGAAATTCAATTCGTAGTGAACAGAGGTCAGATCAGTCGAGCTGTGTAATAGGGGAAACTTTAACTAATAAACTGTACTAATTGGCTTGACAAAAAATTCTAGAAATAAATTAGTGAATATATACATGAGTCTAGTTTCAAGGAAAATTTATGGAATTTGATTTCGAGTTTCGTAACTCGAGTTATGATTTATTTTGTGAACATGACGCAGGAGAGACAGCTTGACCAAAGTGAAGTAAATAGTGAAATTAAACGTAGATACACTTGAGTTATTATGTAATCATACTAAATTCTTTATTCATTATTTATATACTTGCTTACTAAGCGTAAAGCTTACTTCCTTCTTTCCATTTTTTTTTAGTTTGTCAGGTCAGCTCAGGGGTTGGAGATCGTCGGAGGCAGCATCACACTATCAAGCTATTATCCTTGGAGTATTGGCTAGTATATGTTAAATATTTTCATGTGAGTGGCATGTATAGCAAGTTTGTTTCATGACATGTATTATTATTATGATTTGGTTTACGTATTGGCCTACATTGAGCTTTTGTATATGGCCATGAGATGTGGTATTTATTCATTGTGGTTTGTAAGTTTTAAATTTTGGGCAGAACTTGGTGACCCGATTTTATATGTTTGTGAATGTTTAAGTCTGGTAACGCCTCGAACCCTGTCCCGGAGTCAGATACGGGTGAAGGGTGTTACATTATGAATGAATTCTCCTTATATTTGGTGAATTTGATGCTCCTAATCCTTTAGTTTCATGTTTTATACTTAGGTGAGCATAAGAGAGCAAAAAGAACAAGAAACGGGCCAAAAACGGAGAAAACATGAGGATGTGGGAAAACTATACGGCCTGGACTTCATCACACGGGCAGAACACACGCCCGTGCCATTCTAACAGGCTTGACCACGGCCTAAAACAATCCAAGCATGAGCGTGTTGATCTCTCAGCCTCGACCACAGCCTGAAGAAATCGCACACAGGTGTGTCCCTACCAAGCCTTAGCTATGTTCCATTCAAAAAAGGGCAAGTTTGAGGGCTTTTAGGCATTTTAAAGCCTATTTAAACACCCTAGACGAAGACTAAAAGAGAGGCGGAGAATAGGGAGTAAGGAATTACTCCAAGAAAGCCGATTGATCTATCTCAGAAGCCGGATTCATCATCAAGACTGAATATCTCTCCTTAATTTCCCTTCAAGAGTTTTGGGTTTTCTTTATGTTTTGTATTCTTTATTCTTCTGAGATGTTTTCCTTTTTAGTTATGAACTAAATCCCCTAAATACCTAAGGGGGATGAAACCTAAGACGAATCTTGTTATTATTTTCTGAATTGTATGATAAATATTTGACTTGTTCTTAATTATGTGTTCTTAATTCTTGTTTTGATATTCCAGGATATTGATTCAAGTTAATGCTCTTAATTGGAGGATGAATAGTCCCTAGCTAATAGTGGTTTTGTCATAATTAAGAATAGACTTAAGCTTCTTAAAGCTCGATTGTTGCTCATCAGTCTAGACAAAAGGAACTCCCTTGCCCAGAAGTTTAGTCAACGAAGATGCAATCGGAGAGAACCCTTCGACAAACTACTGATAATAACATGCCAAACCCAAAAAACTGCGGATCTCAGATATGTTCTTAGGTTGTTTCCAATCAAGCACAGCCTCAATCTTCCTAGGATCAACTCGGATCCCCTCAGCAGAAACCACGTGTCCCAGAAAAGTTACTTCGCGCAACTAGAACTCACACTTGCTCCACCTAGTGTAGAGTTGTTTCTCATGGAGAATCTGAAGCACTACTCTAAGATGCTCATCATGCTCATCCTCAGTCTTAGAGTAAACTAGAATATCGTAAATGAAGACCACGATGAACTGATCTAAATATGGATGAAACACTCGGTTCATCAGATCCATGTATGCTGCTGGAGCATTCATTAGACCAAAAGGCATAACTAGGAACTCGTAATGTCCGTAACAAGTCCTAAATGTTATCTTATGAACATCCACCTCCTTAACTCTCAAATAATGATACCAAAACGAATATCAATCTTAAAAAACACTGAAACCCCTCGAAATTGATCAAACAGATCGTCGATCCTTAGAAATGGATACTTATTCTTCATCATCAGTTTATTCAGTTGCCGATAGTCAATACATGTCCTTATGGTCTCATCTTTTTTCTTCACAAATAGAACTGATGCCCCCTACAGAGACACACTAGGGTGGATGAAACCACGATCCAGAAGCTCTTGAAGTTGAGCCTTAAGCTTTGTAAGCTCCTTCAGTGCCATACGGTATGGAGCGATGGACACCGAAGCTGTACCCAGTAGAAGCTCAATGTCGAACTCAACTTCTCGATTCGGACGTAAACCTAGTAACTCCTCAGGAAAGAATCTAAAAAATTCCTCACAGTTTTAATATCCCTGATAGAAGAATCCTAGCAGAAACACTGACGTAAGCCAAATACGTCTCACACCCTTTTCAAACCAGTTTTTTAACCACAAAAGCGGAGATCACATTGGATAGATAATCTCGACGTTCGCCGATCACAACCACCTCCTTATCATCCTTGGTCCTCACTACCCTCTTAGTCACACAATCCAAGCTGACTCGGTGCTTAACTAACCAGTCCATACCCAGAATTAAGTCGAACTCCCCAAACGGTAACTCTATCAGATTTGCCAGAAATACAACCCCTTGCACCTCTAACGGAACATCTCTATAAAGTTTACTAACCCAAATAGACTGCCCTAGCGGACTTAGTACAGTAACCTCAATAGAAATGCTCTCAATAGAAATGCCCAGGTTTTCAGATACAGTACTAGCTATATAGGAGTGTGTAGAACTTATGTCTATCAAAGCAATGTAAGGTACATCAAAAATTAAGAACATACCGGTGATAACATATGGACTGTCTTTATCCTCTCGGCTTCAAGTAGTATAAACCAACACAGGTCGCCTCGCCTCAGTCTGACCAGCACCTCTACCCAATGCTCTCTGCCCTCGGCCTATACCATTTCTACCCCTAGTCGATCCCCGTCCCCTAGGTGGCTGTTGAACTACCCTCTGAGGCTGTACAGTACCCAGTCTCAAAGTTTCCATCTGATCTACCCGCTGTGGACACTCTCTAATACTGTGCTCCAATGACCCACACCTTAGACAAGCCCCAATCCTCCTCCAACACTCGCCCGAATGGCGCCTACCATAATTCTCACACGGCTGAATCCTAGTAGGAGCAATAGGAACTCCCACTCTAATAGACCCATCAGGTCTGGCCTTCTTCTTAATCCTCTGAACAGAACTAGAGGGCTCTGAATCCCTCTTATTCTTACCCCTCTCTCGATCCCTATTTTGGCGCTCCATGTGCTTAACATTCTCGGTGATCTTTGCCTTCTCAACTAGAACCTTGAACTTTCACTCCCACTGTGGAGCAACTAGTACCCTCAAATTATCCCTCAAGCCATCCTCAAACCAGACATACCTCTTATACTCAGACACCACCATGCCTCGAGCGTAGCGGCTCAACCTCAGAAACTCAGCCTCATACTCGACAACAAATCTATCACCTTGCGTGAGGTTCATGAACTCACGCCCATGAGCATGCACATAGCTCACTCCCACATACTTCCCCTAAAGGTAGTTTTAAAGAAATCCCAGTTTAGACGATCAGGCTGAGTACCTTCCTCAATCGATAACCACCACTGATATGCCTCATCACGAAGCAAAGAGACTGCACCCTTAAGTTTCTGCTCGGGTGTACAGTCAATACCGTTCATGATCCTCTCGGTGGCCTCCAACCAATGCTCGGCCACAATAATGGCGACTCCAGTGACACCCCTAAACAAAACTCAAAGACCATTGGATCGAGTCATTCGATTCATCGACCTCGGCCCCCGAGAACGAATAGGGTCCAAGGACCCTCTCCAAAATCCTCAACATGGCTTGGGACAGTGCGTCGTCCCCAGCCGAGTAGCTTTGAGACCCAGTCTCGATGGTAGGAAAAATCAGTGTCTCACTCGTATCTAGATTTGGCATACTGCCCAGAGAAGACTCAGCTTGAGCCCCCTATGGCCTCTACCACGGCCACAAATACCATGTCCGCAAGTTCCACGAGCATTCATCATAAATTTTGAATTTTTATCTACACTATAAAGTTTTATGTATCAGTTCCAGTATTTATTAGTAGATATTTTATGCAAAAATTACCAGAAATTCAGAGATGCTTTCAGAGGTTTCAGTCTTCTAACTATTTCAGTACAGTTTCAGAAAGTATTATCTATAATGTTTCAGAACAGTTTTATCTAAGTATAGAGATACTTACAGGATTGCGCTAGAGACTCGATATACGACATACGACATACTTTCTCTTATTATTCAAACCATTTAAAAATCAATTCTTTTTAGAACAAAATTTGGAACCTAAAATTCACAGTCCGAGTTTTGCAACTTAGCTCTAATACCACTAAATGTAACACCCCAATCCTAGCCTAGACGTTATAGCCAAATCCAGAGGTGTCACAAGGTAGGGGTTTTCAAAACGGAGTTGTCTCATCAAATCATTCACATTTCATAATTCGCAACCGTTCACAAATTTTATCGAAAACACCATTTAATTAGTTCATTTGCCAGAACTTATTGCAGTAGAAACCTTAAAACTGTTATATTTTGAAAATATAGCCATGTCTTTAGAATAACCTTTGGTACGTATAAACCGTTGTTTTTAAGGAAGAAACGTTTTGCTGAAGCATGCAAAATGTCAAACAAATAAACCAAAACCATTAGTTAAAAATCCATACAATCTAGAAAGTCCCAAAAATTAAAAACTTTCAATTGAAAACCCAATTTATAAATAAACCATAAATGATAAAGTTTTAACAGTTTACGGTCGAATGGTCACCACTGAGTCTCTGCCGCACCGATCCACCTAAGTTTGTGGATTACCTAACAAAACAAACATACAGATGTAAGTTTACGTAAACTCAGTGAGCAACCCAATAGAATTAAGCATGCAAACATACAGAATAATAGACACAGTTAGAAACAGATACAAATTCAAATTTAGATTACAGAATTAGATATGCAAAAATCCTACCCCCATTCTCTACACACCAACTTCGTCCATCCCATCATACCATGTAGGGTTAAAAACACCCACATATCCCTACACACCGTATCGTGCCATTAAGACACATATCAGATAATATGCAGCCTATATGCCAGAATATAGGCAGTTAATGCCGAATAGAATACTTTCGCCACATATACAAATCCCACCCCATTCACAGATACTATATTATCATACACAGTTTACAGATACAGAAACATCATGCTAAACATGTTCGCACACAAATATCAGATGTATATAAATAGTAAAATAATTAGACATGCTTATCTGTGTCCTACTCAAAGCAACTATCAGAATATCATAACACATAATCTATGGTTTGGTTAGCCCTTACCGACCCTATGGTAGGCCCATAGTCGATCGGAATGACCATACGACTTTAGGGAAGATTTCAAAAAAATGGGCCCACATGCCCATGTGGCCTGCCCGTGTGGGCCTACAGGCCCATCTTGGCCTAGCCCGTGTGGCTCACATGGCTACACTCAAGCCACCACACAGTCGTGTGCTGAGCACGGCCATGCCTTCGTTCACCACATGGTCGTGCCTCGCAAACGGCCATCTACACCACAGACCACACGTCTGTGTAGTGTCGACAATGGCCATTTTCGGCTTTCGTCGAAACTCATTTTTTTGCGTTTTGAGAATATACCTGGTATCAATTTGATGTGAAACCACTCCCGAGCCTTCCGAAACCTAAAAACAGAGTACCCAATACCTTTAACAACCAAATTACGAGTCCAATACGGTTTACCCAAAAACACAAAAGTCGACTCACCGCTAGCAAAATGACCACAACCTCAAATCAAGCCGTTACAGTAAAATTGTAACGCCCCGAATTTGGGCCTAGAAGTACTGGGCCTTGAGCAAGAGAACGGTTAGGTGATTGAGTTTAAAAGTCCTAAGAGATGGCCTAAAATAATTATCGGCTCTGATGGTTAAGGGATTTGGGAGTGTCTAGGAGTATTGGAGAAGTCCTGGGTGCAAACCTGAGCTTAGCAAAAATTTTAGTTTTAAGTGAATAAAACCCTAGATGCTTGGAAGTAGGCCTTTTATAATATTGTGGGAAATAAATGACACAAGGAAGCATGTGGTCTAGTGGTTGTGGCGTTATTAAGGTTGCAAGAGAGCCTGGGTTCAAGTCTTGGCTCTTGCAATTTATTTTGGTTTTTCTTTCAAAGGAACTTGGACTTTGGCCTGTAGACCTTAGAATTAATTGAGGCAAAATGGTGACACAGAAAGAGCCTGCGGTGGAGTGGCAAGGTGGTGTGTTATGTACCTGTGAGGTCTAAGGTTCAAGTCTTGGGATGCACAATAGAGTATTTATTTTTCTGTTTAAGCTGTGTAGGAAGTGGAGTTGGATTGGAACTCTATGGTTGAAGTGGTCATGAAAAAATAAGGAATTTTCCTAATGGTTGAAAGTAATCCCCACATCGGGAAGCTAACATGAGAATTGGTGAGAAGCTGGCTTTAAGTAGAGCGAACAAAATGAATTGGGGATCACTGGTTTGAGGAGGGATTATTTCATACCTCTTTAACCAAGGTTGGTGATCATGGACTTCGACGCGTTCTCATAAACAGGTGTGTATTCACGCCCTTCTTTGTTAGAAGTCGACAAAAGTCGAAAAGCCAAAACTTCAGCATTTGAGGCCTCACAAACGTGCGATCGCTTGTAGGGTAAACCAAGCTCATAAATCATGGGCGACTGACAGTAGAGGCCACCACGAGCGTTCTCGTGGGCTTAGGCTGTTAAGGGCCTCAATAGGCCGAAAGGGGCCGTGTGGGCCCAATGAGCTCGTGGGCCCTACACGGATTAAATCCGTGGTAAGTGATAAATATTGGACTACGCTATGTAGGACACTTAGCCGTATCTGAATTTGGGCCAAATGGGCCATATGAGCATGTGGGCTCACTTGGGCCGAGTAATGGGCCTTAGGCCATTTGCACCGTTATGTCTGTTACGTTACTTAAGTCGCTCAAGAGGACGGTGGCCCTTCTATTGGGTCGTTAAGACCCTGACTTGTGAAATTACCAAAATACCCTTGTAGTGTAAAATGACCGTAATGCCCCTATAGGGTAAAATGACTGTAATGCCATAGTATGGTAGAATGACGATTATGCCTTATGTTCCGTATGACTGATGAGCTTATGATTTACATATATGATTGTACTGAGTATGACTTTGCATACACGTAATATTTATGACATGACATACTGCAAGGGGTTCGGTTATTATTGATAGAGGAAGTGTATGGCCTGTAGCCAATCTGTACAAGGCTTTCAGCCTTTCGGTGATACTTATGATTTATAGCCGTTATTAATCGCAAAGAATGACTGCGACATTTATGGCCTTTAGCCGTTTCGTCTCTGATGCTAAGTCGCTCGCATTTACGATCTTGATTCGTTCTATTGACTTAGTGCCGCAATCGGTGCAAAACTTGGTGTGTTGGCTGGGTAGGTCGATTTTATCCCCACATGGTATTGGTAGGTATGGGTGGTGTGTTCGTTGGACTGGGCTGGGAATCTGTCTGCATATCTGCATCTGATATTGATTCTGTATTGGGCTTAGGCCCACCTGATTCTTTATTGGGCTAAGGTCTACCTGACACTGTTTACTGATATGGGCTAGGCCCAATTGGTTCCGTTATGGGCTGAGACCCAAGTGATTTGTATTGAGCTTTGGCCAGTTGTACTCTGAACTAAATTGTACTATTTTTGTTAAAGGGCCCAGCCCATCTGCATTTACATTTACAGATATCGATCGTTACTCTAGTAAGGGGATTACACACTGAGTTTTTGTAAACTCACCCCGTTTATTAACTGTGCAGGTAATCCCCGGCCTTAGGCGATTTGGAGCCACGAGAGACTCAGAGGTGGCCACGTGGCCCCTGATGCTCTGCCGTAGACTTTGTATTTAAATTTATATTTTGAGGTTTTAATTCTGTAATAAGGCATAGTGGGTTGAAGTTTTAAGTGGGCTTTTGATTTCTTATATTAAACTGCTAGTCTGGGAAAACTTGGGTTTTCAAAATGCTTCCACGATTTAAGTTGCATTAATATTCCAAAGACAAATATTATGGCAAATGTTTGTGACAAGATGATTTGCTAACCTGTACAAAAGGTTTTAATCTTAGAAATAAACTTTTAACGGCAACTTAATTCTTGAACGACGCTTTCATGTAACACGCTAGATTTAGCCATAACGTCTAGGCAGGGTTTGGGGTGTTACAGAAACTTCTAGCCTCACAACCTTCACCTAAACCAGATTACAATGATAAAACACCAATTAAAAGTTTCCCAACACACTACTAATATTCCAACACCAATTAAAAGTGACAACAGAGTTCTACTTACTAAATCAAAAAAGGAGAACCCACCAATACCAACAGCACGATCGAACAACGAATTCACAAATTGAATCAAAGAAGAAACAGAGCAGAGATTTTGCAGAGAAGGAGAAAGAAAAATGTCAGATATGGGGAAAGCAAAAGAAATTGATGTTAGATTTCTCTTAGAGGAGAGAGAAATTCTGAATAAAAGGAGAATAACCCCAAAAATCTCTACAAATCCCTTATTTTACTCCCCACTAACCCACTAACATCCAACTTATCAGAATCCAACTCCCTCAAGACTCTATTAGGAAGCCGAGCAAAAATATTAACATTCACGCTCGCGTAGAGTTTTGAACACAGGATTTCCAACACACTAACTCACTTACCACTCGAACCAGCAGGCTCATTCTGATAAGAATTGGCAGACAATTTAATATAAGCCCTCTCAACATGGGTAAGGCTTGGATCAGAAAAATAACAAAACCTGGAAAAGGTGAGACTTGAACCCAAGACCTCTCAAACACACCCAGAACACTTAACCACTGAAGCAGACATATATCTGTGTTAGATTTTTATAGAAATAGAAATAAATTATTTAGGGCGTTACAATGTACTAAAATGTACCACAAATAATCATTTCAAACCACTCTAATTGCACCAAAAAGAACCTTATTTACAAGTATATTAAAACAATCAAGTGACATAATTTGGTAAAGTATCAAAGTGTACCAAACTAACATATTTATCTATATATACATGCCACTACCCTAGAAGATACCAAAAACTACGAACTTAGATGGATAGTGTAAGCCGGTTGAATGATCCTTCCAAACTGTCAGCAACGTTTATCCACAAAACAATCCATAAGAACCGATAAGCTTACAAGGCTTAGTAAGGACATAGTATAACATTTAATCTAATTACAATTAAATATAATTCATATATTATTTGATTCAAAGTTACTAGAGTATAAATAGGGGCACGAAAGTGCATTCAGGGGTACCGAAGTCCAAACAGGGGCACGTATGTGCAATCAGGGGTACTGAAGACCAAACAGGGGCACATAGGTACAATCAAGGGTACCAAAGTAAAAATAGGGACACGTATGTGCAATCAAGGGTACCGAAGTACAAACAGGGGCACGTAGGTGCAATCAGGGGTACTAAAGTACAAACAGGGGCATATATGTGCAATCATACAAAAAATTTCTATAAACACATTAATTAAAGAATCATAATATAAGAAAACAAGTAGAAATTCATTTACATATTGAAATACCATGAACTTACCTACTATTCGATTCCGACCAACACGCAAGGACTAGTCCGTTATTTTCCCTTTTTCTCGGTTATTATCTTTTTTATCCAAGTTTTGATTTATATAATAATTAAATATAATATATTAATCTCATACATATTTCACATTCCATTCAATGTATATAACCCTAAAATTTTCATTAATTACATATTTTGCCTAAACTTTTATAATTTTTGCAATTTAATCCTCTAACCCGATATTTATCAAATTAACCATTTTCTAAGAACCAAATTATAGTCCAATATTCTAGGCTCTTTAACGGTCCCTATTCTACCTCAAATTCACTATCAAACCTTAAAATTTTGACATTTTAACAATTTAATCCTTAAATCAAAATCTAAAAAAAATACTTTACAAAACAATCAAATATCATAATTAAAGCTTCAAACACATGGTTATCATCAACAACATTCAAGATTCATCAATGGCAACTTCTAAAATTTTTAACAGATTCAAAAACAGAGGTACGAGCTAGCTAAACCTAGTTGCAACGATCTCAAAAACATAAAAATTACAAGAAAACGAATCAATTTCCATACCATGCAAGGCAAAGACGTGATCAAAGCTCTCTTAGGTCTCCAATGGTGTTTTTTCGACACAATGATGAAGAAAATGAAGAAGAAATCTCATCTTTCCAATTTGTTTTTACTAAATTTTACTTTATTTACAACTTTGCTATTAATTTAACATTATTTTTTTTCATTTTTTTCATTCTTAATGCCATCTAAACTTAATGACTAGGGCTAATTGCTACATAGGTCCTTCCTCATTTAGTAATTAAACTATTTAATCACTTACTGCAATAATTACTAAGTTTTGCACCTTTTACAATTTAGTCATTTCTCTTTAATTAGCTATCGAAACGATAAAATTTCTTAACCAAAAATTAATAAGACTCTGATTGCCTCATAAATATTCTATATCTAACATTTATGAGTCAACACAATGGAAATTTGTGGTCTCGAAACCACTATTCCGTCACCACTGAAAAATAGGTTGTTACAAAACGAGTGTGTTGGTTAGATCCATATATCCGCCTGAGTCTAAGTCAAGTTAATAGGGAAGTAAAATGTAAAATGGAATAATTATTTGTGAAATGAATTGAAAAAATGATTGTTATGTTCATTGAATATATGAAAGTGTAATTTAAGATGACATGTGTTACTTAATGAATTGAGAAATCAAATGAGATGTGAAATGAAATTGCTATACCTTTGTATTAGCGAATTGTGTTAGATTTGAATAATAAATATGAGAAATGGTAGAGTTGGCATATTAACTTGCATACCATCAATTGTTCTTTCACTCATGCATTTAAATGACTTATGTTATAATGTTCGAATTATAAAAATGCCACTAAGTTATGCTTAGTGTGCAGTTTTGTTTTCCATTCGCAAGTTAGATTCTATTTTGTTCGACCATCAACATTAGCATCTAGCGACAATCCTGGACTCAAAATATTGATGATGTTTTAGTTGTTAATGGCATATACCTAGGGAGTCATATATTTATGCAATGCTATATTTTGAATGTGTAACACCCCTTACCCGTTTCGACGCCGGAACAGGGTTCGAGGCATTACCGAATATAAACACAAGCAAAGATATATTCCGAGTTGTAAATTTGCCACCAAATTAAAACTTTTTAACAATTAATCACATCGTCCCAAAAACGAGCCTACGAGGACCAAAAAATGCTTTGGAAGCGGTTCAGGACAAAACCAAGAACTTTAAAAAATTTTACGACATTTAGAGAATTTTTCACTAAACAGGGGTCACACGCCCTGTGTGGCTTGGGACACGCCCATGTGGGCAGGCCGTGTGGTCACACATGCCTGTGTCCCTAACCCGTGTAACTCTCTGTTTGTAACCCAAGAACAAATTGAAGTCACACGGCCAAGACACATCCCCGTGTCCCGAGGCTGTGTCCTTCACATGGCTGAGACACACGGTCGTGTCTCATGTCCGTGTGCTCGATACTGAGCATTCTGTTTTGCAACAATTTAGGTGCAAGGGACACACGGCCGGATCACACGCCCATGGGGCTGACCGTGTGTCACACACGGCCTAGACACACGCCCGTGTGCCTACCCGTATGGACAATAATAAGGCTATTTACCAAGCCATTTTCAACCCTTATTCACACATACACACAACACCACATGGCACAAATTCAAGCATGTAAGAGCAACCAAACAATCACACCTGAGACAATAACATGTCATTCTCATTCCATTATTAATCATACTTAAAACATCAACCTCTCCACATCAAATTATAAAATATTCCACATTCACAAATGACATTAATATAAATACACTCATAACCAACATTAGCCAACTTCCAAGGCTATATACAAAATGAACCATGAACCATTATAAGCCAACATATATAACCAAAAGACCAAGTCCCTATACATGCCATAAACTTAAAATACTTGAATTCATCAATACCCAAAATGATAGCTTGATAGTGTGATAGGATCTCCGGTGATCTCTAACCCTAGCTAGCTTGACGGCACTATAAAATATGGGAAAGGAAGGGGTAAGCTATATAGCTTAGGAAGTCCGTATGAATATAATAAACAACTCTTACCAATCATTTACCAAGTCTAACAATATAAACACAAAACAAAATAGTATAAATTTCTATAAACCTCATAGTTATAAATTATTCAGTCACATTGTTTGTTATATCAATTTGCAAGAACAATTTAACATGTCTTGACTTTAACCTAATAACTGAAATCTCTCCATTATACCCGTTTACCACAATCAACCAATCATTTCAAACCTCATAATAAACAATCACATTAATTATGAGTGTTCACTTTTCAAGCATATATTCTAATATCTTCCAATTGTTTAAAGCCCATATCTTCTCATAATCATTTTAATAGGCAATTATGCCAATATTTCATTTTTCTCATATCCGATAAATCATAATTTGTGTGAATCAAACATGCTAGATCGTAACTCAATTTGGCCCGAAAGCCAATTACACGATCGCCAACCGAATTTACCGTATATTTCGTACATGTAACACCCTAAACCCGGCCTAGACATTATGATCGAATCCGACGTGCCACATCAAAGCGTTAAAAACACTTTTGATCTAGAATACGAAAGCTTACTTAGTGTCTTAAGGTATAATCTCATTATAGGTTAAAGTGAATGGAAGCTGTGCACTAGGTAGGAACCGGAAAAGAGGAGGTGAGTCCTTCGGACTGCTTAAGTACCAAGCTCCCTTCGGATCCAATCCTAGACATGCACACCACCATTGCCACACCTTAACTTAGTGTATATTCTTAGAAAACCAATTCGATTAAGTCCATTTTAGGAAAAATGATTAATTTTGGAAAACGTTTCGTTGCGGAATCTTTGCTTTGTTATTGTGATATTTTGAAATCAAGTAACTATTTTTAAAAATGCGCCCTAGAGCTACTGAATTTCAACAGTTAAAAATAATAACATATCTATTCTAGCCAAAACCTATCAAAACCATAAAAATAATTAGAGAGGCCTTATTACAACTTAAAACTCAAAACATTTAAGAAAAAGGAAATCTGTCTAATTCACCAGAAGAAAACTGAAATTTTTAGAACATGTGGCCACTCCGAATCCCTCACAGGTCCAAGCCCACTATGGTTGGAGATTACCTGCATGGATGAAAATAAGGGGTGAGTTTGGGGAAACTCAGTGTGTAAATTAACCCAACCATAGTCTAAATCAACTCAACCACAGAAACAGATTAATTTGGCCTTAGCCCAGAACAGATTTCAGAATGAGGCCTATAGGCCCATAACAGAGCAGAACAAATATTACATGTTTATGTAGAAACCCAACCCAAATCCAACCATAAGCACCCCCGTCCAACCTTACACCATGTGGGGAGACTACTCGACCCACCCAACTGCTACACGCCACAGAAATTTGTAGCATGGCTGCCAGAAATAGATAATGTGACAGAGTCACCAGATACAGATAATTGTGGCAAAGCCACTAGAACAGATAAATGTGGCGGAGCCACCAGATCAGATAATTGTGGCATAGCCACCAGGACGCTTCCTCCATAATATAACCCATGTCCCCATGCAACATATATACAAATCATAGCACACAACATACAGAATCAGATCATCATGCTTTTTAGTCAAAATTAACCCTAGGGGTATAATGGTAATTTTGCACCTAGGGGTATAATGGTAATTTTCCATACATAGGGGTATTCTTGTAATTTAACTATTTTAGGGTTTTCATGCATATTTCTACCATTTACGCACTAACAGAAACACTTACCGAGTGTTCTTACCAAATTGGGCCTGTTGGCCCATTATCCCGATTTTGGCCCATTAAGCCCAAAAATATCGAAATGCACGAGATCGTGCACTCTGCAGTCTAATCACATTAGTTTTCCAAATACGTTAATCGATCTATCTCACAATCATTCGCACACTCTCAAGTTCCCAAAAATACCGGCTTTTCGGCATTTTGGCTTTTCGACTTTTGCCAATCTAGTTTATGAGAGGGTGTCAGTTACACACCTAATTTATAATGGTTCGTTGGTGAGTTCCACACACGAGCCGCCTCTTTCTTGCTAAAATATGGATTAGATCCAAAGATCCAAACGAAATAGTCTTCAAGCCCTTTGCTGAACGCCCTCTTGTCCACGCTTAACGTACTGGTTCCTTCAGCCAATGATTCCATTTTAGTTCTTATTCGATTATGGTGTAGATCTAACCCTCAAACCCTAGCAGAAGTCGATCCTTTTCTAGTCTAAAGATTCAGCTATGCCCCTAAGACTATGGGGTTTTTGGCTTTTTGAAATAGTGAAGAAAAGATGAGATATGAGGGTTTTGTAGTGGCTTTGTCGACAGGACTTTGGGGTTTAAAAGATGAAAGAATCGGCCAAAAAATGGAGAAAAATCAAAGGGTTTGGCTAGGAGAAATCGGCACAGAAGAAATATAGGCTTTCGGGATTTTGGCTTTTATAGCAATCGGCTTAAAAGCTTAGAAACAAATGGTAAGGAAGTGGAGGTGAGTAGAATAGTAGGAAGATTCGGCTATAGAGGAAAAGAAGAAGAAGAGAAAGTGGATGAAGAGAGGATAAAAGAAGAAGAAAAGAAAAGAAAAAAAATAGAAGAAGGAAAAAAAATGAATCCTAAAGGCCAAAATATACGGCACTTATTAGCTATGGCCGAATGAGTGCCTTTCGGCATAGGAATTCTTTCACAATTCCAATTCCCCGAATTGCTCCTTGATTGTTGGCCACATTCAATGTTTGAATTTCATTCAAACTCCTAACCGATCAGCCCACCGTTTCCACTGCTTCAGCATGCTGCCAAGAGTCCTGATTAGACCCTAACTCTTTCCCCATGCATGCAGCAAAAATCCCAGCCTTGCGTGCGCGAGATGAAGCTCGAACCCCAGACCTCCGTCCACCTTGTGCCCTTGCGCCTTCGCCCGAGCTGCTGGCCACTGCACCACGATTTCTCCTTTACTAATATATGGTTACAATTAATTATAAACCTTACCTGTTAAAGCTTCGGTCTGCTTAAAAATAAAAGAGAATTTCGCCTTCCACGCGACTCGAACCTGCAACCTCCAGAAACCCAGCTACACTGCCTGCCGCTGCGACACAACCTCTCTTCTATTATAATACGGCTGCGTTTACCTATAAGCCTTATTCGCTTCAATCACGGGCTACTTAAAAAATAAAACAAGTTTCGCTGTCCCTTGCATTCGAACCCATGACCACTGGGTCTCCTTAGTACGCTGCTGCCACTGCACCGAAGTTCCTTTCATGACACAATCTTCTCATAATTATTTATAAACCTTAACTGCTTCCGTTCTGGCCCATTTAAAAATAAAACAGAATTTGCCCGTGCAAGGACTCGAACCTGCGCCCTTTTCGGGTGCCCAGCACACTGTTGCCACTGCGCCACGGGCACTCCTTGTGCTGGATTATGCTCGCTACACTTCTTAACCCCTATCTTAACCATAACCTAAAAAAACAACATGTTTGCGCACGCTAGGAATCGAACCCCAGCCTTCCTTCCTGCTGTCCAGCGTGCCTAACCATTGGGCTAGGCGCTCCTTCATGCCCAATTTCTGCCCAACTTATTTTTAAGGCCTTATGCCCAGATTCTCTTAAAAGGCAAAATTTAAGAATTTTGCTAAAGCTATAAGCCGAGCCCAGACTTTTTCCCACACTATAAGCCCTTCGTATTTTATTTAATTACTAAACTAAACATACTAAATAATAATAATTAAAACATCCAAATTTTTTAGGCCATCTTCTACCCAAACCCAGAATCAAGGCCCAATTTTTGGGGTGTTACAGTACATCACAAGTATAGATCAATAATCACAAGGCATTCAAAAACACATTCTCATGGAAACCATGAACTCATAATATCATGAAGTCAATGTTTATAAACTTTATGTACATACCTGTACAAATTCGTAATACTTACATGCTCTTTCTCTTCTTTGACATACCCATTAAATTACCCATTGAACCACTTGGAATACTAAAGGATACTCGGGAATCTCGTACACACAGTACCATACCAATGTTATATCCCAGATATTGTCTTACATATAATCTCGTATCGATGCCAATAGCCCAGCTATGGTCTTACACGAAGTCTCGTATCGATGCCATATCCTAGATAAGATCTTACATGTAATCTTAGTAACCCTAATGTCATGACATTTGTATCCTACCTATTTCTAAGATTCAACCAGGACTTTCGTTGTATCGAATCTCTTTCGGCCATTTCCGTAGTATCGTACTCAATAGCATTCACATTTCATTTCAATAATGTAGCACTTACCACAATTTTATCAATTAACCATTTATACATATATAATTTAATGCTTATTAAACATACGAACTTACCTCGGAATAAAAATGGAGAAAAGGACCTAACCGTCAAATACTTGTTTTTCCCTCAATCTAATTCTGAACCTCGTTTTTCTTGATCTATAATATCGTATTTAACTTATTTAATCATTATACTATTCAAATCAGCCCAAAATCACATTATGGAAAAAATTACATTTTTTTCCCCTAAAGTTTGACATTTTTACATTTTAGTCCCTAGGCTCGTAAAATGAAATGTACTCAATTTCTTCAATACCCATGCTTAGCCGAACCTTATACATGCTTATAGCTGCCCACATTTTTCTTTTATTTGCATTTTAAAACCTATTTTACAACTTTTTACAAATAGGTCCTTTTTAACATTTTTACCAAAAATCACTTAGCAAAAGTTGTTTCTCTAACAACAAACATTCATTTTCTACAATTAGCCATAAAAATACTCACATGTCTAACATGGGTCAAACCCTAGACTTTAATTATTCCTCAAATTAGTGCTAGAAATAGGTAGATCATGTTACAAGGATTTCAAAAACATAAAAATCATAAAAAACGGGGCTAGAACGGACTTACTGTAACTCCCCTAAACGTATCCATCGCCAAAATAGGGTTACGAGGCATTACCTAATAAAACACATTAATCACATACGTTTATACATTCATAATTAAAATACATTCAACTCATTAACATTGTCCCTTACAAGGTCTTATGAGACCTTAAAACATGCTTAAAAGTGGTTCGGGACTAAACCGACAACATTTACAAACTTTGAGAGCTTAGAAAAATTTTTAAACATATAAAGATCACACGCCCGTGTGAACAGGCCATGTGCCTCACACGGTCACCAGACACGTCTATGTCACAGGCTATGTGAAAACAAGGTATACATACTAACTTGCACCACACGGCCGAAGACAGTCCCGTGTGCCATGGCCATGGGAAAACTTGGGAGGTTACTGAATTGGGTTACACGGTCGACTACACACACATGTGTCAGCCCGTGTATCATACACGGCAAGTAGAAACGCCCGTGTGTCTAGGCCGTGTCAAAACTGTAGGGTATACTAACTTTAAATCGAAGGGCACCCCAGGGGACACACGGCCGTGTAACATGACCATGTGTCACACACGGCTGAGACACACGCCTGTGTTTCTGCTCGTGTGGACAAGAATAGGCCATTTGAAAAGCCAATTTGCCACCCTTCTACAAGCATACATAGCGACCAAAATAGCACCATTTAAATACATCTTTAAGCAACCAAAAACATGCCAATTCATACTCATATAATGCCATTTATTCATAACCATTTAAAACACTCAATTCCATATTCAAAACATACCAAATCATTATGCGAAAACTATCACAATTTACCTAATTCCAAATGCATTGACTCATCAACTTATACTCTATTTCAATTCACTTAATATACCATACCATCATCTCAAAACAAACCACAATATACCAACTTCCAAATATTAACACATCAATTAAAAACTAAACAAAATAACCAACACATAACCACACCAAATAAGCCAACATATAAGGCATTATATACATCACATATATAACACTTACCAAACACAATTCAAGCCAACTTTAATGGTAATACATACCAATATTTACAAGCCAAATCTCATGGCTAGTATCATAGTTCAAAACATACCAAAATGACACTAGCCTATACATGCCATATACCAAATATACAAAGCTCCCAAAAGTACCAACTAGATGATTGATAGTGTGATGACGTTTCCTGACGATCCCCGAGTCCGAGCTAGCTTCAAAAATCTATAAAACATGGAAAGAACACACGAAGTAAGCTTTAAAAGCTTAGTAAGCCATATAAAAATAAATTTACCACATGAATCACAACATTTTTATCAATAGGCCAAATACAAGTAAACACATATAGATACACAAACTTTTCTCAATGAATGTATATTCAAATACACCTATAATTTCATCAACCACTTCTTTTTAAAATTCTCGTATAAATCTCGTACATACTTGAGTCATTTAACTCATTAACTCATTCTTTCTCGACTTGTCTTTACCCGTTGAACCGTTCGAAATCGTTAAGGATACTCAGCAATCACATATAGCACGTACAATGCCATATCCCAGATATGGTCTTAATGTTATCACATATCGATGCCACTATCCCAAACAGGGTCTTACATGAAATCCATTAGCGATGCCGATGTCCCAGACATGGTCTTACACGTAATTGCAATACAATGCCAATGTCCCAAATATGGTCTTACATGTAATCACATCTCGGTAACCTAATGTCATGACATTCGTATCCTATACTATTCCTAAGGTTCGTACGGGACTTTCGGATGTCGTAACTTCATCGATTCTTGCTCGTAAGTAGTCGTTCAACATTCATAGCAATTCAATGACAAGTAAACATGTATAATTCAATTTAAAGACATTCATTTGCATATTAACTTACCTTGTAGTCGGAATAAACGGACGGGGTCAACTATTCGATAACTTTTGATTTTCCCCGATCTAAATCTGATTTGTTTCATTCTTGATCTAAACACATTCAAAATTAACCTCTTTATTCATCAACACATTCAATTTCATCCACAAACACATATTTGGGCATTTTTGCACTTTAGCCCCTAAAGTTACACATTTATTCAATTTAGTCCCTATTTTAGAAATACACAAAATTCAAAAAATTCAATATGACCCATGCTTAGCTGAATTCTCTATAGGCCCCTAGCAGCCCATATTTTTCATTTATTTCACAATTTAACCTTTCAATTTACACTTTTCACAATTAAGTCCCTATTTAACATTTTCATCAAAAATCACTTAACAAAACTTTAATATATATCATTAAGCTTTCATAATTCATCAACAATCATTCAAAAGATCAAGCATTCATCAATGGCAACTCACAAATTCATCAAAAATTTCAAAAATTAGGGTACGAGCTAGCTAGATTACTAAGAAACGATCACAAAAACGTAGAAATCATTAAAAATCGACCTAAAATCACTTACTTGCTAGCTAATGAGAGTGTCGAATGCTTCAAACCCTAAATAGGCTCCTTCATTCTTTAAATTCGGTTGAATAACACCATTAAAAACATGATATGTTTATTACTTGTTTTTATTTTAACTTAATACATAAATTACAAATTTAACCTTAGTTAATAAACATTTAAAACATTCATTTAATGCCCTTTTTTGTCAAAATCCACTAACAATGGTCTAATATCAACATAAGGACCTCTCATTTAATGCCTCATAGCAAATAGACACTTTTAACTTATAGAATGCAACTTTTGCATTTTACGCGATTAAATCCTTTTTCTCAAATTGAGCTATTAAACAATAAAATTATTTCACCAAAATTTCACACATACATATTCACATGCTATAAGCACCAAAAATAATATTAAAATAATTTTTCTACCTCGAATTTGTGGTTCTGAAACCACTTTTTTTATTTCACTAAAATTGGGCTATTACACTTACAATCGAGCTTGGAAGCTTGATAAACCCTAGCCATGGTTTCCTTTTGTAAATTTCAGCCATGGGAGGAAGATGGACAAAAATTGTCTTTTATTTTGGCTTTTTAATTCATTTAATTACCAAATTACTAAAATGCCCTTAATGAAGAACTTTAGAAACATGCCTAATGTAACAACCCTTACCCAAGTTCAGCGCCGGAACAAGATACGATGTGTTACCGTACTTAAACACATGCTTACAAACATTTCTGTGCCATAAACTTTTTTCCAAATTAAAAACTTTTGAAAACTGAACATAAATTCCTTAATATGAGCCCACGAGGCCTAAAACACGCTTCAAAAAAGATTTGGGACTTAACTAAGTGCTTTAGAATACTTTGAAAAATTTTAAGGTAACTAGGGACACACCCCCGTGTGGAAGGGAAACACGCCCGTGTGTCTTCTTAACATTGGCATGTTGAAGGCCCGTTTGACTTACACGGCTTTAACATATAGGGACACGCCCGTGTCCCTAGGCCATGCGAATTTATTTTTCAATTCGAACCTACAGGGGTTTTCACACGGCTTGGCACACGCTCGTGTCCATGGCCTGTGTCTCCCACACGGCCATGACACGCCCGTGTCTCAGCCCATGTGCAGAAACCTTGACATGAAACCTTGACATTCTATTTCTGACGTTAGCAACCCCTTAAGGGCACAAGGCCTAGTACACGGGGGCACACGACCATGGTACACACCCATGTACTAGGCCGTGTCCTCCATACGGCTAAGACACACGGTCGGATCTCTGCCTATGTGTTTACTGCCATGCATACTGACTTGAAAAATTGGAGTGCAGGGGACACACGGCCTAGACACATGCCCGTGTGTCTTCCCGTATGTACAAAAATAAGGCTATTTACCAAGCCTTTTTTGCCACCCTTTCTTGCACCAACCTACACAATATCAACCAAAACCAATCCAAGCATAACATATATAACCAAATCAACCACAACCATGAGAAATTTGCATCAAATGCATTTAATAATAATCAATATTAGCCAACATTAATGGTCGATACAAAATGAATATCACATCCATCATATGAGCCAACACTTAACTAACAAGAACTAAATAAAGATTCAAGTCCCTATACATGCCACAATCAAAACATTTAAACTAGCTATACCAAAAGCTTCAGGTGATAGTGTGATCGATGCCTCCGACGTCCCTTGATCCTCGATACTAGCTTGGCGGCACTATGTGTAATACCCCGTACCCGCCGTCGCCGGAGTCGAACACGAGGTGTTAACAGACTTAATTCATTACTTTAAACAGCTCCAACAATTTATTTTTAAAATTTTCAGTCAGGCTAGCAATCTGCATCACAGTCGCTTAAAAATTCATATCTCGAGTTTCGAAACTTTAAATCCAATTCCGTAAATTTTCCCTGAAACTAGACTCATATATCTATTTACTAATTTTTTTATAGAATTTTTGGTCAAGCAAATTAGTATATTTTATTAGTTAAAGTCTCCCCTATTTCAGGGTTCGACTGCTCTGACCTCTGTGTATTACGAATCAGATACCTCCCTGTACAAAGTTTCAATGACTATGCCGTTTATTTCTAATAAAACTAGACTCAATAAGGAATCTGTAAATATAAATCATGACTTCTAATTATCTTCAAAAAATTTATGGTGAATTTCCAAAGTTAGAACAGGGGATCCAGAAATTTCTCTGGCCCTGTTTCACAAAAATTTAAACATCTCATAAAATATAACTCATATACCTATTTTGTTCCATCCATATGAAAATAGACTCATCAAGATTCAATTCCATAACTTGTTCATTATTTAATTCCATTTCTACTATTTTTAGTGATTTTTCAAATTCACGTCACTACTGCTGTCTGAATCTATTTTATGGTAAATTTTACCCATTTCATGGTTCCCATGGATTAGCTAGCAATTTAGCATACATAACACCAAATATGATCATGATTAGCCATTCCAATGGCTAATCATTACCAAGCATTTCCATACCACTCAATAACCATATCATAAGACTATATATAAAAAATGATTATAATGCTATACATGCCATACTCAAAATATACAAGCCATTATGCCAAGATGGTATACGTATAGTGTGAGCGTGCCTCCGACCGTTTCCGATTTCCGAGCTGGCTTGTCAACACTACAAGGAATGAAAAGGAGGGAGTAAGCACAAATGCTTAGTAAGTTCACATGCAAATAGCAAGTAACACAACTATATAAGCAAACATAAACATCATTTGCATGATCATCACCGAGACATTCATATCACATTTTCATTTATCATCTTACCATATTGTTGTTATATCGAGTTTTCAACCCGAGGGTTAAGTACATACTGCTCAAAGTATCCATTTCACAACACTTACCAATACGTCCCTTTCATCTCGAGTATTCCTCCATTTGAGTAGAATTTTACCCGTTGAACACATCGGAATATAATTCGGATACATGGAAAGTTTGCACATAAGTGCCACATATGTAGCCAAGCTACCATGTAACCCGCCCATAAGTGAACTCGGACTCAACTCAACGAGCTCGGGTGTTCGCATCCATAAGTGAACTCGGACTCAACTCAACGAGCTCGGATGCCTAGTTACATCTCTCGAACTCGGACTCAACTCAACGAGTTCGGACATTCGCATCCATAAGTGAACTCAGACTCAACTCAATGAGCTCGGATGCCTAGTTACATCTCTCGAACTCGGACTCAACTCAACGAGTTCGAACATTCGCATCCATTAGTGAACTCGGACTCAACTCAACGAGTTCGGATGCCCAAATATCCCAGTGACATGTCACTTGTATCCTAATTCATTCCTAAGGTTCAACGGGACCTTTTTTCCAATCATGTGTCTCAACCATCTTCTACGGAATGCCGATACCGATACTCGATAGTATTTCACATTTTCCAAGTATATCACATAATTTGACATATTATCAAGCAATTATCACGAGTATAATATTTCATAATAATTATCATATCATTTAAATAACATAAAAACATTTAAAATAATAACTATGTTACCAACATCTACATATGAACTTACCTCGTATGTGAAAATGGCTACTTTTACCATTTAATCCACAACTTGGTATTTTCCCATTTTAGCCCGAATTTTAGTTTTCCTTACTCTATCATTTAAAATATAGCCTAATTAGGGCTCACATTATTCAAATTAACCCAAAATCATATTTTGGCAAAATTACAGTTTTGCCCCTAAATTTTCACATATTTACACTTTTGCCCCAAAGCTCGTAAATTAAACTTCAGCATATTTTCTTATGTTTTATGACATGCTGAACATTTTTCCCTTCTATGACAACATCAAATTCTCACTCTCTAACACATAGTTATGAACAATAACAATTTTTACCGATTAAAGCCGTTTACTCATTTTTGCTTAAAATCGCTTAGCAAAAGTTGTTTAACATAATTTCAGCCTTCATATTCTACCATAAAACATCAAAATAAACACATTTAACCTAAGGGTATTTTTCCAAATATGAACCCTAGCTTAAATTATTGCTAGAATAAGCTTAATCAAGTTACATGGATTCCAAAAACGTAAAGAACTTGAAAAACTGGGCTAGAAACGGACTTACAATCGAGCTTGGAAGCTTGAAAACCCCTAGCCATGGTTTCTCCTTGCTATATTCGGCCATGGGGTTGAAGATGAGCAAAATTGGCTTTTAATTTTGTATTTTAATTCATTTTACCCCTAAATGACCAAAATGCCCTTACTACTAAACTTTCCAAAATTCCATCCATGTCCAATTTTTGTCCATAGACTTAGAAATTGGTAAAATTGCTATTTTAGACCTCCTAATTAATATTTCAAAACAATTTCATACTAGAAACTTCTAGAATGTAAGTTTTGCAAATTATTCGATTTAGTCCCTAATTTCAATTTAAACACTTTATGCATAAAATTTCTTCACGAAATTTTCACACAATCATGCAATCATATCATAGACCTCAAAATAATCATAAAATAATTATTTCTATCTTGGATTTTGTGGTCACGAAACCACTATTTCGACTAGGCCCAAAATCAAGATATTACACTATGAGAAAATGGAAAAGAGAAGGAGTAAGCACAAAGCATAGTAAGTTGCATATAAATAAGTAACAACATCAACCATACATATTATAAATCAACACAACATTCTTGAATGAACCAAGATTAATATCACTACATGCTTGTCTATCACAAGCATAAGTCAAAGATTACAATATCATCCTAAAATCATTTCATAGCTAGAACTTACTCATGTCATTCTTACCATCAAGGCAACATAACTAGACTCATATCTCATGAGTTTCGAATAAGAACCTGTACCACTCACAATATTATTATATCATTCCATATCATTGTCATAAGCTTAAAAATAACCCGTGAAACCATTTTGAATACTAAAGGATATCTGACAAGCCTTACACAATGGGTGAATTACCGATTTCATGTTCCAAACATGGTCTTACACTGGCTCACATGTCGAGGCAGATGCCATGTCCCAGACATGGTCTTACACTAGCTCTCTTCTCAATACCAATGCCATGTCCCAGACATGGTCTTACACTGGCTCTCACGGTGTGGCCAACGCCATATCCCAGACATGGTCTTACACTAACACACATATCAACGCCAATGCCATGTCCCAGACATGGTCTAACACTGGCTCTCACAACATTGTCGATGCCATGTTCCAAACATGGTCTTACATTGGCTCTCATATCGTGGCCGACGCCATGTCCCAGACATGGTCTTACACAAGCACACATATCACCCAAATGTCATGGCATGGATATCCAATCTATTCTTGGGCTCAATCGGGAATCTACTACATTAAATTTCCGTCATGCATTACTCATAAGCAATTTCAACCATGTTACGCAAAATTAATCATTCAACACATAATAACGATATAGTTGCCTTACTTACGTACAACTTACCTCAGTATACAAAAAGTGGGCGACTAGTTGGATTTAGTCTACTTACTTAGCCTTCCCCCGGTCTAGGTCTGGATTTCGTAATTCTTGATCTAAAATAATAAAAATTCACTAATTTAATCATCATTTTAATCAATGCATTTCATAATTCATATTTTGGAAAAATGACCATTTTACCCCTAGACTTTCACAAAATTACTATTTTACCCCTAGGCTCGAAAATCGATTTTTATTAGATTTTCTCACTACCCAAGCCTAGCCAAATTCTTTTTATACTAGAAGCAGCCCACAATTCCCATTATTTCACACACTTACCACATAATTTATAACTTATGCAAAATGGTCCTTAGTTAGGGTTTCTATGAAAACTACTTCACAAAAGTTGTTTGTTTAAGAACCATGATTCATTTTCTTCTATAAAAATTCAGCAAACAACATGAATACTCTCATGGAAAAACCCTAGAGTCTCAACCATTTTGCAAAATAGTCCCCTCATTAGATAGCTTATGCTACTAGGGTCCCAAAAGTACAAAAATTATCAAGAAAAGTCATCAAAATCACTTACTTATGAGAGAACTTAACGGCTGAAAATTTCAAGCTTATAAAACCCCTTCCTTGCTGAAATTTCGGTGGAGAAGAGAAGAAGAGAAAAAAAATGATAGCTTTTCCTTATTTTATTTTATTCTAGTCAAATTGGTCACCAAATTTCACTTAATTTTGACCCTTTTTTATTTTCTTGTCCCTATGGCCAGCCATGCCATTAATAAAGGCCTATTTTCCCTTTAAAAACCCTTAATTTTGGTTCTCTAACTATTTGACACCTTTAGCTAATGAAATAAAACTTTTGTCTCTTATGCGATTTAGTCCTTTTTCGCAATTAAGCATGCAATCGCTAAAATTATTTCACCAAAATTTTTATGCACTCATAATTATTTTATAACACATAAAATAATATAAAAAAAATTTCTCTGACCTCGAGTTAGTGGTTTCAAAACCACTGTTTCGACTAGGCCCAAAATCGGGTTGTTACACCTAACCATGTCCATTTTTGTCCAACAACTTAACCAATGGTCTAATTACCATTTAAGGACCTCCAATTTAAAATTTCATAACAATTAGAAACCTCTAGCTTATAGAACTCAAGTTTTACACTTTTTACAAATTAGTCCTTTTGACCAAATTGAGTGCCCAAACGTTAAAATTTTTGAACGAAATTTTCACAAAATCATTCCATAAAACTGTAGACCATCAAATTATAATAAAAATAAATTTTTTTGCGTCGAATTTATGGTCCCGAAACCACTTTTATGACTAGACCCAAAATCGGGTTGTTACAACATTCCCCCTTTAGGGATTTTCGTTCACGATAATCTTACCAGAAAAGAGATTAGGGCAATGTTCTCGTAGTTTCCACTACCTCATCGAAGAGTCCTCTTCGAGGGCAATACGTCCAAAAGCACTCTGTCATCAATCTTTTTCCTCAGAATCACAAATCAATTCCACCTCGTATATCTCTTTCCAATCACCTTTGAATTCTGGAACACAGTGCCAGAGCATATCGTCAAAGATCTGAATTACTTTCTCAGGCTTACCATCAATCTAAAGATGATTTACATTGCCCAGATGCAACTATGTACTCAGAGTGATATCTATAGTATCTCTATCTCATTATTACTACAGTATTATCACTGATTACAATAGCCCTGAATATTCTTGACATTCAGCTGTTACCTGTTGACAAATCGACATATGAACATAAACTCAAAAATATCAGATTACATACCTGATCATCAAAATGTCTTCTTCAAATAACTGCATATTTATTACTCCCTGAATGAATAAACGAGCTACTATTGAGTCTCGTACAACATTTTCTGCATAAGCTTTGGATAATTCATTGCGTGAATTCTATCTTGGAGTAATAATAACAGAAATCAGAATCAAAAGTCGTCTCACATTGTACTCATTTTGTTTACCACTAACTATTACATTTCTGAAGTTCTCAATCTTGCAAAGAAAACATCGCTTTAGCTTTTTAATTTAGCTAAATTCAGACTTTCATCAAATAAGATTTATCATGTAACCAACACTCACAAAATGAACAAAGGCTTTCCATTCAAGCATCTGCAACTATATCTACTTCCCCAAAGGTTGATCGTTAACTATTCACAATCTTTCAATAGTTCAAACCATCAACGTTGTCTTAATTTCAGATTTTTTTCTGTAACATTAGATACTTTATACTCTTGGAATCAAGAAACATATGACGTTTTTCATTGAACAAACAATGATGTCATCAATTTCTCAACACAGACATACTAGCGGCCGACTATAAGTCACTCATCGAACTTTAACCGTCCGAAAGCATAAACTGTCACTTTACATTCTTGTATTAAAATACATTCCAATCTGTTCAATAGTGCATCACTGAAAAATCATGAATTCTTTACTCAATTCAAACAGAACCCAAAACCAGTGCTTCGGTTAATAACACATTCAATTGTTTTCAACTTTACTAACATGCAACGGACCATTCAAACTTTCACAAATGTGATAACTTTATCAATCGAAACAGCTTTAACTCATAACAACATCATTCAATTAGAACAAATCTAATAGGTATACCTCTGTATCATACTTTTTAGAATATGAACTCTTCCTTCAAACTGTCTGTCTATTCACCTATAAATGTACAAGATTTTATTTTCTTACCTGAGGATAAACTTAAATGCATGTAACTCAAATTACCTTTCAACTGACTGGCTTGCTCAGATAAAAACAACTGAGTCGTTCTCAACTATCAAATAATAACTTATTAAAATACTCCTTTCTTCATGCTGTTAAACAACTCAAACATACAATCTTTTATAATTCCCTTGACATGCTAATCAAAGATCTTTACAACTGCATTAGCTCAAGGAAACAAAATATCATGATTGAATTCATTGACTTTAATCAAACTTACATGAGAAAAGAAAAGCATCATACGATTTGAACTTGAGCTTCCACTATCTATAACTTTGCCGATGTCAATTCCTTTCACAAAAATTAGAGAAATCCTGATACCAGAATCACCACGTTCCTATGATCAAACTAGAAATACACCCATAATAGACATAGTTATCACAAGCCAAAGAACACACTTTAAAGATGAGCCATGATTGATAATTTACGAAATAAGGATGATAAGAAAATTGAGATAAAGAAATCCAAGATGCGATACCATATCGGAAGTTCTAGAACATAACTCATATGAAAATAATAAAGATCTTGATGATTCCTCAGAGAAAACCAGAAGGAAAACAATGCTTACACGCTCTGGAATAATTGTAACAGAGATAATATATTTTTCCAAATATATATATATAAAACAAAACAACATCCAGTAGAAACAGAAGAATAGCCTCACATAAATTTTCACCATCAACTTTTATTCCAAACATAATAGAATAGAATCCCAAAGAGAGAGAGATAAGATATGCTGACCATCAACTAGCCAGACCAACAGTGCTTTCATCTAACATTATAATTAGCTAGCATTCTCATACGATAAGAATTTCATCAGAAAACGAATAATCACACATATCTCTCAAGATAAATGAATACATAAATACCCAGGAGAGATCATTATAATCTATTCAATTACAACTGTTACACTCAGACATCTTTACGATTCAAATATCATTTCTCTGACTAATTTTGTCATCACTAATCCCGTATTATTCCCTTCACTAACGAAAGTCAATCCGGAAGAAATTCCAGCAAATACATAATTTAGACATCATATCTGAATGAGTCGTTTAGCGGAGATTAAATTTTTCTTTAACCGTGACATTGCGAAATCTGAATGATCTTTAGAATAACCCGGCATCTTTTCCAAAACTGTATTCACTTGCCAAACTATTCTCAACTTTGACCATATTATTAGTTATTTCACTGCTGAACTCTTTAATCTCTCACTTGTGAGCTTATTCAACATAAATCTCGTGAAATTTTGTTATAAAATACCACATTGGTACGGGGGTGAGGTCATAAAGCCTCTAACTCGACTCTCATATACACACACATGTGACTTAACATTCATCATCATCATAATATCATCAAAGTTATACAATTTACTTCAGGCAAATTAACATACATATTTATGTTACACGAAATTTCCAATTATCTTATTCAAACAAGTGCATTTATAAATACATTCTATAAAGTTTGAGTAAGTTTACTTATCGCATTCACTTAATCAAACAAGTTAGGCACATAACATCATATAAATGCCAAACAACATGGATAAGCTTATCACAATATAAACTTTCATTTCATTTCACTTTTCCATATTTCAAGAATGATTCCCATTGAACCATTGTAATTTCGATGGATATTCGGGTAGTATACTAAAGGTAAGCATGTCAAAAATCTGTCAACTCATATTCAAAAGTGCCCTTTTAGCACATATTCATAGAGCACACTCTAGAGCCACATATGATATAGCAGGATTGCCAGTCCAGGCTAAATCCTTTCAGTAACGTATGCTCTAAAGAGCTTACTTTAGATTACCCATCCGGGTTAAATCCATTTCATAACACTTATAACATTTTATCTGTTTCATAAAATCACCGTAATCCATCGAAACACAACGTTCAACTGGAATAATGACATTTTACCCATATTTCTTAACTTATGGTTATTTCATTTTGTACATCATCACATACATATCATGAACTCTTATTCATACATTTCCAAATTTTGACTCATCACAAAAACATTTTCAAATATCTTAGTATCACTTTCAGCGTTTTAAAAAAAATAGCTCGGTTGGAAAGCATCTCTGTCTCAACAAAACAATTTCATCAGAGTCGGGAGATATCACACTATCATGGGTTATATATGGCATGTATAGTTAGACTTTCACACATGCTACGTTAGTTCGAGAATCGACTAAACCATAGCTCTGATACTATTAAATGTAACACCCCTTACCTGTATTCGACGCTGAAACAGGGTATGAGGCATTACCAGACATAAACACAAGAAAACATACATTCCAAGTTGTAAATTTGACACCAAATTAAAAATTTTTAACAATCAATCACATCATCCCAAAAATTAGCCTACGAGACCTAAAACATGCTTTGAAAGCGGTTCGGGACTAAACCGAGAACTTTAAAAAATTTTATGACATTTAGAGAATTTTCACTAAACAAGTGTCAAGTGTCTCTAACTCGTGTAACTCTATGTTTGTCACCCAAGAACAAATTGAAGTCACATGGCCAAGACACATCCCCGGGTCCCGAGGCCGTGTCCTTCACACGGTTGAGACACACGACGGTGTCTCATGCTCGTGTACTCGATACTGAGCATTCTGTTTTGCAACAATTTAGGTGCAGGGGACACACGACCGGATCACACGCCAATGGGGCTGACCGTGTGTCACACACGGCCTAGACACATGCCCGTGTGTCTACCCGTGTGGACAATAATAAGGCTATTTACCAAGCCATTTGCCACCCTTATTCACACATACACACAACACCACATGGCACAAATTCAAGCATGTAAGAGCAACTAAACAATCACAACCAAGACAATAACATGTCATTCTCATTCCATTATTAATCATACTTAAAACATCAACCTCTCCACATCAAATTATGCAAGATTCCACATTCACAAATGACATTAATATAAATACACTCATAACCAACATTAGCCAACTTCCAAGGCTATATACAAAATGAAGCATGAACCATTATAAGCCAACACATATAACTAAAAGACCAAGTCCCTATATAGGCCATGAACTTAAAATACTTGAATTTATCAATACCCAAAATGATAGCTTTATAATGTGATAGGATCTCCGGTGATCTCTAACCCGAGCTAGCTTGACGGCACTATAAAACATGGGAAATGAAGGGGGGTAAGGTATGTAACTTAGTAAGTCCGTATGAACATAATAAGCAACTCTTACCAATCATTTACCAAGTCTAACAATATAAACACAAAACAAAATTGTATAACTTTCTATAAACCTTATAGTTTTAAATTATTCAGTCACATTGTTTGCTATATCAATTTGCAAGCATAATTTAACATGTCTTGACATTAGCCTAATAATCGAAATCTCTCTATTATAACCGTTTACCACAATCAACCAATCATTTTAAACCTCATAATAAACATGCACATTAATTATGAGTGTTCACTTTTCAAGTATATATTCTAACATCTTTCAATTGTTTAAAGCCCATATCTTCCCATAATCATTTTAATAGGCAATTATGCCAATCTTTCCTTTTTCTCATATCTGATAAATCACAATTTGTGTGAATCAAACATGCTAGATCATAACTCAATTTGGCCCGAAAGCCAACTACACGATCGCCAACCGAATTTACCATATATTTTGTACATCGCAAGTATAGATCAATAATCACAAGGCTTCAACAAAAACATTCTCATGGAAACCATGAACTCACAATATCATGAAGTCAATGTTTATAAACTTTTTGTACATACCTGTACAAATTTGTAATACTTACATGCTCTTTCTCTTCTTTGACATACCCATTAAATTACCCGTTGAACCACTTGGAATACTAAAGGATACTCGAAAATTTAATGGGTAATTTAATGGAATACTTACATGCATGTTTGTTGCTAGAGAAATAACTTTTTAACATTTTTACCGAAAATCACTTAGCAAAAGTTATTTCTCTAACAACAAACATGCATTTTCTATCATTAGCCATCAAAATACACACATGTTTAACATGGGTCAAACCTAGACCTTAACCATTCCTCAAATTAGTGCAAGAAATAAGTAGATCATGTTACAAGGATTTCAAAAACATAAAAATCATTAAAAACGGGGCTAAAATAGACTTACAATCGAGCTTGAAAGCTTGACAAACCTTAGCCATGGTTTTCTCTTGTAAATTTCACCATGGGAGGAAGATGGACAAAAATTGGCTTTTATTTTGGCTTTTTAATTCATTTAATTACCAAATAACTAAAATGCCCTTAATGAAAAACTTTAGAAACATACCTAACCATGTCCATTTTTGTTCAACAACTTAAAAATGGTCTAATTACCATTTAAGGACCTCTATTTTAAAATTTCATAACAATTAGACAGCTCTAGCTTATAGAACTCAAGTTTTGCACTTTTTGCAATTTAGTCCTTTTGACCAAATTGAGTGCCCAAACGTCAACATTTTTGAACAAAATTTTCTCGAAATCATTCCGTAAACTTATAAACTATAAAAATATAATAAAAACAAATTTTTCTGTGTCAGATTTGTGGTCCCGAAACCACTATTCCGACTAGACCCAAAATTCGGCTGTTACAGAATGAGTTTGGCATTTTGAATAACATGAGTATATATGTATATATGTGTAATGGCAATGGTCCATGTTAATGATATCTTGTTGAGTAGTTTAGCCATGTATGCCTAATGGCTTAATTGGTGATTAGGTGTTATGTTATGAGATATGTGTGGTAAGTAAATGGTTGTGAAGGAATGAATGGTAATCTATGTTGAGCTTGAAATTATTTGGTAAGTTTTTGTGCATGTTTGTGTGGTTGATATTGAGTCATTTTAAGATGTTTTAAATGTTTAAATAATGTATACTATGTTGATTGTGTTGAAGTGTCATTTGAGGCATATTGGAATGATTTGAATGTAGTATTTTAGTTGATATAGTAGTGAACTATATGCAGGTTATAAGTGGGTTTTATTATGCTTTATAACATACTTGCATATGGAAAAACGTTTAGGTTTTTTTTTAGACCTAAAGGTTACTTTTTATACCACACGACCGTGTGCCATGCACGGTTCCAAGACATGACATCAGGTTGTTACACCGGCTAGCACACGCCCGTGTGACGCTAGTGAAGTTATGTAACACCTGTAACATGTATCTGTCGCCGAAATAGGGTTACGGAGTATTACCGCAAAACCATAACATAAAAATATACATTTTCAATCATTTCAATAAACATATCATAATCAAATCATATTCATGCATTTCATCCCTTAATCGAGCCCTCGAGGCCTTAGAAACACTTTAGAAATTATTATGATATTCTTTTAATTTCTTCGATGGTGACGAGTATGACTTTCCCAAATGTCATTTTCCCGAATCATAAGCCTCAAAGTCGGCTTTTATTTTTTCTTTACTAAGCTCTTCACCGTTGTGTGCTCTGTCAACTAAAACCACGAATTCTTTTAGCTCAAGAATTCTGATAAGCAACTTTATATCTTCATTTAGTCTGTCCTCAAATCGAGTACACATTGAAGCTTCTGTTGGTATACACTCTCGAGCATATTTACTAAGTTGCACAATTTCCTCTCATATTTCAATACCGTCATCCAGCCCTGTTTCAGCTCAAGAAATTCTTTACGTTTCTTATCAAGAAATCTCTAACTCATGTATTTCTTTCGAAATTCTGTTTGGAAAAACTCCCAATTAATCCGATCTCTCGACACAATCGAAACTAGAGTATTCCACCACTGATAGGCTGAATTTTTCAATAATGATACTACACATTTCACCAGTGTACAGGATAATTCATCAAAAACTCTGATAGTATTTTTCAACCAGAACTCAGCTCTTTCCAGATCATCTTCAGTTGTACTTATGGATTCTTCAACCCCATATTTACAGATTTTATCAACTGGAGGCTTGCTTGCTCGTACTGGTTTCAAACCCTGAGGAATTATGGAGACCGATTGGGGAATAGGTGAGGGTGGAGGTCGTTGAGCCATCGGGTTCATTCGTACGAACTCGGTAAACCACTAGTTCATCACCTGGAAGAAGGCTTCTTTAGCCTCTCCTCCCTGGCCTTCAGATACGAGCCTACTTCCACTAAACGCTGCCCCATGAATGAAGGCTTACACGTTACTCTCAACTTCATTAGAGTAAGCTCGGTTGGATGACATTATCTATATGAAAGCATAATTCAAATCGACTTAGGATTTATTACACTATCATAGGTTATATAATGGCATGTATTTCTAGACTCGTACACACTACATTTAGTCTAAGAACAGGCTAAACCGTAGCTCTAATACCACTAAATGTAACACCCCTAACCTGTACCTGTCACTGAACTAGAGTTACAGAGCATTACCATAAAATAGAAATGTAAAAACATACATTTTCAATCATTTCATTAAACATATCATAATTAATTCATATTCATGCATTTCATCCTTTAATCGAGCCCTCGAGGCCTTAGAAACACTTTAGAAATAATTTGGGACTAAATTGGAAGCATTTGGAACATTGAGGAAAAAGTTAGAAAAATTAGACTGCAGGGGTCACACGGTCATATGCCTCACAGGCTGAGACACACGCCCATGTCTCAGGCCATGTAACAATTGAAATAGGGACACACAACTATGTCCCAGCTCGTACCTGTGCCCGTGTAACTCTCTGACTTGGGTCACACGGCCAAGCCACACGCCCATGTGCCAGGCCGTGTGCTAGGCCATGTAACTTCCTGACTTGCAACCTTTAAAACCTATAGGGGACACATGACCGTGTCGCAGGGTCGTGTGTCACACACGGCTGAGACACGTACCCGTGTCTTTAGCCGTGTAGACAAGAAATTGGCCAAAATCAAGCCATTTCTTTCACCCACCTCAAGCATGTACCTAAACACATTTGCACATATGACCAAAACATCAAAACCTACCCCAAACATGCATAAAAATGACAATGTCACTATACACTAATCCATACAACCAATATGCCAATAAGGCACCTCAATCACAAACCATTAAACATACCTAAACATATACATTTTTGGCCATACATTAACTACACATATTTAAATTATTTCCATACCAAAACATACCATAATTGACCACATTTCAAACATAACATACTTAACCTATACCATATCAAAATAAACTTACCATTTCGATCCTTATTCACATGCATCAAAATCTCACAAGTGACACAAAACAACCATTTCCAAATGGCACCAAACAACTAAAATATTTTCACATACCAAATTCAACTTAGCATTCAATCCAAACTTTAAACATAAGTTCCTTATACATGCCATTATAACCTTGGCTAGAACATTAAAAACTACTGATATATTCACTGGATGGTGTGAAAGATCTTCGACAAGCTTCCAAACTGATTGAGCTTTCGATAAACTATAAAACATAGGAAAGAAAACTACAAAAGCATATAATGCTTAGTAAGTTCATAAAACATTACCATTTCATTACATAACATTAAATTTAGGCATAATACAATCCAACCATAAGTTTGGCAGAAGCCTAAGCACCAAGAACAACACATGTTAGCATACTCGAGCATAATCCACATGAATTTAACATATGTAAGCCGTTACACATGAACATAATTCACTTGAATTCGCCATCTTCCTTAACATAACATGCTTTCAATGTAACTCACCATTTCAATCCTTTTCATAAATACACATCATGGTTCATATTGAACACTTACCATTCCTTTCTTTTCCATTCCCATTGAACCGTTTAGAATATCATTGGATACGCAGGATAGCTCATACAAAGTGTGCTAAACATATAACCGTAACCTTTCATTTCTTTTACATCATTGCTAACACGAGCTGTGAAATGAGCCAGCTCACACGAGCTATAGATCAAAATGTAAGCTACACGATGCTGCTCGCACGAGTTGTGGAGTATTTGCAGCAAATGCAGGACCTCAGCCATCAGTAGGACATTCAAGAGCAGCACCCGGAAAATAAAAACCCTAATGACATGTCATTTGTATCCTACGAATTCCTAAGGTTCAAATGGGGCTCGATAATTGTCGTGACATTATTGGATTAACATGACTCAGTTACATAGAAATCAACATATTAACATATAGATCAATATAACATTAAAATAGTATTAAATCATACGAACTTACCTCAACGATTAAGACGTAGAAACGAAGTCGACTAATCTGAAACTTTAGTTTTACCTCGATCTAAAACTGTACAAGGTCTATCTCGATCTAAATATACAAATTCAATCCATTTATTATTCATACTATTCAATTTAGTCCAAAATTCATACTTTTGTATAATTATATTTTTGCCCCAAATATTTTAACTTCTTTGCAATTTAGTCCTTAATCTCGTAAATGGAAATTTATGCAATTTCATCCACATATTATGCTAGCCGGTTTACTAAGGACTCATATCAACTCAAAATAATCATCGTTTCATATATTTATCGTGGTATTTTACTACTTTTACAAATAAGTCCCTGAATGATAAATTTATTAAAAAACACTTTACAAAAGTTATTTGTTTAACAATAAGGACTCATAATCTTTCATTTAATTTCAAGAATCATGCAAAAATATTCATGGAAAAACCCTAATCCTTTAACAGTTTTGCAAATTAGTCCCTAGGCTAGCTAGATTAAGCTACAACGATCCCGAAAACATAAAAATCGTTAAAAATGGAATAAAAAATCATACCATGCAAGTGGAGAAGTCTAGTTGAATGTTCAACCTTCAAAAATGGTGTTTTTCTACCCTATTTCCGATGAAGAAGGTCTTTAGAAAGATGATACCTTATTTGCTTTATTTTTGTTTTACCTTAATTTATTAATTTACAAATTTAACCTTTATTAATTAACCTTGAATTCACTTAATTCACGTCTATGAATGTCCACTAATAATAATAATGGTCTATTTGCCATATAATTCCCTTCACAATTTGATTTCATAGCTAATAAATACTTTTAACTAATAGAACTCTACTTTTGCACCTTTTTGATTTAGTCCTTTTCACTTAATTAAGCATGCAAAGGTCAAAATTTCTTAACGAAATTTTAACATAACCCTAACATAGTCCCGTAAACATTAAAATAATAAAATAAATATTTACTCATTGGATTTGTGGTCCCGAAATCGCTATTATGATTTCACTGAAAATGAGTTGTTACAAGTTATGCCTGTATAGTTGCTCATGGCCTCAGCTTATTACACAGCTTGGTGACATGGTTGTGTGACTATTATTGAATAATTACACATTTGACCCACATGACCTTAGTGAGTTGCACGGTTTATTCGAATGGCCGTGTGACTCCAGCTTCACACGGGCTCAGTCTATTAGACGGTTTGTCCACACAGCCTTGTGTCTTCACCCTCATATGGCTTCAGCCCTTCACAGAGCTAGGGGACACGGCCGTGTGACCCATAAGTTTCAAATTTGCCTATCTTTTTATAATAGTTTCAATATGATCCTTGATTGATGCCTAATTCATTTGAGAGCTTTCGTAAGCTCGATTTAATCTTGATCTTGATTGTATTGCATACTTTACATGTTTGATAAACCGTAGTTTATACATATTTTTATCCTCTGCTTAACACATTTATGAATGATTTCTACTTAGATTTGTGAATTTGATGCTCCTAATCCTTTAATTTCATATTTTATACTTAGGTGAGCATAGGAGAGCGAAAAGAACAAGAAACGGGCCAAAAACAGAGAAAATGAGCCGACATGGGAAAACAACATGACCTGGACTTCCTCACATGGGTAGAACACACACCCGTGCCATTCTAACAGGCTTGACCACGGCCTAAAACAACCTCAGCACGGGCTTGTTGATCTCTCAGCCTCGACCATGGCCTGAAGTAATCGCACACGGACATGTCCCTACTGAGCCCTAGTTAAGTTCTATTCAGAAAAGGATGATTTTGAGGGCTTTTAGGCATTCTAAAGCCTATTTAAACACCCTAGAGGAGGACTAAAGGGGAGACAGAGAATAGGGAACAAGGAATTACTCCAAGAAAGCCGATTGATCCATCTCAGAAGCCGGATTCATCATCCAGACTGAAGATCTCTCATCAATTTCCCTTCAGGAGTTTTGGGTTTTCTTTATGTTTCGTATTCATTATTCTTCTGAGATGTTTTCCTATTTAGTTATGAACGAAAACCCCTAAATACCTAAGGGGAATGAAACCTAAGACGAATCTTGTTATTATTTTTTGAATTGTATGATAAATATTTGACTTGTTCTTAATTATGTGTTCTTAATTCTTGTTTCGGTATTTCAGGATATTGATTCAAGTTAATGCTCTTAGTTGGAGGATGAATAGTCCCTGTCTAAGAGTGACTTTGTCATAATTAAACGGAGTTGATTGCGCGCCTAAAGATAGGGTGACAAGATTTTGCCGGATTAGGGTGAAACCTAATAAGAGGATCCATAGATCGAGTTAACGCAACCCTAAGGTGTTAATTAGAAAGAAATTTAAATTATTCAATCTAGGGTTAGACGTTATTAGTCTTGAATAGGGATAATAACATAACTTAGGGGTTTCTACGGAACAAGTTAAATGAATAAATCGTCTGATTCGGAGTCAAAATAACAAGTGAAGTCTAGATGAATTTTTCCTTAGGTATTGTCTTAATTCAATCATTTTTCCAAAAGTAATTCCCCAATTATATTTTCTGTGATTTCTTAGTTTATTAATTAGTTAATTAAAACAAACCCCATTATTCTTAGGCCAGATAATAAAAAGACAGCCATTACTAGTACTTTTAGTTCCTTTGGGTTCGACAATCCGGTCTTGCTAAAGCTATACTACTATTCGATAGGTACACTTGCCTACGTCGTGATAATAGTTAGCTTCAAGAACGAGTAATTATAAATTTATAAAACTTATCACGGAAAATCATGATCAATGTTTATATGTGATTATTTAATATGGAATTGAAATTTGAATTATGGATTGTGTAATTGTTCTATAATCGATCGTAACATATTATCACTCAGGTTCAATGACCGAACCGGGTGAGGGGTGTTACAACACCCAGGTCTCCTTAAAGACATATAATACTTAATGAGCGCAACAGATGTTGGATCTCGATATAACTTGTAATGATCTTCGTACAATCACATATCTCATACAAGTGCACATATGACCCTATTGGCATGCCAATCACATCTTAACCTTTTACTAAGTTCACATAGGCATCAATTCTACATATATGCATTATCATACTTGTATTCATTCTTACCCACATATTCATACCCTATAATCATTTACATTCACCTATCATACCCTATGTTCGGTCTCTTTTGCATTTTCGTACCTTGTACATTATTCTATCTCATAACAATCATTTATCTCATTGCATTTCAATTCAATCCAATTTTTATATATATTCACATTCAATTTCAGAATCGCATTTCAATTCATCATCAACACATAATTAACTCATACCATATAACATGTTTCAATCCATCAAGGTATTACAAACCATGTTCCACAAAATCATACTTATTTTCCATTTTATTCAATTCAGTACATTATCATGATATTCAATAATAATCATAAAAAATCAATTCATATGACAATTATATACTCACCTTGATGTTCATTCATGCAATTAACATGTACATGCAAGCAATTAAATCTATCCCGAATCATAAAAGTAAAATCGGGATTTCGTATCGCTCGTCAACAACTCTCGTTTTTCCTTTCTCTGTCGATGAGTCACTGTCAGTGTTAGCTATGTACAATAACACATTAAAATAAACAAAATAAATTTCCATTAATTCACATTCAAACATCAAGTCAAGCATATTTTACATTTTATTCAATTTCGTCCCTAAACTCGAGACAAGCATAACTTTCAATATAAAGCTTTGGATTAAAATCTGATTCCACATTTACTCTTTAAGGACCCTATACTTCCTATTTCAAACATAATTTCATAACAAGTGTTCATTTTATTCAATTTGGTCCCTAATATAACAAGGTTAACAATCAAGCTTGTTTAGCTTTATAATTTAGTCCTCTTATAATCTAAGCTTAATCTTTATCATTTTCAAGCATAATTCTTCAATTTCTTAACAATGAAAACTTATCAAAATTTCAAAAATTGGACAAATTGATACATGGGCTAGCTAAATCAAGCTCCCATGATTATAAATCTATAAAATTAAAAAAAAATGGCTTAGGGACTAATTTGCTAAAATTGGTCGAATGCTCAAGGGTTTAAAGCTTTTCTCTCATGTTCTTTAATGAAGGACGATAGAAATGGAGAAGATGATAACATTTATCCATGATAACATTTGTCCACTAACTTTTAGTTTATAATTAAACTTAATTAATTAACTTAATCTTGATTAATTATACCACCATCATCATCCACTAATATTTAATTAAAATAGGTTTATTAACTATTTTAGTCCCTGAGATAATTTCTATCTAACTCTTCAAACTTTTCCTAATTAAAACTTTATAGTAATTTAATTTTTACAATTTAGTCATTAGACCCTAAATTAACCATTTTTTTAGCTAATTTACTTAATTGAATTTCAATATATTTTTATAACACTTTCGTAGATATTCTTATATAATATTTATGGGCTCAGTTTATGGAAACGAGGTTTCAAAACCGCATTTTTTGATATCATTGGAAATTAGGTCATTACATTCATGAAATTATTCTAAGAAAGAGGTAATTTTTCAATAATTGCAACCACTTGAAAGGATTTGCTCAAAACCATACGTTTAACAAGAATTTCATGCAAAATTAGTTGAAGCTCTTCAACTTGACTTATCACAGTCTTTGAATCAACCATCTTGAAATCAAGAAACTTTCTGACTATGAACTTTTTCAAGCTTGCATCTTCAGCTTTATACTTTCGATCCAAAGCTTCCTATAGTGCCTTCACACTATTAATGGACCTATAAACATCATAGATTTTATTGTCCAAGCAATTCAGGATGTAATTCTCGCATACAAAGTCATTATGCTTTTATGCATCCACAACAACAACGGTTGTGGAATTAAATTGTTTCTTTAAGAGTTTTAATTCATCCTCAATTAAGAACTTAGCCAAGTTCAACGTGGTCAAATAGAAAAACACCTTTTGTTGTCATCACTTAAAGTTTGTTCCATCAAACTTTTCAAGTTTCTCACCATGCACTAGTGAGGGTGATAATGGAATCCTCTATTCCAAAGAAGTCTTAGTTATCACGCCTTAAATTGCGGATTCAAATTTTTGTGAATATTTGTTAGTTTTGAAATTATATTATCTTGCTGTTTGGGTGAATATTTGGGCCACTATTGGGGACTGGTTTGTTATGGACTACAAAAAAACCCTAAGCCCTAAAATTTCTTCCCACCTTTTACCCTGTGTCGCCAACCCTAGTGCTAAAACCCTAAGTATTTACACCTTGTTATGCTATGCTGGTCGTCCCTTTCTTTTCCCTTAATTTTCCTTGTAGTCATCTCCCTCTTCTCTTCTCCCCTCTCCGCTCCTCTCATCTTTTATTTCTCCTTCTTTTCTCTATAAGTTTTGCCACTTCTTACACCACCATTAAAGCGTCGTATTCCTTTTTATTCCCCTTGTCACCGTTGCACCCTACACCCTAATTGAAATCACTGAATTTTCACTTCTTGAACTACCGAACTTCTCATTTGCAGCACCATAGTGATTGCTCGGATTTCATAAATACTTAAGGTTGCTGGTGATTAATCTGTTCCCATTGTGTTGGATGGTAAGTGAAAATCATATGTTTACAATGAAATTCGAATTTAAGTACACAAATTGTGTGTACAATCTATTTCATTTTTGTATTGATCAAATGGGTATTATTTTAATCTCAAATCTAGTTAATATCAATTGCTAACTTGTGTATTTTGTGTGAATGTGTTGTTTGAAAGATCGAATATAAGGGTATCGGATCAGATCTGAGTGTGTGGAGTGCCAAATGGACTTGTGGTGAAAGGTGTGTATCCTAACCTTGAAAATTGGTGGCAAACCGTGTGTGATTTTAGGGTCACACAGGCGTGTGTTCTACATAGTTGGTCAACATGGCCACGTGCCACTGTAACTCTAGGTAATTTTACTGTCACACAGCCACAACTAGTTACAAGGCTCAGTCACACGACCGTGTGACTATTGTAGGATATTTTGCTTATTAATCACATAACCTCAGTGAGTTACACAGGCTGGACACATGATCATGTACCTTAATGTCACACAACATCAGCCTTTCAAATGGCCTGGCCACACGACTGTATGACCTCTATTTTACAATTTTGCCTTAATTTTTGTGAAATGTTCCATTTTAGTCCCTGTATAGTTCCCAACTTGTTTAAATTTCTCGTAAGCCCAATTGAGACCCTTTTTCCCTTATTTGTTCTAAAATCTGTTATATGTTTGATTGTGTGTAAAATCTGAGATTACTCCTAATGTTTATTCACTATTAATGTTAAAACTACAATTGCTACTGTTTGCATGATAATCACATGAGCATACTACTATCATTATTTTTATTGATCTGTAAAAGCATGCCATTACTGTCATCAATGATCTGTTGTACTGTGCATTGAGGTTTTGGGTTGTTAAAGGAAGAAGTGCTACTAGTGGTTTATCTACATATCTACTGACAATTCATCTGCATATCTACTAGTGGTATATCCACGTGAGCTTATGCTCTTACTGTTATGGTGTGTAAGGTTGGACGAGTTCTGGGAACTATTATTGTGGAGTGTAGCAAATGGATGGGTAGGATAAATTTTACTATTATTCTTGCATATTGCATACTTACTGATATCATTGTGAAACTGATAAACTGATATGCTCTGTATGATGTTATTTACTGTTTTATTTACTACTACTTGTGTGATAAGACCACGTTGAGTTTGATAACTCACTCCTCAGTTTTTCCCATCTTTTCAAATATCTCTTGAGGTAAGGGCTCGAACTTGAAATTTGGAGCAAATTTGTCTATTTTCAGCTAAAAACGTCTTTCTATGTTTTATTAATTCTTTTGGTTATTGAATTGTTTTTAAATGGATGGTGGCGTGTACTTTAATATTTCATATGGGGTGTTTAAATAGGGGATTTGATATTATATACTTTTACCGTCAAACTCAAAGTTGAATAAGGTTTTCAGAATTTTACTTTCAATTATTTTATAATGGTGCAAATATGATTTTCCTATCAATTTTGGAATCAAAATCAAATTAACAAGATAGTTAAAATAAATTGACGACTCTTAATGTAATAAGTAACTACAGTGAAACCAAATGGAATTGTTTTCTTAAGAACGCTTTTCATCAATTTTAAAAAGACATGGTTCCTTCCAAGAATTTTGAAACTTTTAATGTCAAACATTTTTTACTGAACTTGAACGTTTTACTGGCCATCTCGATGGCTAATGTAACTTTCATGATTCGACTATAACGTCTAGGCCGAATTGAGGAGGTTACATCAGCCACATCAGTTTTAGAATTTTGAACAAATGTCTTGTTTGCTAAAAATCAAAATAAAAAGTATTTCTATTAAAAATGGTTGGTAATCCAACAAAATAAACAAATAAACAAAATAAAATATTTTCTTAGGGAAAAAATAAATTTAATAATAAATATAATTTTTGTATTCATAAACTTTGTTAAAATTAAATAATAATAAACTTACTTGGAAGTTGCACACTTACTGATCAAGAATAGATTTGATAAATAGAAAGCTTAAGTTGTTGCTAAAGATTAAACCCTTTGTCCTTAAGGCAAAATTACCTATTACTTGGTGCGCACAATTTTGATGCAATTGCTTCCCAAAACTTCAACACCACCATCTCAAAAAATTACACACCTCTTGAAAATAAATGAACTTATGAAATTAAACTCAATTTTTTTCTCCACAACAATAAATCCATAAGCTAAAATATATAAACACAATAAATCTTTTAAAAGAACTTCAAACTTTCTTCAATAAACTTTTCTTGAAAACAAGAGAAACAATGAGATCAAGAAATATCACACTATTTTTTTATTAATTAAAACTTAATTGTAAGTTCATAAAACTTGCAATAAATTGTATATAAAAAGTTTATAAAGCTTCATTAAAAGCATATACATTTTGTACTTCTTAAAGAATTTTTCTTAATTTTTTTCTTTCAGAAACTTATAAAACATATTGTTGTTTTATTATTTTTATTAAATTATTCTAACAATGATTAAAATATTATAATAGCCGATTCTTTAGCTATAAATAACCAACCGCCGCCCGTTTGCAACTATAGGCTTATCCTGATGATAATGATCTCTAGCCATTTTTCTAGTAAGATAAAGACCGAGCTTTGGAATAATAGTCTTTGTGTTCTAAGGTTGGGCTAAACTTGCATCTTGTAGGGTTTTGCCCTTCCAAACAGAGGTGAAGTCAAAAAATTTTTTAGGGATTGAAATTAAATTATAAATTTTTATGATCGTAAAAATGCAATTTCACCATTTTAATAATTTATATCTTTGTAATTTTTAAAGGATTAAATCAATTTTTATCATTTTTAGAGGGCCAAAGTGCAATTTTACCTTTACTAATTTAAAATTTTAAAAATTTTAAAGGGCCTAAATGAAATTTTTTTCATTTCATAAGGGGTCGAGCCCCTACCATACCCCTAGCTACGCTCCTGCTTCCCAAAACCTATCTAGCAATTAGGAGTGTGGTTGTTCAATGAAACTTCTCCCATGGTGTTGGAATTCATCTTTTCTAGGATTTCCTTATATATCGAGTTTAACTCGATTTTTCTCTTGATTGTACGGGCATTCATTTTTAAACATTGATTTTAGATTTGGCATAATTGTAAAAAAAAAAAAAAAAAACCTCAATGTTATGATTTTTCAGAAATCAACCCAATTTTAACGGTAAACGTGAGTTGTCTATCAGTCAAGTGCCGGTAAACGAAGTAAGCCTGTGTGACGTCATAGATGACATCATCTTTTTTTTTTTTCATTTTGTTTCCATCTTCTTTCTTCTTCTCCCTTACTCTTTTTCCCTACTGTTACAGTAAAAAAAAATTACAGTTCTCTTTCATTTTCAACTCCACCATTTAACACCTCACTTTTTCAAAAGCTTCACTTACACTGAGATTCAACGCCACTTTGGTCTTTATATTATAAGGAATTCAAACAAAACATTAAGATTAGGACAGAACTCATACTAATATCAGAATCGAATCAAATGTTTACTAAGCAGCTAAAACAACTCCATCAATCAATAAGCACTATAAAAATTTTTGAGTTTTGGTTTCTCAAATGCTCAGGATACACACACACACACACACATAGCAGAAGGGTCACTAACCAATTCATCATTGCAATAAACCTCGAAAGCACCGAAGCTTTGCAGAAAAGACTGCATTACATTCCTAAGAAGCCAAGTAGTTGTAATGGACTCGAACCTGTTTGCACACGAGGAATAATACCAGGACAGTGGTGTCATAATCCCAATTATAGGAAAAATCTGTTCACTTGCCATCATAATCCCTATTACTCCAAATTGGAAAATTGGAACCACTTTCGAAAGAAAAAGTTTCGGCAATGGTGGTGGATAGTTATCAAGCATTACATCAATTCGAAGAAACTGGGCTTCTAACATCTTCTTCATTGTCAAAACAATTCCTCTACAAATTTTCATCAATTACATGTTCAATTGTTATTTTAATTGAATTTCTTATTCAATTTATCTCTTCTTCTTTTTTTCCCTTTTAAGAAACCCAACGCTATTGGAGGAATCGGCTATGGGAGCACGATGAATATCAATGCTACAGTATTGTTACAGTATCTAATCTTACCGCAATCATTGTTTTTACACTAATCACAGGTAAACGCACCGTCCATCCAAACCCAGCTTGAAACAAAATTGAAGGTGATATATGTCAAATAGTAAGTGTACATTCAAATTTTTAGCTCACACTAATTCAAAGGTAGATTTGGACCACCTTTATCTCCTATTTCTTATAAAAAAAAACTTAATCATTTTATCATAATAAATAAAAAAAAGATATTTATAGGTATTATAGATTACAATGCTCAAACTTTTTTTTATATATTTAGTGTAAGTTATGGATTTAGTTCTTATATTTTGATTTGGTCATTTTCAGTTACTTTTTTTTCATTTTATAAATTTTGAAATTTTAGTTTTTACTCAAATGCTATCCGTTAAATTCGTTAAGTTAAATTATGCCATTTTTAAAATCTTATGCAGTAAATATATTATCACATGTGAAATGTTATGTAAACTTGTTATTTTCACATAATACTAAAAAAAAAAGTCATAACATTTTAGTTAATGAATTTAATGACTACTATTTGAGTCAGGATTGAATTTTAAATTTTGAAATATATAGAGACTAAAAATGATCAAATTGAATAACAAAGACTAAATCTCCTACTTACGCAAAGTATAGGGACTAATAGAAAGTTTTGACTAAACAAATTGAACTAGTTGGATTAAGATTGAAATTTTAAAATTCAAAAAATCTATAGACTAAAATTAATCAAATTAAAATATAAAGACTAAATTCATAAATTAAGCATAGTATATGGACTAATAGAAGATTTTGAATGTATTAGAGCTGAAATCGTGGTCTTTGAGGTGGGCCTATTCTAATATATAAAGTAGGCCCATTATCTTCTAACAAATCCAATAATTGAAGCTTTTTTTATCTTTTTTTTTTTTATAACGCTGAAAAAAACAAGATCCGACTCGACCGGATATCCAAATTGCCGACCCTAAAAATTTGAAAGGCACAAAAACAAAATCAAATTGTGAAGGAAAAGATGAAGCGAAGCGACTCCCAGTCCCAGAAGAGTTGATGGCAATGACATTGCCTTCTTAGAGTTTTGAAGGATTCAACTTCTTCTGGAATTCGTGTCGCTTTTCTCGGTTCCATTTTATCACCAAATTTTGAAAAACATTATCTGGTAATGATTTTTAATATATATTTTAATTTTGGATGCCAAAATCCTCTGTTTTTTATTTATTTAAATTTTCTCCTTTTCTGATGTACTATTTTATTTTATTTATTTAATATGTGAAAATTTGAAAAATTCAGTCTCGATGCTGTGATGTGTTTTTGTGTGTGTGTGCTTCTAAGATTTTTATATAATTATTTTATTTGCGTATGTATGCTTTTGTAATTTCTGGCAGTGCACAGGAATTAATATTTATTGTTCTAAGAATTAAAATTTGGTGGAGATTTATCCAACATTTGAATTTTATTTGGTGTTTATTTTTTGTTTATAATCAAGCCACTACTTTTTATATCGCCTGGATACAGTAATTGAGAAAACTTTGTTGGCTAGGATTAATTATATGAAGCATAGTTATAATAATTTTGTTAATTTCGTTGCGCCAGAGCAGTGACTGGTCTGGTAACGAATCTCTTCCTAACAAGTTTTATATGTTTGTTGGCTTCTTTTCTTTCTCTTTCATATTCATGGCATTGCTTTTTGGTTCCATTCTTGTTTGGTATGTGAATGTTTAATTTGTTCAAAATTATGCTAAAGGACCCAGTTTATGTTATTTGAAGTTATAAAAATGAGCGAGTTTTGCTTCTGTAAGTAAATTCTATGGCAAGCATTTAGTCTTGGTTTTCGTTTCTCTATCCCTTTTTACAATGCCTTTGGACTATATAACATTTTAAAGAAGTCTAAAGAGCAATGTAGGAATGTAATGTGTTAATTTGTTTCTCAGGTTGGTTACATTACTTATAAATTATATCATGAAAAGGTGACTTTTTCTGTAATGACATTTTAGTTTGGACTATAATGTTATAAACTGCCATGGGCTGGAGAATTTTTATAAGCAAATTGATATTTTTGTGATTAAAGCTTCAGATGAAGTCAGGACCTGACCTTGTGTGTTTCAGTAGATGCAGCACATGGAGGAAGTGGACATTGATTCAGTATTGGACATGCCCAACACTGTCGATAAGCTATCTGTAAAGCAAATGAACAGATGGGATTATGTTGAACAAGAAAGTAAAATTTCAGTGCTTAGTCATTTGAGAGGTTCTAATACTGCAGGCAAAGAATCTTTGGATACGCTAAGGAGAAGAGGTAGGCTGGTTGTTGGAAAAGGACACAACCGAAAATGTTATATACACCCACAAAAACTTTCAGGTAGCGTTGATGAAATTGAACATAGGAAAAACACCATTATCTTATCCCCCCTAGAGAATTCTCAAGCAAATGCTCCTTTATTTGGGAAAACTGCAGTGGAGAGAAGCAGGAATTCCATTACAGAGCACATGGATAAAGGAAAAGCTCCTTGCTCTAAGTTGCCTTTTAAGTCATCTGTATTCCAAGAAAATCATGCCGTTATAGATTTAACTGAAAAGAAAATGTACAATCAAATACCTGAAAGGGCATTTCCACAAGGTGGATCAACAAATCACTTAGCTGAAGGAAGAAACGAATGTCAGCTACCAAGAATTGGTGGTTCTTTCTTTCATAACTCTGCAGACAGTTCTGCAAAATCCAGAAATATCTGCAAAGGAAAGGAGAAAATAGATGGCATAGAATTTAAAAGTGTAGGGTTGGTTATGGATCATGGAAAAGGGGTGGATCCTTCCCATGGGTCCCCACATGGAATGGAAAAACAATTGCCTGCATCTCACCGTTCTTTTGTCTCGCCAAGAGCAGTTGGGAGAAAAAGATTGGTTCAAAACGGCTGTGTCTCTCCCCAGAATATAGCTATCAGGGACAAGACACAGGAAATTAACAAACAATCCCTAAACAGCTTTAAAGTTGAACAAAATTTTGGGAATGTGGCTAGCTATGGTAAAGGAAAAGGAGTTGTTTATTCTCACACACCTAAGGAGATGCATAGAGACATCATCAAAATAATATTTTTTATGAATAGTAAAATATGTAAAACATCAAAATTTGCCCTTTTCTTTCTTTAATCCTTACTTTTCTATATTTGCATGCATGTTATGTCTCAAAATCAAATACATACTTACATCAATTCGTTAAAGGAAAATAGATGCATGACATCGAAAATTATCTTTGATTAAGAAAGTATAAATATCATTTGTTCAGATTTGGTTCTAAAATTAACAAATTGAGTTTGAATAACTTGAGTGTCAAATTAATTGACCCAAATTTAAAATGACCAAAATTCTGAATAATTTGAATTTTAAATGACTTGACTTGAATCAAAATTAGTCAAAACCAAAACAACTCAAACTTGAAAACTATCTGAAACTTTTTAAGTTCAATCTAAAATCAATCAAATCCACTCGGTTGATAAATCTAGACATAATAGATGAATATATGGTCCAGAGATAGTAGGAAAGAGTATGATTGGGCCAGGTCTAGATCGAATTCTATCAGATTCGGTCTAACAACTCACTTCACTATTCATATATGAATAAAATATTAAAAATATTTTTATATCAATAATTATATATTTTATAATTAAATTTAAATTATAAATATCTTTTATTAATTGAGTGAAATTGGATTGACTCGAAATGAACGAGTTACTTGACCTACCAAAAATCTAAATAAAAATCATGGTGTTATTATTGGAGGAATTCAACTTAGAGCTTCTATGTTGTTCAAAACATCAAACGCAATCATGTTCCCTTAATTATTTAGTTTTGTTGCAAGAAATTCTTCATCTCAAGCAAACACTGTCGCCATTGCTTTTACGTGGAAATGAGTCGACTTCACCTTCAATTCGGGGCGTGAATGTTATTTCACATGTTTGGGTTGCCTTCTTTTCTATGTCAAGTAGTGTAAAATATATTCATGGTCAATGCTTCCGTTCCTCTTTCTTATTGCATAATTCCACCTCAACTGGATTTAGATTTTTAAAATAGAATTAATTTATTTTATGGATACCTACTTTAGTAGTAGTTTGAGATTCATACAAATATTTGATTTTTTTTTTTTTTTTGGTAAATACAAAGAAGGGTATGCCTCAAAGCATCTTTTTGCATATTCTACGTAGCACCTACAGCTTCCTCATATAGAATTACCTTTACACAAACAGGTGGATTAACAAAGTATTGCAATACTACTTTCCTCGATCCCTTTTGTCAGGCTATATTAAGGCCATCAACCACTGCCCAAAGTTCTACTTGGATCACATTAAAAGTGCCCACATTTCTACTATACTCGACTATCCACCTGCCACGGCTATCTTCAACTACTCAACCCGCAAAAGATCTTCTAAGAGCTTCTTTTCTTGCACAGCCATATTAATTTTCAATCAATCCCCCTCCGCTGTACTCCATCGAGTTTGATTAGTCCTATTGCACAATGCTAAATTGTCACTTTACCGTCTTGCTTTCACATTTCTTGCCCAACTCACTCCTCGCTGCAACAATGTTTATTTCGAAACATTGCCTTATTCCTTGATTTCCACAATTTTCAACAAATATTCCAAAGATCCCCACTCACTCATAAGAACCTGCCACAAGCGAATTGAGTAACAACTTTCATATAATTTGACTTTGCTAATGTGCGGTCTCGAAGAACATGTAAACTATCTCTTGCCATGCACCACATCCAAGCAAGCCGTATCATTAGCCTTTCCTCTCTTACATCTCTCATCGTTTCTCAACAATCTATCTTTTAGTGCAATCCACAAATTGATGGACCCTTTGAGGCCCTTTAAAATGTCATATCTGCTGCCGCATCTGCTTTGGTTCTTCCCTTGATGTTTTTGTCAAATGATCGTAAGAGTTGGCCACTAAGAAGGTGCCTTGTTTAGACCACTGCCAAATGAGTATATATGTCCTTGCCCTTTCACATGGAGCACAAATACTAGAGGATAATCATTTGATAGAGATGTCACTAAAACTTATCCCACCACCAACTTCCATTTGCAATACCATATCGAAAACATAAGCAAAATCATCAAAGCCATGACCAGTTATACAATGACTACGAACTATAGGAGGGGGTTTTGGACATACTCTATCGGACACCGGAAGTCTCAGACCATGCTAGAATATCGAGTGTTCGACAAGGTTATAGGACCAGACCAAACGGAGGCCCTAGAATAAGCCCAACAAGAAGGGCTTTGGAACCCATTCTTAGGCCGATGAAACCACCAAAGGCATGAGATACCATCATTGGGCTCCATTGAGCTCGTCACTTAGGCCATGTAGGCCCAATACTTGGGATGAAGCCCAGTTGCGAAGGAGGCCCCTTTAATTTTTAATTAATTTGATAAATGATTTGACACCAAAATAATATTATTAGTTATACATAATGATTATTGTAGATTTAAAAATTAAAAATAAATAGAACATATAATAATCTTTTTATCAATTTACAAATAAAAAAATCATTATCAATGTAACAAAAGGAAATTCAATTAGTTTTTTCACTTTTTTTATGAAAAATTAAATGTTTATAATTTTTTCTTATATAATTATTTATAGAATATCTGAATTTTTTAAAGTCATATTTTTTAACTTGGGATTTAATGTCCAATTTCAGGGACCAACTTTGAGGACTATTTTTATGTACCTTGAAGGAAACATCATATTGTTGACAACAATAGTAAATCTAAAGTTTTTTTTTTTAAGATTTTTCCATTTTGTTTAGCCAAAATTTTATCAATCAAAGGTTAAAAAATATTATATTTAGAAGAAAACTAATGAAAAAAAAAAAAAGAGGAAATGAAGTTTCAAAATAAATTCATTGGTATTGGAAAACAACTCATTAGTTGAGAGAAGTTTTTGTTTTTTATTTTTGGGGGTTTTATAAATTTATAGATGTGGAATTACTCTGTTTTAAAAACTAAAAGTTTTGGTTAGGAAGTTTAAAGATCAAATTGATAGAATTTGTAAATGTGAAGAATTAAATTTGTTGAATTATTTAGAATTAGGATTAAATTGATAAAATATGTAAGTATAGAGGACTAAATATGTTATTACACCAATTAAAAAAATGCTTTCATTTATCAATTTAATCGTAGGTGACCAAAACAGGAACGAATTCAAATATTAGTACTTAAATTAAAAATTTTTAAAATTAGGTAACTAAAACAGAAACACAAACATATTTAAGTGACTATTTGTAAACTTTATCCATTTTTATGAAAAAAAAAAGTAAACAAAATGTGAGATTTTTAAAAAAGGAAAAGGGAATCCATTCATTGAATTCGAAAACCCTTGTTTGACTATTTAGAATTATTAAAATAATTTTATACTTTTTATATTATTTTAGAGGTTTATATTTAAAGTTTGTGAATTTTTTTCAACAATAAAAAATATATATTTTATTATTTAAGTGATAATTCGTACCTATCAAAGTGGGTTGCGGCCACAACACATCTTATAATTGGATTTCTGCGCAAACAGGACATTGAGATTGACTTGGCGTTTGGCATCTCTTCAAATGCTCCTTTACTCCAACCATAGGATAGTTTTTTGATATGCCAAAAAGTTTATATTTTGACTTTTGAAAGTCATCTAATATTTTTAAGAGGAATTAGAATAAATTTTCAAAAACATTAAGAATACAATTCTATTATATTAATTTATAATTTCATAATTTTAAAAGTATATATTATTTTTAGCTAAAACTTTGCTTGTTTTCTGACATAGAATTTAAAAATAACTTATCATTATGGTTTTGATCATATCAGGTTTTTTGACATAATGTTTATAATTACTCATAATTCTTCTCTAATTCATAAATAGGAGGATAATGTGTTTTAGTGCACTCGAACTCACATTCTCTTTCATTAACAACAATACTCATGTCAATCAAATTAAAACTCAATCGACCCATCATCATCAATCTTAAAAGGAATTAATTTGAAATTTTTAAATATTTTGTGAGAGAGATTTGGCATTTTAGCGGTTCTAGGAAATAATTATATTTTTGAAAGAAACAATTATTAATATTTTGATAATAATTTCTATTTCTAAAGAAAATTATCCATTAGACAGAAAAGCGATTCCATAAGAAAGAATCTATTTCTAAAGAAAATTATCTATTAGACAGAAAAGCGATTCCACGAGGAAGAATCCTAGCGATTAAAACTTCAATTTAAGAGATTTAGTTTCGGCTTATATATAAAAAAGAGACGTAACTTTCTATATAAGATTTCATTATTAATTTTGATAGGATTTTACTCTCAATTCTATAAGTATTTAAGTGAATTTTTATAAAAAAAAATAGATTTCTAAGTTTTTAAAAAATAATAAATTACTTTTTGAATGCCCAAAACAGCTAATTATAATTCAATTATGAATCTATTCAAATTGTTTGCGAAACAGGAAAACAAAACTCTCTAATATTTGACCAATATAAAATTTCAATTATCTTTAAATATAATTTTAATGTCAAAATTGAATAAAGTATTGGAAATTGAAGTTGTAAGTAAGTTGAGGTTAACCTAAAAAAAGCCACGTCATTGGATATATTAATTGAAAATTGAAAGTATCCTAACGTGCCCGATTGTCTCAAGTAGAATGCAAAATAACATAAACGTGGCAGAAAAGTGAAGATACAGAAAACAATTTATAAAAATCATGCTTCTTGTTTCTTTTCCACATTCAATTTATTCTCCGACTCAAACAACCATATGGAGATTACAAAGGTGTTACCCGACGACTGCATATCTCTCATCATATCCTTAACTTCGCCTCGAGACGCCTGTCGAATGGCCCTTCTTTCTCATGCTTTCAACTCCATTGCAGACTCCAATGCTGTATGGCAGATGTTTCTGCCCCTTGATTATATTCATATCATTTCTAATTCATCGTCGCCTCCGTCGTTGCTCTCATTGTCCAAGAAGGACCTTTATTTCAGTCTATGTTATCATCCCATTCTTACTCATAATGGTGATATGGTGAGTCCTACTCAACTTATTTTCCATTTCTCTGCTACCAACTTATACTTCTATAAATTTTTTGGTACATAAGAAGAAGCAGCAGAAGATTTGAATTTATTTTTATTTAATACTTAAAATTATCTATAACATTTTTTCGATTCAATCATTATATAAAAAAATAAACATACTTTTAACACGCTCGAACTTACATCCCCAATAACTAACGAAAGTATCATATTAACCGTGCTAAAATTCTCTCCGTATATAAATTATTGTTGATTGAACTTGAAGGAGTGTCCAAATAAAACTAACATACGTATCCAAATCAAAGTTGTCTACACTCTAACAGTCACGTAATTAATTTCTATTGGAGATGACGTGGATCGCAATTAGGGATGAAAAAGAAAATAAAATCTAGTTGTTTTTCTCTGGGCATTCCATTTTCATGAATTTAAATTTTAGTAAAACATATATACAATTTAATTAGGCCCTCATTCTTTTGCTCCATGTGCACCTTGTCTGAATCATTGATAATGTTGCCCATTTTCTTTTTCCCGTGTATCTTGAAATAGAAGTTTCAACTAGAGAAGGAGAATGGAAAGAAGTGGTATATGGTAGGGGCAAGAGCACTTTCAATTCAATGGGTTGATACACCTAGCCACTGGACTTGGATATCACTACCAGACTCTAGGTTTGTTCTTCACACTTTTCCTTTATTTTTAACATGTGAAATGAAAGAGATCAATACATTTCTTTATTTTTTTTATATCAAAATAAATATATAAATTTTACATTGGGAGGTTGGGTTTATGTACATAGAGTTCAAATTCTAGGCATGATGTAAATGGACTCTATACTCATACAAAACAATAGCTTATTGCCGCCATACTCTTTATTTCTTTCCAAGCTTCTAATCACTCGGTACAAAAGTGCATTTGTCTTGATAAGGAATTTTTATTAGAAGTACAAGTTTACTTTTTTATCTAACGAATAGGGGTTATTTTGTCAATTTTTTAAATAAATAGGACAAAATTCGATCTAACTTCTGGTACAAAAGCTTTTCTTGTTACTTCTATGACAAATCAATTGAAAGTGTGTATTATTTTATTATCAAGATGCATATGATGACAGGTTTTGTAGGGTTGCTAAGCTTAAGAATGTAGGGAGGCTGGAAATAAAGGGAAAGGTTAAGCTGAGCACCCTATCTTCCAACACAAACTATGCGGCATACTTTGTGTTTAAGCTTGTGAGAGACAGATATGGTTTCAGGCATACACCTGTGGAGTTGGATGTCAGCATTGAGGGAACAGCGGCCGGAGAAGTGCGTAGTGTAATCCTAGACCCACCACGAAATATGCCACAGCAAGCTAAAGAGAGGGCAGATGGGTGGTTGGAGATTGAAATGGGGGAGTTCTTCAATGGTTTTGAAGATGATAAGACTGTGGAATTTAGTCTACGGGAAGACCATGATGATCAACCAAAACGAGGCCTTATTGTCCAAGGAATTGAGCTTAGACCTAAACATAATAGGTAGCTTGCATTGCTTTGTAATTTAGGTTAGCTTCTCATTCATTATGTATGTCATATTGTCATCTATATAGTCTTATTATCAAATTAAGTTTGCCTTAGATCAAATATGAATAATACTTTGAAAAAAAAAAATGAAAAGTCAAAACTATAAATAATGGGAGGGTAATTCAAGTTCTTTGGGTAGTAGACAAGGAGCTAATCTTCTCAAATTGCATTTTTGCTCATGAATATCCCTTTAAACAGTGTGTTGAAATTGGTCCACGGAAACCTCATGTAACTTAAATTTTATTTGTTGATAAAAATATTAGAAAAGAGTTGCTATGTGTACAAGACTTTGAATCCAATTTATTTGGTAAATGTGAAATTTAAGATATTTTTAAAATATTAAATAAAAAGTAGAAATTCTATCATACACATATACATAAATGAGAATGAATTGTATGAAATTGTGATTCCAAATCATCCTTATCCCTTTTCAATGGGAGTATGACTAATCAGATTTTTCCTTCTGATTTTCATCTCTTTCCACTTGAAAAAAATTCAAATCTAACTAAAAATGCTAAAGATCAAGAGGAAAAAGTTGATTTGTCATTCTCCCATTGAAAGGGATAAGAATGACGTGGAATCACAGTTTCATACAACCTTCTCTCATACATAAACTACATCATTAGTCACTAAACTACGGGTAAGTCACTCGGTTATTAAAATTAATGTTATATGATTTTCTCTATTTACACTAGTTGCACCAGTTGAAAGCTTTTTTTCTGCTTTTTTACAATTCATTTTCTTTCATTAAATAACTTTAGATGTCATGAATTTGTTAACCAAAATTCAAACAACTATTTTATTTGATATTCAATATTGAATATAATATCAACTTGGATCTAAGGTATATTTTTCTACTTATCGATAGATACTGATCCAACGTATCAATCATCGAATCGTCACTTGGAGTTTATTGGCAGAACTTTAAAAAAAAAAAAAATTAACAGTCCAGTGACATAAATAAAAACTTCCGAATAGTTCAGTGACTTAAATGAAAACTTTTAAATAATTCAATAACTAAATTGTAACTTTTTTAATTAAATGAAAAAATAAAAATTTAGTCTAATTTACTTCCTTTTTAAAAAAAACAGCTTTTAAATGCCTAAAGTTCATGATGGAAGGAAATCCCCCGTTACTAACCAATTAAGGCTCTGTTTGTTTGTCAGTAAAATATTTTCCGGAAAATGATTTCTGGAAAATGATTTACTTTTCTGGAAATGATTTACTTTTCTGGTGTTTGGATGAATCTATGTAAAATATTTTCTGTTATTTGGCAGATTTCCTGAAAATAATTTCAGGAAAAGCTGTTTTAAATTTGGAAAGTAGTTTACTTTTATATAGTGCTCTTTCCTATTCTTTTTATATTATATATTACATTTAAAATTGAAAGAAAATAAAATTGTAATAATATTTTTAAAAATAAATTAACTCATCATGGTATTTTAAACTATACAACATAAAAATAAAAATATATTTCAAATTTTATATAAAATTTAAAATTTTTTAATCATAATATATTTTTAAAATTATAATAATATTACAAATTTGAATAAAAATTCACTAATGACATATTTTTATCATATTTTTCTTAATATATCATTATTTACAATTTGTTACATAAAAGAAATAAAGATTTATTTAATCTTTTTACAAAAAGAACAATACACAAAGCAGTGCAAATTTGTTGAACTGTATTATATCACTTTTTGAATTATTTATTTATAAAATAAAATAATTGCATCCTTTTATATGATTTATTAATTTTAAAATTTTTATAAAATAATGTGCTTTAAATTATTTTTATATCATTCATAAAAATTATAATAAAATTTAAAAATAATTTAATGATATTTAATTATTAAACAACTAATTGCTTCTAAAAGAATAAAGTTGAAAGAAATAAAAAGTGTAATAACAAATTTAAAATTAAATTAATTCATCATGATATTTTTAATTTATGCAACATAAAAATAGAAATAGTTGAGCTTTGAGAAGTTTATTTTTCAATTAAATCTAAAATATAAAACCAAACAATTACCTTTTTGACTGTTTAAGTTTTTTATATTTATTTTCGTATATATAAATTATATAATAAATATAATAAGTATGGTTCAATTAATAAATTTAGATTTAAATAGTTTTGTTTAAGAGTTTGTTTATATAATGTTTAGAGAGTTTGGTTTAAGAAAACAATATTGAGATCTTTAGAGGCTGAAGCATGAATCACTTTAGGGTTCCTAAACCCTTGACAGTTTCAACATAATATCTTCATGGCTCACGATGGGGTTGGTCGCCAGCCTTCGCCACTTTCGGAGTGAAAGAACCACTCTTAGAGTTACCAACCATATGAGAAACTGAGCTTCCATAGGGCTAGTTTGGATGGGCGATTGGCTACGGTACGATGTGTTTAGTTTACTTTTTGTCTCACGCTACAGTATTGCTACAGTATCTAATCTCACCGCCACCGCTGTTTTTACACTAACTGCAGTTAAACGCACCGTCTATCCAAACCCACCCTTAGTCTAAGGCGAGTAGGTTCCTTTAGAGTGTTTACATTTTTCCCATCCTCGGTCACCTTTTTTATTTAATTAATGTACCACCTACATAATATATTTAATTTTCGTATAATATATAAAAGTAATTTAATATAAACTTGAAAACAGACCAATTTGTATCAATATTGAAACTGGAGGCTGGATGGAGCAAACTTTTTGGGCAAGTTGCTTAATAGTTTTTCCCAATCCAAAGGTGGATTAAGAGAGCTTCAGTTACGGCCCAAGGTGAGGCCTAACCGCTAGTTTTGAAAATCCCTTCCAAAATGAAGAACCAAAATTTCAGAGTCTACAACTTCTTCAGCTTTGAAATATTTCCTCCCACCTCCACTCCTCTCCTCTCCCATTTTATTTCTAAATATGTAACTTTTTAATTTTAATTTTAATTTTAATTGCAGAAGAATTAGTACTCACAAAATTAACTACATTTACCGCAATTTCAGCATTTCGTCGTTAATCCTATTTTCTTGTCCGATCCCATCCCATCCACACTCTTCGCTCTCTTTCCTTTATTCTGTTTTCATTTTCTGTCATTTGCAAATTGAATTTTTGGTTCTTGAATTCTAGGTTTAGGGTTTTGAGAGATGGGGCAACAGACGTTGATCTACAGCTTTGTGGCTCGTGGCACGGTGATCCTCGCTGATTATACCGAGTTCACCGGTAACTTCACAAGCATTGCCGGTCAATGTCTCCAGAAGCTCCCTTCTTCCAACAACAAATTTACCTACAATTGCGATGGCCACACCTTCAATTATCTCGTTGAGAATGGATTCAGTATGAATGTCCTTTTTTTTTCCTTTTCATCTTTTGGTTACGATTTGCGATCGGTATCTTCGTGTTATCTGATTGGTTTGGCCTTTTATTTTCCAAATTGGAGTGGTTTCCGGACTCTCTTCTTTTTGGATTGATTATTTAATGATTTTAATATGAATAACGACATGCGGTCCTTTTTATTGTTTAGTTTTGTTGATTTCCTTGGTTTTTAGTCCTCTTGATTTTGCTTATTCGTGTAAGATTTGCGTTGGTTGTTCTCTCTTTAGTGGAATGAATCAATAAAAAAACGCCAAGATTGTTCAAATCATTGAACATGTTCAGTAATGTTCCTTATAAAGAAAGAAAGTTTTCTGGGATTTAAATATAGATAGCAGCGGGATGTTATGACCGCTATTTTGTGGTTTTGATTATATACTGCAACTGACCACAATTAGGCAATTGCGATAAATGTTTTCTTTTTCCGTCCTGTTTCAATAGACAATGATGTATCATATGGATGTATATTATAATCTGATTAGCTTTGTTAATGCGGGATATGATACTGTATCTTTTGGTGGATGGTTTTTCCTCTTTTCTTCTTTTGATAGGCAAGGTAATATTCGGTGTGACTGCATTAATGGGATGAGTCTAAACATTATCATGTTAACCAAGCATGTGTATGTATTGCGTATCCGGATTCACACCAATGACAATGCTTGCAAATGAGTTCTATGCTGGTAATAATTGTAGTACCAAATGGATTCTTCATATGCAGAAAGTAAAATTGATGTTGGGATGCAAAAGGAAGCCTTTTTTGTACATTGTTCATTACATGTTTTGTCATGTTCATCTTTTCCATCGACAATCATATCCAGGACACTGTCTCATTTACAATTGTAGCGGCCTGCAGTTTTTTAGCTTTCTTCGTGGTTGCATGTTGATGCAAATTCGTGCATATTGTTTTCTAGTTTTAAAGCTGTTGGTTTGTGCCTTCAGAGAGAAAAAGGGAGATATAGTTATCCTTTTCTAAACATAGTCATTTTAATCATAGATTTGGATGCTGACTTCTGGTTTCAATGGGAAATTAATAAAGAAATGATTGCTTATTTTCATACTTGTTTTGTTCAAATACATTGGCTGTTGCAGCCTACTGTGTGGTTGCAGTTGAATCTGCTGGCAGGCAAATTCCAATTGCATTTCTGGAAAGAATTAAGGAAGACTTCAGCAGAAGGTACGGTGGAGGGAAGGCTGCAACTGCTACTGCCAAGAGCCTGAATAGAGAATTTAAGTATATCTCACTCGTTTCTTCTAGAATTATATCCTTCTGCATGGTGGTGTGCTTAGTTCATTGTACATGATAGGTCCAAATTGAAGGAGCATATGAAGTATTGTGTAGAACATCCTGAAGAGATCAGCAAACTTGCCAAAGTGAAGGCCCAAGTTTCTGAAGTCAAGGGTGTTATGATGGAAAATATTGAGAAGGTAATAAGCTCCTTCTGACTCCGTAGATGTTGTATATGTAGTTTGACATTAAAATATGGCTAGATATGCATAACCAGTTGTCATAATTAGCAAGATGGGTTATAAAATAGAATGATAGTTGTTTTCATTTGGTAATACGATTTCAATTTTGGCAGGTACTTGACCGTGGTGAGAAGATTGAGTTGCTGGTGGATAAAACTGAAAACCTTCGTTCACAGGTTACTCTTATTCAAACTGCATTCAATAGGTTGCATTTTGGGGAAATTATTTCCTTACCAAACTTGGTTTTTTTTTTTTTCTTTTTCAAAATGATTTAATTTTCCTCAATGTAAAATTCCAATTATACCTCTTATGCTGTTGCACTGTATGATGCATTTTAAGTGGATGTACAATGATGCTGCATTCCAGGCACAAGATTTTAGGCAGCAGGGAACTAAGATAAAAAGAAAGATGTGGATTGAGAACATGAAGATGAAATTGATTGTGTTTGGAATCGTTCTTGCCTTGGTTCTTATAATTGTGCTGTCAATCTGCCCTGGCTTCAAATGTTAAAAATTGTGAGGATAGCCATCCCTGGTACAGCTGTTGCTGCAATGATGCCAACTGGGTTGTCTTGATAGACGATGGGTCTATATGAATTCATTTATTTGTTTAGTTCACATATATTTCTCCCTTTGCTAGCCGTTTAGGACATGGAGAGGCTTCTGCATCTCGGTTGTCTGTGTGTATAGGATTTAGTTGGGAACTTGTCACGGTAGATAAATGTTTCTATCATTTATTTTCTTCTTTATGTGTTGTGTAAGGAGAAATACTCGGATGCCTGCTTATCCTATTTGCCCCTTCCAAATATTATAAAAATTCATTCTTCTTTCTGTTATCAATTTTCTGTTTTCCTTTTAAAGCCTATCGTTGGTTGGAAGCCGCTGCTTGTGCTGCCTTCATCCGTCACCTTGAAGTGGTTATATAACATTTATATCTATCATCTATGTATGCAAGTGTATATATCAAATTAACTTTTAATATATTTTTTACATCAGTAGTAACTCAATTATGGCCTTTTTTTTTTTTTCCTTTTTTGGTCACTCAATTATTAGTTTTTTTCTTTTATTATTATAAATTCACTTAGTTATTCAATTGTCTTTTTTGGTCACTCAATTATATTGAATTTTTTAGTGTTTCCATGTTTACATTAGTTAGTTTAGTTAGTTGGTAACCAAAAAGATAAAAAAAAAAAAACATAGTTGGGTGACCTCTACCATAATTTACCTTATCTAAATATTTGATTTCTTTGTTTTATTTAAACTGCAATTAATTAATATTGAAAAATAGAATTTTCATAATAGTAATCTACTTTAAATTTAATAAATTTGTATATAAATTTTTAAATTAGTTTATTTAAATTTCAAATTATTAGTTTTTTCTATTTATTTATTTCAAAAATAAAATAACTTAATTTAATTAATATATAATTTGTTAACCTACGATTAAGCGATTAAGTTCTAAAGTTTTGAATTAAAATTTGGGATAAATATTAAAATTATACATGAACTTTGATTTTGTGCAATTTTACATGTGAAATTTTGATTTGATCCAGTTCTTATACATTATTAACATCATTGTTCATATAACATCATTTTATATTTATATATTGTATACATAAATAATTATATTTATCCAATATAAAAATAAATTGATGTATTTATTTCTTTAAATGTGTATGATTAAATTAAAATTAAAGTTTCAAGTATACATTTGAACTACAATTAGAGTTTGACGTGTATAATTGCACCAAATTAAAGTTAATGTATACAATTGCACATTAAATCAAAATTCATATATAATTTTGAGATTTACCTTTAAAATTTTTATAAAATTTGTTAGAAGAAAATTTTAAGATTTAATAATTTAAGGATTGTTATAAAATAAAGAAAGATGGGGAGAATAAAGAACAAAAAAAATATGAAAGCAATAGAGAATGTAATTTATTAATCAAATGGATCAATACAATGCTTCATCAAAGTCTCTATTTATAGGCATAAGAAGTATAAAAGTAGAGATCTAATTCTAATAACTATTAGAATTTAAAGTACATCAAAACTTCATCTTGATCATGATGGACATCCACTTAATAAGATATTCATAACACTCCCCATTGAATGTCCATTGGTAGATAATGTGCCTCGTTAAAACCTTAGGAAAAACCTTGTAGGATAAAAACCTAATAAAGGAAAAAGAGTACACAATCTATAATATACAAAATATGATGTCTCATTAAAAACCTTACCAGGAAAACCCAATGGGACAAAACCTCAGTTAAGAGAAAAGAGTACAACGCGTGTTTACTCCCCCTCATGAAAACATCACATATTTTATCATATTCTACGTATTCAATCTTGAATACTAGTTTTTCAAATGACTATTTAAATGTATTTGTTAAGCATTTATATTACTATTTTTTTTAAAAGTCACGAGTGAGGGAAATTTGGGAAAACATATTTTGATCTTTTCAGGAGATTCAACAATAATCATAACAAACTTTAATCATGATTCTTTTATAAAAACACAAATAAGTATTTTGGATCATTTTATTATCCTCCTTCAACTACTATTCACTAAGTCAAATTTACCACATATATTCAAATTATTTCAATTCATATAATGAATAATTTCTCGAGAATTTCAATATGCTTCTAGCATCCTAAATCCTTCAAGGATTTTAAAATAAACTTTACTATATAGTGATTCATAAAAGGTTATAACAATAACCATTAAACGCAAGTTAAGTCTTTTATGAATTGCCAATTTAATAATATATCTAAAGATTATTGCATCTACCACAAAAGAATATTATATCTTTTCATAATCAATGCCAGGACTTAGTGGAAAACTTTATATTTTTATTCCGCTTTTGCAAAACTACTTCAATTGCACCATCACAGGCTTTATACCTTTAGATATTTGGACTATTGGTTCAAAAACTCTACGAATTTAATTGTACTTGAGTTGCGTCTTTCTATTTTGATCAATTTATTCCATATCTATATTTCTCAATAGATTTATTCAAGATCCTCATTTTATTTCATTATTTCAATAATAATATTGCATGCAAAATCATTGTCGACCACTTTTATTATTCGGTTCCATATTTTCTCTAATTGACATAACTTATTGAGATCTCTTATTTTCATTATTCTAAAATTCAGTTTTAGGTATCTGAATCTCTTCTGAAGTTTTACTTATTAGTTATGTCTTGGGTCTCTTCTAGAGCACCCGCCTCCAGTATATGACTATCTAGAAGAATTTTTCATCTTTGGAACTGATCAATCTATATAACACTTGGTTATTTTTATTAAGTTTGTAAATACATCTAACAATTAACTTGTAATAAGTTATCCTTATTGAACTTATGGTTCAAATTACTCTCCCCCTAACTCATTATAAGTTATTATTTCTCTCCCCCTAATGTTGGGAAAACTGACAACTCGTGTTATAATTAAATCTCAAATTAATAGCTCAAAAATATTATAGAAGACTCATATAAATATACATTCCCAATCTCTTATTATGAACCATCTTTGTGCGTTGTGGTGGAGCAGTTGGAACATATACCGCACATCCAAAAATTTTAAGATGGGAAATATTTGGCTTTTGACCAAAAATAAATTGTAATAGGGAGTATTTATAATTTATAGGCTTGATGCGTACAACATGTAAATCAATACAATCTCATGTTGAAATAGAAAGTTTTGTTCTCATAAGTAATGATTTAGCTATTAGTTGGAGGCATTTGATAAACAATTTAGCTAAATCATTTTGTGTGTAAACATGAGCTATAGGATGTTCAACTTTTATCCCAATTGACATGCAATGATCATTGAAAACTTGGGATGTAAACTCACTAACATTAGCAAGATGAATTGTTTTAATTGCATAATCTGAAATTAATCATTTAAATAAGCAATCTCGCAAATGACAGGTTGCGAGTTGATAACGCATGTGATTATTTTGTAGATGCATTTACCAAAATCATATAATATCAAAACCATCCACATGGTGGATGAATGGACCCATATTCATTTCAGAAATGCAAGACATTAAATCTCAACTTTAGCTAGTGAATTTTTAATAATCAATTTTCATTGAGAACAAGCAACACATGAGAATTCTTTTAAATTAAAGAATATTCTGATTCTTTAATGGATGTTCATATGATATCTCAATTAATTTTCGCATCATATACAATCTAAGATGGTCTAACTGGTCGCGCCAAGTAGTAAGTAAACTTCTGGTTTACTTTAACATGTGTTTAAATTGTACTAAATTGTAACAAATTAATAATTTTATTATCATTCCTTTTAATTTGTATCCACATAAAAGTAATATTGTGACATTTACTACTAGAAATGTCTAAATCAATGTGAAGTTTATAATGACACCAAGTCAATAAATATACTATATGCAATATTCATTTCAGGGAATATGCCAAAATCTTTAAATGCCCAAAAATATATTAATAGCAAACTTAAGAGTCGATCTTATTTTCCAAGTGTACAATAGGTACATAACCAATGACTTTTCATACATAAGTTTTCTCACTTACAAGTTCTCATCAGTAATATTTTACCACATAATTTTAATTGAGAACTTATTCTGAATACTATAGAGTTATATTCACAGTCTTTAAAAAATACTTGCAACTTTAGGTGGATCCAACCATAATAAGCTTTAGGTGGATCCAAAAGTTTCTTACCAAATCTATACTTTACCCATGCTTGTACAATAAATCAAAGATTAAGAATAAGAACCATAATCCATTCTGAGATTGAATCTTACTTCTCGATTTCATATAGATAACGATATCAAATCTTTCACCATCCTTAAGAACAAAAAGTAAAATAAAAAAGTAAAATAAGTTAATCAAAATAATGATAACGTATAATAAAAGAAGAATGAAAAATAATAATCAGATATGAAACATTAAATAAAAGAAACTTCCTATAAAAACTTTGCATCTTACCGTCAAAGAAATTGAAAATCATGGAGGATAAATTTGATCGTCGATAAAAGGAACTATCACTTTAAGCAAGATCGTGCTGATAACGTGTTATAAAATAAAGAGAGATGGGGAGAATAAAGAGCAAAAAAAAATATGAATGCTGTAACACCTTGAATTTGGGCCTAGAAGGTTTAGGCCTTGAGCATGGGAGCGGTTGAAGGAAGCTTTTAATATTTTGTTGTGCATGTAAATTTCGTTAATGAAGGCTTGTTTTAGTGGTTAAGTGTGCTAAGAAGTGTTGGAGAAGTCCTGGGTTCAAACCTGGACTCTAGCAAAAATTTTAGTTTAAGGTGAATCAAACCCTGGGTGTAGTAGGTAGGCCTTAAGAATATTGCTGGAGAAATTGTGCCACAAAAAGCCCTGTGTTCTAATGGCAAAGTAGCGCCACATAAGAGGCAGGAAGGTGGCATCATAGAGTTGGCAAGGAGGTCTAGGGTTCGAAACTCATGGCAATCAAACAACATTTATTTTGCTAACAGGGGGGCGGCAAGAGTTGGTGTTGAATTTAAACTCTGATGATGGAGGGATCCCACATCGGGAAGCTAATATAAGAGTGGATGTGAAGCTGGCTTTAAATAGAGAGAACCATGAGGAGAGTAAAGGTAGCTTTCTTGGCTGATCCCTTTCGCTTTATGGCGTGCTCGTTTGGGTTGGGCATCAGCTAAGAGTGCTCGGAGCGCGGATTAACTCCAGTGTCCTATCAGGTGTGTATTTCTCACTACTCTAGCTGTAGGATGGCTACTTCGGGCCGCGATGGGCCGAAAGAGGCCATGTGGGCCAATGGGCCTATGGGCCCAATTGGATAATTTGTTTGATTGTGTAGTAAATATTGGACTAGGCTAGGTGAATCTCACATCTGTGGCTAGATTTGGGCTAAAAGGGCCACACGAGCGTGTGGGCCCATTTGAGCTGAGAAAGGGCTTTAGGCCCATTCGTATTGTTATCCCTGTTTAGAATACTTTAGTTTACCAAATTACTGAAATACCCTCTTGTAAAATTACCAAAATACCCCTGGTTTACAAAATTACCAAAATACCCTAGTTTACAAAATTACCAAAATACCCCTAGTTTATAAAATTACCAAAATACCCCTAGTTTGCAAAATTACCAAAATAACCTTGGTTTGTAGAATTACTGAAATACCCCTGTAGGGTAGAATTATCGAAATACCCTTGTAGGGTAGAATTATCAAAATACCCCTGTAGGGTAGAATTATCGAAATACCCCTGTAGGGTAGAATTACTGAGATACCCTTGTGGGGTAAAATTACCATTTTGCCCTTAGGGTGTTAAATGATCGTTTTGCCCTTGTGGGCAAGTGACTGACTTGGACTGTGTGGTTGACGGATTTGATTGTGAATATATGTTGGTGATATGGATAACTTGACTATGGTTGCTTGATTCAAATATGGGCATGATATTCTGACTGAAGGGGTAAGTTTTCGATTACGCCCCTCGAGGGTAAATAACTGTTCTTACGCTATAATTTGACTGCCTTTCTAAAGCATGCCTTGTTAATTTTGTATATTCTGTATACATGTCATACTGTATGGGGGTTGGGTTTTGTTATGGAGGAAGAACCCGTTCTGGTGGCTGTGCCACATATTCTAATATAAGCAGCTTTGCTACGGATTATAGTTAGTACCGCAACCGGTGCTAACACTATAAGTGTAGGGATGGCGTGGGTGATTTATTCCCCATAGGAAGTGTAGGGATGGACGGAGGCAAGTGCAGGGTTGGATGGGGTTATCATGCATTAATCATATGAGATCGCTTTTTGTTATGGGCCAATCGTATTGAAATGGACCCAATCAGGTTGATATGGGCAAGGCCCAATATACCTCGACTTGTTATGGGGCTAAGGCCCGCAGTTGATATTGATATGGGCTAAGGCCCGCTTAACTCGATTTTTGTATAGGGCTAAGGCCCATCTCAGTGCTTGTTTGTTATAACGAGCTAAGGCCCAATTGATACCGAATCGTAGTGGGGCAGGGCGGACTTTTAATTCTTTTATATGACTCGTTCCTTTTTATATAGTAGGGGATTTCACATCGAGTTTTAGTAAACTCACCCCGTTTATTAACCTTTCGTAATTTCCACCTTTAGACGGATCGAAGCCGCAAGGGGCTCGGAGGAGCCACACACACTTCGCTTTAAATTACGATTTTGATTATTGCTTTTAAATGTATTTTATGTGGGTTGTAGTAAAGCTGTTGTAAATTTTTTGGATTTCTAATTTGGAATTTTATTTATTGTTCTTATAATTGCTAGTATTAGAACACGGTTTTCCAAAGCAATTACTGTTTTCAAAACATCACGTATCCGCAATTGTTTTTAAATTAAGCTTCATAACTACCAAGATTTTTACAAAGTTGTTAAGAATGTTATTCAAATTGAGGTTTTCTAACAAGGTTTAAAAATGGTATAAGTTTTTAATTATTAAGAAGGGTTTTTAATGGAAACATGGTTTTCGAAAAACACTTCAATGTGACATGCCAGATTCGAGCCAAACTTCCAGGCTAGGTTTGGGGTGTTACAAAAGCAATAGAGAATGTACTTTATTAATCAAAGGGATCATTACAATGCTTCATTAGAGTCTCTATTTATAGGCATAAGAAGTATAAAAGAAGTAGAGATCTAATTCTAAAAACTATTAGAATTTAAAGTACATCAAAATTTTATCTTGATCATAATGGACATCCACTTAATAAGATATTCATAACAAAGATAAAATTATTTCTAATAAGAAAATTATAATTAATCATTTAAGTTTGAAATTGAGATAACTACTACAATATTTAAAAAAATATATTGTACAAAATAATACTATAATATTTTTTAAAATATTGTACAAGATAATATTAAATAATTGATAACATAATAGTCAACTTCATAATTACAATTGTACAAATTATATAATCTATTAATAAAAAAATAAATTTTACATTTACAGATATTAAAATTTTTGAAGCATTATATTTTAAAATTTTAATAAATACTTTAATTATTTTAATTTACATGTTAATTCATAATTTAGTCAACACATTGAATAATTTTAAACTACAAGCTTAAAATTAATAAAAAAAATTAAGTAAAAGTTATTAATTTATTAGAAAATAATTATATAAGTTAGAGTGATATATTAATAATATTTTAGTGAAAAAAAAAACATAATAGTTAATTCATAATAAAGTAGTAAATTATTATAGATAAGACAATAATTATAAATTTCATGATTAAAATTTCAAAATTTGTTTAAGCTGTTAATAAGATTAAAAAAAGTATACATTTAAATATGTCATCTTTATTATAACATCAATTTTAGATTTTAATTTATAACTTGGCTCACAATTATGGATAATTAAATTATATGTTTCTAAAATATCAAACCTTTTTAAAATAAATTTATTAATTCAATTTTTTGGCAAATAGCATTTGAGGAGAAAAAAACAAATATAATAAAATTCATAATTAAATATTAATATTTATAAAAAAACAATACACAATGAATAAAAATAGTAGTAAAGCATTGCTAAAAAAGTAGTAAATAATTAATAAAAAAAGTTCAATTTTAAATACGATTCTAAACACTCTGATTTAGTAATAATTATCTTTGATGTATCTTTTTAAAATTTGAGCAATATTTATAATAACCAATTGTGTGATTGTAAAAATAATAGTTATTAAGTCGATTGAGTCTTAATTTGATTGGCATGGACATTGTATCAATACAGTAGGACGTGGGTTCGAGTGTGTCAAAACACATTATCTTCCTATTTATGGGTTGGGGAGCGACTATGTAGGGGTGAAGTCAGAACAAATTTTTATGGGGGGCCGAATAAAATTTTAATTTTTTATAGTCTATATCTTTAAAATTTTTAAAGGATTAAATCGAATTTTTATAATTTTAGGGAGGCCAAAGTGTAATTTTACTTTTAGTAATTTAAAATTTTAAAAAAATTCTAGGGTCTAAATTTAAATTTTCCATTTTAAGGGGGCAGGGCCCTTGCCAGCTCCCTATATCCGCCTCTATAACTGAGTAATTTTAGGCATTGTATAAAAAAAATTAGATATAATCAAAACGTATGATGAGATTATTTAAAAAGAATAATGGTTATTAGACTATAAATCGCATGATTGATATTACCATAGTCAATGAATGAAATTTAGCTCAATTTAGGTGAGTTTTATGTATTATTAAAGTTTTTTGCTCTCATATAATATTACCTTTCCAAAACTGCCATCTCATATTTGTAATTCTGTTGATTCTTTTTTCCTCCATATTTTGATAATCCTTTTTGCCAATTACAATTTGTTTATTTTGTAAAATTATTAGAATTTATTTTTATTTTGAATGTTTTTTAAGCAGCCAAATAAGGTAATTAATATTGAGAATATTTTATGGATATTAATAGGGATTAGACTTAATCATGGGTCGGGTTGAGTCAGGCAATGTATAATTTTAGGCTCAGGCTTGGTCTGAGTCGAAAAATGGGCTTAAAATTTTACCCAAGCCCAATCCATATAACAAATGCTAAATCCAAGCTCAGTCCGCCCGTATTAACTTTTTTTATATAAAAATTAAAAAATATAATAAATCAAATACACTAAAAATATTAAAATAAATGTTTCCCAACAAATGAAAAATACATTAAAAAAAGTATTTATACTTAAATAACACAAGATGGTTACAACTTAGCAAACAAATGCCTCTAAAATAGTAGCAAAATTAATAATAAAATAAGATTTATACAATATCAAAATAATAACAATAAAATAGTAGTAATATAATATCAAAATGACAGCAAAACAACATCAAAATGACAACAAACAACAAAAAACAATAGTAAAAAAAAAGGCAAATTTGGGCTGGGCCCGAGCTAAAATAATATTACCCAAGGCCTGACCTGCTTAGAAAATGGGCCTTATTTTTTTGTCCAAGCCCATTGTTCGGGTTTATATTTTTGCCCAAACTCACTTTTTTGGTGGGCCTTCGGACCTGGGCGATGGTCCGACTATGATCGGGTCTAATAGTGATGACAATAATTTGAAAAAGAAATATGTAATTATTTGCAATATTTAAATCTAAATCCAAAAAATAAATTTTAAAATATAATTCATTTTATTTTCTATATTACCTTTTGAATATGAAATAAATAAATTATAACTTGTATCATTCATGTTTTTCCTTACGATGGATGGCGTTGGAAGTCTTAATCAGTCTCGATCTCTACAAGGTGGTGGCTGTGCCACCAAGAAGGTGCGCTTATGGGAGGAGGACCCCCCTGATAATGAGGATAAGGAATCAAATAGTTCAAATAATGCATGAATGTCCTTAAGGATATGCCAATGAATGACAACCGGTTAGATACTCATCAGAGTGAGGTTTACACAAATGATGATATTGATCTTCGCGGCAATGATGTGGAAAGAGGAATAGTGGATAGGATACCATCAATCCAATTTTTGGATAGGGTCCATAATTTTTTGGAGGAGGGTATATCGAAGACTGTGATCCTAAAGCTCTTGGGAAGGAAGATTAGATTTCATGCTTTAACGAATAAGATTCATTCATTGTGGAATCCATCACAGTCATTTTAGTCAATAGACCTTGAAAACAATTATTACATAGAAGGTTTATGCCTGAGGATGATTATGTGCAGGTTTTTGTGGAAGGGCCATGGGTGGTTTTTGATCAATATCTCACGGTTCAACCTTGGCTATCTTCATTTTCTACTTCAAATATGTTTCCTAATTCCATTTTGCATCGATTCATCTTCCAAGACTCATTGTACGAATGTACAAAAAAAGTATTCTCAAGGCTATATGCGTATCGATAGGGAGAGTTATTTATATTCGATTTGGTGCCCTGAGTGTAGTATTTTCGTCTATGTACACTTGTAATTTTTTCAAATAGATTGGTCAATAAAACAAATTCATTGATTACATTAATATACTTTGTATAATTATCTCCATGTTATTTTTAAACGCAAAGCAAAATAGAAGCAAAAGTTGATCACTGGCTTTCTAATATTTAAACTAATAATAAGTGGTATTACATGGTCAGATCATAATACAGAAAGATAACTTATATTAGTAGACGAACCTAAACATGTCCTTAATGTCACATCCTAAATTTTTATTGATAAAATTGCATGGTTATAGCAAGAATTAGTTATTGGTTTAGTAGTTAAGAAATAGCGAAATTGTCCTTGAGACCCGAGTTTAATTTTCCTCTCCCATATAATTTTTATTTTCAATAATTTTGCCTATAGAACCCTAATATAAATATGCTTTTTTTTTCTCTTATGTTCAGCCTTTTGTTCATTTGTTTTGCCTCTTTGTCGTCCAACCCTATCCATTTTCTCTTTTCTTTCACAATTTTTCTCTCCTTTCTTTTGTCATTATGTTGTCTTAACCCTTATTATTTTGCAACCTTGTGATGCCCCTTCTCTTTTCCTATACTATAGTTGTTTTCGCCCCTTAGCTGCCATTTATCTTCTCCATTACTGCATCATTGTTGCCACTTTTCTTCCTCATTATCGCCATCTTAGTAAAGCTACCACCCTTGCCGTTGTCGCTTAGTAAATCTCACTGTTCCTATTTATTTGTGCTCTATTGATTGAAGGTTCTAATCCAAATCATTCAAATTAGCAATAATATCGAAAATTTGTTCATAATCCCATCATAAGCCAAATAGAGTAAGTATTGATCCAAAATTTTAGTTTATTTCTTGATTTGGTCGAACCCTCTATGGGTGATTGAAGGTTGATTTAATCGTGTTTTGTATGTGTCACGTATAAATTTGATTGGGATCTATTTAGATTTAAATGTTGGAGCTGTAGGATAGTGTTAATATTTTGGTTTCGTAATTAATCAAGTATGGGTCTTACCTTTGAGTGTTTGATGATTATTGCAAATTATGTAATATGAATGTTGTTAATTTTACGTGTTAATATGTGTTTGATTGAATGTGTGAGTGCCGAAAGTGATTATGGATTGTTTGATATGTTATTGATTATTGATTGTGCGAAAATGCATGGCATTAAATCTTACTATATATACCGATTGCATGTAAAGCATGCCACTGAAACTGATAAACTGAAAGCATGTTAAGCATGCCACTGAAACTAATAAACTGAAAGCATGTTAAGCATGCCACTATTATTGATATTGTTAATGTTTAGCATGATATACTATATTAATGGATTGACATATTACATTGTATGGGGTTTAGGCTTGATGGGTGAGAAGTAGTTTCGTAGAGTACTGTAGTTTATCTGCAATATTATACTGACAGTTGATCTATAACCCTGAAGTATTGTTGGAGTACTGGCGACTTATCACAACTTACTGACAACTTGTCTGCAAATTATTGGAAATTTTATTGCAAATTGTTACTGGTGGTTTATCCACATCGAGCTTCGACTCTTAATGTTTTGGTGTTTGGATGACAGGTTCTGGGGAACACGTGATGTGTAGCGGATGGATGGATAGGACTTTTGCACTGTTTCATATGGGCATGTCATGTACAAAATTTTGTAATGCCATGATTTACTGTATGTTCTGTTATAATGGTTGTAGGCTTTATTGATTGATTGTATGCCTATACTATGTATATGTATGCTTATGTCACGGGCCAAAGTACAAAGCCCGTGACCTTGGCACAAGATGTACCCCATGGAGGTCGATTGATTAGATGGGGATCATTTAGCCCACGAGAACTGGCCCGATTCCAAGAACTATTAGAGAAGCCTGTCAGATTGAAGCCTGGTTGGCCCGATAATGAAGATATGGCAACATAGGCTATTTTTAGTAAGTAGGGGAATCATATCTTGTATATTTGATATGATATGATGTAATCTTGTAAATCCCCAAAATTAAAGGATAGGCTAATCTCGTCTGTCGATGTAATTGGAGCTTGACCGTCATTTTTGGGGGAGCTCAACTATAAATAGAGGGCCTCCCCCTCACTTGTAAATCATCCATTGTAGTTGAATTCTTAAGAGTAATAGAATTCTTTGAGCATTTACTCAAACACTTTGTATGCATTCCTTCTTTGGCTTTCTATTGTTCATTTGTAGCTTCTTTTGGCACAATCGCTTTCGTTATACAAATTGGTGCCTTAGAGGAATTCTAAAGGAATCCTTACTTTTGGGAGTAAAGGTTGATTTAGGCGAGTTTGGAGCAAATGGATCGCCTAAGGCCGCACAGATCGCGAGACGAAAGATCTAGCCCTGTGACAAGTGGTATCCGAGCTATTGGTTCGAAGGCACTGTTGGGATGTTGAAAGAAGTTGTTGATCAAAATAAGCCAATGCAGACCCATGGGAGGTCTAGAAAAGTAAATCACTCAAAGGACATGCTGATAGCTTTGGAAAATCGAGTGGGTAATCTCAAGGAGTTCGTAAGGAACATAAAGGAGACGCTTGAGTTGGTTGAAGGGCACATAGATGGGTTTGACTCAATGGAAGAGCAACTCAAAGAATTTGTGTTGGATTCTCTCGGTGACAATGTAGAAAAGATGAATGAATTAGTCAATTCCACTATAGAAAGCTGGCAGAGAGGGATGAGACTCTCGAAGATATGGTGCTAGCCATGAAGAAGGAAATAGAAGAGCTTAAGGGGGAGCTCATGATTTATAAAGTTGCTTTGAGTAATGGGATGTTGTCTTCAAGGCCGAAGCAACAAGCAATGGATGTTCCTAAACTAGAGAAGTTCAATGGTGCAAGGTCCGCAAGGGATGTGTACAACTTATTGTGGGAAATAGAGTAATACTTCTCAGTGATGGGCATCGAGGATGATACCATTAAGGTAAACGCTGCTTTAATCTATTTTACTGATGTGGCTTTCTTGTGGTGGCGTCGTAGGTCCACAAATGAGAAACGTGGTGGGAACGCAATTGGGACTTGGGAAGAGTTCTAAAGAGAGTTGAAGAAGTAGTTTTACCCACAGTATGTCAAGAAGGAGGCTCGAGCTAAGTTGCATCATCTTACGCAATAAGACACTGTTTGGAAGTATGTTCGGGCATTTAGCGAGTTGATATTTCAAATCTCTGACTTGAGCGAGAAAGAAACATTCTATTGGTTCGAGGATGGGTTAAAGCTATGGGCAAAGCATGAGTTGTGTAGGCAAGGAATCATCAAACTTACTGCAACCATGGCCGAAGCAGAGTCCTTTGTTGAGCTTGGTCCAACGAAAAACAAGTTCGAGTCATCTAATCCCAACGAAAAGGGAAATGGTGAGAGAAACCATGAGGAAGATGAAGAGGGACATAGCAATAATGGCAACAGTACCGATAGCACAAGTGGCAATAGGAAACCACGAGATGTGAAGTGGGAATCCAACAATCCAAGGGACAAGGGGAAGAGGATAAAATGCTTCCTTTGTTAAGGACCACACATGATGCGAAAATATTTGAAGAAATTGATGATTTCGGCTATAAAAAAGAAAGATGAGCCGAACGAAAAGGCGAAGCCTATTGAGAAAAAGACATCGAGGGTCAATTTGGTGGTGTTCATTCCTAAGACAAGGAATGGTGGAGAAGGGTTGATGTTTGTAGACATCAACATTGCAGGTCAAAAGAGGAGTGCTCTTATCGATATAGGAACATTGGACTTATTCATAGTAGAAAAGGCTGCAGAGAAACTTGGTCTTTCGATTAAGAAATCAAATAGAAAGATCAAGACGGTAAATTTCGAGGAGGCCGCAACTGTGAGAGTAGTTCGTAATGTAGAGTTGCAAATCGGTGAATGGAAGGGCAAGGAAGACTTTGAGGTAATCCAATTAGATGATTACGATTATGTACTTGGCTTAAACTTCCTTGACAGGATTCAGACAGTTCTGTATCCATGGGCCGATCAAATTCATATTGTCATTGGTTTGTTATCAAAGATTGTTGTGCAGGTGCATCAGGATATGAAGGTTGGGACCAAGGTGTTGTCGTCAATCCAACTAGTTGAAGATGTTTCGTATGGGAGAAACATCAACTCGATAGAACGAAATGCTACGAAAGCCCATTTGAAAAAGTTAGTGGAGCATGAGACTGATATGAGGCCTGTAAAGTCGACTGTGGAGTTGCCATCTTTGGGAAAGGTGGGTTGTGTATAGGACTTCGAGGGGAAAGAAGCGATGCAAAAGCAGTCAAAACAAGTAAATGCTGCGAGTAAGGTACATTGCAAACATTCTGATAGTGTTTTGAATTCTGACTTGTTAGCTTGGCAAGGTCATAAGGGCTCTTTCAAAGTTCTTAAGCAATGAGGCCGAGGGACTATGGGCAGTACGAAGCCAAGAGGTGAGAATCAAGGGGATTCCAATGGGAACAAGTCAAAATTGAGGTTAGAGCAGAGACTTTTTTCCAACGAGATGTACCAACAAGTGCAACGGTTCAAGTTAAGAGGCAACGAAAGGCAAGACAAAGGTTCCAAAGGAAGGGACGACCTAATCACAAGACAAGTTGGGAAGAGGCCAAGGCAACGAGAGAGTTCCAAGATGAATCAAGTTAGTGTCATTTGAAAGTCACAACGAGGGTGTTGCGAGAATGGTGGGGGAGAATGTCACGGGCCAAAGTACAAAGCCCGTGACCATTGCACAAAATGCGCCCTATGGAGGTCGATCGATTAGATGAGGATCATTTAGCCCATGAGAACTGGCCCAATTCCAAGAACTGTTGGAGAAGCCTGTCAGATGCCTGGTTGGCCCGATAATGAAGATATGGAAACATAGGCTATTTTTAGTAAGTATGGGAATCATATCTTGTAGACTTGATATGATATGATGTAATCTTGTAAATCCCCAAAATTAAAGGATAGGCTAATCTCGTCCGTCGATGTAATTGGAGCTTGACCGTCGGTTTTGGGAGAGCTCAACTATAAATAGAGGGCCTCCCCTCACTTGTAAATCATCCATTGTATGTTGAATTCTTAAGAGTAATAGAATTCTTTGAGCATTTACTCAAACACTTTGTGTGCATTCCTTCTTTGGCTTTCTGTTGTTCATTTGTAGCTTCTTTTGGCATAACCGCTTCTGCTATACAAATTGGTGCCTTAGAGGAATTCTAAAGGAATCCTTACTTTTGGGAGTAAAGGTTGATTTTAGGCGAGTTTGGAGCAAACGAATCACCTAAGGCCGCACGGATCGCGAGACGAAAGATCTAGCCCCATGAGACTTAGACTCACACTGAGCTTTTTAAACTCACCTGCTAGTTTACTTCTTATAGATAACCCTCAAGGTTAAGATCGAATTTGGTATACGGAGGTCTCGTCTCAGGGTTTAAGTTAAAAAGTTATTTTTAATTTTACTTTATTTAGTTTGGTTTTTATTTTTGTACTGTAAATTTTGTTAATATGGACTGTGGCATGGGTTGATTTTATTTGGTTTTTGCATGCATGAAAGTTTGGATGAAAATTAAGCAAATTTAAAAACTGGCTTAATATGACTTAAAATACTGATTTTCTTACAAAAATTAAAGGCATCTCAGTTTTCTGCTGTGTAGTGATGAAACATGATTTTTGAAGGTTTATTGACGAAACCAATTAAGTTTTTTTTTTCAAATGACATGACTTTCTAATAAATTGGACTTAAATCATAGACAACCTAACAATCCAATGTTTCCGATAAACCCAAGGCAACCGCGCCAAGTTTTCCAAACTAATCAAAATAGTGTTTTTTTTTAAACTGAACGGATTTACATGGTCATTTCAATGGCTAATGTAGCCTTTAGAATGCGGTCATAAGGTTAAGGTTGTGTTTAGGAGGTTATACTTAGTCTAATCAGGAATGAACAAATCGACTGCAAGACTAATACGCAATCTAGCAAGTCCAATTGGGGAGATGCTTCATCTTGGACACTAGAGCGGATATCTCCTAGAAGATAGAGACATAGATGTGACTGATTGGACTGACAGTACATTAGACAGGACCAAAGAAGAATAGATCCTGAATCCATTTATAAATTTATTCACTTGTGACGTTCATAGTATGGCATACCTATCCAAATCTGGTTGGATTAAACTAAGGCTATGTTTGTTTCAACGTAAAAGTTTTTACAAAAAATATTTTCAACCTTTTTCGATGTTTCTTTCATGTAAAATAGCATGATCAGCGTAAAAGATTTTCCAGTTAATGTAAAATTACCCCCTTATTCCCCTAAAATGTCTTTCCAAAATTTTTTCCGTAAGATATTTTCCAAACTAATAAGGCTCTTTTCACTGTAACACCCCCATTCTCAAGTCAAAGCACTGAGATGTTACATTCTCTGTTACATTCTTTACTTATCAAATATTTTCTTATAAACTTTAATAACTTTTCAAATTAAGTCCCTTTTTTTGTCATAAAAGTTCAATATTCACTAATTAATCATATTCACTTTAATCACATAATTTATCTCAATATCCTATTTCACATATCAAAATTCTATGTATTTCACTTCTATCATTTCATCCACATATTTTCTCAAGTTTAACAATTTAGTCCTTGTCATCCTAAAAATTTCATATTTTTCTACAATTTCACTTTTACAATACTTTATGCATATTTCATCATCTCATAACACATTCATTAAAATTTTATGATAATTTCCTTCTTCACATATTAAATTGCTTCCCACTTAAAATTTTGTACAATTTTCAATTTAGTCCCTATTACCATATAATTTATTTTTCACCATATAAGCACTTTAATCAAATAATTCATTATAATATCTTATTTCTCATAAGAAATTTTCATGCATATCACTTCTCTTGTTTCAATTATAAATTTCATAAAGTTTACAATTTAATCCTTAACATCATGAAGATTCATTATTTACTATAATTTTACCTTAACATCACTTTGTAATCAATTCATTACTTCATAAAAATTTTGTATCATAAATCTCAAATGTAATTTTATTTTATTAAAGACAATTTTTATGAAATATTTTTAGGAAATTTGTCAAACAAAAAAACTATTTTACACATATTCATCCAAACACAAAAAAAATTAACTTTTTACAGGAAAGTAAATTATTTTTTAGAAATCATTTTCCGAAAGTCATTTTCAATAAAACAAATGGAGCCTAAATATGGATGGGAGTATGAATCTGTCAAGTGAGTGTGCTGTAATTGGAGTTGCTCGAGACCAATGGGCAAATTGGATTTTGGTCGAAATGTTGGTCTTAACTCGGTTTTGTAGGTAGAGATAACGACAATTTCTGAAGGACTTACGTGATTTGGGAACAAGGTTATAGATTTGTAGAGCTTGAAAGTTGTAAGTTGGGGGTTATAAATCTTTTACAGAATCGTGAACCTGAGGAGAAGAGGTTGAGGGACCCTATTAGTAGAATCCATGGTTATTAAGCAGGCAATAGAGAGTTAAACCTCAGCATGTGCCTAGAGAGGTGAATAGGGTTGCAGAGGTGAATAGGGTTGCAGATTTTGTTGCCAAGCATTTCATAGAGCGATCGAATGAGTTGAGATTGTTGGAGACACCACTTGCAGGCTGCTGGAAATTGTTGTTGGAAGATATGGGCCTTGATCAAGTTCCCTTGGTTTCTTCGATAAGGCCTTTTAGGCTTAGCTTTTATTCAACAAAATAAAAATAAAAATAAATTATAAGTCGATATTTCAATCCACTAAATATTCTTCTTATAAAAAGACTAATTTAATAAGTAAAAAAACTATAAAAATATATTTTTTTAAATATAAGTAAAATAAATTTGGATAACTGACGTATTCATTATTTGAAAAAATGAAATAAATATGAATAATGAATATTTAATGGTATTTGCATTTGTTGCGAAAAATAATTAAAATAATTCAATCTAAATATTGTATGAAGCAACAACATCTAAAATTGTAAAAAAAAAAAAAGGGTTAAATATCCCTAAATATGTGAATTCACACTATTCATTCGATCATCATCATCATCATATTTGAAGTAAACATTATAAATTAAAGTTTGATTTATTTTTTTTAAAGGTAAATTTATTAATTCATTTAATGAATGGAATCATATAATTCAGAGAAAAAAAAACAAATATTTGTTGTAGATGGTAAAAGACAAGCTCCGTCAACACAACAGAGGCTAAAGCCTTAACATCAATAGAATATTATGATACGTTGACAATTGGCTTTGTCACAACTCAAGCACGACATATCTGGAGTGATTGCAACCACTTAATACGATAAGGAAGTTAGCCTTGGATGATCCAAAGTGGTAAGCAAAAATCGACAAACGAATCGAGCATTAACTAAACTAGAGAGGACGACAACAAAATTATCTCTAAAATCACTTATAAAACTAAAATTACATGCATAAGCAAGACTAAAAAACGTGGTAAAAGAGCAGACAAAAACTTCTAAAACTGAAAACTTATTAAACAATAGAAAAAGAAAATAAAAAACATATAAAACTTAAGACAAAACGAGTCTAAATTGACATGTGAAATCATTTATTATTCTGAAATACTCTCAAAATATAAACAGATTAAGAAGTTGACGAAGAGCCACCCACTTTCCAAGAAAAACTACTGGTGGTTGGTGGAGTTTTAGCGAACGATAGGCACCATCATCTGTCCATCACAACTTGTGAAGACAACAAAGATACTCACAAAATAGATCTACAAATTGAAAAGAGATAAGACATGTGTAATAAATGAGAAAAAGAAAGAAAGAAAGGGTTGATGGAGAGGAAAAAGACGGGCGATAGCCAACTCAGAAGCAGATACTACCGTTGAACAAAACAAAAGAAGCAAACGGCTTGAAGAAAAAAAGTAAAAAGATTTGATTTATTAGATTATGCTAAAATTAGTGTACAAAGTTGAAGATATCTTTTTTCTATTTTAATTAAACAGAACCTCAATTTTAATTTTTTCGTATTCAATAATATCTTCGCCCATTAAAAGTGAAAAATCTTTTAACTTTAATTCCGATTTTAACAACCTTTCTACTACAATTATGATTTTATTTGCTATGTTATTAAATAATATTTTTTGGCCAAGCATTAGATTATTTATTAAATAATTTTTTTTGGTTTTGTTGTCCAAGCATTGCAATGTTTGTTGTATAAAATTTTTTAAATATCTAAATTTAATAAATTTAAAAAGGGTAAATTACACCAACAGTCACCCAACTTTGGGGTAGTTGACAAAACAGTCACCTAGGTTTCATTTCAGTCACTCAACTTTCAAAAAGTTACAAAACAGTCACCAACGTTATAAAAAAGTGACAAAATAGTCACTGATTAACGGTTACTGTTAGGGTGTTGACAGGATTGCTGACGTGGCAAGTTAACCAACTGCGTGGCAAGTTAACTTGCCACGTTGGCGACAGCTGATAGGTGCTTGATTTGGGGCGGGTTTAGGGAAAAATTGAAGGGTTATAAGTTAATGTTTTATGGTTAGAAACAGATTAGGTTTAAGGGGATTTGGTGGGGAAAGGAAAGGAAAATCGATTTGGGAACTTTCGATCGTGATTTAGGGGTTTTTAGGGTTTAAACTGAATTGAGAATTGATTAAGAAGGGTTTAGGGTTAGAAATCGATTCAATAATCGATTAACAAGGTATAAGGTTTAGGGTATGATTGTCTATTTTGTTTGGGGAGAAAAGAAGACGAACCAGAAACCATTCATTGTTTTTGATTGTCAGCGACAATGGGCAATAGAAGAGAAGCTGCCAGTGTTGTTACATCCACTTTAACGGGTAAGTTGTTGCATTTAGTTTTAAATTTTTTGGATTTCAATGCTGTTATTTAGATTTAGAATTAATTAGGGTTATTTCGGTTTCAATTTTAATTTCGATTTTGATTTTGATTTTGATTTTGATTTTGATTTCTATTTCGATTTTGATTACAATTTTGAAACACTCACTGATTCTGATTTAGATTTTGATTTCAATTTTGATTTCGATCTCAATTTAGAATTAGAATTTGATTTTGATTTTGATTTAAGGTTACTTAGATTTTGATTGTATTTGTTATTAATGTGCATGACAGATTAGGGTTTGGTTTTTAAAGTGTATGACATATAATGTGTATTGTATGCCATGTGCATGATGTTTATTGTTTGTATCTACTATTGTACGAATGCCATTATCAAACTAATATTTATTGTGTATATGTGTTTATTGTTTGTATCTGCCATTGTATGAATGCCATTATCAAACTATGTTTATTGTGTAGATCTGCCATTGTTTGTATATGCCATTGTATGAATGTCATTATCAAATTGATGTTTATTGTGTATATCTGCCATTGTATGAATGCCATTATCAAACTGATGTTTATTGTGTATATCTGTCATTGTTTGTATCCAAGCTCCTATTATATGTGGCAAAATCAAAATTTTTTATTTACCTTCTTTATTGTACTGGTTATTGCCTATTATTGTCTACCATGTGCATGAGAAAAATAATTGTGTTTGATTAAATTAATTTTTGTATTGGTTGTTATCTGTCATGTACATGACAGAAGTGTTTGTATTAAATTATTGGGTATTTTGTATTTGTTATTGTCTGACAGAAATGGTTAAAGTGTTTGCCTATGTTGTCTGCCTTTATTGATGAGTACTTTGTTTGGCAGGTTTAATTGATGACAATTTTAATGAGAATTAAGAAAACATGTCTGGTAGTGATGTGTCTGGTAGTGATAGTGATGCATCTGAAAGAGTTAGTTTAGATGGTTTAAACATGGATGGAATAGAAGTAGATGAACTGTGTGATAGTGATGATTCTGGTAGGTTAGATAGTGCACATGGGTCTGACTCAGATGGCCAAAATTGGCCTGAGTTCAACCTAGAGAATGACATGAGTAATCCTAGACTAAAGGTTGGAATGTTATTTAAGTCTAAAGACAGTCTAAAAGAAGCTGCCAAGCAGTATGGTAGGTTGAATAGTTATTTTATTAAGTTTCCCAAAAATGATTTAAAAAGGTTAAAGGCAGTCTGCAGTGAAAAATGTTCTTGGTTCATATGGGCTTCTAGGCTAAACCCTAATGACCCTACTGACCAGACTTGGCAAATTAGGAGTTCAAACCCTAACCATACTTATTCTAAAGTCTATAAAAATAGGAATGTAACCTCAGCTTGGATAGGTGAACATTATAAAGAAAAATTCATTGCTGATCTTGATTATTCTCTGAAATCATTACAACAATATGTGAAAAGAGATTTTTGTTGCTTAGTCTCACTAACCAAATGTAAGAGGGCTAAACTTAGGGTATTCGAATTAATTGAAGGAGCTCATAAGGCTCAATATGAGAAGATTTATGAGTATTTGTTGGAGGTTAGGACCCAAAATAAGGGAACAACAATAATCTGTTATTTGGATAACAGGTTGTTTCAAAGGATGTATGTCTGTTTGTAGGCATGCAAAGATGGCTATAAGGCTGGTTGTAGGAGGATAGTAGGTTTAGATGGATGTTTCTTGAAGGGATACTATGGTGGCTACTTACTTGTAGCTAATGGGATAGATGCAAATAATGACATCTATCCTCTTACATATGCTATTGTCGAAAGTGAAAACTAAGCATCATGGCTTTGGTTCTTAGATTTGCTTACAATAGACTTGGAAATTGTGAGCTCGTACCAGATATCTTTCATGTTTGACAAACAAAGGGTAAAACTCCATTTATTTATTCTTTTATGTTGTTTCTATTAGGGTTTGTCAAAGAATTAAACTGTTTTTTTTTCTAATTGCAGGGACTTGTAGAAGCAATATGTATGTTGTTTCCTAATGCAGAAATAAGACACTATGTTAGGCACCTACATGCCAATTTCAAGAACGCTAGTTTTCGAAAAAAAAGAATTGAAAGATTTGCTTTGGAAAGCTGCCAGAGCAAGCACTACAAAGGAGTTTGAGGATGCCATGGATGAACTGAGGAAAACTAATCAGCATGCTTATAATTGGTTGAAGGAAAAGAACCCTAATCACTGGTCAAGGTCTCACTTCTCAATTAGGAGCCATTCTGACATATTGGTGAATAATCTTTGAAAATCATTTAACAAGGTAAACCCCCATGTTTTATGTTTCTTACTAATAATTAGGAGTTCACTAATCATTTATGTTGTTTACTGACAGATGATACTAGAAACAAGAGGGAAACCTATTCTGACCATGATGGAAACAATAAGGACCAAGATTATGTTGCTTATTGTCAAGAAGAAAGAAGAAGCTGACAATTGGAAAGGAATGTTGTGTCCAAAGATCAAGAAAAAGGTGGATGTAAATATAAAAGACTCATTAAGGTAAAGATTCTTTCTGATTCCTATATTCTAACTTCATGTTACTGAACACATGCTATTTTAGTGAATGTTTTTAATATGCATGCACTGATTGTTGGTGTGTTGAATATTTTTTAATATGCATGCAGTGATTGTTGGTGTGTTGCCTATTTTTTAATATGCATGCAGTGAGTATTTTTTTTATAATATGCATGTTGGTGGGGTTGTTTTTTTAGGGGTGTGTGTATCATTGTTGGTGGTGCTATTTTTTTAAGGGTGTATGTATCATTGTTGGTGGTGCTATTTTTTTTAGGGGTGTGTGTATCATTTTTTTAGTGATTATGTTTTAAACAATCATGCTGACTGTTTTTTAGGTGTGTTCCATCACATGCTGGTGGGGACAAGTATCAGGTTGAATGTGTATCAGGTTGAATGTGGTGGACTTAGTTGAGAATTCCTGCTCCTGTAGGAATTGGGATCTCACTGGCATCCCTTGCATGCATGCATTAGCTGTCATTCATTTAAAAGAAGAGTTCCCAGAGACCTATGTACAAACCTGGTATACCAAGCAAACCCAACTTCAAATTTACTCCAACTTTGTAAATCCAGTAAGAGGTCCTAAGCAATGGGCCTCTTTGTCAAACATGCTACCAATATTGCCTCCTCCACTAAGAAGGCCACCTGGCAAACCTACTAAGGTGAGAAGGAAAGAACCTAATGAACCACAAACAACAGAAAGGTTGAGCAAGAGAGGGGTGGTGGAGATAAGGTGCAGTAAATGCAAAAAAGTAGGCCACAATAAGAGAAGTTGCAAAGGAGAAGTTGGCCAAAACATTCCAGTAAGTCATTTGCCTTAAGTTAAGTTACAATATACTTCTATTTATGAATTTGTTTGTTTTTCAGATTTCTCTTGTTCTTGTAGGTTAAAAGACATAAAGTTGGTGTCTTAACTTAGCAACAGGCTACCCTAAATCAAAGAATGTGGTACCCCAACTCAATAGGTCACCTAACTCGGTTACCTCTTTAACTCATCAACAAGCTGCCCTAAGACAAAAGCTCCCATTCAAGAGAAAACCAACCACTATTAGATGGATGCCTTCTACTCAAGAGTCATCCATGATAGACCATTGATGGTGATATGAACAGACGACATTTTGTTAACTTTTTGAAAATGTGTAAATTTGCCTGCTACTGATTTATTAACTTGGCAGATAATTTTTTTGTAAATTTGCCTATGATTGCTACTGTTGATAAACTTAGGCATAATCACTGAAATTTTTTGTAAATATCCCTACAATTCACATCTGTTCAATTGTGGTGAATTGTAGGAAAATTTGGCAATATTTTGCCCCTCATTCTTTTTGTAAACAGTTTGGTGTTTTCACTTTAATATATGAGCATTGATCCATGCTATTTGTTATTGCTTCTCTTCTAGCATATGTTTCTTTTTTCCATCTGTTATATTTTCTAACAACTGTGTGACTATTGAGAAATGTGTGAGAATTGAGAATTGAGAATTGAGAAATACATATGTTTTTTCCATCTGTTATCTCTTTTAACGTGTGAAAAATTGACAAATGCATAGGTTTTTTCCATCTATTGTCTTTTTCTAATATATGAGTATTGAAAAATACAAATGAAATGAGTTGGTTAGCCATGTATACCAGCAACAGTGTATAATACTTGTTCTAGCAATTTGTAAACAAGAACATGAGCTGGTTAGCCATGTATACCAGCAGCCATGTATAACATATGTTAAACAACAAAAATATTCCAAAACAATTTGTAATCAACAAAAATATCCCATTTCAAGTCTTTCAAGTGTTTGTAAACAACAACATGAGCTGGTTAGCCATGTATATCAGCAGCCATGTATCACATATGTTAAGCAACAATATACCAGCAGCCATGTATACCAACATAAGCAACAATTTACCAGCAACAAAATTACAAAACATAAGCTGGTTTTCAATGAACATAAGATGATTTTTAAGCTTTTAAAAACAACAAAACTATTACAATTACAAGCACCAATAACCAGGTTTTTCTCTCCCTCTTTCTTGCATCCTCCAATGTCCTCACTTTTTTCAGAAGGCCCAACAACACAATTCTTGGGGCGTCAATGGTGGATCAAACCAGCTAAAAAACCGACATGGTTTTCGAAATCGACTGTCGAATTTCTTACACCAAAAAACCTCCTACCTGGGTTGTCATAAGACCAAGACGTGTTTAATTTGGCTAGGTTTCCACAATGGCACACCGGAATCACTTTAGGCATCTCCATTTTTCCTCTTCTCCTTCTTCTTCTCCTCCTCCTCCTCCTCTTCCTCTTTTTCTTTTATTGTGTTTTTTTCTAACCCTAAACTGATGCTTCAACGGGCTAATAAAGTTAGACTAACCGGCCAGCTAGACTGCCATTAGACGCCGTTACTTGCCATGTCACTTTGCTGTAACGTCTGTGACAGAAAACGTCAAAAGGAACTGTTTTGTAACTTTTTGAAAGTTGAGTGACTGAAATAAAACTTAGATGACTGTTTTGTCAGCTACCCCAAAGTTGGGTGACTATTGGTATAATTTACCCTTTTAAAAATTATATATAATACATTTAATATCTGACAACCAAATTTAACAATGATTTGATCAAAATATTATTGAATTTGAATTTTCATAATTTTGTTAATAAAGTGAAGTTAGTATTAATTAATTTATTAAATAGAATTTTAATAGTCGTAATTTTTTCAAGTATCGCATCAAAAACAAATGTTAAAATTTTCTTCTTGTGGCATTAGGTATACAATTATACATTCCCGTGTTGAATGATATGATAGGGTAAGAGTTAAAAGCCAAAAGGACCTCCATCCCCCTTCCTACTCCAAACACAATACATTCTCTATTTTAGTTCATTCTTTATTGTCTCGGCATCTTCAACATAAATGCCTTGCTTTCTAGGGAGCTGCAAATTAACCATGAAAATCATAATCACTTGCAAAAATCAATTCAGTCATGCCATTATTTTCTCCATTGCAATCCCAAATCATACAGCTTTGCTGCCATCGGTGAACTAATAATGGTGCAAAAGGAGGATCAACAACAAGCACAGCTCTCCATACCAACCAGTGTTCAACTCGTATTCTTATACGCCAGCAGTATCCCACATGTACCACGCTCTTCCGACACTACTTACCTGCCTACAAACTTGTTTCATTATTGTGAACTACATGCTAAAGAGCATCATCTTCTTGCAGAAGTCGCCAAACTAACTCAAACAGGCCAACTAAGATCCAAATCTTCATATGGTTTTGCTTATTTAGCAGTTAATGTTCCTAGTTCCACTAGGCTACATACATGGCGCCTTGTTACAAAGGCACTCCTGAAGAAAGTAACTGTCTCTAGCACACTCGTCAATATACAAACGGTTCTGGCGGAAGCATAAACAATCCATAAAATTAACAGGCTAACTGATCTCTGAACGAAGAGATTTCTTCGAATATAGGAAGCCTCCTTGATCTGTATGAAGTCCATTGGCTTATCAACTGGTCAAGACCTTCTGCTAGGAAAGTATCTTCTGAATTCAACCCTATTGCAGTAGAAGCTATTGATATGAGCTGTTCTGACTCCAATTCCTGTAGCAGCTCCTTCACACGGTTTCTTGATTTGGGATCCGCAGATCCTGGAAGTTTACCCTGTATTACTTCCTCGAGAACGGATTGTGCTTCAATGTAACTTGCTTGCTTGATCAGACACTGGCAGAGGTTGCAAGCCTTGTTTGCATCAGGGTCGATTATCTGAGCTTTACGATAAACCACTTCTGCTGCTAAATAGTTCTCTTGCTGCATGTATGCCCAACCCAAGTTTCCCTGCATTACACATTTATCATTTTATTTTATTTTTTGATAATGATGAAGCAGAGAAACTGAAGACAATCCTGTAAAGAGTAGAGAATTGCTGAAGAAGATACAAATGGAGAAATAACTCATAAGAAGAATTTAAGTACCAGTATTCTAGAGGTCTCCTGCTTGACAGTAACTTGGAACTTCTTCCCATGGGACCGTGCTGTCTTAGTAGGCTTCCCATTGAAAGCCTCACCCTGGTAAATCATTATAAGCTTCTGTTTCAATAATTGTATCTGCTCTTCAATTCTTCCACATTTCTGCTTTTACAGTCAGTATGAGGAATTTATAATAAGTATATATATGAAGACAATGAAAGCAAGGAGTTAATCCCTACATCTAAATTTGTTAAGAACAGTTAACTAAAACATTTCTTGATTTCATTATGAGAGAAAGAGAAAGACACAACTAAACCACGCAGTTGAACTGGATTTTGCATTTCATCTTGGCAAACAAACAGTATTAGCAAAATTGTTTCAGGATCTGTTACCTAGTATTATCTTATAAATTTAGCTCATTAAAATTATTAACTTGAAAACAATCCAAGGTTTACCTAGTTGGTTTGAGTCCCAGTATCTACAATCCTTTCTCCTATTTGTTGTATCAAAAAATAAAACCATCACTATGAGAAGACTCAACATAACTATAGTTTGTTGAACTTTGTTCTTTGGGCCTCACTTCTCATCAAGTTCAGCTTTTTAACTTTATTGATTCTTCAATATGATTTTGGGACTCATTGTGCAAGTATTAAGGGTAAATGCTTAAATGCCCACGAATTATGGAGGAACAAATTAGTCCTTCTATTTCTACCATTAAAAACTGATCCTTATACTTCAACATAAACTACTGTTAGTTAAATAGTTGACAAAAAAACCGATTTGCTACAGGAGCCTAATGGTACTTTAGCATAAAATATCATGAATACTGCCATATAGACAGACATTGTCAAGTAATTTACTAGACTGACCTTATACAAGTCAATGAGGACGTTGTCAAGTGATTCTTGAGCTTGCTTGGAGCAGCGGTCCCTGAAAGACTTAATGGCTTCAATGGCTTCTTCAGCTCTATCCTGCTGTTTCATAACTACTGCCATGTCCTTCAGTGCGCTGTCCACTCTATCTCCTGCGTTTATCGCCTTCCAAAACAATACTATGGCGCCTTCTGGATCCTTATCTACTAACTGCAGTAGATTGGGATTAGAGATGACACCAAATTCATCCAAACAAATCATTCACTTTCCTTAACATTTATCAGAAATTAAATGCAACATATGCAAATTAGGAAGGACTACTGAATTAGCCAATCTCAATTAAATGGATAAAGACCATTCACTAATAAGCAAGTAATCTATGATAATAATAAAAATCCTTATTTAATCTAATTGGGGTACCCCCTGCATAGTAATTTAGTATTGCACCCAAGGTTTTTTTAGTAATTGCAAAAACGAAAGAGTAACTGAAGAAAGAGGGACATATACGTGTAAATATAGGAAGATACATGTAGAATAATACCTGAACATGTTTAGCTCGAACGTAAGGAGAGTCCCCAGGAGGAAGCTTGTGAAGGACATGGTAATGAGATGGATGCAGATGGGCTTCTATCTGGTTTCTCTCCTTCATTTCTTCTTCTTTGAATTTGAGGAAACAAAAAGAAAGGGAAGATTTTAGAGAAGTTTCCTTCTTTCAATGGCAGAAGAACAGAAGAGGAATGAATGAGATCCTAAATACCTGTTATGGTGTAGGGAAGATGAGATGAACATGTATGTACATCCATCCAGGTTCAATCTTATTTGTTTCGACACTTGGCATTTTTTTTAAATTCTTTTAACTTTTTCCAAACAGGGTTTGCCCTATGCTATGGGTTATGTTTTAATATTTTATTAATAGAAGATTACTTAGACCATGGTTTTTTTTAATGTAACAAATAAAATATTATTTCCTATTTTAGGTATATCCAAATATTTTGAGTAAATTAATAAAATGTGACTTAAGTATGCTTTTAGTTCTATTTTGTCATTTAACTATTAATTTTTTTATTTAGTCACTCAACTTTTTAATATCAAATATTTTAGTCACTCTCACATTAATTAGTACTAGATGAGTGATGAAAAGCTGACATGAGTACTTTTTTTAATTGACTTAATAACAAATTTAACTCTCTAAAGTTTATGCATTTTATCAAATTTATCCTAAACCTAAAAATTCAACAAATTTAACCCTTATTGTTTGTAATTTTTTTAAAAATAAATTTAGTCTTCACTTCTTACAAAATTTGTTAATTTAGTTCTAATTCTAAATGTTTAAAAAAAGAAAAATATTTTAAAAAAATATTTTTGTATAAAACTGTAAAAATGATTTAAAAATCTAAAAAGTATAAATAAATTATAAATCAAAAATCAAAACATATGCATTAAAAATAAAAAATACAATATATATATATATATATATATATATATATATATATATATCAAATAATCCAAAAAGAAATTAACACAAATTAGATTGATGAATATTAGAAAGAGATGAAGTTGAATATCCCCATGAGACATAAAATCAATAAGGTTATCTCCATTGATTCAGTTCAACTCGTATATTCAATTTTTGGACTAATTTTTTTAAGACTTTAGTCGTTTGACTGAATAATTAAACTACCCAAGTTTGAAAGTTATTGATAACATGTCCAAGTTGGAAAAAACAAGGCGAAAAAAAACTTTTCAAGGTTTTTTATTTCTTGAAAGATCTCACATTGCATTGTTTTCTTTACTCAAAGATTAGGTCTCTGTATATTTTAAAAATAAGAAAAAAATTAAAATAATTGTTTTGTAATAGTCTAAAAAATTGTTATTGTTTTAGACGTATTTAATTAAATAATATGATATTAATTTAAAATATGACACTTAGTTGGATTTAAGTCAACTTGGCTTTTTACAATATTCATGAAGGTGGCATTAATTTAAAATGAGCAGAATACAAATAGTGTTAAATATTCTTCTTATCCAGCAGGTTTTGGAGGTACGTTAAGGAATACCAAAAAATAGAATTTTTAAATATTTTCCTTTTTTTAATTTTTAGAATTAGAACTAAATTGAAAATTTTGTAAATGTTTAGAGCGAAATTTATTGAATTTTAGAATTTAAACTAAAATAACAAGTTTTGTAAACATTAGGGTGTAAATTTGTTGGATTTTTTAAGTTTAGGATCAAATTGATAGAATGTGTAAATATTAGAGGGCTAAATTTTTTATTAGGCCAATAAAAAAAGCTTATGTCAACTTTTCATCACTTATCTAACGACAACTAACGAGAGAATAACTAAAATATTTGATTTCAAAAAGTTGAGTGACTAAATTTATTAAAATTAATAGTTTAGTGATCAAGATAGAACTAAAGGCACAGTTGGGTGATTATTTTTGTTGTTTACCCGACTTGTTTAGGTATATCCAAAACCTTTGTATTTATGTTGTTGAGTTTTTCAAAAAGGAGATAAATTTCAAAATCACTCATGAACTTTGTTTTGATTTTATACAATTTTACATGTGAAATTTTGATTTGATTCAATTTTCATAAACAATTAACATTATTATCCACATAAGACCATTTTACGTTTATATATTACATATACAAAGAAATATATTTATCCAATACAAAAATAAATTGACGTATTTATTCTTTTTAAATGTATCCAATTGAATGAAAATAAAATTTTTTGTATACATTTGAACCATAGTCAAAGTTTAATGTGCATAATTTCACAAAATCAAAGTTCATATACTAAATTGCACATTTAATCAAACCTTATGTATACTTTTGATATTTATCCCTTTATTAAATAATATATGTAAAATTTTTGTTCAATCATTTCGTGTTGATGACAAAATATTAACCTAAGCTCAACATCAGTGAATGTGAATATAATAATAATAATAATAATAATAATAATAATAATTTTACGATTTAAAAAATATGAATCTATTGTAGTTTTTTGGTGTCTAAAAAACTTATGCTCTGTTTGGTTTCAAGAAAGAGATGTTATTTTCATTTTTGCTTAGGAAATAGAAAATACTATTAATTGAAAGTTTTAAAAATAAGTTTTGGAAAATGAAAATGAAAATATATGAAAATTAAAAAATAAAAAAAATTGTTTTCATTGTTTTAATTAAAAATGCTTTGTAAAAGTGAAAATGATAAAAATAATGGTTTTAACTTAAAATGGATTGATTGATTCTGTAACATCCCTACTGAGGATTGACCCGATTAAGCAACGAACAAGTAAAAAACAACAGAAGAAATTGAGAAATTGAACACATAAATTTAACATGAAAAAACCCCTCCAAAGAGGATATAAAAAGCCACGGGCAAATATTATTTTACTACAATGGAAAAAGAATGAAGAGTACAAAAGATGATGATAAAAACTAAACCACAAAAACCCAAAAACAAAAAACCCTCAAAACATAAACACAAAATTCTCTAAAAGTGTTATGAGTTCTAATACCTAATGGGTGTATTTTCTAAGGTTGTAAAAGAGCTTGTTTATAGGTTAAATTCATAACTCAAATAATAATAAAATACTCTAGACTAATCAGAATTTGATTGAAATAAATAAACAGAGTTTATCTCGATGATTATTTCTCAAATTTGACTGAAATAGGAGTCATACTTAACAACCCCATACTTGACCTGGACGTTAAGAACCAAATCTGGAGGTTTCATCAAACCATCAACCGAAAAACCAAACTTAATTATTTAAAGTTTAATAGTCGAAATCATTTATATAATTAAATCAACATAAAAACCCAAATTGTAATCTAAAATCCGAAATGCGCTTAATAGTATAAGTCCAGATAAAACATTAAATAAGAAATAAAGAGATAACTGAGCTCCTGCCACGCCGACCCACCTAAGTCTGTGGGTTACCTGAAATCCAGACAAACCAAATGAGCTTACAACTCAGTGTGTGTAACTTACATTCAATAATACTCAGTAATATACAAATGTAATTTCACTTTCCATAGATCAATCATTTCTCAGAGTTAGATACAGAAGTAGAAACAAAGAATACCATATACAAATGTAGAACATATCAGATACATATGCAGATTCCTACCCCCAACCGATACACCATCTCCGTCCAATGTGACACACCATATAGGGCATCAAGTACCCATCCATCCCTACACACGGTGTAGTGATTGTATGTCACGTTTCAGAATAATTACAGCCTAGCTGCCAGATTGGATTGCGATAAATCGCCAAAATTAGAAATATATGTGGTTCTGATACGGCCACGCCCCGAGCACACTCTTGGACCAGCTCCCTAAGCGTTGCTTGCCAACTTTTGCAAGCTGACTTAGTTCGATTCTAGCTCAATGGAGCTCAAATCAGCTCGATTCTAGCTCATTGAGCTCAATTTTATCCTTTTTAATTTTGTTTTAGTTCATTTTAGCTTGCGTCTATCTTATTTTTTCTGGAACAATTTCATGCTGGAATAATTTCATGTGTCTAGCTAAGTAGTTAATTTATTTCAGCTCATAAATAAATTATAATCTGGATATAATAATTGTAATGTTTAATGTGACTTAGTTTAATGCATGTTATTAATATGTCCTAGCTTAATACCGATTTTTAATGTGTCTTGGCTATTGCTAAAAATAAGTGTCTTAGTCATTGCTTGATTTTAATGTGTCTTAGTTTAGACAAATTAATTACATGTTCCAAATTAATTAGTTTAGTTGCTGCTAAATTTAATTATGTCTAAAACTAAATTAATTTGTTGAATTAGTTTGTGCAGCCACATACAATGGACGGCTTGAATGCAAGAGAGCTGCTGATTTAGTTCTCCCAAGCATTCTTTCGTGCAGACCAACAGCCAAGAGAGTTTTCACATTGCTGGAAATGCTTTTCACACTAGGGACCATTCGGTTTGGGCTTTCACACACAAAGGCTATTCAATTCCATCTGTTCACACTCAAAAACTCTTGATGAACCCCAAGTAGATTTTAATGAACTCCAAACTATTCAGCTAATCAAAGCAGCCCATTTAAGCTCACTAAAACCCTTTGGCCAAATCTAGCCTAGCTCCAGCCACTTCATTTAATTGTTCAGCTCAACAATTAACTTACTTCAATGAAAGCTGGTTGAAAACACCAAAAGGCAGCCCTTAGACGTCCCCAAGAGGCTAACTAGCTCCCATGCATCCCAATTAATTTCAGCTGCATGTAGACACTCTAGAAGCTGTCCAAAGACATTCCCAAGGCTGGAAAAGCTTCCTGGGATTTTCTTGAATTTTTCTGGAATTTTCAGCCCATTAAAAACTAAAATTAAGTGGCCATTTGGCTATCCAATTGTCTATTCGGCTAGCCTAGCTTTTGGCTATAAATACTTAGTTAATTTCAAGCTGTATAGGCTTTTGCTCCTTTGATTAATGTTTATAACATTTTGTGAGTTTTTCAACTCTCTTATTTCATTTTAGACTCAGCTTGACTTATCTAGCTTGCTAGTGGCGTCATACTATTTCTTTCCGAACTTATCAGTCATTCTGAGTGTGGCGTTCATCTTTATACCGATTGGTTCCTATCTCCATATAGATAGTGGGTCACGGTTTATCTATCCTTTATCCACCTTAAGCATCAATATAAGATTCGGGTCAATACTTTCATATAGTATTGGTTCTCTCTTGGACCTTAAGCCTAATGCTTCCATCCCTTTTATCTTTCAATTTACAATCCCTTGCTTAGCTGAAACCATATTTCCATCTTAAACCCATTCCATCCTTTTGAAACATCCACTTCCAAGTTATCCCATTTTCTTTGTTAAACCAAACCATATCCCTTAATTATCTTAAATTATCATATACCCCTTTGTTAAAAGCCTTACTTAGCCGATTTCAACCAATACTCTGTTCAAGAATGATACTTCTCCTTTTTAACGATTGGGCAAGATCTACGCCTCGAATCAAGTCACGAGGCGAGTTCGTATCAGGCTCAACCACCAGATTTGATAGATTATTAAACTGCTCACACTTCCTTCTTTTTACAGTCTCAATCCCGATGCAGATGCAATTTGACAGATCTCATATATAAGTATACAGTAATATAATTTCATATTATACTTATCTATTGATATCACATTAATTACCAAATCTCATAACAATGTGTGTATATATATATATATATATCAGAATAACAGATTAGTCAGTAACAGATTGTCATATAACAATTTCAATGTCTAATTCAGATTATACAGGCCCTACGGTAGGCCTACATTCGATTTGAACGACGATTAAGGCCATAGGAAAAAAATTTGATTTTGAAGTCACACACCCGTGTAGATTCACACGGCCGTGTGACTCAAAACAGTGAGTTACACGATCTGGCACACGACCTGACACACACTCGTGTGACTCACAAGCCCTCACATGGCCTGGGCACACACCCGTGTCCCTGGCTTGTGTGACCTTAAAGCCAAAATAGTAAGCTACACGACCTAGACACACGCCCGTGCCCTAGCCCGTATGACCCAAAAATCCAAACAGTGGGTTACACAGCCTGGACACATGCCCGTGTCTCTAACCTGTGTACTTCAAATTCGAAAATAATAAGTTACATGGCCTACCACGCGGCATACACACAACTGTGTGGCATTGGAAGCCATGTTTTCTGGAATTCAAAATTTACAGAAACTCGAGTTTTCATTACATACCTATTATATTTTCAAAGTAGAATGCAACAGCCCGTTTTTAATCAAATCAGAACAGTAGTTTTAGGACCACAAATTTGAAGTTAAAATATTTATTTTATTATTATTTTAATTTTTACAACATGATTGAATGATTGTGTGAAAGTTTCATTTAGAAATTTTATCGTTTGATTAGTCAATTTGACAAAAAGGACTAAATCGCGTAAAATGCAAAATTAGTGTTCTATTAGATAAAGGTATCTAATAGCTATGAAATCTTAAATTAAAGGTCCTTATGTGATTATTAGCCCATTTTTAGAGATAGTGGGTGATAGTGGTTTGGTGTTTGTGTAATTATTAAATTTTATAAAGGTTATTTTAGTAAGATGGTAATTAAAGTTATAATAATTAAAATAAAACCAAAATTTTTGTTCATCTTCTTGCTATTGCCAAAAATTCAAGAATAAAAAAAAAAATTTTAGGGCTTTGAACATTCGATCACTTCTCTTTGAGCATGTAAGTTCGTTTTTGTCCCATTTTTAATGATTTCTATGTTTTTGAGATCGTTGCAACTAGGTCTAGCTAGCCCAGGGAGTATTTTACAAAAATGTTAAAGATTTTGAATGATTCCATTGATGAATACATGTGTGTTTTGATTTTGATGATAGATTATGAATGTTGATTGTGAATTATACAAGTTTTATAAAGTGATTTTTAGTGAAAATGCAAATTAGGGATTAAATTGTGAAATGTGGAAAATTTATGGTTAAAATGTGAAATAAATGAAAAATATGGGCTTGTAGGGGCATAATAGTAATTTTGCTAGCATGGGTTATGGTTGAATTGCATTAATTTGTGTTTTTATGAAAGAAGGACTAAATTGTAAAAGATGTGAAATATTAGGGGCAAAAGTGTAAAAATGCATTAAAGTGAATTTTTGACTAAATTGAATAGAGAGATACTTAAATAAGTTAATTTTGATTATATTTAGATCAAGAAAGATGAAATACAGACTTAGATTGGGGAAAGAACAAAGCTACGGAATAGTTCACTCGTTTCGCCGTTTTAGCATCCGAGGTAAGTTCGTATGTTAAAAGCATTGTTATAATTATGTTTTAAATGCTTTGATATTGCATAAACTATGAATACGAGACTAAAGACACGTTCGACAATGATTCGACGATGATTAGGCATTTGTAATCCTGGTTGAACATTAGGAATAGATTTAGATACTAGTGACATGTCATTAGGGATTGTTATGATTATGTGATCCGGGTGCTGGTCCTGTACGTTCTACCGGTGGCTGAGTATATTGGCACGTGTTGCAGATACTTGACAGCTTGTGTGAGCAGCACCGTGTAGCTACATCTTGACTGAAAGCTTGTGTGAGCAGGCCCGTTGATAGCTCTAGTGTGAGCAGCATATGTGATACATTGAGTTGGCTTCGGGCCATGATATTGGCACTTAGTGTGTGAGATTCCCGAGTATTTAATAGTATTCCAAATGGTTCTACGGGTAAATTAAAGACGTGATTGTGTATGAGATTGATACAAGATGGTATAAGTATGTACATGAACCGTATAAGCTTAAATCGAAGAAGTTGTGAAGTTCATATATAATATTATGATTGAAAATGTGAAAGGTTTGTTAGTTACATGAATTACATGTTGATATGTTCAAATTGATGATTTGTATATTCATGTTAAGATTGAATTTATTTCATACGAGTTACTGAGCTATAAAGCTTACTTTGTTTATTTTTCCATGTTTTATAGTAATTTCAAAGCTAGCTCGGATTCAAGAATCTTTGGAGACTTCATCCCACTATCAATCTATCAATTTGTTACTTTTGAATCTATGTTTTGGAATATATGGCATGTATAGGGATTTTGGTCATTTTGGTATATTTGGTAATGTGTTGTGCTATTTGAAATGGCTTGTAAATGTCTATGTTTTGGTTTGTATATATATAGCCATGTAAATTGGTTTATATAGATGACTTTGATGATGTATATATATGTGCAAATGGCCTTTGATGTGTGGTTTATAATTGTCTTATGAATAGCTTATTGAGATTTAGTATTGAAGGTGATAATGGATCGATATTGAGGATATATTAGCATGTTATGTATAGGTAAAATATTGCATACGTTAAGTGAATTATTTAAATGGCTTTGGTTGTGATTTTGGCATATATTCAAAATGGTCAATTGGTGTTTATAAGCTTTGTGGTTGATGATAATGAAATAGCATGATTTTGGACTTGTATATGGTTGGCTTGAATGAATATTTATGCCTTATGTTGGTGCCAAAGGATGAGGTGTAGGTACATGCAAGATAGGGTGGCAAAATGGATTGGTAAATAGCCTATTTTTGTCCACACGGATAGAGACACAGGTGTGTGTCTTAGCTATGTGCGATACATGGTCATGTACAAGGCCGTGTGTCCCTGGTGTCGAAATTAAAAACAAGTCAGTATGCTCCAGACGGCCTCATACACGGGCGTGTGACTTGGCCGTGTGGCATAAGTTAGTATACCGTACAGGTTTGGCACGGCCTAGCACACGGCCTAACACACAGGCGTGTATGGCCATTTTTAGGGTACACGGGCGTGTGTGTTGGCCGTGTGACCCAGGTCAGAGAGTTACACGGGGTTGGACACGGGCTGGGACATAGCCATGTGATCCCATTTCAAATGTCTACATGGCCTGTGACACGGGCGTGTCTGCTGGCCATGTGAGACATACGGCCAGGCCACACGGGTATGTGTCCCCTGTTTTGAGGAAAATTTCGTAAGTGTTTTAAGATTTTCTAAAGTTATCGGTTTAGTTCCAAACCATTTCCAATGCATGTTTAAGGCTTCGTAGGCTTGTATTAGGGACTTTTTGATTGAGATTGATTGATAATTGCATGAAATGTGAAAATGTATGCAAAGTGAATGTTTAATTGTTTTATAAGTCTTATAATGCTCCGTAACCCTATTTCGGTGTTGAATACGGGTGAGGAGTGTTACATAGAAACAATGCAAAAGAATCTCAAAACCTAAAACGACCAACCAATAACCAATTAATATCTTAATCAACCAATTTCACACAATTTAACGCTGAACTAACTATGTCGAAAACTTTGACACAAAACCTATAAATAAAACCAACGCTTACCGATAAATCAACAATAACTACTCGAATTAGCCCATTGGAGATCGCTACCTTCGATATCTATGCCTAAAAAAGAAGCCAAACAATCGCTTAATAGAGAATTCAAACAAATCAAGCTGAAACCAACTTTGATAGAAACGAATGAAAATAGATGTTTAACGGGAATTCTACAATAAAAATCACACAATTAACCTTTCAATCAACAAACAATGAAATGCACACTTGCCCAACCACATAGCAGCAAAATTTAATAGCAACTTTAGCAATTAAGAAAACAAAAAAAAGAAAAAGAAAAAGGAAAGGAAAGGAGAAGAAGAAAATCAAATAAAAGAAAAGACAAACTAACGTAAAAGAAGAAAAATTAAAGTTCAGGAAACCAGTTTTCTTTTTTAAAACAAAACTCATTACGCAGAGTAGCAAAAACATATCCCCATTTCGCTTATACAGAGACTCGAACACAAGACCAAGAAGTATATAGAAACTTAACCATCAAACCAACAGGCTCATTCTTGACACAGATTAACATAGAAATAAACTTAAGTCAAAAGTTCAAGGATAAAGTTCAAGTCAAACAAAATAACAAAATTTCCAAAAGTGAGATTTGAACCTCTAATCTCCAACACTCAAACAGAGCACTTAGCTATAGATATAGAGATTTAATTATATCAAAATTTAACAAACAACACTCAAATTTTTGGGGTATTACAAATTCAAGCCAATATAAAAACAAAAAATATTTTTTATGCAGTTTTCAAATATTAAATTTGATACCCTAGTTCGAATCCAGATAATGTAAAAAAAATGTAACGATCAAGTTTCCAGTGGTATTAGAAATTGTGATTTTGGGATCTCATTTCCATAAATCAAGTCTGTAAATATTAAATATGGATATTTATGAAGTTATTATATAGGCGAATTAAAATTTGGTTAGTCAATTTAGCAAAAATTGTGGTTAATTACGATCCAGAAACTAAATTGTAAAAGTTCAATCGCTATAGATTTTTAATTAGAAAATGGTTTTGGGGACTTAAATTGCAATTAGCTAAAGGTTCAAAACAAAAATTAGACCATGCATAAGTAAGAATTAGTGGACGATAATGATGTAAGTTGATTAATTAAGGAAATTATGATTAATTAAGGTGAAAACATGATTAATTAAACTAATCAATTATTAATCCTAGTATAAAAGTAAAATTGGTGAATGGAGAGACGATATATCATCTTCTCCAACTAACCAAAAAAAGAAATTAGCGATGGAAGACGTCATTTTAAGGTTCATACTATTCGACCTTTAATTCAAGTAAGTCCCTAGCCATTTTTCTTTGATTTTTATAGAAATTGAATCATAGAAACTTGATTTAGCTAGCCTATGTACTAATTTGTAAAACTGTTAAAGCTTTAGAAAGTTACCATTGTTGAGAATTAGCCCATGACTAAATTGTAAAGCCTAATATCTAGTTTCGTACATTAGGAACTGATTGTAAAATTGTCATAAATTTTAGCAGAAATAGAAAATAGGAGGCCCCTAATGAGTAATCGTGAAATCGGATTTCAATCTGAAGCTTTAGATTATAAGTTATGTTATCCTGAGTTTAGGGAATAAATTGAATAATTTGTAAAATATTCTTGATATTGTGATTGATTTTGATTTATAGGAATTTGATTATATTATATGTTTTGTGAATTTATTTAGCTAATGTTAACACGGAACCATCGAAAGGGAAAGAAAAATTAAAAGTCATCGATAAGTAGCTTGAAAATTTGGTTTGTATTTATATGATTTGAGACCAATTTAATTACTATACAATCATGCTATTTTTCATTATATAATATTGAGGTGAGTTGTTATTTGATTTCTAAATTGAACTGCTGAATATCGAGACAATGACTAAATTGAATAGAATAGAAAATTTTATGAATTAGTTTATATATGATAATTAGTATCAAATTGAGTTGAAATATGTTGTATTATATGATGAATTTATGGTTGAATGAATATGATAAATTATGAATTGAACCACACATAATGAGTAAAAAATTTTGGTTACCCTATTAGTTGTTCGGACAGTCAGATATAGTTGGCATGCCATAAGGTCATATTATTGATTGAAACCCATTGTTGTTGGGAAACTAGGGTGACAAGATAATCAGAATGTGAAAACCATCAATTTCGGGCAACCCGTAGTGGTAGTATGTACATGTATAGCATCATTATTATCGAACAACAAGGGGTGACGAATCAGCGTATCCGTTTTGAGTCTGTGTCTGGTTAATAGGGTTATAAAAATATGAATAGACTAAATGGTATGTGAAATGGTAAATGAAATTGAAATGGGATATGTGACGGAATGCAAAAGAGTAAAAAACGAGCTCTAAGGGTTGAATGAGAATGAATGATCCAATAGGCTCGGAAATAGTTGAAAAGCATGTACAAATTTGAATATGTGTATGAAAATGATAAGGTTATGCTATTATTTGATGGGTTATTTAGAAAAGAAATGGTACCTTAATTTTTGAATAGCATGAATGGTATGTTTTGTTACTTATGTGATGAATTGAAGTATAAAATGAATAGAAGATCGTTATGTGATAATGGTAGCTTTGACATGAATTGGTATATGAATTGGTGTGTAAGATTGGTTACATGCATGACTATATGTAATGAAAGGATTTGACGGTTAGGTTTTGAATAGAATATGTGCATATGTATAAGCTTGTGTTATGTGGCTTGAATCATGGAAATATCACTAAATGTATTTGCTCAACTTACGTTTGTTTTCTCCATGTGTAGGTATAGTAGATTCCCAGAAGTTCGAGCAATAGTTCTTGTTGCACACATGTTAAAGTAATAAGCAGTGATGTAAAATATTTATTTAAATCAAAAGATAGAACCAGAACAATATAGATATATATAATCTAAAAATTTAAAATTGGAAATAAAATCTAGATCGAAATTTTATACTCGAAGGTATGCAGAAAAAATCGGCTGGTAGTTGAGGCCTGTTTTTACAATTTCCTTAAGACAGATTCGGCTGCTCCTTTAGTGTTGGAGAAATGTTGGCCGACTATCTCTTAGGATACAGCAACGAGATGAGCACGACAGTAGCACTACTGTAGTGATCAAATAATTGTAGTCTTGCCTTTCTCTATCACCAAAAATAGGGTTCTTAAAATTAGTGCAGGAAAAATAGAGAAAAAATTATTGTATCTCTTTCATGCAGATTATTTCGGTTTTAAATAAAATTCAAAATGAAAGAAATTTTGGAAATTTTGACTAATGGAGCCAATAAAGCCCGTGAATTAAGGAGCCATTAAACTTTAATATTTATCCTTTTAATTCCAAACAAATAAACTCTGTTGAGGAAAAATAAAATTATGTATTGGGCTAAAATATCCGTAGGCCTAGACGGGCCCACTAGTCCAGACATTTCGTATCACCCACGTCCTGCGGGTACACCCCTAACCCTGGTGGGTTTGGATTTGCATCTCCTCTGGGCGCAAGGGAGAGCATTAGTTTAGTCATTCAATAATCACCAAGTTGGTTCATATATATAAACGTATTCCACACTTGATATCTAACCAATGTGGGACTAAGCTTTCTATTTTCCTCAACATAATTCACAAGTGGCTTACCTTGAGCATCAATTTCTCATTCATCACTCAACCATTTTGAGCATATAATATACCGTTTTAAAGGTCTCATGGGGTAGAATATAAAACCATAATTTTATGATTCAAATCTCCACCTTTACTAATCGAGAATAGGCCTCAAAGCTTCCAAAAATCTATTTTATTTTCCAACAATCTCCCACATGAATGAAAATTGATAGTTTTAATGAAAAACATTGACTCAACGTGGTGATAGAATCTACGATCAATAGATGCATAGGATAGGTAGGCATCAACCCTTGAACCTTCCCTTGTGAAAGTATATTTATTTTACTAGCAACAAGTAGACGCGATGTCCTTAAACTGTTCTGCTGTTTGTGTAAACGATGATATACCTCACACAACTACCTTCCTGGCAATGTTTTTGTAACGCCTCAAATTTTATGTTTTTGCTTCTGCTACTAATTGACATAACTGTGTATTTGCTCCAGTGGTTAAGTGTTTTGGGAGTGTTGAAAGGTCCCAAGTTCAAGCTTGACATTTGGCAAATTTTTAGAATTTTCCTGAATAAAGCCACGCTCTTGTTCAGTAGGTTTTTAGTTGATTGTTGTTAAAATATATCAGAATGGGCCTGCTGGTCTGGTGGTTATGTGGAGTGTGGATATGTTGGAGGTCTGGTGTTTGAGTCTCCACATAAGCAAGGGTTTCTTTTTGCGGTGTACGTCGGTTAGGAGTTTGTAGTGAGAAAGATTCTGAGTGGTTGAGTGTAGTGGGGATATGGGGAGAAAAATAAGGAATTGGGGAGTTGTTGAGATACCCTAGGTTGCAAATTTCGGCTCTTCCCTCCCACTCTTCGAATTTTTCTGACATTTTTCCCGTCTATTCTTCTGTGATTTCCTGCCAAATATCTCTCTATTTCTCTTTTTGCTGCTGAACCTGCGCTGAATTTTAGCCTTTCTACCTTGTTTTCCTCTCAATCCACCTTTTCCTTTAATCCCGTTACTTTTTCAGATTCCGCACGTTTTTCCTTCGATAATAGTAAGTGATTTTAGCATTTTGTTAATTCGTTTTTGTTAAGGTATTGATTGGAATCTTGTGGAAACTATTTTGGCAGCTGTGAATCAGGAAGAAAGGGGTTCACTCCGCACGAAACCGTAATCAGAATCGTTGGGGCTATAGAGTAAGTGCTATTTTAGTTGTGGGTTCTGTAGGTTCGTGTTTAATTGTGTATTGAAACAGTTTCTAAGCGTTAATTTGATGATTTTTAGGTTCTGGAGTGCTCGTGGTTGCTTTAAAATCGAATTGAAAGTAGGTGTGTACCCGAAAACATAAAAAATAAGAATCGGCGAAAGCCAAAAAATGAAACTGTCAATGCCACACAGGCATGTGGGCCCACACAGGTGAACCACACGGGCATGTAGAATTCTGGGCCAGGCCGTGTGATCCACATGGTCAAGGCCAATTCGTGTGGGCCCACACGGGCAAGCCACATAGGCGTGTGCGCCCATTTTTCTGAAATGATCTGTAAGGTTCCACGAGTCGCCCAAGTCAACTATGGACCTACCGTAGAGTCGGTAAGCGATACTTAGACCCCTCATTGAGTATTCTGATTGTCTGATTTCTGTATCGAGCATGAACTGAGGTATCTGAACTGAATGTATGATCTGATAAATTGCATATTAGCATGACATTTTTGTATGTTGCATTGCATTGGGGTTGGAATGATGTTATTGGGAGGAAATATTCTAAAAGGCTCTTAAGCCTGATATCTGACAGCTTAGCTGCAATTGTCTGATTATGTACCACATCTCAGTACGGTATGGTGTGTAGGGTTGTGTGGGTTGATTATATCCCCACATTGTGTGTAGGGCTGGACGGAGATGGTGTGTAGAGGCTGGTGGGTAGGATTCTAATATTCTAATCTGCATTCTATATCTGAATGGGCTAAGACCCGAATTGATTCTGTGATGGGCTCAGGCCCCAGACTGTATTCTGATGTATGTTGGTATGCATGCTTTATCTATGGGGTTTACACACTGAGTTGCGAAACTCACCATTTTTTGTTTAATCTGTTCAGGTTATCCCCAATATTAGTGGCTCGGTGTAGCGAAGGACGATGGTGGCCACACGTAATCTCTTTAGACTATTTTCGTTGGTTTTTTTTTATTTTGGATTACTTATTTATTTGGGGTTTTGTTAAAATTTTTGGACTTTGAACTTTTTGGCCTTTTTAATTTCGACTTTTGAGCTGTTGATGATTTTATTACTGATAAGCACGACAAAAATCCAGTTTTCTCTAAAGAAAATAGTTTTCCTAAAATAGAAGATTTCCTAAAGCTTCCGCATAAAAGAGATATGTTTTAAAGCAAGTCAGTGAGACACATTTTTTGGACTAACTAAAGGATAATAACTGAAACAGTTTTAATGCATCGATGCATTTTCAAAAACACTCTTATGTGACATCGCCAGATTCGACCATAATGTCTAGGCCGAGTTTGGGGTGTTACAGTTTTAGTTCTCATGGGTATGTTCAGATGGCCATGAACATCTCTTGGTTCTGTAAGAGTTTGAGATAACTATGCTCCAGTAGTCTCCTCGAAGCGATCCTACTTCACTCTCACATAGGTGACTTATGTTGCTCAGCTCACTGAAACACATAACCATCGTTAAAAGCATTGCTTAACCTATCCCACTTTTAATCACTATTTATGTCATAGGAACAAACTTAGGATAAGACCACTCACAGTAACCTCACAAGGTCTATGCAAGTAGGTTGTCCCTTTGAACCTAGATATTGGGATCTCCAATCAACTAGGTTGGGTTTTCCTTCACATAATACTTTTAATTTTCATAGGCTTTAGTCCCATTCCTTTTGATGTTTTATCAACCTGGTCTCGATTTAAGCCTTTAGTTAGCGGATCCGCAATGTTATCTTTTGATTTTACAAAATCAATAGAGATAACTCCATTTGAGATCAGTTGTCTAACAGTATTGTGTCGACGATGCATACGTCTCGACTTACCATTATACATTACATTCTGTGCTCTACCTATTGTTGCTTGGTTATCACAATATATGCATATTGTGGGCACAGGCTTTGGCCAGTCAGGAATATCCTTTAAGAAGTTTCAAAGCCATTCAGTCTCTTCTCTAGATTTTTCTAGAGCTACAAACTCAGATTCTATTGTGGATCTGTTTATAATTGTTTGTATTGAGGATTTTCATGACACATGTCTCCTCCCAATGTAAAAACATATCCACTTGTGCCTTTGGTATCTTGAATACTAGATATCCAACTGGCATAGGAGAATCCTTATAAAATAGCAGGATCTACAGTCTGTAGTCCCGAGTATATCTGAGCTATCATAGTACTTTCACAATTAATTTCTAGTTGTTTTCCCCTAGATTCCTTGTGAATTTTCTTAAACTGCTCACAGTGAAAACAATATCTGGTCTAGTACAGCTCAAAAGGTATATTAGACTGTCCATGACCCTTGCATATTCCACTTGGTCAACACTTTCACCTTTGTTTTTGCATAGATGTTGGCTTGTATCTATTGAAGTTCTGGTTATACTAGAATCATCCTTGCTAAATCTCCCAAGATTCTTGTTCACATAATGTAACTGAGTCAATATGAGAACTTCAGATGACCTCTTGATTTGGATTCCTAAAATCACATCAGCTAGTCCCATATCTTTCATGTTAAAATTTGAATTTAACATGTCTTTGTTACGTTTTTACCATTTCATTGTTACTTCCAACAATGAGTATGTCATAACATATAATCATAGGATTATATATCCAATGTCGGTAGTTTAGACATACACATATTTATCACACTCATTAATCTTAAAGTCATTTGTGATCATGACATTATCAAACTTTTCATGCCATTGCTTTGGTGCTTGCTTAAGTCTATACAAAGGCTTCACCAATTTACAAACTTTCCTTTCTTGTCCTGGAACTATATGACCCTTAGGTTGTTCCATGTAAATCTCTTCATCAGGATCTCTATTTAGGAAATTTGTTTTAACATCCATTTGATGTACTTCTAAATTTCGTAAGGCGACAATTGACATAATTGTCCTTATAGAAATTATCCTGGATACTAGAGAAAAAATATCAAAGTAGTCAAGGCCTTCTTTTTGTCTATAACCTTTTATAACCAATTTAGCCTTGTACTTATAAATTGTTCCATCTGCTTTCATTTTTCATTTGAAAATCCACTTAGAATTTAATGGTTTAGTTCTTGGAGAAAGATCCACTAATTCCCATGTATGATTTTGCATGATGGAGTCAATTTCACTTTTAATAGCATCTTTCCATAAAATTTTTTCAGATGACCGTACAACATCATTATATGTTTACAGTTTGGCTCTCGCATAAAGGTTAGAAAATTCGATCCAAAATATTTTTCCACCCTTGCTCGTTTACTCTTTGGCTCTATCTCAGTTTCAACCTCTTGTTGAATGTCTTGACTATTTCCATCAATAGTCTTTGAAGTTCGTTTCATTGAATTTGAATAAACTTTCTTAGTTTTACAAGGGAAGATCTTTTCAAAGAATGAGACATTCTTTGATTCCGATATAGTATTCTTGTGAATGTTAGGATTCTTTGATTCATACACAAGAAACCGATATGCATTGCTATGATCTGTATAGCCAATGAAAATACAATCCACCATTTTAGGACCTATCTTGATTTGCTTTGGCAATAGAGTCATTACCTTTGCAAGACACCCCCACACTTTCAAGTAATAAAATATTTTGTGCAATCATCAATGAGGGTAATAAAATATTTATTCCATCCTCTAGTTTGAACAAACTTTAAGTGACAAACATTGCTATGTATTAGATAAAGTGGTTCTGTACTTTTTTAATAGTTTGAAATGAAGATCTTGTTAATTTTTCCTCAACACAAGTTTCACATTTGTGATTATAATTAATGTGAAATGAAGGAATGTACTATAAATTAATTAATCTACGTAAAGTATCATAATTAACATGTTTGATCCTACCATGCCATAAATTAAATGACTCAATCATATAAATAGAAGAAGAAGCGACATTCTTATTCATTGTTTTTGCTTTTACAGAGATTGCATTAAGTTTCCACATATCATTTAATACATATCCCGTTCCCACAAACATTGCCTCTTTAGAAAAAATTAGCTTTTGGGATTCAAACACCGTCCTTGCGTATGTCAGGCGCATACAACACATTTTGAAGCTTGAGTTCTTTGTTAGAAGTCATCTTTAAGACCACAGTACCCTTCCCCTTGATATTGGAAGTCGTAACATTGCCCATGTAGAGCTTCTCTCCTTTGTCACAAGGCACTAACTCAGAGAAAGAGGCTTTTTCGCAACAAATATGACGTGTGGCACCAGTATCAAGCCACCATTCTCTTGGATTTGAGTCAACCATGTTGACTTTAGAAATCACAGCACATAAGTCCATATCAAAAACTTCCTTGGAAATTTCTTCCACAACATTAGCCTGATTAGCTCTAACTTTCTTTGGAAGCCTAAATTCAGATGACTTGTGCCTTATCTTGTTGCAATTGAAGCATTTCCCTTTACTTTTTTAAAATGCCACATTTTGGTCCTAATTTAGAGTCATTCTAAGGTTGTTTTCCCTTCTTGAAGTTCTTATTGACTTCTACCACGTTTACCTTAGCATCATTGAAATTTGCTGCTTTGTTAAGGTTTTTGCCAGTACCTCTATTGTCTTCTTCAATTTGAAGTTTGACAATCAGGTCCTCCATTAACATTTCCTTTCTTTTATGCTTTAGGTAGTTCTTGAAGTCATTCCAACCTGGAGGTAACTTCTTAATAATGGTTGCCACTTGGAAGGATTCACTTATGACCATCCCTTCGATAAGAATTCCATGAATGATCAGTTGAAGTTCTTGCACTTGATTCACAACTAGTTTAGAATCAGCCATTACAAAATTCAAAAATTTGGCAACTAAAAAATTTTTAGCTCCAACATATTCGGTTTTGTATTTATGGTCCAATAATGTACATAATTAATTAGTAGTCTTCTTGACACAGTATACTTTGTACAATGCATCCGGCAAACTATTCAAGATGTAATTTTGGTAAAGGAAATTAGAATGCTTTCAAGCTTCAACAACAGTGAATGCAATAACATCATCTACTTCACCCTCTTTAATAGTAGGAGGGTCATCTTTCAAAAATTTGACCAAGTTCAACATGGTCAAATAGAAAAACATCTTTTTGTTGCCATGTCTTGAAATTCTATCCAGAGAATTTCGCAGGCTTTTCATTGTAGCTTACAGCCACCGGCAATATTAAGTTTTGATTCAAAGCCTGAGTTGGAACCAACACTCCAGACTGCGAATTGGGTGAATTGGTGGGAGTTTCTATTTTTTCTATTAAGATTTCAGAAAAAGAACCAGAATTAGTAATAATAATAAACAAAAAAAATAATTTTCAGTTTATACTACCTTTTGATATTGTTAAACGACAAAATTTAGTTAGGAACTAAAAATTTTGAAACAAACAAAATAAACAATTTCTATTAACAGGATTGTTACTCTCAAATGATTACCATTAACAACAGAAATCGAATAAATTCTATTGAATGGTAGGAAAAGAATCCTGAAACAGGATTATTCAATTGATTTCTGTTTGAAACAAAAAAAATTGAACAAATCCTGTTAAACGGGAGGAATAAAATCCTGAAACATAATTGTTCAATTGATTTCTGTTTACAAACAAAATACAATTTCAAGTCAATGTCCTGTTCATCTTGTATTAGAAAGTGTTAAAGAAATTTGTCTTAAGATTGTTGCACACAAGTTAGAAAGTGTTAAAGAAATTTGTCTTAAGATTGTTGCACACAAGTTAGAGTAATGAACAGTAATGTAAAATATTTATTTAAATCATAATATCAAATCATAACAATGTACATATATATATAATATGAAAAATAGAAATTGAAAATAAAAACTAGATCGAAATTTTATACTCGAAGGTATGTAGAAAAAATCGACTAGTAGTTGAGGCCCGTTTTCACAGTTTTCTTAAGACAGATTCGGCCACTCCTTTGGTGTTGGAGAAACGTTGGTCGACTGTCTTCTGGGATACAACAACGAGATGAGCATGATAGTAGCATGACTGCAGTGATCAAATAACTATAGACTTACTTTCCTCTATCACCGAAAATGGGGTTTTTGAAATTATTGCAGGAAAAACAGCGAAAAAATTATTGTCTCTCTTTCTTGCAGATTATTTTGATTTTAAATAAAATTCAAAATGAAAGAACTTTTAGAAATTTTGATTAATGGAGCCAATAACGTCTGAATTAAAGGAGCCATTAACCTTTAATATTTGTCCTTTTAATTCCAAACATATAAACTCTATCGAGGAAAAATAAAATTATGTATTGGGCTAAAATATCTGCAGGCCTAGAAAGGCCCACCAGTCCAGACATTTCGCGTCGACCACGTCATGCGGGTGCGCTCCCAACCCCGGCGGGTTTGGATTTGCACCCCCTTTGCGTGCGAGAGAGAGCATTGGTTTAGTCATTCAATAATCACCAAGTTGGTTCATATATATAAACATATTCCACACTTGGTCTAACCAATGTGGGACTAAGATTTCCATTTTTCTCAACATAATTCACAAGTGGCTTACTTTGAGAATCAATTTTCCATTCATCACTCAACCATTTTGAGCATATGATATACCGTTGTAAAGGTCTCATGGGGTAGAATATAAAACCATAATTTTATGATTAAAATCTCCACCTTTACTAATCAAGAATATGCCTCAAAGCTTCCAAAAATATATATTTTCTAACAGTTCTAGCATCTCAGAAGCAATCCTCTTTTTTGTTTTAAGAGTGGCATGTACCTAATTAGAGTAAGTTTTGGTATAATAATATGTTTTGGTGAACTTTTGAACTAGAAATTTTTATATATATAATTGGACATATGAATGTGATAGATAATTGAGTTTAATATATGGTTGAAATGTATAATGTTGTTATGATCATAGCTTAAATGATTAAGTATATAGTTTAAAGGTTTGATTGATTTGAACTAGGTAATATAGCCTTGGTACACCATTGATCAAGGTGTTTTTTGTTCATGTTTGAATAATAAGGATTGCATGATTTGGCTGAAAGTATGGTATGAATGTGTATATTAGTTGATTGGAAATTTCATGTTGATGTTTCAGTTAGCAATTTGCAAAAACAGTCTATCACATCACGACGAGATCAAGTTACCATGCCACATGTGACATTGAGTATTGGTTTGCTGCAATGAGACTAAGTCAGTATGTTGTGTCACGATGAGGAACCCCTGACATCGCTACGTCAACTTGAAGTTTTGTAAATATTACAGTTTAGTCCTAATTGAATCTTAGGTTAGCATTAGAGATTTTGTAAGCTCGTATATGGCCCGAAAATGAATATAAATCATTTTATATACTTAATTTGCTTGCGATTGGATGTTTAATGATGTGAATTGGATTATAAATTGTTCGTAAATGCTCTAGCAACAAATGTGACACCTTATAGTTTAGATCCGGTGCTTGGGTCAGGTATGAATTGTGACAAAATATTTTATTTATCATGTTTATATTATAGAAAAATATTTACCAAACATGTTTTTGTTATTGAAACTAATTTTTTATTTTTATGGATCAAATTTATTTCTCAAAATCTTTTTAAAAGAATAAAGAGTGAAAATTGTTTTCTAAAAATGAAAATATTTTCAAAAACCAAATGAGCGTAAGTTCTACTTGGTTTCAAAAAATATAGACCATTTTCATTTTCTTAGAAAATGGAATACACCAAAGAGAACATGTTTGGTTGAAAATTTTAAAAATAATTTTTAGAAAATAAAAATAAAAAAGAAAATATGTAAAAATTAGAAAATAATGAAAAATTATTTTTATTGTTTTCACTAAAAATATTTTGTAAAAGTGAAAATGATGAGAACTGTTATGAATATTTTATTAAGTAGATGTCCATCTTGATAATGATAAAGTTTTGATGTACTTTAAATTCTAATAGTTATTAGAATTAGATCTCTACTTCTTTTATACTTCTTATGCCTATAAATAGAGACTCTGATGAAGCATTGTAATCATCCATTTTTATCAATAAAATACATTCTCTATTGCTTTCATATTTTCTTTGTTCTTTATTCTCTCCATCTCTCTTTATTTTATAACACGCTATTAACATGATTTTCAAATTTTTTTTCTAAACCCACCTCGTTCTTATTTTTCATTTGATACCCCCTAAAAAATTTTGAAACCCATACCTCAATTGCTTTCCATCCTTTTCTAATCTCCCGTTGAAGTACTTTCATTATTTTTCTAACCTAGCATTCAAATTGGTTGCTTAACTACCCAAAATTGATGAAAAAGGGGGGTTCAAACTTGTGCAACGATTTGCTTAAAGTTCTTGGGAAGAATCAAATTTAATTTCACTATCGACTTAAGGTAATCCTAAATTTTACCTCACAAATTATTTTATGTTATTTCCTATTTTTTTCTTAAATACATTATTATAATTACATTTGACAAATAATATGATTACTAATATTTTTTTAGTGTTTTTAGTGATTGTAATGTCAAATCTTGCCAAACTCGAATTTGCCACCCTAGACATCTCAGGCAAAAATTATTTGTCATGGGTATTAGATGCTGAAATTCACCCAAATGCTAAAGGTCTACGGAATACTATAGTAGCAAATAAAGAAACATCTAACCAAGACAAGGCAAAAGCAATGATTTTCATCCGTCATCATCTACATGAATGATTAAAAGTGGAATCTCACTATGAAAGACCCTTTTGAGTTTTGGAAAAATTTGAAAGAACGATTTGACCTTTGGAAAACGGTGATCCTCCCTAAAGCTCATTATGATTGGATGCACTTATAGTTGCAAGATTTTAAGACTGTAAGTGAATATAATTCAGAACTTTTCAAAATTAGTTCTCAACTGAAATTATGTGGAGAGAACATCACATGCTACTAATGTGCTCCTGCAGCAGCAATACTGTGAAAAAGGTTTTAAAAAAATTTCTGAATTGATTTCATATCTTTTAATGGCTGAACAAAATAATGAGTTGTTGATGAAAAACCATGGAATTCATCCCACTGGTACTGCACCACTCCCTGAAGTGAATGTTGCAGTACACAATAAATATGAAAATGAAAAATATAAAGGTCGCAGTTGTAGTTATGGTCATGGACGTAGTGGGGGACGTGGTCGAGGACATACTAGTAACCACTATCATGGTGTTCATAATAGTGACATTTCTAACCATGAGAAAAAGAATAGCAATAAAGGATAAGAAAGATGTGGTCAAAATAATCCTTCAAAGGTTATTGAGAATTTATGTTACCGATGTGGCATTAGAGGGCATTGGGCACGTACCTGTCATACGCCTAAACATTTAGTGAAACTTTATCAAGTATCTATTAAAGGGAAGAAAAATAATATTGAGACAAATTTTATATCCAAAAATGATGAAATGGAGGCAAAAAAGGAGGGTGATGTAATTCATGGCCTCAATGATATAACTCACCTTAATATGACAGATTTCTTTGAGAATCATTAGAAAAGTTGGTGTTATTTTAGCATTTTATGTTATTTTTAAGTATGTTTCATTTTCTTGCATAAAGAATAGGTTGGTGTTATTTTGACATGTTTACTTATTTATTTGAGATGACAAAAAAAGCATGTTTATTTATTTTGCAAGTTATACATATTTAATAAATATTTGCAACGTTTCTAATGTTATATTTTATTTTATTTATGAAGAATATGAATGATCAACAAAATTTTGTTGGATCCAAAATCAATGGAGACATATGTCTTGCTGATAGTGCTACAACACATACGATACTCAAAGAGAAAAAATATTTTTCTCATTTAACAATAAGTAATGCTCATATTAATACAATCTCGGGTAGTTCAAAACTTATTGAAGGCTCCATAAGAGCAATTATATGATTGCCTAAAGGTACAAAATTTGTCATTGATGATGCTTTATTTTCCACTAAATCTTAAAGAAATTTATTGAGTTTTAAAGATATTCGTATTAATGGATATCATATTGAGACTATGGATGAAATTTTTTTTGAATATCTATATATTACAAATGTTGAATGTGGAAAGAAATATGTTTTGGAAAGACTACTTGCTTTTTCATCAGGTTTATATTGTACACATATTAGTGCAATTGAGACACATGTTACTACAAACTAGAAGTTTGTAGAACCACATACTTTTACTATTTGGCATGACCGATTAGGCCATCCCAGATCTATTAAAAATAATTGAGAATTCAATTAGGCACCCATTAATGAACCAGAAGATTCTTGAATTCAAATATTTCTCTTGTGATGCTTCTTTTCAAGGTAAACTGATTATTAGACCATCACCAGCTAAAGTTGGGATTGAATCTCCCGCATTTCTAGAACGTATTCAAGGTGATATATGTGGGCCTATTCATCCACCATGTGGACCATTTAGATATTTTGTAACGCCCTAAATTTTTGATTTTTGACTTTTGTGAGTATTAGGCTTGAAAGTGTCTAAATTTGTGGTTCGTGTTATTTTGGCTTAATTATATGTTGGGTTAAGTGATTATATGCTCTGGGGTGTGTTTGGGAGGTTCCAAGTAAGCGTTAACTTGGGCTAAATTTTGGGTTTTATTTGAATAAAGCCTGACTTGAGGTCAGCGGGCTTGTATAGAATTGTGGGTTAAAATTTAATAGAATTGGCCTGCTGGTCTAGTGGATAAGGGACAAGGGGTTACGCTCAAGGTCAGGGGTTCGATTCCCTACAGTGGCATTAGGATTATTTTTTGCTGCAAGTTCAGTGAGCGTTGGGCTTCATTAAAATTCTGAGTTGTGGGCTTTAAGGGGAAAACCTAGGGTTATCTTTTTGTTCCTCCTTTTTGGCAAAATAGTTTTTACTTGCCGTCTTCTCTTTTCCCTAAAAATTCCCTTTGCTTCTAAAATTTCCTTTTCTCCTTCTCCTCTCCATTCATTTTTCTTTCCCTTTCGTTTAGCTTGGTGCTTTGCTAGTAGATTTCGTCGATTCGGTAAGTATCACTTTATGTAAGTTAAGTATTTTCTATTAGAGATTGCTAAGAGAGGTTTGGTTACTGTTTAGGGGGGATTCAAGGATCTGTGGATCATGAGTCGGGGTTCTAAACAGCAAGGAAACACCATTCTTCGTCGAAGGTAAGTAGATCTCGTGTTTTAGGTTTTACCCAATCTTAGGTAAATTGATTTAAGTGACTGATTTGGGCTCATTTTTGTCAATCTTAGGCTTTTTGTAGTTGGATTTGCAGTGGAAACAAACCAGGTGTGTACTCCAATTACACAAAAAATGAGTTTCAGCAAAAGCCGAAAAACCAGTCTGTCGACGCCACACGGGCTTGTGGTCTGCCCGTGTGGTAGCTTGCGTCGAGAGACACGGGCGTGTGAGGCTGGTGAGGTAGTGTGAGAGGCACGAGCTCGACCATTTGGGTCGTGTAGGCCGTATTGGCATGTGGGTCTTGGGCCAGGCCGTGTGATCCACACGGGCAAGGCTAATTCAGGCCGTGTCGGCCACACGGGCGTGTGGGCCCACACGGATAGGGCACACGGGCGTGTGAGCCCAATTTTTCTAAAATGTTCTGTAAGGTTGCACAGGTCGCCTAAGCCGACTGTGACCTTCCCGTAGGGTTGGTAAGCATTATTTAGACCGCATACTATGAATGATTACTGTGTTGTATGTAAAGCATGTTACAATAAGCATGTTACAATAAGCATGTATATCTACCTAATTTCATATATTTGTTCTGCTATGATATGATCTGATTTTTGCATATAAGCATGCCATGATATTTATGATGCATTCATTGGGTTGGGTTGTTGTGAAGAGAAGGAAGTCTGAGAGGCTATTAGCCTATTATCGGGCAGCTACGCTATATATATCTATTATGTACTGTTTTACAGTACCACTTGGTGTGTAGGGCTGGATGGGTCGATTTTATCCCCATATTTGGTGTGTAGGGCTGGGTGGGTCGATTTTATCCCCACATGATGTGTTGGATTGGCTGGAGATGGTGTGCAGGGTTGGTGGGCATGATTTCTGTTCTCTAATATCTGATCTGATCTGCTAGCGATATCTGTATGGCTAAGGCTGAATATCTATATTCTGTTATCTGTTTGTATGCATGCTGTTTGTGGGGATATATATACTGAGTTTGTGAAAACTCACCCCTTTGTTTATTTGTCTGTCAGGTAATCCTCAGTAGTAGATGGATCGGTGCGACAGAGGGCTCGATGGTGACCACTATTGAACATTCATGGATTTTTGAGTAACATTCTATTTCGTTTGATTTACTTTAAATATTTATTTTTGGGATTGAAATGCTTTTAGACTTGAACTATTTCTAAGTTATTTTGGAATTTCAAATTATTAAGTTATTGATTTATGAATTAATGATGTTTTAACTTCCGCGATAATGCAATGTGTTCACCTAATAATTGGATTAGTGATTTCATGATTTAAGTAAAGATAATGAACTATACGATTTTTAACTTGCTAAGGTTTTCTAAAAGCACTCTCATGTGACGCTGCCAGATTTAGCCATAGCGTCTAGGCGGGGTTTGGGGTGTTACATATTTTATGGTATTGATAGATGCATCTAGTAGATGGTCACATGTATGTTTATTATCGACTCGCAACCTGGCATTTACGAGACTGCTTGCTCAAATAATTCGATTAAGAACATAGTTTCCAGATTATGCAATAAAAACTATCCATCTTGATAATGCTGGTGAGTTTACATCTTAAGCTTTTAATGATTATTGCATGCCAATTAGGATAAAAGTTGAACATCCTATAGCTCATGTTCACACACAAAACAGTTTAGCTGAATCGTTTATCAAACACCTCCAACTGATAGCTAGGCCATTGCTTATGAGAACAAAGCTCCCTATTACAGCTTACGGATATGCTATTTTCCATGCTACAACACTTATGCGTATCAGACCAACAAATTATAATAAATACTCCCCACTGCAATTGACTTATGGTTAGGAGCCAAATATTTCCCATCTTAGAATTTTTGGATGTACAGTACATACTCCAATTGCTCCACCACAACAAACAAAGATGGGTCATTAGAGGAGGTTGGGAATATATGTTGGTTATGAATCTCCTTCTATAATTAAGTATGTTGAACCATTAACTAGAGATTTATTTATTACACGATTTGTTGATTGTCACTTTAATGAAACAATATTCCCAACATTAGGGGGAGAGAAAATACAACTGGTAAAAGAAATTACATGGAATGGATCATCATTATCTCAATTACATCCTCGTACAAGTTAGTGTGAACAAGAAGTTCAAAGGAACATACATTTGCAAAACATTGCCAATCAACTGCCAGATTCATTTACTGACCTAAAGAGAATTACAAAATCTCACATACTAGTTGAAAATGCTCCAATACGAATTGATATCCCAATAGGGCAAACTGTTAGTGCAAAAGAAAGTAATCCATACCTCAAGCGTGGAAGACCGGTTGGTTCTAAAGATAAAAATCCTCTTAAAAAGAAAGGAGCAAATACTCAAGGTGATTATATTATGGGGACATGTTCCCAAGAAGAGGCCAAAGATATAACTAATCATAATCATAAAACCCCATAAGTGATTTAGGTACCTGAAAATGATGATAACAAAGAGATCTCGATAAGTTATGTTACTTCGGGAAAAAGATGGAACCGAAAAAATATAGTTGTCGATAGCAATTTTGTATATAATGTTGCTATTGAAGTAGAAAAAAAAAATAATGATCCTAAGCCTAAATATATTGATGAATGTAGAAATAGAAAAGATTGGCCAAAATGGAAATATGAGATTCAAGCAGAATTGAATTCACTTTCTAAACTCGAGGTTTTTGGACCTGTAGTCCAAACACCTAAAGATGTAAACTCGGTAGGATATAAATGGTTATTTGTGCAAAAACAACATGAAAAAATTGAAGTTGTAATATATAAATCACAACTTGTAGCACAAGGATTTTCGCAAAGGCCTTACATTGATTATGAAGAGACATATTCTCTTGTGGTGAATGCAATCACATTTAAATATCTTATTAGCCTGACAGTATGTGAAAAACTTGACATGCATCTAATGGATGTTGTCATAGCCTATTTGTATGGCACACTTGATAGTGAAATTTGTATGAAAATCCCTGAAGGATTTAAATTCGTAGAAGGATAAGGAGTTTCTTGGAAAAATTGTTTGATCAGATTAAAGAAAAGTTTATATGGATTAAAACAATCTAAACGTATGTGGTACAATCATCTTAGTGAATACTTGTTAAAAGAATGTTACAAAAACAATCCAATTTGTCCATATGTCTTTATAAAAATGTTTGGATTAGATTTTGTGATAATTGTTGTTTATGTTGATGATCTAAACATTATTGGAACTCCTGAAGAGCTCAAAAATACAAAAAATTGTTTAAAGAAAGAATTTGAGATGAAAAATCTTGAAAAAACAAAGTTTTTTCTTGGCTTACGGACTGAGCATTTAAAAGATGAAATTCATGTTCATCAATAAACTTATACGAAAAAGATATTAAAGAAATTTTACATGGATAAAGCACACCCATTAAGTACTCCGATGGCTGTACGATCATTAGATGTGAGTAAAGATCAATTTCATCCTTACGAGGATGGTGAAGAGTTTCTTGGTCCTAAAGTACCATATTTAAGTGCCATAGGAGCATTGATGTATCTTGCAAACAACACAAAACCTGATATAGCTTTCACTGTAAACTTGTTAGCAAGATTTAGTTCTTCTCCAACACGTAGACATTGGAATGGATTAAACATGATTTAGATATCTCAGAGGGACTATTGATATGGGGTTATTTTATTCAAATGATTCAAAATCCCTATTAGTCGGCTATGCAGATGCTGGATACTTATTGGATCCACATAAAGGTTGATCTCAAATAAGATATTTATTTACATGTGAGGGTACTACCATATCATGATGTTCAACAAAACAAATATTAGTTGCTGCTTCTTCAAATCATGTAGAAATAATTGCAATGCATGAGGCAAGTCGAGAGTGTGTTTGGCTAAGGTTATTGACCGAACATATCCAGAAGATATATAATTTGCCTTTACATGAAAAGATGTCAATTATCTTATACAAAGATAATGCAACATGTATAGCTCAATTGAAGGGTGATTATATCAAAGGTGATAGAACGAAACATATTTCACCAAAAGTATTCTTCACCCATGATCTTGAGAAAAAAAGTTATATAAATGTTCAAAAAATTCGTTCTAGTGAGAGCAGATATTTTTACTAAGGCATTGCCAACTTCAACATTTGAAAGACTGCTACACAAGATTGGAATGCGTCGACTCAAAGAATGTAATGTAATGTAATGTTGCCATCAGGGGGAGTCTAAAAACAAGTTGTGGTCTCTTCCTTTAACCAAGGTTTTGTCCCATTGAGTTTTCCTGATAAATGTTTTTAACGAGGCAACTTGTAATAGAAGATTGTGTACTCTTTTTCCTTCATTAGGTTTTTCATCCCGCGAGGTTTTTCCTAGTAAGGTTTTAACGAGGCATATTATCTACCAATGGACATCCAAAGGCGAGTATTATGAATATCTTATTAAGTGGATGTCCATCATGATAAAGATAAAGTTTTGATGTACTTTAAATTCAAATAGTTATTAGAATTAGATCTCTACTTCTTTTACACTTCTTATGCCTATAAATAGAGACTCTGATGAAGTATTATAATCATCCATTTTTATCAATAAAGTACATTATCTATTGCTTTCATATTTTCTTTGTTCTTTATTCTCTCCATCTCTCTTTATTTTATAACAAGAATAATTTTTTTTATAATTTTTCAAATATTAATATATATAAATGTAACTTTTTTTATATTTTATTCCTCATGCATCTATTATAAAAAAATAACTAGGAAAAAAATTTTAACTTTTTATTTCTATTTTATAGTGTCAAATAATAATAATAATAACAAAAACAATAATAATTTTACGTTTTAAAAATTATAAAGCTATGGTACTTTTTTTGTGTCTAAAAAAATTAGGTTACATTTCATTTTCATTTCTGTTCTATTAGAAAATGGAAAATATTAAAAAAAAAATGGTTGGAAATTTTAAAAATAATTTTTAAAAAACAAAAATATATGAAAATTAGAAAATAATGAAAAGTTTGTTTTCATTAAAAATTCTTTTGTAAAAGTGAAAATGATGGAAGTAATGGTTTTAACTTAAATTGATTGATCAGTTCTAGCCAATATAAACGCAAAAATAATTTTTATACAGTTTTTAAATATTAAATTTGATACCCTAGTTAGAATCTAGATAAATGTAAAAAAATATTTTATTTATCGTGTTTCTATTATAAAAAAATGGTTACCAACCATGTTTTCATTATTGAAAACAATTTTTTTATTTTTATTGATCAAATGTGTTTCTTAATTCTTTTAAAAAAATAAAAAGTGAAATTGTTTTTTGAAAATGGAAAATGAAAAAAAAGAAAAAAAACATAGGCCATTTTTATTTTCTTAGAAAATGGAATACATTAAAGAAAATATATTTAGTTGAAAATTTTAAAAATGATTTTTGCAAAATGAAAATGAAATTATGTGAAAATTAGAAAATAATGAAATTTTTTTTTATTGTTTTCACTAAAAATATTTTGTAAAAATGAAAAATGACGAAAACAATGATTTTTAATTATGAATGAATTGACTTTGGTTTAAACTCATGTAAACTATCTTTTTTTTTTTTAAAGTTTTTCATATATTAAATATGATACCTTTTGCCGATTGATTCTTAGCTCAGTTGACATCGACATTGTTGCCAGTGTAGGAGGGCGTGGGTTTGAGTACGCTGAAGCACATTATCTTCTGTTAGAATTAAATGACCCGAATCCTTATTTAAATAAAATACAGTGGTAAAATAAAATAAAAGTAAAATCCATATAGAACTACACTTCTTTTATTTTATTTTAGAATAAGGTTTTTTAAACCTTATTAAACTCCATCTATTTTATATTGATTAGAATAAGATGTTTCAGTCTTACTAGAATATGGCTTTACAAGCTTATAAATAGACATAGTCTATTCCTCTTGTAATTTTTGAATTCGACATAGTGAATTTTCTTCACCTCTGCCTGTGGTTTTTTTCCGAAAGGGTTTCCACGTAAAAATCTGTGTTCTTTATTTTATTTTCACAAATTGGTACCAGAGCTTCCGGGTTGTTCATCTTAATCATGATAATGACGTCTTTGAAGTATGAAATTTCGCTGTTGGATCACAACACCAGATTTGCGTTGTGGCAGATTAAGATGCAAGTAGTTCTTGCACAGATGGACCCAGAGGATGCCCTGCTAGGGATAGATAAGATGCCTTCAACATTAACAGATGAAGAGAAGAAGCGTAAGGATCGAAAGGCATTAACACAATTACATCTGTATTTATCCAACAAAATTTTGCAGGATGTGATGAAGGAGAAGACCGCCGCTGCATTATGGAAGAGGCTGGAACAAATATGTACGTCAAAAACTCTAACAAGCAAGTTGCATATGAAGCAGCGTCTTTATGCTCATCGTTTGGAGGAAGGTGTGTCTGTATACGAACACTTAATAGTGTTTAAAGAAATTCTCTCAAACTTGGAGGCCATGGAGGTTCAGTATGATAAGAAAGATCGAGGGTTAATTCTACTTTGTTCATTTCCCCGTCTTATTCAACCTTTAGAGACAATTTTATATAGCTGCAAGTCTCTCACAGTTGATGAGGTTTATGATTCTGTGACCTAGTATGGTAAGATGAAGCATCTTGTGGTTAAACCCGACTCTCAAAGAGAGGGTCTCATTATTCGTGGGAGACAAGATCGGAATGCTGATGATGATCGTGGAAGGAAACAGGAATGGAATTCTCGCAGTAAATCTAAGGGTAGATCAAATTCTTTAAATAGTGGTAAAACTTGTAACTTCTACAAGAAAAAGGGGCACATTAAATCTGAGTGCTATAAGCTACAGGACAAGATTAAAAGGGAGGCTACGAATCAAATGGGAAAACAACCAGAAAATTCCAATGAAGCTGATGTTGCAGAAGACTACAACGATGGTGAACTTCTAGTCGCTTCTGTTAACAATTCTAAAGTGAGCGAGGAGTGGATACTTGATTCAGGCTGCACCTTCCACATGAGTCCTAATCTGGATTGGTTTACAACTTACGAAACAGTGTCTGAAGGTGTTGTTTTGATGGGAAATAATGCTTCGTGCAAAATCATAGGTGTTGGAACAATTAAAGTTAAGATGTTTGATGGAGTTGTCAGAACACTTAGTGACGTACGATATGTTCCAGAATTGAAGAGAAATTTAATTTCATTGAGTACTCTTGATTCAAAAGGGTACAGGTACACAGCTGAAAGTGGGGTTTTAAATATTTCCAAAGGTTCACTTCTCGTGATGAAAGGGCAGAGAAAGACTGCCAAGTTATATGTTTCACAGGGTTCTACTATTACTAGTGATGCAGCTGTCGCTTCCTCTTCCTTGTCAGATGATGATATTACTAAACTTTGGCATATGCGCCTAGGGCATATAAGTGAGAATGGCATGGCAGAATTGAGCAAAAGAGGACTTCTTTATGGGTAAGGAATTTCCAAATTGAATTTCTGTGAGCACTGTGTTTTTGGGAAGCAAAAGAGAGTTCGATTCACCAGAGGAATTGATCGTGATTTTCCTGTGATAAGTTTTATAAATTTATAATGAATCATTCTTGAAACTAACTATTATCACGACGTAGGCAAGTGTACCTATCGAACAGTAGTATAGCTTTAGCAAGACCGGATTGTCGAACCCAAAGGACTAGGAGTACTAGTAATGACTTTCTTCTTATTATCTAGCCGAAGAAAAGAGATTTGTTTTAACTAACTAATTAATTAAACTAAGAACTTGCAGAAAATAGAAGTTAGGAAATTACTTTTGGGGAAAGTGATTGATTGAGACAATACCTAAGGAAAAATCCACCTAGACTTTTACTTGTTATTTTGGCTTCGAACCGGACGATTTATTCATTTAACTTGTTCCGTAGAAATCCCTACTGTATATTATTATCCCTCTCGAGACTAACAACGTCTAATCCCTAGGTTGAATAACCGAGAGTTATCTCTAATTAACACCCTAAGGTTGCATTAACTCGATCTATAGATTCCCTTATTAGGTTTCACCCTAATCTGGCAAAATCTTGTCACCCTATCTCTAGGAGCGCAATCAACTCTACTTAATTATAACAAAGTTACTCCTAGTCAGGGTCTATTCCTCCTCCAACTAAGAGTGGTAACTTGAAGTGATATCCTGAAATACCAAAACAAGAATTAAGAACACATAATTAAGAATAAGTCAAATATTTATCATACAATTCAGAAATAATAACAAGGTTTCGTCATAGGTTTCGTTATAGGTTTCATCCCCCTTAGGTATTTAGGGGTTTAGTTCATAACTAAACAAGAAAACATCTCAGAATAATAATAAATACAAAACAATAAGAAAACCCAAAACTCCTGAAGGGGAAGTTGATGAGAGATCTTCAGTCTTGATAATGGCTTCGGCTTCTGAGATGGATCAATCGGCTTCTTTGGAGTAATTCCTTACTCCTTATTCTCTGTCTCCCCTCTCTTCCTCTTTTAGGGTGTATTTATAGGCTTTGGAATGCCTAAGAACCCTCAAAAGTGGCCTTTTCTGAATTGGACTAAACTTGGGCTCGGCATGGGCACGCCCGTGTGTGATAACTTTAGGCCGTGTTCGAGGTACACGGGCGTGTGTTATACCCGTGTGAATCGTGCTTCAATTTTTCCAAATTGACACAGCCGTGTGATCTACCCGTGTAAGGAGCTCTAGGTCGTGTTGATTTCATGTTTTGGCTTATTTTCTCTGTTTTCGGCCTGTTTCTCTTTCCTTTCGTTCTCCTATGCCTACCTGAGATTAAAACATGAAATTAAGACATTAGGAGCATCGAATTCACTAAATCTAAGGAGAAATCATTCATAAAAGGCGTTAAGCATGGGTTATAAATATGTATAAATTACGGTTTATCAAATACCCTTACACTTAAGCGTTTGCTTGTCCTCAAGCAAAATCCTCGAATCACAATTAAAATTTCCTCCTCAAGCAAAATCCTCGAATCACAATTAAAATTTCCTTTTTCTCAACTTGTAATTCCTATCAATATTATCTCAAACCATCTCATAAGTAATCATACATTGTGAATTCAACTAAAAAAACATTGGAGCTTCAAACATTCTAAATTGAGTATTTTAATCATGAAAAACTTAGGTATCTCCTCTCTTCTAAGTAGTTATCATTGATTTGGAACCTCACAGAGTTTAACATCCTCACTAAAGATTCACTCAAATCACTTGAAGTGTTTAAGGACAATGAAATTAGCACTCATCAGTCAATATGAAAAGTTATTACCATAGGCTCGCATAAAAATCAAATCTCCACCACTATAAATCGAGATGATATATCAATCCAAAGGTCTTTAAAGGGTTGTAACGAGGTTTGGTTAGGGGGTGTGGTCACAGGCTAAAAGAAAGGGCTAGAATCGAGATTGACTTGAAAAATTTCTTAACTAGAAAAATATTTAATCATCACTTGTGTACAACAAAGCTTTCTTCTTTGACTATGGAATGAGACTTACAAGCAAAAGATAACTACTGACATGTATACATGTTTTTTTTTTTAAGAACAAGTCAAATAATCATAAATTAAATATTAATAACAAGACATAGTTAAGAAATTTATTCAAATCAATTGTCGACAAAAAAAAAATGGGGATCAAATTAATTTAAGGGGATTTCAACAATAATGGGTTAATGGTTAATATCGAGGGTGATACAAGGAATAACTTGTTAGGCTCAAAGGGGTTCACTAAGTGTTAATCGTGGAGGTAGGCTTTTCATGGCATGAGTGGGTTAATCCTAAGTTCCTCTATCATCTTGATATATCAAATCAAATAGTGTGGTCTTGACATGCATAATCAGGCAAGTTTCTAGAATAACAATTCAATATTGGCACACTCAAAGCAATAATAAAAGTGAGCATGAAAGAATTAATAAATAATCAAAAGGCTCAAAAATCTCACAAAAATTATGGCTTTTTGATGTTTCAATCTGTGGGATTCAATTCAAGATAATACCTAAATTTGGGGAAACAACCAAAAATTTTAAATTCTTAAAAATCAACTCATCATGCTTGATTTTCTAATGGCTTAGAGTTTAACAATCAATGCATGAATGCCTATGTTTTAATTTAAGATATATCAATCAAAATTATCAGTCAATCAAAATTCAACTTAAACATGATATGAGATATTCACAAAAGAACAAAGTACTATTCAGGGATTTTCAGATAATGAAATGATTAACCCCCACACTTAAGATGTACATTGCCCTCAATGTACAAGGTTAGATATATAAAAAATACAAGATCATGAGAGAGGGAGAGAATTGAAACTTCTTGAGTGGTGAATGAGTGTCCTAGTTCGGAGTTATAGAGGTGGAGGAGGATACTCCGGTGGTAGTAGAGGTTGGGTACCACAAGTGCTGTGCCAAAAGAATATTATATCTCCTTATTGAGTAGGGCATGATAACCATGGCGAACCTTTTCCATCAGAGTTTGAAGTTCCTAAATGATTGCGAGCTTTTGGAGCTCTTTGATAACTGTGATAAAAGCAGGAACTGTTTAGGGATATTAGGAAAAATGATTTACTTATAAAAGATTAGCCGAGATTAAAAATTGTTAGATAAATATTATAAATCCTAATAAAAATAAAATGAAAGAAAAATAAAAAGCTATCTTAAATGAAAATAAAAATAAAAACATAAAATAAGAAATAAAAAACAAAAATTTCTAAACATCTTCATCGCTAGATGGTTCGCGAGGTGGAACTGGCAATGAGATGTGGAGGTGTTGACAAATCTACTATAGAGTAGCATCAATGTTGTCAAATCTGTGAAAACATTGCTGCTCGAATCCGTTAAGGCGTTCAGAGATGTCAGCGTATGAAGCCGCCACATGAACTGGCCGAGAAGGTGGTGGTGGTGGGTGGGGAAGTGGGTCCTCATGTTGGGTAGGGACATCATCAGTAATGTCCTCGGGAACCTTCTCCTCGTTAGCTTGAGCAAGACGATGTTAGGGAGGGTAGGTTCCTTGGTGCCTCTCGATCATCCTCATGCTCAGCATACTCGAGATGTCTTGTGGAGACATCTGGCCAATAAGGGTCAAAGATGATTCTTGGGACGCGATGTTGAGGAGTCCGAAGTGTCACGCCAGTCGAGTCACGTAGGGGCCAATGGAGATGACCCTCCTCCGATGTCGCTCCGTCTGGTGGCGTATGGCAAGGACGATGAAGTAGGCGAGGTCGATGACGTGTTTGTTGGACATTCACCATAAATAATAGATGTCGTGGGTAGTAACGACGCCGGTGCTCTCTCTCCGTCCTGTCAGAGTGTGAGATAAGATAGAGTGAAGGTACTTTAGGGATAGAGGGAGAGATGATGCCTTGGTGCAACTGGGGTCGTAGGTGGGCGAACGTGGGACGAGGGCGTCCCAACAACATGAGGGAGAACGATGGATGTGGCGGTCAAGAGCGTGTAAATCATTCTCCTCTCTGAACTCTTCGGTATAAAGACCCAATGCAGTACTGAACTCGGGAACGCTTAGTTGGAGAACTAATCCGCCTAAGTGAAACTGTACTGTGCCAGGATCATCGTAATTTGTCATCATGGTTTGAAGATAAAACGTAGAACATAGCTCCATCGTCAACTCTAAGTATGTTGGCTCGATGATTCCAAAAAATAACTCCCATGGATCGATAGTAAGGAGGGCCCGGATTGCATCAGCCAACTGGACTTGTTGAACAACAGCCTAGTCGATGTAGCGGCCTGCTATTACAGGTCAGGCCCGTAATATTTGAAAAAGTTCCTCTTGGAGCCCATTGGGAAATTAGAGGAATGGGTGGCAAATTTCTGCAGTAGGCCCCAAGGAGGATGATGCTCCTTTCCTCTTCTTAAAAGTGGGAACAACGGCTTTCTTTCCTCGTGAAGACGACATTAATGAAAATCATTGAAGACGACATTAATGAAAATCATTGAATTGCCTTGGAGCATCAGAAAATGAAGCTAGATTGTAAGAAGAAAGTTGCATAGATATTTTTAGCCACAATAATTTAAAATTCATTAACACATTCTTTAGGCATTGTGGCCTGAAGCAGAAATAAAAAAGAATGTAAGGTAATATATTAAATGGATGAGAGAATGGCCACACACAAAATGCATGAAAAATTTTAACTACTCTTATCATGAAAGTTTTACTTTTAACTAAATGAATAGAGTAAAGAATGCAGGCAACGACTTAAAACAAATGATGGATATTCTAGATTATGATATTTAAATGATGAAAATATAGAAATAAAGTAAAAAACTTACATATTATCATGATAAATAGGCCTAAAATCAATAAAATAGAAAAGGAAGAAGTAAACAAACGCTAGGAAGAGGAGAAAATACGTCAAAAATAAAGTTGGAGGCAGCGCACGGGCGTGGCGTGGAGGCCGTATGGACTTACAGCGGCTAGGGTTAGGGTTTCTGAGTGGGGAAGACAATGAATAGTGCAGGGTATTTATAGATTTTGGGGCATACGGCCAGGGGACACGCCCGTGTGTCCCAATTTTAGGCCGTGTGTTTCGCGTTTTTCCTATTTTGGCGCGTTTGAAATTCGACAGACGCTTATGTATCTCGGGCGTGTTGATGCACACAGTCATGTCGCACGACCATGTTTTGCCTTGTTCGCTTCTCCCACGCCCGTGTATGCGATCCCCATGCCCATGTTAACTTGGCAGGTTCGCCCACGGGTGTTAGGCACGGGCGTGTCGCACGCCCGTGCTAGCTTATCGTTTCAACCACAGTCCTAAAGCACGGGCGTGTCACACGCCTGTGTTGTTTTGGTAGGTTCGCCCACGGCCGTGGCAGTTTATCGTCGCCCGTGTTTTGGGAAAATCTTGCCCTGTTTCCACACGGTCTTACACACGCCCGTGTGCTTGGCCGTGTCCCTGTGGTAAACTTGTTTTCAAGAGCTCTTTTAGTCATGGTAAGTGTTAAACACTAAAATTTAAAGAAGTTAGTGCAATTAGTGCTCGGGTTACCTCCCGAGAAGCACTTATTTATAGTCTAAGCTTAACTTACCTCTCTATTGATTGGTCAAGGTGGTTTAAGGGGTTCATACTCCTTATTCCTACTATCATTCTTATCAAAATAAAGCTTTAGCTGGGAATTATTTACCTTAAAAGTGCCGAACTTCGGATGACTTATCTCCACTGTACCGAATGGGAAAATACTAAGTACCGTAAGAGGTGTTTCTTCATCTGGGTTGGGAGTGAAAATGTGAGGGCTGCGGCATCTAATAAGACTTAATCTCCAACCTTAAGTTGATTTGGAGAGGTATCGAGCATGTTTTGGCATAGTTGCAGTTTATCGGGTGTTCTCAGTTTATGTGCTTGCCATTCGTCTAGCTCCTCTATCTGTAGCCTTCGTTCTTTATGAATGGGTCCTCTATTGTTGTTGGAACATGGCTCGTGTACTTCTTTCAAACTTAATTTCTGCACAGTGGATTGTGTTATATTATCAGTTTTAGTAGGATGGTATGGATCATTACCTTCCACGTTCGATGTGATGCTAGAATTACGAGCTTGAAGGGTGATAGTTTCGTCTCCCACGCGAAGTGTAAGTTCACCTGTTCCAACATCAATAATTGTTTTAGTAGTTGCTAAAAAGGGCCTCTCTAAAATCAAAAGGGTGTTGGTCTCCTCCTCTATGTCTAAAATAACGAAATCAACAGGAAATATGAATTTATCCACTTTCACTAGTACATCTTTAATGATACCCTTAGGAAATCTTATAGTTTTATCTGCCAATTGAATGCTCATCCTAGTTTGTTTAGGTTTCCCAAGACCTAGTTGCTTAAACATTTTGTAAGGCATGACATTGATACTTGCCCCTAAATCAGCTAATGCATTATTCACATCTAAACTACCAATTAAGCAAGGAATTGTAAAACTCCTGGATCTTTCAATTTGTTGGGTAGCTTATTCTCAGAGAATAGCCGAGAGCAAACTGCGCGCTTAGCACCACATGCGATGCTTCGTCCAACTTTCGCTTGTTTGCTAAAAGCTCTATTAAAAATTTCATTGCATTTGGCATCTGTGACAGAGCTTCAATAAACGGTAAGTTGATATGTAATTTTTTCAAAAGTTTAAGGAATTTACCGAATTGTTCATCTGAGCGGTCTTTTCTTGTCGCGTTAGGGTATGGCACACGAGGTTTGTATTCTACATTCACCATTTTATTATGACTTGCCTCACCATCACCTTTGCTTTCCATATTTTCTTGCCTTGGTTCTGGCTCAGTCTCAATGCATCCTTCTTGAGCATCAATTGCATTGAGCTGTTCCCTTGGGTTTGGTTCAGTTTTACTTGGCAAACTACCTTGTGGTCGTTCAGAAATTAATTTGGATAGTTGACCTATCTGAGTTTCGAGTCCTTGAATTAATGCTTGTTGATTTTTGAGTACTGTCTCGGTATTCTGGAAATGAGTTTTTGACACTGAGATGAGTTTGGATAGCATCTCCTCAAGGTTTAGCTTCTTTTCCTGTTGATAAGGTGGTTGTTGAAAACCCTGAGGATTCTGTGGCCTTTGATTTCCTTGACCGTCCCAAGAGAAATTTGGGTGGTTCTTCTAACCTGCATTATAAGTATTACTACATGGGTTATTTTGAGATCTAAAATTATTGTTACCCATATAGTTGACTTGTTCCTCTTCGATTGTAGGATTGAATAGTGGGTATTCTGTAAGCACACCTCCTCCACTTGATTCACACCTCATTACTGGATGCACCTGCGTAGAACCAAGTAAACCATCAATTTTCTTATTCAAAAGTTTTACCTGATTTGACAACATAGTGACCAAATTGATGTTATAAACGCCTGCTGTTTTCGTTGGCTTAGTCCTCATGACTTGCCACTAATAGTTATTCAGTGACATCTCTTCAATAAATTTAGAAGCCTCTTCAAGTGTTTTGTTATTGATGGTACCACCAGCAGTTGCATCAATCATTTATCTTGTCGAAGGGTTCACACCGTTGTAGAATGTTTGAACTTGCAGCCATAGAGGTAATCCATGGTGTGGGAACCTTCGCAAAAGGTCCTTGTATCTCTCCCATGCATCGTAAAGTGTTTCTAAGTCCATCTACGCAAAAGAAGATTATCATTATGCAACTTAGCTGTTTTTGCCGGTGGAAAATATTTTAATAAAAATTTTTCGGTCATTTGTTCCCAAGTGGTAATGGACCCTCGTGGTAGTGAGTTCAACCATTGTTTAGCTTTATTCCTCAGTGAAAAAGGGAATAATTGAAGGCAAATTTCAAAATCAGAAACACTATTAATTTTGAAAGTGTTGCCCAGTTCTAGGAAATTTGCCAAGTGAGTGTTGGGGTTCTCATCCTGCAAACCATCAAACTGAACAAATTGTTGTATCATCTGAATTGTGTTAGGTTTCAATTCAAAATTATTTGCAGCAATAGCAGGCCTAACTATACTTGACTCAGTTCCTATAAAATTAGGTTTAGCATAATCATACATAGTACGAGGAGTAGGATTCTGATTTGCTAATTCAGCGGGTATGGCTGGAGGTAATGGATTGTCCTGATTTTCAGCCATATCCTCGGTTGTAGTTGAGATATCGCCCTCTTGCTCTTCTTCTGTGTATCTTAAGTTGCGCTTGATTTCTCATCAGTTTCTAGGAGCTATACGATCAATTTCCTCGTCAAAAAGCAATGGTCCTAACGGGTTTCTTCTAGTCATAAACTATAAGAACCTGCCAGAAGAAAAGAAAGAAAATTAGTAAAATAAAAATTAAAGTTAAATTGCAAGAAAATAAATGGCTAAAGTAATAAAAATTGAGCGTTCGTAATATCTTAGTCCCCGACAACGGCGCCAGAAACTTGATCGTAATTTTCCCGTGATAAGTTTTATAAATTTATAATGAATCGTTCTTGAAACTAACTATTATCATGACGTAGGCAAGTGTACCTATCGAACAGTAGTATAGCTTTAGCAAGACCGGATTGTCGAACCCAAAGGACTAGGAGTACTAGTAATGACTGTCTTCTTACACCCTAAGGTTGCATTAACTCGATCTATAGATTCCCTTATTAGGTTTCACCTAATCCGGCAAAATCTTGTCACCCTATCTCTAGGCGCACAATCAACTCCGCTTAATTATAACAAAGTTACTCCTAGTCAGGGTCTATTCCTCCTCCAACTAAGAGTAGTAACTTGAAGTGATATCCTGAAATACCAAAACAAGAATTAAGAACACATAATTAAGAACAAGTCAAATATTTATCATACGATTTAGAAATAATAACAATGTTTTGTCATAGGTTTCATCCCCCTTAGGTATTTAGGGGTTTAGTTCATAACTAAACAAGAAAACATCTCAGAATAATAATAAATACAAAACAATAAGAAAACGCAAAACTCCTGAAGGGGAAGTTGATGAGAGATCTTCAGTCTTGATAATGGCTCTGGCTTCTGAGATGGATCAATCGGCTTCTTTGGAGTAATTCCCTACTCCTTATTCTCTGTCTCCCCTCTCTTCCTCTTTTAGGGTGTATTTATAGGCTTTGGAATGCCTAAGAACCCTCAAAAGTGGCCTTTTCCAAATTAGACTAAACTTGGGCTCAGCAGGGACACGCCCGTGTGACACGCCTGTGTGCAATAACTTTAAGCCGTGTTCGAGGTACACGGGCGTGTGTTATATCCGTGTGAATCGTGCTTCAATTCTGCCAAATTGACACGACCGTGTGATCTGCCCGTGTGAGGAGCTCCAGGCCGTGTTGATTTCGTGCTTTGGCCTATTTTCTCTGTTTTCGGGTTGTTTCTAGTTCCTTTCGTTCTCCTATGCCTACCTTGAGAATAAAACATGAAATTAAGACATTAGGAGCATCAAATTAACCAAATCTAAGGAGAAATCATTCATAAAAGGCGTTAAGCATGGGTTATAAATATGTATAAATTACGGTTTATCAGGAATCCATAACACGAAGGGAACGTTGGAGTATATTCATTCTGATCTGTGGGGGCTATCTAGAGTGGCTTCGAGAGGTGGAGCTAATTATATACTAACTTTTATTGATGATTTTTCCAGAAAAGTTTGGGCGTTCTTCTTGAAACAGAAAAGTGATGTATTTTTCGCATTTAAGCCTTGAAAAACTATGATTGAAAAACAGACGGGAAAACAAAAAAAATACATTCGCATAGATAATGGCTTAGAGTTTTGTTCTGATGAGTTTAATAAATTATACAAGTTAGGAGGGATCGTGAGACACTTGACAGTTTGTCATACTCCACAAAAAAATGGTGTTGCAGAACGAATGAATAGAGCGATCATAGAGAAGGTTCGATGTATGTTGTCAAATGCCAACTTACCAAAGTCATTTTGGGCCGAAGCAACCTCTACTACATGTTTTTTGATCAACCAATCTCCATCCGTGGCTATTTAGAAAAAGACTCCACAAAAGGTATGGTCTGGTAATCTTGCTAATTATTCTGATTTAAAGATCTTTGGGTCTCCTGCGTATGCTCATGTTGGTAATGGAAAATTGGAACCGAGATTCATTAAATTTTTTTTCTTGGTGATAAAGCTAGTGTAAAAGGGAATAAGTTATGGTGTCATAAAAGTAGAAAAGTTGTGATTAGCAGAGATGTTGTTTTTGATGAAACTGCTATGCTACCTAACTTATCTCTTAAAGACTCTTCCAATAAAGAAAATCAAAAGCAAGTGGAGCATCAGATTAATACAGAGTCGACTTCTTAAGCCAGTACAAAAATTGAGAATAGAGTTGTTTCTTCACCGCAATACTCTATCGCCAAAAATAGAACTAGAAGAGAAATTAAACCTCCAAAGAAGTATGTCGAGGCTGATCTAGTTGCTTATGTTTTAAATGTGGCTGAAGATATAGATGCGGATTAAGAGCCATCTAATTATTCTGAGGCGGTTAGCTACGAAGACTCAGAAAAATGGATGTTTGCTATGCAAGAGGAGATGTAATCACTCCACAAAATTAGAAGATGGGATCTTGTGAACCTTCCTAAAGTTAAAAAGGCTGTTCGTTGTAAATGAGTGTTTAAAAAGAAAGAAGGGACTCTAGGAGTTGAAGAACCCAGATATAAAGTAAGGCTTGTTGTAAAGGGTTACAGTCAAATTCTAGGAGTGAATTTCACAGATGTGTTCTCCCCTGTTGTAAAGCATAGTTCAATTCGGGCTTTGCTTGGTATTATGGCCATGCATGATTTGGAGCTTGAGCAGTTAGAGGTAAAAATTGCATTTTTGCATGGAGAACTTGAGGAGGATATTTACATGCAACAATAAGAGGGTTTTACAGTATCAGAAAAAGAGGACTATGTTTGCTTGCTGAAAAAGTCCCTTTACGGTTTGAAACAGTCACCAAGATAGTGGTACAAGAGGTTTGATTCATTTATGACTTCTCATGATTTCAAAAGAAGTAGTTTTGACAGTTGTGTTTACTTTAAGAAAAACAATGATGGTTCTTTTGTGTATCTACTTCTTTATGTTGATGACATATTGATAGCAGCAAAAGATAAATGAGAGATAAGAAAGGTCAAAGCCTAACTAAGTGAAGAATTTGATATAAAAGATTTAGGACCAGCAAATAAGATACTTGGTATGGAGATTCTTAGAGATAGAAAATCAAGTAAATTGTACCTAAGTCAGAAGGGGTACATTGAGAACGTTCTTTGCAGGCTCAATATGCAGAGTGCTAAGCCTGTTAGTACTCCTTTAGTAGCCCATTTCAGACTTTTATCGGCTTTGTCTCCACAATCAGATGATGAGATTGAGTACATGTCACATGTTCCATACTCTAGTGCAGTGGGATCTCTCATGTATGCTATGGTTTGTTCACGTCCAGATTTATCATATGTAGTCAGTGCAGTTAGCAGATACATGGTGAATCCCGGTAAAGAACACTGGAAAGTAGTTCAGTGGATTTTAAGATACTTACGAGGTACTAATTATGTTTGCTTACAGTTTGGAAGAACTAGATATGGAGTCATTGGGTATGTTGATGCTGATTTTGCTGGAGGCCTTGATAGAAGAAGATCTCTTACAAGTTATGTCTTTACAATCGGAGGTTGTGCAATCAGTTGGAAAGCCACTTTGCAAACTACAGTGGCTTTGTCTACCATTGAAGCTGAGTACATGGCGATTACTGAGGCTTGTAAAGAAGCTAGCTGGTTGAAGGGACTCTTTAGCGAACTCAATAAAGACCTTCAAATCAGTACAGTATTTTGTGATAGTTAGAGTGCAATCTTCCTTACAAAAGATCAAATGTTTCATAAGAGAACAAAACACATTGATGTTCGGTATCATTTTGTTCGTGATATTATTGCTCGTGGTGATATTGTTGTGAGCAAAATTAGTACTCATGAAAATCTTGTAGATATGATGACTAAGTCACTTCCTATAACTAAGTTTGAGCATTGCTTAGACTTGGTTGGTGTCCATTGTTGAAGTTAAACCCTTAAGGGGTTTTATGGAAGAGGTGGAGAACTTGCTCGTTGAGAGTTCATGATTAAGAACTTGTTCATTGAGAATTCGTGTCACGGTGGAGATTGTTAGAATTAAATTACCTGAATCCTTATTTAAATAAAATACAGTGGTAAAATAAAATAAAAGTAAAATCCATATAGAACAACACTTCTTTTATTTTATTTTAGAATAAGGTTTTTTAAACCTTATTAAACTCCATCTATTTTAGATTGATTAGAATAAGGTGTTTCAGTCTTACTAGAATACGACTTTACAAGCCTATAAATAGACATAGTCTATTCCTCTTGTAATTTTTGAATTCGAAATAGTGAATTTTCTTCTCCTCTGCCCGTGGTTTTTTCCCGAAAGGGTTTACACGTAAAAATTTGTGTGTTCTTTATTTTATTTTATTTTCACATCCTCCTATTTAAATATTGAAGAGGGGCTATGGGTAGTTCTAAGCATTGTATCAAAAAATAAAGACTAAGAATCGTGAGGCTACACTCATATGAAAGGAAGAAAATAAAAAATATATATGATACCCTAGTTCGAATACATATAAATGTAAATTATTTTATTTTACTCCTCTTATATCTATTATAGAAAAATAGCCATGAAACATGTTTTTTAATTTTTTTTCTATTTTGTAGTGTTATATTTTGGAGACGATATTGTTAGTCGGTAAGCCCGATCATAAATTGTAAAATGGTCATGAAAAATAAAAATAAAACAATTAGTTTATTTTAGGAAATACTATTTAATTGCTATCAATGTATGAATTTTATGTATCATTAGTGAATAATAATATAATATTCATCATTAAATAAAATAATAAATTGAGAAAGAATTATAAATAAATACTAATAATTTTATTTAACTATATTTATACATTAAAATTTTAAAAATATTAGTTAACTATAATTATTATAAATAAATATCAATGATCTCATATTTAAAATTTAAAATTTTGGGTTTAACGTTTAGAACACAGGATTTAAGATTCGACTAAGTTGGTGTTTTCAACTTTCAATCCTTGATTAAGATGTGTTGGGTTTTGGGCTATTAGTTCCTAATTTGAAATTGGTTGAGTTTTGAAAACACTTTGGTAATTATTGATATGATTAATATTTTAACAATTCAACCTTTATATTTTATGGTGTATTCATGTAGATCATACATGTCAAATTTGATTAAATTTAAAACTTCTAACTATTTGTTCTATGTAAAAAAATTTCAACCATTGAATATATATTAATATATATAAAGAGAGTATTTTAGATCGATATGATAGGAATAACAGATTGGTTCAAAAATTTACATGCATGACAAATACAATTATATTGATATATTCGACGATTGAATTGTTAACACATTAATCATATAAGTAGTTATAGAAGTATATGACACTATAATTTTTACACTGTGTAAGTGGATCTCTCCCCATACATCAAAACTAAGGGTGATATTGGTTTAGTTTGGTCGGATTTTTTAGATTTTTTGAACTGTCAATCATAATTTGGTTCGAATCTCAATTTTTTCATATTAATTTTTTTGTTTTGATTTTTAAACTTATTTTGATAAATGAGCTTTGTTTTGTGGTACAAAATTTCAAGATCTTTTTCACAAATATTTTTACAAAATAATAATTTTCAGGAATTTTTAAATTATTTTAACTATTTTAAATATAAAATATTATTTTTATACCATAAAAAATAAAATTAATTATATATTAAATAAAAATAGAATTTAATTTAATTTTAGTAACCATAATTTTTAAACTTACATTTCATAAACCGTCCAAATACCTTAAATTTATTGGATTTTCAATTTCATCCGGCAGTAATGGAAACCAATGTATTTGAACAGAGCTTTAATGGTTTTGTTCAGTGGGTTTCACTATTTTTTTTCTTAAGATTTTGCTAGTTAAAATTATTATAAAAGAGAAAAGGGAAATGAAAGAAATCCCAGGTGACTCCCTCACTTAGAACTACCGATATCAAAGTCTTCCACCAATGAGACGCCGTATCTCTCAGAAGTGAAATGACACATTTTATGCATTCTTAGGGATTCAATGACAATTCATCAAATACTCGTATTGTGTTCTCTAACCAGAACTCGGCTCTTTCAGCATCATTGTTCGTTGTAGCTTGGAACTCTTCGGCCCTATATTTTCTAATCTTATCGACTAGTGGCCTACTTAACTGAATCAAATTCACTGATGGCATAGCAGGAGCTTGTGGAGGATTAACCGGGGGTGGAGGTTGTTGAACAGCCGGATTGGTTCTAATATATTGACTAAACCAATCGTTCATCATTTGATTAAGGCTTGTCTAGCCTCATCATCACAGCTACTCGTAGCTGGTCTAGAATCGGATGGCACCGTCCCTTGTACGGGAGCAGGCGCATTGCTTTCGACATCTTCTGCTACGGCTCGTTCAGGATCCATTTGCTATATAAAAACACATTTTCAATGTCAGGATTCATCACACTATCGCAGTTCATAAATATGGCATGTATAACTAGACCCACATACGCTATGGTAGTCCTAGAACCGACTAAACCATAGCTCTGATACTAATAAAATGTAACACCTTTAATCCGTATCCGTCGCCGAACTAGGGTTAAAGGCATTACCAGACAAATCAGAACATTTAACATTTATTTCATAAACATCAAAGCATTACAGATAAAACATCAATATAGAGTCCCTTATATAGGTCCTCGAGACCTTAAACATGCATTAGAAACGGGTCGGGACCAAACTAAACTCATATAAAATTTTTCCAAAACTTAAACATTTTCAAAGAGGTACAGGTCACACGCCCGTGTGAACAGGCCGTGTGCCTTACACGGCATTAGGCACGCCCGTGTGTTTAGGCTGTGTCTAAATAGGGCATACATACTGACTTGCTCACATGGCCACAAGACATGCCCGTGTGCCATAGCCGTGGTCGAGCCTGATTTGGGTCACACGGCTAGCCACACACCCGTGTGCCTTGGCCGTGCTCGAGCTGACTTACAATTGTTGGGTACCCTAGGGGACACACGGCCATGCAACATAGCCGTGTGTCGCACACGGCTGAGACACACACCCGTGTGGACAAAAATAGGCCATTTGAATAGCCAACTTGCCACCCCAATTAGGTCAAACCTACAAGCACCAAACCAAGCATATTTGTACACCAAACTCATCCAATATCTACACCAAAACATACATTATTCATGCCTTTACAATATCAATAAAATCCAACCTCAATTCATCAACCAAATCATACCAAAACCTAAACTAAAATCATACCAAAACATATGTTTCAATACATCATTCAATCTCATGCTTAAAAATTACCAAAACTCATCAACATTGACCATTTCAATTGGTCATTCAAAACATACCATGTAACAATTCCAACCATAAGTTCAAACATAAGCTAGCCATATCACATGGCATAATATATACATTATAAAACTTAGCCAAAGTACTTCTAGCCTATGCATGCCATACTTTACTATATACATTTTCAAAAGGTACCAAAATGAGTTTCGATAGTGTGATGGTGATCCTTGACGATCTCCGAGCTCACAGTAGCTTTGATATCTATAAAACAATGCAAACACACACAAAGTAAACTTTCATAAGCTTAGTAAGCTCGTACCAAATATCATCAATAGTTTATAAAATATAAAACATCAACATATAAGTGTTTATTAGTTCTCAATTCATCTATTAATTTTAGGCCAACACAATTCATATGTTCATAATAATTCAATGAACTTCATATACATAATATCATCTACCACATAGGTATTGTAAATACCTGAACCTTCCCGTAGTTATTCATTTTCATTCTTACCTCTCGTTCGGATATTTTAAGATTTTTTAAAGATTATTCATGCTTTAAACATCCGCACACTTAGTGCCTTAAAGATTAGCCAAAGCTAAAATGATTCTGCACACTTAGTGCCATCTAAATTAACTGAAACTATTTCGGTATCGCACACTTAGTGCCTCATATAGCCGAAGCTATTTTGAATCGCACACTTAGTGCCTTATATAGTCGCAGCTATTTTGAATCGCACACTTAGTGCCAAATACAGTTGATTTATCATCGTATTCAACCATAATCAAATATATATGCAATCTATGTATAATCAAAGCATCAAAAATATACATGTAACATCATGTTTACATACGAACTTACCTCGTACTCGAAATTGTCGACTCAGATTGTCTACTCTATAACCTTCGATTTCCCTCGGTCTAAATCTGAATTCCTCTTTTCTTGATCTCAATCACCAAAATAAGTAGCCGAAGCCTAGCAAGCTTATTTCTTTCTTTTTCTTTTGAATTTCGGCAAGGAAGAACACCAAATGACTTATTTCATGCCTTATTTTAATTATAATTTACTTAATAATTAGTTTACCATTTTGCCCTTTTATAAACCATTATTAAATCACTTAATGGACGGTTATTAATGTCCATTCAAACTTCCAATGGTCAAATAACCACATAAGGACCTCTCATTTACAAAGCCATATCAAATAGACACTTTTAACAAGTAGCAGACAGCTTTTACATTTTACGCGATTAGGTCCTTTTAGAAAATTAAGCACACAAACATTCAAATTTTCATACGAGACTTTCACACATGCTCATTCACATATCATAAACACGGAAAATAATATTTAAATATTTTTATGACTCAGATATGTGGTCCCGAAACCACTATTTTGACTAGGGTCTAAACCAGACTGTTATAATTCTCCCCCTTAGGGATTTTCGTCCCCGAAAATCTTACCATTGAACAGATTCGGATATTGCTATCTAGTAGCATCTTTAGGCTCCCACGTGGCCTCTTCAATACCTTGTCGATGCCACATCACTTTTACAAACAGAATTTTCTTATTTCGCAGTTCTTTAACCTCGCGAGCTAAAATACGAATCAGCTTTTCTTCGTAATTCATATTAGATGAATCTCAATTTCAGACGAAGGAATCACATGCAAAGGAACTGATCTGTATCTTCTAAGCATCGATACGTGAAATACATTATGAATCTTTTCTAGTTTTGGTGGCAACAACAATCTATATGTTACTGGCCCAATACACTCGATAATCTCGCACGGCTCGATGAACCTCGGGCTCAATTTACCTTTTCTACCGAACCGAAGCACGTTCTCCCACGGAGATACTTTCAAAAACACTTTATCACCAATCTCAATCTCAAACTCAAAATCTTTTCTTTTCAAATCTGTATACGATTTCTGACGATCGGAAGCTGTTTTCAAACTATCTCGGATCACTTTCACTTTCTGCTCGGTTTCTTTTATCAAATCAATTCCATGAATCTTATTTTCGCTGAGTTCAGTCCAATAAATTCGCTCACACTAGCCATTTATTTTCGGATGGAAAGCAGTACTGAAATGTAATTTCGTACCTAGTGCATCTTGCAATTTCTTCCAAAACTGCAATGTAAACCTCGGATCTCTATTCGAAACAACAGATATAGGCACACCATGTAACCTCACAATCTGAGAAACATACAATTCAACCAACTTATAGAGTGAGAAGTCTGTATGTATCAGAATAAAATAAGCCGATTTGGTCAATCTATCAACAACAACCCAGATTGCATCTTTCTTGCTCGGTGTCAACAGTAAACTAGATACAAAATCCATCGTGGCTCTATCCTATTTCCACTCAGGTATCATGATAGGCTGAAGCAATCCTGAAGGCATCTGATGTTTAGCTTTTACTTGTTGACAGACTTAACATCTTGCAACAAAGTCAGAAATGTCTTGTTTCATACCATGCCACCAGTAAAGTTGTTTCAGATCATTATACATCTTTGTACTACCTGGATGAACAGATAGCTGACTACTATGAGCTTCATTCAAAATCATCTGAATCAACTCTGAATTCCTTGGAATGTATATTCGGTCTCTGAATCTCAAGCAGTCATCATCATCAATTCTGAATTTTGAATCAGTATCTGTCTCACACTGAATTCGTTTTGCGATCAACTCATTATCAACCTTCTGAGTATCACAAATTTGTTGAACAAATAACGGTCTAGCTTCCAATTCAGCTACTATAGAACCATCATCAGACATGGTCATCTGCTTATTCATTGCATGCAAAGCAAACAATGATTTTCGGCTTAAAGCATCAGCAACAACGTTAGCCTTTCCTGGGTGATAGTTAATCACAAGCTCGTAATCTTTTAGCAATTCTAACCATCGACGTTGTCTCAAGCTCAGGTCTTTCTGAGTCATCAAGTACTTCAAGCTTTTATGATCATAATAAACATGACATTTTTCACCGTACAGATAATGACGCCAAATTTTTAATGCAAACACAATGGCTGCCAATTCTAGGTCGTGTGTCGGATAGTTCTTTTCATGTGGCTTCGACTGTCTCGAGGCATAAGCTATAACTTTACCTTCCTATATCAAAACACAGCCCAAACCATAAAGATACATCACTATAAATAACAAATTCTTTATTCGATTCTGGCTGAACTAGCACTAGAGCTTCTGTCAAAAGGGTTTTCAATTGATCAAAGCTTTTCTAGTATTTCTCTAACCACTTGAACTTAACATCTTTCTGCAATAGCTTTGTCATCGGGGCTGTAATCATAGAAAAACCTTTCACGAACTGTCTATAATAACCAGTAAGTCCCAGAAAGCTTCAAATTTCAGAAACATTCTTCGGGGGTTTCTAATCCAGTATAGCTAAAATTTTGCTCGGGTCCACCATGATACCTGATGCTGATACTACATGGCCCAGAAAACTAACTTCACTTAACCAGAACTCACATTTACTAAATTTCGCATACAACTGTTTATCTCGCAATAACTGTAACACAAGTCTCAGATGTTCGACATGTTCAGCTTCATGACGAAAGTAGATCAAGATGTTATCTATAAACACAACCACAAATACCTCGTTCGGAAAGCAGTCTTTGGTACATCGGAGTCTTTAACTTGCAATTGATAGTAGCCTGACCTCAAATCTATCTTCGAAAATACTGTAGCCCATTTCAGCTGGTCAAACAAATCGTCAATCCGTGGCAAAGGATATCTATTCTTTATAGTCACCTTATTAAGCTGTCTATAATCAATGCACATTCTCATAGTTCCATCCTTCTTTTTCACAAACAGTACTGGTGCACCCCAAGGAGAGAAACTCGGTTGCGCAAAACCTCTATCTGTCAACTCTTGCAACTGAGCTTTCAGTTCTTTTAATTCTGTAGGTGCCATTCTATACTGAGCTATAGATATCGGAGTCGTCTCAATACCAAACTCTACCTCCTGAATAGGTGGTAAACCCGATAATTCTTCAGGAAACACATTCGAATACTCGCACACAACAGGTACTGATTCAATGTTTCATACAACCACTTTACTGTTGAGCACGTAGGAAAAATAAGCTTTACACCCTTTTCTCACATACTTCTGAGCTAACATTGAAGAAATCACTACTGGTAAACCATACAAATCACTAGATTCAATCCGGACAATCTCATCATTCTGACTCCGTAATTCAATAGTCTTTCTTTTACAGTTCACGGTAGTATCATGTAATGTCAACCAGTTCATACCTAGAATTATGTCGAACTCATCAAATGGCAACAACATTAAATCAGCTAGAAAGCATAGATCTCGAACCATCAAAGGGTAATTTTTACACACTTTATCAACCATAACACACTGGCCCAAGGGGTTTGACACTCTAATCACAAACTCAGTAGACTCAACAGGTAGAGTCTTGCTGAATACTAATGTCTTACACACATAAGAATAAGTAGAACCAGGATCAATCAATTCAATTACATTAGTATCATAAAGAGTAAATGTACTAGTAATGACATCTGGGGATGAAGCCTCCTCTCGTGCGCGTATAGCATAGGCTCTGGCAGGTGCACGAGCCTTAGACCTGTTTGCTGTATTTTTAATTCCTCTCTGACTGCCACTCGCGCTACTCGCATTTCTAGGTGGTCTTCCCCAAGTTGCAGTATTACCCGATCTCGTGTTCTGTACTGGATTCTCTTTAGCTAACCCTGGGTAATCTCGAATGAAATGATTTGTCGATCCATATTTAAAACATGCCCGATTATGCAATTTGCAACTGCCGGGATGTCGTTTACCACAATGCTCACACTCATGTAGATTAGATCTAACATTACCCATACTGGCTACCGAGGTAGCTCTTGAACTAGTAGATGGTCTATTCTGATCACATTTGGAGTAACCCAAAGTGGCTCTAGAATGACTGAAATCATCTCGGGACTTCTTTGGTTCCGACTGGAATGACTTACTGGATGTTCTTTTGCGTGTATCTCTAGCTTCAAAGTTAGCCTTTTTTTTTCCCGAGCTCTTCAGCTTTGCAGGCTCGCTCCACAAGTACCACAAACTCTTTTATCTCAAGTATGCCAACTAACAGTTTAATATCTTCATTCAGCCCATCTTCAAATCTTTTACACATTATGGCTTCAGTGGAAACACATTCTTGGGCATACCGACTGAGTCTCATGAATTTTTGCTCATACTCTGTCACTGTCATTCAACCCTGTTTCAGCTCCAGAAATTCTTTACGCTTTTGATCGATAAATCTCTGACTGATATATTTCTTACAGAACTCAGTCTGAAAGAATTCCCAGGTCACCTGCTCCCTCGGAACTACTGATTACTAGGGTATTCCACCAGTGGTATGTAGCACATTTTAAACATTCATCAGGAGTACAGGATAGCTCATCAAACACACGGATGGTATTATCAAGCTAGAACTCAGCCCGCTCAACATCATCATCATTAGTGGCTTTAAACTCTTCAGCTCCATGTTTTCTGATTTTATCAACAGGTGGTCTATTTAATCGTAACAGATTACTTACATGAGGTACAGCAGGCATGAAAGATGGATTAATTGGGGGTGGAGGTTGTTGTGCAGCCGGGTTAATCCGGATAAATTAAGTGAACTAGTCATTCATCATTTGATAGAAGGCTTGTTTAGCCTCACTTTCTTGATTACTCGAAGTCGGTCGAGAATTAGCTTGCACTGTCCCTTGCGCGGGAGCAGGCGCTACACTCTCGACATCATCAACTACAGCTCTGTCGGGATCTATTTACTAAATGAAAATACATTTCAAATGTTAGAAATCATCACACTATCACAAAATAATATTATGGCATGTATAGCTAGACTCACACGCGCTATGTTAGTCCTAGAACTGACTAAATTGTAGCTCTGATACCAATAAAATGTAACACCCGTAACCCATATCTGTCACCGGAACAGGGTCTTAAGGTATTACAAAATAAAATACCATCTTAAACAAATACATAAGAAAAATATAATTAATCAAAAACACCAGTCTCGAAAGTTAATCAAAATTTTATTCATAAATTAACACATCTTTTAAATTAGAACGTACATCAATTTACACCTTGCATATACAAATCACAACAAATTTCAATTTGTTACTAACAACATATAATATATTTAATAGTACAACATTAACTATCATCAACCCGATTAAACATATTTCCATTACCATCTATGTAATTATACATGTAGTCGTTAAACCAGATACACATTCTTATAATACAACAAGTCATATTTCATGTTATATATCACTTATTCATAAGGCTTGAATCATAAGAAATTTAATCTTGCATACCTTTCACTTAATACTAATTTAAAACAATCACACAGCAATGGTCATGCACTTCTATCTACTTTATTAATAATAATTAATCATCCATATTTACACATACCATTTATTCATTAGATTTTAGTAAATTAAAACTATGTTAAACGCACATCATTAAGAGATATTCTTATTGTAAATATATATTAATATGTATAATTAACTTACGTAATAACAGAAATGTTAATATCTATTTAGGCACCATAAACTTTGGTCACATATTATTTTCCTTGACCTAGCTCCTTCCGAAATTTCATAATAACTAAGTTACTCATACAAACTTATTAAGTAAACTAATAATCAATCATATATGTTTAATTCCAATAAACCATAGCCAAGCCTGTAAATGAAGCACCTATATATAATATATACAACTTACCTAAAACAAAGGCCACTATTGATATAAAATACATATCAAATAGTCAACCATATTTATCCACGTAACATACTCAATAATTATCAATAATCAAACTTAACGAATATTTAATTTAAAGCATGGAAAACTGAATTGAGACATAGCAAGCAACCATTTTTCAGCACATGTGGTACTTAATACAAACATTATACAAACATAGCAGAAAATTATAAAACTAAAGTGAACATAAACCGAACTTACATAACTAAATTTTAAAGATAAATATTTAGCCATTTTCGCATGGCTTATACACATAACCAACAATCGGCATTCACAAAACATAATCCAGCCTATACATGCCATAATTTAAGTTTAGCTAATATGGTACCAAAAATAGTAGATAGTGTGATAAGCTTGGCTAACAGTCCCCGAGCTTGTAGCTTGAATCCAATATCTATAAAACAAAGACAAATATACACACAATAAGCTATTTAAGCTTAGTAAGTCATAAGCAAATAAACAAACCGATATTATAATCAATTGATTATAACCCTAACAAATAACAATATCAACATCGAGATTATCCTCAACTTCTAACTTCCATGATAATATACTTGAACACATATATCTATTACCTCGGCCGAATATTCACAAGGTTATATCATTCAATCATTTTTAAATTTCCAATAGCCAAAATTGTCATTATATAACCTAATACATATACCTTTGTATACATAAGCTTTTAAATCAAGATAAGAGTTTATATACATATATTAACTAAATAACCAAATATTCAAAATCATTCTATATATTCGAAAATAATAATCATATCAACAGGGTTCATATGTCTTGTTAATGAGACCGAATTTACATAACATATTCATACATATACTTTTCATTCATGTTACAAATACTTGTAACTAATATCATAACACTCACTTACCTTGTTACAAATAAATACCAAACTAATACATAGCTGATCACTTAGCTAGTTTCACATATTCATTTCTCACATATCGATGCCTGATGAACCATTCGGAATTGGGTAGGACACTTGGATAATCACACATGTATCGTACAATGCCAACGTCCCAGACGTGGTCTTACATGTAATCACATATCGATGCCACTGTCCCAGACAGGGTCTTACTCGAACTCATATATCGAAAACACATATCGATTCCATGGCCTTACTCGCACACATAAATCGGGATTCTATGTCATGACATATGTATCCCAACTATTCCTAAGGTTCATACAGGGCTTTCGGACGTCGTAACTCGATCAAAAACGAACTCGGAAGTATAGTAGCCAAGTTTATTCACTTTCGGCCATAGCATATTCAAATTCCAACATTTCATAACAGCATATAAATATAGCATTAAATTACCAATAAACACGTCTATTTGCTTATAAACTTACCTCAGATGTCGTAAAATGGGACGGGGCTGCTAGTCGACAACTTTCGTTTTTCCCCGATCCTAATCTGATTTCTTTGGTTCTTGATCTAAACATATTCAAATTAATCTCATTCAAACATATTTTCATTCAATTTAGTCCAAAAACACATAAATAGGAAAATTACCATTTTACCCCTAACATTTACAATTTTTACAATTTAGTCCCTATTGCACAAAACACAAAATACACAAAATTTCTCTATACTTATGTTGGCTAAATTTTACCCACTCTCCAACAAGTCCATATATTCTATTTATTTCACATTTTAGTCCCTCAAATTATTATTTTTGCAATTAAGTTCTAATTACTCAAAATCATCAAAAATTCCAATACAAAACATATTAAACTAAAACATATCTTCCATTTTTCATCATCAAACAACAAAAATCATCAACTATAAAAAATGGCACAACTCAAAATATTCATCAAAATCAAAAATTAAAGCTTGGGTTTTGTAGTACTCGAAGCAACGATCTCAAAAACGTAGAAATTATAAAAAATCGAACTAAACTCGTACCTTAATCAAGCTTGAATACCACCGAAGCCTAACTTGTCTTTCTTTTTCTTTCTTGTTTAATTTTCGGCCAAGAGAAAGGTAATATGAAAACCTGATTTTAATTTGATATAAATTATAACATATAATAACATTTTATCTAATTACTTATTTAACCTTATTAATATTATAACAAAGCCATATAACATATGCCCAGTACCGTCCACTTATTCTCTTAATGGGCTAATTGCAACTTTAAGGCTTCCATTTAAAAAGCCAAGCACAATTGAGCCTTTTTTAGAAAAACCCACTGAATTTTCATCTTACGCGATTAAGTCCTTTTATTTAATCGGACACCTAAACGATGAAATTAAATCACGAAAATTTCACAGATATAAATTAACACAATTTAAACACAGAAAATAATTTTTAAATATTTTTCTTACTCGAATTCGTGGTCCCGAAACCACCGTTCTGATTAGGGTCTAAATTGGGCTATTTCAAAAATGCATACCTAATCAAGCAAACAAGGTGGCCGAACCCTAGCTCAACAATGAATTCTTTTTCTCTTATAAATTCGATTGATGATGATGAGTATTGATGATGGTTTTGTTTTATTTTATTAATATTATCATTATTTTACAATTTACTTAATTAACCTTAAAAATTAATCAAAATTTCAATAATACCAAACCATCACATTCCAATCTTCCTTAGTGGTCTAATTACCATATAAGAACCCTTACTTCAGGTTCTATAGCTATTTAATACTTTTATCTACTAGAACTCAACTTTTTCACTTTATACGATTTAATCATTTTTATCAAAATGAACATGTCAACAGTAAAATTTCTTAACGAAAGTTTTATACTATATTACTATGATGCTGTAGGAAATAAAATAATAATAAAATAAATTTTTTAACTTTGAATTTGTGGTCCCAAAACCACTTTTTTTCATCGAAAACAGGCTGTTATAGGTGCATATAAAGATCTCACCTACTCACATGATTGTGATGACATGATTATGTTTTAATTAATGATTTTTTTAAATTATTGATAAACCGTAATTTATAAATATTTTTATCCCTCGCTTAACACGTTTATGAATTATTTCTCCTTAGATTTGGTGAATTTGATGCTCCTAATCCTTTAATTTCATGTTTTATACTTAGGTGAGCATAGGAGGACGAAAAGAACAAGAAACGGGCCAAAAAGAGGAGGAAATGGGCCGACAAGGGAAAACAACACGGCCTGGACTTCCTCACACAGACATCACACACGCCTGTGCCAGTCTAACAGGCTTGACCACGGCCCAAATCAACCTCAGCACGGGTGTGTTGATATCTCAGCCTCGACCACGGCCTAAAGTACTCGCATACGGCCCTGTCACACGGACGTGTCCCTACCGAACCCTAGCTAAGTTCCATTTGGAAAAGGGCAAGTTTTAGGGTTTTTAGGCATTCTAAAAGCCTATAAAAACACCTTAGAGGAAGACAAAAGGGAGACAGAGAATAGGGAGTAAGGAATTACTCCAAGGAAGCTGATTGATCCATCTCAGAAGCCGGATTTATCATCAAGACTGAAGATCTCTCCTCAATTTCCCTTCAGGAGTTTTGGGTTTTCTTTATGTTTTGTATTCTTTATTATTCTGAGATGTTTTCTTATTATTTATGAACTAAACCCCCTAAATACCTAAGAGGGATGAAATCTAAGACGAATCTTGTTATTATTTTCTGAATCTTATGATAAATATTTGACTTGTTCTTAATTATGTGTTCTTAATTCTTGTTTTGGTATTTCAGGATATCGATTCAAGTTAATGCTCTTAGTTGGAGGATGAATAGTCCCTGGCTAAGAGTGACTTTGTCATAATTAAGCGAAGTTGATTGTACGCCTAGAGATAGGGTGACAAGATTTTGACAAATTAAGGTGAAACCTAATAAGGGGATCCATAGATCGATTTAATACAACCTTAGGGTGTTAATTATAGAAAAGTCTCAATTGTTCAACCTAGGGATTAGATGTTATTAGTCTTGAATAGGGATAATAACATAACTTAGGGATCTCTACGGAACAAGTTAAATGAATAAATCGTCCGGTTCAGAGCCAGAATAACAAGTAAAGTCTAGGTGGATTTTTCCTTAGGTATTGTCCTAAATCAATCGTTTTTCCCAAAAGTAATTCCCCAATTCTATTTTTCTACAATTTCTTAGTTTAGATAATTAGTTAGCTAAAACAAACCCCTTTATTCTTAGGCTAGACTATAAAAAGACGGTTATTACTAGTACTTTTAGTCCTTTAGGTTCGACAATCCGGTCTTGCTAAATCTATACTACTGTTCGATAGGTACACTTGCCTACATCATGATAATAGCTAGTTTCAAGAACGATTAATTATAAATTTATAAAACTTATCACAAAAATCACAATCAATTATAAATGTGATCATAAGGTCTGTTATACTATTTTTGACCTATGAACTTACTAAGCTCAATTGCAGCTTATTCGTGTCATTTTCTTGTGTAACATCCCAAAATAGGACCTAAACAGAACAGTGGTTACGAAACCACGGATTCGAGATAGAAAAGTTTATTCTAATTAATTTTTATAATTTACTGAGTGATTAGATGCATGTCTTAGAGTATCGATGGAAAATTTTATAGATAGCATGCTTAATTTGCCTATTAGGGCTTAATTGCAAAAGTTGATAAATATGAGTTTTAGATGCTAAAGGATTAAATTGAAGAGTATAATTGAAGTAGAGGTCCTTAAATGGAATTAAACCATTAGGTTTTCATGGAAAAAAATGAACATACATAGATAAAATTAACTAAAGTTTTAATGAAGGGTATTCTAGTTATTTGGTAGTTAAAAGATTAAAAAAGGGAAAAGATGGCAAAATGTGCCCATCTTCTTCATTAGGCGGAAATTTCAAGGGTTCTTCATAGCTAGGGTTTTGTCAAGCTACCAAGCTTCATAGTAAGTGATTCCAAGGCCCATTTTTAATGTTCTTTACGTTTTTGAAGTCCCGGTAACTTGATTTAGCTTATTCTAGCAATAATTTAACCTAGGGTTCATATTAGGAAAAATACCCATAGGTGAAATGTGTTTATTTTGATGTTTTATAGTAGAATATGAAGCTTGAAATAATGTTAAACGACTTTAGCTAAGTAATTTTAAGCGAAAATGAGTAAAACGACATAATCGGTAAAAATACCTAATGGTCATAAGTACATGTTAGAGTGGGAATTTGATGTTGATCGTATTTTGTATCGAGGTAAGTTTGCGGTAAATAAATGCAATGTTTTATTATTTATAATTAATGATGTTATTTTTCAGCGTCTATATATTTATTTTGTAAATTTATTCCTTGATGATTCAAGTAAGAATTGACGGAGAAATGATACGTAAAAGTTCTAGTTAAACCTTAGGAATGTGTAGGATACAAATGTCATGACATTAGGGTTTAAGGATACCAAGTAAGACCATGCCAAGGCATGGCATTGGTAAGTAGGGGTGTGCAAAATTCGGGTAAAACCGAAAAAAATTCGGTCGGTTAACCTAATTTTTTCGGTCGGGGGACGGTTAATAATTTTTTGAGTTGTCGGTTAATGGTTAATTCGGTTCAAAACTGGACGGTTAACTAAATTTTTTCGGTTTAACCGAAAAAATTAATAAATAAAATTATAATATATAAATAGTCCACTATTCACTCAAACCTAATCCAACATAAACCCAAATACCCAATCTAATATATATTAACCCAAGTACCCAACCCAACCCAATTACCCAACTCAATCATAAAAATTACAAATAATTTAATAAATAAAAATAAAAATCTAAAACTAAAAATAAAAATAAAAAACATATAATTTTATACAAATAATTCGTTTAATTCGGTTAATTCGGGTAGTTCGGGTAATTTGATTAATTCGGTTAATTCGGTTAATTTTATACTTATTTTAACCAAAAATAAAAATACATATAATTTTCGGTTAATTCGGTTAACCGACCGAATTAATCAAAAAAATTTCAGTTCGGTTAACGGTTAAAAAATTTGAAGGGTCAGTTAATTCGGTTAATATTATTTTGGGTCGGTTAACCGATTGAACACCCCTATTGGTAAGTTTTACAAGGCAAGGAAATCATGTAAGACCATGTCAAGACATGGCATTGATAAACTACTATAAGGCAAAAATTCCATGTAAGACCATGCCAAGGCATGACAATGGTGAGTTCATAAGGCAAGGATATCACGTAAGACCATGTCAGGACATGGAAATGGTAAATTTAAAAAGGAAAGGTACCCGTGTATCCTTAGTATTCCAAATGGTTCAACGGAAAATTCAAAGAGTGCACCAAAGGGATTGTGACTAGAAATACTTTAAGTTATGGCATGTATAGGGATTTGGCTATTTTGTGTGTATGTCCTTATGATATGATTAAAGAATGACATGTGAATACTTGGTAATGATTAGATTATGATATAGCTAATTAAGAACATGTTTTGGTATTATGTATGCCTAAATGAGATTTGATGCAAAGAAACTATGAAAGAGTAAGAGTTGGCCATGGAACAGTTAGGAAACAGCAGCAGTGACGTGGTTTTGAAAAATCACTAAAAATTATAGAAATTGATTTAAATTTTTAATGAGATATAGAATTAAAGCTTGTTGAGTCTATTTTTATAAGAAAGAAACAAAGAAAGCAAAGTAAGTCTATATTCTTAGATATTTAAATTTTTTTAAGACTGGTTCAGAGTGACTTTGTGATCCCCTATGCCAACTTTGGAAAATCACTAGAAATTTTAAAAAAGGAATTATAAGTCAAAGTTTATATTTATAGATTTCTTAGTGAGTCTATTTTCATTATAAATGAACATAAAAATTATCCAATTTATATATAATGAGATAATATATTTTTAGTGAAGAGAGGTCAGGTCCACTAAATTGCGAAACAGGGGAACTTTTAATGAATAAACTATACTAATTTGCCAAACAAAAAATTGTGGAAAAATTATGGTAAGAAGAGATATGAGTATAGTTTCAGATAAATTTTACAGATTTAAATTTTGAGTTTTGTAACTTGAGTTATAATTAATTTAGTGAATGTTACGCAGATAGACAGTTTTATTATGAATAGTGAAATAAATTGTTTTGATTTGTGTAAGTAATTGGAAAATTTTTAATGTTCCCGGTTTGGTCCCTAATCGTTCTAATTGCATGTTTTAGGGCCTCGAGGGCCCTTTTTAGGGATTTATATGATGAATGTGAGCGAATTAATTTTTTTTTAAAGTAAATTTTTTTATGCCCCGAACAAGTAAGATAAGTCTGGTAAAGCCTCGTGCTCGACTCCGGCGACGGTCTTGGGTAAGGGGTGTTACATCTTGTTTCCTTATAGATATCTTTTTTTGGAACTAGAAGATCGGATCAGCTTGGAGATCACACTATCCAGCCACCCTCTTGGTAGACTTTGAAATCGTTACCATTCGGTTTTGTGGCATGTATTAGGAGTGTTTGATATATGTACATATGTGTTTATGAAAGTATATATGTTTTGTGTTTATAAAAGTTATGTATAAGTGTTTGATCGATAAATGGTAAGGTTGTTCATGGTTTATAAATGAAAACTTGAATGTGGATTGTGTGTGATATATGATTGAATGAGATGAAATATTGATATGTTGTAATTTGTTATAGAAAGAATGATTTGTGATAGCTTGGTTGGATGTTGTGGTAATATGGTTGGATATGGAATTTGGATGTCATGAATATGATACTTGTCTTAGTTCTTTTGTTGGTAAATGCATTAGAGAATGTGATTTGGTTCATGAACATTAGTTGATGAAAGAAATGGTGGAATTTGACATTTCACATGAAATTGTTTAGGCAAGCTTGAATTTGATAGAAAATAAAATTGAGTTTTAAGGTTGAATGTTGTATGTGATGTTGCCTTATGGCATATTGGTTAGAATTAGGAAAATGTCATATTTTGGTATGATTTTGATGTGTTTTGAGTTGATTTAATGAATGGCTATTGATATTCTTGGGATTTAAGTAAACCATTGATGTATTATTGCATTTCAAGGTACAATTTAGCAGACACTGGTTGTCACATGGCCATGTGTCACACATAGGTAAGTGATATGATCATGTGCTTTGTTTGATTTTGGTGACTTTAGGTACACACAACCACAGCTTATTACATAGCCATGTAACTCTTTTATACACAACATTAGTCTATTGCATGGTTTGGGGACACGGTCGTGTGATATTGCACCACATGACCTCAGCTTGTCACACGGCCTAGTCTTACGGTCATGTGACCTCTGTTTTCTATTTTTACCCTTATTTTATGTTATGTTTTGAATTAGTTCCTGCTTGTTCCTGAATTGATCCCAGAGCTTTGTAGGCTCGATTTAAGCCCCGTTTTTGTATGAATAACATGCATATTAAATGATTACTTATTTATAATTATTTTAAAAGTATATTTTGAATTTAAATTTTATGTTCTTGTCCTGTTAATTTTTATATCATCTCGTAACCCTAATTCGGCGATAAAGATGGGTGAGGGGTGTTAAATTTAGTGGTATAAGAGCTACAGTTTAGTCAATTCTCAGACTGAATGTAACACTTCAAACCCAATCCTTAAGGAGGATCCAAGAATGTTATGTCACTACTTTAAAACCATTATCTTTAAAGCTATTTCTGGCACAAAGTAATAAATTTATAGTGTAAGGTATTATGAAATATAAACCAACTGTAGTACAGGACTACATAAAATACTACATTTTAAAAAGAAAACATAAATACTTCACTGTAATTTCATTAGACTCATACTTTCATGAACATAATTTCAAATACAAGATTCATTATTCAAAATTAAACATCTTGACATCACCCCCATGTCATGCATCTCAAAACACTAGAAATCTTTAAACAACAGTTGTCCTCTGGCGTAGTCCTAAAGAATTCCTTTACCTTAACAACAAGCCCGAGAAGGAAAAGTAACTAAGTAAGTTCAAAGAACTTTGTCAGTTCATGAAGAAGGCATTACAATGGTTATCAAATATTCAAAAAAATTCTTTCAAACTCAAACTGTAACACCCCTTACCCGAGTCGACACTGGGATAGGATACGAGGCATTACCAGGCTTAAATACTAGTAAACACACACAACTGGCCATAAAACTTCGTTCAAAATAAATTCATTCATGCATATGCAAAGTGTCCCTTATATGGGCCAACGAGGCCAAAAACATACATCGGGAGTAGTTAGGGATTAATCTGAGAACTTTAGAAAAACTTAGAAAAATTTTCATGAAACAGGGTCACACGCCCGTGTGGGTAGGCCGTGTGGTCACACAGGCCCGTGTGGCTTGGGACACTCCCGTGTCCTTAGCCCGTGTAACTCTCTGTTTATGACGTCTTTAACACAATTAAGGTCACCCGGCCAAGTCACACGCCCATGTGCTTAGGCCATGTGGCAAATTAAATTCCAAAATCAGGTGCAGACTTCACACGGCCTGGAACACTCCCATGTCCTAAAGTAGTGGCCTTCACACAATAGAGACACACGCATTAATTAGGGTGCAGGGGACACATGGCCAGAGCACACGCCCATAGGGTAGACCGTCTGTCACACATGGCCTAGACACATTTCCGTGTGTCTACCCATGTGGACAACTTTGAGGCTATTTTCCAAGCCTTTTGTCACCCTTTAATGTTACATGCACACTTACACATCTCAATAACATCCTACATGGCATAAATGAGTACTTACACCTTCACAAACTAAGCTCATGCATATCAACTTCTTATCAATTAGTACTTGTTAAGACTCCATATTTTATTTAAACTAGACTTACCAAATCACATGCAATATACAACATCAATTTACTTCCATTTTATGCATTTATGCCTTAGTTGTTATTATTCCATTTACTCAAAAACCATCATCGTTAAACATCAATGATCGTATCCACAATTCATCCATGCTAAAATGAATTTAACCATATCATGAATGACCTTAGCATAAACATGCATATATGAATAGGATTACATCCCCATAATTAATATGAGCCATATCTCATGGCCATATACAAAATGAATCATCAAATCATTATAAGCCAACACATTTGGCTAACCCAATATGACATATAACAAAAGACCAAGTCCCTATACATGCCATACTTAAAATGTTGAGACTAACTATACCCAAATGTCCAATTGATAGTGTGATCGAGTTTCTGACGTCTTTCAATCCTCGGGCTAGCTTGGCGATACTATGAGAAAATGGAAAAGAGAGGGGACTAAGCATAAAGCTTAGTAAGCTCACATGCAAATAAATAGCAACATAATCATGAATATATATATACCATTGACATAACATAGTTTACATATATGTCATCATAGATTTATAGGCATAACTTAAATTTATAGGCATAACTTACACATTTTCAATCTTACCAAAAGATCATCACATACTGAGTTCATTCATAAGAGTTTTTCATACATACCCGTACCAATTCGTAATACATTCTCATATTTCCTCATCAATGACTTACTTGCCGAATAACTCACTGATTTACCCGTTGAACACTCGGAATACTATCGGATACACAGAAGACTTGCACATAGTGCTTCAAACGTAGCCACATACTACCTCATATCACAATCACACATTGCTCGCTCTCGAGCTAATCACAGCCACGCTACACACAAGTCGACGCTTAGGGACGTAACTACTCAGCCGCTCTCACACGAGTGATAGGCACCATAACACATGCTGGGCTACCCAGCCACCGGTAGAACGTGCAAGACTAGCATCCGGATTCACATAGTCACATATACACATAATCTCATGAGCTCATAATCACATAGTTCCTAGTGACATGTCATATTGTATCCTAGATTATTCCTAAGGTTCAAACGGGATTTTTTTCTCGATATCACATGTTCGTCGAACTCGTTCACAATGTCATGCTCATAGACTATAACATCGTTCATACACTTGTCATAATAATTAAACATAGAGACTCATACATTAGTAAAATATTAAAACATGATATATCATTGCATTATTTACACCTGAACTTACCTCAGTACAAAATATGGATAATTAATTCGATTTAGTCCAAAATCTTGTTTTTTCCCTGGTCTAGGGCCGGACTTAGTTTTTCTTGATCTATAATAGAAAATTTAGTTCATTTAATCATCACATTATTCAAATTAGTCCAAAAACTATATTTAGGCAAAATTATAGTTTTTCCCCTAAACTTTCACATATTTGCAAATTAGCCCCTAGGCTTGTAAAATGAAATGTGTTCATTTTCTTTGTTACCCAAGCCTAGCTGAACTTATAACATACTCATAGAAGTCTACATTTCTCATTAAATCATACATCTTACTACCCATTTTACAAACTTTACAAACAAGTCATTTTTAGCCATTTTCACTAGAAATCACTTGGTAAAATATGTTTATCACACATCAAACATTCATATTCCTCCATTAAACATCAAAAGACATGCATGTCATACATGGGTCAAATTTCAAACATGAACCCTAGTAAAAAATATGGCTAGAAATAGGTAAATCGGGTTAGGAGGGTTTCAAAAATGTAAAAAGCATTAAAAACGGGGCTAGGATGCACTTACTATTGAGCTTGAAAGTTGAAGAAACCCTAGCTATGGAACCCTTGAGATTTTCGGCCAAGGTGGGAGAAGATGGACACAATTTTGGACACAATTTTGACTTATTTTTCCCTTTTTATTCTATTATTAACCAAATGAAAAAAAATGCCCTTCGGGCCTTTCTTTCAAAATTTTCCTATTCATGCTCATTTTTGTCCATAAAAATAGAAATTGGGCAAATTGCTATTTAAGGATCTCTAATTAATAATCCATGGCAATTTCATGCTTAAGGCTTCTAGAACTCACATTTTGCAAATTTTGCAATTTAGTCCTAAATATCAAATTGGACACTTTATCAATGAAATTTCTTCATGAAATTTTCACACAAGTATGCAATGTAACATCCTAGAATAGGGCTTAGTTGGAACAGTGGTCTTGAAACCACAAATCTAAGGTCAAAAAGTTATTTTCAATATTATTTTCTATGTTATAGCATGATTATATGAGTGCATGAAAATTTTGGTGAATTAATTTTAGCGTTTGTGAGCTTAATTGCGAAAAAGGTCTAAATCACATAAAGGGAAAAAGTTTTGTTTTACTACCCAAAAATGTTAAATAGCTAGAGAACCAAAATTTAAGGTCTTTAAAGTGCAAATAGGTTATTTGGGGAGTGATGGCCGACCATAGGGGACAAGAAAGTTGAAAAGTCAAATTTGGTGGACATTAGGTGACTTTTTTTTGGTAATAAAATAAAATAAAGAAAAAGTTGTCATCTTTTTCATTTCTTCTTCTTCTTCCATCGAAATGGCAGCAAACATGGGGGGTTTTGAGAGCTTAAATTTTCAGCCACTTAGTTCCCTTGCAAGTAAGTGATTTTGATGGTCATTTTTGATGATTTTTGTATTTTTGGAACCCTTGTAGCTTAATCTAGCTAATAGGGGATTATCTTGCAAAATGGTTGAAAGTCTAGGGTTTTTCCATGAGAGAATTTATGTTGTTTTTTGAATTTTTATGGAAGAAAATGAGTCTTGGTTGTGTAAAAAACAACTTGTGTGAAAGGATTTTCATGAAAAACCCCTAAAATGGACCCTTTTGTAATGTTTTTAAATGGATGGTAATTGCATGAAATGTTTGAAATTGAGAGATGCTATAGGTATAAAAAGAATTCGTCTAGGCTGGCTAATAAGAAATTTGATTAAAATCGACTTACGAGCCTAAGGGTAAAATCGTAATTTTTGTGAAAGTCTAGGGGCAAAATGGTCATTTTGCCAAAGTATAAATTATGGAATGTATTGGTTAATATGATGATTAAAGTAGTGAATTTTATCATTGTAGATCAATAAAACTGAGATTCGAGCTTAAATCGAAAAGTACGAGGTTATAGACTAAAATGGAGTAATTAGCCGAAATTGCATTCGAGGTAAGTACATATGATTAAATAGGCATGATATCCATGTTATTGTTAATATACTTGAAATTTATCTTGCTATCATTGTATTGAATTATATGTTGATGATATTGTATATGAGAAAGTGATGCCAAATGTTAATAACATTTGGGTGATGATTGAATACATTGAAAATTTGATGGAATATGATATTTCATTGAAACGAGTAAGTTGGGTGTAAATAATGTAACTACATTGTTATTATGTGTGATTGAGTTGATATAGCATAAATTGTCTGATTGTGAAAATGAATATGCATGATGGGAATTGATGTAGTAGAAACTCCCGGTTGAACCTTAAGAATAGATTGAATATTCATGCCATGACATTTGGGTGATATGTGTGCTAGTGTAAGATATGTCTCGGACATGCATCGGCCACATTATGAGAGCCAGTGTAAGACCATGTCTGGGACATGGAATTAGCATTGAGACGAGAGCTAGTGTAGGACCATGTCTAGGACATGGCATTGGCCTCAAGATGTGAGCCAGTGTAAGACCATGTCTGGGACATGCATCGGCACGAATATGTGAGAGCCAGTGTAAGACCATGTCTGGGACATGGCGTCGGCCTTGATCGCGATAGTCAATGTAAGGCTATGTCTGGGACATGGCATCGACATTCTACCTTATGTTTGGGGCTCATCGAATATCCTTTAGTATTATCAATGGTTCAACGGAGAGATTTACAGTTTAAGCTAAATAAGAAAGGTTATGACCATGTTGTGAGTGGTACAGGTACCTACTTGAAACGTATGAGATGTGAGCTCGATATATGATATATGAATTGTATTTGATAGTGATGAGTAAGTTGTGCTTATGTTCATTTATGTATTATGAACAAACTATGAAATGTTGTGAGCATGTCGAAAAGGTACAGGTCTGTACTCGAAGCTCAAATGCTATTACAATCATGAAACGATGCAACTTTGGTAAGAATATAAATAAGTAAGCTATGCCTATGAGAATGAAGTATTGATGACCTTGTGATTATGATTCTCTGCTTATGATGTACCAATATGTATTTTCACCATGATGCTTAAAATGGTTTGTAAAGGTGTTATAAGTTTAGCTACCATTATTTTACACCAAACAGTTTTGGAACAGCAACAACAGTCTAACTTTGAAAATACACAAAAAATTGTGGAAATTGAATTAGAGGCTGAATAAAATATTAAATTAAATCTTATTGAGTCTATTTCCATATAAAAGAAATGGTGTAAGCAAAAGAAGTTCATATTATGAGATATTTGAATTGTTGTGATACAGAGTCAGAATGATTTTGAAATCCCCTGTTCCAATTTGGGAAAATCATTAAAAATTATAAAAAAAATATTATGGGTTATAATTTATATTATTAGAATATTTAATGAGTATATATTAAAAATAAACAAAAGGTAACATCATCTGAGTCCCGTACTAAAAGATAATTAGTTTTTAGTGAAGAGGGGTCAGAACTATCAGATAGTGAAATAGGGTTGACTTTAAGGAACAAAATGTACTGATTGGCTAGACCAAAAATTCTGAAAATTTTATGGTAAGAATATATGTAAGTCTAGTTTCAGAAAAAATTAGCGGATCTTAATTTAAAGTTTCGTAGCTTAATATATAAATAATTTAGTGACTGTGACTCAAGAAAATAGCTTGACCTGAACGTAAGTAAAAGTGCAAATATGGTTGTATTACCTTGAGAAGCAAGTTGGTAAATTGCTTATTATTTTCATACGGTCTTACTAAGCTATAAAGCTTACTCTCTTCCTTTCCTTTTCTTTAGTGTTGTCAGGTTAGCTCGGGATTGGAGATCGTCAGAGGCAGCATCACACTATCAAGCCATCACCTTTGTAATATTGATATATGTTAAACATTTTTAAGTGAGTGACATGCATAGGGACTTATCTTTATGTTATGTGTTATTATGATTAGCCAAATGCATTGGATTATATTGAGTTATTTGCATATGGCAAAGAGGTGTGTCTTATTTTGATTATGGTTTGTGAACCTATCTATCTATGATATGTTCTAATGCTTGTGATGAGGTGGTGTGATTATGCTTGTTGGCCATATAAGGTTGGCATTAATGTTATGAATGTGTCTTAATATGAGATGATAAATCATTAAAATGATGTCATGATATGTGTCCTTAGTGTGTATAAAGATGTGAAGGATTAAGGGTAAGATAAAGGCTTGAAAAATAGCCTAACTGTTGACCACACTGGCAGAGACACGGCTGTGTGGGGGACACAGCCTTAGCACACAGGTGTGTGACTTGGCCGTGTGACTCTAAATGTTTGCTGACATCATAAACAGAGAGTTACACGGGCTGAAGACACAGGCGTGTCCAAGCCACATAGGCATGTGAAACCCACACGGCCAACCCACACTGGCGGGTGACTCTCCAAAGTGTGAAAATTTTCTAAGTGTTGCAAAAGTTTTATATGTTTACGGTTTGGTCCAGAACCACCCCGAATGTATGTTTTGGGCCCCGTAGGCCCATATAAGGGACATTAAGCATATGTATGAAAGCTTTTAAATAGAACGAAATTTTATGGCCGATTTTTACATGATTGATTATATTTAAGTCCGGTAATGCCTCGTATCCTGTGCTGGCATAGGACACGGTAAGGGGTGTTACATGCAATCATATCATAGACCTCATAATAATTATAAATTAATTATTTCTACTTCGGACTTGTGGTCTCAAAACCACTATTCTCACTAGACCCTAATTCGAGATGTTACACAAACACAATTTCACAGTTCACCAGTTGGCGAGTACCGATCACAGACAGACTATATGCCAATCTACTATTCCTTTGGTGTATACATTATGCTCATCCAACCATACAAACAATCTTCTTCAAATTTGGATGAAATGGTTTGGTTTTTGGTTTGGGCGTATGAGAGTATACATCTAGGGCTGAATACTAGCTTGAAAACATTCAGAGAGTTTTCAATCAAATGGTCATTCCTCTGATGATTATCTCAGATGTGTCATGTATTTTCTCAAAGATGAGGCCTATAACTGGTGGTTAACATTAGTAGTTGTGGTACCGAGAGACAGGGCTAATTGAGATTTCTTCAAATCCAAGTTTAGAAAGAATAATGTCAGCAACCGATACTTGTACAAGAAAAAGAAATAATTCTTGAATTAAAATAACAAAATAAATCTTTAGCTGAATACGAGTGAGAGTTAGTGCAACTTAGCAAATATGCTCGTGAAATTTTATCGACTGAGGAAGGAATGTGTATTCATTGTGAAGATGGGCTAAATGATGAGATTAAAATGCTGGTTGGCGTGATGGAATTGTGAGAATTTAGTGTTATCTGATCGAGCACAAAAGATAGAAGAAATTTGCAACAACAAGAAAAAAATGAAAGAAAAGCTTGGGATTTCAGTAAACAGAGTTCATCCAGACTATTTTTAGCTCTACCATAAAAAGAACCGAGGGAAGCTTTTAGCTGAGTTACTTCACCATCTGGGTTCTTAGGTAGAAATAAATCAAGGCAAAATGATTTGAGATTTTAGTCTATGCCTACGGATAGTGTCGGCAGTGTCCGTAATGCTCGTAGACTTGTGTGTGAACATTGTGGAAAATTACATGCTGGTGAGTGCAGGACCAAGTTAGGTGCATGTTTCAGATGCAGATCGACAGATCATTTCATGAGAAAATACCTGAAAAAAGTGGGAGACACTGATGAGTGGAGTATAAAACAATTGTCTACACCTTAGAAAGGTAGAGGTCCTGGTCAAAGCAGTAATGCTAGAGCTAATCATAGTGGGATCAAAGATACAACTGTTAGATCTGAAGCTAGAGCTCATGCTTAAGCGTATGACATACGAGCTAGGAAGGAAGACACTGCACCTGGTGTTATTGCTGGTACATTCTATCTCTTTGATATTACTGTATATGCATTGATTGACCCTGGGTCATCTCACTCATATATTTGCACTGGATTAGTAACAGATAAGAAATTACCTATTGAGTCAGCTGAGTTTGATGTTCGAGTTACAAATCTACTAGGTTAGAGTGTGATAGTTAACTTAATATGTCGAAAGTGACTGCTGAGAATACAAGGTTGTAACTTTCCTGCTGATATGATGTTGTTACCATTTCAAAAATTTTATGTAACGCCCCCACGCCCGAGACCGTCGCCGGAGTCGAGTATGAGGTGTTACTAAGCTTAATTTAACATTTTTAGAACTTTGGATTATTTGTTTCTACATTCACAGTTTTTAAGCTACTTGCGTCACAGTCACAAGAAAAATCATATCTCGAGTTACAAAACTTGAAATTAAGATCCGTAAATTTTCCTTGAATCTAGACTCATATACCTATCTACTAATTTTTTTCTAGAATTTTTGGTTGAGCCAATTAGTACAGTTTATTAGTTAAAGTTACCCCTGTTTCAAGACTTGACTGGTTTGACCTCTGTTTACTACGAACCACATTTCTCTCTGTAAAAAATTCATATTACTATGAGGTTTGTTTCTACTAAAACTAGACTCAATAAGGATTCTGAGGATATAAAATACACCACCTAATTATATCTTTAAAATTTTTAGTGAATTTCTAAAGTTGGAACAGGGGATTTAGAAACTGTTACGACCCTGTTTCACTAAAATTCAAATATCTTTTAACATATAATTCCTTTACCTGTTTCATTTGTTTCATGTGAAACTAGACATAATAAGCTTCAATTTGATATATATTCCATCACCAGATTCAATTTCTATGATTTTTAGTAAATTTTCAAACTCGCGTCAGTGTTGCTGCAGTATTCTGTTTATGGCAAATTTCATCCCTTTTATGAGTTTTTATGCACTAAGTATCTTAATAATTTTCCTTAACATCAAACATAATCTAAACTAACCATTTTCATAATTTATCATAAGATCATTTACACAAAATAGGTATATTGCTATACATGCCATACTTAAATTTACAAACCATTTACCAAAAGTCTTCCGGATAGTGTGTGAGCCCTTCACCTATCCCGACTCTGAAATGGCTTGTCCAAAACTATAATGAGTAAGAAGGAGGGAGTAAGCATAAATGCTTAGTAAGTTCATATGCAAATAATAAGTAACATAACAAATAAATATACCAATCAACATTAGCATGCATCACTAAAACACATATCACATTTCTAATCATTTTTTATCATCTTATTACCTTATCGTGATTGTATCAATACTCAACCCGAGGGTTAAATACATACCTGTCCAAAAATATCCATTTCACATCACTTACCAATACGTCTCTTTACATCTCTCAATATTCCTCCAATTGAGTAGAACTTTACCCGTTGAACACATCGTAATATAATTTGGATACATGGATAACTTGCACATATGTGCCATATATGCAATCAAGCAATCATGTAACCCGCCCATGTTTAACTCGGACTCAACTCAACGAGCTCGGGCGTTCGCATCCATAAGTGAACTCGGACTCGACTCAACGAGCTCGGATGCCTAGTTACATCTCTCGAACTCGGACTCAACTCAACGAGTTCGAACATTCGCATCCATAAGTGAACTCCTGACTCAACTCAACGAGTTCGGATGCTCAACCATCCTAGTGACATGTCACTTGTATCCTAATCTATTCCTAAGGTTCAAACGGGATTTTCCTCGAACACATATCCTTGCCATCTTCCGTAAAAATATACGAAACCAATACTCGGTAGCACTTTATATTTAACAAATAATACAAATAATTTGCATTTTATTCAAAAATAACCACAAAGCATATATCTCATAATAAAAATCAGCATATCATATAATTAACATCAATAATTTACAAATAACAATTATACTACATTATTTACACATGAACTTACCTTGGTACCAAAATACAAAGATTTTGCAATTTAGTCCACAATCTTTTCTTTTCCTCGATTGAGGTCGATTCCACGTCTTTCTTGATCTAAAATAACACATTTAGCTTATTTAATACTCACATTATCAAATTAATCCTTAACTCAAATTTTGGCAAAATTACAATTTTACCCCTAAACTTTTACATATTTACATTTTTGCCCCTAGGCTCGGGATTAAACTTTATTCCTTATTCTTATGTTTTACAACATGCTGATCACTTTTCTATTCTATGGAAACATCAAATTCTCACTCTAACATGTACTTGTGACTATTAGGTATTTTTACCGATAAGCCCTTTTACTCGTTTTTGCTTAAAATCGAGTAGTACAAGTTGTCTAACATAATTTAAAACCTCATATTCTATCATAAAACACCAAAATACACAAATTTCACCTATGGGTATTTTTCCAAATATGAACCCTAACTTAAATTATTGCTAGCATAAGCTTTATCGAGCTACCGGACTCAAAACGTAAAGAACATTAAAAATGGGGCTTGGAATCACTTACTATGGAGCTTGAAAGCTTGAAACAAACCCTAGCTATGGAGAACCCTTGAAATTTCGTCCTAATGAAGAAGATGGACAAAAATTGGCTTTTAATTTTGTTTTTAATTCATTTTAATAATTAAATGACCAAAATGCCCTTACTACTAAACTTTCCAAAAATTCCTTCCATGTCCTAATTTTGTCCATGAACTTAAAATTGGTCAAATTGCTATTTAAGACCTCTTAATTAATATTTCAATGCAATTTCATACTAAAAACTTCTAGAATGCAAGTTTTGCAACTTATTCGATTTAGTCCCTACTTTCAAATTAAGTATTTTATGCATAGAATTTCTTCACGAAATTTTCACACAATCATGTAATCATATCATAAACCTCAAAATAATTATAAAATAATTATTTCTATCTCAGATTTGTGGTCACGAAACCACTATTCCGATTAGGCCCTAATTCGGGATATTACATTTTATATCATTCTAGGAATGTATTGGTTGACGTTACACTATGCGGTGGTAAACTGTAGACTGAAATGGATTAATCTGAGATGTTAGACTAGTGAGATGATTATAGTTGAGTTTGATAGATCAATGTTGTGTGTAAATAACTAATGCAATCGTTCAAGTGTACACGTCATTCAAGTAATAAAGTGATAAGTAAGTATCGTCTCCATAGGGATCGAAAATTGGTAAGAAATTGATTAAGTTATTATAATCCTATTAACTATGCTAAATTATAGGAAATACTTTTAAACTGAATAAGAAATTGATAAAATGAATTAATTTAATTTAATGCTCAAAACAAAAAAAATTATATGGAAAGTAAATTGTAATGGCAAATTACAGAGAAAAGCAAGAGCAATTCCGTTGTTGAATGAACAGGGCTAGAATTATTCAGGTGAAATGCTCATATCAAAATAATGTCATTGCAAAATATTGTCTAATCAACTGCTTAGAGAATTACTACTATAACTTGCCTCTTTGGATAACTAGATTTAAGCTAGAAATCTAAGTGACTGTATGTCTACAGAACTCTAGATTAATAACTGTAATGAACAATCTTCTCTGCACAATTCGCAACATCTATGTCTAGAGTACTATGAGTATTTTGTCGAATATTCACTTGTATCACACAATTTTAGATCCAATATATTTAATCTTTTCAGAATTAAAAGTACATCATGAACACATCATACAATCAACTATGTCTTGAGCTTGCATGCATGTATTAAAAATATGCATAAATTGAATGAAATAGTGATATAGGCAATTTCAAATCATGAACATTAAAATGATAAACATACACCCAAGTAATTCCAACCCATAAAAGATTTAGTTCATGGATGGAAAAGTAAACACCGAATTTAAATCATTCATCAACATTTTAAAGAAGTTTGAATCACAAAAATAAAAAAAAACTAAAGCACACTCTAGCTTCTCTTCTATCTTCCAATCGTTCATGAATCCAAGATAGATGTCTCTTTCCCTTCTTCACATCCGTATTCTGCTCTCTGCAGCTGCTACCCTTCTTTATCTGAAATTCTCTAATGGAGTGTTTTCTCTGTGCAGAGAGAGAATAGCTGCCATTAGTCTCTTTCTCATACAAATTCCTCTCTTTTCTTCTTATCTCTCCTTCTTTTATTGGGTATATTCGTCCCACCTTAGCACACATTTTTCATTCCTCTTTTTAGGTTGGTTTTCTAGTACATGTCCAGCTAGTTGAGACTGACATGGAATGAGTGCTGAGTCATTTTCCCGGAATTGCCATGGCAATTCTATTGGCAATCAGTCTTGCCAATTGCCACGGCAATGTTTCACTTCCCTTATTTTCCCTTTTTATCTTCTTGCTCATCCTACACCTATATTTACACAAAACTACACCTTTCCTCCTCAAGTGATAAAAATAACAAATAATTTCCAATGTAGTGCAATCCAAGCTTTGTTATGCAATGTTCTAAAATTATCCTAAAAATGTAGACGTATTCACTTAATTTCAAACAATCAGATAGTGCTACTAAAATTGTTTTAGCATTCTCTACGCAAAAATTGATTCGAAAAGGCTGTGAAGCATTTCTGGCTTATATATTTGATTCTTAAGAACTGGCATCGAAGATTGATCAGGTACCAATTATTAGTGAGTTTATTGATATATTTCTTGAAGAATTGTTGGGATTACTGCCTGAGCGTGAAGTTGAGTTTGTGATTGATTTGACCTTTGGGTTTTCTCGGATATCAATCACACTGTATTGAATGGCACCAACTAAGTTGAAAGAAATTAAAGCACAATTGGCCGAGTGTATCTCTCTAGGGTGCACATTTGGTGTTTTTGAAAAAGAAAGATGTGTTGATGAGACTATGTATTGATTATAGACAATTGAATAAAGTTACTATAAAGAATAAATATCCCTTGCCCCATATTGATGATTTATTTGACCAGTTGAAGGGCGCAACAGTGTTTTTGAAAATAGATCTTAGATCCGATTATTATCAGTTACGAGTTAAAGATATCGATGTGCCAAAAACTACTTTTCGAACTCATTACGACCACTATGAATTTCTGGTAATGCCATTTGGGCTAACTAATGCCTCTATTACTTTTATGGATTTGATGAATCGAGTTTTTTAGCCTCACCTAGATAGATTTATAGTTGTGTTTGTTGATGATATACTAATCTATTCAAAAACAAAATCTAAGCATGCTCATCATTTGAAAAATTTTGTTACAGACTTTGTGCGAGAAAGAATTATACGCAAAGTTTAGTAAGTGTGAGTTTTGGCTTAAAGATGTTGGATTTCTTGGTCACGTGATTTTTGCGGATGGAATTCAAGTTGATCCGGACAAAATCTCTACTATTGTGAATTATAAAGCTTTAAATAATGTTTTGGAGGTACGTAGCTTTCTGGGCTTAGTTGCTATTACAGACGATTCTTTAAGAATTTTTGATAATTGCTTTGTCGATGACAAAGCTGCTTCAGAAAAACGTTGAATTTGTTTGGTCAGATAAGTGTCAATAGAGTTTTAACCAGCTGAAAGATTTATTAATAAAAGCTCATTTACTGACTCAGCTTAAATTCGAAAAGGAATATATTGTTTACAGTGATGCATCACTCAATAGGTTAGGTTGCGTATTGATGCAAGACAAAAAGGTTATAGCTTATGCTTCTTGAGAGCTAAAAGCACACGAGAGAAATTACCCAACCCATGATCTAAAATTGGCCGCGGTTGTTTTTGTTTTGATGATTTAACCACATTACTTGTACGATAAGAAATGTCATGTATATACCGATCATAAAAGCCTGAAATACTTGATGACTAAAAAAGAACTGAATCTGAGACAACGATGATGGCTCAAGTTACTAAAAGATTATGATCTAATAATTGATTATCACCTAGGCAAAGTTAATGTTGTAGCTGATGCGTTAAGTAAAAAATCACTGTTTGCCCTAAAATTGTTGAATGTTCAGTTGACCTTGAATCGTGATGGCTCTGTTTTAACCGAACTGAAAGCTACATCGTTATTTCTTCAAAAAATCTAGGAGTTGCAAAATGATGACCCAAAATTGCTAGCTAAACAAGAACAAATTTAGAATGACCAATCCATAGAGTTCAGTGTTGGTGTCGATGGTATGTTGTACTTCCGCAATAGACTGTGTGTTTCGAATAATTTGGAATTGAAACAAAACATATTATCAGAGGCTCACAGTAGTATGTACTCCATTCATTCGAGTAGTACTAAAATGTTTTGTGATTTGAAGTAGATGTACTAGTGGCTGGGAATGAACTGAGAGATTTCAGACTTTGTAGCTAAATGTCTGGTTTGTCAACAGATGAAATCTGAGCATCAGGTTTTGTCTGGGTTGTTATAGCCTGCTATGATTCCTGGATGGAAATGGGAGTGAGTCACGATGGATTTCATATTTGGATTACCTCTGACACTGAGAAAGAAAGACTCAATCTAGGTTATTGTTGATAGACTAATGAAATCGACTCATTTTATTCCAATTAGAATGGATTAGTCATTTGAAAAAGTTAGCCGAGTGATCATTTGAAAATTTAGCGGAGTTATATCTATCTGAGATTGTCAGATTACACGGAGTGTCGTTGTCTATCATTTCTAATCAAGACCCGAGATTCACCTCTAGATTTTGAGGTAAACTTCACAAGGCTCTAGGTACTAATCTTAAGTTTAGTGTAACATTTCATTCACAAATAGACAAATTGTCAGAACGAGTAATTTAGATCCTGGAAGACATGTTACGATGTTGTATTCTTGAGTTTGAAGGTAGTTGGGAAATATATTTTTCGTTGGTCGAATTTGCTTATAACAACAGTTATTAGTCTAGTATTAAAATGGTATCGTTTGAAGCTTTATACAGACGAAAATGTAGAACTCTCTTGTACCGGTCAGAACTAAACAAAAACAAGTTAGTTGGGACAGGCTTGATTCGAGAAACTGAAGATAAAGTCTGTGTTATTGTGATTGCTTGAAAGTTGTACCGAATTGTTAAAAATCGTATGTTGATTTGAAAAGAAAGATATAGAAGTTTCTATGAGTGACAGAGTATTTTTGAAAGTTTCTCTGTGGAAATAAGTGTTATGGTTTAGCAGAAAAGGGAAGCTTAGTCCAAGGTTCAGTGGGTTATATGAGATTGTTAAAAGAATCAATCTTGTAGCTTATAGAATGGCTTTACCTCCTGAACTCGAAAAGATTCACAATGTTTTTCATTTTTCAATATTGAGACGGTATAAATCAGATCCTTCGCATGTGATTTCTCCCAATGAGATTGAATTAAAGTCTAATTTGTCGTATTCAGAAGAACCAATAGCAATTTTAGCTCGAGAGGTTTGTAATTAATGAATAATTTGGCGTTTCTCTTTCGAGTTCTATATTTTTCATAACATAAAATGCTAAACAACTCCAATGAGATCTACTTTTTCTAATTAATTTTTCATTGAGAAGATCTTATATTTCTTTTATACAAATTCTTCCATCTCTTTATTCATTTGTATTTGCCTTACTTTTGTTGGGATTTTTCTTCCATCAAAATAATTTTCATATGGTAACGTTAAGTCATGTTTTTTCCTATTCCAAAAAGCATTTGGGATGTTAGAGCATATTGTTGACTCGATTTCTTCTTTGATTTGATTTATTCATTTTTGAACTTCTTTTTTTTTTCTAATTGTTCATTTAATTTTTTAGAACATATTTCTTATTTAAGAAAGAAATTTATTTTTGTTTATGATTAACTAAATTATTGATTTGTCCATTATGAGTGAATAAAAATTTTAATAAGTTAAAATTTCTTATATTCAGTTTTTTCACAAAAGGGAATTCTACCTTGCTTTTTAAAACATTAGTGGAGATTGAGTGATTTGTTACTTTGTAAGGTTTGAATAAAGATATAAAAGGGGTTCCTAATATAATGTCTTCGGTAATATCTTTTTCCATTAAAAAACATGTTTGATATTTGATACCTTTATTACAAATTTTTGCATTAGGAATTTTGTAAGTATTTTTGAGTTTTTTTTACCATTTGCAGCTTTAAGATATTATGATGTTTTGTCATAATATTTTGTTGGAATATCCCTTTTCTAATACATATTTAATTTGTTCCTGTATCAAAAAGGGTTATTGTTTTTAATTGAAATTCATTATTTATAACAAGATTTATTTTCATTAAATACCTTTGGATGGATACTTTAGTGAGAACCATCATGCATTCTTCTATATTTTCTTCAAGCTTGGGTTCAGTTTCTAAAGAACTATCTTTTGGGATTTCATTTTTTAATGTTTGCATTTGTTTTTTCATTTCTTGTTGTTCATTTTAAGGTGGGAAAGCTCCAATCTAATTTTTTTATTTCCAATTTTGAATTAAGAATTCCTGATTTGTCTAGGTTTTGTTTGTTTTCCATATTTATTAAATATTATATCTTGTATGTTGTACATTTGCGATTGATTAGGTATAGTTTCTTTTTCAGTTTTCTGATTTTTCTTTTAATAAATATTTTAATTTTAAAAGATAAAAGATATTCTCTTTTCTGGATCTTGTATTTTATCAAGAACTTCAATCATAATTTCATGATCTTTAGTTAACATATTTATTGAAGGTTCATTTTCATTAGATGATTCCGATGTTGTATGTAATTCATCTAATTGTAATTCATCTGATTTAGTAGATGTATCATTTTCAAAGGAATTGGTTTCTAAAAGAATTTCATTAATTTCTGTTCTAGTTTTTCATCTAAATTTAAATTATTAATCTTTCTTTTGATCTTACAGTATTTTGAGATGTGTCCTAGTTTTCTATATCTATAATATTTTATCGTTTTATCTATTTTGTTTCCTAATTTTTGTTGTTTCTTTTCTTTCATATATTTCCTATATTTTGGTTTTTTTTATAATATTCTAAAATATTCTTTCTCCTATTTTTTTAGTTTTACGGGGCAACATATTTTTGAAGAAGAAGGTTCATTTCTAATGTCAAATTGGTGGCAGAATGATCCTAATTCCTTTCTACATTGATCTCTTCTTTTCTTAAAGTTGTTTTTGTAAATTTGAATCTTGACAAATTTTTAATCCTTCTTTTTGGGTGAAACTAATTAGTTCACCATATGTAAGTTTTTCATATGGAATAGTGCCTTTGTAATTTTCCCTAATTTGATTTCTAACTTTTCTCCTAATAAAGTAGGAAGTCTTGCTAGAAATTTTTCTTTCCAAAATGGTTGTTGGTTATTAGATCTTTGTATAACTCTGGTTATAAAGACAACTTTATAACATTTAAATATGTTAAGTTTTTTCATTTTAAATTTTGATAATAATTCTGAATTTCCACTGATAAACCGTAATTTATACATATTTTTATCCCTCGCTTAACACGTTTATGAATGATTTCTCCTTAGATTTGGTGAATTTGATGCTCCTAATCCTTTAATTTCATGTTTTATACTTAGGTGAGCATAGGAGAGTGAAAAGAACGAGAAACGGGGCAAAAACGGAGAAAATGGGCCGACAAGGAAAAACAACACGGCCTGGACTTCCTCACACGGGCATCACACACGCCCGTGCCAATCTAACAGGCTCGACCACGGCCCAAATCAACCTCAGCACAGACGTGTTGATACCTCAGCCTCGACCACGGCCTGAAGTACTCTCACACGGCAGTGTCACACGAGCATGTCCCTGCTGAACCCTAGCTAAGTTCCATTCGGAAAAGGGCAAGTTTTAGGGCTTTTAGGCATTCTAAAAGCCTATTTAAACACCCTAGAGGAAGACAAAAGGGGGACGGAGAATAGGGAGTAAGGAATTACTCCAAGGAAGCCGATTGATCTATCCCAGAAGCCGGATTCACCATCAAGACTGAAGATTTCTCCTCAATTTCCCTTCAGGAGTTTTGGGTTTTCTTTATGTTTTGTATTCTTTATCATTCTGAGATGTTTTCTTATTTAGTTATGAACTAAAACCACTAAATACCTAAGGGGGATGAAACCTAAGACGAATCTTGTTATTAATTTCTGAATCGTATGATAAATATTTGACTTGTTCTTAATTATGTGTTCTTAATTCTTGTTTTGGTATTTCAGGATAAAACTTCAAGTTAATGCTTTTAGTTGGAGGATGAATAGTCCCTGGCTAAGAGTGACTTTGTCATAATTAAGCGGAGTTGATTGCGCGCCTAGAGATAGGGTGACAAGATTTTGCCGGATTAGGGTGAAACCTAATAAGGGAATCTATAGATTGAGTTAATGCAACCTTAGGGTGTTAATTAGAGAAAAGTATCGATTATTCAACCTAGGGATTAGACGTTACTAGTCTTGAATAGGGATAATAACATAACTCAAGGATTTCTACGGAACAAGTTAAATGAATAAATCATCCGGTTCAGAGCCAGAATAACAAGTAAAAGTCTAGGTGGATTTTTCCTTAGGTATTGTCCTAAATCAATCGTGTTTCCCAAAAGTAATTTTCCAATTCTATTTTCTTCAACTTCTTAGTTTAATTAATTAGTTAGTTAAAACAAACCCCTTATTTCTTAGGCTAGATAATAAAAAGACAGCCATTACTAGTACTTTTAGTCCTTTGGGTTCGACAATCCGGTCTTACTAAAGCTATACTATTGTTCGATAGGTACACTTGCCTACATCGTGATAATAGTTAGTCTCAAGAACGTTTAATTATAAATTTATAAAACTTATCACGGAAAATCACGATCAAGTTTTTTGCGCCGTTGCCGGGGACTAAAATATTAGGAACACTCAAATTTTATTACTTTAGCCATTCATTTTTCTTGCAATTTAATTTTATCTTTATTTTTATTTTAATTTACTAATTTTCTTTTTCTTTCTTCTGGCAGGTTCTTATAGTTTATGACCAGAAGAAACCCGTCAGGACCACTGCTTTTTGACGAAAAAATTGATCGTATAGTTCGTTGAAACCGACGAGAAATCAGGAAAAGCCTAAGATACACAGAAGAAGAACAGGAGGACGATATATCAACTACAATCGAGGAGATGGCTGAAAATCAAGACAATCAGCTACCTCTAGCAATACCCGCTGAATTAGCAAATTAGAATCCTGCTCCTCGTACTATGTATGATTATGCTAAACCTAATTTAACAGGAACTGAGTCAAGTATAGTTAGGCCTGCTATTGCTGCAAATAATTTTGAACTGAAACCTAACACAATTCCAATGATACAGCAGTTTGTTCAGTTTGATGATTTGCAGGATGAGAATCCCAACACTCACTTGGTGAATTTTCTAGAAATCTGTGACACTTTTAAATTTAATGGCATCTCTGATGAAGCCATTCGTCTTCGGTTATTCCCCTTTTCACTAAGGAACAAGGCTAAACAGTGGTTGAATCACTACTTGGGAACAAATGACCGAAAATTTTTTATTAAAGTATTTTCCGCCAGCTAAAACGGCTAAGTTACGTAATGATATCTTTTCTTTTGTGTAGATGGAATTAGAAACTCTTTACGATGCATGGGAAAGATACAAGGACCTTCTGCGAAGGTGCCCTCACCATGGGTTACCTCTATGGCTGCAAGTTCAAACGTTCTACAATGGTGTGAATCCCTCGACAAGACAGATGATTGACGTAGCCGTGGGTGGAACCATCAACAACAAAACACCTGAAGAGGCTTACGAATTTATTGAGGAGATGTCACTGAATAAATATTAGTGGCAAGTCATGAGGACTAAGCCGACTAAAACAGTAGGCGTTTATAACATCGATTCCGTTACTATGTTGTCAAATCAGGTAGAATTTCTGAATAAAAAAATTGATGGTTTACTTGGTTCTACACAGGTACATCCAGTGATGAGGTGTGATTCAAGTGGAGGAGGTGTGCATACAGAATATCAACCATTCAATCCTACAACCGAAGAGGAACAAGTCAACTATATGGGTAAAAATAACTTTTGATCTCAAAATAACCCATACAGTAACACTTATAATGAAGGTTGGAAGAACCACCCAAATTTCTCTTAGGGTGGTCAAGGGAATCAAAGGCCACAAAATCCTCAGGGTTTTCAACTGCCACCTTATCAACAGGAAAAGAAACCGAACCTTGAGGAGATGCTATCCAAATTCATCTCGGTGTCAGAATCCCATTTCTAGAATACCGAGACGGTACTTAAAAATCAACAAGCATCAATCCAAGCGCTCGAAACTCAGATAGGTCAGCTGTCCAAACTAATCTCTGAATGACCACAAGGTAGCTTACCAAGTAAAACTGAACCTAACCCAAGGGAACAGCTTAACACAATTAATGTTCAAGATGAAGAAGGATTCGTTGAGCCTGAGCCAGAACCTAGGCAAGAAACTGTGTGAGCAAAGGTAAAGGTGGTGTAAGTCATAATGAAAACAAAACGGTGAGTGTAGAATATAAACTCCGTGTGCCATACCCTAACGCGACAAGGAAAGATCGCTCAGACGAACAATTCGGTAAATTCCTTAAACTTTTGAAAAAATTACATATTAACTTATCGTTTATTGAAGCTCTATCGCATATGCCGAATACAATTTTTAAGGGATCTTTTAGCAAAGCGTTACATGTGGAACTAAACGCAGTTTGCTCAACTATTCTACAAAATAAGCTACCCAAGAAATTAAAAGATCCAGGGAGTTTTACAATTCCTTGTTTAATTAGTAGTTTAGATGCTAATAATGCATTAGCTGATTTAGGGGCAAGCATTAACGTCATGCCTTACAAAATGTTTAAGCAACTAGATATTGGGAAACCCAAACAGACTAGGATGAGCATTCAATTAGCAGATAAAACTATAAGATTTCCTAGGGGTATTATTGAAGATGTACTAGTAAAATTGATAAATTTATATTTCCTCTTGACTTTGTTGTTCTAGACATAGAGGTGGATAACAACACCCCTTTGATTTTAGGGAGACCCTTTTTAGCAACTGCTAAAACAATTATTGATGTTGGAACAGGTGAGCTCACACTTCGTGTGGGAGATGAAACGATCACCCTTCAAGCTCGTAATTCTGGCAACACATAAAAAATTGAAGGTAATTGTCCACACTAGTCTACTAAAACTGACAATATGACGCAACCTACTTTGCAGGAATTGAGTCTGAGAGAAGTACACGATCCATGTTCCAGCAACAATATCGGACCTATTCATGAAGAACGAAGGCTACAAATAGAGGAGCTAGATGAATGACGAACACATAAACTGAGAACACACGATAAACCAAAACTACGCCAGAACGAGCTCGATACCTCTCCAAATCAACTTAAGGTTAGAGATAAAGTCTTACTAGATGCCGCAGATCCTCACATTGTCACTGCCAACCCAAATGAAGAAATCCCTCTTGTGGTACTTAATATTTTCCCATTCGGTACAGTCGAGGTAAGTCACCCCAATTTTGGCACTTTTAAGGTAAACAACACCCGTCTAAACCTTATTTTAATAAGATTGATAGCAGGAATCAAGAGTATGAACTCCTCAAATCACCATGACCATTCAACGGAGATGTAAGTCGAGCTTAGACTATAACTAAGTGCTTCTCGGGAGGCAACCCGAGCACTAACTGTATTAACTTCTTTAAATCTTAGTGTTTTACACCTAACTTACTAACGGAGCTCTTAAAAACAGGTTCACCATAGAGGCACTGTCAAGCACACGGGCGCGCTTAAGACCGTGTGAAAATAGGACAAAGATTTCCCCAAAACATGGGCTACGATAAATCGACACGACTGTGCGAATTGGCTGTGGGCGAACCTACCAAAATAACATAGGCGTGCGACACACCCGTGCCCTAGGGTCGTGGTTGTAACTGAGAAACTAGCACGGGGTTACGACACGCCTGTGTCTAGTACCCGTGGTCGAACCTGTCATATACGGGCTGAACACGAACCACGCGGGCATGTGAGATGGCCGTGCCACTTACAAAATTAGATTATTCCTCTTAGTTTTACTTTTATTTTTAGTTATTTTTAAATGATTCACGTCTTCTTTAAACGTGGCTTATCTTTATGATTATTAGTAGATTGTTTCTTCCTCAGAATCATGCCTTACGTCTAGCTCTATTGTCAATCCTCGCTTTCGCCAAACTAGGCAGTTCATTCATTCAACTCTTAGGAAGTTTCAATTCTCTTCCTATCTTATGATTTTATATTTTTCTATATATCTATCTTTGTACATTGAGGGTAATGTACATCTTAAGTGTGTGGGGGGTAATCATTTCACTATAAAAAAATCCCTGAATGTTGCCTTGTTCTCTTGTAAATCTCTCATATTGTTTAGAATGAATTTTGATTGATTTATGATTTTTATTGATATATCTTGAATTAAAACATAGGCATTCATGCATTGATTATTTAAACTTTAAGACATTAGAAAATTAAGCATAATAAGTTGATTTTGAAGAATCTAAAATCTTAGGTTGTTTCCCTAAGTCTAGGTACTATCTTGAATTGAAACTCACAAGTTTAAACATCAAAAAGCCATAATTTTTGTGAGATTTTGATCCTTCAAGAGCATCTATTAATTCTTTCATGTTCACTTTTATTATTGCTTTGAGAGTGCCAATATCGAATTGTTATTCTAGAACTTGTCTGATTATGCATGTCAAGACCACACCATTTGATTTGATATGTCAAGATAATAGAGGCACTTAGGATTTACTCACTCATGCCATGAAAAGCTTACCTCCACGATTAACCCTTAGTAAACCCCTTTGAGCTTAACAAGCCATTCCTTGTATTATCCTTAATATTAACCCTTAACCCATTATTGTTCAAATCCCCTAAATTAATTTGATCCCTATTTTTGTCGAGATTTGATTTGAATAAATTGCTTAGCTGTGTCTTGTTCTTAATAGTTAGTTTATGTTATTTGACTTATAATTTGAAAAAAAAACATGTATATACATTAGTAGTGATCTTTTGTTTGTGAGCTTCAGTATTCAAATTCCATAGTCAGAGAAGAAGCTTTGTTGTACGTAAGTAATGATTAAATATTTTTCTAGTTAGTAATTTTTCAACTCAATCTTGATTCTAACCTTTTTCTTTCAGCTTGTGACCACACCCCCATAACCAAACCTCATTACAGCCCTCTAAAGACCTTTTGATTGATGTATCATCTCAATTAATAGTGGTGGAGATTTGATTTTCATGCAAGCCTATGGTAATAACTTTTCATGTTGACTGATGAGTGCTGATTTCATTGTCCTTAAACACTTCGAGTGATTTGAGTGAATATTTAGTGAGGATGTTAAAATCTGTGAGATTTCGAATCGATGGTAACTACTTAGATGAGAGGAGATGCCTAAGTTTTTCGTGATTAAATACTCAACTTGGAATGTTTGAAGATTTAATGTTATTTTAGTTGAATTGTCAATGTATAATTGCTTATGGATTTAGTTTGAGATATTATTGATAGGAATTATAAGTTAAGCAAAAGGAATTCTTAAATGTGAATTGAGGATTTTTCTTGAGGACAAGCAAACGCTTAAGTGTGGGGGTATTTGATAAACCGTAATTTATACATATTTTTATCCCTCGCTTAACACGTTTATGAATGATTTCTCCTTAGATTTGGTGAATTTGATGCTCCTAATCCTTTAATTTCATGTTTTATACTTAGTTGAGCATAGGAGAGCGAAAAGAACGAGAAACGGGCCAAAAACAGAGAAAATAGGCCAACAAGGAAAAATAACACGGCCTAGACTTTCTCACACGGGCATCACACATGCCCGTGCCAATCTCACAGGCTCGACCACGGACCAAATCAACCTCAGCACGGGCGTGTTGATATCTCAGCCTCGACCACGGCCTAAAATACTCGCACACGGTCGTGTCACACGGGCATGTCCCTATCGAACCCTAGCTAAGTTCCATTCGAAAAAGGGCAAGTTTTAGGTCTTTTAGGCATTCGAAAAGCCTATTTAAACACCCTAGAGGAAGACAAAAGGGGGATGGAGAATAGGGAGTAAGGAATTACTCCAAGGAAGTCGATTGATCCATCTCAGAAGCCGGATTCATCATCAAGATTGAAGATTTCTCCTCAATTTCCCTTTAGGAGTTTTGGGTTTTCTTTATGTTTTGTATTCTTTATCATTCTGGGATGTTTTCTTATTTAGTTATGAACTAAAACCCCTAAATACCTAAGGGGAATGAAACCTAAGATGAATCTTGTTATTAATTTCTGAATCGTACGATAAATGTTTGACTTGTTCTTAATTATGTGTTCTTAATTCTTGTTTTGGTATTTCAGGATATCACTTCAAGTTAATGCTCTTAGTTGGAGGATGAATAGCCCCTGGCTAAGAGTGACTTTGGTATAATTAAGTGGATTTGATTGCGCGCCTAGAGATAGGTGACAAGATTTTACTGGATTAGGGTGAAACCTAATAAGGGAATCCATAGATCGAGTTAATGCAACTTTAGGGTGTTAATTAGAGAAAAGTCTTGGTTATTCAACCTAGGGATTAGATGTTATTAGTCTTGAATAGGGATAATAACATAACTTATGGATTTCTACGGAACAAGTTAAATGAATAAATCGTCCGGTTCGGAGCCAGAATAACAAGTAAAAGTCTAGGTGGATTTTTCCTTAGGTATTGTCCTAAATCAATCGTCTTTCCTAAAAGTAATTTCCCAATTCTATTTTCTGCAACTTCTTAGTTTAATTAATTCGTTAGTTAAAACAAACCCCTTATTTCTTAGGCTAGATAATAAAAAGACAGCCATTACTAGTACTTTTAGTCCTTTGGGCTCGACAATCCGGTCTTGCTAAAGCTATACTACTGTTCAATAGGTACCCTTGCCTACATCGTGATAATAGTTAGTCTCAAGAACGTTTAATTATAAATTTATAAAACTTATCACAGAAAATCACGATCATCCATATTTAATATGAGAGGATCTCCTATAAAATGGTTAGAGATGAAAAAATAAAATTTGGACCTGCATCTTGGATTTTTCTTGTTCATCTAAAATAATTATTCATTGATCATCTTTTTTATTGCTTTTAGAATTTTTTCTTGTTTGGTTATAGTAAGTGCATGGTCCCATTATCCTTTTAGTTGGCTAGTAAATCCAGCAACTAAAGGATTGACTATAGTATTATCACTAATCAACCCATTTTGATTTTGAATTTTAAAAACATTTGAGACCATTGTCATTTGTTGTAATAAACGAAGAATGTTATATTCAAACATTCTGTCTATGTTCCACTCATAAATTGTGTTAACATTGTATTTATTTAGGAAAACATGTTTTTCTTCAATTTTAAGATCAGGCGCAATGATTTTTGGATAGTACAATCTTCTTAGTTTTTTCCAAGCCATTTTGTTAATTTGTTGTTCATCTAGCCTATCAGAGTCAGATTGGGAAGCGAGGTTTAACATATTTACTGAGTGTTAGGCTTGCATTGGGGTATCTGGTGCAACTATTTTAGACTTGTATCTTTCTAAAGCTTCAAGTCTATTTTGGGTTTCTGTTAAGAAATCATTTTGGGGTTTTTGGAAAGGTTCTGGAATTTCATAAGGTATAAATATTAGTTCTTTAGAACTTTTTTCAGTTATCTCTTTTACTGATTATTTTCTGATTGGGTGGCATTCTACCAAATTTTCAATGTAATCTAATTTTTTTCCTTTTGCATGAAGATTGATATTTGTATAGTTGCTTTGTTCTACTATATTAGGAGCCCTTATTCTTAAAGTACTTGCTATTATTATTATAATTTTTAAAGTAATCTTCTTCTTTTTGTTTATCTTTTTTGGAATAGAGGTATTTTCTACACCATTCTTTATAAGTCTCAAAAGATTTTTCTAGAATAAAAATTTCTGAACTTTCCCCTTGTCTTGCATTATTAGTCATTGATGAGTATGTTGGTGACATATTAGGTGAATTTTGGGGGCTTTCTTCCTGTCTGACATAGATAGGTTGAGCTGTGTTTGAGGAATTATCTATTCCTTGTAAATTGGTACTAAATGTTGTTGGGATAGACAACGTAGAGGTTCTAACAGTCCTAAAATCTATCATTTGTGTTTTGGGATTTGATTCCTCTTCTAAATTTAACCTTCTAAAGGCTGTACTGGTACTTTCCATGTCAAAGGAATATCTTAGAGGAATTCTAAGTGGCCTGTTGAATATCAATTCAAATGTGCCATCTTGGTGTTGAGAAATTTCACTTAGTAAAGTGTTTCTAATAGGAGTTGGTACAACAGGGTCTGTAACACCATCAAGCTTCCACTTGGCAAGAAGGTTAATTTCATGCCATTGTATTGTTTTTGTGATTATGGTATGAGATCTTGAGGTATTTGTTTCCATTAAAAGGGTTTCTCCTTTTGGGGTTTGAAGTAAAGCCTTGGTATTGACTACAGAATACATAGCTTAGAAGTGGATTCGATAAACTAGTGTTAGTACTTCAGATCTAGGAAGCCTTTTGTAATTATAGGTATGAAGTTGAAGGGTCAAAGACTGTAAAATGTTATTTTATCGGTTAAAGAAACCATAAAATTTGACTACAAAATGCACAACTTAAAAGTGGAGTCGATAAACTAGAGTTACTACTTCAAAACCAGGAAGATTTTGTAATTATAGGTATGAATTTGAAGGGTCAAAAAGTGTAAAAAAAATTTATCGGTTAAAGAAACCATAAAATTTGGGTAGCAATTAAAATGTATTAGGCCAATACATAGGCTTTTTTTTTATAGTTCCTAGCAAGGAATCATTAAACATAATGTGTCGTTAGTCTCTTAAGATAATTAAAATTGAGGTATTTGAAGTGGCTTCAACACTAAGAGGTCTGACACCAACTTGGACTAATCCAAAATGGACATATTTATATTTTTGTTTTTTGAGTTTATTAATGACTACCTTATCTAATAATTGGATAGTTTCATATTCTTTTTGAATAGGTAAACTTTTTTCTTTTGTTTTTATAACAAAACTACAAAATGCATTTAAAGTTTCAAATGTTGTCTTCTTATAAACTTGGTTTGTTGGAACTCTAAAAAGAGTCCAATTACCAAATCTTTGGGGAATATTTTCATAATGTTATTCTTGTTTATCAATGGTGTTATTTGAGGTTTTGTAACTTCCCAAACCTGGCCTAGATGTTATGGTTGGATTGAGAAGGCTACATTAGCCACCGAAATGGCTAAGCTAACTTACGTTACTTTTGAAGACTTTAAAAAACTCATTTTAGAGAAAACCGTAGTTGTACTTTGAGTTAGCTTAAAAGAATTCATTCATTAGGTTATGTATGCTTAGGATTCATTTTATTATTGACAGTGTTGTTTTAGAAAAACCGTTTGCTTGTTGCTTTTCTTTAAAAAAAACTCGAAGTTAAACTATTGTAGCAGAAAAACCATTTTTCAAGTCATTTTGGAAAATTAGTTTCCTTATCGATTACTTTTTTCAAAAACGATTCCTTTGCAATGTAGCGAAAACTAGGGAACAATATCAAATTTTACTTAAGCCTGTTATCATACATTATTTGGTTATTATGCTTGAGTGATCCATGCATGAAAAAAATCCCAGAAGAAAAGTTAACAAGTCACAAACTAGAAGTCATTAAAAATTACAAACCAAAACCATTAGAGATTGATTAATACTTATTAAACAAAATAATCCGAGGTCCAAGGTGATTCTCTGAATGCCGAGTCCGGTCCTAATTTCAAGCTTTACTCGAAAAGTTAAACACTATTGGGGGTGAGCTTATGAAAAGTTCAGTCTGAGTCAAACAATTATTTAAACAAACATAAATATCAAATACAGTGAAATAGATTAGCTTCAACAGAAGAAAACAAAACCATCATAGGAATTTCATATCGTTACATAGCCATTATCAAATTGATGTCAAATGATGTATGAGCATAGGTCATCATTCATTCTAGTGACAGTCATTAATTTCAATACCATTCAATACAACACAATACAATACGTAGCATAAATCAATAACATTTGAATATGTCGTGCACATTATGCAATGCAAAAAGGTTCCTACCCATACCATTCGCTACACACCATGAGTTCTCAAGAACCCGTCATCCGAACTCCAAAACATTATGGCCTTAAGTCCGTTGTGGTTAAAACCACCGATAATAATATGTAGAAAATTATGCCAGTAAAAATGTGATAAATCGCGATTCCCCTCGGTACTCTAGGTGCAGTGCACTGACTACGAATAATGCAGACTTAATATGCCGCCGGTACTCCATGGAACTCCTCTGTCAACCACAAAATTTGAACCCAATGTGTATCCAATATGTAACATAATCTCTTACATAATCATATCTCAATACTTTTCACATTCATTTGACATGCTTAGCATGTCCTCAATAATCACATACTTTTAGTAAATGGAAATAGTATTCCAATCTTTCAAATTACCATTGTGTTGGTATCAATCAATATCTTTCAATTCCACATACTTTACGGATTTTCATTGTGCATAAATAACACCTTTTTCAGTGCACAATATAACAAATATCTCATGTGTTTAAGTCATACATAAGCTTAATACCTCAACACATTATATCATTCAATCAAATATTCTCATATCTTATAACTCAAATGTGCAATTACAAACTCAATCAAACATTTATATTATCAAACTAGCAATTTTGCCAACATGTCAATCTTTTAAAGCTCGAGACATTCCTGATTCGGCCACTCAAAAAATCAATAATTTGGCTATTAAGCCAATCCAATCAGCAAGCTAATTTATCAAATATAACATGCTATTTAACATTTTCAAACAATTTTATGAGTTTAGGACCCACACCTTATTTTTCGCTTCCTCGTAGCACACTAGCGAATCTTCCAATTTTCCTTAATAATTCCTTAAACGAACCTAAACCAAAATTCAGTATAAATTCAATAAATATACCATTAAACTAGACCCACTTATGATTTCAAACCAATCGTTGAAATTATAACTATTTTATGAATCCAAACTAGTTAGATTCCTTACACTGTATCGATGTAAACTGTACGTACAATCGTTCTTCACCTTTATGGATGAGTTGGGGTATTTGGGTCAGCACATAATTCAATAATACACTGGAAAATCAGAAACTAATAATGATTAAATTCCTTCACTTAATCAATCCATAAACTTTACCCCACAATTATGTCGAAACAACAATTAATTTTACGCTTAATTGCACTTACTCTTCTCGATTTGTAAGTTTCAAATGCCCAAACGATCAAGAATGTCTCTCCCTAATTAATAGGGTTCAAGAACTAAAATTAAGGCTAGAATTAATTGGGCAAGATTCATGAAACAAAATAGCCTCCTTTCTTGCACCTAGGCGCATGCACCACCACCCATGGTGGCCAAAATTGAGGCTAAATTTTAAAACGGTTTGAGATCTTATTAAAATTTGGAAGAATAATTTTGAAATCATTTAAAATTTGAGATAATTTTGAAATCATTTAAAATCCCTCAAATTACAGATTTGGAAATTTTTATTTTTAATTGACTAGATTAATCAAGAAATTGAAGAGAAAAGAGATCTTACCCAAGCTAGTTGAGAGAAACAACAATGACACTTTCTTGACAATGTTCAGGATCGATTTTGGGGTTCAAGGTTTCAGATTTGGGGCTGATTTAGATGAGGATAAATAGAGTCAATATAATAAAGAAGATGGTGCACAATCTTGACGCAAAAATAAAAAGAAAGAGATTGTAAAATGGGAGGTGTAGGCGACAACATTAATGGAAGAAAGGAAAAAAAAATCAAAGAGAAGGAGAGGAGGAGATGAATAACTAGGGCCATGAGGAGGAGGATTAGAGGCTGATTTTTTTGTGAAAAATTAACATTTACACTTAGGATTACAAGGCTTGTGTGGCACACACATTAAAAACAAGGGATTTTTGCCAAAAATTAAATTATTTTGCAAGGGAAGGTATTCAAACTTAGGACCTCATTTAATTTCCATGCTTTCTCATATTTCTTTTAACCATTGGGGTTTTTCCTTATTCTTGAAATAATTTTGCAAAATTTGCAAAATAATAAAAATGGTGAGAGAGAAGGGATTTGAACTCTGATTTCAAGGAACGTTTCACTAATACTTAACTGACAAACTAATACCTCATTTATTTCCAAAAAATGCATAAATAATCTTAAAAATTAAGGCATGGCCACTCTCTCTCGATTTACAAACCCTATTCTACTAACCTCAGATTTTTGGGATATTACAATTCTCCCCTCCTTAAAGAGATTTCATTCTTGAAATTTTCTTAGCTATAAAATATGATACCCCTTTTCCTTCAAACTGAGCCACCAAGCTTTTGCAGCGCAACTCTGATTCCAACATAATTCCAAACAATGTGTCTCCTTAATTTCCAACTTATATCTTACAGATCTAATTATGAAAACGTTACTAACAAATTCCTTTACCAGAATTCCCAATTTTAACAGAAACTCTACTGGATGATGCTTACCAGAATATCTACAAATCGGAACCTTAGCTAATCTAACGCTTTCTCCAATAATAACTACTACAACTTTTCATTGAGGTCTGACTCCTCTGGCCCACTTTAAAGGTCGTAGATTTGGACCAGTGGAAGCAGACTCTTTCCTTTTCTGAACTTCATTCTTTTCCTTTCTTTTGTACTCCAATCGTTTAGTATTTTTCTCCATCTTAGTCCTCTCAATCATAATCTTGAAAACATTTTCTCTGACTCCCAACACTGCTTGGGACACTACATCATCCCCAACCTCCTGGTTTTCACATTTAGAAGTAGGCGCAATCATGATCATTCATCTCAGGGTTAAGCACAATCCCTTAAAAAAAATGACTCAAATTGGGTAGCTCGACGCTGAGCCCCATGGTTCCTCATTCCACCATTGTTCATTATGTATCCTATGGTCTTAAATTTGATATACAATTTCAGAAAAAAAAATCACTAGCTAACTTCAATCAATTTTCAGTTTCCTATCTTATAGTTTTAAAGAAAAATTAAACACTAACTATTTCAGAGTGTTTACCAATAACTTAACATTATATTTTCTATGGAAACCGGCATCGGAGTCTTAGACTTGACTTTCTTTGTAGAATATCATTTTCAAAATTCTCTGTGGCTTGTTTTTTTCCCCCAAATTTCCTCTTTTTCATGTATGCATGCATGCAGACTTACTTAAGTAGATTTAAAAACTTAGTCTGAAGTTTTTAACCTAGACTCTGATACCACTAAATGTAACCTCTCAAAGCCTACCTAGACGTAATAGCTAGATTGAGAAGGCTACGTTAGCCACCGAAATGGTTAAGCTAACTTACTTTACTTTTGAAGACTTTAAATAAACTCATTTTAGAGAAAACCGTGGTTGTACTTTGAGTTAGCTTAAAAGTGTTCATTCATTAGGTCATGTATGCTTAGTATTCATTTTATTTTTGATAGTATCTGTAACACCCCTTACCCGTATTCGACGCCGAAATAGGGTACGAGGCATTACCAGACTTAAACACAAGCAAACGTACATTTCCAAGCCATAAATTTTCGTACAACTTAAAACTTTTTACAATTAATCATAGAGTCCCTATTACTAGCCTACGAGGCCCAAAACATGCATTAGAGGTGGTTCGAGACTAAACTGAAAAATTTAGAAAGTTTTACAATACTTAGAAAATTTTTGCCTAAACAGGGGTCACATGCCTATGTGGCCTAGGACACGCCCGTGTGGGCAAGCCGTGTGGTCACACACGCCCGTGCCTCGACCCCATCAGCCAAGAACAAATTGAAGTTGTAATGCTCCCTTACCCGAGACCATTGCCGGAATCGAGCCCGAGGCGTTACTAAACTTACCTTACAACTTAATCAAGTTCAAACAATTTATTTTATTTCCTACAATAAACTGTCCGTCTGTGTTAAAGTTGCTAAAAAAATCATATCTCGAGTTATGAAACCCGAATTGAAATCCATAAAATTTCCTTGAAACTAGACTCAGATATCTACTTACTAATTTTTTCTAGAATTTTTAGTCAGGCCAATTAGTACAGTTTATTAGTTAAAGTCTCCCCTGTTTTAGGGTTCAGCTAATCTGACCTCTATGTGCTACAAATAAAATTTCTTCCTATACAGACATCCAATGATTATGACGTTTATTTTTTGTAAAAATGGACTCAATAAGAAATCTATACATATATAGTATTACTTCTAATTGTTTTTGTACAATTTATGGTGAATTTCTAAAGTCAGAATAGGGGATTCAAAAATTACTCTGCCCTATTTCACTAAAATTAAAGTATCTCATAAAATACAACTCATTTATCTGTTTGGATTCCTCCATATGAAAATAGACTCAATAAGCTTTAATTCTATATCTTATTCACTATCTAAGTCCATTTCTACTATTTTTAGTGATTTTTCAAATCCACATCATTGCTGCTGATCAATACTTTTTTAAAGCTAAATTCACCATTTTTCATGATTTCCATGGAATAACTAGCATTTAGGCATACATAAAACCAAACATGTCTTCGATTAGCCGTTCCAATAGCTAACCATCATCAAGCATTTTCATACCATCCATAAACCATATCATAATATTATACACTCAAAATGACTGCTATGCTATACATGCCATACTCAAAATGAAGCGTCTAGCTATACCAAAATAGTTCTTGATGATAGTGTGTCCGGATCTCCGACGTGCTTTATGATCCCTGAGATAGCTTGACAAAACTATAAAAGAGAAGTACAATAAAGGGGTAAGCATTAAGCTTAGTAAGTTTGCAAGCAGATAAATAACAACTTTTATAAGAATTATTTTACTTATCTTTTTCCTTATCAAACATACATGAGCATTATATTCTTACCTTTGTTCTTCTATCATTAGCTTATCTTACCTTGTGATGTATAACTCGTCTTACCTTACCTTACCTTGATGTTCTCTTTAAATTTTCCCCGTTGAACCACTTGGAATACTAAGGATACACGGGTACCTTACCATTGCCATGACTTGTCATGGTCTCACGTGGTATCCTTGCCTTATGAACTAACCAATGCCATGCTTTGGCCTGGTCTTACATGGGACCTTCACCTTATAGTAACTTATTAATGCCATGTCTTGACATGGTATCCTTGCCTTAGAACCTTACCAATGGCCATGCCTTGGCACGGGCTTACATGGTATCCTTAAACCCTAATGTCATGACATTCGTATCCTACACATTCCTAGGGTTCAACCGGGACTATCTGAAATTACTTCTCCTTCAATTCATGTTGGAGTCTTCTTTGAATAATTTCATGAAATAAATATACACATGCTGGAAAATTAACAACAGTAACATAAAATAATAGAAAATTGTATTTATTTACCGCAAACTTACCTCGAAACAAAATACAATCAACTATATTGATTTAGTCCTCTATCTTTTTCTTTCCCCGGTCTACCTCCGTATTTTGTTCTTCTTGATCTATAATAATAAATGCAGCTTATTTAATACTCACATTTATCAAAACAATCCTTGACTCAAACTTTGACAAAATTACACTTTTGCCCTAAAATTTTTACATATTTACACTTTTTCCCCAAGGCTTGGAAATTAAACTTCATCCTATTTTCTTATGTTTTATGACATGCTGATCATTTTTCTCTTCTATGGAAACATCAAAATCTCACTCTAACATGTACTTATTAACATTAGGTATTTTTACCGATTATGTCGTTTTACTCGTTTTTGCTTAAAATCGTTTAGCAAAAGTTGTTTAACATAAATTCAAGCTTTATATTCTATCATAAAACATCAAAATAAACACATTTCACCTATGGGTATTTTTCCAAATACAAACCCTAAGTTAAATTATTGCTAGAATAAGCTTAAACAAGTTACCGGGACTCCAAAAACGTAAAAAACATTAAAAACGGGGCTTGGAATCACTTACTATGGAGCTTGGAAGCTTGAAACAAACCCTAGCTATGGAGAACCCCTTGATATTCGTCCTAAGGAAGAAGATGAGCATATTTTGCCATCTTTTTCCCTTTTTTAATCTTTTAATTATCATATGACTAAAATACCCTTCATTAAAATTTTTTTGTTATTTCTACATATGTATATCTTTTTTTTGTCCATGAAAATATAATGGTTTAATTACCATTTAAGGACATCTACTTCAATTATGCACTTCAATTTAATCCTTTAACATTTAGAACTCATATTTATCAACTTTTGCAATTAGGCCCTAATATGCAAATCGGACATGCAATCACTAAAATTTCTGATTGGTACTCTAACACATGCATCTAATCACTTGGTTAGTCATAAAATTTAATCGAACTAAACTTTTCTATTTCGAATTCATGGTTTCGCAACTACTGTTCCGTTTAGGCCCTATTTCGGGATGTTACAGAAGTCACACGGTTCAAAAACTTGGAACGACGAAAATGTACAAGTGTACACAATCGCAACAAGTAATAAAGTGACAACTAAATGTCGACAGGGACTGTGAAAAGAATTGTTTATGAATGCAATTTAAAACACTTTGGTGAAGGAAAATATTTTGTTTAAAGGGGGTGCTTAAAAACTTAAGAAAATAACTAATTAAAATAAATAAAAATGAAGTAAAAAGTTCTAATGCACGATTTCAAAATAAGATTTAATCAAGATGATATAATTGTGTTGGATTAATTACACTTTTTATCTTAGAATTATTAAGCTCATGTTTATATTGTTACGAATAAAATCACGGCAACCCGGTAATTTGCTAACTTATGAACATACTTACATACCAAAATCCATTCATCTCTTGACATATCTCTATGTCAATTCAACCGACTAAATAGATTCTAGTAAGCAAACATGTTATTGCTCATACATACTCATTAAACTGAACTATTCTCCTGCATATCCCTATGTCAATTCAAACAATTAATTAAATCTAATAAGCATATAAAAGACTATGTGACGTAACAAGGTATCCCTACCTTGAAACAGTTTAATCACAATAATTTTGCAAGTTATGCAAGGCAATAATATCGCCAGATACATTGCTAATTTAACCTTCAGCTACCTTAAAAGAATAAACATGCACTGATTAAGTACTGTGTCAATTAATTACAATTTCAATCCGTTTAAATAATTAATTCATTAGTTACCTAACAATTATAATGCAAGAATAACTTAGGCATGATTTTACTTAATCAAGCATCTTACCGAGGCCTGTAACAATACAAACACGATTTTAACAATTTAAAAAGACGAAATGCAATCAACCCAACACGAATTAAATTCAAGCTAAGCTGATTAAATTAACCATTCCAACAACATAAACATTCATAGATATGTTCATCATAACAACAACAAAAATTAAAGAGATAGGGAACAAGAATCAAATCCGGTGGTTTTTCGAGGCTTGATTAGGTTGCTCTGTCCTTCCTTCTTGTTGTCCTCGCCGATCAAGGCTTCGATGAACACTCAATTTCTGCTCCAAAATGGCTGAAGAACACCCCTTTCCCAAGGGAAGAAATCGGCACAAGAGAAAGAAAATTGAAAGGGAAAAATGAGAGGAAAAAGTGAGAGAGGAGAGAAGTGTTGTGAAATGAATGAGGGATGAATGAGATGCTTTGAATGATTAGCCAAGGGGGCTTTTATAGCTGAGTGTGGCAGATAAAATTTTCTAAAAATTATAGCCAAAGAGCCACCCCTTGGCTGGCCACCTATGTGGCAAAGTTGATGCTTTCAACTATGCTAAAAATAGCTTGGGGCAAATCCATAAATCCACTAATTGTGGAGGGGTTTGAATGCAACTTTGACAAGACTTCAAGGGCTTCTTTTCAAGCTTAATTAATCCGATCATAAGCTGATTTGGGTCAGCATATGGACGGTTTTGGGCTGCCCAATCCTTGGCCGGTTCAATTCAACCGGTTCGGTTCAACTGGACCACTTTTTCCATATTTAATTAATAATAATTTATTTAGCCCAAATTAAATTGGGTATAAATTAAAATTAATTATATTATGAATCAATACACATATTTGGACCGTCTTAGGCTGGAAATTAATTTGCCCTGATACTTCAAATTGCTTTTCGGTTTTGTGCTGCAAGTAGTGTCTGCCGAGCCATCTTTCGTCCTTTGCGCAATTCTGTCGAAAATAACTAAAATTAATCAAAGTTAATTATAAAATTAACTAAAATTCATCATGTTCATATTTTAAGTACAATTTAATTATTTTATAAAAATTAATTATTCTTTGGCACGAATTTAATTGAAACGGTATGATTTTAAGTTAAAAAGGACATGTAAAAATGCGTAAATTTCCGTGTTTCCACACCCCCAAACTTAATTCATTGCTCGTCCCGAGTAATGCACAAATTTTGAAAAGAATTTCTCAAAAAAACCTTTGAAAAATTCCTTCAGAACAACATTTTTCCAAAATTATGAATTTAAAATACTTATGCTGAAAGACAAGAAATCTGATAGTTATGCTACTTAAGTATACATATTGTTCAAATTAATCTCAACAACTATTATGATAGCAAAAATTAGACTAAATGCTTCCTAATAAAGTCATGTTAAACCTTACCAATGTAATTTTATTCCCTTTATTCAAGATTAAGCTACAATCATTAAGTTTAACTTATGTCTTCATATGTTGTACGTAGCAATTTCTCTCCACTAATGTAGGTAGCATTGGAACTTTTGAATCAATAGGTCTTTAACAAGGTTGTAACGTGGCTGGGCTTAAGGGTAGATAAAATATAGATAATTTTAGGCTTTTAAACCCTAGACTCAGCTTGTATCGGACCTTCGAAATAATCACCTTCAATACACTAACTTTCTTTGCTTTCATATGCTCTTTTGTACATTCTCTTTTAGGTGCATATGCTTTTTTTTTAACACGAGCATTTTATTGAATGTACTACAATTTAAGAGCATTTTATACTTCTTTTCAACTCCCCCAAACTTATTTTCAATGAATACTTTGAATAGTACCGAGTCTAGTGTGTGGGACAAATTTGAGATAGTTAAGAGAGAAGTGATGGCTAAATTTGCAAGGGTTCAAATAAAATTAGGCCATATAGTCTCAAAGTTGGGTTTCAAAGGATAAAAATTTCATCATGGTTGGCTTGAAAGGCTCAAACGGTCCAAACAAAAGTTGCCTAAATCATTTCCAATGTTCCATGCTTTCTAGGATTTTGCCTCAAGAAACTACTAAGTCAATTCTAAAGACTTAAACTTTCATGCATGCCTAACTTTCGTAAGGAGCTAAAATTTTATGGTGCGATTCGCATTCTTTATTAAAAATACATTTATATCATTATTAAGCTAACATAACAATTCATTGAAATAATAGAACTTTATTCATACTAAAGTTTAGCATACTTAACAAAATTTCAAATTATTGAACAAAATATATCCTAATCATAATTAACAAAAAAATTTATTCTGAGTGGAAATAATTCAATTTTTCGGTCCCACCAACTTAAAATGAGCCCACCAACTTAAAATGAACAATGTCCTCATTGTTTAAAGTGAATATATACTATACACTAGGTAGGTTTTTAGAAAAGAGGAAGTGAGTCAATTTGACTGCTTAAGAACCAAGCTCTTTCTAAAGCCAATCCTAAACAAGTATATATCTATTGCCACACTTTATATTTTGTGACTTGCTCACATTTTATTATTGATTTTCCTCTCTTAATTTATTATGCATAAATAAAAAAATTCCTAATTAACTTAATCCTAACATGACCTAAGAACAAAAATATAATAAAGTCAAGATCCCCCCTTTATTTATTTGCAGTCCCTTCCGAATTTGACTTATCTTTTGCTCCATCACTATCGTCTTTGCATGAATTGCTTCGCTCCTTCTTCGATAATGGACTCCATGGTTCAAATACAAAATCTGGAAATTCAGGCACAAAAATGAACGGGTCATTGTAAATTTTCTTAAGAGCACTTCTCATCGAGTCATCCCTTATTTTTGAGTATTTCCAGTAAGCTTGTTGCTGCCATTGCATATGCTGCATTATGTCCATTAACTCTGACATTTCATTTCGAACATCTGGGCTAGGTGGTTGAGCTCCAAATACTGAAGTTTCGTCATCAGGTTCAACTTCTGGTTCTATTGGTTCCACCTTATCAAGGACTTCAGCTGATTGTATTGGCTCGATCTTTGTGGGATCTTCTTCCTCTTCATTGGGATCCTCACTTTCTTCAACTCGCTACTGTAGAACAGAATCTCCAGCTACTCGGTAGAGGTCCCAATCTGTGATTGTGCCCTGGCTATACCTTGTCTTCTTTACATTTGCAAGAATCTCAACTTTTAAGCACTGAATTATTATCGTAAAGGGGAAGTAAGTGGGACTAGAACGTCTAGCGGTACAATTCCTCATCTCTCGTAGGATGATTTTTCCCATATCAATGGTCTTTCTAGTTAAAATCGAATATAATAAGACCATTCGTTCTAACGAGATTGTAGTCCCATGCGAACTAGGCATAAGGCTGAAACGGATAAAATAGAACCATACCTTTGCAAGTGGTGTCAAAGATTCTCTTCGACAAGTGTGGATTCCTTGCTTTGACGTAGTCCACTTAGAACCTGGAACTGTAAGTTCCTCAAGAATTTTTTGTAAATATTTACAAAAAGAGGCATCTAATTTTTATTATTTATGAAAAGAGCAACCAAATTTTAAAACACTTTAATTAAGTCCCTAGACTTAATAAAAATTTAAAATTGAGTTGGCAAATTAAAACGTGGATCAAAATTGACCCTTTTATTTGAAAAACTAAAAATTTATTTTCCCATTTAGGGAATAATTTCTTAGGAAATTATGTCAAAATAAATTCTCAGGAAAGATTGGAGGGGTCACAAGTGATCCCGCTTAAGTTCCAATCTCTTAGACAGAATTTATTTAAACATACTAAACCCGAAAATATACCCTAAATCATCTATTCAAAAATAAAAATGAGAAATTGAGTATCTGATAAAATGAATGAGATTTTATCTCGTTCAATTTTATCTCCCTAATAATGTTTCAGGCACTAAGCATTAACTCGGAAATTACCTCCCTTACCTTGGAGTTCAACAACTCCATATGGATAGACTTGATGAATCGTAAATGGACCAGACCAACGTGATTTTAACTTACCTGGGAAGAACCTTAATCTGAATTAAACAATAAGACTTGCTGACCTGCTTCAAATTCTCGAACTCGAATGTGTTTATCATGCCATTTCTTGAGTCTTTCTTTAAGTAATTTGGCATTTTCATATGAAAATATTCGGAACTCTTCTAACTCATTAAGTTGGAACATCTGTTTCTCTTTCGCGAGCTTAGGATCCAAATTAAGCTGTTGAAGAGCCTAGTAAGCTTTGTGCTCTAACTCCAAGGGTAGATGACATGCTTTCCCAAAGACCAACCTGTAAGGTGACATCCCTAAAGGTGTCTTGTATGTTATTCTATAAGCCTACAAAGTATCATCCAGCCTTTTGGACCAATCTTGTCGGTTCGGGCAAACTACCTTCTCAAGTATGCCTTTGATCTCGTTATTTGCCAGTTCAGCTTGCCCATTCGTCTGCTGATGGTAAGCTATTGCAACCTTGTGTTTGACTCCGTGCTTGTCTAATAACCATTTTAACCACTTGTTCACAAAGTGGGACCCTTCATCACTAATGATAGCTCTTAGGGTTCCAAACCTTGTGAACACGTGTTTCTGTAAGAACTTCATTACAACCTTTGCATCGTTTGTCGGATAAGCTTCAGCCTTGACCCACTTGGACACATAGTCTACTGCTACCAATATATACTTGTGACCAAAAGACAGAGGGAAAGGACCAAGAAAGTCAATACCTCATACATTGAACAATTCTACCTCAATGATGTTTGTTCGAGGCATCTCATTTCTGTTGGTGACATTTTCGACCCTTTGACATTGGTCACAGCACTTTATGTATGCATATGCATCCTTGAATAGTGTTGGCCAAAAGAATCTGGCTTGCAATACTTTGGCCACCGTACGAGTACCTCCAAAGTGTTCCCCACACAAAGCTGAGTAACAATGGTATAAAATCTTTTGTACTTCATCTTCTGCCACACCTCTCCTAATCATCTGATCTGCATGCTTTTTAAACAAATATGGCTCTTCCCAAAAATAGTACTTCACATCGTAAAGAAACTTTCTCTTTTGTTGATACGTCTTATCAATTGGCATCAAACCACAAGCTAAATAGTTAGCAATATCAGCAAACTAAGGGGTATTATGGACATGACTTACCTTCAGTACGTGTTCATCTAGAAACGTTTCCTGAATTGGTATAATAGGAGAATTCCCTTCTTGCGGCTCCAATCTGGACAAGTGATCTGCTACTTAGTTTTCTACTCCCTTTTGATCTTGAATTTCTAGATCGAACTCTTGAAGTAGAAGCACCCACTGGATCAGTCTCGGCTTAGCATCTTTCTTGGCAAGTAAGTACTTAATTGCCGAGTGGTTCGTACGGACAGTTACTTTTGTATCTATAAGATAAGATCAAAACTTGTCAAAAGCAAATACAATAGCAAGTAACTCTTTTTTTCTATTACCATATAGTTCAGTTGAGCTCCTGTAAGAGTCCGGCTTGCATAGTAGATGGGATGAAAAACTTTGTTCCTTCGCTAGCCCATGACAACTCCTATCGCGAAGTCGCTTGTGTCACACATTAATTCAAATGGCAAATCCTAGTCTGGTGTGATGATTATGGGTGTCGTAACTAATCGAATCTTCAAATCCTTGAAAGCTCTTAAGCATTCATCATCGAACTTGAACGTCGTGTCCTTCTCCAATAATTTGCATAAGGGTTTAGCAATTTTGGAGAAGTCCTTGATAAATCTTCGATAGAAATTGGCGTGGCCCAAAAAGCTCCTAACACCCTTTACAGATGCTGGCGGTGGAAGCTTCTCAATAACATCTACCTTCGCTTTATCTACCTTGATCCCATGTCTCGTTACCCGATGCCCTAGAACAATTCCTTCTCATACCATGAAATGACACTTCTCCCAGTTAAGTACAAGGTTCGTTTCTTCGCATCGTCTTAGTACCTTAGCTACATTGGCTAAGCAATCATGGTAAGTATCTTCGAATACTAAAAAGTCATCCATAAAAGCTTCCAAGTACTTCTCAACCATGTCAGTAAAAATAGACATCATACATCCTTGAAATGTAGCAGGTGCATTACACATTACATAAACCAAATGGCATGCATCTAAATGCAAATGTACCGTACGGGCAGGTGAACGTTGTCTTGTGTTGATCTTTCGGTGCTACTGTAATCTGATTATACCTCGAGTATCCATCAAGAAAATAGTAATAGTCTTGCCCCGCGAGTCTATCTAGCATCTGGTCCAAGAACGACAAAGGAAAGTGATCTTTCCTAGTTGCCTTGTTCAGCTTCCGGTAATCGATGCAAATCCTTTATCCCGTAACTGTTCTAGTTGGTATCAACTCGTTATTCTTGTTCTCTACGACCGTGATACCTCCTTTCTTTGGTACGCACTGGACCGAACTTACCCACGAACTGTTTGAGATGGGATAAATGATACCCGTATCTAACCACTTGATAATCTCCTTTTTCACCACGTCCTTCATGATGTGGTTCAGTCTTCGTTGTCTATCAATCGTCCTTTTTACGCCATCTTCCAGGATAATCTTGTGCATGCATACAGATGGGCTAATACCATGAATATCAGTTATGGTCCATCCGATAGCCTTTTTGAATTATTTCAAGACTAAGATAAGTTTCTCTTTTTGCTCAATAGTCAATTCTGCTGAAACAATCACAGGCAGAATAGAAACGTTACCTAAATAAACGTATTTTAAATGTGAAGGTAATACCTTGAGTTCTAATTTAGGTGGTTCCTCAATTGCCGCTTTTGGTTGGGCATACTCCCTCTTCTCTAACTCCAAAGATTCAAAACGGGATTGTGGATTAAATCCCCTTTGATTAGCCTCTAGCAAAGCTAAGTACTCATCCTTCTCTTCATCATTTGGAAGGTCCGATGTCAAAATTCTTTCCAGTGGATCCTCAATAGAGTTGAGTTCCTTTTCCACTATTAAATCCTCTAATTCAGATACTGTAGAACAATCATCAATTGTGTCAAGAAATCGCATAGACTTAAAAACATTAAATGTTACCTGATCATCCTGAACACTCATCGTAAGCTCGCCCTTCTGCACATCAATAAGGGTCCTTCCAGTTGCTAAGAATGGTCTTCCTAGGATCTTTTTTTGTCTAATTAAAAATCTAGAATCACAAAGTCAGCAGGAAAGATGAATTTATCTACACGTACCAATACATCCTCAATTTTTCCTTCTGGATGTACTAAGGATCAATCTGCTAGTTGAAGTGTAACCGTAGTAGGTCTAACTTTACCTATCCCCAACTTTCTAAATATTGACATAGGCACCAAGTTCATACTTGCACCCAAGTCATATAGTGCCTTACCACAATATGTTGCTCCAATGTTACAAGGTATGGTAAAACATCCAGGATCCTTCAGCTTTATGGGTAGTTTGTCTTGAAGATATGCACTGCATTCCTTCGTTAGAGCTATCGTCTCAAATTCTCCAAGTCTTCATTTCTTGAAAAGGATATCTTTCATAAACTTGACGTAGTTCAACATTTGTTCAAGTGCTTCTACCAATGGGATGTTGATATGAAGTTGCTTGAGTACATCAAGGAACTTCTTGAATTGAATTTCCTGTTTCTGCTTCTGAAGTCTTTGAGGGTAGGGTGGTGAAGGGTTCATTACTGGAACTGGTACTGGTTGATTTGTCTTTGGTGGCAATTTTGCATCTAACACAGTTGTTAGTTGATCAAAATTGAGTGGTTTTGAGGTTACTTTGTCAGTTTTTGCAGATTTTGGTTCTGGTGAAACTGGGATTTCAACACTTGGTTGAACTTCCTCTGAGTCTTGAGTGTCAGCTAGCTCCTTTTCAGCTTCGATAGTGTTGGGCTCTACTGTCTTTCCTCTCCTCAATGTTAACGCTTTGCAATGTTCCTTCCCGAGATTTCTCAGATTCTCCATATCACTAGGTAAAGCACCTTGTAGTCAGTGCCTAAGTTCAGTTGCAAGCTGGCCCATTTGGTTTTCCAGATTCTTTAATATAGCTGCTTGGCTTTGAATTAAGGCATCATTCTTCGCTATGTATGCCTTTAGCAGATTCTCCAAGCTATTGGGTGGTTCAGCTTGAACTAGTTTTAGAACTTGTTGGGAAAAACTAGGTGGCTGAGTCGGTCTAGGTTGGGCATAGTTGTTACTGGTTCCAGCTCCATGGTTACTCTAGGAAAAATTCAGGTGGTTTCACCACATAGGTTATAGAAGTTGGATTGCAATCCTTGCCTTGATTTTGGTTTTGGTTACCCATGTGATATATGAATTCGGGGTTTGATGGAAATTCTTCGAACAGATGTCCTTCCCCACAATAAACACAGGCTATACTCTCAAATTGGTAAGGTGGTTGGGCTGCAAAACTGTTAGACCCATTAGTGGTAAGATTCTTAAGCATTGAGGATATTGAAGATACCTGAGATGCGAGTGAAGTAAGAGTGTCCACTTCATGTATTCCAGCGACTCATCTTCCTAACACGACTTGATTGGTTGGCCATTGATAATTGTTACTGGCGATCCTCTCGATAATTTCGTAAGCCTGTTTATAAGACTTAGAAAGGAGAGCACCATTAGCAGAAGCGTCTACTACCATCCTTGTGTGAGCTTTGAGACCATTATAAAATGTCTCAAGTTGGATGAAATGAGGGATTCCATGATGAGGGAACTTTCGTAATAATTCTTTGTACCTTTCCCATGCCTCATACAGAGATTCATCATCCATTTGTTAGAAGGCAGTGATCTCGTTCCTCAACTTAGCATTCTTGCTAGGCGAGAAATACTTAATGAAAAATCTTTCTGCTAACTCTTGCCATGTGGAAATTGAGTTTGGTGGCAATGAGTTCAACCATGCATACGGGAACAGCTTCAATCGTAATACATCTTCGGGTACTCTGGCTAATTTGAAAGAGTCGCTTACCTCCATAAATATTTTTAAATGTAGGTGAGGATCTTCAGTAGTCATTCCACTGAATTGGCCCACTTTCTGAAGCATCTGGAACATGAATGGCTTCAGCTCAAATTGTTGTGCCTCGATTTCGGGTCTCCTAATACCCAAATTAAGATCATTAAACACTGGCACAGCATATTGTCTTAAGGCTCTATCCTTATCATCCGCAATAAGGATAGGATTTTGAGCAAGGTTTGCTCCATTTCCTTGATTCATATTCTCAAAATTCATTCCTTCAGTCCTTCTCTGATTCAGTTGTCTTCTTCGCTGTCGAAAGGTTCGTTCTATCTCAGGGTCTACAGGATTAAGTCAATAATCTGGTCAATACTCATAAACACTTGAAAAAATCACAGAAAAAAAAATTAAGTTACAATTTAAATACAAAATTAAACCAAAATGTAAAAATAACAAATTCACAATAACAACTTTTTAAAATAGTCCCCGGCAACGGCGCTAAAAACTTGGAATGCAGAACTGTGCAAGTGTACGCAATCGCAACAAGTAATAAAGTGACAAGTAAATTTCGAGTTATCGTACCCATAGGGACTATGAAAAGAATTATTTATGAATGCAATTTAAAATACTTTGGTGAAGGAAAATATTTTGTTTAAAGAGGGCGATTAAAAACTTAAGAAAATAACTAATTAAAATAAATAAAAATGAAGTAAAAAGTTCTAATGCACGATTTCAAAATAAGATTTAATCAAGATGATATAATTGTGTTGGATTAATTACACTTCTTATCTTAGAATTATTAAGCTCATGTTTATATTGTTACGAATAAAATCACGGCAACCCGGTAATTTGCTAACTTATGAACATACTTACATACCAAAATCCATTCATCTCTTGACATATCCCTATGTCAATTCAACCGACTAAACAGATTCTAGTAAGCAAACATGTTATTGCACATACATACTCATTAAACTGAACTAATCTCTTGCATATCCCTATGTCAATTCAAACGATTAATTAAATCTAATAAGCATATAAAAGACTATGTGAGGTAACAAGGTATCCCTACCTTGAAACAGTTTAATCACAATAATCTTGTAAGTTATGCAAGGCAATAATATCGCCAGATACATTGCTAATTTAACCTTCAGCTACCTTAGAAGAATAAACATGCACTGATTAAGTACTGTGTCAAGTAATTACAATGTCAGTCTATTTAAATAATTAATTCATTAGCTACCTAAAAATTATAATGCAAGAATAACTTAGGCATGATTTTACTTAATCAAGCATCTTACCGAGGCCTATAGCAATATAAACACGATTTTAACAATTTAAGAAGATGAAATGCAATCAACCCAACACAAATTAAATTCAAGCTAAGCTAATTAAATTAACCATTCCAACAACATAAACATTCATAGATATGTTCATCATAACAACAATAAAAACTAAAGAGATAGGGAACAAGAATCAAATTCGGTGGTTTTTCGAGGCTTGGCTACGTTGCTCCGTTCTTCCTTCTTGTTGTCCTCACCGGTCAAGGCTTTGATGAACACTCAATTACTCCTTCAAAATGGCTGAAGAACACTCCTTTCCCAAGGGAAGAAATCGGCACAAGAGAAAGGAAATTGAAAGGGAAAAATGAGAGGAAAAAGTGAGAGAGGAGAGAAGTGTTGTGAAATGAATGAGGGATGAATGAGATGCTTTGAATGATCAGCCAAGGGGGATTTTATAGCTGAGTGTGACAGCTTAAATTTGCTAAATATAGTAGCCAAAGATCCACCCCTTGGCTGGCCACCTATGTGGCAAAGTTGATGCTTTCAACTTTGCTAAAAATAGCTTGGGGCAAATCCATAAATCCACCAATTGTGGAGGGGTTTGAATGCAACTTTGACAAGACTTCAAGGGCTTCTTTGCAAGCTTAATTAACCAGCTAATAAGCTGATTTGGGTCAGCATATGGACAGTTTTGGGCTGCCCAATCCTTGGCCGGTTCAATTCAATCGGTTCGGTTCAACTAGACCATTTTTTTCATAACTAATTAATAATAATTTATTTAGCCCAAATTAAATTAGGTATAAATTAAAATTAATTATATTATAAATTAATACACATATTTGGACTGTCTTAGGCTGGAAATTAATTCGCCTTGATACTTCAAATTGCTTCTCGATTTTGTGCCCATTTTTCGCCCTTTGCACAATTCTGTCGAAAATAACTAAAATTAATCAAAATTAATTATAAAATTAACTAAAATTCATCATGTTCATATTTTAAGTACAATTTAATTATTTTATAAAAATTATTTATTTTTCGACACGAATTTAATTGAAACGGTATGATTTTAAGTTAAAAAGGGCATGTAAAAATGCATAAATTTTTGTGTTTCCTCCAGGGCACACGCCCATGTCCCGAGGCCGTGTCCTTCACACGGCTGAGGCACGCCTGTGTCTCTATCCATGTGCTGAATTCTGAGCATTCTATTGCAACAAATTTAGGTGCATGGGGCACACGGCTGGATCACACGCCCATGGGGCTGACTGTGTGTCACACACGGCCTAGACACACGCCCGTGTGGACAAAAAGAAGGCTATTTACGAAGCCATTTTGCCACCCTCACTTGCACATATCTACTCAACATCACATGGCACAAACTAAAGCATGAAGAGCTACCAAATAATCACAACCAAGACAATAACATGTCATTCTCATACCATTTTTAAACATGCTTAAAATATCAACCTTTCCACATCAAATTATACAAGTTTCCACATTCACAAATGACATTAATACAAATATACTCATAACCAACATTAGCCAACTTCCAAGGTTATATACAAAATGAACCATGAACGATTATAAGCCAACATATATGACCAAAGGACCAAGTCCCTATACATGCCATAAATTCTAAATATTTGAATTCATCAATACCCAATATGATAGCTTGATAGTGTGATAGGATCTCCGTGATCTCCAACTCGAGCTAGCTTGACGACACTATAAAACATGGGAAAGGAAGGGGTAAGCTATTTAGCTTAGTAAGTCCGTATGAACGTAATAAGCAACTCTTACCAATCATTCACCATGACCAACAATATAAACACAAGATAATATAATTTGCTATAAAGCTCACAGTTATAACTTATCCAGTCATATTATTTGCTCTATCAAATTGCAAGCATAATTTAACATGTCTTGACATTAGCCTAACAACCGTAATCTTTCCTTTGTAGCATATTACAACAATTAACAAATCATTTCAAACCTCACAGTAAACATGCACATTGATTATGTGTACTAATATTTCCAAGCATATATCTTAATATCTTTGAATTACCTAAGCTTTTACCTTCCAGTACTTTCATAACCATTTTAATAGGCAATTATGCCAATGTTTCCTTATTCTCATATCCAATAAATCGCAATTTAAGTGAATAAAACATGCTATATCATAACTCAATTTGGCCCGAAAGCTAATCACATGATCTTCAACCGAATTTATCATGAATTTCATACATCACAAGGTTTTCACAAAATTATTCCCATGGAAATCATGAACTCACAATTTCATGAAGTCAATGCTTATAAACTTTACGTACATACTTGTACCAATTCGTAATACTTACATGTTCTTTCTCTTCTTTGACATACCCATTAAATTACCCGTTGAACCACTTGAAATACTAAAGGATACTCGGGAATCTTGTATACCCAGTACTGTACCAATGCCATATCCCAGATATGGTCTTACATGCAATCTCGTATTGATGCCAATAGCTCGGCTATGGTCTTACACGAAGTCTCACATCGATGCCATATCCCAGATGTGGTCTTACACGTAATCTTAGTAACCCTAATGTCATGACATTTGTATCCTATCTATTCCTAAGGTTCAACCAAGACTTTCACTGTATCGAATCTCTATAGGTCATTTCCGTAGTATTGTACTCAATAGCATTCACATTTCATTTCAATAATATAGCACTTACCACAATTATATCAATTAGGCATTTATGCATACATAACTTAATGCTTATTAAACATATGAACTTACCTCGTCATAAAAATGACGAAAAGGACTTAACCGTCAAATACTTCTTTTTTCCCGTTCTAGTTTCGAACCTCATTTTTCTTGATCTATAATATCACATTTAACTCATTTAATCATAATACTATTCAAATCAGCCCAAAATCACATTATGGCAAGAATTACATTTTTGCCCCTAAAGTTTGACATTTTTGTAATTTAGTCCCTAGGCTCATAAAATGAAATGCACTCAATTTATTCAATACCCATGCCTAGTTGAACCTTATACATGCTTATAGCAACCCACAATTTTCATTTACTCACACTTTAACACCCATTTTACAACTTTTTACAAATAGGTCCTTTTAGGTATTTTCATCGAAAATCACTGAGCAAAAGTTGTTTATCTAACAACTAACATGCATTTTCTATCATTAAACATCAAAATACACATATGTCTAACATGGGTCAAACCCTAGACCTTAATCATTCCTCAAATTAGTGCTAGAAATAGGCAAATATGTTACAAGGATCTCAAAAACATAAAAATCATTAAAAATGGGGCTAGAACGGACTTGCAATTGAGCTTGAAAGCTTGAAAAACCCTAGCCATGGTTTCCTCTAGTGAATTTTGGCCATGGGAGGAACATTGTAATGCCGATTTAGGGCCTAGTCGGAACAATGGTCTCGAAACCACAAATTTGAATGTCAAAAAATTATTTTATTATTATGTTGGGGTTATAGCATGTTTATATTAGTGAATGAAAATTTTGGTGAATTAATTTTAGCGATTTTGAGCCCAATTGTGAAAAAGGACTAAATCGCATAAAGTGCAAAAGTCCTAAATTGATAGCTAAAGATGCTAAATTTCCATGAACTTAAATTGGGGGTCTTTAAAGAGGAAATAGACCCTTAAAAGAAAGCATAGCCTACCGTAGAGTCAAAGAGGAGACAAAATTTTCAAATTTGGTGAGTTAGGTGGCTTATTTTTTACTAAAATAGAAATAAATAAAGGAAGGATGATATCATCCCTTTTTCATCTTCTTTCTCTACTAAAAATCAGCCATTGAAGGGGGTTTTGAAAGCTTAAAATTTTCGATAACTTGAAGCACTCACAAGTAAGTGGTTTCCATACCCTTTGTTGATAATTTTTGCATTTTTGAGATCCTTGAAGCATGAGCTTTCAAATGAGGGGTCTATTTGCAAAATGATTAAGGTTTTGGGATTTTTCCATGAAAGGATTTGTAATTTTTTTTGAGTTTTTATGGAAGAATATGGGTTAGGGCTATATAATAAACAACTTTTATAAAGGGATTTTCATGGAATACACCTAATAGAACCATTTTGTAAAGTTTATAAAATAGATGATAAATGTGTGAAATAGTGAGAATTTTGAGTTTCCATAGAGTAAAAAGGGTTTGGCTAGGCTTGGGATACAAAGAAATTTGATAAAAATTAAATTTCGAGCATAGGGGTAAAATGGTCATTTTGTCAAAGTTTATGGGCAAAATGGTCAATTTACCAAAGATGTGAATTTTTAAATTTGCTTAATTTTATTTAGTGATTAAATGAATGCGTTTTGCTAGTTTAGATCAAGAATTGCCGAATCTGAACTTAGACCGGGGGAAAGCCAAGCAAACCGACTAAACCGACTAGTCGTGTACATTTTGTAATCCGAGGTAAGTTACATGTAAATAATACAACTACATTGTTACTATATGTGTTTGAATTATCATTGAATCGATATAGCATGAATTGCTTGATGGTGGAATTGAGATTGTATAATGATAATTGAGATAGTAGAATTCCCATTGGAACCTTAGAAAGTAAATCAGATATTCATGCCATGACATTTCGGACACATTATGAGAGCCAGTGTAAGACCATGTTTGGGACATGGCATCGGCATTGAGACGAGTGCCAGTGTAAGACATGTCTGGGACATGCATCGGCCTCGAGACATAAGCCAGTGTAAGACATGTTTGGGACATGTATCGGCTACAAGATGTGTTAGTGTAAGACCATGTCTGGGACATGGCATCGGCACGGATGTGTGAGAGCTAGTGTAAGACCATGTCTGGGACATGGAATCGGCCTCGATAATGATAACCAGTGTAAGACCATGTCTGGGACATGGCATCGGCATCTTGCCCCATGTTTGAGGTTTATGGAATATCCAATAGTGTTCCTAATGGTTCAACGGTGAGAGTTATGATTTTGAGTAATGAGGAAAGTATTACCATGCTGTGAGTGGTACAGGTACCAAATTGATATGTATGAGATGTGAGTTCAATATATATATTCTATGTGATTTGTATGGGTAGTGATGAGTAAGTGAAGCTTATGCCCACTTTTTATTATGAGCTTGTTGATGAATGGTAAAGTAGTTGTTGTATATTTATTTATGTGCAACTTACTAAGCTATATGCTTACTCCCTTCTCTTTCCATTTTCTTATAGTGCCACCTAACTAGCTCAAGGATCACCGAAAGTCAAAGATATTGATCACACTATCAACCGAAGCATTTGGTATAGTTGGGTTTATATTTTTGAATATGGCATGTATAGGGCTTAGACATTATTATTTTTGTGTCATTGAGAATTGGCCAAATGTGATGGCTTGGATTGGAAACCTTTCATTTTGTATTAAGCCTTGAATGATGGCTAACATTCATTTTGATTCTATAAAAGATGCATTTTTAATGGTTGTATTAATGTCTATTGTGGCTAATTTGGTTATATGAATTGTGCTTGTTTTTGTAACACCCCTAACCCGAACTACCGGATTTAAGCTAAAAGGTATTACCGAACTAAACATTTACTTATCTCATTCACATGATCATAAAACGCAAATCCAAAATCAAACTGATATCTATACAAACATTCAAGATCATATGCCATATTCGTATGACTAAATATTTACAATTTCAAAACATCGTTCTCTACGGTCTAACATATACATGCCACATCAACTCCAAAAATTATAATAGTACCAAAATGATCGATAGTGTGATGAACTGCTGACGATCTGCGAGTCGGCGGCCAAAATCGACAACCTAAACAGAGGAACAAACAGCAGAGTAAGCTTTCATAAGCTTAGTAAGTTTTAAGCAATACGAACAATTAAAACTTGTCATTTAAATCGAGTATTAAGCATCACAAAACTCATATTCTAATTACAAATCACTTGGCTGAATATATATACAAAGAAATTTTCAACACCTACTTTCATATAATGACAGACATCGACCGAATAGGTCATTCTCTTATTCGAAGATATAGTAATCATCCACACACATATATCGTTCTTTGATACTAATAATTCACTTTAAAATCAATTCACATTTGAGTACATAATACGTACCTGGCCATCATAATATTTCATACATAGTCAATAGTAGTTTACCTCGAACCTTCGAATTCATAATCTTTCTCGAATCACCGGCGTTAAGCCTGCTAGATTTAAAAACCCGAATCCAGTCATTAGCACAAAGCCTGCGGCACTTTAAGCCCAGATATAGTACCAGCACTAAGCCTACGGGACTTAACCCGGATATATTACCAGCACGAAGCCTGCAGACCTTAAGTCCGGATATAATTCTAGCATATAGCCTGCGGGTCTTTAAGCCTAGATACACACCAAATATCATGCATATTTAATCATATATTAACACATCTCATTCAACATATCACATTAGTAGTCATTTGCTACATTCAAATATAATCTCCATATGAACACCATCATTTACATTTCAGTTCAAAAGTCATACATAAATATCACATATCCATTTCACCATTCGAGCTTAACCCATAGGGACCATTCGACTATAAGTTATATACATAAATTATTTATCACACAACTTAATTCAAGTAGAACCAAAAGGTCACAATTCATCTAATATACACATATCAAGGCATCATCAATTATATACTAATGGTGACTACTCAAAACTTATCTCGGATATACTTGAACAGTTGCACAAAGGCTACTCGATTGCTTTCTCTTTTCCCTTATCTGATTTTGATCCTCTTTGCTCTTGAGCTTAATTAAAACAAATAAATTTGTTTAATTACTTACTCAACTTTATTTCTTAGTAGTCACATTTGACAATCATATATAACCTCAATACATATTATATTTTATAAAATATGCCATGACTCGATTTCATGCTTATTTAATCTATATCTAATTCGCATACACAAACAAAGATTCACATAACTTATCATGCTTCCTTATACATGAATTCAACCATATATTCGAATGTCTCTATAAGCACATGATAAATACATAAGGCATATATATATATATACATACCTATATATGACTATCACAATTTAATCATTTACTCCTATTTATGCACAACCACGTATACACATGCATATATATATATAATGCATGCTTTAATATCATATACTTTTAATTATTTTTCAAATTACATTATAGCTCCAAGACATATAGCTAACTCCGAATGTCAACTTATTAAACATTTACCACATTACCAATTGCTATATATTATCAATGCCGCACGCACAAATACATACATACTCATATGCATAAAATCCGTTTATGTTTAATCTATAACCCATTCGGCCTTAACTACTCAAACTTAGCCTTCATATTTAATTCCATTTTATGACCTAATGTAACAAATTCATGTAGGTTTCAATTATACCAAACAATGACCGAACCATTTAATCATGGTTATGGTCGATTATCATATTAACACGAGACACACAAACGTTAAAACTCATATGGCTTATCATATTTTCATGTACATATCTTAACCATATAGCCGAATATATATATATATATATATATATAACTCATCAAATAGATATTTATTCACATTCCCTTAACACTTATTGATCAATTTGTCCATGCATTAACCTTTGGCACATTCGGTCATTAAAGCAATAACCTATCTAGAATTCAAGCATTTTATACTAAAAATTCTCCCAAGGCCAAATTCATGTACAACTTTTAATACTCATACAAAGTTTATATTTCAAATAATTTATGCACACACCATTAACCTACTAATTAACTAAACACTTCAACAATTTTCTTTAACTAAACACACATTCGGCAATGACCAAGACAATTTAACAAACCTTAAAAACAATTTATAACAAGTAAATTCATCTTAAAACCTCCATGACCGAATGTGCCTATATATATAAAACTCAAAAAACAACAAATTTCCTTTCCCAAATGCATATATATATATACATACGGCAACTTCACTTCATACTTCTCAACAATGAATTCAACTTATTCAACCATCATTTAAGCTACTTTAACATCTAAACAACACCTTCCAAAAACTTATCAAAATAACACAACTTAGCAACTGGCCGAATGCATATATGTTCAATTATTCATGAATTTAAACCATGGGTTAGCTATACTATGCACTTATCAATTTAATTTCATAAACAATTACATAAAAAAAATCACATTAACATACCTTTAATTTGAAATAATCATGGCCGAATGCCTTGGCTTCTTCTTCTATTTTTCTTTCTCAAATTCGGCAATGAAGAAAGAAAGATGAACTCACATTATTTTTATCATCCTTTTTTTTATTTTACTAATTATTTTATTTCAATATAATGCCATTACCTATTATAATACTTAAATAAAACATATATTATCTATCAACCATCATTATGGTCGGCCACTACATTAAAAGTGGTCCATTTGACATGCAAGTCCCCCATGTCAATAGTTCATGCATTATTTGGCCACTTTAAAATCCAGCTATCACATTTTCAAGTCTTATCACATGAGTCCTATCTTATAAATTAACACCTAATTGATAAAAATCAAGGCACAAGGTATTCACACATACAAATTCCAATTACAATAAGCACAGAATATAACATCTAATCATTTTTGTGACTCGATTTTGTGGTCCCGAAACCACTTTTCGATTAGGGTCAAATTAGGGCTGTCACAGTTTTGGTATTGGTTGGTTTTGTATGAAGTTATGTATGTAAGGGTGGCAATGAGGCTTGGTAAATAGCCTTATATTGTCCACACGGATAGACACACGGGTGTGTGTCTAGGCCGTGTGTGACACACGGTCTGCCCCATGGGTGTGTAATCCGGCCGTGTGTCCCCTGCACGTAAAAATTACAAGTCAGTATGCATGGTAATAAACACACGGGCAGAGACACGACCGTGTATCTCAGTCGTGTGAAGGACACGGCCTAGTACACGAGCGTGTGCCTTGGCCGTGTGACATTTTGGGGATGCTGACGTCAGAAACAGAATACCCAAGTTTTTGCACGCGGGCTAAGACACGGGCGTGTCATGGCCATGTGGGGGACACGGGCCATTGACACGAGCGTGTGTCTGGCTGTGTGAAAACCCCTGTAGGTTCGAATTAGAATTTAATTCCGCACGGGTAAGGGACACAGGCGTGTCCCTATGTGCTTAGGCCGTGTGAGCCACATGGGCCATCAGCACGACCATGTCAAAATGGTCACACGGGCATGTGCCCTGTTTTTAAGGAAAAATACCAATAGGTTGTTTAAGGACCCGGAATGGTACCAAATAGTTTCCAATGGTGAATTTGGGGTTTATAGACCAATATTGTGGAGTTTAAAGTAGAAATCAAAAAGTTTTAATTTGGACCGAGTCTTGGTGACTCGAGGTTGGTTGTGTGCATGAGATCAAGTTAGGTAATGCCTTGTACTCCACCCCGGCATGGGTTACGAGTATGGGGTGTTACAAAGATGGACAAAAATTGGCTTTTATTTTGGCTTTTTAATTCATTTAATTACCAAATTACTAAAATGCCCTTAATGAAAAACTTTAGAAACATACCTACCATCTCCATTTTTGTCCACCAACTTAACCAGTGGTCCAATTACCATTTAAGTACCTCTAATTTAAAATTTCATAACAATTAGACACCTTTGGCCTATAGAACTCACATTTTGCACTTATTACAATTTAGTCCTTTTGACTAAATTGAGTGCCTAAACGTCAAAATTTTTGAACGAAATTTTCACAAAATCATTCCATGGAATTGTAGACCATAAAAATATAAGAAAAATAAATTTTTATGCATCAGATTTGTGGGCCTAAAACCAATGTTCCGACTAGACCCAAAATCGGGTTGTTACAATTCTCCCCTCTTAGGGATTTTCGTCCCCAAAAATCTTACCAGAAAAGAGATTAAGGTAACATTCTCCTAGTTTCCTCTACCTCATCGAAGAGTCCTCTTCGAAAGTAATACTTCCAAAAGCACTCTGTCATCGATCTGGAATCTAATATCTTAAAATTTCAAATCTGTATACTACTTATGTCAGTCTGAAGTTGCTTTCAACTTTCATGAATCACTTTCACCTTTTTCCTCAGAATCACAAATCAATTCCACCTCGTATATCTTTTTCCAATCACCTTTGGACTCTGAAACCCAGTGTCGGGGCATATCGTCAAAGATTTGAATTACTCTCTGAATGAACAAACGAGCTCCTACTGAGTCTCGTACAACATTTTCTACATAAGCTCTAGATAATTTATTGCACAAATTCTATCTTGGAGTAATAATAACAGAAATCAGAATCAAAGGTCGTCTCACACTGTACTCGTTTAGTTTATTACTCACTATCACATTCCTGATGTTCTCAATCTTGCAAAGAAAACATCGCTTTAGCTTTTTAATTTAGCTAAATTCAGACTTCCATCAAATAAGGTTAATCATGTAACTAACACTCACAAAATGAACAAAGGCTTTCCATTCAAGCATCTGCAACTATATCTACTTCCCCAAAGTTAATCGTTAACTATTCACAATCTTTCAATAGTTCAAGCCATCAACGTTGTCTTAATTTAAGAATTTTCTATAACATTAGATACTTTATACTCTTGGAATCAATAAGCATATGACATTTTTTGTCGAACAAACGATGTCATCAATTTCTCAACACAGACTTACTAACGGTCGACTTTAAGTCACTCGTCGAACAATTCTTTTAATGAGATTTTAACCGTCCGAAGGCATAAACTATCACTTTACATTCTTGTATTAAAAAACATTCCAATCCGTTTGATAGTGCATCACTGAAAAATCGCAAATTCTTTACTCAATTCAAATAGAAGCCAGACCAGTGCTTCGGTTAATAACACCTTCAACTGTTTTCAACTTTGCTAACATGCAACAGACCATTCAAACTTTTACAAATGTGATAACTTTATCAATTAGAACAACTTTAACTCACAACAATATCATTCGATTAGAACAAATCTAATAGGTATATCTCCGTATCATACTTTCTAAAATATGAATTCTTCCTTCAAACTATTCGTCTATTCACCCATGAATGTACAAGATTTTATTTTCTTACCTAAGGATAAACTTAAATGCATATAACTCAAATTACCTTTCAGCAGACCAACTCGCTCAAATAAAAACAACTGAGTCGATCTCAACTATCAAATAATAACATATCAAAATACTTCTTTCTTCATGTTGTTAAACAACTCAAACATACAATCTTTTATAATTCCCTTAACATGTTAATCAAGGATCTCTACAACTGCATTAGCTCAAGAAAGCAAAATATCCTAATTGAACTCATTGACCTTAATCAAACTTACCTGAGAAAAGAAAACCATCATACAGTTTAAGCTTGAGCTTGCACTATCTAAACCTTTGCTGATGTCAATTCCTTTCATGAAAATTAGAGAAATCCTGAAACCAAAATCATCGCGTTCCTATGATCGAACCAGAAACACACCCATAATAGACATAGTTATCACAAGTCAAAGAACACACTTTAAAGATGAGCCATGATTGATAATTTACGAAATAAGGATGATAAGAAAATCGAGATAAAGAAATCCAAGATGCGATACCATATTGAAAGTCTGAGAACATAACTCATAAGAAAATAATAAAGATCTTGATGATTCCTCAAAGAAAACCAGAAGAAAAATAATGCTTCCATGCTCTGGAATCAATTGTGATAGAGATAATATATTTTCCAAATATACATATAAAACAAAACAATATCCAGTAGAAATAGAAGAATAGCCTCACTTAAATTTTCACCATCAACTTTTATCCCAAACATAATAGAATAGAACCCCAAAGAGAGAGATAAGATATGTTGATCATCAACCAACCAGACCAACAGTGCTTTCATCTAACATTATAATCAGCTAACATTCTCATATGATAAGAATTTCATCAGAAAACGAACAATCACACATATCTCTGAGGATAAATGAATACATAAAATACCTAGGACAGATCATTATAAACTATTCAGTTACAACTGTTACATTTAGACATCTTTACAATTCAAATATCAATTCTCTGACTAATTCTATCATCACTAATCCCGTATTATTTTATTCACTAACGAAAATCAATTCAAAAGAAATTCCAGCAAATACATACTTTAGACATCATATCTGGATGAGCCGATTAGTCGAGATTAACTTTTTCTTTAACCGTGACATTGCAAAATTTGAATGATCTTTAGATTAACCTGGCATATTTTCCAAAACTATATCCACTTGCCAAACTATTCTCAACTCTAACCACATTATTAGTTATTTCGCTATTGAACTATTTAGTCTCTCGCTTATGAGCTCATTCAACATAAATCTTGTGAAATTTTGTTATAAAATACCACATTGGTAAGGGGGTGAGGTCGTAAAGCCTCTAACTTAACTCTCATGTATACACACATGTGACTTAACATTCATCGTCATCATAATATCATCACAGTTATATAATTAACTTCAAGCAAATTAACACACATATTTATGTTATACGAACTTTTCGAGTATCTTATTCAAACAAATGCACTTATACATACATTCCAAAATTTGAGTAAGTTTACTCACCGCAGTCATTTAATCAAACAAGTTAGGCACATAACATCATATGAATGCCAACAAACATGGATGCTTATACAATATAAATTTTTATTTCGTTTCACTTTTCCATATTTCCAGAATAATTCCTATTGAACCATTATAATTTCGATGGATATTCTGGTAGTATACTCAAGGTATGCATGTCAAAAATCTGTCAACTCACATTCAAAAGTGCCCTTTTAGCATATATTCATAGAGCACACTCTAGAGCCACATATGATATAGCAGGATTGCCAGTCCAGGCTAAATCCTCTCGGTAACGCATGCTCTAAAGGGCTTACTCTGGATTACCCGTCTGGGTTAAATCCATTTCATAACATTTATAACATTTTATCTGTTTCATAAAATCACCATAATCCATCGAAATACAACGTTCAACCAGAACAATGACATTTTACCCATATTTCTTAACTTATGGTTATTTCATTTTGTACATCATCAACATATATATATCATGAACTCTTATTCATACATTTCCAAATTTTGACTAATCAAAAACATATTTCCAAATATCTTAGTATCACTTTCAACGTTTTTGGAAATAGTTTGGTTGGAAAACATCTCTATCTCAACAAAACAATTTCATCAGAGTCGGGAGATATCACATTATCACAAGTAGTAATATGGCATGCATAGCTAGACTCACATATGCTACGTTAGTCCACAAATCGACTAAACCATAGCTCTGATACCACTAAATGTAACACCTCTTACCCGTATTCGACGCTGAAACAGGGTACGAGGCATTACCAGACTTAAACACAATCAAACATACATTTTCAAGCCATAAATTTTTGTACAAATTAAAACTTTTTACAATTAATCATAAAGTCCCTATTATGAGCCTACGAGGCCCAAAACATGCATTGGAGGTGGTTCGGGACTAAACCGAGAAATTTAGAAAATTTTATAACACTTAAAAAATTTTTGCCTAAACAGGGGTCACACGCCCATGTGGCCTGGGACACGCCCGTGTGGGCAGGCCATGTGGTCACACACGCCCGTGTCCCGACCCCATGTAACTCTCTTTTTGTCATCCAAGAACAAATTGAAGTTACAAGACCAAGGCACACGCCCATGTCCCCAGACTGTGTCCTTTACACGGTTGAGACACACGCCTATGTCTCTGCCTGTGTGCTCAATTCTGAGCATTCTGTTGCAAAAAATTTAGGTGCAAGGGACACACAGCCGGATCACACGCCCATGCGTGTGTCACACATGGCCCAGACACACGTCCGTGTGTCTACCCGTGTGGATAAAAACAAGGCTATTTACTAAGCTATTTTGCCACCCTCACTTGCACATATCTACTCAACATCACATGGCACAAACTCAAGCATGAAGAGCAACAAATAATCACAACCAAGATAATAACATGTCATTCTCATACCATTTTTAAACATGCTTAAAACATCAACCTTTCCACATCAAGTTATGCAAGTTTCCACATTCATAAATGACATTAATACAAATATACTCATAACCAACATTAGCCAACTTCCAAGGCTATATACAAAATGAACCGTGAACCATTATAAGCCAACACATATGACCAAAAGACCAAGTCCCTATACATGACATAAACTCTAAATACTTGAATTCATCAATACCCAATATGATAGCATGATAGTGTGATAGGATCTCCGGTTATCTCTAACCCGAGCTAGCTTGACAGTACTATAAAACATGGGAAAAGAAGGGGGTAAGCTATTTAGCTTAGTAAGTCCGTATAAACATAATAAGCAACTCTTACCAATCATTCACCAAGACCAACAATATAAACACAAGATAATATAATTTGCTATAAAGCTCACAGTTATAACTTATCCAGTCACATTATTTGCTCTATCAATTTACAATCATAATTTAACATTTCTAGACATTAGCCTAACAACCGTAATCTCTCCTTTGTAGTATATGATATCAATTAAAAAATCATTTCAAACCTCATAGTAAACCTGCACATTGTTTATGTGTACTCATATTTCCAAGCATATATCTTAATATATTTGAATTACCTAAACTTGTACCTTCCAGTACTTTCATAACCATTTTAATAGGCAATTATGCCAATCTTTTCTTACTCTCATATCCGATAAATCGCAATTTAAGTGAAAAAAAAATGCTATACCATAACTCAATTTGGTTCGAAATTCAACCACATGATCTTCAGCCGAATTTATCTTGAATTTCATACATCACAAGTATAAACCAATAATCACAAAGTTTTCAGAAAATCATTCCCATGGAAATCATGAACTCACAATTTCATGAAGTCAATGCTTATAAACTTTACGTACATACCTGTACCAATTCATAATACTTACATGCTCTTTCTCTTCTTTGACATGCCCATTAAATTACCCGTTGAACCACTTGGAATACTAAAGGATAATCGGGAATCTCGTTCACACAGTACCTTACCAATGCCATATCCCAGATATGGTCTTACATGTAATCTTGTATCGATGCCAATAGCTCGGCTATGGTCTTAATGAAGTCTCATATCTATGCCATATCCCAGATGTGGTCTTACACGTAATCTCAGTAACCCTAATGTCGTGACATTTGTATCCAATCTATTCCTAAGGTTCAACCGGGACTTTCACTGTATCGAATCTCTGTCGGTCATTTCTGTAGCATCGTACTCAATAGCATTCACATTTCATTTCAATAATATATCACTTACCATAATTATATCAATTAAGAATTTATACATATATAAATTAATGCTTATTAAACATACGAACTTACCTCGGCATAGAAATGACGAAAAGGGCCTAACTATTAAATACTTGTTTTCCCCCGTTCTAGTTTCGAACCTCATTTTTCTTGATCTATAATATCAAATTTAACTTATTTAATCATTATAATATTCAAATTATCCCAAAATAACATTATGTCAAGAATTACATTTTTGCTCCTAAAGTTTGACATTTTTACAATTTAGTCCTTAGGTTTGTAAAATGAAATGCACTTAATTTCTTCAATACCCATGCCTACCCGAACCTTATACATGCTTATAGCAGCCCACATTTTTCATTTAATCACACTTTAACACCCATTTTACAACTTTTTACAAATAGGTCCTTTTAGGTATTTTCATCGAAAATCACTTAGCAAAAGTCGTTTATCTAACAACTAACATGCATTTTCTATCATTAATCATCAAAATACACACATGTCTAACATGGGTCAAACCCTAGACCTTAATCGTTCCTCAAATTAGTGCTAGAAATAGGTAGATCATGTTATAAGGATCTCAAAAATATAAAAATTATTAAAAACATGGTTAGAATGGACTTACAATCGAGCTTGGAAGCTTGACAAACCCTAGCCATGGTTTCCTCTTATGAATTTCAGCCATGGGAGGAAGATGGACAAAAGTTGGCTTTTATTTTGGCTTTTTAATTCATTTAATTACCATATTACTAAAATACCCTTAATGAAAAACTTTAGAAACATACCTAACCATATCCATTTTTGTCCACCAACTTAACCAATGGTTTAATTACCATTTAAGGACCTCCAATTTAAAATTTCATAACAATTAGACACCTTTAACCTATAGAACTCACATTTTGCACTTATTACAATTTAGACCTTTTGACTAAATTGAGTGCCCAAACGTCAAAATTTTTGAACGAAATTTTCATGAAATCATTCCATGAAATTGTAGACCATAAAAGTATAAGGAAAATACATTTTTCTATGTCAGATTTGTGGTCCCAAAACCACTGTTCTGACTAGACCCAAAATCGGGCTGTTACAGTATTGATTTAGAAAAACTGTTTGCTTATCGCTCTTCTTTAAAAAAACTCGAAGTTAAACTAATGCAATAGAAAAACCATTTTTCAAGTTATTTTGTAAAATTAGTTACCTTATCGATTTGTTTTTTCAAAAATGGTTCCTTTGCAATGCAGCGAAAACTAGGGAAAATTATGAAATTTTATTTAAGCCCAATATCATGCATTATCCGGTTATTATGGTTGAGCAATCCACGCATGCAAAAATCGCAGAAGAAAAGTTATCAAGCTACAAACCATAAGCCATTAAAAATTACAAACCAAAATCATTAGAGATTGATTAATACTTATTAAAAAAATAATCTGAGGTCCAAGGTGATTCTTCGAATGATGAATCCGGTCCTAGTTTTGAGGTTTACCTGAAAAGTTAAACACTATTGGAGGGTGGGCTTATGAAAAGCTCAGTGTGAGTTGAACAATTATTTAAACAAACATAATTAAATTATTTCGCAAGGGAAAATATTCGAACTTAGGACCTCATTTAATTTTCATGCTTTCTTATATTTCTTTTAACCATTGGGATTTTCCCTCATTCTTGAAATAATTTTGCAATATTTATTTTAAAAGTAAGACATGTCACATACCAGGGTTTAAGACAAAATTTGTAAAATAATAAAAATGGTGAGAGAGAAGGGATTTGAACTTGGGTTTCAAGGGTCATTTCACTAACACTTATGTAACGCCCCAATTTTCGGGAACTTTGTAAATTCTGTAAAAAAATTAAAATTTTGTGTTCTTCTTGTATGTGTAGGATTTATTATGAAAGTGGGCCTCTAGAAGGCCCAAGCTTAGGATAAAATCCGGTAAGTTTAATTAATTTTAATTCCATAGGAGGAAGGGGTTCTGCTAAATTAGGCTATTAGGAATTAATTGTATAGAATGGAACACAAGGAAGCATGTGGTAAAGTGGCTAAGTGACGCCACTGGGAAGGATGTAGGTGGCGTGTGTAAGCTTAGGAGGACCCAGGTTCAAGTCGCAATAACAGCAAAACAAGGGATTTATTTTTATGAACAGAAAAGAGTAAGTAGTGGAGCTAAAGTGAAAGACTGTCAGGAGGAGTTTGAGTTGCTCAGGAGATTGAGTAAGGAGGGGATAAGGGAGAGGATTTAGGAGCTGATCAAGGAGGATAGTGTTGGCCAATTATTGGACTCTTGAAGAGCAAGAGGTGGCCGGCCAAGGGATTCTTAAAGGGGGCAAATTCGGCTAGGTTAGAGGGCTAGTATAAATTCGGCTTTAGGGAGGGGGTTGTGCCGTTTGCTGCTATTTTTCACCTTCTCTCTTTATCCATCTTTTCTTCTTCTTTCCCCATAGCCGAATCCTTCAGCCACCCTACCCTATACCACCTTCCTTCCATTAATTCTTTCTAGACTAAAGCCGAACCCCAAATTCCAAAATCCCGAAAACTTGACTCGTTTTGCACCAATTTTTCCTAGCCAAACCTCTTACTTTTCTCAGCATCTTTGGCCAATTATTTTAACCTCTAAACCCCAAGTTTCTGTCAATAAAACCACAAGTAAAAAACCCTCATATTTTATCTTTCTCTACACTTTTGCAAAAAGCCGAAACTCCCACACTATCCTAGGGACATAGCCGAATACTGAGATCACTGAGAGCTCGACTTTTGTTATCGTTTCAGGGCTTGGAACGGCATCAAAATCAAGTAGGAACAAAGGGGAAACGTTGACTGGAAGAATCGGTGGTAAGTCTGTCCAACTTAGTTTATCTTGCATATTTTAAGAAAAGCCAGAATCCCTAAAAGGTTAGGGAGGTTGTCATTTTTTTTGACTTATAGCCCTTAGGGGTTGTGATGACGGTATTATTTTGGTAGTAGTGTGATTAAGAGGCTGTTGATCAAGGGCTTGGACGAGTGGAACAATCGGATCATTGGAGCTAACCATCTCTCGGCATCAAGGTAAGGGCAATAGAGGTTTTTAAGCATGTTTGGCCGAATGTGGTAAGGGACTAAGTATTTGGTGTTACTTTGGTATTTAGAGTAATATTTTAGTGACTCAATTGTAGGCAGTTCATGTGTAGAGATCGTCGAGGAAATCGCAAAACAAGTGTGTAATCTATACCCTTCTATAGACTAGATCGGCAAAAAGCGAAAAAGTCAAATCTTGAAAAGTCAGTATTTTGGGAACTTACGAGTGTGCGAATGCTCGTAAGAGGAAATGGGTTATTGATTCTGGTATTTCGTGATGGTAAGACTGCAAAGTGCACCAATCCGTGCGTTGTGGAAATTTTGGGCTTAATGGGCCTAAAGTTGGTTAATGGGCCAACGGGCCCAACTCGGTAAGTATGTGCGGTAAGTGGTTCTGAATATACGTAAATAGTGAAAATATGCATGAAAACCCTAAGAATAGATAAAATTACTAGATTACCCACATGTATGAAAATTACTGTTATACCCCTAGGTGTAAAATGACCTAAATACCCCTAGGGTTAAATTATGTCTGAAAAGCATGTTGATGATATTCTGTATGATGTATGACATGAATGTATATCTGTTGCATGGGGACATGGGTTATATTATGGAGGAAGCATCCTGGTGGCTATGCCACAAATTATCTGTTCTGGTGGCTTTGCCACATATATATCTGTTCTGGTGGCTCTGCCACATATATCTACATCTGGTGACTCACACATTTTCAGATCCGCAGCCCATGCTGCGTATTTCTGTGGCGTGTAGCGGTTAGGTGGGTCGAGTAGTCTCCCCACATGGTGAAAGGATGGTATGGGGGAGTATGTGGTTGGATATGGGTTGGGCTTTTGCATAAGCATAATATGAATCTGTACTGATTTGTTCTGGGCCTATGGGCTTTAATCTGAATCTGCTCAGGCCGAGAGGCCAATTTATTCTGTCTCTGTGGTTTGAACCGATTTAGGCTATGGTTGGAATAATTACACACTGAGTTTTCCCAAACTCACCCCTCCATTTTCATCTTTGCAGTAATCCCCAACCATAGTGGGCTTGGAGCTGTGAGGGATTCGGAGTGGCCACTTGTTTCCGCAAATTCAGTTTCCTTCTAATGAACTGGACGTCTTTTATTTTCGTTTATGGTTTTGGGTTTTTAAAATGTAATAAGGCCGCTTAATTATTTTATGGTTTTGATTTATTTTTATTATGATAAAAATGAACTGAGATAACTATTGAAGTGGATTAGTAGGACGCGTTTTCAAAAACATTAAGAGATTTCAAACAACATGATTACAAATAAGGCTTCCGCTAAGCAAACGTTTTCAAACTTAAACATTTTTCTTAAGATGGTCTGAACCAAAATGGTTTTCTCAACATCATACGAGATGTTAGAGTGTGGCAATGACGGTGTACATGTCTAGGATTGGATCCGAAGAGAGCTTGGTACTTAAGCAGTCCGACGGACTCACCTCCTCTTTTCTGGTTTCCTACCTGGTGTACAGCTTCCATTCACTTTAACCTACTTTCAAAAGTGTCTTTTACAAACACCAACTAAGTTTTCCAAACTAAGTAATACGGAATGTTTTGAACGCATCAATGTGGCACACCGGATCCGGTCATAACGTCTAGGCCGGGTTTGGGGTGTTACATTTAGTGGTATCAGAGCCAAGTTGCAACAACTCAGCTGTGGAATGGGTTTACAAAAACAACGATTTTCAAAAATAAGGTTTTTATGAAATTTAGTTAGAAGGTGGCATTCCGAATCTCCGGCCCAAGTCTGTAAGTAATTCTGAATTTTTCTGAATATATATTTTGAATTATCTGTCTGTAGTAGAACCCTACTAGGATACTCTAGATAGGATGCTACTAAAACCGTAGGAAGACTTGATAAAAGACTAAATGATAGCTAGACATCGACTCTGCGAAAACCAACTCTGAATTTCTGTCTGAATCATAAAACATTTGTAATAAACACTGGAATGCTAAAATTGATTCATAAAATTTGTAGTCAGACAATACGATATGAGTACGCGAGCAGCTCGAGGTAGAGGCCGTGGACGGGGCCGAGGGAGAGCCCGAGCGGGATCTTCATCTTCAGGACATATGCCAGCGGCAAAAGCACCGGTACCATCAACAACGGAAGTAGAATCACACGATCGAGGTGCCGGGGATGATGCTCTGTCACAGGCAATGCTCCGAGTTCTGGAAAGGGTTACCGGGGTAAGTTCGGGCAACGGAATGCGAGGATCGATTTCTGAACGACTCCGGGCTAACGGTCTGCGAAATCTTTAGGGCGATCCGAGTAGCTTCAATGTGGTCAATATTGGTTGGAGGCCACGTAACGAATTATGGATGACTTGGACTGTTACGTGGAGCGGCCCGGAGGAGCCGTGCTCGTTGCTTGCGAGATGAGGCTTATCGCTGGTGGCTCATCGTGTGGGATAGAACCCCACCGACGAGTCACTTGGGAGCCGCTTAAACGGCCTTTAAGGAAAGTATGTTGGGGCAAGCTATGTGGATGCCCGTAGGAAAGAATTCTTGAATCTAGTCCAAGGAGGCAAAACTGCTGCTGAGTACGAGGCTGAGTTTCTGAGGCTGAGCAGGTATGCTGTGGGAATAGTTGCTACGGAGTATGAACGTAGCGTTCGCTTTGAGGATGGACTCAGAGATGACCTTAAGGTGCTGATTGCTCCGCAGAGGGAGCGTGACTTCGCAGTTCTGGTAGAAAAAGCTAAGATAGCTGAGGAGGTAAAGCGTACTGAGAGGCAAAACCGTGAGAAAGATCGAAACCGCTTTCGAAGGGATTCTGGACCCTCGGGTGGAGCAAACAAGAATGTCAAAAGGGCGAGAGTAGAGGAGCCAGTCAGAGCTGTTCCGATGAATGTGGTTAGACCGCCAATATGTGGGGATTGTGGTAAGGTGCACTTGGGTGAATGTAGGAAACGTTCTGGTGCTTGTTTCCGATGTGGATCGATGGAGCATAAAGTTAAGGACTGTCCTCAGAAAGCCGATCAGGTTCAAGTTACGGAACAGAGGGTTGCTCAACCAGCGAGAGGTGGACCACAACCACCGAGAGGACGTGGACAAGGTAGGGGCGGTAATGGAAATGGAAATGGTCGAGGTCGAGGGGCGCTGCAGGAGCCGAAATGCCGAGGCTCGACAAACCGGCGTTGGTATATCACGACTCGTCGTCGTCGAGAGGATGGCGACGCACCTGATGTCATAACTGGTACGTTTTTGGTTTCTAATATGTCGTTTACTGCCTTGGTGGATATTGGATCTACTCATTCTTATGTTGCGTGTGCCATATCTAGGTCATTAGGAGTGCATTCTGAGAAGATAGTGAGTGGGGTATCTGTGCTAAGTCCTTTGGGTCACTCGGTTAGGGTAGACAAGTTGCATAGGGATGTACCCTTAGAAACTCAAGGAAGGGTCTTTTCTGGCGATCTAATGGAGTTGCCGTTTGGAGAGTTTGATCTCATTCTGGGAATGGACTGGCTTGTTAAGCATAAGGCGACTTTGGACTGTGCCGCTAAGCGAATGGTGCTAAGGACCACGGAAGGTGATGAGATTATGATGATAGGTGAGCGAAGGGACTATCTGTCTAACGTGATATTGGCCTTGAGGGCTGAAAAGTGGATTCGAAAAGGATATTAGGCTTATTTGGCATTTGTAAGTCAAACAGATGAAGAGGGGCTGACAGTGGATAAAGTTAGAATTGTAAAAAAGTTCCAAGATGTTTTTCTGGAGGAGCTTCCAGGATTGCCTCCAAACTGAGAAGTCGAATTTGGAATCGACCTGTTGCCTGGGACAGCACCAGTGTCCATTGCACCATATAGGATGGCACCGAAGGAGTTGGTAGAGTTAAAGGCGCAAATTCAAGAGTTGTTGGATAGGGGCTTTATTAGGCCAAGTGTGTCTCCATGGAGAGCACCGGTGCTATTCGTGAAGAAGAAGGATGGAACGATGCGCATGTGCATTAATTATCGCCAGTTGAACAAACTGACGATTAATAATAAGTACCCTCTGCCAAGGATTGATGATTGTTCGATCAGCTTAAAGGAGCTTCTGTATTTTCCAAAATCGATCTTCGATCTGGATATCATCAGCTTAGGGTCAAGAGGCAGATATTCATAAGACAGCCTTCAGGAATCGTTATGGTCATTACGAGTTTCTGGTTATGCCATTTGGACTGACAAATGCTCCTGCAGCGTTTATGGATCTAATGAATCGTGTGTTTCAACCATTTCTGGATCGGTTCGTGGTCGTTTTTATTGATGATATTCTGGTATATTCTGAAACTGAAGCAAAACATGATGAGCATCTGCGCACTGTGTTGCAAGTGTTAAGGGAGAAAGAACTTTATGCAAAGTTCAGCAAGTGTGAGTTCTGGTTGAGGGAAGTAACCTTTTTGGGGTATGTGGTCTTTGCAGAGGGGATTAAAGTGGATCCTCGAAAGATTGAAGCAATTCTGACTGAAGCCACCTAGGTCGATGTCGAAATTCAAGTTTCCTTGGGTTGGCGGTGTACTACGTAAGGTTCGTGGAAGGTTTTTCTGTGATGGCGCCGCCTCGACGAAACTCATAAGGAAAGGAGTACCGCTTTGTTTGGACCGAGAAACAAAGAAGAAGCTTTTGAGAGGTCGAAGAAAGTTCTCGATCAAGCACTGTGTTAATTCAAACCAGTCCGGAAAGGACTTCATCAGTGTAAAGTGATGCATCACACGAGGTTTGGGTAGTGTGTTGATGCAAGAGGGTAAGGTGGTTGCTTATGCGTCACGACAACTTAAGCCTCACGAAGGGAACTATCCTACTCATGATTTGGAGTTGGCAGCAGTGATCTTTGCGCTTAAGATTTGGAGACACTACTTGTATGGGGAAAGGTGTATCATATACACAGATCATAAGAGTCTTAAGTACTTGTTAACTCAAAAGGAGCTGAACCTTAGGCAAAGGAGATGGATTGAGTTGCTAAAAGATTACGATTGTTCAATCGAATACCACCCAGGTAAGGCTAATGTGGTAGCCGATGCTCTAATTCGTAGAGCTGTATCTGATCTGAGAGCAATGTTTGCTCGTCTAAGTCTATTTGATGATGGAAGTCTGTTGGCTGAATTGCAAGTAAGGCCAACTTGGGTGGACCAGATTAGAGAGAAGCAGTTGAAGGATGAGTCTTTGGTCGCTCGCTTTCAACAAGTTAAGGAAGGGGGAACTTCTGAATTTGGGTTAAATGATGAAGGGGTTCTGTGTTTTCGAGGGAGAATTTGTGTTCCGAGGGACTCTGACTTGAGACAATCAATTCTGAGGGAAGCTCATGGGGGACTGTGTGCTATGCATCCTGGAGGGAATAAGCTGTATCACAACTTGCGAGAACTGTATTGGTGGCATGGAATTAAATGCGAAGTAACAAAATTTGTGGGGAAATGTCTGACATGCCAGCAAGTGAAAGCTGAGCATCAATTACCTTCTGGATTACTGCAGCCAGTAAAAATACCACTTTGGAAGTGGGAGAGGGTAACCATGGACTTTTTGAGTGGGCTACCCTTGACACCCTCGAAGAAAGACTCGATATGGGTGATTGTGGATAGGTTGACTAAGTCGGCACATTTCATACCTGTTCGTACTGACTTTTCACTGCAGAAATTAGCCAAGTTGTATGTGGCAGAGATTGTACGACTTCATGGAGTTCCAGTTTCGATTATCTCTGATCGAGATCCTAGATTTACATCACGATTTTGGCAAAAGTTGCATGAGGCATTGGGAACGCGTTGAACTTTAGTACGGCTTTCCATCCCCAAACCGATGGTCATCGGAAAGAGTTATTCGGTTCTGGAGGATATGTTGAGGGGATGTGTGATTGATTTCCGAGGTAGTTGGGAGGATTACTTGCCTTTGGCGAGTTTACCTACAACAATAGCTATCGATCGAGTATTCGAATGGCACCTTATGAAGCATCAGATATGGCGAAGGTGTCGAACACCTAGTTGTTGGACTGAACTGGGGGAGCGACAAGTTCTTGGACCTGAGTTGGTGGCAGATACTGAGGATAAGGTCAAGTTGATTAGAGATCGGTTAAAGGAAGCGTCTGATAGGAAAAAGTCATATGCGGACTTGAAGCGCAAGGAGATTGAATACTCAGTAGGTGATATGGTCTTCTTGAAGGTTTCACCTTGGAAGAAGATACTAAGGTTTGGTAAGAAGGGCAAGTTGAGTCCACGGTTCATTGGGCCTTATCGGGTTTTGAAGCAAGTAGGCTAAGTGGCTTATCAGTTGGAATTGCCTCCAGAGTTAGACAGGATTCACGATGTTTTTCACGTCTCCATGCTAAGGCGTTATCGTTCTGACCCTACTCATGTCGTGTTGGATTCATCAAAATTGAGGTGCGAACTGATTTAACCTTTGAGGAGGAGCCTGTGCAAATATTGGATCGAGACTTTCAGGTTCTGAGAAGGAAATCTATCCCTTTAGTGAAAGTACTTTGGCGTAATCATGGCAGAGAGAAAGCTACTTGGGAGCCGGAGGAGGCAATGCAGCAACAATACCCTCATCTGTTTGGACCAGGTAAATTTCGAGGACGAAATTTCTTTAAGGAGGGTAGAGTTGTAACGCCCCAATTTTCGGGAACTTTGTAAATTCTGTAAAAAAATTAAAATTTTGTGTTCTGCTTGCTATGTGTAGGATTTATTATGAAAGTGGGCCTCTAGAAGGCCCAAGCTTAGGATAAAATCCGGTAAGTTTAATTAATTTTAATTCCATAGGAGGAAGGGGTTCTGCTAAATTAGGCTATTAGGAATTAATTGCGTAAAATGGAACACAAGGAAGCATGTGGTAAAGTGGCTAAGTGACGCCACCGGAAGGATGTAGGTGGCGTGTGTAAGCTTAGGAGGACCTGTGTTCAAGTCACAATAACAAAAAACAAGGGATTTATTTTTATGAATGAGAAAAGGGTAAGTAGTGGAGCTAAAGTGAAAGACCTGTCGGGAGGAGTTTGAGTTGCTCAGAGATTGAGTAAGGAGGGGATAAGGGAGAGGATTTAGGAGCTGATCAAGGAGGATAGTGTTGGCCAATTATTGGACTCTTGAAGAGCAAGATGGCCCGCCAAGGGATTCTTAAAGGGGGCAAATTCGGCTAGGTTAGAGGGCTAGTATAAATTCGGCTTTAGGGAGGGGTTGTGCCGCTTTCTTGCTATTTTTCACCTTCTCTCTTTATCCATCTTTTCTTCTTCTTTCCCCATAGCCGAATCCTTCAGCCACCCTACCCTATACCACCTTCCTTCCATTAATTCTTTCTAGACTAAAGCCGAACCCCAAATTCCAAAATCCCGAAAACTTGACTAGTTTTGCACTGATTTTTCCTAGCCAAACCTCTTACTTTTCTCAGCATCTTTGGCCGATTCTTTCAACCTCTAAACCCCAGGTTTCTGTCGATAAAACCACAAGTAAAAAACCCTCATATTTTATCTTTCTCTACACTTTTGCAAAAAGCCGAAACTCCCACACCATCCTAGGGACATAGCCGAATACTGAGATCACTGAGGGCTCGACTTTTGTTATCATTTGAGGGCTTGGAACGGCATCAAAATCAAGTAGGAACAAAGGGGAAACGTTACTGGAAGAATCGGTGGTAAGTCTGTCCAACTTAGTTTATCTTGTATATTTTAAGAAAAGCCGGAATCCCTAAAAGGTTAAGGAGGTTGTCGTTTTTTTTGACTTATAGCCCTTAGGGGTTGTGATGACGGTATTATTTTGGTAGTAGTGTGATTAAGAGGCTGTTGATCAAGGGCTTGGATGAGTGGAACAATCGGATCATTGGAGCTAACCATCTCTCGGCATCAAGGTAAGGGCAATAGAGGTTTTTAAGCATGTTTGGCCGAATGTGGTAAGGGACTAAGTATTTGGTGTTACTTTGGTATTTAGAGTAATATTTTAGTGACTCAATTGTAGGCAGTTCGTGTGTAGAGCTCGTCGAGGAAATCGCAAAACAGGTTTGTAATCTATACCCTTCTATAGACTAGATCGGCAAAAGCCGAAAAGCCGAAATACTGAAAAGCTAGTATTTTGGGAACTTACGAGTGTGCGAATGCTCGTAAGAGGAAAGGGGTTATTGATTCTGGTATTTCGTGATGGTAAGACCGCAAAGTGCACCAATCCGTGCGTTGTGGAAATTTTGGGCTTAATGGGCCTAAAGTTGGTTAATGGGCCAACGGGCCCAACTCGGTAAGTATGTGCGGTGTAGTGGTTCGAATATACGTAAATAGTGAAAATATGCATGAAAACCCTAAGAATAGATAAAATTACTAGATTACCCACATGTATGAAAATTATCATTATACCCCTAGGTGTAAATGACCTAAATACCCTAGGGTTAAATTATGTCCGAAAAGCATGTTGATGATATTCTGTATGATGTATGACATGAATATATATCTGTTGCATGGGGACATGGGTTATATTATGGAGGAAGCGTCGTGGTGGCTATGCCACAAATTATCTGTTCTGGTGGCTTTGCCACATATATATCTCTGCTTCCGTGGCTTTGCCACATATATTCACATCTCGGTGACTCAGTCACATTTTACGATCCGCAACCATGCTGCGTATTTACGTGGCGTGTAGCGGTTGGGTGGGTCGAGTAGTCTCCCCACATGGTGAAAGGATGGTATGGGGAGTATGTGGTTGGATATGGGTTGGGCTTTTGCATAAGCATGATATGAATCTGTCTTCGATTTGTTCCGGGCCTATGGGCTTTAATCTGGATTCTGCTCGGGCCGGCCAATTTATTCTGTCTCTCGTGGTTTGAACCGATTTAGGCTATGGTTGGAATAATTACACACCGAAGTTTTCCCAAACTCACCCTCCATTTTCATCTTTGCGGTAATCCCCAACCATAGTGGGCTTGGAGTCGTGAGGATTCGGAGTGGCCACTTGTTTCTGCAAATTCAGTTTCCTTCTGATGAACTGGACGTCTTTTATTTTCGTTTATGGTTTTGGGTTTTTAAAATGTAATAAGGCCGCTTAATTATTTTATGGTTTTGATTTATTTTTATTATGACAAAAATGAACTGAGATAACTATTGAAGTGGATTAGCTCTAGAACGCGTTTTCAAAAACATTAAGAGATTTCAAACAACACGATTACGAATAAGGCTTCCGCTAAGCAACCGTTTTCAAACTTAAATATTTTTCTTAAGATGGTCTTAACCAAAATGGTTTTCTCAACATCATACGAGATGTTAGAGTGTGGCAATAGCGGTGTACATGTCTAGGATTGGATCCGAAGGTAGCTTGGTACTTAAGCAGTCCGACGGACTCACCTCCTCTTTTCCGGTTTCCTACCTGGTGTATAGCTTCCATTCACTTTAACCTACTTTCAAAAGTGTCTTTTACAAACACCAACTAAGTTTTCCAAACTAAGTAATACGGAATGTTTTGAACGCATCAATGTGGCGCACCGGATCCGGTCATAACGTCTAGGCCGGGTTTGGGGTGTTACAACTTAACCAACAAATCGATACCTCATTTATTTCCTAAAAATGCATAGATAATCTTAAAATTAAGGCATGGACACTCTCTCTCAATTTACAAACCCAATTCTACTAACCTTTGATTTTTGGGACGTTACAGGTTTAGTCAGACTTTTGAGATTGGTTAGAGGTAAAGCTTGTAGATGAATTGGTTCTTATAAGGAAAGAAAATATCCTTTTATTTTCTTATTTTCTATAAGGGGGTTCTACTATTGATAAATCTTGAAAAGAGTTATATTTCATGCCCTTAGACTTAGTTATTTACCTGTACTTAAGTGATATTAGTTGCATTTTAGGATATTGCATTGATATTTTTAAAGCCTTGCATTAAAGAGCTTGGATTGTGCTTAAGTGTTATTACATGCTGCTTTTAATTGCCTATGGGAAGGACTTGCTTGGTGGTTGATTAGCAGGTGCGGAGTGTAGAAAAAGGAGCAAAGGATTGAAGGTTTTCTATGACAAATTTCAGGTAGTTCGCCACCACAAATGCTATGGCAATACCTTGAAGATGCCTAGTTAGCACTTAATGCGTACCATTCTCAGTCCCAGCTATACTTGTACTAGAAAAATCCACCTAAAAATAGAAAAAGGATTATGGGCTGGTGGACCTACCTTAGAAGGTCAAACCTATAAAAGCCAAAGGGGGAACCCTAGTGAAAAAAAAGCAGTTTTTGGATAGAAAAAGGAGCAGCTTTTGGCAGAAAAGGAGGAAAGGATAAAAAAAGAGAGCAGTTGAAGAAGGAGGAAATGACTACATCATCTTTGGCAGCTACAAGACATTACACGCCCGGTGTTGAGAGCAGAATAGACGAAAGCCATCACCTCAATTTTTCTCCTTTTATTCTTATCGTAATTCCTTTAGAACTTAATTGTAAAGATGATGTTGGTTACTGCATTAAACTCAAACTCGGTTTAATTAGATATGAGCTAAATCTTTTAGGCTTAGGATTAGTTTGCTGAACCCTTTAATTTCTATTGATGTTCACAATTTAAGTTGGAATTATTCTACTATTTTATTCAATGGTATTTCATGCTTTATACAGGTTGTGTATTGATAAATATGCAGCAGGTTATTAAAGATAACTTAATGCCAATAGGGTTAGGTTAACTCGATAGACATTGGATAATATGAGTAAGTGATAAATTATTCATTCGCAGCAACCTCTAAACATAGATCTTTACCTCATATGAAAAAAGGTAGAAAATATTAATGGTAGCCGAACTCAAGTCTATAGACATATAGTACTTTAGGAGAGGTAACCTAAGGTTTTGCTCTCGAAAGAAGCAGATTGATGTAGAAACCTATTGAGCAGTAGAATGTTCAAGACTTTGTTATGGCATTAATAGATAGAGAGGGTAGATGTATTAGTAATCCTAGCTGTCTTAATCAACATTGCAATTCCTTAATATTCTTTTCTGTATTTGCTTTATTGTGACATTCTTGTTTTGTTTACTTGTTTTGTTTTGCACATTTTATTTATCATCATTCTTTCATTTTGCCACTACATTCTCACTGTTATTTTACTTTAGCACTAATCGAGCTTAACTTTAATAACTCGACCAAATTCCACCTATCTAATCCCTGTGGAGACAATCTCACTCATCACTTTATTACTTGTTTGACGTGTATACTTGCACAATTCAAACATCATATTCACAAGCGACAAGTATCAAAACTTCTGAATTACCACCATTTCCTATAGAGATACTCTATCCTTAACACACCTAACCCATGGCTAACTAGACTATATATCAATAATTAGAAAAAATAAAAACACATTAATAAAGATAGTTAAACTAAAACTCGAAAATATTGAAAACAAAATTAAAGATTTCCAAAACGTAGAAATATGTGTTCTTCTTTGGCTTTGATACCCATTTTAAAATTTGAGGTTTTAAAAATTAAAGAGAAATTACTAAAGTATCGATACTCTTACCAAGGTATTGATACCTTATAGAAAAATTTCAAACATTGCATTTGGTACCTACTTCATCCCAATCCTTTAACAAAATTATACCATAACATTCCCAAAAGATACTTAAACATACAAAAATGCCCACTTTTATCTATTCTACCAATTTCATCATTTAGTCATCCACCAACCTATTATTTTCACCTACTATAAACCCAAATCAGGAATTAACCATATACCATTATATTTCCTGCTAAATCATATCCTAAAGTACCAATTCACACAACTATAAGTATTCTAACCATTGCTAAAACATGTTTATATCTACAAAGCATTAATCATTATTTCCACATTTCCATATCAAATATGCATATCCCTAATATATATTGATAACTCTAATATATAGAGTTATTGAGGTACTTTTAAGCTTATATTACATGTGAGTTAAGAGTGGTTGATAACTATTCAGTAGCTATTTCTGTTGTAATTCTATTGAGTATTCAACGTTGAAGGGTTTTACTTGAATAATACATTTTTGGTCAATTTCCATGCTAAAATATGAAATTTTATCCCTAAAGGCAGATACAAAAGTCCACTTAATGCCACAGAAATGTCGCAAGCCTTAAGACTGACGGGAATAGGCTAGCTCCCACTCATAGAGAACTATGACAGCTTGCATGCATTACTCGCAGACAACTCATAGTTACCACTTTGTTCATGAGAGTTTAGCTCGCATACATTGCTTGTAGAGAGCTTGTAGTTAGAGCTTAGCTCGCATGCATTGCTCACACTTCACCAGTTCATAAGCTATTTGTTTACAACTCCCATGCAATGCTTGGAGACAACTCGCACTTCACTAGTTCACAGTTCTCCTATTCACATTTTACTAGTTTACAAGCTCTTTGTTTACATCTTGCATGCAATGTTTAGAAATAGCTTGCACTTCACAAGTTCTTAGTTCCATCTCAGTTCACAGCTAGCATTTTATCTGTTTGCACTTTTGTAACACCCCTAACCCAAATCTATAGTCGAAACAAGGTTACGGAGTATTACTAGAATATATAAATCAATTATCAAAAATTTCACATCATATCTCATTCACATCATTAATCAATCATATAGTCCCTTATAAGATCCATCGAGGCTCAAAATAAACATTAGAATCAAGTCGGGACAAAATTGGGAACTTAGAGATTTTTTTGCGAAATTTCAAATTTTTTCTCTAGGTGCAGGGGACACAGGTCATGTGGCTCACATAGCCAAGTGACACGCCCGTGTCCTAGGCCATGTGGGCATTCGATGTAAGGCACACAGTTGTTTCCTTACCCGTGTCCTTACCCGTGTAACTCTCTAACTTGGGTCATACGGCCAGCCACACACCCGTGTGCTAGGCCGTGTGGACAATTTAATTTTTGAAAATTAGGTACAGGGGACACATGACCAAACCACATGCCTATGCGCATGGCCGTGTGTCACACACGGCTGAGACGCACACCCATGTCTCTACCCGTGTGGACGAAAAATAGGCCATCTTCAGGCCACTTTTCTCACCCAAATTTATCATTAACTTTGTCTAACATTTTAGACATTAACATGCTATATCAAGGCACTCAAAGCAAACCAAAACCAAGTTTTAAGCATGTCATTTTACTACATATAACTTAGTATCCAAACTTACCATATTAATAAGGTTCACTTATTTACAACTTATGCCAAACATACTACCTTAACTTATCCATCTACATTTCTATAATCTTACCATCAATTTACCATGTTAATACATATCAACCAACACAATGCCATGTTTATATATACCAAAATACATCAAATATTAGTCATTCCAATGGCTAATCACAAACCAACATTTACATGCCAATATTGGTAAAAAACCTATACATGCCATTATAACCGAGATTAACTTACCATTTGTACTGACTAGGCCGATAGATAGTGTGTAATATCTCTGCCAAGCTTCCAACCCAACGAGCTTCCGAATTCCTCTAAAACAAGGAAATTAAAATAGAGCAAGCTTTTAAGCTTAGTAAGTTCGTATAACTGGGAATTTAACTTACCACTATTTTATATACATAAGGTAAACCTACAATTCATTCCCAAGTCGTGTTGACCAAGTGCCTAAACACTTATCCTCATCAACCATGTTAGTCACCGTATTCCATATATAGTTCATAGTTATGAATTTATATTCTCATCAGACAAGATTTATTCACATATATTTTCATCACATATTTCAATATATCATGGATAAACAAAATCATCAAGTACGTTCCACATTCAAGTATCAAGTACGTCATGCCTCAATATCAAGTGATATCATTTATATATTCAAATACTTCTCTCATCATGTATCCATGTAGCATGTACAAAACATGTTAGTCATGTATTTATTTCTTAAGAATATCAATAAGCTCGTATGAGCTCAATAGTAATAGCCATTTTTCCATATGCACATTCTTTCTACATTAAGTATTCAAATATTATATATAATTCATGTCCATGTAATTCAAGTATGTGCTTGTAATAGTTCATCTCAAATTCACATTGTCTCATATCAGGATTTTTACCCATTGAATTCATTTGAAATATCGATGGATACACATGTAGAACACTCAAAGTGTACAAAACTATAATCCATCAACTCATATTCAGGGGTACCCAGTTAGGGCACAGAATCAGGAAGCACTCTCTCGAGCTATATAACAGGATGCTCATGTGAGCCATGTAACAGAATGCTTATCCAGGCTATAACGGGAAACCCATAAGAGTTTAAAACAAGAAGCTCATTGAGCTTCATAGGTAACTCCGAAGAGTTATTATTAGGGAGTTTCGAATAGCCATATAACAAGATGTTCAAGTGAGCCATATCAGGAAGCTCACAAAGAGCCTATATAACAAGACGCTCATTAAGAGCTGCATTTGTGTCCGCAATATATGCAGGATCATAATCGATCATATAACAGGACACTCACAAAGAGCTGCGGTAGTCCACAACAGATGCAGGATTACTACTGATCAAGATGCTCGTAAGAACCATATAATGGGAAGCTGGAGAGGGCTTATAACAAGATGATCTTTTGAGCTAAGGTGTGTTTGCAACATATGCAAGATCACAACCAACACGAGAAATCCTGTATCCATCGAATTCTATTTATTCAAACGAAATTTAACGTTTATTAGGTATTATCGGATATGTGACTGATTTCATACATAAGACGTTTATACAATTCACATATATACAACATTCAATTCAAACACATTAATATACATAAATTTAGCTACACGAACTTACCTCGACAATGTTCATGTTCACAAAGACTACTAATACGATATTTTCCTTTTTCCTCATCTAACTTAGTCTGAGGTCTAATCGGATCTGTATGAGTAAATTTAACTCAATTTAATACAATTCACATTCAATTCAGTCCAATACATGTTTTTGGCAAACTTACTATTTTGCCCCTATACTTTTAATTAATTACAATTTCGTCTTTAGGCTCGGAAAATGAAATTTATGTAATTTAATCCTTATTCCAAGCCTAACTAATTTTTACATGTCATAATAACAGCCCATGTATTTCACAAAAATCAAAATTTTTCCATGGATTCTACAATTTTTCAATTTAGTCCCTAAATCATAATTTCATAAAAATTCTCTTTGTAAAAGTTGTTTATTTATCAACAACCTTTCATTTTCTACCATAAACTTTAAAATTCCAGCATACTCATCCATGGCAAAATTTTAATACTTTGGTAACTTTGCAAATTAACCCTCGAGATAGCTAGATTAAGCTATTAATATCTCAGAAATATAAAAATCATTAAAAATGGGATAAGAAAACTTACCCAATTAAGCTTGCTTGAAGTTCTTTCTCTTAGCTAGGGTTTCCATGAAAAAAAATGGGGAAAATGATGATATAAAATGATATTTAATTTAATTATTATCTTTTATTTTTTGCCACTTTCCAATTTAATCTTTTTTTTCTTAAATTTCCATGGATGAATCATCAACCTTATCTACTAACCCCACCAATTGGTCTATTTGCCATATAAGGACCTCAAATTTTGAATTTCATAGCTATCTGATACATATAGCTACTAGAACTCAACTTTTGCATTTTTATGCAATTTAGTCATTTCATCAAATTAGACATATAACCGGTAAAATTTCTTAACGAAATTTTCACACAATATTTTTATAATTCTATAGATCATAAAATAATATTAAAATAAATTTCTCTTCCGGGATCAGATTTGTGGTCCCGAAACCACTATTCCGATTACACTGAAAATGGGTTGTTTCAACTTTGCTTTTTTGTAGGGTAGTTCGCACTATGCTTGTTCGCTAGTTAGTCCGCGTTCTTATCTTATAAGGAATGCTTTTTGGCAGGGAGCTTGCAGTACATAGCATGCATTCTTAGCTCACATGCATTACTTGTATACAATACATCTCACTATACACAGCTTGTGTTCCCAGCTTGTAAGTAATAGTTGTTGGCGTAGAGCTTACATTATACAACTCCCAATAATAACTTGCATTTTTAGCTCACATACATTGCTCGAATATACATAGCTCGCCTACATGGAGCTCGTAGTTCACAGTTTGCATACATTAATGTTTCGCACTTTTTGACTTCGCAGATATGTGAGTTGTGGCACGACTAGTTAAACTCCACTGCGTACTCAAAGGACATAGTCTACTGTCAAATTGTGGGAAGTGAAAATCACAGAACCACTATAACGGTAGAGGAATCACGAATCACTATAACGACAAAAGAAATCAAGGAACCACTATGCCTAAGAATAGAAAAGATGAAAAGAGCTCAAACGTTATAAATAGGGGGTGAATTTCATAATAAAGGAAAGAATATAACTTGTTGAAGAATGATGACAACCCTAACTCTATAAATAGGCTCTTAAATGGAAATTAAAACATGAGAACTTCAGTTGACCTAGGGTTAAGGACGATGACAATCCTAACTCTATAAATAGGCTCTTAAAACACTTGCTGAAGGATAAATTTTACATTCTAAGTTTTTCTTTGTAAATTTAGTTTTAATTTTTCCTCTTTTTAGGCTTTAGGTTTATTTTAGTTCTTTCATATATTGTGTTCTTCGGAGAACATGAGTTGTAACCATGGTCAAACTATTATGGATTCTGCACTTCAATCAATACAATTTAGGATTCTCTTAAACCTTTCTCTTGATTCATTATATTTATCTTTATTATCAAGATTATTGTGTTCATGAGATTCAAAAGGAACTAATCCTTTTATGGGAGATTAGTGTGTGGAGGTGTGATTCATTAATTGCTATGTAGGGTTTTCTTAGCAGATTAGTTGTTTGGCAGAGGAAGAACGTAAACCTTAGTCTTGGCGACCCTAGGAAGTCATTTAGGTGAGAATTAACCCAAAATTGGTGTGGCCTATCCATGAACACCTTAGGCCCAAATCGGTCTGGATGTGAGAACAAAAGATAAGTAGTTATTGTCGACTTTCTAGTTTAGTGGATGATCGAGAGATCATGCTAGGGTAGCGATTAGTTGATTGAGTAAAAACATGAAATAGGAATTAGTTATGATCACTAAAGCAAACTAATCACCCATACTTAGATTTGATTAAATTAGAATTTATATTTTCGAAGTTCAATTTACCTTTACTATTTTTTATTTCTTTATTTATAAAAACCAAAAACACTTTTTTTATGTTTATTTGTAATATAATTTATTTAATGTACTAATTAGATTTATTTGCATTTAGGTTAAAGTTAATTTAGTACTTGCCTCATTTAGTACTCGCCTCCTTTCGGTACGATCTTCTGAGTACTCACCTATTCCGTTTTAAAACTATATTACAACCTGACTCATATACTTACAAACACCGCCTCAAATCTATATCTTTAGTTGTAGTATTCACACTCTTGACGTTAGTATATCTAAATAGAATAATTAGGAAATATCTAAATTATAAATACAATTTTTTTCTTTAGTTTCACTAACATTTTTATTTCCTTTGTGGTTTCTTTGTATGACTTGCAGTAGGGGAACACCTATAGATTTAGTCATTCATCTGGAAAGACTAATACGTAGGAATCGTCAACAACAACAATAGATGCAAAATTAGCCACCTACTATAGGCAATCCACCACACGAGAACCCTTTGTTCAACAATATTAATAAAGCTAGCCCATGAGACCTACCACCACCACCACCACAGCTACCCACAAACATACTTATGACGTACAACGAAAGAACCCTAAGGGACTATGCACTGCCAAATCTGGATATGGTTCAAGGAAGTATCACAAGGCCAGCCATCACGGCTAACAATTTTGAAATAAAATCGTCTATGATCTAGATGATTCAAAACAACTTGCAATTTAGAGGCACAATGACGAATAACCCAAATCAACATTTAAAATGATTCCTTTAGCTTTGTGATACATTTAAATATAATGGGGTCACCAATGATGCTATTCATCTTCAATTATTCCCCTTCTTCTTAATTTATAACACTTGTTCTTGGTTAGATTCATAGGCATAAGGATCTATCACGACATGGGATGAACTTGCAGGAAAATTTCTACAGGCGATTTTCCCTATTAGCAAGATTGTCCAACTTAGGAGAGAGATCGCAACATTAAAAAAAATTAGAAGGAGAGAGCTTTCACGAAGCTTGGGTGTAATAGTCCGGTTTTGACCCCAGTCAAAATAGTGGTTTCGGGACCACATATCCGAGTTAGAAAAATATTTTAATATTATTTTTCGTGCCTATTATAAGTGAATTGACATGTGTGAAAGTCTTGTGTGAAAATTTAACTGTTTGTGTGCTTAATTTGCAAAAAGGACTTAATCGCGTAAAATGTAAAAGCTGTGTGCTAGATGTTAAAAGTGCCTATTTGACTTGGCTTTATAATTGTGAGGTCCTTATGTGGTTATTTGACCATTGGAAGTTTTAATGGACAAAAAGGGGCATCTGTTAAGTGAATTTATAATGGTTTAATGAAAGGGCAAAATGGTCATTTAGATTTTATGTTAATATTAAGTAAACAAAAATATGAAAACATGTTATTTTGGTGTTCATCTTGCCGAAATTTATAAAGAAAAGAAAAAGAAAAAGGTTTGCTAGGGTTCGGCCATACCAAGCTTGATTCAAGGTTCGTTTTTATTCAGTTTTTTATAATTTCTATGTTTCTGTAATCGTTGCTTCGTATACTATCAAACCCATGCTTCAATTTCTGATTTTGGTGATAGTTTTAAAATTTGCCATTGATGAAACTATGAGGTTTGTGATGTTAGATGATGAATTATAGAAGCTTGATGTTGGGTTTAAATGTTTTGTCTTTGGATTTTTTATGAAATTGAGTAATTTGGGCTAATTTGTAAAAATGTTATTTTGAGGGACTAAAATGTGAAATAAATGAAATGTATGGACTTGTATGAGAGCTATGAGAATTCGGCTAAGCTTGCATACAAGCAAATTTTGTGTATTTTGTGACTTTGTGAATTAGGGACTAAAGCGTCGAAATGTGAAAATATGAGGGCTATTTTGCAAAATACCTTAATTCTGTGTATATAGATTATTTTGAATGATTTGATGAATAAAAGGGTAAATTTTAAATACTTATAGATCAAGAAAAGAGGAATTCAGACTTAGACCGAGGGCAATCGAAGATTTTAGTGTAAAGAGTCCGAGTCGACAAATTCTGAGTACGAGGTAAGTTCGTACTTAAAGTATGATGTTAAGTAGGTTTCGATGCCTTTATTATACATGGATTGTGTGTAATTGAATTGGATGAATATGATGATGAATCGAAAGTATTTGGTACTAAGTGTGCGATTTAAATTAGCTTCGGCTACTAAAGGCACTAAGTGTGCGATACTGACTTAGCTTTAGTTAGTTGAGATGGCACTAAGTGTGTGGAATCATTCTAGCTTCAACTAATATTTAAGCACTAAGTGTGTGGATAATTAAAGCATTGGTGATCTTCAGAAAGTCTTAAAGTAATCAAACAAGAGATGAGATTGAAAACGAATCAATACGAAAATGTTCCGGTAAGTATAATACCTATGTGGTAGGTGGTAAAATGCATAAAAGTTTATTGAATTTGTATAAACATATAGTTGGTGTTGGCATGGGCTTGATGGATGAATTGAGAAATTATAAATACTTATGTATTGGTGTTTCATATTTTATATTGTTGATGTTTTTGGTACGAGCTTACTAAGTTTTTGAAAGCTTACTTTGTATGTGTTTACATTGTTTTATAGATATCGAAGCTATTGCAAGCTTGAGGATCATCAAGCATCGTCACCACACTATCAAACCTCATTTTGGTACTTTTGAAAATGCATATTTTTGAAGTATGGCATGTATAGGCTAGTAGTTTGAGAAGTATGTTTGTGATGTATATGCTTAGCCATGTGACTTGGGTAATTTGTGCTTGAACTTATAATTGATAATGGTTCATGGTATGTGATGGCAATATGAAATTGTGGTATGTTTTAGTTGATAAGTTTTGGTAAGATTAACTTGAGACTGAATGATGTATGGATGAAATGATTTAGTCTGGTATTACCTTATGTTTGGCATGAATTGGTAAGGTTTATAAATATGAATTTTTGTGATAATTATATGATATGAAAGGGTTATGTTTTAGTGTTGAAATTGGCTGAAATGGTGATATAAATATGCTTGTTTTCTTTGCTTGTAGGATGACCAAATTGGGGTGGCAAATTGGCTATTCAAATGGCCTATTTTTGTCCACACGGGCAGAGACACGGGCGTGTGTCTCAACCATGTGGGAAACACGGTCACTCTACACAGCCGTGTGTCCCCTGGGGTACCCTACGAATTGAAGTCATTATACCCTCTAGTTTTGACATGGCTTAGATACACGAGCGTGTCTATTGGCCGTGTGTACCACACGGGCGTGTGTCCTGACCGTGTGACCCTAATTGGTATGCTGATGTCACAAATAGAATACCCCCTATTTTTGACACGGCCTAGCACACGGCCAGGACACGGGCGGGTGATTGGAACACGGGCTGGACACACGGGCATGTGGTCTGGCCGTGTGATCAAGTCAGTATGTATGCCTTGTTTGGTCACGGCCTGGACACACGGGTGTGATTGAGACTGTTGAGGCACACGACCTGTTCACATGAGCGTGTGACCTTTTAAAAGTTGAAAATTTTTCTAGGTTTCTGAAACTTTGTATATTACCGAATTGATCCCAAATGCATGTTTTAAGTATTGTATGCTCGAATTTAAGTTCATATTGAATGAGAATGAATGACTTTTATTGTAATGAGTTGATAATTGGTTTGTAATTGTTCTAAACTGAATGATAAGTCCGGTAATGCCACTTAACCTATTCTGGAGACGGTTACAGGATAGGGGTGTTACATTTATTGGTATCAGAGCTATGGTTTAGTTGGTTCTAGAACTACCATAGCGCTTATGAATCTAGCTATACATGCCATATTTATGAACTGCGATAGTGTGATGAATCCTGACGTTGAAATGTGCTTTTATATAGCAAATGGATCCTGATAGAGCTGTAATAGATGATGTTCAAAGCAATGCGCCTGCTCCCGCACAAGGGACGGTGCAAGCTGATTCTCGACCGGCTACGAGTAGCCGTGACGGTGAGGCTAAACAAGCCTTCTATCAAATGATGAATGATTGGTTCACCCAATACATTAGAACCAATCCGGCAGTACAACAACCTCCACCCCCAGTTAATTCTCCTCAAATTCCTATTATGCCACTAGTGAACCTGTAACACCCCTTACCCGTTACCGTCGCTGGAACAGAGTACAAGGTATTACTAAAACATAGCACATACCATTAAACAAGAACCGAAATAGAAATATGTCATCCAATTTGATAGTGTATCGTTATAACATATGTCTTGAACAATATTAGCCAACTTTAATAGCTTATACAAAATAGTTGATCGAATACTGTAACCAATATTCTAAACCTAGGCAATTATGACACGTAACAAAATAATTAAGTCTACTATACATGCCATAATTCAAAATGTTTAGTTTAATACCCAAAAGTGTTGATAGTGCGGACAGGATCTTCGCGATCCTTAACTCCCGAGCAAGTCAAGGACATCAGTAAAACAAAACAGAGAAAACAAAGTAAACTTATAGCTTAGTAAGTGAGTAAGTAAATATTAATTAAAGAATCTAATATGTTTATACAACAACTCAAGTATATCTACTATAATTTCACTATTCACTCCAATTTGATTAAGCTGTCTCTGCTGCGTCATGTTCGCTAAATAAATCATAACTCGAGTTAAAAAACTCGATATTCAAATCCGTAAAATTTCCCTGAATCTAGACTCATAAATATTTTTACTAATTGTTTTCTAGAATTTTTTGTTCAGCCAATTAGTACAGTTTATTGGTTAAAGTTTACCCTGTTACACAGCTCAACTGATCTGACCTCTGTTCATTACGAAGTGAGTTTCTCCCAGTACACAATTCAAATAACCATCAAATCTGTTTCATTTAAAACTAGACTCAATAAGGAATTTAGGAATATAAACTATATTTCTTAATTTGTTTTGTACAATTTTTAATGATTTTTCAAAGTTGGAACAGGGGACCACGTAGTCATTCTGTGCACGTCACACACAATTGCAAATATCTCAAAATATAGAATTCTTTTGCTTGCTCTGTTTCTTTTATATGAAAATAGACTCATTAAGATTTAATTCCACATCTCATTCAACCTCTAGTTAAATCCATTCTATTTTTGGTGATTTTTCAAAATCACGTCACTGTTACTGTCCAAAACAGTTTTAATGCTACTTTCACTCTTTCACCCATTCTTTGCACTAACCTCATTTTAACTTGCATATTTATATACTACAAATCATTTTCATCACATTTCATACGTTACAAGTGTAGGTCCATGACTACAATCTCACTACTAAGCCATCCCGTTGAACAATTCGGATCAACTCTCGATGTTTAATGGCTTCAGCCCACAGCTCCACCATCATACTTCGTTTAGTTGGGCTCTCTTGTACACATAGTGAACACTTAGTACCACTCATGTGACCTAGCCGATTTGTCTCGTAGCTCTCTTGTCTACATGGTGTCCTTCACTTGGAATCACGCATGCGACCTAGCTACATATATCCCGTAGCTCTCTTGTCTACATGGTGTACACATAGTATCACCCATGCGACCTAGCTACATTCATCTCTTACGTAGCTCTCTTGTCTACATGGGATACATACCGTATCACACATGTGACCTAGCTACTACATTGTATCTCATAGCTTTCTTGTACACATGATGTGCACTCAGCATCATACATGTGACCTAGCTACGCTTCCTCTATTTTATTCGATCTCTCCGAACGTTCAACCGGGATCTCTCTCTATTGTTTATTTCCATTCTTCCAATGGTCTATTCATATTTTTTTAACATCTGCTAATATATTTACATAATAGGCTGAAATATAAGAATGTACATAAAATTAATGTAATATTTACATACAAACTTACCTCGGTGCAAAATGTGGAATTTTTACGATTTAGTCCAAAACTTTTCTTTTCCCCTTCAAGGTCAATTCCATGCCTTTCTTGATCTATAACAATACATTTAGCTCATTTAACACTCATACTATTTATTTCAATCCAAAAATCACATTATGGAAAAATTACATTTTGCCCCTAACTTTTACAAAATTACAATTTTTCCCCAAGGCTCGGAAATTTAATTTCAGCCCTTATTCCTATGTTTTATGACATGCTGAACATTTTTCTCTTCTACAACAACATCAAATTCTCACTCTAACATATTGTTATGAACAATAAGTATTTTTACCAATTATGCCGCTTTTACTCGTTTTCACTTAAAACCGAAAGCAGCACAAGTTGTTTAACATAATTTAAAACCTCATATTCTACCATCAAACATCAAAATACATGCCTATCATTCATGGGTAAATTTTTAAACATAAACCCTAACTTGAAATAATAGTAGAAATAGGTAAACCGAAAGCTACGAGAGATTTCAAAAATGTAAAGAACATTAAAAACTGGGGCTTGGAATCACTTACTATGGAGCTTGAAAGTTGAAGAAACCCTAGCTATGGAAGAGAGGAAAATTCAGCAGCAACTAGTGAAGAAGATGACCAATTTTGTGTTATTTTTCCCATTTTATTTCATTTAATATGCAAATGACCAAAATGTCCCTCCTTACTAAACTTTCAAAAATTCCTTCCATGTCCCAAAATTTGACCAATTTTTTGTCCATGAACTTAAAATTGGTCAAATTTCCATTTAAGACCTCCTAATTAATATTCCAAAGCAATTTCATACTAAAAACTTCTAGGATGCAAATTTTGCAACTTATTCAATTTAGTCCCTACTTTCAATTTAAGCGTTTTAAGCATAGAATTTTATCACGAAATTTTCACACAATCACGTAATCATATCATAAAACCCAAAATAATTATAAAACAATTATTTCTATCTCGGATTTGTGGTCACAATACCACTATTCCGATTAGGCCCTAATTCGGGTTGTCACAATTCCCCCCTTTAGAGATTTTCGTCCCCCTAAAATCTTACCTGTAAAAAGTTTGGGTATTGTTTCTTCATAGCTTCCTCGAGTTCCCATGTAGCCTCTTCTATCCCATGTCATGTGCCACAATACTTTCACTAAGGCTATACTTTTATTTCTTAACTGCTTAACTTCTCGAGCCAAAATCTTTATTGGTTCTTCCTCATAGGTCATATCCGATCGAATCTCAATTTCTGTTGGGAAATCACATGTGAAGGATCGTAACGATAACGTCTCAACATTGATACATGAAACACGTTATGAATTTTTCTAACTCTGTAGGTAAAGCCAACCGATATGCCATCGTCCAATTCTCTCAGTAACCTCATACGGCCCAATAAAACGCGGACTCAACTTGCCTTTTAAGCTAAATCTCGTAATCTTTTTCCATGGTGACACCTTCAAGAACACTTTATCACCCACTTGAAATTCAATCTCTTTTCTTTTCAAATCGCATATGACTTTTGTCGATCTGAAGCGACTTTCAAACAATCCCCATTACTTTTACTTTCTCTTCGGTTTCTTTAACTAAATCAACTCCGTGAATCTGCTTTCTCACTAAGCTCGGTCCAATATAAAGGAGTCCGACACTTACGACCATACAAAGCTTAAATGCGGTGCCATTTGTATACTTGATTGATAATCATATTGTAGGCAAACTCAATCAAAGATAGATATTTCTCCCAACTACCTCCAAATTCTAAAACACAACATCTAAGCATATCTTGAGTACTGGATTACTCTTTCCGATTGACCATCTGTTTGTGGATGAAACGCGGTACTAAAGTTCAATTTTGTACCCAAAGCTTCTTGTAACTTTTCCAAAATCTCGAGGTAAATCTCGGATCTCTATCTCGATATTATAGACATAGGTACTCCGTGCAACCTCACAATTTCAACAATATATGATTCGGCTAACTTATCAAGTGAATAATCGATGCGTCTTTGGTATAAAGTGGGCTGACTTTGTTAATCTATCAACCACTACCCAAACATCCTTCTTTTTAGGAGTCAAAGGCAAACCGGTCACAAAATCCATGGTAATCTTGTCCCATTTCCACTCGCACCATTACCGGTTGAAGTAGCCCTCAAGGCACTTGATGTTCAAACTTTTACTTGTTGACAAATCAAACACTTGGTTACAAATTCAAAATGTCCCTTTTCATACCTAGCCACCAATACAACTTCTTTAAATCATTATACATTTTTGTGCTACTGGTGAATCGATAAACAGCCATTGTGCGCCTCATGTAATATTTTCTCGAATCAATTTATCATTTTTCTACACACATATCCTGTCTCGAAACATCAAGCGATCGTGCGGTCCAACTCAAAATCTGAGTCGTAACTCGACTCACATTGAGTTCTCTTGGCCCGCAACTCACTATCATTCTTTTGAGCATCACAAATCAACTGAAGAAATAACGGTTTAGCTCTCATCTCTGCTAAGATTGACCGATCATCAGACAACGCTAGCCCCATATTCATGGCTCTCAAAGTAAAAAGAAATTTTCTGCTCAAGGCGTCAGCAACTACATTTGCTTTTCCCGGATGATAATCAATCACCAGATCATAATCCTTTAATAATTCAAGCCATCTTTGCTGTCGCAGATTCAAATCCTTTTGATTAATCAAATACTTCAAACTTTTGTGATCAGTAAAAATTCGGCATTTTTCACCGTACAAATAATGTCGCCAAATCTTCAACGCAAAAACAATAGCGGCCAATTCCAAATCATGTGTAGGATAGTTCTTCTCATGCGGTTTTAAGCGTCTCGAAGCATAAGCTACCACTTTACCCTCTTGCATCAACACACATCCAAGGCACATCAACGATGCATCACTATAAATTACGAACTCTTTTCTGGTTCGGTGTACCAAAATTAGTGCTTGATCAATCGTGCTTTCAACTTTTCAAAACTCTGCTGACATTTATCACTCCATTCAAACTTAACATTCTTTTGCAGCAACTTAGTCATAGGAGAGCAATCATCGAAAATCCTTCAACAAAACGTCTATAATATCCGGCTAAGCCTAAAAAGCTTCTAACCTCGGATACATTCTTTGGCGGTCTCCAATCCACGATCGCAGAAATCTTACTTGGATCCACCCAATACCATCACCCGAAACTATATGTCCCAAAATCCGACTTCACGAAGCGAACTCACTTTTACTAAACTTGGCAAGCAGTTTCTTTTCTCTCAAGATCTCGCAATATGGTTCTCAAGTGCTCGGCATGTTCGGACTCATCCCGAGAATAAATTAAAATGTCATCTATAAACACTACCACAAACTTATCCAGGATATGGCCGAAAGATCTCGATTCATTAAGTCCATAAATATAGCTGGAGCATTTGTTAAGCGAAAGGCATCACAAGAAACTCATAATGTCCATACCTTGTCCTAAAGGCGGTTTTTTATTTGTCCGACTCTTTAACTCTCAACTGGTAGTAACCAGACCTTAAATCGATCTTTGAAAACACTTGTGGCCCCTTTTAACCGATCGAATAAATCATCAATCCTCGGCAATGGGTATTTGTTCTTTATAGTCACCTTATTAAGTGACGGTAATCAATGCAAAGTCTCATTGAACCATCCTTCTTCTTTACGAATAATCTTTGAGCACCCAGGGGAGAGAAACTTCGGTCTCACAAATCCCTTATCTGTTAATTCCTGCAAATCGAGCCTTCAATTCTTTTAATTCAATCGAGCCATTCTATACGAGCAATCGAGATCGGTGCGATGCCGCAGCAACAAATCAATGGAAAACTCTATCTCTCTGTTCGGAGGCAACCTGGCAATTAAATGCGGAAATACATCCGAAACTCACAAACTATCGATGCGATTCAAGCTTCAATTGAGGCAACTCATTATTCATTACATAAGCGGATAAACTTCACACCCTTTTCTCATGTATTTACAATGCGGACATGTGCGAAATCACCATAGGCAATTTATTTGATTCATCTGTTTCAACCCACGCAATTTCTCCATTTTCACATTTCAACTCTAGTATCTTTTGTTTGCAATCTACCTTAGCATCATACAATGTCAACCACCCATTCCCAAGATAACGTCAAACTCACCAAATGGTAACACATCAAATTGGCGGAAAAGCAATGACCTTGAATCATTAATGGACAATTCTTGCAAACCTTATCAACTAGTACATATTGGCCTAAAGGGTTCGACACTTTAATCGTAAACTCGATAAAGCTCAACCTGGTAACTTTTTATTAGATACTAAATTCATGCAAATATAGGAATGAGTGGATTCGGATCAATCAATGCAATAACAATAGTATCATAGAGAGAAAATGTACCAATAATGACATCGGAGATGATGCATCTTCTCGAACGCGTATAGCATAAGTTCTAGCAAGTGCTCTAGCTTCTGATCTTGCCACTGAATCTTTCATCGCAGTTTTACTGTTAGTCCCACTTCCAGTATTTCTCGGTGGTCTACCCCTACTAGCGGTGGTATTCTGTCAAGCACTCGAAATCTTTCTTCTTTAACTTTCTCCGGACAATCTCTAATAAAATGTTCGCGAGAACCGCACCTGAAACAAGCTCGCTCGGTTCCCCAACACTCACCATAATGTTGCCTGCCACATTGCTGACATTCGGGCTTTCTAGGTCGCATATTACCCACACTTGCCACCGAAGTAGCTTGAGCTTTAGATCTCGAATACGCTCTACCACGATCTCTGTGTGAATCCCCAATTGAAACTGTCATTCGAGGTTTGCCTCTTTGGACCTCTTTGATTGAGATTGAAATGGCTTGCTTATCGGCCTTTTACGGCATCTCGAGCCTCAATAGCAGACTTTTTCTTCTTTCTTTGTTCAATTCTTCACTTTAAGAGCTCGATCAACCAATACTACAAATTCATCAACTCCAAAATTCCTACCAAAGACTTTAATGTCCTCATTCAGCCCATCTTCAAACCTTCGCACATAATAGCCTCGGTGGACACACATTCTGAGCATACTTGCTAAGTCTCACAAATTCGCGTTCATATTCTCGCCACGGACATCTTGCCTTCCTTTAATTCAAGGAACTCCTTCCGTTTTGATCAAGAAATCATTGACTTATGTATTTCTTTCTAAATTCCTCTGGAAGAAATCCCAAGTAACTCTTTCTTTTGGCACCACTCGCTACTCTAGTCTTCCACCAATGGTAGGCCGAATCTCTCGAAGTGATCAACACACTTTAAGCATTCCTCGGGTGTACATGAGAGCTCATCAAATACACGGTAGAATTTTCAAGCCGCAGTGCCTTTCTCGGGATCATCATCAATCTTTGCTCTAAACTTTTCGCCCCTTGTTTTCGAATTTTGTCAACTGGAGGCTTGTTCATCCTTACCAAATCTATGCCTTGAGCGACCTACAGAATCGTCCCGAGGTATAGGAGGGGGTGGAGGAGGTTGAGCATTTGGATTTGCTTGAATAAATTCAAGATACCAATTGTTCATCCTTTGGAGAAAGGCATCCCGAGCCTCATCTCCTTGTCTCAATGTCTCGAGATCTACTTTCCACAAAGCGCGGTCCCTTGTGCGGAGTCATGCGCATTCTGCGAAGATCATCACCGCAGTTCCTTCAGATCCATTACTATATTAAAACAAAACACGCTTTAGAACAATCGAGTCACCACACTATCACAATATTTTTATGGCATGTATAGCTAGACTTTTACACACACTTTATTAGTCCGAGAACCGACTAAACCATAGCTCTGATACCACTAAATGTAACACCCCTTACCCATTACCGTCGCTGGAACAGAGTACAAGGTATTACTAAAACATAGCACATACCATTAAACAAGAACCGAAATAGAAATATGTCATCCAATTTGATAGTGTATCGTTATAACATATGTCTTGAACAATATTAGCCAACTTTAATGGCTTATACAAAATAGTTGATCGAATACTGTAACCAATATTCTAAACCTAGGCAATTATGACACGTAACAAAATAATTAAGTCTACTATACATGCCATAATTCAAAATGTTTAGTTTAATACCCAAAAGTGTTGATAGTGCGGACAGATCTTGTGATCCTTAACTCTTGAGCAAGTCAAAGGACACTATAAAACAAAAGAGAGAAAACAAAGTAAGCTTACAGCTTAGTAAGTGAGTAAGTAAATATTAATTAAAGAATCTAATATGTTTATACAACAACTCAAGTATATCTACTATAATTTCACTATTCACTCCAATTTGATTAAGCTGTCTCTGCTGCGTCATGTTCACTAAATAAATCATAACTCGAGTTAAAAAACTCGAAATTCAAATCCGTAAAATTTCCCTGAATCTAGACTCATAAATATTTTTACTAATTTTTTTCTAGAATTTTTGGTTCAGCCAATTAGTACAGTTTATTGGTTAAAGTTTCCCCTGTTACACAGCTCAACTGATCTGACCTCTGTTCATTATGAAGTGAATTTCTCCCAGTACACAATTTAAATAACCATAAAATCTGTTTCATTTAAAACTATACTCAATAAGGAATTTATGCATATAAACTATATTTCTTAATTTGTTTTGTACAATTTTTAATGATTTTTCAAAGTTGGAACAGGGGACCACGTAGTCATTCTGAGCAAGTCACACACAATTGAAAATATCTCAAAATATAGAATTCTTTTGCTTGCTCTGTTTCTTTTATATGAAAATAGACTCATTAAGATTTAATTCCACATCTCATTCAACCTCTAGTTAAATCCATTCTATTTTTGGTGATTTTTCAAAATCACGTCACTGTTACTATCCAAAACAGTTTTAATGCTACTTTCACTCTTTCACCCATTCTTTGCACTAACCTCATTTTAACTTGCATATTTATATACTACAAATCATTTTCATCACATTTCATACGTTACAAGTGTAGGCCCATGACTACAATCTCACTACTAAGCCATCCCGTTGAACAATTCGGATCAACCCTCGATGTTTAATGGCTTCAGCCCACAGCTCCATCATCATACTTCGTTTAGTTCGGCTCTCTTGTACACATAGTGAACACTTAGTACCACTCATGTGACCTAGCCGATTTGTCTCGTAGCTCTCTTGTCTACATGGTGTCCTTCACTTGGAATCACGCATGCGACCTAGCTACATATATCCCGTAGCTCTCTTGTCTACATGGTGTACACATAGTATCACCCATGCGACCTAGCTACATTCATCTCTTACATAGCTCTCTTGTCTACATGGGATACATCCCGTATCACACATGTGACCTAGCTACTACATTGTATCTCGTAGCTTTCTTGTACACATGATGTGCACTCAGCATCATACATGTGACCTAGCTACGCTTCCTCTATTTTATTCGATCTCTCCGAACGTTCAACCGGGATCTCTCTCTATTGTTTATTTCCATTCTTCCAATGGTCTATTCATATTTTTTTAACATCCGCTAATATATTTACATAATAGGCTGAAATATAAGAATGTACATAAAATTAATGTAATATTTACATACAAACTTACCTCGGTGCAAAATGTGGAATTTTGCGATTTAGTCCAAAGCTTTTTCTTTTCCCCTGCTCAAGGTCAATTCCACGCCTTTTTTTATCTATAACAATACATTTAGCTCATTTAACACTCATACTATTTATTTCAATCCAAAAATCACATTATGGAAAAATTACATTTTTGCCCCCTAACTTTTACAAAATTACAATTTTGCCCCAAGGCTCGGAAATTTAATTTCAGCCCTTATTCCTATGTTTTATGACATGCTGAACATTTTTCTCTTCTACAACAACATCAAATTCTCACTCTAACATATAGTTATGAACAATAAGTATTTTTACCAATTATGCCGTTTTACTCGTTTTCACTTAAAACCGAGTAGCACAAGTTGTTTAACATAATTTAAAACCTCATATTCTACCATCAAACATCAAAATACATGCCTATCATTCATGGGTAAATTTTTAAACATAAACCCTAACTTGAAATAATAGTAGAAATAGGTAAACCGAGCTACGAGGATTTCAAAAATGTAAAGAACATTAAAAATGGGACTTGGAATCACTTACTATGGAGCTTGAAAGTTGAAGAAACCCTAGCTATGGAAGAGAGGAAAATTCGGCAGCAACTAGTGAAGAAGATGACCAATTTTGTGTTATTTTTCCCATTTTATTTCATTTAATATGCAAATGACCAAAATGCCCCTCCTTACTAAACTTTCAAAAATTCCTTCCATGTCCCAAAATTTGTCCATGAACTTAAAATTGGTCAAATTTCCATTTAAGACCTCCTAATTAATATTCCAAAGCAATTTCATACTAAAAACTTCTAGGATGCAAATTTTGCAACTTATTCAATTTAGTCCCTACTTTCAATTTAAGCGTTTTAAGCATAGAATTTTATCACAAAATTTTCACACAATCACGTAATCATATCATAAAACCCAAAATAATTATAAAACAATTATTTCTATCTCAGATTTGTGGTCACAATACCACTATTCCGATTAGGCCCTAATTCGGGTTGTCACAGAACCCGGTACAGTTGAGTAGACCACCAATTGATAAGATTAGAAAATATAGGGCTGAAGAGTTCCGAGCTACAACAAGTGATGATGCTGAAAAAATCAAGTTCTGGTTAGAAAATACGATAGTGTTTGATGAGTTGTCTTTGAGTCCTGAAGAATGCATAAAATGTGTTGTTTCCCTCTTGAGAGATACGGCGTATCATTGGTGGAAGACTTTGACGTTTGTGGTTTCGAGTGAATGAGTTACATAGGATTTCTTCCAAGCTAAATTTCCAAAGAAATATATCGGTGAACAGTAAGACTTTGCCTGTAGAGTCTACTAAATTTGTAATTAGAGTTTCGAACCCCCTAGGTAGATGTGTTCTAGTTGATAAAGTCTACAAGAATTGTCTGTTAATGTTTCGAGATAATTATTTTCTGGCTGATTTGATGTTATTGCCTTTCGATGAGTTTGATATAATTCTGGGTATGGATTGGTTAACTTTGCATGATGCTGGTGAACTGCAAACAGAAAACTATTGATTTGAGATGCAAGGATGATGAAATAGTCAGAATTGAATCTAGTGATTTGAATGGATTGCCTGCTATAATATCATCGATGAAAGCTTTGAGTATTGCGAGAAAGGGTTGTGAAACTTATTTTGCATATGTGATTGATTCAAGAGTGTCAGAAAAGAAAGTTGAATCTGTACCTGTTGTCTGTGAGTTCCCTGATGTATTTCCTGAAGAACTTCTGGGATTACCTCCAGTTAGAGAGGTAGAATTTGGCATTGAATTGGTACCTGTACTACTCTGATTTCAATAGCTCCGTACAGAATGGCTCTGACCGAACTAAAAGAATTAAGGTCTTAGTTGCAAGAGTTGACCAATCAAGGGTTTGCTAGACTGAGTTTTTCACCTTGGGGTGCTCCGGTTCTATTTGTGAAAAAGAAAGACGGTACAATAAGAATGTGTATAGATTATGGTCAGTTGAACAAGGTGACTGTCAAGAATAAGTATCCCTACCCCGAATTGATGATTTGTTTGATCAGTTGAAATGAGCTGCTATGTTTTCGAAAATAGATTTGAGATCAGGTTATTATCAGCTGCGAGTGAAAGACTCAGATATTTCAAAGGCTACTTTCAGAATGAGGTACGGTTACTATAAATTCTTAGTTATGCCTTTCAGATTGACTAACATACCTTTTATCTTTATAGATTTGATGAATAGAATTTTCAGACCGTATTTAGATCAATTTGTTGTGGTATTCATTGATGACATATTGATTTATTCATGTGATGAATCCGAACATGCCGAGCACCTGAGAATAGTGCTACAGACTCTGCGAGGTAAACAGTTGTATGTAAAGTTCAGTAAATGTGAGTTCTGGTTACGAGAAATTGGTTTCCTGGGTCATATTGTATCAGCGTCTAGTATCCGAGTTGATCCGAGCAAAATTTTAGCTATTTTGGATTGGAAACCTCCGAGGAATGTTTCTGAAGTCTATAGTTTTCTGGGACTAGCTGGTTACTATAGAGGTTTTTCGATGATTGCGACTGTTGACAAAACTGCTACAGAAAGATGTGAAATTTGAATGGTCTAAAAAATGTCAGAACAACTTTGATCAGTTGAAAACCTTGTTGACTGAAGCTCCGGTTTGGTACAACCTGAATCGGGTAAAGAATTTGTAATTTACAGTGATGCTTTGTTGATTGGTCTAGGATGTGCTCTAATGCAAGAAGGAAAAGTTATTGCTTATGCTTCGAGGCAGTTGAAGCCGCACGAAAAGAACTATCTGACGCATGATCTTGAGTTAGCTGCGATTGTGTTTGCCCTAAAGATTTGGCGCCATTACTTGTTCAGTGAGAAATGTCATGTGTACTCTGATCATAAGAGTTTGAAGTATTTGATGACTCAAAAAGATTTGAATCTGCAACAGAGAAAGTGGCTTGAATTGCTAAAGGACTACGAACTTGTGATTGATTATCATCCACAAAAAGCTAATGTTGTGGTTGATGCTTTGAGTCAAAAATCATTGTTCACTCTGCATACGATGAATGCTCATTTAGTCTTGTCCGATGATGGTTCAGTTTTAGTTGAATTAAAAGCAGGACCTTTGTTCTTACAACATATTATTGAAGCTCAGAAGATTGATAATGAGATTTTAGCTAAACGAGCTCAATGTGATGTAGAGTCTGATTTAGAATTCAGAGTTGATAAAGATGATTGCTTGAGATTTCGAGATCGAATTTGTATTCTGAGAAATCCAGAGTTAATTCAAATGATTCTGAGTGAAGCTCACAGTAGTCGTTCATCTGTGCATCCCGGTAGTACGAAAATGTATAATGATTTGAAGCAGCATTATTGGTGGTCTGAAGTGAAAAGAGATATCTTTGAATTTGTTTCTAAATGTTTTATTTGTTATCAAGTTAAAGCTGAACATCAGGTGCCATCTGGTTTGTTACAACCGATTATGATTCCGAAGTGGAAATGGGATCGAGTGACCATGGATTTTGTTTCAGGTTTGCCCCTATCTCTGAGAAAGAAAGACGTAATTTGGGTTGTAGTTGATCGTTTAACGAAATCAGCTCATCTTATTCCAGTTCGATCTGATTACTTACTTGATAAATTAGCTGAGTTATACATTTCTGATATCGTGAGATTGCATGATGTACTGTTGTCGATAGTGTCAGATAGAGACCCAAGATTTACATTGCGGTTCTGGAAGAAGTTGCAAGATGCTCTGGGTACTAAATTGCACTTTAGTACTACTTTTCATCCGCAAACGGACGGTCAATCCGAGCGGATTATTCAGATACTCGAGGATATGTTGAGATGTTGCATTCTTGAGTTTGAAGGTACGTGGGAACAATATCTACCTTTGATTGAATTGCTTATAATAACAGTTTTCAGTCGAGCATTAAAATGGCACCATACGAAGCTCTATATGGTCGCAAATGCCGTACACCCTTGTATTGGACTGTGCTCAGTAAAAATAAGATCCATAAGGTTGATTTGATAAAAAAATTGAATAGAAAGTAAAAGTGATCCGAGATAGTTTGAAAGCAGCTTTCGATCGTCAGAAATCATATGCAGATTTGAAAAGAAAAGACTTTCAGTTTGAGATCTGCGATAAAGTGTTTTTGAAAGTGTCTCCGTGGAAGAAAGTGCTTCGGTTGGTAGAAAAGGCAAATTGAGTCTGAGGTTCATCGGGCCGTATGAAATTAGCGAGCGTATTGGGCCGGTAGCATATAGATTGTTATTGCCACCAGAGTTAGAAAAGATTCACAATGTGTTTCATGTATTGATGCTCCGATGATACAGATCTGATCCTTCACATGTAATTCCTTCGTCTGAGATAGAAATTCAGTCTGATATGACTTACGAAGAAAAGCTGATCCATATCTTAGTTTTAGAGGTTAAAGAGTTACGGAATAAGAAAATTCTGTTAGTTATAGTGATGTGGCATCGACATGGTATTGAAGAGGCCACGTGGGAACCTGAAGATACTATGAGACAGCAATATCCGAACTTGTTTAACGGTAAGATTTTCGGGGAGGAAAATTCCTAAGGGGGGAGAATTGTAATAGTCCAGTTTTGACCCTAGTCAGAATAGTGGTTTCGGGACCACATATCCGAGTTAAAAAATATTTTAATATTATTTTTTGTGCCTATTATAAGTGAATTGACATGTGTGAAAGTCTTGTGTGAAAATTTAACTATTTGTGTGCTTAATTTGCAAAAAAGACTTAATCGCTTAAAATGTAAAAGCTGTGTGCTAGATGTTAAAAGTGCCTATTTGACTTGGCTTTATAATTGTGAGGTCCATATGTGGTCATTTGACCATTGGAAGTTTGAATGGACAAAAAGGGGCATCTATTAGGTGAATTTATAATGGTTTAATGAAAGGGCAAAATGGTCATTTAGATTTTATGTTAATATTAAGTAAACAAAAAAATGAAAACATGTTATTTTGGTGTTCATCTTGCCGAAATTTATAAAGAAAAGAGAAAGAAAAAGGTTTGCTAGGGTTCGACCATACCAAGCTTGATTCAAGGTTAGTTTTTGTTCGAGTTTTTATAATTTCTACGTTTTTGTAATCGTTGCTTCGTATACTATCGAACCCATGCTTCAATTTCTGATTTTGGTGACAGTTTTGAAATGTGCCATTGATGAAACTATGAGCTTTGTGATGTTAGATGATGAATTATGGAAGCTTGATGTTGGGTTTAAATGTTTTGTCTTTGGATTTTTTATGAAATTGAGTAATTTGGGCTAATTTGTAAAAATGTTATTTTGAGGGACTAAAATGTAAAATAAATGAAATTTATGGACTTGTATAAGAGCTAGGGGAATTCGGCTAAGCTTGTGTACAAGCAAATTTTGTGTATTTTGTGATTTTGTAAATTAGGGACTAAAGTGTCTAAATGTGAAAATGTGAGGGCTATTTTTCAAAATACCTTAATTGTGTGTATATGGATTTTTTTTGAATGATTTGGTGAATAAAAGGGTAAATTTTGAATACTTATAGATCAAGAAAAGAGGAATTTAGACTTAGACAGAGGGAAATCAAAGATTTTAGAGTAAACAGTCTGAGTCGACAAATTCCGAGTACGAAGGTAAGTTCGTACTTAAAATATGGTGTTAAGTAGGTTTCGTTTCCTTTATTATACATGGATTGTGTGTAATTGAACTGGATGAATATGATGATGAATCGAAATTATTTGGTACTAAGTGTGCGATTTAAATTAGCTTCGGCTACTAAAGGCACTAAGTGTGCGATACTGACTTAGCTTTAGTTAGTTGAGATGGCACTAAGTGTGTGGAATCATTCTAGCTTTAGCTAATCTTTAACTACTAAGTGTGTGGATAATTAAAGCATTGGTGATCTTTGAAAAGTCTTAAAGTAATCAAACAAGAAGTGAGATTGAAAACGAATGAATATGAAAATGTTCCGGTAAGTATAATACCTATGTGGTAAGTGGTAAAATACATAAAAGTTTATTAAATTTGTATAAACATATAGTTGGTGTTGGCATGGGCTTGATGGATGAATTGAGAAATTATAAATACTTATGTATTAGTGTTTCATATTTTATATTGTTGATGTTTTTGGTACGAGCTTACTAAGCTTTTGAAAGCTTACTTTGAATGTGTTTACGTTGTTTTATAGATATCGAAGCTACTGCAAGCTCGGGGATCGTCAAGGATCGTCACCACACTATCAAATTTCATTTTGGTACTTTTGAAAATGCATATTTTTGAAGTATGGCATGTATAGGCTAGTAGTTTGAAAAGCATGTTTGTGATGTATATGCTTAGCCATGTGACTTGGCTAATTTGTGCTTGAACTCATAATTGATAATGGTTCATGGTATGTGATGGCAATATGAAATTGTGGTATATTTTTATTGATAAGTTTTGGTAAGATTAACATGAGACTAAATAATGTATAGATGAAATGTTTTGGTATGATATTACCTTCTGTTTGGCATGAATTGGTAAGGTTTATGAGTATGAATTTTGGTGATTATTATATGATATGAAAAGGTTATGTTTTGGTGCTGAAATTGGTTGAAATGGTGATATAAATATGCTTGTTTTCTTTGCTTGTAGGATGACCAAATTGGGGTGGCAAATTGGCTATTCAAATGACCTGTTTTTGTCTATATGGGCAGAGACAAGGGTGTGTGTCTCAGCTGTGTGTGACACACGGTCACGCTACACGGCCATGTGTCCCGTAGGGTACCCTATGAATTGAAGTCATTATACCCTCCAGTTTTGACATAGCTTAGACACACGGGCGTGTCTATTGGCCGTGTGTACCACACGGGTTCACACTCGGGCGTGTGTCCTGACCGTGTGACCCTAATTGTTATCTTGACATCACAAACAGAATACCCCCTATTTTTGGCACGGCCTGGACACTGGCTTGTGATAGGAACACAGGCGTGTGGTCTGGCCGTGAGATCAAGTTAGTATGTATGCCCTGTTTGGCCACGGCCTAGACACACGGTTGTGTTTGAGACCGTGTGAGGCACACAGCCTGTTCACACGGGCGTGTGACCTTTTAAAAGTTGAAAATTTTTCTAGGTTTCTGAAACTTTATATATTACCGAATTGATCCCGAATGCATGTTTTAAGTATTGTATGCTTGAATTTAAGTTCATATTGAATGAGAATGAATGACTTTTATTTTAATGAGTTGATAATTGGTTTGTAATTGTTTTGAACTAAATGATATGTCTGGTAATGCCTCTTAACCTATTCTGGCAATGGTTACGGGATAAGGGTGTTACATTGGGAGCATTTGAAAATGCTAATATAGAGATGCCCACATCGTGGATTACCTGAATAGCTGAGGTTGCAAATGTTCAAGACTAGATGGAGCTGCAAGAAGAGCTTTAATGAACAGAACATATAAAGATGTATGAGTCGATAGAAAACATGGTGATGAATTCCTGCTAGTGGCCAACCGAACACTACACATATGGATAGAAACCATCTACGATAAAAAATATCTAGGAGGATGATAGATAGCAACAAATTATGGATAGACTCAACCGCATTAGAGTCCTCATCTAGTGCATCATCTATATATAGAGGAGACAAACCGCTCTTTCCTTAAATTAATAATCTAACTGAGATGTCAAATAAGTCAGAAATAGGGGTGGAAACCTTATTCAAACATTTATAATCCCAGTTGGATAGATCATCCAAACTTGAGATGGGGCAGAAATCAAGGAGAAGGTAACAATGCACAACCAATTAAAAATACTAATAATCAACCTCTGTATTTGTAGAAGCTTTTGGAAAGGGCCAACATAAATGACCATATTGAATGTGGTCAATGCTTGGATTGGATAGCGGGGGAGATGTAGTCAATGAGGACAGAGGTAAAATAGGTGTACTCTGAGTGTACTAACACAACAAAAGCATTGACTAATTTGGAAGATCAGATGAGCCAATTGATGAGCATGATGGGAGACATCAAAAGACAAATTGGCATAGGAAATTTGAGCAACATAGAGAATAATCTTCGGAGAGAAGGGAAAGATTATGTGAAAGTAATTGTGCTCCATTTTGTCAAAATACTGAGCAGCTCAAAAAAACCAACTCACGAGGAGAATAAAGAGGATTCTAAGGACCTTAAAGAAAGTCCCCGCAAAACTGAGACTGAACTAGAACCAGAGGAGCAAGTTAAGCTAGTGAACAAGCTAATCCAGGAACCTACACTGACAAGGGTACCATTCCCTTCACGGTTAGAAGAGAAACAAAGACGGGATGAGGCAAAATCTGTAGTTTTCTAAACTTATTTAAATCCCTAAATTTTAACTTGCCTTTAATTGATTTAATTGAAAAGTTTCCTAACTATGCCAAATATTTAAAAGAAATTATGTCCAGGCAAAGGAAAATAAAAACAAGAGAGCAAATTAATGTAAGTGCCTCATGTAGTGCGATTATATCTAAATAGATGCCCCCAAAACTAAAAAACCCAAAGAGTTTTACAATACCTATATAGATAAGGGGTATACATTTTAGCAAGCCTCTATGTGATTTAGAAGCCAATATTAATTTAATGCCCTTATATATATATGAAAAACTTGAGTCAGGGGAGCTTAAAAATACTCATATCATACTACAGTGAGCTGATAGGTCTTCAGTACGAATGAAAGGAGTACTTGAAGATGTGTTAATCAAAGTGAGGAGCTTTATCATTCCAGTTAATTTTATTATCCTAGATTTTGAAGAGGACCATGAGATATCCAAATGTTGGGTAGACCATTTTTAGCAACATTCAGGTCTACCATTGACTTGGAAAACAATGAATTAACAATGAGGATCAATGGTGAGACAGAAATTTTTAAATATGGTCACCAGTAGAATGAGATAAATAGGGAAAAATTAGGGAAGTAATGTCTTAAAAAATCTGTAAAAATCCTTAATTACCCTGAGCCAAGGGAAGTGTTCTTAGTAATTAGTGCAGGTAGGAAAAGGAAGTTCAAAGAATGGGACAAGTGGAGGAAGGTAGAGTGGCATGATGGATGCTGGACGAACACTGATAGAAGCAAAATAGGAAGAGCATCCACAGGCACATTGATTGAGTTGATGGATGAACCTGACAGCAAAACTTGGCATTATTAATTATGTATATTTTTGTACTTTTAACTAATTGGTAGTTTAGTCTTTCATCATTATTAAAATTTTACTTAAATAAAAACTGAGACACTTTGAAAATGGAAAGTTTGGGTGAAAATAGAACCAGTATCACAACACAACACCCTTGTGTTGCGACACCTCGTCAAGAATTGAAAGAATTGAGAAAATCATCTCGATGTCGCGACACAACACCTTTGTGTGACGACACAGAGGACAATTTACCTAGGTTTCCAAAATCTCAGAGTGTGTCGCAACATCAAACCCTGATGTCACGACATCCATATCTTGCCATGAGTGTCGCGAGATCGTTGTAATTTTTTCTAAGGTCGACCCGACCTGATTGTACAGCTCGTAGGCTTTTAAATTAATTTAAACCTTAAAAAAACTATATTAAAACCTAAAAACTCTTTTAACTCTAACCTAAACCCTTTTTAATTTCTAAATTCTCTCAAATCTTTCAAAACCCTCATAAACCTTACACCCTTATTTTACCATTCCTTATTATTTTGCTGCAAATTCCTTCTTCTTTTAATCTTAATTGGTGCAGGCCACACATCAAGCATTCATATGAGATATCACAACAACTGCTTTGAAGGAAATAAACAAGATTTCAAGGAAAAGACTAAGAATTCCAACTTTCAAATATTACTGTTCTATTGCCTTAGAAATACATTGTCTGGATTTATTAATTTTTCTATGTTTTAATATTGAATATGCCTCTTAGGAAGTGTAGAAAACTAGTATACAAGAACCACCAGTGGTTTCAAATGCTTTAAAATTTAGAAATCAAAATGCCGAAAAGTATTTCCTCGAGCTTCAAGGTAAACCCTTTATTTAGGAAAGGGGATTCGAACCATCGACGGTTCTCTGCAATGAAATTTGGTCTTTAGTATAGTATCATATATGTTAGCATTTCTGCACGATCCCAAAAGAAAATGATGTTATTCCTCACCTGCAAGAATTTTATGTTGCTCTTAGGGATGAGGAAACCTGGAGACCATATGGTGTAATGAGGAAAACGGTAACAGTTCGAGGTAAGGATGTCACATTTTCCCAAAAAGGATTTGTAAATTTTACGATGCTTCATATTATGATTCTGACTATTTAGAAAACATTGATTTAATGGGATTTCCAGATGTTGATATGGAAAGCATTGTTAAATACTTAACTAAAAATCGAGCTGAATGGAATTGGTTAGTGTTATAAATAATGTTGTATGCGTAGATCTCATTCTCATGACATGTGTTGCATGGATTTTGTAATATATTTGGTGATTCAAGTATGTGACATATATAAGTATGTGAATGTTGAGACCTATGATCTAATGTGACCAGCATGTTTAAACATGTTAAAGTGATGACTAGTGAAATGTGATTGTGTGAACATGTCCACATGCCTAAGTGTTAAAAATTATTCACATGTGTTTAGAAGTGAAATTGCCATGTCACATGCATGGGGTGGGAATTTGTGAAGGTGGAAGTATGTGGAGGTATATCTGCATATCAGTGGTGGCTAGTCCACAAATTGTTATAAATGGCAGTATATTTGCATGTTAGTGGTGGCTTATCCACAAAGTGTTATTAGTGGCAGTTTATCTGCAAATTAGTGGTGGCTTGTTCACAAATTGTGATTTGGATGGACGAGTTCTGGTGAACTCGATATTGGTGTATAGTGGAGATGGGTAGGAAACTTTATAAAATATGCATCAATATGTCCATGCATAAATATCTGTGTTATAATTTATAAATATTTTGATGTTTGATATGTCGTGACTGATATATTTTGGTATGTTTGTATATATATATATGTGTGTGAATGTACTTGTGTTGATCTCACACTTGGCCTTTCAAAGCTCACCCATATTACTTATGTGTTTTCAAATAATCCTCGTAGATAGAACTCAGATTCAGTCATTGGTGATGCTCTCAGAAATGTTTCTTTTACGATTATGGATTTTTCTTATGTTTTGGACTTTTATGGACTTTATGACTTCTTTTTGGGATTTTATTTTGTGATAGACTATTGAACTGTGGCATGTGATTTTTAAACTTTGGTCATTAGACAAATTGCATAGATTTTTATTATGGACTAAATAATTTGGTATTTTTCCAAATAAAACCATTTTCCTCAAAATCAATTTATCAAATTTGAATTTGAAGATCATCAAGTTGTTTAACAAATATTAAACAAGATTTCTTTGAAATTTACATTAAAAACGTTGTATTTAAGAGAATTACTACTACATGTTTTTCAAAGATTAAAGTAATTTACTTCAACTCAAGTTTTGTCCATACCTATGGCCCATGTAATCACTTTGATTAGGCTGTGACATCTAGGCTCAGTTTGAAGGGTTACATTTAGTGATATCATGCCTAGTTCAAAACTCAGACTATGGTTAAAGTGTTTTTAGAAAAAAAACTTCGTGCATTATATAAATGGGTTTTTGAGGAAACGCATACCATATGTTAAAATTATTGCAAAAAAATCTAAAACTCCCAAAGTCGATCTGAGGTAAGTGTTCTTTAGATTTGAAACTATAGGCTGTGACAACTATAGACTATAGATTCTAAAAACTATAGGCTTTGAAAACTCTGGACTATGAAGACGATAAATAGTGAGATAAGTGTTAATTAAAAGAATATAACCTCAATTAAAAAAATATTCAAGTGATAACTTATCTCTATTGACAGACGTTCATAAAACTTAAAATGAGTACTCATCGAGTTAGAACTAGAAGAATGAGAGCTCGCGGAGAGCAGGGTTAGGGAACCCAAGTCGACTCATCCGCATCCCTAGTGCTTACCCCTAAGCCAGTAGAAAAAAATATGGAATGTGCACCCACTATTGAGGAAAGTCAACAAGAGCCTATGAACGAGGTTGTATCGCAGGCCATGCAATGAGTGTTAGAGTGAGTGGCGGGTGCTCAAACTGGAGCAAATAGTTATGGCACTATTGTTAAAAGACTTTGTTCGAGTATGGCTAAGTTGTTTAGGGGCATTGTTTGGACAACCCCCACTGTAGCTGAATATTGGTTGGAACCTATAGAGAGGATCTTAGATGATATAAAGTGCACCCTTAAACAAAAGGTTAAAGGGATTGTGTGGCTGCTACGAGATGAGGCCTATCATTGGTGGCAAGCTATTATGAGAGGTACCCAAGACGATAGATTGACGTGGGAATATTTTCTAGAAGCCTTCTGAAAGAAATATGTGGGCGCAAGGTACATAGAGGCCAATAGACTAGAATTTATTGAGCTCAAGCAGGGTGACATGTCCGTAACTGAATACGAGGTTGGTTTTCTGAGGCTTAGCCGTTATGCTCTAGGTATGGCTGCGAACAAACATGATAAGTGCACCCGATTTGAGTTTGGGCTAAGGTCAGAATTGATGATGCAAGTGGCTACTCTTCAAGAGAAATTTTTCGAAGATTTGGTGGAGAAAACCAAAATTTGTGAGGAAGTTAGGTGCATAGAGCGGGAAAGGAAGGAGCAAGCAAGAGTTTCTACAAAGAGAGAATTCGACACAAATGTGTAGCCTCTGCATCCAGTTAAGCAGGCCAGAGATGATCAGCCCTACCAGAACATTCTTACAGAACTGTGCCAGTTGTGGAAAGAGGCATTTGAGTGACTGTTGGAAGAGCATGGGTGCATGTTTGAAGTGCGGGTCACTGAACAATAAGATCTGAGATTGTCTATGACTTAATGAGTAAATGCAAGCACCGGGACAAAATTGAACCCTAAACTAGAGAGCTAGGCAATAGCCTAGAGAGATCGGGGTCAAAACAGAGGTGGAAATGCTAGATAGAGGCAGTGAGCACCGGGTTAGGGTGTTCATTGGGCAAACGCGAGACAGCTAGTACTTGTCTATGCAGCTAGACGTAGAGAAGATCGTGATGCAATAAACGTGATAGTAGGTACTTTTACCATTAATGCCATTCCATACTTTACATTAATTGATATTGGATTTACCCACCCATATGTATCTTGTGAAATGGCTGTTAAGCTGGGAATTCGAGTAGAGGAAACTTTAAGTGATGTAACTGTCCTACAGATCTAATGGAATTTCCTTTTGGAGAACTTGGTCTCATATTGGGCATGGATTGGTTAAGTGAGCATAGGATTAGCCTTGATTATGATACAAAATGGGTTACCCTAAGGACTTTGATTGCGAACGAGATAATCATGATAGGAGAGCGTTGGAATTCTTTATCGAATATGATCTCTGCCTTAGTAGCAAATAATATGATTCGTAAAGGGTGTGAGGCCTATCTAGCATATATCTTGGATATAAAGGTGGATGGTACACTGTTGAAGAATATTCGTGAAGTTAATGAGTTTCCAGACGTCTTTCCGCAAGAGTTGCCTAGTTTACTTCCAGAGTGTGAGGTTTAATTCGGAATTAAGTTGCTACCTTAGACAGCACCAGTGTCTATTACACCCTATCGCATTGCACCTAAGGAGCTTAAAGAGCTCAGAGTGCAGTTACAAGAGTTGCTTGACTGTGGCTTTAGTGGGGAGCTGTAGTGTTATTCGTGAAGAAGAAGGGTGGGTCGATAAGGGTTTGTATTGATTATTGCTAGTTGAACAAACTATTTGTGAAGAATAAGTACCTTTTACAGAGGATTGATGACCTTTTTGATCAATTTTAGGGTGCCACCATTTTCTCCAAGATTGATCTAAGGTTAGGTTATTATTAGTTTCAAGTGAGAGAAGTGGATATTCTAAAAATGACCTTCAAGAAATGGTATGGGTACTATGAGTTTTTAGTGATGCCCTTCAAACTTACAAATGCTACCACTGCTTTCATGGGCCTCATGAATAGAGTCTTCCAGCCTTATCTCGATCAGTTCGTAGTGGTATTCATCTGTTACATCCTAATATACTCCAAGTCTAAGTTGGAGCATGCTGAACACTTAAGGTTAGCACTTCAAATCCTATGTGAGAAAAAGTTGTACGTTAAACTTCGTAAGTGTGAGTTTTAGCTCTGAGAAGTAATTTTTTGGGACATGTGATATCTGTTGATGGTATCTGTGTTGACCCCAAGAAGATTGAGGCTATTCTGATTAGAAGCAGACTAAGAATGTTAGTGAGATTCAAAATTTTCTCGGACTTGTTGGTTATTATCAGAGGTTTTTTAAGGGATTTTTCTTGATTGCTACACTGATGACACAACTATTGAGAAACAGTGCACCGTTTAAATGGACTGAGGAATAGTTTCAGGAAGTTCAAAGCAATACTAAACTCATGCACCCATTTTGATCCAACTTGAGTCTGGTAAGGATTATGTGGTTTATAGTGACACTTCTCATATAGATCTTGGTTGTGTATTGATGGAAGATGAGATATTAGTGGCATATGCTTCGAGGCAATTCAAACGACATGAGTGTAACTATCCAACGCATGACCTTGAATTGGCTGTAGTGGTTTTCACTATTAACTTCTAGAGGCACTACCTTTTTGGGGAGAAGTGTATCATCTACACAGATCATAAGAGTCTTAAGTATCTCCTTACCCAGAAGGAGTTGAACTTGAGATAGAGGTATTGTATAGAGCTACTAAAGGACTACGACAGCACTATAAAGTACAATCCGGGTAAGGCTAATGTCGTAGCCGATGCATTGATTAGAAAAGCGATGAGTGAGCTAAGAGCAATGTTTGCTAGGCTGAGTTTGTCTAAAGATGGAGGCTTACTTGCGAAATTACAAGTGTGACCTACTCTGTTGGAGAAGATTAAATTAAAACAATTATCATATACATCTTTAGCACCACATGTGAAACTTATCGAGGAGGGTAAGACTTCAAATTTTGCAATTAATTCTAAGGGAATTTTGTGCTATCATGATAGATATTGTGTACCTTTAAATTTAGATCTGAGGCTGTCTATTTTGAGCGAAGCACATAACAATCCTTATGCTATATACCCTGAAGGAAGTAAGATGTATTTGGATCTTTGTGAGCAGTATTGGTGGCCAGGAGTTAAACGTGATATGACTGACTTTGTGGCAGGATGCTTGACATGCCAACAAGTTAAGGCTGAGCACCAATTTCCTTTTGGGTTGCTCCAACCTGTTAAAATTCCTTAGTGGAAACGATAACGTGTCACCATGAACTTTGTTAGTGGGCTACCTTTAACGCCTTCATAGAAAGATTCTATTTGGGTGCTTGTTGACCGGTTGACTAAGTCCACCCATTTCCTTCCAGTGCGTACTAACTATTTGTTATAGAGGTTAGCAAAATTGTATATCTTCAAAATCATAAGACTTCACGGGGTACCAGTTTTTATTATTTTTTATCGAGATTTTCATTTGATATCTCGATTTTGGAAGAAGCTGCATGAAGCTCTTGGTATGAAGTTGAAATTCAGTACATCTTTTCATCCACAGGCTGATGGCCAGTTTAAGAGGGTTGTTTAGGTTCTCGAAGATTTGCTGAGAGGTTCCATGATTAATTTTTGAGGCAGTTGGGAGGAATATTTTCCACTTTTTGAATTCACATACAATAATAGCTTTCAGTTCAAGAATTCAAATGGTTTTTTATGAAGCTCTTTATGGACACAAGTGTAAGACGCCTCTTTGTTGGACTAAGTTAGGGGAGAAAAAAGTTTTAGGACCGGATCTAGTACAAGAAACTAACAATATTGTGAAGATTATCTGGGATCATTTGAAAGTAGCATTAGGCTAACAAAAGTCTTATTCTAACTTGAAGATAAAGGATATAGAGTTCAGTGTTGGTCATCGATTCTTCTTTAAGGTTTTGCCTTGGAAGAAAGTTTTAAGATTTAGCCGTAAAGGGAAATTGAGTGTAAGGTTCATCGAACCCTATCGCATTGTTAAGAGAGTGGGACCAGTGGCATATCAACTAGAGTTACCTCCAGAGTTGGATCATATCTATGATCTTTTTCAAGTGTTTATGTTGAGGCGATACCGATTTGACCCTTCTCATAAAGTCCCAATTGAGGAGATTGCGGTTCATCCATATTTTTCTTTTGATAAGGAATTCATACAGGTCCTTGATCATGAGGTCAAATTTTTTTCGAGGAAGCAGTTTCAACTCGTGAGTTTTTTGGAGGAATCACGGCTCTAATGAGGCCACATGGGAGTCAGAAGATTCGATGCGGCAACAATATCCTCACCTTTTTCCATCGAGTAAATTTCAAGGTTGAAATTTGTTTTTAAGGAGGGTAGAGTTGTCACATCTCATATTTTTATTTTGTTTAGCACAAGTTTAAAAGCAAGGAATGAAGTGATGTAATGGTTTAATATTCTTTAGCTATCCTAGTGGTCCAAGATTCAAGTCCTATTATTCACACCTAATCAAATAAATTTTTTTCAATTTTTCCCATGTTCTTAAGGAGTTGTTGTCCACCTTATAGTCACCATATTTAAGAGGATTTCTTTCCCCTGTTAAGAGTCAAACTTACCTTAAGTTGAAGGTGCATGATCCCCTTTTCACTCCATGTCTCCCTCCCTTACGAAAACTTCTCACCCTTACCATTAGTAGAGGTTCATTGAACCTAGTCCATGTTGACCAAACCCTGATCTCATTCACCACCTCTCATTGTCGTCTCCTCCTCCCTCTTTCTCTCATTTATCTCTTTTTCCTCTTCTTTTCTCGTTTATTTTCTCTCCATTTGCAAAAACCACTACCCTTTCTCTTTTAACTTTTGCTTATTTCCTCCATCGTGACCGAACCCTTCACCACCGTTCACCACACCTCGTGCCCACTGCACCTCCTCTCTTTCTCTTTTTTCTCCTCCCAACATTGCCATGATTGCCGCTATGCGCCATCGCAGGTCTATTTTATTCTTTGTTCCTCTCCTCCCTTTTTTATTTTTTTCTCCAACCTTGTTTCGCCGAAACCCATATAGCTCCTTTTTTTCACCATTGCCAGACCATTATTCCCTTATTACCGGACCACTGCGAGAACCTCCGTTGCCACCGTTAGTGGTTGAATTTTTCCCTTTTCTTCCTTTTTTATTTTGCCTTCAACATGTTGATTAAACTTATACTCACACTACTCTAACGATTCTTTTAGGTTGCTCAACTCTTCAATCTCTTTTTTATTCTGATTCATCGTCCATTCCGATTTAATCTAGTGTAGGTTATTTTGATTATAGACTCCTGCTCTTGGTGATTTCATCTCTTGGTCGAATAGTATAGTGGCCATAGGGATAACTATTTATTATTATTTATTTATTTATTTTTGTGCTAATTTTGTTCCTTACAATCATTGAAGGACCAAACGATAATCATAGGGGTGACCCCTAAATTCGTATTGGAAATCATCTTTTCAAGAGTCCAAAATTGAGTAACCGATCTATTAGTGATAAATTGTTTTCAAACATATCCTAACCAATAAGCATTATTAATGTGTTAGATACGTCTGTTGAATTAGATCAAAGCAAAATTGATACTAACGATTGTGGCATTTAGGATATTCGATAAAAGGTGTGGGATCGATTCTACTTATTGTATGTTAAATAATTATTTTTGGTTACATTAAAAACTTAAACATAATTAATTGTGTGTACACTAAGTATTCAAAGAGGAGTTGAAAAACTCTTTACAAAGGACCCAAGTAGGTGATTTTCTCCGAAATACATTTTTTGAAATGCATGAGATATGTGATATGATATGATTATTGTTATAAATAATGATGTATCTTTAGATCTCGTTCTCATGACATGTGTTGCATGGTTTATGTGATATATTTGGTGATTCAAGTATGTGATATATATATGAGTATGTGAATATTGAGACCTATGATCTATTGTGACAAGCATGATTAAACTGTTAAAGTGATGACCAGAGAAATGTGATTATGTGAGCATGTCAATATGCCTAAGTGTTAAAAGTGATTCACATATGTTTAAAAGTGAAATTGCCATGTCACATGCATGGGGTGGGATTTTGTGAAAGGTGGAAGTATGTGGCAGTATATCTGCATATCAGTGGTGGCTAGTCCACAAAGTGTTATAAGTGGTAGTATATCTGCGTATCAATGGTGGCTTGTCCACAATGTGTTATCAGAGGCAATTTTTCTACAAATCATTGGTGGCTTGTCTACAAATGGAGATTCGGATGGATGAATTTTGGGGAACTCGATATTGGTGTGTAGCGGAGATGGGTAGGAAATTTCATAAAATGTGCATCTTTTTAAAATATGCATCAATATGTCTATGCATAAATATTTATAATTTATAAATATTTTGATGTTTGATATGTCGTGATTAATATATTTTGGTATGTTTGTGAATATATATACGTATATGAATATACTTGTATTGATCTCACACTAGGCCTTCCAAAGCTCACCCATATTACTTATGTGTTTTCAGATAATCTACGTGGATAAGACTCGGATTCAGTCATCGGTGGTGCTTTCGGAAATGTTTCTTTTACTATTATGGATTTTACTTATGTTTAGGACTTTTATGGAATTTATGACTTCTTTTTGAGATTTTATTTTGTGATAAACTATTAAACTTTGGCGTGGGATTTTTAAACTTTAGACGCTGGACAAATTCTGTGTATTTTTATTATGGATTAAATAATTTGGTTTAAATCGGGTTGCTAGGGCCCCAAAAGGTGTTGTTAGTCGTGGGACAATTGCTGAGAGGCTCCACTCTAGTGGAGTAGAATTGTTCAATGGTATTGCTAGAACTACTCCCAAAGTGGTTGAATTTCTTGTCATGCCTTTTATGTTAATTAATGAACCAGTGACATTTATGGATCTTATGAATCGTGTCATTTAGCCCTTCCTTGATCAGTTCGTCATTGTATTCATCGACGATATCCTAGTATATTCCAAGATAGAATCTGACCACGATTAGCACTTGAAGGTGGTCTATAGATACTTCGTAAAAAGGAACTTTTTGCTAAACTTAGTTAGTGTGAGTTCTGGTTGAAGGAAGTTATGTTTTTGGGTCATGTGGTATTAGCAGAAGGTATCCACATAGATCCTAAAAAGATTGAAGCAACCAAAGAATGTCTCAGAGATTCAGAGTTTTCTAGGCCTCGCTGGGTATTATTAAAGGTTTGTTAAGGATTTTTCCTTAATAGAAGCCCCATTGACTAAGATGTTGAGGAAGAACACTCCATTTAAGTGGGGAGAAGAGCGGCAAGTTAGTTTTAAGAAGTTAAAATCCGTGACAGAAGCTCCTATCCTAATTCAACCAGAACCTGGTAAGAAGTATGTTGTGTATAGCGATTCTTCGCATGTTGGGCTTGGATGTGTTCTAATGGAAGATGGTAAGGTAGTAGCCTATTGCTTAAGACAACTTAGGCCACATGAATACAATTACCCCATTCATGATTTGGAGTTGGCAGCTGTTGTTTTTGCACTTAAAATCTAGAGACATTACTTTTATGTGAAAAGTGTACTATTTACACAGATCACAAAAGTCTCAAATATCTCCTTACCCAAAAGGAACTTAACTTGAGGCAATGTAGGTGGATTGAATTTTTGAATGATTATGACTGTACAATCGAATATCACCCAGGGAAAGCTAATGTAGTGGTTGATGCCTTAGGTAGGAAGGCAACATTTGACTTGAGGGCTATGTTCGCTCACTTGAGTTTGTTTGATGATGGAGGTATCTTAGTTGAATTGCAAGTAAAGTCTATTTGGATTTAGGAAATCAAAGATTAGTAGAGTTTGGATGAATCTTTAGCACCCCAGTTTGAACAGGTTAAGGATGGGTTGACTGAGGACTTTGGGATTAATTCTGATGGAATTTTGTGCTTCAGAGGCAGATACTGTGTACCCAAAATTGAAGTTCGAGATAGTCTATACTTTAAGAAGCACATAGCAGGCCCTATGCTATGCATCCTTGAAGTACTAAAATGTATCACGACTTAAGATAAGTGTATTGGTGGCCAGGACTTAAACAGGAAGTAACAAAATTAGTATCAAAAAGTTTAACTTGCCAGCAAATTAAGGCTGAGCATCAGTTTCCATTAGGGTTGCTCCAACCAATTCAAATTCCATGGTAGATGTGGGAGAGGGTGACATTAGATTTTTTTAGTGGGTTACCTTCGAAACCTACTAAGAAAGATTCAGTTTGGGAAGATTCAGTTTGGGTCATAGTGGATAGGTTGACGAAGACCACCCATTTTATTCTTGTTCGCACTGATTATTCTTTTCAAAAGTTAGATAAGCTCTATATTTCTGAAATAAGGAGACTACATGGAGTGCCAGTGATGATCATTTCAGACTGAGATCCTCGATTTACGTCTCAATTCTGGAAGAAACTGCATAGGCTTTGGGTACTCAGTTGGATTTTAGTATAGCTTTTCATCAACAATCCGATGGTTAGTCGGAAAGGGTCATTCACATTTTGGAAGATATGCTGAGGAGTTGCGTAATTAACTTTCAGAGTAGTTGGGAAGACCATCTACCGATGGTGGAGTTCACCTACAATAACAGTTTTCAGTCAAGTATCCACATTGCACTTATGAAGCTCTTTATGGTTGTAAGTGTCACTCGCCTTTATGTTGGGCTGAACTGGGCGAAAGAAAGTTAAGGGGTCCAGAATTGGTTTTGGAGATCGAGGATAAAATTTGATTAATCTGGGATAGATTGAAGGCGACTTCTAATAAACAGAAGTCATATGTTGATTTGAAATGTAAGGACATCGAGTTTAATGTGGGAGATTGACTTTTCCTTAAAGTCTTTCCATGGAAGAAAGTTGTAAGGTTCGACTATAAGGGCAAGTTAAGCCCTAGGTTCATTGGCCCATATCGAGTGCTTAGAAGGACTGGCCCTATGGCATATCAACTAGAGTTTCCTCCTAAGTTGGATCGTATTCACAAAGTGTTTCACGTCTTGATGTTGAGATGGTATCGATCAGATTCCCTCGCATGTTGTTCTAGTAGAGGAGATCGAGGTTAGACCAGATTTGACATTTGAGGAGGAACCTGTGCAAATATTTTATAATGGAATCAATGTGTTAAGGAAAAAGAAAATTCCTTTAGTTAAAGCATTTTGGGGAAATCATGGCATTGAAGAGGCTACTTGGGAGCCTAAGGACTCGATTCAGCTTCAGTGTCATCATCTCTTTGAATCAGGTAATTTCGATGATGAAATTTCTTTAAGGTGGGTATAGCTATAACATCCTAAATTTTAGATGAATGAGAATGCATAATTATTTCAAAAAAATAATGAAATAGCCCAGTGTTTAATTGATAAATGAAAAATTATGGAAATTAGATTAAGGTTCCAAGTTTGAATCCCTTCCTTTGTAAAATAATTAAATTTTGTAAAAAAATCCCTTCTTCTTTTTTAAGTGTGTGCCACCTATGCCTAACTAAACCTAGTTATAAATATTATTTTTTTAAATATTGATCAACCTTTAATCCTATTTTCTCCATCCTAGTAATCATTCCCTTCTATTCTTTTCAATTTTTTCTTTCTCCTTTGTTGTCGCCTCCCAAACCCCTTGAATCACCATATCTTTTTATTTTCTTTTGCCACAAGATCTTGCATCATCCTCCCCTCAATCTTTCTGCCATTTTCCCCTTGATTTTCCAGCCCCAAATCTTAAAGTTTTGATCTCCAAGAACAATCTCGATTGTTGCAAAAAAAAGCCATTACCCCCCCTTTCATCTAGCTTGTGTAAATTCTTGTTTTCCTTCAATTTCTTGATGGATCTTGTAAGTTGAGTACCCAAATTTACAGATCTAAAATTAGGGTGTTTTTTAAATATTTAAAGAGTATTTTTCCTACCTTTTAGGTTATTTTAAATGTGGTTTTAAATTAGCTCCAAAGTGGCCATCGTTGATGGTGGTGTGCATCCCTAAAGGTTCGAAAGGGAGTTGTTCTTTCTTTTAATTTTCCCATATTTTTTCCATAAATATCTTGGGTTTTTTAACCCTTCCTAATAATCCTTTAATCATGCGTAATTTAGTAAAAATCAATCTTGATCAATTGGCAACTCATATTTGACAATTTGGGAAGTGTAAGTGTGGCTGATTATGGGCTAGTGTGTAGTTTTAGTTTAGATGTTGATCTAATTAAATATTTTAATCTTGGAATAGCTATTGATTTTTTAGTATTTAAATGTGTTAGGTGTAGACTTAAAGGCCCCAAATCAAGAGTGAAACTGTTAGATGTTCGCGCGTACGATTCACATCAAACCAATGTAAGAAACCTAATTTGTTTGGATATGAAAAATCGATATACTTGTAAAGATTGGATTAAACCCATAAGAGGGTGATTGGGGGCTGTTTAAGTGGAATATTAATTTGGTTAAATGATGATTTTTAATTTAGGTTCATTTTAAAGTCTTCAGGAGAAACCGCAAAATTCACAAGTGTGCTGTAGTAAAGAGTAATTAAGATGTGGGTCCTAACTCATTAACTTGAATGTTTTGATGTTATTTTTAAATGATATAATTGATGACTAAGCTTTCTGGTCGAGCTTGGCTAAATGGCTAAGTAATTAAATTGTAAGTGGTTGAACTAGATACGTTTTAAGCCCTAACTATTTGGCATGTTAGCAAAAATACGACAATGACTGAATAATTGTGTGATTGATATTATTGTGGATGATTAGTTGATTTAATGTATTTTGGTTAGATGCATAAAATGATTACGAATGAAAATAAGGCTTATGCATAATATATTTGTATGAATGATTTGCTATGAAATATTTGAAAAACTATATACAAGCACTCGGAAAAGAATTGTAAGTTATATGAGATTGTGATATGTTGAACGACACCATCTTAATGGTGAATTGAAAATTGGATAAATGGTCATATTTACTGAAAGTATTTCATAATATGAGGGCATGTTGATCATGCCAAAGAAAGGTGAAAGTATTGAATTCATGACTATGTATAAGATTGTATGAAATCTTGCATGTGCATTGGGATGCGATTGATATTGTGGTTTTACCACATTGAGCTTTGCTCACATTTATTGGAGTTTGGCAGACGGGTTTTGAGGAACTCATGGTGTGTAGCGAATGGTTAGGTTAGGAATTCATTTTTGCATTATGACATGATCATGACTCATTAAAGTATTGTTAGTGCTACTTGATTGTGATATATGGTTCCTTGTGTGAATGATTAGATGTATGCTAAATGTCTTATTTTTTTAGACTCACGCTGAGCTAATTAGCTCATCCCATTACCTCATACTTCACAAGTAATGAATGAAACTAGGATCAGACTTGGCATGCAGACGTACGCCGGACTTCGGACTTAAATTCTATCATTTATTTAAAGTTCGCTAAATTTATTTGGTTTTGGACTGTAAAATTATTTGAACTGTGGTTTGGGTTTATTTATTTTTTTTGGATTTTTCATGCATGTATAGTTTCATACTTGAGATTGGTTTATAAGATTATTTCAAAATTGGACTGAGCATGTCACTTGGCTTCATTAAAAATCAAGCTTTTAATTATTTTTCTGCTAAAACTATACCTAATAAGGTTTTTCAAAAGCAATGTCATGCAACGTGTTTTCCTAAAATCACGCTAATGTTATTAACTTGACTTAATGAAACTTGATTTATTAAATGAACGTTTTCCAAAATGAAAAAGGTAACCATGATTTTAATTAAAACAAAGTGCATTTGAGGTTTTCAACCAACGATAGGGTAAATTTTTAGGTTAGGTGTCCCATGTGCCATCACGATTAACATCTAGGCCTGATTTGGGAGGTTATAGTGAGGTAATTACAGAGAACCACCGACATTCGGCTAACATCCTTTCTTTCTCTTAGCTATTTATTTCTCTTTTGTTTTTAATTCATGGTTGCAACTTGTTTGTTGTTTTTGTTATACTAGAATTTTGTTATACTAGAATATTTATGGATCCTTAGCATGAAGTTATCGATGCTTTGCTAATAATTTTTTGTGCAGTTGGTTGTTTATTTTTTTAGTGGTTTTTCATGTTTAACACTTACTAAAACATAGTTTATATTAGTAGGTAATTCATGGTGTGGGCACCTTCGTAAAAGGTCCTTGTATCTCTCCCATGCATCGTAAAGTGTTTCTAAGTCCATCTGTACAAAAGAAGACATATCATTACGCAACTTAGCTGTTTTTGTCGGTGGAAAATATTTTAATAAAAATTTTTCAGTCATTTGTTCCCAAGTGGTAATGGACCCTCGTGGTAGTGAGTTCAACCATTGTTTAGCTTTATTCCTCAGTGAAAAAGGGAATAACCGAAGGCGAATGGCATCATCAAAAACACCATTAATTTTGAAAGTGTCGCACAGTTCTAGGAAATTTGCCAAGTGAGTGTTGGGGTTCTCATCCTACAAACCATCAAACTGAACAAATTGCTATATCATTTGAATCGTGTTAGGTTCTAGTTCAAAATTATTTGCAGCAATAGCAGGCCTAACTATACTTGACTCAGTTCCTGTAAAATTAGGTTTACCATAATCGTACATAGTACGAGGACTAGGATTCTGATTTGCTAATTCAGCGGGTATGGCTGGAGGTAATAGATTGTCCTGATTTTCAGCCATCTCCTCAGTTGTAGTTGAGATATCATCCTCTTACTCTTCTTCTGTGTTTCTTAAGCTGCGCCTAATTTCTTGTCGGTTTCTACGAGCTGTATAATCAATTTCCTCGTCAAAAAGCAATGGTCCTGACGGGTTTCTTCTAGTTATAAACTACAAGAACCTGCCAGGAGAAAAAGAAAGAAAATTATTAAAATTAAAGTTAAATTGCTAGAAAATAAATGGCTAAAGTAATAAAAATTATGCGTTCCTAATATCTTAGTCCCCAGCAACGGCGCCAAAGACTTGATCGTGATTTTACCGTGATAAGTTTTATAAATTTATAATGAATCGTTCTTGAAACTAACTATTATCACGACGTAGGCAAGTGTACCTATCAAACAGTAGTATAGCTTTAGCAAGACCGGATTGTCGAACCCAAAGGACTAGGAGTACTAGTAATGACTGTCTTCTTATTATCTAGCCAAAGAAAAGAGATTTGTTTTAACTGACTAATTAATTAAACTAAGAACTTGTAGAAAATAGAAGTTGGGAAATTACTTTTGGAGAAGCGATTGATTGAGACAATACCTAAGGAAAAATCCACCGAGACTTTTACTTGTTATTCTGGCTCCGACCCGGACGATTTATTCATTTAACTTGTTCCGTAGAAATCCCTACTGTATATTATTATCCCTCTTGAGACTAACAACGTCTAATCCTTAGGTTGAATAACCGAGAGTTATCTCTAATTAACACCCTAAGGTTGCATTAACTCGATCTATGGATTCCATTATTAGGTTTCACCCTAATCTGGCAAAATCTTGTCACCCTATCTCTAGGCGCGCAATCAACTCTGCTTAATTATGACAAAATTACTTCTAGTCAGGGTCTATTCCTCCTCCAACTAAGAGTAGTAACTTGAAGTGATATCCTGAAATACCAAAACAAGCATTAAGAACACATAATCAAATATTCATCATACCATTCAGAAATAATAACAAGGTTTCGTCATAGGTTTCATCCCCCTTAGGTATTTAGGGATTTAATTCATAACCAAACAAGAAAACATCTCAGAATAATAATAAATACAAAACAATAAGAAAACCCAAAACTCCTGAAAAGGAAGTTGAGGAGAGATCTTCAGTCTTGATAATGGCTTCGGCTTCTGAGATGGATCAATCGGCTTCTTGGAGTAATTCCTTACTCCCTATTCTTCATCTCCCTTTTCTTCCTCTTCTAGGGTGTATTTATAGGCTTTGGAGTGCCTAAGAACCCTCAAAAGTGGCCTTTTTTGAATCGGACTAAACTTGGGCTTGGCAGGGACACCCCGTGTGACACGCCCATGTACGATAACTTTAGGCCATGTTCGAGGTACACGGGCATGTGATATACCTGTGTGAATCGTGCTTCAATTTTGCCAAACTGACACGGCCGTGTGATCTGCCCGTGTGAGGAGCTCCAGGCCATGTTGATTTCGTGCTTTGGCCCAATTTCTCTATTTTCGGCCCGTTTCTCGTTCTTTTCATTCTCCTATGCCTACCTGAGAATAAAACATGAAATTAAGACATTAGGAGTATCGAATTCACCAAATCTAAGGAGCAATCATTCATAAAAGGCGTTAAGAATGGGTTATAAATATGTATAAATTACGGTTTATCATTGAGGTTAACATAGTAGAGACATATGTTAAGGTGATTACAAGATCTAACGTAGTGACTTCAAGAGAGCCTACAGTCAGTGGGTTCCGGATTAGTAAACTACCATATTACCGCAACATTCTACAACATTGCTCTGGATGTTTGCATGTTAGCTGAAATAAATGTTCTAGCCTTTCATGTCATTATTATTAAACTTGTGTCATTGTTTTCATTGCTATACAATTTGTGTCATATCCCATATTTTTTAAAAATTGTAGTGCAAAAAAAGAAATAAAAGGAAATTTGTAGTCTAATGGTAGCAAGCCCCTAAGCTATCTAGGAGGTCTCTAGTTCAAATCCCCTTACTCCATTATTTTTATTAATTTTTTTGCACACTTTTCCCATATGCATTAAATCATTGTCGTTCGACCCCTCATTATTGCCTTAATTAGTTTAAGTCCTTTCCTTCTTTATGGGTCAAACTTGCCATAAGTGAGGGATCATGATCCCCATTTATGCTCCTATGTTCCGTCTTATTCCTTTCACCTAATCCTTGCCAAAAATCAAGTGTTGACCACCCCAAAACACCCTATTGTCATCCACCCCTTTCATTCCCTTTCTTTTCTTTTCCTCTCTCCGCCACTCTGTTTTCTCTCCTTTTTAACAAAACAACCACCACCTAAAATTCCTCCACCGTGAGCTATAGCTTTACCACCTCTATACCACCGTCCAAGGTTCTTTTCTCCCTTTCTTTTATTCCGATCACCGCCCTTCACCGTCACCATCACCGCTGTGAGCCACCGCAAACCACCATGGGAAAACCTTCCTCCACCAATCCTTTCTTTTCTTTTTTCTCTCAATATTGTGACCAAACCCTCCCACTCTTTTATATTTTTTTCTCACCTCATTGGACCACTGCCAGACCATTGTTGCCACCGCCAACACCATTTTTCTGTCGGGTTTCAGTTTTCCCCCTTTTTTTTCTCATTCAATCTCTCTTATCTCTTCTAAGGATTCAATTATCTTATTTTATTTGTTTTGGGACCAAGACTCATCAATCATATAATCCTTGTAGATCGTTAAACCTCTTTACTCCTTAGTCGAGATTTGTCATCAATTTTGTTGTGTTATCGAGTAGTGTAAGTACATGAGAAGTATTGAGAATATTCTTCTCTTTCTATTTTTAACTCATAGACAAATGGTATTAAGTTACTTTCATTCTTCATGTGTTGACATCTTGTACCTATGTTCTTTGAAGGACCAAACGATGCCAATCCAGAAAATCATTAGTGTGACAACAAGGGCATCGGATCCAAATTTTGATCTAAGGATAAGTATTTGGTGAGATTTATTTCAATAATCAATCTTTAAGTAATAAAACCATATCCGATGGGTCTATACTAAAATACATATTTGGTGTATTAGAGTCATCTACTATGTTTAGATCCAAGCGAAATCTCTTCTAATAGGATTATGGCAATATGATATACAATATAAGGTGTGGGATCTAAATCTTTAATTTTAGTATAATATGTCACTTTCATTTTTAATAATATGTTATTAAGGAACTATTTGAGAGTACACAAAGTACTCTAAGAGGAGTTGAAAACCTCATTGAAAGGAAATCCAAGTAAGTGATCTTAATCCCTTAGATTCATGAAAAGCATGATTTGTGATGTGTTGATGTATGTGATGATGACATGTGTGCAAATATCATCTCTATGTTATGTGATGCATGATTTAATTGATATGTTGATGACTTAAATATGTGTTATATGTATGTGTGATGACATCCATGACTTAATATGAAAAATATATTAAAGCATGTTGAAGTGTATAAAAAGCAAATAATATGTGATATAAGAATATGTGAGCATGTTTACATGCATATGTGTAAAATGGAGAAATATGTGTTATGTGAGATTATGAGCACTGTCACGTAAAAAATGTGAAAAGTGAATTATATGTGTTAAATTTGACAAATGACCATATCACATGCATGGGGTGGGTCTTGTGAAAAGTGGAAGTTATGCGGCAGTTTATCTGCGATTATGTGGTCGTTATCGACGATTATGTGGTGGCTTGTCCACAATGTGTTATGTGGTTGTTTATCAGCGTATATGTGGTGGTTTCTTCACAAATGGTGTGTTATTGGATGGACAAATTCTGAGGAACTCGAAATTGGTGTGTAGCGGAGATGAGTAGGAAATTCTTCAAAATGTCATTTGTTGCATAAGCATGTCACGATATATTCATGTATGTTTATTAGTGATGATCTGAGATTTCTATGAATATGATATATATGTTAAAATGGATGTGTTTAATTGATGTGTTGATATGCATGATATAATATTTTGTTGATCTCACACAGGGCTTGTAAGTCACCCATCTTATGTGTATGTTTCAAGTAATCCTAGTAATTAGGACTCGAATGTGGATTCTCAGTGATGCTCTCAGATGCAATCTTCTTAATAAATTATGGACTTTATATCATTGATAGATGTTTATGGACTTTGATTTGGGTTGGTTTTAATAACTTTTTTCGGGCTTTATTTTAAATTATGGACTGTGGCATGGGGATTTTCCTTTTTGGACAAGTTTGAATTATTGCATGGATTGCTATGTTGGATATACAGTTTTTAAATTATCATTAAACATTTTTAAGAATTAATATTCGCTACAAATGATATTTTAAAAATTTAAGTTATACTACAAGTATTTTAAATAAAAGGAACAAATAATTTTATTTAAAAGACATGATATTTTCAAATTGACATGTTTCAAGGAAAAATGAACTTTTCTTATGACAACGTTTTGGCCATCATTATGGCTCATGTAATTTCTTAGATTGGGCTATAACGTCTAGGCCCAGTTTGAGGGGTTACAATTTGTTTTATTGTTTTATTTTGTTTCACATACTTAGTTAAATTTTGTTTATGTAATTAGTAACCAAGTTCACTCATATTTTTGTTACTTGCCACTTTGTCATTAGTTAATTTTGAAATTGATTGAATTAAAATTTAGTATTTATGGAGACGATAATCTTTGCTTACTAATTTATTTCTTGTTGATGACTATGTACACTTGCACATATTTATTAAACCCGCAACATATATATATACATTCAACAACTTCCAAAATCAGCATTTCAAACATATCTAAATATAAAAGGACTCTACTAGGTACATGCCATTTAACTAGCAAAATAAATTCACCAACTTTGTTAGGTTCTGAATTTTGTCTGGATGCTGAAGTCAATGCTTAATATCACATAAATATCCTAACCTATGCATGGGAAACAAAATTGTACGCTGATTAAATAACTCAGTGATATTTCTATAATTCAAATATCATAATGCAACTTAAATTAATATATGACATTTATATCAACAAAAAAACATTATGTTTGTAACGCCCCAATTTTCGGGAATTTTAAAAATGTTGGAAAAATTTAAAATTCTGTGTTCTGTTTGTTTGCCGTAGGATTAAGTACGTTAGTGGGCCTCTAGAAGGCCCAAGCTTAAGTTAAAATCCGATAGTTTTAGTTAATTTTAATTCCATAAGAAAAAGGAGGGTTTTGGTTAATTGGGCTTTTAGGTATTTATTGTGTAAAATAAATAACAAGGAGGCATGTGGTAAAGTGGCTAAGTGACGCCACTGGGAATGCTATAGGTGACGTGTGGATGATTGGGAGGACCCAGGTTCAAGTCACAATGATAGCAAATTAAAGGATTAATTTTTATGTACAGAAGAGGAAAGTGATGGAACTCAAGTAAAAGACTGGTAGGAGGAGTTTGAGTTGCTTAGGAGATTGAGCAAGGATGGGATAAGGGAGAGAATTTAGGAGCTGATTGGAGAGAGCTATAATGGCCGAATAATGGACTCTTGAAGAGCAAGAGGTGGCCGGCCAAGGGATTCTCTAGGAGGGTAAAATTTCAGCTAGGGTTAAGCTAGGTATAAATTCGGCATTTAGATGAGTTGTGCCGTTTTTCTGACCATTCTTCCTTCTCTTCCTTTCTTTTCTTTTTCTATCCATCTATTTTCTCTTCTCCTTTTCCCCTACAGCCGAATCTTTCCACTGTTCTATTCATCTCCACGTTCTTATCAATTGTTCTTAAGCCTTATACACAAAAGCGAAATCCCAAAGCTTATATTATTTACGTGTTTATTTCTCCTAGCCAAACCACATGGTTTTTCTCCATCTTGTGGACGATTCTTCTTCTTCTAAACCCCAAAACCTCTATCGACAAATCCACTACAAAACTTTCATCTTTTCTTTCATTGTTACAAAAAGCCGAAAACCCCATAGTCTAGGGAGCATAGCCAAATTCCAAAAATCACTGAAGGCTCGACTTTTGTTATCATCTGAGGGCTTAGATCTACATCGGAATCAAGTAGGAACTCATTGGAATCATTGACTGAAATAAATCGGTGGTAAGTCTTTCCAACTTAGTCTTTCTTTCGTATTTTAGGAAAAGCCGAAATCCCTAAATGTTAGGGAGGCTATCGATTTGGACTTGTAGCCCTAAGGGGTTGTGATAACTGTTCTGCTTTGATAAATGGTGACTTAGAGGCTGCTGATCAAGGGCTTGGAAAAGTGGAACGATCGGATCTTTGGACTTAATCATATTGCGGCAATAAGGTAAGAGCAATAGGGTTTTAGGCATGTTTGGCCGAATATGGTAAGCGACTATATACTCAGTGTTATTTTGATATCTAGAGTAATATGTTAGTAATTCAATTGTAGGCAGTTCGTGCGTGGATCTCGTCAACGAATCATCGAAAAATAGGTGTGTAACTAACACCCTCTCATAGACTAGATCAGTAAAAGCCGAAAAACTGAAATGCCGAAAAGTCGGTATTTTGGGCACTTGCGAGTGTGCGAATGCTCGTAAGATATATGGGTAAATATTACTGGTAATCGAAAGTGATAAAACTGCAGTACGCGCGATTTCGTGCGTTTTGATATTTTGGGCTTAATGGGCCAAAACTGGGTTAATGGGCCAACGGGCCCAATTCGGTAAGAACACTCGGTAAGTGTTTCTGGTTATATGTAATGGCTATGATATGCATGAAAACCTTAAAAATAGTTAGGTTTACTAGAATACCCCTACGTATGCAAAATTACCATTATACCCTTATGTATGCAAAATGACCATTATACCCCTAGTGTTAATTTTGTCTGAAAAGCATGATGATTTAAATCTATGTGATGTATGCCATGAATGAATATCTGTTGCATGGGGATATGGGTTATATTATAGAGGAAGCGTCCTGGTGGCTATGCCATAAATTATCTGTTCTGGTGGCTTTGCCACATATATCTGTTCTGGTGGCTTTGCCACATATATCATATCTCGTGACTCTGTCATTTTACAGATCTGCAGCGACCATGCTTGCATATTTCTGTGGCGTGTAGCGGTTGGGTGGGTCGAGTAATCTCCCCACATGGCGTAAGGATGGTATGGGGGTGTACATGGTTGGATATAGGTTGGGTTTCTGCATAAGCATGATATATACGTTTACGACCGCTTGCGGGCCTATGGGCTATATTCAAAAATCTCAGTGGCTAAGGCCAACTTATTCTATTTCTGTGGTTTGAACTGATTTAGGCTATGGTTGGGTTAATTACACACTGAGTTTCCCCAAACTCACCCCTTCACTTTCATCTTTGCAGGTAATCCCCAACCATAGCGGGCTTGGAGCTGTGAGGGATTTGGAGTAGCCACTTGTTTTCGCAAACTCAGTTTCTTTCTGATGAGCTAGACATCCTTTTATTTTCGTTTATGGTTTTGGGTTTTTAAAATGTAATAAGGCCGCTTAATTATTTGATGGTTTTGTTTTATTTTTATTTTATTATGATAAAAATGAACCGAGATAACTATTGAAATGGATTAGCTCTAGGACGCGTTTTCAAAAACAATAAGTGATTTCAAAATAAAACGATTACAAGTAAGGCTTTCGCTAAGCAAACGTTTTCAAACTTAAACATTTTTCTTAAGATGGACTTAACCAAAATGGTTTTCTCAAAATTACACGAGATGTTAGAGTGTGGCGATGGCGGTGTGCATGTCTAGGATTGGATCCAAAGGGAGCTTGGTATTTAAGCAATTCGACGGACTCACCTCCTCTTTTTCGGTTTCCTACCTGGTGCACAGCTTCCATTCACTTTAACCTACCTTTAAAAGTATATTTTAAAACGTCGATTAAGTTTTCTAAACTAAGTAATACGGAATGTTTTGAACGCTTCGATGTGGCATGTCAGATCCAGTCATAATGTCTAGGCCAGGTTTAGGGTGTTACATTTAGTGGTATCAGAGCCAAGTTGCAACAACTCGACTGTGGAATGGGTTTACAAAAATAAGGATTTTCAAAAATAAGATTTTATAAGGTTCCAAAACTCAATTTTTGAAAGTTAGATATTTAGAAGGTGGCATTCCGAATCTCCGGCCCAAGTTTGTAAGTATTCTAAATTTTCCTAAATATATTCTCAATTATCCATGCATCTTCGAAAATTTACTAGAATACTCTAGATAGAATGCTCAAAACCCTAGAAAAGCTTGCTAAAAGATCAAAATCAGTAGCTAGACATCGATTCTGCGAAAACCAACTCTAAATTACTGTCTGAATCATAAAAGATCTGTAATTATCACTAGAATGCTAAAATTAATGCATAAAATTCGTAATCAGATAATACGATATGAGTACAAGAGCCACGCGTGGAAGAGGCCATAGACGTGGCCGAGGAAGTGCTCGAGCGGGATCTTTGTCTTCGAGACATATGCCAGCAGCAGAGGCACCGGTACCACTGGTAACTGAAGTAGAGTCCCATGATCGTGGTGCCAAGGATGACGCTCTGTCGCAGGCTATACTTCGAGTTCTGGAAAGGGTTGCCGGGGCAAGTTCGGGCAACGGAATCCGAGGATCGATTTCTGAACGACTCCGGGCTAACCGAGCAGAAATCTTTATGGGCGTATCTGGTGTAGCCCCGAACGTGGCAGAATATTGGTTGGAGGCCACAGAACGAATTATGGATGACTTGGACTGCTCGGTGGAACAGAAGCTGAAGGGGGCCGTATCGCTGCTGCGAGATGAGGCTTATCAGTGGTGGCTCACCGTGAGGGATGGAACCCCAGCTGATAGGGTTACTTAGGAGCTGTTTAAGACAGCCTTTAACGGCAAGTACGTCAGGGCAAGTTATGTGGATGCCCGCAGGAAGGAATTCCTGAATCTGGTCCAAGGAGGTAAAACTGTTGCTGAGTATGAGGCGGAGTTTCGAGGTTTGAGTCGGTATCTTTGTGGGGATAGTCGCTCTGAAGTATGAGCGTAGCGTTCGCTTTGAGGATGGACTCGAGATGACCTTAAGGTCTTGATTGCTCATAAAACGAGCGGGATTTCGCGGTTACGTGGAAAAAGCTAAGATAGGAGAGAGGCAAAGCGTCTTCGAGAGCGAACTGTGAGAAATATCGAAACCATTTTCGGAGGGATTCTAGACCTACGGGTGGAGCAAATAAGAATGTCAAAAGGGCAAGAGTGGAGGAACCAGTTCGAGCAGCTCCGGTAAACATGATTAGACCACCAATTTGTGGAGACTGTGGTAAGGTACACTTGGGTGAGTGTAGGAAACGTTTTAGTGCTTGCTTCCGATGCGTATCTATGGAGCATAGAGTTAAAGACTGCCTTCAGAGAGCTGATCAAGTTCAAGCTATCGAACAGAGGGTTGCTCAACCCGTGAGAGGTGAACCACAACCACCGAGAGGATGTAGACAAGGTAGGGGCAGAAATAGAAATGGAAATGGAGGAGGTCGAGGGGCGCTTGGCAGGGGTGCTGGAAATGCTGGGGCTCGACAGCCAACGTTGGTGTATGCGGCTCGTCATCGAGAGGAGGGCGACGCGTCTGACGTCATAACTGGTACGTTTTTAGTTTCTAGCATGCCGTTTACTGCTTTGGTGGATATTGGATCTACTCATTCTTATGTTGCATGTGCGATATCTGGGTCTTTGGGAGTGCATTCTGAGAAGATAGTAAGTGGGGTATCCGTGTTAAGTCCTTTGGGCCACTCGGTTAGGGTAGACAAGCTGTATAGGGATGTACCCTTAGAAACTCAAGGTAGGATCTTTCTTGGAGATCTAATGGAGTTGCCGTTCGGAGAGTTCGACCTCATTTTGGGAATGGACTGGCTTGTTAAGCATAAGGCGACTTTGGATTGTGCTGCTAAGCAGATGGTGCTAAGGACCACGGAAGGGGATGAGGTTAAGGTGATAGGTGAACGAAGGGACTATTTGTCTAATGTGGTATCGGCATCGAAGGCTGAAAAGTGGATTCGGAAGGGTTGTGAGGCCTATTTGGCGTTTGTGAGTCAAAAGGAAGCTGAGGGATTGACAGTAGATAAGGTCAGGACCGTTAAAGAGTTCCAAGATGTTTTTCCGGAGGAGCTTCTGGGGTTGCCTCCAAACCAAGAAGTCGTGTTTGGAATCGATTTGTTGCCTGGAACAGCACCAGTGTCCATTGCACCGTATAGGATGGCACCGAAAGAGTTAGTGGAGTTAAAGGCGCAAATTCAAGAGTTGTTGGATAGGGGCTTTATTCGGCCAAGTGTGTCTCCATGGGGAGCACCGGTGCTATTCATGAAGAAGAAGGATGGGACGATGCGCATGTGCATTGATTATCGCCAGTTGAACAAACTGACGATTAAGAATAAGTATCCACTACCAAGGATTGACGATCTGTTTGACCAGCTTAGAGGAGCTTCTGTATTTTCCAAGATCGATCTTCGATCCGGATATCATCAGTTAAGGTTCAAAGAGGTAGATATCTATAAGATGGCATTTAGGACTCGGTATGGTCATTACGAGTTTTTGGTTATGCCATTTGGACTGACAAATGCTCCTGCAGCGTTTATGAATCTGATGAACCGTGTATTTCAACCATATCTGGATCAATTCATGGTCGTCTTTATTGATGATATTCTGGTATACTCTGAGACTGAAGCAAAACATGATGAGCATCTTCGCACTGTGTTGCAAGTGCTAAGGGAGAAAGAACTTTATGCAAAGTTCAGCAAGTGTGAATTCCGGTTGAGGGAGGTAACCTTTTTAGGACATGTGGTCTCTGCTGAGGGAATTAAGGTGGACCCTCGTAAGATCGAAGCAATTCTGGAATGAAAGCCGCCTAGGTCAGTGTCAGAAATTCGAAGTTTCTTAGGCTTGGCAGGATACTATAGGAGGTTTGTGGAAGGTTTTTCTGTGGTGGCAGCACCTTTGACGAAACTTATAAGGAAAAGAGTACCGTTTGTATGGACTGAGAAGCAATAGGAAGCCTTTGAGAAGTTGAAGAAAGTTTTGACGGAAGCACCTGTATTAATTCAACCAGTGTCCGGAAGGATTTTCTCAGTGTACAAATGATGCATCACATGTAGGTTTGGGTTGTGTGTTGATGCAAGAGGGTAAGGTGGTTGCTTATGCATCACGACAGCTTAAGCCTCACGAAGGAAACTATCCTACTTATGATTTGGAGTTAGCAGCAGTGATCTTTGCACTTAAAATTTGGAGACATTATTTGTATGGAGAAAGGTGTATTATATACACAGATCATAAGAGTCTTAAGTATTTACTAACTCAGAAGGTGTATTATATACACAGATCATAAGAGTCTTTGGTTGCTCGTTTTCAACAAGTTAAAGAAGGAGGAACTTCGGAGTTTGGGTTAAATAACGAAGGAGTTCTATGCTTCCGAGGAAGAATTTGTGTTCCGAAGACTCTGACTTGAGACAGTCTATACTTAAGGAAGCTCATGGGGGACTTTGTGCCATGCATCCTGGAGGGAATAAGATGTATCGCGACTTGCGAAGCAGTATTGGTGGCACGGCACAAACGCGCTGTAATGAGAATTTGTGGGGAAATGTCTGACGTGCCAACAAGTGAAAGCTAAGCATCAATTACCTTCTGGATTGTTGCAGCTAGTAAAGATACCACTTTGGAAGTGGGAGAGGGTAACCATGGACTTTGTGAGTGGGCTACCCTTGACACCATCGAAAAAGGACTCGATATGGGTGATTGTGGATAGGTTGACCAAATCAGCTCATTTTATACCAGTTCGCACTGATTTTTCACTTCAGAAGCTAGCCAAGTTGTATGTGGCAGAGATTGTGCGACTTCATGGAGTTCCAGTTTTGATTATCTCTGATCGAGATCCTAGATCCACATCTCGATTTTGGCAAAAGCTGCATGAGGCGTTGGGAACGCGATTAAACTTTGGTACGGCTTTTCATCCCCAAACTGATGGTCAGGCGGAAAGAGTTATCCAAATTCTAGAGGACATGTTGAGGGGATGTGTTATTGATTTCCGAGGTAGTTGGGAGGATTACTTGCCATTGGCAGAATTTGCATACAATAATAGTTATCAGGTGAGTATTTGAATGGCACCCTATGAAGCACTGTATGGGCGAAGGTGTCGAACACCTAGCTGTTGGACCGAACTAGGGGAGCGACAAGTTCTTAGACCGGGGTTGATAGCTGATACTGAGGGAAAGGTCAGAATAATTAGAGATTGGTTAAAAGAAGCGTCTGATAGGCAAAAGTCATTTGCAGATTTGAAGCGTAAGGAGATTGAATACTCAGTGGGTGATATGGTCTTCGTGAAGGTCTCTCCTTGGAAGAAGATATTAAGGTTTGGGAAGAAGGGCAAGTTGAGTCCGCGGTTCATTGGGCCTTATCGGGTTTTAAAGCGAGTAGGCCCAGTGGCTTATCAGTTGGAATTACCTCTAGAGTTAGACAGGATACACGATGTTTTTCACGTCTCCATGTTAAGGCGATATCGTTTTGACCCTACTCATGTCGTGCCAGTTACAGAAATTAAGGTGCAAACTGATTTGACCTTTGAGGAGGAGCCTGTGCAAATAGTGGATCGAGAGGTTAAGGTTCTAAGAAGAAAATCTGTCCCATTAGTAAAGGTACTTTGGCATAATCATGGCAGAGAGGAAGCTACTTGGGAGCCAGAGGAGGCGATGCAGCAACAATACCCTCATCTGTTCGGACCAGGTAAATTTCGAGGACGAAATTTCTTTAAGAAGGGTAGAGTTGTAACGCCCTAATTTTCGGGAATTTTAAAAATGTTTGAAAATTTTAAAATTCTGTGTTCTGTTTGTTTGCTGTAGGATTAAGTACGTTAATGGGTCTCTAGAAGGCCCAAGCTTAAGTTAAAATCTGATAGTTTTAATTAATTCCATAAGAAAAAAGAGGGTTTTGGTTAATTGGGCTTTTAGGTATTTATTGTGTAAAATAAATAACAAGGAGGCATGTGGTAAAGTGGCTAAGTAACGCCACTGGGAATGCTATAGGTGGCGTGTGGATAATTGGGAGGACCCAGGTTCAAGTCACAATGACAGCAAATTAAGGGATTAATTTTTATGTACAGAAGAGGAAAGTGATGGAACTCAAGTAAAAGACTGGTAGGAGGAGTTTGAGTTGCTTAGGAGATTGAGCAAGGAGGGGATAAGGGAGAGAATTTAGGAGCTGATTGGAGAGAGCTGTGATGGCCGAATAATGGACTCTTGAAGAGCAAGAGGTGGCCGGCCAAGGGATTCTCTAGGAGGGCAAAATTTCGGCTAGGGTTAAGCTAGGTATAAATTTGGCATTTAGATGAGTTGTGCCGTTTTTCTGACCATTCTTCCTTCTCTTCCTTTCTTTTCTTTTTCTATCCATCTATTTTCTCTTCTCCTTTTCCCCCATAGCCGAATCTTTCCATTGTTCTATTCATCTCCACGTTCTTATCAATTGTTCTTAAGCCTTATACACAAAAGCCGAAATCCCGAAAGCTTATATTATTTCTGTGCCGATTTCTCCTAGCCAAACCCTGTGGTTTTTCTCCTTCTTGTGGATGATTCTTCTTCTTCTAAACCCCAAAACCTCTGTCGACAAAGCCACTACAAAACTTTCATCTTTTCTTTCATTGTTACAAAAAGCTGAAAACCCCATAGTCTAGGGAGCATAGCCGAATTCCAAAAATCACTGAAGGCTCGACTTTTGTTATCATCTGAGGGCTTAGATCTACAACGAAATTGAGTAGGAACTCATTGGAATCATTGACCGAGAGAAATCGGTGGTAAGTCTTTCCAACTTAGTCTTTCTTTCGTATTTTAGGAAAAGCCAAAATCCCTAAATGTTAGGGAGGCTATCGATTTGGACTTGTAGCCCTAAGGGGTTGTGATAACTGTTCTGCTTTGATAAATGGTGACTTAGAGGCTGTTGATCAAGGGTTTGGAAAAGTGGAACGATCAGATCTTTGGACTTAATCATATTTCGGCAATAAGGTAAGAGCAATAGGGTTTTAGGCATGTTTGGCCAAATATGGTAAGGGACTATATACTCAGTGTTATTTCGATATCTAGAGTAATATGTTAGTAATTCAATTGTGGCAGTTCGTGCGTGGATCTTGTCAACGAATCGTCGAAAAATAGGTGTGTAACTAACACCCTCTCATAGACTAGATTGGCAAAAGCCGAAATGCCGAAATGCCGAAAAGCTGGTATTTTGGCCACTTGCGAGTGTGCGAATGCTCGTAAGATATATGGGTAAATATTACTGGTAATCGAAAGTGATAAAACTGTAGTACGCGCGATTTCGTGCGTTTTGATATTTTGGGCTTAATGGGCCAAAACTGGGTTAATGGGCCAACGGGCCCAATTCGGTAAGAACGCTCGGTAAGTATTTCTGGTTATATGTAATGGCTACGATATGCATGAAAACTTTAAAAATAGTTAGGTTTACTAGAATACCCCTACGTATGCAAAATTACCATTATACCCTTATGTATGCAAAATGACCATTATACCCCTAGTGTTAATTTTGTCTGAAAAGCATGATGATTTAAATCTGTGTGATGTATGCCATGAATGAATATCTGTTGCATGGTGACATAGGTTATATTATGGAGGAAGCGTCCTGGTGGCTATGCCACAAATTATCTGTTCTGGTGGCTTTGCCACATATATCTCTGATACGTGGCTTTGCCACATATATCTGTATCTGGTGACTCTGTCACATTTTCTGTATCTGGCAGCCATGCTGCATATTTCTGTGGTGTGTAGCGGTTGGGTGGGTCGAGTAATCTCCCCACATGGCGTAAGGATGGTATGGGGGTGTACATGGTTGGATATGGGTTGGGTTTCTGCATAAGCATGATATATCTGTTCTGATCTGTTCTGGGCCTATGGGCTATATTCTGAAATCTGTTCAGGGCTAAGGCCAACTTATTCTATTTCTGTGGTTTGAACTGATTTAGGCTATGGTTGGGTTAATTACACACTGAGTTTCCCCAAACTCACCCCTTCACTTTCATCTTTGCAAGTAACCCCAACCATAGTGGGCTTGGAGCTGTGAGGGATTCGGAGTGGCCACTTGTTTTCGCAAACTCGGTTTCTTTCTGATGAGCTGGACGTCCTTTTATTTTCGTTTATGGTTTTGGGTTTTTAAAATGTAATAAGGCCGCTTAATTATTTGATGGTTTTGTTTTATTTTTATTTTATTATGATAAAAATGAACCGAGATAACTATTGAAATGGATTAGCTCTAGGACGCGTTTTCAAAAACAATAAGTGATTTCAAAATAACACGATTACAAGTAAGGCTTCCGCTAAGCAAACATTTTCAAACTTAAACATTTTTCTTAAGATGGACTTAACCAAAATGGTTTTCTCAAAATTACACGAGATGTTAGAGTGTGGCGATGGCGGTGTGCATGTCTAGGATTGGATCCAAAGGGAGCTTGGTATTTAAGCAGTCAAAGCGGACTCACCTCCTCTTTTTTGTTTCCTACACCGGTGCACGACTTCCATTCACTTTAACCTACCTTTAAAAGTATCTTTTAAAACGTCGATTTAGTTTTCTAAACTAAGTAATACGGAATGTTTTGAACGCTTCGATGTGGCATGTCGGATCCGGTCATAATGTCTAGGCTGGGTTTGGGGTGTTACAATGTTAAATACATCATTTATGCCATTTAATACAATATGAGCATGTTCTATTAACTAACTCACAAATACATTACATTAACATACCAAATCCAAAATTGAATGGAATGATTCATTCCAATTTCATGTCATTGAATACAAGTACTAATCTACATATTAAAAAATCTATAATCATTCCATACTTTTTCATTTAACTAGTATGTAAGTAAAACACATTAATGCCACATATCCCAATCAATTCGGTCATTTTAACTCAATTTCATCCTAATCTTCTGGATTTATAAATCCAGTATACATAATCTTTCACAATAGCAATTATTTCATATAATATTATCTTTTCACATTTTAATTCCCCATTAACCTGAGTCGAACTCGAACGGATACATGGATCCAACCAACACACCAATTTGGCACCCAATGCCTCATTAGACAATTTTGAAGTAAATAGTTTGAGCCCAACACTCATAGGTATAATTGAAGTAAAAGTTGTGTCAAACACTCATCGACACATAGTTTAAGTAAACTGTATTCTATCTATCCTATGGCATGCCAACTATATTCGACTCTGCCTAAACAATTGATAGAGTAACCAAAGGTTCAATTTTGATAATATCTTAATTTCATAATTCAAAATTTTCATTTCATCAACCAATCATCAATTCACATGTATCATAACATGATTCAACCTAATTCAAAGTAAATTTTACATTTGCACCGAGTTACAATATTTTAAATTCTATTCAGTTTGGTCTTCTATCACAATACTCATTCAAATCATATAAATTCATCTCGATTTATCAATTTTGGATCACTCGTAATGTTACCATGCCAAAGAGAATACACATACAACAACTTAAGTGGTACGAATTATAGAAATACAAACCAGAAACTCCAAGCTAGTCTTCGATGGCTTTAGCTTTTCCTTTCCCTCTCGAGAAATTCAGGTCAATGTTAACTACGAATTAACATTAATGAAAAATACCATCAACATCAAACAAAGTTCACAATCAATTTTCATTTTATTCAATTTAGTCCTAAGATCAAGACTAATATAACTTTCAATTTAAAACTTCAAATTAAAATGCATTTTAACTATAATCCATTAGGGACCTCCTATTTCTTATTTCTACAGCCAATTTTACAATTTATTTAGTTTGGTCCCTAATATACAAAACTATTAATTAACTTCACAATTTGGTCATTTTTCACATCTAAGCTTAGAATTTATCAATTTGACACTTAAAACTTCAAGAAATCATGAATGGTAACTTTCTAAAACTTTAATAGTTTAACAAATTGGTATATGGGCTAGCTAAATCAAGCTTCCATGACCCCAAAAACATAAAAATTACAAGAAAATGACTAAATTAAACTAACCAATTAGGAGACAAAGCTTGAAACTCTAAAAGGTCGATTATTCTTCTTTTCTTTTCTCTAATTTTTGGTTGTGAATGAATGGATAAGAAGAAATCTTCTCTTTCATTCCACTTTGTTTTATTTATTTTACATATTATTATTTTACTATTTCTTTTTCTTTTTCTTTTAATTATTAACAAAATTATAATGAAATTAACCTACTTACCGTCTACTATATACTAAAATGGTTTAATTTCCATTTTAGATCTTGAATTAATTCCTAAATAAGTCTTCAACTCATTTCCTAATTAAAAATCTACAGTGTTGATCTTTTTTACAATTTAGTCCTTGTACCTTATTTAACTATTAATTTAAGAAAATTACTTATCCAAAATCTAATTCACCTATATAATAACTTCGTAAATATTTTTATTCAAAATTATAGGCTTAATTTACAAAAACGATGTCTCAAAACTGTATTTTTTGATACCTCTAACTTTCAGGTCATTACAACTCTCCCCTTAATAAATTTTGTGTAACACCCCACACCCGGCCTAAACGTTACGGCCGAATCTGGCAATGTCACATGAAAACGTTTGAAACTAAGTTGTTACGATAAAATAATTTTCATTTGTTTACACTTTTTGCCCTCAAAATCGTTACTTATTTAGTCAATTGCTTTAACACATTTCGTTGCGGAAGCTTTTAAAAGTCGTTTTGTGTAAATTGTGTGTTTAGAGAAGACTTTGCTTTTTTGAAAATCGAGTTTTTAAACGTCTAGCAATTATAATCCAAGACTAGTAAAAATCTCAAATTTAAGGGAAAATGCTTAGAGGCCATATTACAACAAAATAATCCCAATTAAAAATAAAATCATAAAGAGGTAATAAATAGCTTAATAAAAGACGCATGGCCACCACTGAGTCCTCCGTCGCACCGATCCACCTATGTCTGGGGATTACCTATACAGATTAAGCAGAAAGGGGGAGTTTACGTAAACTCAGTGTGTAATCCTTATACAAAAAATCAGGCAGTAAACATATAATCACAGTCTGGGCCTAAGCCCTTTACAATATCGATGCCGATGTCGGTTTGGCCTTAGCCCATCTCGATGCTGATGAAGCATTAGGTCCTTAGCCCATCTCAGTAACAGTAAGCATTAGGGCCTTAGCCCATCTCAAGAATAGATATGCAAATACAAAAATCCTACCCAACCAGCCTCTGCACTCTATCTCCGTCCAACCCTACACTTCATATGGGGATATAATCAACCCACCCATCCCTACACTCTAATTAGTACCGAATGCGGCACTAGACAGTGATTTGCAGTTGAACTGCCAGTAAGTTAGGCTCGAAGCCTTTCAGTACACTTCCTCCGATCAATTTCAAACCCCAACCCAATGCAATGCAACATGCAATCATGTCATGTTATCTTATAATAACAGTTCATACAATATCAGCTTAGTGAAATATTATCATGCTCAAAAACTTATGTATGTGTAATAGTCTTTCAGTCGTTTCATATAATTAGGGGTCTAGGTAAACTTACTGACCCTACAGTAGGTTCACAGTCGTCTCGAGCGACCCATGCAACCTTAGCAACACATCAGTGAAAATGGGCTTACATGCCCATGTTGTCTGCCGATGTGGGCCTACACGCTTGTGTGGCCCACACGGCCCAAATTGGCCTTGGCCTTATGGATCACACAGCCTGGCCCAGAATCCCACACCTCCGTGTGGTTTACCCGTGTAGGCCCACACGCCCATGTGGCTCACACGACCCAAGTTAGTCGAGCTTGTGTGTCACACACGGCCCATCTGGCCCTCACAAGGTCGTGTCTAGTGTGCACGACCTAGTTCATCAATCACATGCCCGTGTTCTATCACACTGCCTACCACACGGGTGACCACAAGCCCATGTCGCGTCGATAGCAAGCCTTTTCGGCTTTTTATTGAACCCCGTTTTCTATGTTTTGGGTACACACCTGGTTTCGTTCACAATCAGTCTTATTTTGTGATTAATCAAAATCCCGAAACCAAAATACTCATCCCTAAAGCAATGAACACTTACTGCAAAGCTTCGAATCGATTTGCTACGAAACAATACGAAGAGAGCCTTAATCCTCACAATGTGTTACTGTCAAATGTCAATATAATCCCAATCAAAATTTTAACATCCCAACTTACAAAGTATCAAAATACACTTACCGATACGATAGATAACGAAGCTAAAGAACACAGGAACTCCACAGCAAAATCGGTAGAATTGGGAATAGCACGAAATTTAGGAGAAAGGGAGCAAAAAAAATGACATCAATTGATTTTAGGAAAACAGAGAAAATTTTGGGAAAAAGAATCAAAATGAATTTGAAACAACTCCCGAATCCCTTATTTTTCTCCCACTAATCCACTTCTTAGACTTTTGGTTTGACCGAAACTCTCTTGGTCAAATGAGCAAAAATAAACTCCCTTGCTTGTGCAGGGATTCGAACCCCAGACCTTCAACACACCAATACTCCACTTAACCACCAGACCAGCAGGCCCATCCTGATATGATTCTACTGATAATTTAACATAAACCTATGTAGCAAGGTTAAGGCTTTATTCAGGAAAAATCTCAAAATTTGTCAAAGGCAAGGCTTGAACTTGGGACCTCTCAGACACTCCTAAAACAATTAACCGCTGCAGCAGATACACAGTTATGTCAATTTAACAGGGACAACAGTATAAATTTTAGGGCGTTACATTTCGTCCTCAAAATTTACTTGAAAAGATGTAGGGATACTGGGATCTCATTGATTCCTCAGGTTCCCAAGTCTCTTTTTCCATGTTGTGGTTGTGTCACAGAACTTTTACAAGTGGAACGCATTTATTTCTTAGCTCTTTTACTTCTTGAGCTAAAATTTCAACTGATTACTCCTCAAAGGATATGTTGGGTTGAATTTTGATTTCTTCTACCAGAATAACAAGAGACAGATCTAAACGATATCTCCTAAGCATGGACACATAAAATACATAGTGTATTTTCTGTAATTTCACTGGTAATACTAATTTATAAGCCACTAGCCGAACCCTTTTATGTGATTTCGTAGGGTCTAATGAATTTGGGGCTCAACTTCCCTTGATGACCAAACCGTAGAACTTTCTTTTATGGAGAAACCTTTAGAAATACTTGATCACCCACCAAATACTCAATATCTCTTTATTTCAAAATGGCATATGATTTCTGCCTATCTGTTGCTACCTTCATTCTGTCCCTGATAAACTTAACCATACCTTTAGTTTCTTGAATCAATTTCGGCCCGACAATCTTTCTTTCGCTCAATTTTGACCAACAAATGGGCATTGTACAATGTTGACCATACAATGCTTCATATGAAGCCATTTGAATACTCGACTGAAAATTGGTATTATACACAGATTTGACTAATGGTAGATAATGTTCCTAACCTGATTCAAAATTGATAACATAGGCTCACAACATATCTTCTAATATTTGTATCACCCGCTCTGATTAGCCATAGGCTGGGGATGAAAAGTCATGTTGAAATTCAATATTGTACTTAAATATGCATTCAACTTCTTCTATAAGCTCAAGGTGAAATGGGGATCTTGGTTAAAGATAATAGATACAAGCACACCGTGTAATCTAACTATTTCGCTAATGCAAACTTTAGCCCACTTAGGAAGTGATCAATTAGTTCTACCGCTAGAAAATGAGTTGATTTCGTCAACTGATCAACTATCACCCAGATGACATTTCTTTTGCTTAGAGTTAGCAGTAGAAAAACTACAAAATCCATCGTGAATTGTTTTAATTTCTATTTAGGAATCGAGATAGGCTAAAGCAATCTAGTGGGAACCTGATGCTCGGCTTTTACTCACTAACAGGTCAGACATTTGGCGAAAACTTTGACACTTTCTCTTTTCATACTAGGCCACCAATACATTTCCTGTGAGTCATGATACATTTTTGCACCATCAGGATGCATAACGAAAGGGCTATCATGACTTTCGGGTGTTCACTAACTTGCTTCTACCGATACAAGTGTGCACTTGTATTCGTAGAAATCACTCAATTTTGTAAAAATGATTTTCAATTGAGTTTTTTCTAAGTTCTTTTGTAAATTTTACCATTTTATGAGTTTGTAAACACTTGAAAATAAATTTATAATATTTTATCATTTGATTGCAAATTTGACTACGTGATAGTTTATAGTTTTACTTTGCCATATAAAAACATTTGAAAAACTAGGAATAATACAAACCTTTTTAACATGATTTTGAATTGATTCTGAAGTCCCCAAATTGTCTCAAAATTTATTTTATCATTTTATAAAAATGTTTTAAGGCTTGAAATTTTAAAGACCCCTAAGATTTTTGTTCCATAAGTGATATCTCCCATTTGTATTGTACGTAAAAACCAGTGAAGGGTGTTACAGATTTGTATATTTGGATTTGCATAATTCAAAATTGCAAATACTCAATCCACGATCATTCTTAGTTTGAAATTGTACAAGTAATCCCAAAACTTTTCAAGAATTTATTCCATAAAATTCAATTTTTCTTGTTGGAACACCGGTACACCCCATGGCGTAGTGGAAACAATAAATCCGGTGATCACATCAAAAGATCCATGTGCAAGGAACAAATCAGGGAGAGAAAGGTACGGATGTTACCTTTAATCGTCTAGAAAACAAAAGATAACTGTTGCGAAATTGATATGCAATTGTATGTCGATTCCAAGTCATTATGAAAAGTTTTAGCCTCTATGTAATATAACACCCCTAACCCGTACCCGTCCCCATCCCCGGAACAGGATTTCAAAGCATTACCAGAACATTCAAAACATTCTTCAATTAATTCACGCAAGTCACTATTCATTAACTGAGATTATTCATAACATCCTTTAATTGGACCCTCGAGGTCCAAAATGAGCATTAGAATTGAATTGGGACTTAATCGGGACCTCTAAGAATTTTTCGTGAAATTACAAATTTTTTTCTAAGTTGCAGGGCCCACACTAGGGACACGCCCGTGTGACCCTGGGACACGCCCGTGCTAGAGGCCATGTTTGACCCTGTGTAACTCTCTGACTTGCACACACGGTCATGCCACATGCCCGTGTGCTAGGCCATGTGGTTAATTAATTTAATTTAAATTAGGTGCAGGTTTCACACAGCTAGGACACACGCCCGTGTTCTAGGTCGTGTGCTCACACGGCTGAGACACACGCCCGTGTCTCTACCCGTATGCTCAATTTTGAGCATTCTATTTCTCAAAATTAGGGTGCAGGGACACACGGCCTAACCACATACCCATGTTACCAGGCCGTGTGTCACACACCGTCTAGACACACGCCCGTGTGGACAAAATGAAGTCATTTCCTAGCTTCATTTCTCACCCAAAATCACCCAAAAATCTACATACAAAGCACTTAACCAATCCTAACCAATTCAAGTATTTAAAGTAAGCAATTGCATTATTTAACAAGGCATACCATTTCATGCATACATGATTACCAGCTCACCTTATCTTAACTTATGCACTAATAACATTTGATCACATGAACTTAGCATAAGACATGTGAAAATATATATATGTACCATAATAGCTCACTAAATCATATCCCAAAATAAGGCATCACTAGCCATTCCAATGGCTAGGTTACAAAATGACTTTTCAAGCCACTATTGGCCAAGTTTCCCAATACATACCATTACACCAAAATGACTTCACTAAGTATACCCAAAATACCAGGTTGATAGTGTGACGACGCTTCAACGATCTTCCAACCTTCATGAGCTTCTGAGCGCTATAAAACAAGGGAAAAGTAAAAGGAGTAAGCATTATATGCTCAGTTAGTTTGTATAACAAAAACTAAACTTACCAATCTTGTTTAATAAATCTAAGCATACATAACATGTTTTCCATCCATTTGGCTAAATTGCCTAAACACATACAATCAATCAAACATGTTAGTTACTAAAATCTTCATATCAATCAAGTAACATAGATGAGCTCATCAAGAAATGTTTTTTCAAGTCATTATTATTTATCTCAAGATTTTCATGCCAAGTCATGAGATATATGTCCATTGGATAATTGAAATTCCGATGAAGGCTTAAGTAGTACACTCGAGGTGTACGATTCATTAATCCGCCAATTATTATTGAGGGTAACCATTAAGGTACTTAACCAGGGAACACACTCTTGAGCCACATGTCGTATGACAAGATTACCAGTCCAAGCTAAATCCTTTATATAGCGTATGCTCAAAAAGCTTGATTATGATTACCAGTCCAAGCTAAACCCTAATCTTAACATACTCAAGAGGTATTGTATTAGGATTCCCTGTCTAGGCTAAATCCTTTATATAACAAGGTCATTGGGATTACTCGTCCGAGCTAAATCCTGTTCCTAACAAATGCAGGACCTTATTAATTTCGAGAAAACATATACATTCATCGGAATTCAATGTTCAATCAGGACTTAACCCTTTATCACCATTTCAAGCATGTATAAAATTTTCCATCATAACATACAAGTAAGGCAAATTAACATAAATCACATTACATACAATACAACATTTAATTTACATAATTACATATCTGGTTAAGTTACACGAACTTACCTCGACACTTGTTCGCGTAATAATCTACTAATCCGAAATCTTTTCTTTTCCTCGATCTAACCTCGAGTTTGTGTTTTTCGGATCTATATAAATGAATTTATTAATTAATTTCATACATTTCATACTTAGACAGACTCAATTTACGTCCTAGGCAAAATTACCATTTTGCCCCTAACTTTTCCAAAAATTCTGATTTTGTCCCTAGGCCCGGAAAATGAAACTTGTGCAAATTACTCCCTATTCCAAGTCTAACCAAAGCTCCATTACAAATTTTCTAGCACATGTTTACATAAAATTTCAAAATTTTTCCTTCAATTTCACAAGTTTACATTTTAGTCCTTAAATCAAGTTTTCATCAAAAATTACTTTGTAAAAGTTATTTATCTATCAATAATCTTTCATTTTCTAACATAAATTTCTAATTTCTAGCATAATACATCCATGACCCATTTTCATACCTTGATTAATTTTCAAATTAATCCCTCAAATAGAGAGATTAAGCTATCCTGATTCCAAAAATACCAAAATTACTACAAACGGGGACAAGGAAACTTACCCAATTAATCCTTGAAAGCTTCTTTTCTCTCTCCTAGGGTTTCCATGTGTTTTTAGGTTGAAGATGATAAAAAATAAGATGATATAATTCCTTTTCATCTTTTAATTAATCATGTATTTTAGTATTTCCAATTTAGTCCCTTGTCTTTTTCTATAGTTCCATGGATGAGTCACCATAAAAATCTACATACTTTTATTAATGGTCTAATTATCATATAAGGACCTTAAGTTTTGAATTCCATAGCTATTTGATCCTTATAGCCACTAGAATTCAACTTTTGCATTTTATGCGATTTAGTCCTCGTAATTAGGCACTAAATCGATAAAATTTTCATATCAAAATTTTCACACGTTATTTCTATCATATTTTGGCCCATATGGTGAAATAAAAATAAAATATATTTTGGATCGGATTTGTGGTCCCGAAACCACTGTTCTGATTTCACTGAAAAATGGGTTGTTACATGTAATCCACCTGGTGTGACAACGAACGGAAAGAACTTTCTTAAAATTTTTTAAAGGGAAAAACTCATGAACAACTGTTAGACCTCATACAATAAATTTTGGTTATATAAGGATGTTCTTAAAAACCTTATATTTCCTAATTCGAGAATAGTTGATATCTTATATGAATCAAAATTAATTATAATAATTAACCGAATATAATAATTATAATTACCATAATTATAATAATGTTTGACCGAAAAATTACAATTACAATAATTATAATAATATTCAATCGTAAATTATAATTAAAATAATTATAACAAGGATTTTGGTAAATTATGTTTAGTTAAATTTTATACAAATGAAATTCATATATATTAATTTAACCATGTCCTCATTATGTGTAAAACATACTTGTACATATAATTCGTTCGATATTTAACTGCCCAATTAAATTAATTCTATAATCAATTCAATTCATGTGATAGCCAAAAAATAATACCAACAATGTTGGGATTCCGTTGATTTCAACTATAGGGTGTGACCCTATAGGTTCTTGTAACGTTAGTAGTAATACTAGAACGGTTCTAATATTACAAACAATGAGTGGCATCTAGCAATGCATCATTGCTACCTAAGTTACAAGAAGTCATGATTCGACATAACCTCTTTGTGATTAACCATTCATGTATTAAATTCTTTTGTCCTTTATATCTAGAATGGACACAAGTCATGGAATAGTCACACTTGCATAGTCCATCTAATGTTTCTTAATATCTTGAGTAGACTATGATAAACAAATAAGTATGATATCTTATATCAACTTATTCGAGCATGGCCATGTATTTCTAGTCTCACTCAATCAAGTGGCTTAAGATACTGCTCCCATTATGTAGGAGGGACAAATCCTATATTGATCAACCATATCCCACTACATAGATTGTGGTATATCCAACATTAGCTTTTATAGAACAACTAGTGGATGTTTGACTATATCAAAATATACAACTCGCGATGTTGGGATAATGATGATCTCAAGTCTGAGGATCGTATACATAGTAATCACTATGAGTAATGTTGTGACTATTACATAATAATTTAAGAACCGTACTCATAGCGGGTCAATCCAATATGTTGTTCTTTAACACACATACTCATGTATTGATTTTAACATCCCATGTCAATTGCAACACTTTGTTATCAATAAACTACATGTTAGTCTTAATGCATTATTGCTGGCCAAACCCATAATAATACTCGACTAAGGACCTTTTAAGAATAATCATTTTATTCTCAGGTCATTATTATAAAACAGTATATTTATATACACAAAAAAGAAACTGAAATAATAATGGCAATTTTTTATATTAATAAACGAGGTAAAATAAGTACGTTATTACAATCATCTCATGATTCGTCTTTGGGCATACTCTAACTATTCTATCATTCATATTATAATACAACATAACAAGTACATTATAAATATATAGAGAAAAAACTAATATATGAATTTCTTGTTGAAACTATTTGTTAAGATGTTCCAAGAGAAGCTTCTGCCTAATATGTCTAAGATAGGCCAACATTTTATGACGCTCAGGGATGTTCTCTTTGATGACAGGAACTTCCATAAAGTTTTGAGCCCATTCACATAGTCGAGGCAAGGTGTTCGGTTCCAGAACATTAACTCCAATTACCTCTTCCATAATTTTGAACCAATAGGCTATCATCCCATAAGAGATATCCACTAAATTAATGGCATTGCCACCAAAAAACTTCTTGTCCCCAAGTGCTTTCTCTTCTATGATTCTCAAGGCTTCTAATAATTCCTTTGTTGTTTTCTCTTGTTCTTCACCACTCGTCGATCGAAAAAAGTCACTGAAAATCGGACCCTGAAATAATCATGATTCATTTTGAATATTCTATTAATCAATGACTGAGAGGAAAAAAATTATAAATTTAAATAGTGATAGTAATGTGATGTTATGATTTTGTAGTTTTGGTTATTTTCCTCTTTGAATTTTATATATAATTAAATTATGACAGAGGAGAAATATTTTATATAACAAATATATTTGTAAAAAGATTGATGTAAAAAATAAATCACGTTTTTTTTAAATCTTAAAATTAAAATATTAAAAATCATGGTGTTTTCGGGTCAAATTCTATTAAACACATTTTTCTAGATTTTAAATAAATATAGAATGATAAAAATACTCTTGTAGTAATGGTAGTTCTTTTATAAAAGGTGAGTATTTGGTACACTAACAATGTACTTTTTTTTATTCTACAAGCAACATTAAAAAATTGACAAGTGTCCTTTTTTAAAAGATATATATATTAATAATTTTGTTACCTCTATATGACACTTGTTAACCCCTTAACCTTTCTTGTGGAGTTTAAAACCTCCACTAGCACTATATCAAATATTTTTCTTATTATAAAAGGAATTGATTTTTGATAATTTCTCAACTGAATTGGAACCCAATTGATGGGTACCATTAACTTAATCAACCATTTAAATAATAATATAGATATATCAAACAAAAATTTTCTATTAAAATGATGATCAGCTAAAAAAATAAACATCAATTTCTAAACAAATATTTTTCAAAAAAGAAAATGTTTGAGTTTAGAAATTTTAGTATTTTCAAAACCTTTTATGAAGACAAGTTGCAAAATGATAGGAATACTAAAGTAAAATTGTTGTAAACTAAAGAAATAGAAAGATATAAAGAAACATTGAGCCATAGTAATTTTTTCAACTTAATCCTTTAATTTTTATTGTTTATACTGTAATGCTCCAAATATTTTCGATGAGACACCTAACACTATTTCAGGATCTGGCAAAGTGAAATTCTAAGAAAAAAAATGAAAACAAGTAAGATAGAGAATTTTCATAAAATTAAAATTGATATTGGATATGGAAATCAGTCAAAAGAATTTTGAATGTGAGAATGTGGTAAAAAGGATCAACTTGTAAATTCTAAAAGGTTAAAGGAATAAAATGCAATTTTGAACAAAAAGAGAAAAAATATGAGTTATTATTAATTATTTGGTGAGGGGTGATTTGGAAAGTGTGGTGGTGTGTTGAAAATCACTTTTGGGCCATATTGGAAAAAAATAGAAAGTACATAAACTAAATTGCAAATTTCCTACTTTTATCAAGAAAAGGGAAAATATGTAATTTTAACCACACATAATTTATACTAAAGGTTAAATATGATTTATGAGCTTGGAAAGGGTCAAGTGCCTAATTTTGTGAAGAAATTGTATTAAGAGGCAAAAAGGGAAAATGGTAATTTTACAACATAAGGGCATTTTGTTAATATCTCATGAATTATACATTGTAAATATTATTCTTATAATATATTTTATATGTGGAATAAATTTAGACCTTTGGATGTGAATAGAACGAAGAGATGAATTGTTGACCACACATTTTATTTTTGTTTAGTTTGACTTTGACCTTTTGACTTTGAGCAAGCTTTTAGTATTTTAAAATGGAAAAGAAAAAAGAGAGAGAGAGAGGAGAAATCAGCTCTCTTCTCGCCCACTTTGCTATTTCACCTTCTTGCCATCTTCTTGCCATGGGATCTCTCTTTCTCATTTCTCATTTTTATTGTTTCTCTTCAAATCTCACCAAAAATCCAATATCCAAATTTGTATTCTTGCAAAATCAACTAGAAAACTCATTTTCAAGTTTGAATCCACTCCCAACCCTCCATTCTTAGCTTAGGGTTTCAATGAGTATAGTAAGAGAAGTTGAAGTTAGAGAGAGAAAAGTTCAATAAGGTAAGTATTGGTGTTTTCTGTTTCTCCTAATTTGATATTTGAGTTTGGATGCTATAAGAAAGCTTAGGAAGCTTATGCGTTAATATTTTGTTATGTTTTGATGTATGAAAAAATGATGAGAGATAGAATTTCAAGCTTGGATGAGGATGGATTCAAATGTTTAGAAGCTTTATTTTGAGTATATATGCATCCAAGAGGGAAGCACCTTTGGATACTTTTACTTTTCCTAAATGAACATGTTTAGGAAATTGATCAAATTATGGAATAAATGTGTAGGTCAAGGACTTGTTAGAGAAATTTGTGATTTTGGCTTGAGAGCATCGCACCACCGTTCGAGCTTGAGGTTGTATTTCATTTGTTTTAGATGTCATTGGTATATGAATCTTGACATGTACAAAAGACTTGATTTGAACTTGAAATTTGTAAATTTGGTTTAGGTTTCAAATGTAACGCCCCGTACCTAAGACCATCGCCGGAGTCGAATACGAGGTGTTAACAGACTTAATTCATTACTTTAAACAGCTCAAACAATTTATTTTTAAAATTTTCAGTCAAGCTAGCAATCTGCGTCACAGTCGCTTAAAAATTCATATCTCGAGTTCCGAAACTCGAAATCCAATTCCGTAAATTTTCCCTGAAACTAGACTCATATATCTATGTACTAAATTCTTTATGAAGGCTGAAATTATGTTAAACAACTTTTGCTAAGCGATTTTAAGCAAAAATGAGTAAAACAGCTTAATCGGTAAAAATTGTTATTGTTCATAACTATGTCTTAGAGTGAGAATTTGATGTTGTCATAGAAGAGAAAAATGTTCAGGATGTCATAAAACATAAGAAAATATGTTGAATTTTAATTTACGAGCTTTGCGGCAAAAGTGTAAATATGCAAAAGTTTAGGGGCAAAACTGTAATTTTGTCAAAATATGATTTTGGGTTAATTTGAATAATTTGAGCCGTAATTAGACTATATTTTAAATGATAGAGCAAGGAAAACTAAAATTCTGGCTAAAATGGGGAAAAAACCAAGTTGTGGACGAAATGGTAAAAGTAGCCATTTTCACATACGAGGTAAGTTCATGTGTAAATAATGTAGCATAATTGTTATTTTTAAGTTATTGATGTTAATTATATGATATGCTGATTTTTATTATGAAATATATGCTTTGTGGTTATTTTCGAATAAAATGCAAATTATGTGTATTAATTGTTAAATATAAAGTACTACCGAGTATTGGTTTTGGTATTTTACGGAAGATGGCAAGGATATGTGTTCAAGGAAAATCCCGTTTGAACCTTAGGAATAGATTAGGATACAAGTGACATGTCACTAGGATGGTTGAGCATCCGAACTCGTTGAGTTGAGTCTGAGTTCACTTATGGATGCGAATGTTCGAACTCGTTGAGTTGAGCCCGAGTTCGAGAGATGTAATTAGGCATCCGAGCTCGTTGAGTTGAGTCCGAGTTCACTTATGGATGTGAACGCCCGAGCTCGTTGAGTTGAGTCTGAGTTCACTTATGGGCGGGTTACATGGTAGCTTGGCTACATATGTGGCACTTATGTGCAAACTTTTCGTGTATCCGAATTATATTCCGATATGTTCAACGGGTAAAATTCTACTCAAATGGAGGAATACTCGAGATGAAAGGGACGTATTGGTAAGTGTTGTGAAATGGATACTTTGAACAGCTATGTACTTAACCCTCGGGTTGAAAACTCGATATAACAACAATATGGTAAGATGATAAATGAAAATATGATATGAATGTCTCGGTGATGATCATGCAAATGATGTTTATGTTTGCTTATATAGTTGTGTTACTTGCTATTTGCATGTGAACTTACTAAGAATTTGTGCTTACTCCCTCCTTTTCATTCCTTGTAGTGTTGACAAGCTAGCTTGGAAATCGGAAACGGTTGGAGGCACGCTCACACTATCCATATACCATCTTGGCATAATGGCTTGTATATTTTGAGTATGGCATGTATAGCATTATAATCATTTTGTATATATGGTCTTATGATATGGTTATTGAGTGGTATGGAAATGCTTGGTAATGATTAGCCATTGGAATGGCTAATCATGATCATATTTGGTATTATGTATGCTAAATTGCTAGCTAATCCATGGGAACCATGAAATGGGTAAAATTTACCATAAAATAGATTCAGACAGCAATAGTGACGTGAATTTGAAAAATCACTAAAAATAGTAGAAATGGAATTAAATAATGAATAAGTTATGGAATTGAAGCTTGATGAGTCTATTTTCATATGGATGGAACAAAATAGGTATATGAGTTATATTTTATGAGATGTTTAAATTTTTGTGAAACAGGGCCAGAGCAATGTCTGGATCCCTTGTTCTGAATTTGGGAATTCACCATAAATTTTTCAAAGATAATTAGAAGTCATGATTTACATGTAGAGATTCCTTATTGAGTCTAGTTTTATTAGAAATAAACAGCATAGTCATTAAAACTCTGTACAGGAAGATGTCTAATTTGAAATACACAGAGGTCAGAGTAGTCAAACCCTAAAATAGGGGAGACTTTAACTAATAAACTGTACTAATTTTCTTTACCAAAAATTCTATAAAAAAAATTAGTAAATAGATATATGAGTGTAGTTTCAGGAAAAATTTACAGAATTGGATTTTGAGTTTCAAAACTCGAGATATGAATTTTTAAGCGACTATGACACAGATTGCTAGCTTGACTGAAAATTTTAAAAATAAATTGTTTGAGCTGTTTAAAGTAATGAATTAAGTCTGTTAACACCTCGTGTTTGACTCCGGCGACAGTCTCAGGTACGGGGCGTTACGTTTGGTGGTATTAGAGCAGGTTTAGTCGGTTCTCGGACTAACTTAGCATGCGTAAAAATTTAGCTATACATGCCACTGATCTGTGATAGTGTGATGTCTTCCGACCCATATGAGTACCGTCTTATTTAGACAGGGTACTCTCCAACCGAGCTGCGCTAACCATGTTGAATGTTATGTGAAGGTATTTGAGTAAAATTATGATTATGATAAGTCTCAGTTCAGAAAAGTATGAATAAAAGTTTATGATACATATGTGATAAATATCCATATTTGCTTAATGCTCATATGATGTAGTGTATATGGCTTACTTGATAAGATGAACGGAATAAATAGAAAGTAGTAGAGGTATGAATAAAAGTCATAATATTATGATATGAATGAAAATGTCCTTGTCTTGATTTTGACGTCGAATGTTGATGAATGCTAATGATATATAATTTTTATGAGATAAAGGATTATAATGAAATGAACTTATTTATGTTAAATTGTTGGACTGAATTATATGATTGTAATGACATGTACATGATGCACGAAATGAAAGTTGTGATTGTGATGCAAATATCTATGTTTTTTTGGCCCTATATGATGTTATGAGCATGAATTAATTTAATTAAATGAATGGATAAGTAAAGCTATCTAGAAAACATAGAATGTATGCATAATCATATTGTCTAAATGGGACAGTAGGAAAATTTGTGTAAGCCAACATGAATGTTGCATTGCCTGAATGAATGACATGATTTTGACGATGTTGCTATGATGATGGAAGTTGTGTCATGTGTGTATGTATAAGAAAGTCGAGTCAGAGGTCCTACAACCCCTCCCCCTTACCGAAGTGGTACTAATAATGGAATTTCATGAGATTTGTATTGAATAAGTTTCGGTTGAGAACCCAAAGAGTTCAAAGATAGAATAATTATAAGTATGATCGAGAGACCAAAAATAAGTGATAAGTAAAGTTAGAGCCGATAAAGTATCGGATTGACGTAAAGATTATTGGAGTTATGCACTCGTCCCAATTAGAGAAGGAATTCTCTTTGGTAAATCGAATTACTCAGTGCAAGGTCGAGAAAAGTGTAAATCGAAATTTATTCGAGAATCGCCTTCTTTAGTGAATGGTTTAATATGAAATTTGTGACTGAGAACTAGTTGGGGAAATGATATTTGAAATGTGAACTATCTCGAGTGTGATTATGGTATGACTGGACAGATTAGCAGCTTCTTTTGAGATGTTCTATGTGTTTACCCATTCTCGAAAATATTTCTATGGCTATTGATCTTCGAAGAAATTCTTGTTATATGGGAATGTCTTCTAATTCTGGTGTTGGATGAAAGCGTTGGTAGTCTGACTGGTTTTATAATTTATATTGCTCTATTTCATTGGGTATTCTATTTCATTTCGTCTGATAAGAATTGATGAGAGAATACATATGATATTATAATTCTGTTTCTTCTACTTAATGCTTCATCTGATATATATGTATGGGAAGATATATTGATCTTGTTATATTTGATTTCAGTGGATTAAATGATGTTTTCTTTTGGACTTTCTTTCTTTGAAGAATTATCAGGGTATTCTATATTTTCTCTATGAGTTTGGTTTTCGATTCTCTGGCATAGTATCGTATCTTGGGTTTCTTTATCCTAGATCTTTTTATTCTGGATTTCTTTATTCCAGGTTTCTCTATCTTGGATTTCTTTATTCGGTTTTCTTGTTATCTTTGTTCCATAATTTGTCAATTACGACTCATGTTAGAAGTGCATTCTTCAGCTCGTGATAATCATGTCAAATATGACTATACTTCTAATTGGATCTTGGTAATATGGTGATTTTAGTATTGGGATTTTTTTTTTTAATTTCTGTGTAAGGATTTGACATCAGTAAAGGCATAGGTGATAAAAGCGCGAGTTTCAGTCGGTATGGTGAATTATTTATTTGAAGGATTTCATGTGACAATTATGTCAGGATTATTTTTCTCAAGTCTGATAATAGAATTTCATTTTTGTACTGATAAAAGAGTAAATAGTCTGAACGAGAAGTGTATATTTATTAGAAAGAGTTGAATATTAGTTAAAGTCACTACGAATGATAAGGTTTTCATCTTATGAAAGCTGAAAAGTTTATTACATGTTGACAGAGTTCGGATAGATGAGAATATTGGTAACCAAGCGTCCAACTAGACTAGTCTACATTGAGCAAAGACTTCCTGACTTTCAGTAATGTACTATTGTATGAATTGTGATGTGTTTCAAGACAGTGAGGTAATGTGATAGTTTAGAGCATTCGATGTTACATAAAATCTGAGTTGTTAAAGAGGTTAAAGCTGAGCATTGGGATCTATCAAAATTATCCTTGTCAATGTTGATATTGGGATGGAAATGAGAAGGATTATTCTTGAGGCCATATCAGAATTATTTCTGTGGCAGAAAGAGGAAAATGTGATGTATCCTATTCTTAAATGTTTGGAGAAATCTATAAATCATATCGGTATTGAATGAATTCTTACTCATCAGATTCATGGAATTTCAGGTCTCTTTGATTGTTGGATTTCTTGGAATTCTGGTCTCCATTAATCAAGTTAAGATCCTGGTTTTATGTTATGATATCGTGGGAAACTGAGAAGGGTTAAAAATTTAAGAACAGTTGAGAGTTGAGACTGTAAGCTTTTAGACCATATGAGAAATTAAAGAGATGTATTGGAGGCACACCTAAAGTGAAAGTTCTTCAAACTCGAATATGAGATTAAAAGTGAAGACCACTTTTCCTGTTAGATTTTCGGGGACGAAAATCCCTAAAAGGGGAGGGAGAGTTGTAATATCCTGATTTTGGGCCTAGTCGAAATAGTGGTTTCGTGACCACAAAATCCAAGATAGAAATAATCATTTTATGATTATTTTGAGGTCTATGATATGATTGCATGATTGTGTGAAAATTTCGTGAAGAAATTTTATGCATAAAGTGCTTAAATTGAAATTAGGGACTAAATCGAATAATTTGCAAAACTTACATTCTAGAAGGTTCTAGTATGAAATTGTTTTAAAATATTAATTTGGAGGTCTAAAATAGAATTTTACCAATTTCTAAGTCTATGAACAAAAATTGGACATGGATGGAATTTTTGGAAAGTTTAGTAGTAAGGGCATTTTGGTCATTTAGGGGTAAAATGAATTAAAATACAAAATTAAAAGCCAATTTTGCTCATCTTCAACCCCATGGCCGAATATAGCAAGGAGAAACCATGGCTAGGGTTTTTCAAGCTTCCAAGCTCGATTGTAAGTCCGTTCTAGCCCCGTTTTTCAAGTTCTTTACGTTTTTGGAATCCCGGTAACTTGATTAAGCTTATTCTAGCAATAATTTAAGCTAGGGTTCATATTTGGAAAAATACCCATAGGTGAAATGTGTTTATTTTGATGTTTTATGGTAGAATATGAAGGCTGAAATTATGTTAAACAACTTTTGCTAAGCGATTTTAAGCAAAAATGAGTAAAATTACTTAATCGGTAAAAATTGTTATTGTTCATAACTATGTGTTAGAGTGAGAATTTGATGTTGTCATAGAAGGGAAAAATGTTCAGCATGTCATAAAACATAAGAAAATATGCAGAAGTTTAATTTACGAGCTTTGGGGAAAAAGTGTAAATATGCAAAAGTTCAGGGGCAAAACTGTAATTTTGCAAAAATATGATTTTGGGTTAATTTGAATAATGTGAGCCCTAATTAGACTATATTTTAAATGATAGAGCAAGGAAAACTAAAATTCGGGCTAAAATGGGGAAAAAACCAAGTTGTGGACGAAATGGTAAAAGTAGTCATTTTCACATACGAGGTAAGTTCATGTGTAAATAATGTAGCATAATTGTTATTTTTAAGTTATTGATGTTAATTATATGATATGTTGATTTTTATTATGAAATATATGCTTTGTGGTTATTTTCGAATAAAATGCAAATTATGTGTATTAATTGTTAAATATAAAGTACTACCGAGTATTGGTTTTGGTATTTTACGGAAGATGGCAAGGATATGTGTTCGAGGAAAATCCTGTTTGAACCTTAGGAATAGATTAGGATACAAGTGACATGTCACTAGGATGGTTGAGCATCCGAACTCGTTGAGTTGAGTCCGAGTTCACTTATGGATGCGAATGTTCGAACTCGTTGAGTTGAGTCCGAGTTCGAGAGATGTAACTAGGCATTCGAGCTCGTTGATTTGAGTCTGAGTTCACTTATGGATGCGAACGCCTGAGCTCGTTGAGTTGAGTCCGAGTTCACTTATGGGCGGGTTACATGGTAGCTTGGCTACATATGTGGCGCTTATGTGCAAACTTTTCGTGTATCCGAATTATATTTCGATGTGTTCAACGGGTAAAATTCTACTCAAATGGAGGAATACTCGAGATGAAAGGGACGTATTGGTAAGTGTTGTGAAATGGATACTTTGAACAGCTATGTACTTAACCCTCGGGTTGAAAACTCGATATAACAACAATATGGTAAGATGATAAATGAAAATGTGATATGAATGTCTCGGTGATGATCATGCAAATGATGTTTATGTTTGCTTATATAGTTGTGTTACTTGCTATTTGCATGTGAACTTACTAAGCATTTGTGCTTACTCCCTCCTTTTCATTCCTTGTAGTGTTGACAAGCCAACCTGGAAATCAAAAACGGTTGGAGGCATGCTCACACTATCCATATACCATCTTGGCATAATGGCTTGTATATTTTGAGTATGGCATGTATAGCATTATAATCATTTTGTATATATGGTCTTATGATATGGTTATTGAGTGGTATGGAAATGCTTGGTAATGATTAGCCATTGGAATGGCTAATCATGATCATATTTGGTGTTATGTATGCTAAATTGCTAGCTAATCCATGGGAACCATGAAATGGGTAAAATTTACCATAAAATAGATTCAGACAGCAGTAGTGATGTGAATTTGAAAAATCACTAAAAATATTAGAAATGGAATTAAATAATGAATAAATTATGGAATTGAAGCTTGATGAGTCTATTTTCATATGGATGGAACAAAATAGGTATATGAGTTATATTTTATGAGATGTTTAAATTTTTGTGAAACAGGGCCAGAGCAATTTCTGGATCCCTTGTTCTGATTTTGGGAATTCACCATAAATTTTTCAAAGATAATTAGAAGTCATGATTTATCTGTACAGATTCCTTATTGAGTCTAGTTTTATTAAAAATAAACGGCATAGTCATTAAAACTCTGTACAGGGAGATATCTGATTCGTAATACACAGAGGTCAGAGCAGTCGAACCCTAAAATAGGGGAGAATTTAACTAATAAACTGTACTAATTTGCTTGACCAAAAATTCTATAAAAAAATTAGTAAATAGATATATGAGTCTAGTTTCAGGGAAAATTTACGAAATTGGATTTTGAATTTCGGAACTCGAGATATGAATTTTTAAGCGACTATGACGCAGATTACTAGATTGACTGAAAATTTTAAAAATAAATTGTTTGAGCTGTTTAAAGTAATGAATTAAGTCTGTTAACACCTCGTGTTCGACTCCGGTGACGGTATCAGATACGGGGCGTTACATCAAACCCATGTTAATATTATTAATGAAGCTTTGATTCGTGATTCAACTGGAATATGTTTATGATGTGTATTTGAGTTTAAATTTTGTTACATATTGTTTTGAGACTTGTTGTAATGATGTGGAAGTGTTGGGATATGAAATTGGATGTTTTTAAATAGATTTTTAGCCCTAAGGGTCTATGTTCCAATACTTATACAAAAGTATCCAAACATTGCAAGTTATAGTTAAAAAGCTACTGTTCTTGTGCAAAGTACTCATATATAAGATTTAAGGATCGATACCTTACCCAGGGTGTTGGTACATGGATTTTATGTACCAATACTTAGCCCATAAATTTGGGGCATTGCACTGTTTTGAGTAATTTGAGCCCACAAAAGCTCAAGTTTGAGCTTAGACACTTCCAACCAACTACAAAATGATTCTAAATGATTTTTAGATGATTTCACACAATAGCAACTTCCATTCATATTGGACGTTGAGACATGTGAAGGTAATTACACACATAATTAGTCTCTGAACTTGAAATTACTCAATTTATTTAGTCATTTTTAAAGTCGTTAAGAGGTGATGACATGGCACTCTAAGGGAGTTTAATGTTATCAATTGAATTTTTTTGACTAATTATTTTAAAAATCTAAAAATAAAATAATAGAAAAAATAGAAAAATAGAAAAAGAATATTAAGAAGTTATAAAAATTATATAAAAATGATTACAAGTTTATAAAACTTAAAGAAAATTTAAAATTTCAACAAATATAAATTAGAAATTTATGAAGAAAAAATTATAAAAACTATAGAAATTATATAAAATGCATAAAATTCTAAAAAGAAAAACTAAAATTTGAGATTCCTTTAAAGTTATTTTATGAAACTAGAAAAATGAAAGTGTAAAAAATATTAAAATGCATGTTCCGAATGAACTCGAACACATGCTCATCCAAATTCCTCCTATCAAAATATATATAATTATTAAAAAATATATATTTTATTAAAAATATATATTCGGAAAAAGTAAATGTATCTCTAAGTTTAGATGAATTTGAATATTTATTTGTCTTTGGACATGCATTTTAATAATTTTTTTATTATTTTAAAATTTTTTTATAAATTCTATAACAATTCTATAATCACTCCATAAATTTTTATTATTTTGAATTTGTTAGCTTTTTTTTATATAAAATTTGACTTCAACCCAAAGAGAAAAACCATGTTCACTAAGAGACTTTTTAAAGAGAATATATTAAATAAATTTTTATTCTATTTCTTTTCATAATTGTTTTCAAAGTAATCTATATATAAATATAATTTTTTATACTGTATGCTGATTTAACATGTTTGTCAATTTATATTGAGTTTATATTCAATTTGTCGTATTTTAATTATTGAATTTTTAACTTTATAAATTAAGTATAAAATAAAGGTTTCATTTGAATCAAAATACAAATCACTATCTTAATTTTTGAAATTTATTATCCAAAAACTGCCTCAAAAATATATTAAATACATTGTTGATTTCGATATTTATGTGACATTTGGTATAACATAATCATGCAAAAAAAGAAATATGATCATTAGACAAATAAACAAAATAATCAAATTGATAAAGCATTAATTTTAAGATGAATTTAAATTAAATATCATCGAGTAGAACTTAAAAGAGGACAGAGAAAGTATGATAATATACAGATTGTACATTTTTCATAAAATACTTTCACTTTCTAGACTTGGGTGTTCAATTGGTGCTCCATTTATCACAATTCAAATTCAAATTTTTTATTTTATATTCAAATAAATAATTTTGAATTTATAAATTTAAATATTTTTTATCCAAATTCAATTTTCAGACCAATCATTAAGAAAATAAAATTTTTGGGCTCCTCCTTCCAAGAAATGTCTATGGGCAGCGGATCCTGCCATGACTCTATTTAAAAAAAATTAAGTACAAGTTTAATGTAGTCCAATCAATCTAGCTCATTTGCTTATTCAAAACATAATAAAATAAAAATAAAAATTTATAACTTTATAAGGTGGGTACTTTGCAGCTCACTTTTTTAAATTTATAAATATTTTTAAAAATTGATATCTGTCTCCTTTTTAAAATATTTATTTTTAATATTTTATTATATCTTTATAAGACATTTATCAACCTCTAATTTTATTTATAGAGTTTAAAAACTCTACTTATAGTGTACCACATAATTGTCAATTTCATATAAATTTATGAAATAATATTTAGTACACCGCCAGTAGGAGTTTTAGACTCCACAAGTAAGGTTAATATTTAACAAGTGTCCTAAAGAAATATAGTAAAATGGTTAGTATTTAATACATTGACAAAATATTATTTTTATTCTATAAACAACCGTCAAAAATTGTCAAATGTATTTTTTTAATATATTTTATTATATCCCTATAAAATACTTGTCAATTTTTTAATTTACTTGTGGAGTCTAAAAACTTCACAGACAGTAAAATATTAAAAAAAATTAAAAAAACATTCCTTTTTAAAAAAAATACTCTGCCACTAGTACTAACTTTTAAATTATTATATAATTTACCGTAAGTTTAAATAAACAATTTTAAATTGATTTAATTTAAATTTGCACCAAACTCAACGATTCATAAGATCTGTACCTAAATTCGGCTCAAGCCAACTGAACCAAGCAGATCACCCCATCTAATCCACTATATATTAAAAAAGAAGTGAGATGAGCACATGTAAAAGAATTAAATCACCTTGTCTACTCCAAACTGAATCCAAAATCGAGATATGGCTTTGTCATAAGGATCAATCGGCAGTAGAGGATTGTTGGGCCAAGTTTCTTCAATGTATTCCAGGATGACGAGGGACTGGGCATTAGGCTTGCCGCCGTGAACAAGAACTGGGATTTTTTTGTAAACAGGATTGTACTTCAATAACAGTTCACTCTTGTTAGAAAGGTCTTCCTCTATGTATTCATAATTTACTCCTTTGATTTTCAGAGCCCGAATCACTCTATGACTAAAAGGACTTGACCAGAAGCCGTGGAGCTTCACTTCTGCCATTGCCTTGTTTTGTTGAGCTCAAGAATGACGATGCTATCGACAGGCCAAAATTAATATAAATGGACTTCATGCTTGGAGAATAAGTTTCAATCTATGAATTCATTAAATATTTAATTTTTATATTGTACAAGTGAATATAGCTGTTGATATAAAATTTCCAATACTTAATGACGGTGAAAGTGACCCTCATATTTTTCAAAATCATGGTTTCGTGTTCCACTTTATTTATTTATGGTGTTTGACTTTTTCATTTCAGAGATCTAGAGAAAGAATTTGATTTTATTAAGATTTTTAAAATTTTTTATTAAGATTTTTAAAATTTAAAAAATTTTAAAATTCGGTGAGTAATTTTAAAATGTATTTTGTTAAATCAATTTCTCTTTTTCAAATTCCACATGGGGTTTCAAAATTTTGTTATAGTTTTATTTCATTTATTACACATCGTTCCACTATAAAGTAAATATTAAAACTTTAAAAATAATTTTTACTCTTATATATGTTTTTAAATTTTTTTATTTTATTAAAATATTTATAAAATTTTATAAATATATACATATTGACTTATTTTTATATTATCTTTTTAATATAATTATTTTTCTTTTATAATTTTTCTTTAATGCATAGAAACCAAATAACCTTAATTTTTTAAAAATTATTATTTATCCAAAAAATAATTATAATTGTCGAGACCATTTTTAAATCGCGTTTTGGAAAATGGGAATCGACTTTAAGAAAAACGAAAACGGGAGTCGCCACCAATCTTTTTAGGTGTGATTGGTTCACCTTATAAAATTTTTTGTTTTAAAACATTAATTTTGGTCTACGAAAGTCGAGAAAACGGATTCGGGAGTCGGTTACGTACGAAGAAGGGTTAGCACCCTCGTAACGCCCAAAAATTGGTACCTAATCGACTATCAAGTGTCTTTAATGTCAGAAATTTGAAAGTTTTAAAATGTAATCCTCCTTAGAATATTTTAATTTTGAAAATTAGGGTTCACTTGTATCAAATGAATCACAATATTACATCCAATAAGTTAGGAAGCAATATTTTTAAGACATTCGAAGCTAAGCTAGCCCCTTTTGAAAATCCCTATCACAAAACGACAAAACGCCATATCCAGTAATTTAGGACACAACGTTTTGAAATTCCAAGACAGTTGTTCGTATTTTGAAAACCTTAAAAACTTAGAAGGGTGTTTGACTATTCGAACGCAACGAGAAATGTCGCAACCCAAAAAGTTAGGGTACTACATTTCTCGAAGTTTCCAAATATCAAGCATTGCCTTTTTATTTTTGAAAACATTTGAATCTCGCTTTTAATTAATGCATGAAGAACCATATATACATTATAACATATAATATAGCATATTATAATAATAGGTAGCTAAAACATGCATTTAAATAATATGATAGCAATAATATAAAGGTCATATACTAGATACATACACAAATATAGCAAATCTTAGTTACATAACAACATACATTTTAAGATATTCATATCATATATTGAAGATGAATAGGCAAAATATACGAACATACAAAATAATAATTAATTTAAAAAACGATGCATGATATACAATTTAGACATATAAATATATATACAAAACAAATGTGATAATAAAGAAAAATGATAATAATATAGTAACATATATATCCAACAAACAGCACTTAATAATATTAAGAAATTAGCATTTAATATATAAATGATATAAAATATAACAATATATAAAATATTTAATATGTATTAAAAATATAAAATAAAGTGAGTAATTATTTTAAGAAATATACATAATATGTAAATTAAAGAGCAATATTTAATGATAAATTTCAAAATACATCATGTTTAATAATAATATAAATAGTATATGTAACAAAAGGTAAATTTTTATGGCATGTAATATAAAAGTATACAAGTTAAAAATATTAAATAATAATTTGTCAATTTTTTTAAAAATTATATAATAAGTAATTTAAAATAAATAATGATATATATAAATATGAAATGATATATAAAAATAATATTTATATAAAAGTAATATATATAAATTTTTAAAAGAAATAAAAGGACTACAATTAAATTTAAATAAAAAAATCAGAGGTTAATTTGCAAAAAAATAAAAATTCTGGGCTTGATTGAAATACGCGTTAAATACAGAGGACTCACTGGGCAATTTAGCCCTAATCCCAAAACGACACCGTTTTCTGAATACCGTTTTAAAAATCACTGTAAGAACTAAATTGAAACAAAAATATAACATTAGAGCTAAATTAAAAAATAAGTAAAATGGAATTATAAATATTAAAATTGCAAAAGGACTAATTGGGGAATTAACCCACTTTACGAAAACACACGGATATTTCCCGAGTAATCGGGTCAACGCGCGGATCCTCAAGCCCTAAAACGAGGTCGTTTTTAGGCTTATTGACTTAAGCCAAAACGGCACCCTTTCTTTTAGGCTATATAAGCCAAATTCTGAGTTTCAAAATCATTTTTACACCCGGTTTTAAAAAAAATGAGAAATTCTCTCTGAAATGAGAGGGGAGAGAGAGGTCCGGGCTCCAGTCTCTGTCGAGCCGAGCACCGATCGTCGGCCTCACGCGCCCACGTGCCATTGCCGATTCTGCCTCATATGGCGATCAGAAACCCAAAAGTCTTGTTTTTCGACGCGATTTCAACGGTAAGCTTGTCTTTTATTTATTTCAATGGTATTTGCATGTATTTAGGGAAGAAAAAAAAATGAAAACGAAAAGGTATATCACCTTTTAAGAGACTGCTTTGAACTTCTTTCTTGTGAATATATGTATGTATTTTTATTCTCTTGAAAAAAAATCCACCCCCCGATTGTACAATGAAATGATTCAACTTTTATAGCCTCTATTTACAAGTTTAGTTTATCCCTTTTCGATTTCTTGCCTTGATTGCTGTTGTTTTCTTTCCTCTTTTGCAGGTACCAGCGAGGAAATCAGTGATGGATGGGCTCTTTTGACAGAACCGGCATTGATTTGCCTTCAACTACGGCCAGATTTGAGGCCTGGAATCACAACGTCGATAGTGGACAACTGAAATGATGCGACTGGAATGATAAGCTGAAAGGTCGCTGGAGAGGCGTTGATGGGGCACGATCGGTGGCTGAGGAGTCGTTGATACGGTGCATTGAATGTGGCCTCGATTCGGGAGCTGGACAGATGCTCTCCGAACCTTCCAGAATCTGTTGCGGCGCTAGGAGGGAAAGGCAGAAACCCTAGGGTTTCCTGCCTTGATGTAAAAGTTTGGGCCAATTGGGCTGATTAAGTTTTGGGTTTAGGCTGTAACGGGTATAGGGTAGTTTAGGCTATTGAGTTGTAACTGGTATGTTTGGTTTTGGCTAAATGGGTCAATTAATTTGGGCTTTTGTACATGGACTGTAATAAATAAATAAACATTTATTTATTTATTTATTATTCTTAGTTTTAAGGCCCGGGCAGATTTGGGCTATTACAATAATTACTAACATTTTGAATGGATGAAATTTAAAATACTAACATTTTAAAAATCTTCAATTTTTCAATTTTTTCATCCAAACACACTGACAATTTATTTTGCATAGAAACTAAAAAAAAAGCGCTAAATATAGGTATTTTCTAAAATGTATTCTAGTTTTATTTTTTAATAAAAATGATTGGAAAACACATTTGGTATATAAAAATAAAAAAATGTTTTCAATAAGAAAAAATACCTATTTTCCTATAATAAAAAAATAAAATCTAAATAATATTTAAGAAATTCAACTTTACAACATTTTCATAAAATCATTGGAACAAGTAAAAATCAATTTTACAAGTTTCAAAACTATTTAAAAGACATTTAGCAACCAAATGTGAGATATTAGAGGTGCTCGAGGCCAAGCACGGGACTTGGAGGGCTTAAAAAGCCCAAAATAGTGGACTAAAAATAGTGTGGTACATAATGTTGTGACATTGTATAATGTCACGACGTCACTCTTTGCATGTCAAATGTCACAACACTGCAAGGGACATTGTCGCGACATGTACGCTCAATGTCGCGACATTGCTATTTGTATGTTCAATGTTGGGACATTATAAAGGATGATGTCGCAATGTTATAATAGAGCAACCCAAGAACACTTCAAATTAACTCCAAACATCACCAAAACATACAAATAAGTTTCAATTCATTTTCGACTATATCCAACCACATTTGAGCTCAAAATTATCTTAAAACATGACCAAATCATTATCACACACAAGGGTGTGGGTTACTTTGATAAGGTTAAAAGCATTAGGCATAATGCCAAAAATAGCCTATAATGTTTGGTTGTTTGGTTACTTTGGCCATTTATGTTTTTTTTTAGATTACTTTGGCCCTTAATGTTTTTTTGGACAAATTGATCTATTTTTAATGGACATGATGACATGACCATTAGTTGACTAATGGTCAATATTAACTGATGACATGGTAGCCCAAGTGTATTTAAATGCTAACATGGCACTATTTTGTCTTATTTGCCACGTTAGCAAATGATTTTAAAATTATTAAAATTATTTTTTTTGAATTATAAATTTATTAAAATAGATTCTTCCTAATTCTCTCTTTTCTTAATCGGCAAGTTTCTCTTTTTAAATCCTTTTATTTTTGAATCTATCGCATATCATCTGCAAATCGGTTTCTGTACAATTTGTTTGTTGAGTTTTTCTTTTTCCAGTTTTTTTCCCTGATTTAGATGGAAGGTTCTTTTGTTGCGTTTGAAGAGTTCTTAAAAATTTTAGGGTTTTCCTAAATATAACTTTCTCGACACCATGTATGCGTATAAATTTCTTTCGTAGAGACTATTTATCATGTTTGTGTGTTTCCTCTCTTGAGGTTGAGCTATTATTTCTAAATGTCACCATAAATTGATTAGGGTTGTCGAATTTGGGGATTTTGGGTTGTTGAATATGGGGATTTTGGGTTTTGGGTGGTTTAATTTGGGTATTTTGGGTAAGGGTTTTGATTTTGGGGATTTTTGTTTAAGGTTTTTGATTTTTGAGATTTTGGGGATTGCTCACACCACCCTTCTCATCACCTTTAGAGCCAACAAATCCACATCCAGGCTCATGCAAAAAGTCACTAAAACCCATCATTTGAAACCTTGGGTCGCTTCTACCATGGCGGATTGCATCGAATTGATTGACGAGCTCCAAAAATCTATAGGTGAAATTGTTTGTACCAGACACTCCAACTTTGTGCTTAATATGAGTGATCTTCAAACCTGGGTTATTGCTGCTCTGACGGATGAAGATACTTGCATTGATGGATTCTTAAGCAGGGCTATAAATGGGTATGTGAAGATGATGGTGAGGAAATGAATTGTTAAGATCACACATTTGAAGAGCAATGCTTTGGCTATCATCAATAACTATGCTTCAACTCAGATCCTTCATTAATTTTCTCGAGAAATGGCAAGGAAAGCATTGTGTTTAATGGATTTATGTTCAATCTAGGATTTGTATGGTTTTCGAACAGGGATAAGTTTTTAAGATATTGCAGATTGTGTTCTCAATTCTATGTTTATGGTTCTTGATTTTTGTAATTGTATCAATTTGAATATGAAATTTTTGTAAATGTGTCTGTGTATGTTTAGGGTTTTTTTAAAATAATTTTAATGATTTTAAAATCATTTTCATAATTTTAAATTATTTTAAAATAATTTTAATAATTTCAAATTCATTTGCTGACGTGGCATTTAAGAAAAAATAGTGCTACGTCAGCATTTAAATACACTTGGACCGCCATGTCAGTGGTTAATGTTGATCATTAGTCAACTAATGACCACATTATATGTTCGTTAAAAATAGACCAATTTGATAAAAAAGTTAGGGGCCAAAGTGATCCAAAAAAACATAAAGGGCTAAAGTGACCAAACAACCAAACGTTAGGGACTATTTTTGGCATTATGCCAAAGCATTATTATACTTTATAAAACTTGAAAATTTAGTATACAATACACTTAGTTTAAGTACATGTCATTTCAAACTCTTCTAACCAAACTATATTCTCTATTCTCTTCAAATCTTGCACGAGAATGTGATCCTTCATTGATGTGGTCCTAAGCTTCTTGGAAAAGGGTTTTCACCTACACATTTAAACCACTAACGCGTTAAGCTTGAAGAACTTAGTAAAGGCCAGTTTAGGAATGCTTCTAAAAAGTGCTTTTGGGACAAAAAAAAAATTCCTAAACAAGCTATTTTTTGAGAGAAAAAGTACTTCTCCCAAGTAAAAAATTAGCCCAAAAGCACTTTTTTCAGAAGCTCAAAATTTTAGATTCTCCCTAAAAGTGCTTTAAGTACACTAGGATATCCTACTTTTTTATCTCACACACTTAGTGTTGAGTCTTATATCAATTAATATCTTCACTTCGTATAAGTCTCTCATTAATAATAGCATGGTTCTTTTCACTTATTGGTTTATTCATTAAGACTCAATGGTGCATTTGTTTACTTAACCACTTTACACTCTTAAGGTAATTACCATTTAATAACTCATTTTGTCACGTATTAATAATTCTACTAGAATAAATAAATCATTAGTCCCTTTAGTCAGAGTAGACATTTTATTCACCAATGTTTACAAATTTTTCTTATTAAACTTTTAAACTTTTCATTCAACTTCACTTGGTAATCATAGAGCACTTCAGTGTTAAGTTTTTATTTCACTAATATTAGTAACATCACTTTCACACTTAAGTCCAATCTTAGTCAATTTTAGAGTTCATCACCTTTTTTTTAATCATGCCACTTTATTCATGTTCATTTGACGTATATATAGCAATTTATAAGCCTTATCATCATCATCATCATTATTATTATCACTTAATGCTTAGTAAATGCTAGAAAATAAGACTCGAATACTTGGGGTTCCAACTGAACACCATACACTTATTGCACTAAAAGCACAATTCAACCATCACATCAAACACTAGGCCCCTCACTATGCACATAACACTTATGCCTTAAGGCAAAAATCATTGTATTCAAACAAAACGTTGTCTTCTAACATAATGTGAGCGTACTAATTGTAACAGCCCATTTTTAGTAAACTTGGAACAGTGGTTTCGGGACCATAAATTTGAGGTCAAAATATTTATTTTATTATTATTTTAATGTCTATAGCATGTTATTAGTATCATATAAATATTTCACCAAGAAATTTTATTGTTTGTATGCTCAATTCGATAAAAAGGACTTAATTAAAAAAGGTGCAAAATTAGAGTTCTATAGGGTAAAGGCACTAAATAGCTAAAGAAATTAAATGTATGAGTACCTGAATGGTAAATAGACCATTTTTTATTTGAGTGGACAAAGATGGACATTAAATAGGTTAATTTTTAAGTTAAAAATAAAGGTTAAATTTGTAATTCATTAATTAAGTATAGTAAGATATCATCTTTACCTTTTGTTCATCATCTACCAAAAATAGAGCTACGAAACTCCATTAAAGGAGCTTAAACATTCGGCTATTCAAGTCCTTTGCATGGTATGATTTTTAATCTTGTTTTTAATGATTTTTATGTTTTTGGAGTCGTTGTAGCTTAATCTAGCTAGCCGAGGGACTAATTTGCAAAACTATTGAGTTGTTTGAATTTTTCCATTTATGAATGTATATGTGTTTTGATGTTTGATGATAGAAAATGAATGGTTGTCGTTAAGTAAATAACTTTTGTAAAGTGATTTTTTTTTATAATGTCCATTAGGGGGTTAAATTGAGAAAAATGAAAATTATGTGGTAAATGTGTGAAATAATGAAAATTATGGGCTGCTATGAGTCTTTATAGAATTCAGCTAGTTTAATATGTGGATGTAATTGCATGAATTTCGATTTACGGGCTTAAGGACTAAATTATAAATAAGTTAAAATATTGAGGGTAAAAGTGTAAATTTGCACAAATATGTATTTTGGGTTGAATTGAATAGAATGAATACTAAATGGATTGAATTTGATTATTTAGATCAAGTTAAGCCTCGTACGGATCTAGATCAAGTGAAAGATAAAGCATCAGACTAGTCGATCTTATTTCGTCGTTCTTGTGATCAAGGTAAGTTTGTGTGTTTAATAAGCATTCAATTATACGTGTTTGAATGCTTAAATTGATATAATTGTGATGATATGACACCACGAAAATTCTGAATGAGTATCGACAATGTATGGATCCCAGTTGAACCTTAGGAATAGATAGGATACAAATGACATGTCATTAGGGGTTACCGTGTTTTGGGTGCTGATCTTGTACATTTTACCAGTGGCTAATTTTTTTGGCATGTATTGCGGTTACTCGTCAGATTGTGTGAGCAGTACTGTGTAGTTACGTCTGGACCGTCAGCTTCTGTGAGCAAACCCGGTCATAACTCAAGAGTGAGCACTTATGTAAGATATAAGATTGAGATGGTTTTGACCATGCAGTGGCACTTAGTGTGAGAGATTCCCGAGTATCTAATATTATTCAAAACGGTTCAATGGGTATATTGATGATATGAAAGAGTAAGAGATTTATATGTACCAGTATAGGTATGTTCATGAATTGTATAAGCATTAAATCTATGATATTTGTGAATTCATGTCTAACCTTTTGATTGAATATGTGTTAGGCTTTTCGATTCAAATTGAGTTGTATTATGCTATGTTTATTTACTTAAATTATGAATGAATGGTAAGATACACTTATTAGCCATACGAGCTTACTAAGCTTAATAGCTTACTCTGTTTACTTTTTCGTGTTTTATAGTGATTTTGAAGCTTGCTCAGATTGGAAGTTGTCGGAGATCTCATCACACTATCTAGTACTTGTTTTGGTACTTTTGGATTTTGTGTATTTTGGTTATATAGCATGTATAGGTCTTTTGGCTATGTAGCTTTTATGTCTTGATGAATTTTGACCATTTGAATTGGATTGTAAGTAGACATATATTTTGAAATGTATATATATGTATATATGGTCTTGTGAATTGTGATGTTTATGAGCATTATAGTTGTTGGAATTGGTATTGCATGATTTGGACTTGGTTGAGATTGGTTTGAATGCTTATTGATGATATGGTCATATGCTATTTGTTGTGTTTAGGTTAATGCAAATTTGGGTAAGAAAAATGGCTTGGAAGATAGCCTATTTTCGTCCACATGGGCGTGTGTCTCAGCCGTGTGTGACACACAGCCAGGTGACACGGCCGTGTGTCCCCTGATATTTATTTAGAAACCAAGTCAGTAGCTTCACACGGCCTAGCACACAGTTGTATGAGGCTATTTCGAAGGGTACACGGCCTGACACACGGGCGTCTGGTCTAGCCGTGTGACCCAAGTCAGAGAGTTACACGGGGTTAGAAACGGGTTGGGACACAGCCATGTGATCCCATTTCGAATGTCCACACGGCCTATGACACGGGCATGTCTCTTGTCCGTGTGAGACACATGGCTTGGTCACACGGGTGTGTGTCCCCTGTACTTTGAAAATTTTCTATGGATTTCTAAAAAAAAATTATTAAGTATTCAATTTAGTCCCGAACCACTTTTAATGTCTATTTGGAGCCTCGAGGGCTTGTATTAGGGACTATATGAATGTATTTGAATGGTTTGTAATTGGTATGAGAATTGTATTCAAATTGTATGATTGTTAAAGAAATAAGCCCGATAATACTTCGTAACCCTATTTCGGTGATGGATACGGGTTAGGGGTGTTACATTAATCCCTATTGACATGCGAATTGTACCTTTACTATTTCACTATGTTTATAAGGGCAATTCATTTTTTTTTAAAATCTATTAAGCATTAGCAAATTCAAATAACACATTGCTTTTACATGGTAAATTATTATACACAATTACGTTAACAAATATTCACCTATTCTATTTTTATAAAAATCACTTATTGATACTCATTTATTAAACTCACTTAGTAAGGGGCTCATGAAGCCATTCTTTGTCACTTTTTCCACTTTCACTAGTTTACATTTCACTTAGGTGATTTATACCACCAATGTAACAACCATTTTCAATGATACAGAAACGATGGTTTCAAAACTCGTTATTGGATGATCGAGTTTGTTAATATTATTATTTAGTATTAACGAGTCTATATTAGAGTTAAATTGAGTTTTGGTGCAGTAATTTTTTATGATTGAATGATTAATTAGGGTATAATGATTAAATTGTAAAAACTTTAAAATGTAATTGCTATTTACTTTTTGTTGATAAAAGGCTTAAATAATGAAGCTATAGGGATTTAATTGGAAGTTTAGCCAAAAATTATTATAGTGGACGGTTAATAGCTTAATAAGCTTATAAAATATTAATTTATGTAAAAAACTTATATTATTAAAGTAATAAAAGATGATAAAACATGGAAGGAAAGAGAAAAACACATTCTCATCTTTCCCACTCATAAAATCACCATTTTTTCATAAGGAAGAATCAAATTTTGGGCTTAAGCTTTAAGACTTTGATTTGGCAAGTTATTCAAGTCCTTTTCTTGTAATTTTATGTTTTTGGAATCCCGAGAGCTTGATTTAGCTAGCCTAGTGACTAATTTGTGAAACTATTAAAGTTTATTAAAGTTACCATTGATGTATACTTGAACATTTTGTTGATTAATAGTTACATGTAAACTTATTTGTTATGTAACACCCCAAACCCGGCCTAGACGCTACGGCCGAATCTGCAATGTCCATTGAAGTGTGTTTTGCAAAGCAACATTTTGTTAGAAAAGTCCGTGCTATAATAAAAATCTTGTAGTGATTTTTTGCTAAACTTTAGGGAATCTTGTTCGTTATTAAAACTCAAGTAGGTTTAGCAAAAAGTTTAATTATCTTAGATTGTTATTACACTTTAAAAATAATGTTTGTTGCGAAAGCTTTAAAAATACATTGCAATGGCGTGGTGTTTTGAAAACATTTATTCTTATGAAAACCATGACCTACTTCTAACATATAAGATCCAAGATATATAAAACCCAAATCAAGAAAAAAATAAAACTTTAAAAGGCCTTATTACATAACAAATACCCAAATTAAATAGTTTAAAGATTACAAGTTTAAAACAGAAGCAGAAGCAGTTGTGTGGCCTCCATCGAGTCCCTTGCAGCACCGATCCGCCTAAGGATTACATGATCAGATAAGCAGAAGGGTGAGTTTATGAAACTCAGTGTGTAATCCTTTAATAAACAAACAGTCAAACATGTATTAAACAAATCCAGTCTGGGCCTAAGCCCATTTCAGTATTAGTCCAGTCTTAGTTAGGGCCTTAGCCCATTCAGTAACAGTAATAGAAATGCAAACAGAAATCCTACCCATCCATCCTCTACACTCCACTCCGTCCAGCCCTACACTCCATGTGGGGATAAAATCAACCCACCTATCCCTACATTCCAAAATATAAAACACTGGTTGCAGCACTAAACAGTATTTGCAGCAAAGCTGCCAGTACAGTACACTTCCTCCAAATATATCAAACCCACCCCATGCAACATGTCATGTCATAATATCATACGTGTATGCAAAATGTCATGCTCGAATACAATCAAATATATCATAGTGGTATATCAGTCATTTTATCTCTTAGGGGTATAACAATCATTTCGTCAGTATAGGGTCTAAGTGTACTTATTGACCCAACAGTAGGTCCACAGTCATCTCGGGCGACCCGTGCAACCTTAACAGTCAAACAGTAAAAATGGGCCCAAAGCCCATAACACTGCCCATATGGGCCCATACGCCCGTGTGGCCAAATAAGCCCTAAAATAACCTGAGCTGTGTGAACTACACAGCCTGGCCCAATAACCACCACACGTCCGTATGGTTTACCTGTGTAGGGCCCACGAGCCTGTGGGACCCACATGGCCCATTTCGATCCAACATGGCCTAGAGCGACCTAAGCCCATGAAATTGCTCATGGTGGCTTCTACCATCAAATGCCCATGTTTATGCGTTTGAATCACCACACGAGCGAGCGTATGCTCGTGTAGCGTCAATAGACATATTTTTCAGCTTTTAGCGATTAACAGTTATTGCAGTGTGTTTACACACCTGTTTGCGAAAACGTTCGTCTAGCTTAAGAGTTCCCTAAACTGTGATTGCAAGAGTGTTGTTAGCCCTATTTGAACCGTTGACGAAGGCTGATTTACCCTTCTAATCGAATAGCTGCATTGACAGCGAAACCTATTAACGATGATCACATAAACACATGACTTGAAAATATATAATGGCTTATTAAAAACACAAAACCAAGGATAGGGCAAAATAGGGCAATCGGCCAACACTTTCCTATACAAGTCATGCTCTAGTTGAACACAATAATCGCAAACAGAGTTACCTTGATTGAGTGGAGAGGGAAAGGTTTCGACTGCCTCAGTATATACTTGCAAACTCATTCACTTCTAGAGTAGTCCTAGAAATCGAAAGAAACACCACACCTAAGAGAAGGAAGATTAGAATCGGCAAGAAGGGAAAGGAGTATTCAACTTTAAACAATGCGAAAGTACTTACCGATTTGTCAGAGAACAAAAACCAAACTAAAACTAAAGGGATAGAGTATTCAGCCTAGCTACCAAATAGGAAGAGACAGTAAGAAGAATAGTTTGAAGGAAGAAAAGAGAGGAGAAGCAAGGGGTATTCAGTCACAATAGCAAGGTGGGTAGAAATGATAACCACGAGAGACGAAAGAGGGGGAAATGATATGTTCAGCCAAAGGAGAATTGATTGGGGAAAAAGAGATGAAAATGAGTCAAAGAGCACTTGCCCAAAATCGAAACAAAAGCAATAACGTAGTCAACCTAGGCAACAAAGTGGAAAGAGGAGAAGGAAGAATTGAAACACACTAGAATCGAAAGATGCACGAAAATAACAACAACAATATTCGACTTCAGGAGCAAAAAGTGAAAAGAACCACAATTGCAAAAACCCAAAATGAAATGACTAATTACCAACTCATAGCCGAATTCCTGAGTGATTAAAGCCCTATTCGGCTACAACTCCCCCACTTTCAAATTCGACAAAATCCTTCTAATATCACTCCACCATTACCTTCTCAACCACCGAATTCAAACTCTTCTCAACTAGCAGTATTTTAGTTAACTTCTACTTCTCTCACGGTAAGAGAAGCAAAATAAAACACTCCTTGAGCACAAAGGGACTCGAACTCAAGACCGTTAGTAGCAATAACACGCCACTATCCCCTGGACCAGCAGGCTTTTTATGTCATGTTTTAACCATAATTATTTAAGAAGCCTATTGACTAGAGACAGAGTTTATTCAAGTGAAAACAAAATTTTTGTACAAGTCAAAACTTGAACTCAGGACTTCTCCAACATTTCTCAGGACACTTAACCACTGAAGTAAGCATACATTTATGCAACATAACATACAAAAATAAACACTTAGATTTTGGGGCATTACATGTTAGTTGGATTAATTTGTAAAGTGAGATTTTGATAGTTTTGTCATTTGGGACTAAAATGTAAAATTTGAAAACAGTGGGTGAAAATTATATGTTATATGTTGTTATTAAGTTAGATTAGGATGAACTTGAGATCAATTTTGAAATCAAAGCTCAAATTTGAAAGTTATGGTATTTTTGATTTTAGGGACTAAATTAAAAAAAAAGAAAAACTTGAAGAATTATTGCATAGATGAAATTGAGCTATTTTATAACTTCAATATGTTTTTAGTTGATATTTGGAATAAATAATTGAATTAAATTATGGTTTAGATCAAGAATTACCATAATCAATGGATTTACACAGAAAAAGGAAAGCTGCTAACTACTCCCTGACATCTAAACTGTTACTATTTTTTCAAGTAAGTTCATACGTATAAATAGGTTTTATTTTCTATTGAATTATGTTTTAATATGTATACTTGTGTTTTGGAAAGTTTGGATTGGTTATGAAATAGTATACAATTTAGTGGTAGGTCTAATTGAAATGAATTTTTATGAAATGTAAATGTCGAGGTTAAATCTTGATGAACTTAGTAAAATTCTTGTAGATGAGATTATGGGTTAATGCCCGATGTTTTTGAGCTCTAGAATTTTTTGTGGACTCGAAGATACATGTGACACAAGTTTAGCCTAGACGGGTAACCTTACACGTATATTAACCCTAACGGATAACTGATCGTCTCCAGACTTACTAACATCCAAAGTGTGAATACTACAACAAAAGATAAATATAAATGAGAAGGTATCCGCAAATATACTGGTTAGGTTGTAATATAGTTATAACGGACTAGATGAGCATTCTGAGGATCGTACCGAAAGGAGGCTAGTACTAGATCAATCTTAACCTAAACACAAATTAGGTTATAATACAAAAATATAAATAATCAGGATTTTTAAGGTTTTTTTTTATAATAATAGTAATACAAATAAATACGTATCGAGAAGTTAAAAAGTGAAATTGATAAAATCTGATAATGGGTGATTAGCTTGCTTCGGTAATCTTCATCAACTGTCGCTTCGAGTTCCTCGTCAATCAACTAGTCAATATCCCAGTAGGATCGTTCGATACGTCCACTAGAATATCGAGTCAGAAAGGACTACTTATCTTCCAACCTCATAGTCCAGACTGGTTTGGAGTTAAGGTGTCTAGGGATAGACCATACCAATTTTTGCTTAATTCCCACCTTGATAACTTCCTAGTGTCGTCAAGCCTATGGTTTAGGTTCTTCCCTTTCCAAATAACCAATCCATTGAGTAACCCTACAAAATAGTTAATAGATCATACCTCTACTGGCTAATCCTCCATAGAACGATTAGTTCCTCATGGTTTTCATAAACAATATAAAATCAATATAAAGCATAAACATGATAATTAAAACGAAAGAATAAAGTTTAAGAAAAAGCCTAACTTGTATTATGAAGAAGAATGAATCCACAAAGTTTAATCGCATCCACAAAGCAGGTCTCCCAAATTAACACAAAGAACAACATTGAAATAAATCTAAAACCTATGAAAAGAGAAATACTAAACTAAAACTAAAAAGAAAGATTCTAAGCTAAGTAACCAGTATCCATAACATGTGCCAAATGAGCCTATTTATAGATTCGAGGTAGTTGTCATCCTTAACCCTAGGTTAGCTGATGTTCTCGAGCTTTAAGTTGGATTGTACAGACCAAAATTCCCCTAGCTCATATTAATTCCTGTCCAGAGTTGATGTCGTGACACATCAGGAACTATGTCGCGATATAGAAGTCAATATACTCTTCTTTAGAATGTCTACAAGGGTTTATTGCGACACCCTTAGGCTGTGTCACGGCATCAAAGGTAGTCTCTAAATTTCTCCATTCTGGTCCCTATGTTACGACATTGAACCCTCTGTGTTGTGACATAGTGATCAATATCGGTTTAGCACGCCTTCTAATGGTCTCCTACACACTCACAAAGTTCATTAGCTCATCTTTAGGCCTCATTTGGCTCTAAGGTTAATAAAAGACTTGATTTGCATATTTTATTTAATTTAATAAACTTACTAAAACATAATTAAAACCTAATGATAATGCTTATTTTAAAGCTCCTAAAGTATGAAAATTAGTTCAATCTGCTACACAAAATTATGACAGATCAATAAGCTGACACTATTGTTTATGATTAGCTGGGATGAGTATTTGATATTATTTTCACCTTTGTATCGAGTTCTTTTATGATGTTCCATCAGGTAAAAATAAAAGATGAAAAATATGGAACTATGATAATGATGGTGGTAAAAGATGATCATGATATGGAATTGAGATGCAAAATGACTTATGCTTGAGATATGGCTACTTGAAAATATGTATGTGGTTATGAACTAAATCTCATTTGGTTGATGTTGTTTTGTATGCCATGATAGGTGAAATTGTTGCATATTGAATTGTATTTGTTAAATAGATAAGGAAATCTATTTGTTTATATTGTATGAGCTTACTAAGTATTTATAATACTTTCCCATGTTACTCCTTTCTCTGTAGATTTTGGATGTCTAGAACGTGTTGATCGAATCAACGAGAAGCACAATCTACTGTCTCTGATTCGATATATTTTTTAATGTTCTATCTTGGTTGTTCTGAAGAAGGGAGGATTAATTGTAGTTGGGAACAATGACAATGAGTTAATTCCTACTTGGATCCATGTGTAAGGAACGAATCGGGATGATAAAAAGGTTTCAAAATTACCGAAACTTCAAGCTGAGTAGACAACGACGCCTAGGCAACAGGAATGCTGAACCACTATCGAACCAAGCCGCAACCTCTTCCGATGTCAGCCTCTACATAGTCCACCCGATTGACAATGAACGGTAGAAATCCCAAAAAACTATTTTCAGAGAGTATTTTGCTAAACGGCTGCTAGACCACTTTGCATATTTTCGGGCTAGTTTTTATATATCCTTTTAGGTTTTTACCTTGCTATATATAACTCCTCTTAATTGGTATATATTTATAACGAATTTTAATTCATTAAAATTAATCTGACCATAATAATTATCATTCAAATAAATATAATAACGTTTAATCGAAAAATTATAATTACATTAATTATAATAAAGATTTCGGTAAACTATATTTATTTAAACTTATATACGAACTAAATTCATATATCAATAAAATTATGTTTTGATTATGTGTACAACATCCTTGTACATATAGTATGTTCAACAATTTGATTGCCCAATTAAATTAATTCTATAATTAATTTAATTTATGGGACAACCAAGCAATATACCAACTATGTTTTACCTCGTTCATTTCAACCATAGGGTGTGGCCTTATAGGTTCTTGTAACGTTAGCAGTAATATTAGAATGATTCTAATGTTACAAACAATGAGTGGCATCTAGCAATGCATCAATGCTACCTAAGTTACAAGAAGTCATGATTCGACATAACCTTTTGTAATTAACATTTCATGCATTAATCCTTAAGTCCTCTATCTTTGGAATGGACACAAGTCATGGAATAGTCACACTTGCATAGTTCATCCCATGTTTCTTGATACCTTGAGTAGACTATGATACACAAATAAGTATGACATCTCATATCAACTTATTAGAGCATGGCCATGCATTTCTAGCCTCACTCAATCAAGAAGCCTGAGATATTACTCCCATTATATAGGAGGGACTTATCCTATATTGATCAACTATATCCCTCAACATAGATTGTGGTATATCCAACATCAGTCTTTATAGAACAACCAGTTACGGTGTTTGTTTAACTGTATCAAAATATACAACTCATGATGTTGGGATAAAGATGATCTCAAGCATGAGGATCATATACCTATTAATCACTATGAGTAATGTTGTGACAATTACATAATAATCCAAGAAACATACTCATAGCAGGTCAGTCCAATATGTTGTTCTCTAATACACATATTCATGCATTGATTTTGACACTCCATATCAATGACAACTATTTATCATCAATCAACTACATGTTAGTCTTAATGCATTATTATTGTCCTAGCCAACAACAATACTTGACTAAGGATCTTTTAAGAATAATCATATTATTCTCAGGACATTATTATAAAATAGTTTATTTATACACACAGAAAAGAAACTGGAATAATAATGGCAACGCCTTATATTAATAAACATGATAAACCAAGTATGTTATTACAACCATCTTGTGTTTGATCTTTGGGCATACTCTTACAGATCAATCAAGACCATGTAAGCATCTAACCCCATGGTATGTAGATTATGTTAATTACATTGCAAGGGGGTCTTCCCAGTACATGTATCTTGGCAACGAAAAAATGGGATAGCTCGTGAATAAAAAAATTACATTTGAAAGGAAACATATGTGTTTCGACAATGTGTAGATCAATTACTTCAGCGATGTGTAGTAGAGGAAGAGATACAAGATAATTTACAAAGTTGTCACACATCTCCTTGTGGAGGGCATTTTGATGGAAAAGGGACTACTAAAAAAATACTACAATTAGGGTTTTATTTGCCAATAATGAATAGAAACACTTTTAAATTTTTCCAAGGACGTGATAAGTGTAAGAGAATTGGGAATATATCTAAAAGCGAGGAAATGTTGCAAACAGGCATAATCAAGGTCAAAGTGTTTGATGTTTGGGGAATTGATTTCATGGGACCTTTTTCGATTTATTTTGGGAATTAGTATATTCTCTTGGCTATAAATTATGTCTCAAAATGGGTCGAAGCTGTCATACTACCTACTAATGATACAAAATCTATAGTAAGATTCCTCAAGAAACACATATTTGCCAAGTTTGGTACACCACGAGCACTGGTTAGTGATGAAGGATCTCTTTTTTGTAGCAAGTAGTTTGAAGCAACATTGGCTAAGTATAACATATGACATAGGATGATAACAACATATCATCCACAAGCTAATGGGCAAGTAGAAGTATTTAATCGGGAAATAAAGTAGATTTTAGAGAAAACAGTAAACCCAAGCTGAAATGATTGGGCAACCAAGCTAGATGATGCATTGTGGGCTTACAGAACAACATATAAGACTCTATTAGGCATGTCCCCATATAAGCTAGTTTATGGTAAGAAATCTCACTTACCAATTGAATTGGAGAGGAAGGCAGATTGGGTAATCAAAGAGTTAAATCTGGATCTAGAATTAGCTAAAAAAGAAAGACCATTCCAACTCCAAGAATTGGAAGAATTCAGATTTATGGCTTGTGAAAATACTAAGATGTACAAGGAGAAGAGTAGACTTTGACATGACGCAAAGATCAGAAAGCAAGAATTTTTTCCAAGACAGAAAGTACTAGTATGCAACAGGTCCATATTATTCCCTAGAAAGCTTAAATCAAGATGGACAGGTCCATATACAATACAACAGGTAACCCTTCATGGGACAATAGAGTTAATCAGAAAAGGGGGGCAACCCTTCCTTTTTTAAAACATTATTTTGGAGGGACTATTAGTACTTTAGTGGAAGAACAAACCTTGTAGTGTAGGGCCTTTTTGGATTTCCAAGACATCAAGGGAAAACCAAAAAAGATGAGGGAAGATAAGGAAAAAGGTAACCCAACTGGTGATTTCACAAAAAACAGAGGAATCTGGCCGTCATGACACAACACCACTCCAAAATGCCATGATAAAGAACAAAATTTTAATTCAGGAACCTGCCCTCAACGTCGTAACATCACCCAAGGATGTCACGACACCATTGTGTAACTCTGTTTTCTAAACAAACCTAACTATTGATGTTTTTGTAGCTTAATTATATTAGGATTTTTTCTCTTTAACTGATTATTTAGTAAAACTAGATTATAACTGTAACAACCCATTTTTTAATGGTGTCAGAAATAGTAGTTTTGGGGCCACAAACTCGACAAGTGGTCGTAATTATTATTATTTAATATTTACGAGTCAATTATAGCATTAAAATAAATTTTGTATTGGCAAATTATGTTAATTGAATGAATAATTAGGTTCAAGTTGTATGACCTTAAAATAAAGTAATTTTAGAAAATGAGGTATCGGGACCTCATTTTTATAAGTCGAGACATAAATATTTTATTAAATAAATATTTACGAAGTGTTATTAAAGTCGTATTAAAATTTGGTTAAGAAATTTTAATATTTAGATAGCTAATTAATTAAAAAGGACTAAATTACAAAATGTGCAAAAGTTAAATGCTATGGTGTTATATATGTTAATTTACTCTATTACCTAAAATTTATGGTCCAATAAATTAATTAAACCTTAATGTAATTTAATGGTCAGTTGGTGGTAAAGATATGTATTATTATATGTTAAAAATATATGTAAATAAAAATAATATATGTTAATTAATGAAAGAAAAGATAAGAAACATGAGCATCTTCATCATTTTTATTCCTCAAACCGATTCACCATTAAATGAGAACACCAACCTTCGACCAAGGCTAGTCCTCATTGTATGGTATGCAATTCAATCTCGTTTTTAGTAATTTTTATCTTTTTAACATTATATTAGCTTAATCTACCTAGCCCGAGGGTCAATTTGTAAAGTTGTTAAAGGTTTAGGGACTTACCATGATAGATTTAACATGTGTTTTGATTTTAAATGATGGACTATTAAATTTGGTTGCTAAATAAACAAATGTTGTTAAGTGGTTTTTGATAATTTTAGTGTTTAAGGATTAAATTGTTGAAATAGTAAAATTCAAGGTAAATATTGTGAAATGATGATAAAAATGGGCTGCTTATGAACCCTATGAAAATCGGCTAGCATGAATTTTAACTAAAACTGGTAAATTTGCAAATTTCGGGTTTAGGGACTAAATTGCATAAAAGGTAAAATATGAGGATAAATTTATAAAATGATTATGGAAGGACTTAATTGTATTAGACATATTATTTAAGTGCTAAAATTGTATTAATTGAATGAAAAATTATTATTTAGATCCAGAAACGAATCAAACGGATCTAAACAAAGGAAAAGCTAATGTGTCGGATTAATCGTCAGCCTCGTTTTATAACTGTAATTGTCGAGGTAAGTTTGTAGGTATAGAATTGTACATATCTATATATACATAATCTTATTGCTGATTTATGAATATATACATGATGTTTAAAATGTGAGTTGGAAATCGAAATATTATAATTGAATACAAGATGATAAAGGATTTTATTTGAAAACTATTGAATATTTATGAAATATGATATCTGTGATTTTGGAATGATTATGAATTGTTACAACATGTGTATTGAGAAATATAGAAGTGCCCCTAATTCATGAAAGTTATGATTTTGTTAAAATGCCTGTTTGAACATAGTAAGGGATTAGAATATGATTGACATGAAAATAGGGTTAGTAAGTGCGCTTGTACCGAATTTGCACTTCAGTGCCCTTGTATACACTTTAGTGCCCCTGTTTGCACTACGGTGCCCTGTTTGCACATTTTTGCCCCTGTCTGCACTTCGATGCTCTTGTTATGCATCTATGATGCCTTTGGTGTGGTGTAGTTAGCCGAGTATCCGAGTCAAGTTATTATTTTATCGGGCTAAATGTTAATGGAATTTATAAAATTATTATGTTCTTAAAGGCTAATGTATAGTCAAGATATTAGAAAATGTTAAATGTTCAATGAATTACTTGATCATATGAGACCATAATTATATTGATGATTATACGGTTAAAGATAGAAATTTATACACATATATGAAAGAGTTTGGATTGAATTATTATAGTACAGGAAGCATATGACGAACCATTTTCAGTACTAATCCTATAAGTGCTTCCTGAATGAATAACAGGCATGATTATTTTATTTATTTAGTTTTCACATTGTTTGTTGAAATTAAGTGATTCTGGGATGATATGTTTATATGAAACTTTGAAACGAAAGATGAATTACAAAATGATTATATGTTAAATGTGTAAGTATTATGGTAAGAAGAAACGTTTAAGTGAAACAGTTATATGAAATGCTTATAAGGAAAAATATATATACATATATATGCAAGGCTACACCAATTATCCAGGAGAAGTGTAGTGAACAAAAAATGAAAGTTAGTTTATGATATAATGAAAATTATGCTTAGTTGTTTTCTTTTCCTGTAGGTAATCGGAAGGTTCGATTTGGTTGGAAGCTTGTTAGAGACCTATCACACTATCCACCAGTTAATTCAGTTGTTTTTGAGCATTTTTGGCTAAGGTTTATAATGACATGTATAGGGTGGTTTATAATAATGTTTTGATGAACATGTAAATGGTAATTTCGTATGGTTGTGCCTTGATGTTTATGAATGGTTGGTGTATTTATCATGCTTGTTTAAGTAAGTCCTGATGGTCACTTTTATGTGATTGTATATAAGGTTCCTTTTATAGTATGTTTGGATGGTTTAAATTGGTCATTTATGGAATGCTTTAGTATCTATTTGGTTTAGGTTGGTTTGCATGAAAAGTAGCATTATTGGTATGCTTTGGAAGGTATGAAACTAGGTTATGATGTTAGAAATATGGTAAACTTGGTTTGATTGGTATGTTATGATTTGGTATATATTGAGGTGCCTTGTATGACATATTTGTTGATTGTATTAGGAATTTGAAATGGCATATTAATGTGTGTTTTGAAAGTGTTTAGGCTTATAAAAAGTGTGTATCTATTGATGGAAAGGTTTTGTATGAAATGGTATGAAATGGTTTGATTTTAGGTACATTTTGAGTCCACACGATCTGAGACACGGGCGTGTGACTCAGCCGTGTGAGACACACGGCCTGGTGACATGGTCGTGTGTCATTTGAGGGTTCCTTTGCATGCAAGTCAATGAGTTACACAACCTACCACACGGCCTAGCACACGGGCGTGTGACCCTACTCAGAGAGTTACACAAGTGAGGGCATGGGCTGGGACACGGTCGTGTGTCCCTAGTTCAAAGGTTACACGGCCTGAGACACAGGCATGTGACTTAGTCGTGTGAGTCACACGACCGTGTGACCCCTGTTTTGCAAATTTTGTATCTTTTTCCTAAACTTTTGGATTTGTTTCAAATTGGTCCCAAATTGCTTCTAAGCTATTTTTAGGGCCTCGAGGGCTCGATTTAGGGACAATAAGCATATATATGAACGGTTTATGATGTGATTAAATTATTGAATGATATTATGTCTAAATCTCGTTGATTATACGGTAATGCTCTGTAACCCTAATTTAGCGACGAACACGGGTTAGAGGTGTTACAATAACTCTTGAATAATTTATTCTTTCTTTCTAATCTATAAATACGTCACATGGCCACCTTATGTTATCATTTACAAAGATTAAATTATAGAAAAACCTCTTTTATCAGCAACAAAGGTTAAATTGTAGGCATAATAAGAACAGATTATCAAACAGCCAGTTTTAGTGCAAACGCTTCAAGCCCAGCTATTGAATGTCAACAAGGTGACATGGATAAGTATTTGCAACAATTACAGCCGTATAATTTTATTCAAGAACAAGGATTTGATCCTTTAATCAGGAATTACAAAGGAATATGGGAAAACGCAACTGAAAGGGAATGGACGAAATTCTATCTGGTAGCCAAAGAACCCCTAATAATTCCTGTAGTGAAAGAATTTTATCTAGTATTAAAACAAAAGGAAGTAGCCAAACCATTATACGATATGCACTCCTTTGTGAAGGTCAAAGGGGTTAATGTTCTGGTAACCGAGATGAGTATTTTCCAAATTTACGATGCACCATATTATTATCGCAATTATCTCTATAAAAAAGATTTGAAGGAATTCAAAAACATTGATACAGAGGAAGTACTGAGATTCCTAATGGTAGGGAAAGAGATGTGGATGTATCAAATGGGGACAACAAATCTTGAAATGTTCAATGAAGAGTTGATGACACCAAAAACCAAGATGTGGATGAAATTCATATGTTCAATAATATGAATTATAATAAAGATGTCTGAGATTAGTCCAATTCAAGCGATCATAACTTATGGGATCATCCAAAATAAGCAAATATGTATTAGAACTTGGATATATAAAAAACATGGTTCATTGTGCAAGGAATTTAGGACAAGGAATATTTTTCCCATATTTAATTATGGAACTATATAAAACGGTAGGAGTTTCCATTGAAGGGATGGATAAAACGATGATCCACCCAAGCAAATTACTCGGTGATGATTTATTCAAGAAATTTGTTCTTCTACAGATGAAACAAAAAGAGGAAAGGAGAAAAAGAAGATTTCTGAAAGATGAGAACTAACACTCAAGAGTAATCTAGTAGGATTAGGAGTAGACAAATTTAGGGAAACTTGAATGCTTATTTCTTTACTTGTATTTTTTTATTTTAGGGATTGTATTGAATTTTAGGTATTGTAAATCTGTTTTTAGGTTAGAGATAAATACATAATTCTTTTTTTTTGAAGTTTGTTTAAACTTTTCATTTTATAAAAATTGAACATGGAAGAAACACAAACAAATCGAGCTTTAGACGATCAAAGGAGGAAGCAGCCACCATTAGCCACCACAATCAATCGGGTAACGTCCCTCCTTATCTTTTTATGGGCTACACATTGAGGACAATGTGTCAACTAAACTGTGGGGGGTACCATAGGAAATTTGTTTGTTTTAAAATTTTCTTTGATTTTTCTTGTTTTTTTGTGTGCTTCAGCTTGTAGAAATACAAGTGATTAGTTAAGAGCATGTACATTGTCTGCTTGTGATTATGAATAAGTTTAGCATGATTATAGGAGATTTTAAATTTTTTATTATTAAACTACTAAGTTCTACATGTTACACTGAAAATAGGCATTAAGCAATTACACTGAAAATAGGCATTAAGCAATCAACTATACCAAGCGATATAGAAAATACAAGGAAACGAGCATACTAGTATGAATGATAAATAGTTGAATTTGTGTTTGTTTGGTTGATTAAATTTGTGCATGTTGGGATATTTAGGGATGACCTAAAGCATTGTTTGGAACACATCTAGAGCCAAAAAGCTATCCTATTTATGTTTCACCTTTAGTACCAATTTCTAAGCCTCTTGACACTTCTTGATGAACAACATTACAAGCCTTAAGCTTAAAAACGTCAATTTGCATTTGCCCTTTTTCTTTGGTCATGCACTACACGATTATATATGCCTAGCCATATGTATTGAGGGTTAAGTAGATACATCATGGCAGAGTTTGTAAAAATAGAGTGAAATAGGAAAGATTAGTGTGATATGGGAACTATAGGTTAGCTTAAAAGTGCAAGCAAAAGATCCAAATAACAAAAATAATACGAGTACAAAAAGTTCTTAAAAAATAAAAAGCATTCATGAGAGAGATAAGTTGAAAAAGAAAAGTGACAAAGTCACAAAAGATAGAGAAACTTATTCATTAGTGTAGAAAAAATCATAGGCTAGTCGTAGTTACTATGTCATGCTATGATTTCTTATACATGGAGAGACAAAGAAGGTGAGAGAAAGAGAAATAAGGCAATGAACAGGTAAGGGTCACTAAGGGGGAAGAATAGGGATCAATACGATGTGCCAAACTATTTTTGTGTTTGTAACCCTTTTGATGCTTACTATTTTTTTTAATTTCATACCTATCCTAAGCATCAGAACATTACAAGCCGAAAAGTCTTATGTGACCTCAATATCCTTACACATGAATTGACATCATACTAGACATACGCATAAACGACTATTTGTCTTCTGCTTGGATAATCATAGTACTTGTATGACTTGTTGATGGATTTCTATAGGTGAAACCTTTAATACTTGTATATTTTGTAACATACTGAACTTAGATGTTTGAAGTCAAAGGTGGCAAGTCAACTATTCATCATGTTGAAGTTGTTAGTAAGCATGAAATGCCTAAGTCATATGCTCCAAAGTCAATACATGTACCATATGGCTTAAGTGTCATCTTTGTTTATTTGTCAACTTTATCTATGTTGCTTGAGGACAAACAATGACTTCAGTGTGGGGGAGTTTGATTTGTCGTAACTTGGTGTAATAGATTAAACTAGTTTTCACACTTAAGAAGCCTAAATATAAGTATTTTCATTACATTTTAGTCAGGTTTCTTTAGTTTTACTTACTTTCAATAAAATGTGCAAATTGAGTTTTTTATTGACTTTAAGGGCCGAATAAGGCCTAAGGGAGAGCTAACGTACTTTATGAGTGTGTAGGAGACCATTAGAAGGCATTTTAGGTCGATATTGGGTGCTATGTTGTGACACGAGAGGTCTAATGTCGCAACGTAGGGAACATAATAAAAAAAACTCAAATCTGCCTTCGATGTCGAAATAATGACTGGGGGTGTCGCGACATACCCCTGAAGATGGTTACAAAGGAGCATACTGGTTGCTATGTCACAACATAGGTCCTGGTGTGTTTGACATCGACTTTAAGACAGAAATTAAACACGAAGAAGGGGCGTTTTGATCCGCACAATCGAAATTAAAGCTTGAAACTGTTAGCTAACCTAGGGTTAAGGACAACGACCACCTGAAGGCTATAAAGAGGCTCCTTTGGCACATATTACATACACCTTTTCATTAACCTAGTTTTTTTCCCTCAGATTTAGTTTTGTTTTTGTTCTTTCTTAGGATTCTAGTGTTTAGTTTATTTGTTCGTTGTTTTCTTTCAAGAGATCTGAATTGCAGAATCATTCACACTTTGTGGATTTGTGCTTAATCTCAATACAATCAGGCTCTTTCATTTACACTAACTTGTTAATTTGATTAGCATGCTTTCTCTTTACATTGATTATATTTTACTTATGAACTCCATGAGGAACTAATCCTTCTATGGGGCATTAGCGAGTGGAGGTATGATCTATTAACTGTTTTGGAGGGTTACTCAATGAATCAGCTATTTGGGAAAGGGAGAATGTGAAACAAACCCTAAGCCTTGCGACCCCGGAAATTCATCAAGGTGGGAATTAACCCAAAATTGGTATTTCCCACTGTGAACATCTTAACCCCAAATTAGTCTGGATTATGAAGTAAAAAGATAAGTATTTATTGCTGAATCATTATGTTAGTGGAAGATCGGAAGATCCTTCTAGGGTAGCGACTAGTTGGTTAATGAGAAACCCAAAACGACAGTTGATAGAGATTACCGAAGCGAGTTAATCATCCATAATTAGATTTGATTTATTCTTCCTCTTTAATTTCTTGAATTTTATCTTTTTAGGTTTTTGTGTTTCTACTATTATTATAAAAACCTCAAAAATTCTTTATTTTATATTCTTCATACTATAACTAAATTTAAAGTACCAATTAGATCTTTAATCTTTCGTAATTTGGTGTAGATTAAATTAGTTTTCACATTTAAGGAGCTTGAATACAAGCATTTTTGTTATGTTTTAATCAAGTTTCTTTAGTTTTCCTTACATTCAATAAAACATGCAAGTTGCATCTTTTATTGACCTTAAGGGCTGAATGAGGCCTAAAGGAGAGCTAACGTACTTTTTGAGTGTATAGGAGACCATTAAAAGGCATTTTGGACCAATATTGGATGCTATGTTGCAAAATGGGAGATCCGATGTCACAACATAGAAAACATAATGGAGAAAGTAAGAAACTACGTTCAATGTCACAACACAGGCTGAGGGTGTCACGACATACCCTTGATGATAGCTGCAAATGAGCATATTGGCTGCTATGTCACGACATAGGTCCTGGTGTGTCGTCACATCAAATCTATGACAAGAATAAAACATAAAGTAGGGGCGCTTTGGTCTGTACAATCAAACATAAAGCTTGGGAACGTCAACTAACATAGGGTTATGGATGACGACTACCTGAAAGCTATAAATAGGCTCATTTTGCACAAATTATAGAAATCATTCTATTAGTTTAGATTCTCTCTTTAAGTTTATGTTTTGTTTTCTTGCTTTCTTTAGGGTTTCATAGTTTTAGTTTATTTGTTCTTTGTTTCTTTCAAGAGTTCTGATTTATAAAGGACATCAACTGTTGTGGATTCATGCTTATTATCAATATCAATCAGGATTTTCTTAAAGTCCATGTTTCAATCCATTCGCTATTATTAATTGTTCCATCTATTCCATATTGTGTATGAAAACCATGAGGAACTAATCTTTCTATGGGGGATTAGCGAGTGGAAGCATGATATCTTAACTATTTTTTAAGGTTACTTAATGAATCAATTGTTTAGGAAAGGAAGAACATGAAACAAACCCTAGGCCTAACAACCCCGGGAAGTAATCAAGGTGAGAATGAACCCAAAATTGGATATCTTTACCCCAAGCTAGTCTAGACTGTGAGGTTGGAAGATAGGTAGTCCTTACTGACTCGTTATATTAGTAGAAGATTGGAATATCTTACTAGGGTAGCGACTAGTTGGTTGACGAGGAACCCAAGATGAGAGTTGATTGGGATTGCTGAAGTGAGTTAATCACCTATCTTCAAAACATAAAGCTAAGGGACATGCCCGTGTAACCCTGGGACATGCTCGTGCTATAGGCTGTGTTCGACCTCATGTAAATCTCTGACTTGTGCACACGGCCATGCCACACGCCTGTGTGCTAGGCTGTGTGGTTAATTAATTCATTTCAAAATTAGGTGTAGGTTTCACACGGCCAAGACACACGTCCGTGTTCTAGGCCGTGTAGCATACACGGCTAAGACACACGCCCATGTCTCTGTCCGTGTGCTCAATTCTGAGCATTCTGTTTTCTCGAATTTAAGGTGCAGGGGACACACGACATAACCACATGCCCATGTACCAGGCTGTGTGTCACACACGGTCTAGACACACGCCTGTGTGGACAAAATAAAGCCATTCTTAACTTTATTTCTCATCCAAAATGTAACGCCCCTAACCCGTATTCGTTGCCGGAATAGGGTTATGAGGTATTACCAAACTATCACATCATAACATATACCTATCTCATACATTTAAACATTCAAACACATACATCATTCATATACAATCTTATTGTCCCTTATAAGGCTCTCTGAGATATTAAAATATGCTTGGAAGAGGTTTGGGACTAAATCGATAACATTTGAAAACTTTGGGAAACTTAAAAAATTTTCTTGAATACAGAGGTCACAAGCCCGTGTGCCCAGGTCGTGTGCATCACACGGCCACCAGACACGTCCGTGTCATAGGCCGTGTGGAAACAGGGCATACGTACAGACTTGGGTCACAAGGCCGACCACACGCCCGTGTGCCAGCCCGTGTGCCACACACGGCCAATAGACATGCCCGTATGTCTAGGCTGTGTAACTCACTGACTTATTTTAACTAAGCTTCAGCAGACACACGGTTGAGTCACACACCCATGTGCTCAACTGTGTGGACGAGAAATAGGCTTATTTAAGCCACTTTTCCTCACCCAAATTCAATCACCTATAAGCATACATATAAAACCATACTCTTATTCAATTTGGGAGCCAAAACAACCATTTCAAAAACACATTATGTGCCATTTAAAAATCCAAGCATCTATATACTCAAATTAATACTATTTGTGCCATCAAACACATACCAAACCAATATGACTTATAAGCCAATATATGGATATAATCTATTCAATAATTCAAACAATTTGCATATCTTCATCTCATCAACTACTTGCCAAAACATGCCATATGTAGTACACATATACATAACCAATATTTAGCCAAGTTAAGCCAAATCACATGGCTTAAACACATCAATGCATATAAGCTTCAATGGCTAAAATAACTCATACATCTCATATCATCAACTAGCCTATACATGCCAGATTATCAATTTCAAAGAGTTCAAAGATACCAAATCAACTCCTAGATAGTGTGATGAAATCTTCGATGACTTCCAACCCGAGCGAGCTTTCAAATCACTGTAAAAAAATACGAAAGATAAATAGAGTAAGCTAATAAGCTTAGCAAGCTCGTATGACTAGTATGCATTATAAACAATTTAACAATTAATTCAGAATTAAAAACATGAATACATATAAATCAGCTCCATCAAAATCAACACGTGATATAATAAGAACTTGGTAATTCCTGTATATATTCATCAGTTTTCACTTACAATCATATGAATTTATTAAATATCACTTACTTGTTAAGCATGTCACGTATACCTGAACTGATTCATATCATCATTTCAATTCTCATACCATTATCTTCACTATTGAACCATGGAAATAACATTGAATATTCTGTATCTTGCACACTAATGGGCATATATGTGGTGAAACCACCTATATCTCGATTCACATATATAACATTTGTTCATACGTCATTATAACCTATATTACCATTTCAATACAATCCAACCAAATTTGCTAAATGAATAAACATATAAAATCATAAATATCATTTAATTAACATAACATTGTAGCAATTCATTTCTATTCGTATAAATTATAATTCATTCAAATAACCAGTACTTCATCCGTCTAAACAGTAGTTCATTAGTAATAATAGTAATTCATCCATATAAACACATATCTTATCCATATGATCAGTAATAGTAATTATGCCCGTTGAACTACGTAGAATATGGATAGATACTCGGGTGATACACACTAAGTGTATTTATCAAAAATCCATCAATTCATTTTCATTTCCGCTATTTTAAGCCATGATCGGTAAGCTCCTCCTGAGCTGATGAATAGTAAGCTCTATTGAGCTAAAACGGTAAGCTCTATCGAGCTGAACAGTAAGCTCATAGGAGCTGAAACGGTAAGCTCTAATGAGCTGAAAACAATATGCTCTTACGAGCTGATATATTGGTAAGCTCATACGAGCTGTGGTGAGTCCGCAACAAATGCAGGAGCTTGACCAAAACGGTAACCCTAGTGACATGTCACTCGTATCTAACAAATTCCTACTGTTCAAACGGGCTCGGTAATTATCCAACTTCATTATTTAAGCATCCAATGATCAATAATTCAATTTCTCAAATCATATATATATTCGATTCAATTAAGTACATACATTTAAATACTCAATTCGCATACCTAATGCACATTATCATACCGAATCCATGTAACATATATAACAATTGCAACATTTCACTTTCATTCATGTAAACAATAATTTAATTATATAATCAGTAATTCAAATTTCAATTGGGTTATTCATTCAACTTATACACATTCATTTTAAACAATTACAAGTATTAATAGTTCGATTCTAGCTATACGAACTTACCTCGAGTTGCTAAGATGGAATTTTTCAATTATTCGCCCATTTTTCCTTTTTCCCCGATCTAAGCTCAATATCAGCTTATCTTGATCTAAATAATATATCAAATTCAGCAAATTAACTTCCTTTCTATTCAATTTGACACTTTATACATATTTTGAAAAAATTACGTTTTTGCCCCTAATGTTTCACATTTTTACAATTTAGTCCTTATCTCATAAAATTGCAAATTCATGAAATCTAAGGACAACCCATGCTAGCCAAATTTTGTATAGCTTCATAACAGCCCATATTTTCATTTTATTCAAACATTTAACCATAAAATTTTACAATTTCACAAATTAATCCCTAATTGACAATTTTGTCAAAAATCACTTAACAAAACTTGTATATCTATCATTTAACTTCATAATCTATCATTAAACATTTAAACACTCAAGCATTCAATAATGACATCATTCAAATACTTAAACAATTTTGAAATCGGAGATACAAGCTAGCTAGATTAAGCTGCAACGAGCTCAAAAACGTAGAAATCATTAAAAATAGAGTAAAAACCGTACCTTGATTAAGCTTACAAGTGACTGAACTCAAGAACTCTTCCATGGTTGTTTTATTTGATCAATTTCAGTGGAAGATGATGACAACTAATGAATTTTTATGTTTTATTTTATTTATTAAACATTATTTCTTAATTACTTTTATAACCTTGTTAATTAACCTTATAATTCTCATGATATAAGCCCATATTTGTCCAGTAATTCTATTAATGGTATATCTACCATGAAAGTACTCATTCTTTTAATTTATATAGTCATTTGGTTCATTTCACTTAGAGAACTCATATTTTATGGCTTACGCGATTTAGTCATTTTTATCGAATTAAGCATTTAAACGGTAAAATTTTTTAATAAAATTTTTATACTTTCATTCTATCATGCTGTAAAACTTATTAAAATAATAAAATAAATATTTTTACTTTGGATTTGTGGTCCTAAAACCACTGTTCCAATTTGACTAAAAAACGGGCTGTTACACAAAATCACACCAAATTCCTGCACCAAACTTACATCCAAATAGCAACCAGCCCACGCATTGAATTCAGACAATTTATAACATCTAACATGATATATTGTTTCATGCATTCATGCTTAAATCTTACCTTTCTTAACCAATCAATAATAACCACTTATGTTATCTCCATAAACTTAAATACATATATATACATGTTCCAAAACATAATCATCACTAGCCATTCCAATGGCTAGGTTATGATAATCATTTACATTTACATGCCAATATGACCAATATAACCTATACATGCCATTGTAACCATAATTGCTTTACCATATTGTACCGACATGGGCCGATGGATAGTGTGAGTGATCTCCGCTAAGCTTCCAATCCGACGAGCTTCTGATTTACTCTAAAATAGGGAAATAAAACTAACTAAGCATAAAATGCTTAGTAAGTTCGTATAACATGGTACTTAACTTACCATTAACATGGTACTTAACTTACCATTCATTCTATTTTGAGGTAACTATGTAAGGCACATACATTCAATTTGACCCCAAGCCCTACACATATCCTCATTGCCCTTGTTATTCATGTATTCCATAATAACATCAAAAACATGTAAGGGCTCAATAACAATCAAGTTTCCAAGCACATATGCTTTCCACAACATGTATTCATTCAACATGCATAATTCATCTCATTATTACAAGTATGATGTCATATTAGTTCATTTCGAGTTCAAATCATTTCATATCAGAACTTTACTCATATTACTCGGAATATCAAGGTCACGATTAATACACTCAAGTTATATAAGTCTATAAACAAGGATGTACATACTCATCAAATAAATTCCATGTACAATATCCTCATTTCATATTTCCACATATCAATTATCATGTATCATCATTTTCATGTATTTCAGGCCGATATGTGTAATAACTCATTTCTTATTCATATCTTCTCATGTCAAGAACTTTTACCTGTTGAATTTATCTGAAATATCGATGGATACGCAGGTAGTACACTCAAGATGTACGAAATCAAAATCCGTCAATTCATGTCCAATGGTACCCACAGGGTACTATATCAGAGAGTACACTCTCGAGCCACAAATGTATACGACAAGATTACCAGTGCAGGCTAAATCCTTTTTATGACATTTCTTTAAAGAACTTGATTTGGATTACCCATCTGGGCTAAATCATTTCATAAATGAAGTCAATAGGATTACTCGTCCGAGCCAAATCCCATCAGCAACAAATGTAGGACCTTATTCATTTCGAAAAATTACATCTATCCATCGATTCTTCCTTTATTCAAATGGGATTTAACATTTCTCAAGCATTAACAAGCATGTGATTATTTCCTGCATCTAAATCATACATATAATTCAAATAGATACATTCCACATTCATTCCAAGCATATAAGTAACATTTTTATCATTTACCATTTATCGAACATTATTATTGATCGGGCACTTTCATTTATCGGGCTATAACGAGTATGTGATCATTTTACATATTTATGACATTTATACAAGTCATAAACACAACATTAAATACAAGCATAAAAACATATACAATTTAGCTACACGAACTTACCTCGACAATGTTCGTGTATGTAAAATCTACTAATCTGACACTTTCCTCTTTCCTCGTTCTAGCTCCAAATTTGGTCTATCCAGATCTATTTGAGTAAATTTAACATCAATTTACCATATTTCACATTCAAGTGGAATTAATTTTCATCCTAGGCAAAATTACCATTTTGCCCCTAACTTTTCCATAAATTCCCATTTCATCCCTAAGCTCGAAAAATGAAATTTATGCAATTTACTCCCTATTCCAAGCCTAACCAAAATCCCATTACAAATTTACAGCACATGTATTCATAAAAATTTAGCATTTTTCTTCAAATTTCACAACTTTATATTTGAGTCCCTAAATCATGTTTTCATAAAAAATAACCTTTGTAAAAGTTGTTTATCTATCAACAACATTTCATTTTCTACCATAAATTTCTAGTTTTCAGCATATACATCCATGACCCATTTTCCATACTTTGATAACTTCTCAAATTGATCCCCTAAATAGATAGATTAGACTATCTCAGTTTCAAAAATATAAAAATTACTAAAAACGAGCCAAGAAAACTTACCCAATTTGACCATGAAAGTTTCTTCTCTCTTTGCTAGGGTTTCCATGTAGTATTTTGGGGAAGAAGATGAGAAAATAAGATGATACCTCTTTTATCATCTTTTATTTAATTAAACATTTTCACTTTCCAATTTAGTCCTTGCCCTTTTTCTAAATTTACATGGATGAGTCACCAAAATTTCTACATACTTTCTTTGATGGTCTAATTACCATATAAGGACCTCAAGTTTTGAATTTCATAGCTATTTAATCCTTTCCCTAATTAAGCACATAATCGATAAAATTTTCTTATCGAGATTTTTCACATGACATTTCTATCATATTATGGAACATAAATAAAATAAAAATAAATTTTATTTTCGATTCGGATTTGTAGTCCCGAACCACTGCTCTGTTTTCACCGAAATTTGGACTGTTACAATTACTATAACTAATTTGAAAGTATTAATTAGATTTTTAAGTGTTTAGGTTAAGATTGATTTAGTAATTGCTTCCCATGGGTACGATCCTCAGAGTACTCACCTACTTCGTTGTAAAATCTATTTTACAACTCGACTCGTATACTTGCACATATAGTCTCGTAATTCTTTATTTTATTGCATTTTTTATGCTTTGGACATTGGTACGTCCGGAAGTGGTCAATATTTTAGTGTTTAGGATAGAATTAATCTAGCAATCGACTCCCTTGGGTATGATCCTCAGAGTACTCACCCACTCTGTTCTAAAATTATATTACAATTAGACACGTATACTTACGGATACCACCTCGTAATTTTAATTTTATTACAGGATTCACACTTTGGACATTAGTACGTCCAGAGGCGATCAACTTCCTATTTATTCATCCCTTATCCATCATCTCTCATCCCTCATCATTCAATAATCTCTCAACCCCTCATTCTTTCCTTTTCGTCTCACGCATAAACCATCTCATTCCTTTTAGCTAGCAATTCCTTGAGAAAATTCTCTCTTGGTTAGCCACCTTGAGGAGCATATTATGAAACAGAGATTACAGGGATCGAAAGAAGCCATTGCGACCAATTTTAGAAGGATTGCCAAAATTTCTTCATGGTATCTTCTTTCTTAATATTTATTTTTGTTCAAAATGTTTGCAATTTGCTTTGGTGTTTTTTCATTGACAATGACATCTTAATCTTGTTTAGCTAGAATGATTACATTAATTTGATAAAGTTTATTTGATTTATGTTCACAATGTTCTGTGCCTTAATCAATCATCCTTTCACTTAAAATCATGCATATATTTCATTCATTAAAATATGATTGAATCATTAGAATTAGTTGATCAATCTTAGCCAGATGACGATTAATGGATGTAATAATTGAAAGGTGCACGCTTAATTTAGATCTTAACCCAATTAAATTAAAGGTTCGTAATAACTCGAGAGAGCTTTATTACCATGCATAACTTTTAAATTTGCGTAATTAAATTGTTTCAAACCTAATCCATCCCTGTTACTTCACATAAAATCTAAAAAAATCTTAGTTAAATATGATTATGGTAGTAAGCATGTTTTCTAAGTAAAAGATTCCGAAAGGACTTAATACTTTATTTCAAAAAGTTCATGAAAGATTGAGTTGCCATGGAATATGTTCTAAAACATTGTGAGCATGATAAGAATGAACCAAGTCAAATGATGTAATTATTCTAGCTTATTCATGTTAGCGTTGTTGAAATCTTGTGAATTCTTGTAACAACCTATTTTTTAGTGGTGTTGAAAATAGTGGTTTTGGGGCAACAAATCCGACAGGTAAGTTCGTAAATATTATTATTTAATATTTATGAGTCAAACATGATATTTAAATAAATTTTGAATTGTCAAGTTATGCTATTTGAATGAATAATTAGGTTTAAGTGTTATGACCCTAAAGTCAAGTGGTTTTAGAAAGTGAGGTATTGAGACCTCGTTTCTATAAACCAAGCCATGAATTTTTTATAAATATTTGTGAAGTATTATTAAGGTTTTTCTTAAATTTTTGTTAAGAAATTTTAATGTTTAGATAGTTATTTAAGTAAAAAGGACTAAATCGTAAAAGTTGAGAATGTCAATCGCTATTATTTTAAAGGTGTTAATTGATTAAAAAATTATAATTGGATGACCTTAATGGATAAATAAACCATCTTTAAAATAGTGGGACGGTTGGATGCTTTAATTTCTTTTAATTTTAATGTTTTATATGTTATTTTATTATTAAAATAAAGTAAAAAGGATAAAAAATAAAACAAAAGTGGCCATCTTCAACCTTTAATTTTCTTTGTTTTAAATGAACGCCATAGCCAAAGGAGAAGTTAAGTTTGGCCATGCTTCAATTTTTGCATGGTAAGCCATTTTTCACCTGTTTCTTTTAATTTTTATGTTTTTGATATCGTTGCAACTAGGTCCAACTAGCCCGTACCTTCGTTTTTGAAACTGTTAAAGATTTTGAATGTTACCATTGATGAATCTTTGTGATTTTAGATGTTAAATGATGAATTTGAGGTATTAGTTGTTATTTATCAGTATTTTGTTAAGTGATTTTGATGAATTTAACGATTAGGGATTAAATTGTTGAAATAGTAAAAATACAAGGACTTGTGTGAAATTGTTACAAATATGGGCTGTAGTGGAAGCTATGAACATTTTTTTGCATGTGTTTTCAATAAAAATGGTTAATTTGCATGTTTTAGGCTTAGGGACCAAATTGAATAAAAGTAAAATGTTAGGGGTAATTTTGTAAAAATGTGGAAATGAATTAAATTGCAGAAAATGAATTGGTTTTATTGTCTTGATTAATGAATTTAATGAAATTATTAATTTAGATCAAGAACGACTAGAAAATCGAGGAGAATGAAAAATTACCCAATAGCCCCTGTACTTTGACATTTCTGCAATTTAGCCAGGTGAGTTCGTATGAACAATAATCAGTTAAATGTTGATTAAATTGAATGTTTAATGTGTTGTTTTAATGTAAATGAATCAATATATATATGACTATGTCCACATTATGATGAATTGATGATGATCAAGCCTTGTTTGAACCCTAGGAATATATAGGATACAAATTATAACAGCCTGTTCAGTGAAATTGGAATAGTGGTTTTGGGACAACAAATCCGATGGAAAAAATTAATTTTATTATTATTTTAATGTCTAAAGCATGTTAGTATTATCGTATAAAAATTTCGTTAAGAAATTTTATTCTTTGTATGCTTAATTCGATATAAAGGACTAAATTACAAAAGGTGCAAGAGTAGAGTTCCAGTAGCTAAAGGTATCAAATAGCTATAGAAATTTAATGTAAGAGTCCTTATGTGGTAATTAGAGCATTAATGAAGTTAGTGGATGTATATGGCTTGGTATTAATGACATTTTTAATGTTTTAAAAGGTTATAAAGGTAATTTAGTAAATAATGATAAAAATTAATAACAGAAAGTCACCATCTTTCTTTGTTCATATTCAACAAAAATTTAGGTTTAAGATAGCCATTGGAGAATCTTTAACATTCGGTCATCTCTCCTAGCTTGTATGGTAAGATTTTTCGTCTCATTTTTAATGATTTAAATGTTTTTGGAGTTGTTGTAGCTTAATCTAGCTAGCCCAGGGACTAATTTGCAAAATTGTTAAAAGTATAAGCTTTTTCCATGAATGAATCCATGTAGATTTGATGTTTAAAGGAAGGAAATGAATATTTGTTATTAGATAAACAAACTTTTGTAAAGTAAATTTTATTGAAAATGTCAAATAGGGATTAAATTGAAAATTGTAAAATATTCATGGTGAAATTGTGAAAATAATAAAATGTATGAGTTTCTAGGGACCTAAATGAAATTTTACTAGCTTGGGTTAGGAATGATTTTGTATGAATTTCATTTTATGAGCTTAAGGACTAAATTGTAATGAAATCAAAATTATAGGGGCAAAAGTGTAATTATGCAAAAATGTGAATGTGAATTTGAATTTAATTGAACTGAATGGTTATTAAATGAATTGAATTTATTCATTTAGATCAAGATAAACCTCGTACGATTTTAGATCGGGGCAAAGATAAAGTTTCAGACTTATCAACTCCGTATCTACGTTTTATCGTTGAGGTAAGTTCGTCTAATTACATTATATTTATATGCCTTAATTTGAAATACCTATGTAATGTGGATTGCCATGTATATATTTGTCGCGTATCCAAGGATGTCACGTCGACTACCGAGCACGTTTGAACCTTAGGAATTCGTAAGATACAAATGACATGTCATTAGGGTTTACATGTTTCGAGTGCTAGTCTTGAATGTCCTACCAATGGCTGAGGTTCGGCATGTGTTGTGGATACTCCACAGCTCATGTGAGCAGTATCGTGTAGCTACGTTCGGACCCACAGCTTGTGTGAGCAGGCCCATTTTCACAGCTCATGTGAGCATACTTATTAATAGCTCGTGTGAGCTTATATGTAAATGAATTGACGGACTACGGTTATATGTTAGCACACTTCATGTGAGCTATCTCGGGTATCCAATAGTATTCTAAGCAGTTCAACGGGCATGAATTTGAAAGGAAATGGTAAGAGATCGATATGGACTAAGGCATGTACATATATAAATTTCATTGAATTGGTGATATATGGAAATATGTAAGTTGAGATGGATGATATATTCATATGATACATGATTAAGCGTAGTGCACGTCCATGGTGAAATTGCCTATGTTTTATATCAAGTATGCTTAACGTATTTGTGTTGATGCTTAGGCTTTGACCAAACTATTGGTTGGAATATGCCATGCTAAGTTTTAATGTTATTTAATGAAATGGTAAGTTAAGTTCTATGTTATACAAACTTATTAAGCATTCATGCTTAATTTATGTTATTTTTCCATGTTTTATAATGAATCAGACGCTCGTTCGGGCTGGAAGCTTGTCAAAGATCTATCACCCTATCCATCGGCTAAATCGATAGATTTTGATGTGTATAAGTCATGGTTATAATGGATGTATAGATGTTTTTGTTTGATGATATAACCATTAGGTGGCTTGTAAGTATTGCCTTTTGGGTGATGAAATAGTTGTTATATCGGAATGTATAAGAGGCCTTATAATGGTTGGTATCATGATCTTTATGGTAGTTAATTGATGAAAGTTGGAATGGTATTAAAATGTATGCTATGAGTTGCTCTTTGATATGCTTGAATGTGGTCATGTTGGTATATGGGATGTAGTTGAGTTATATGGCTAATTTTGTTGATGTTTAGTTGATAGATATTGAATAGCCAAATTGGTATAATAAGTGTAATTTTGATGTGAACAAAGTGGTAAGTTTTTGCATAAATTTAGTTACAAGTTGGTTGATTTTTGGTTAAACTATGCAAATGTGTAATAAATGTTTGATGGTTATGATTAAAGTGCCTTTTGGGTATATTGGTTGTATGAATATATATCATATTGTTTTAGCTTGTTTATATATGGTTTAGGTACACCTTTAATGCTTGATTATATGTGAAAAAAGAGTTGTAGGTGTGTACATGCATTGGGTGAGAAAAATGGCTTGGAAATGGCCTAGTTTTTGTCCACACGGCCAAAGATATAAGCATGTGTCTCAGTCGTGTGTGACACACGACATGCAACATGGCTGTGTGTCCCCTGTAGCATACAAAGGGTTGCAATTCAGGCAGTTACACGGGCTAGCACATGGCTTGGCACACGGGTGTGTGAGGCCATTTCGAAGAGGTACACAACTGGGCACATGAGCGTGTGGCTTGGCTGTGTGAACCAAGTCAAAGAGTTACACGGGCACCGACACAGGATGGGACACGGTTGTGTGTCCCTATTTTGAATACCCACACGGCCTGGGACACGGGCGTGTGTCTCAACCGTATAAAAATTTTCAACTTTTTCCTAAAATTCTATATGTTTTTGATTTAGTCCTGATTTGTTTCTAATGTGCTTTAAGGGCCTTGAGGGCTCGTATAAGGGACAATATGTGTGAGATTGATTGATTTTGCTATGAATGATGTTATGATTTAAATGTTTTGAATATTTGATAGTTTAAGATTTAAACTTTGGGTAATGCCCTGTAACCCTATTCTGGCGACGAATACGGGTTAGAGGTGTTACATTTATTGGTATCAAAGCTATGATTTAGTTGATTCTCGATTGAATGTAGTGTGTGTGAGTCTAGAAATACATGCCATTATATAACCTGTGATAGTGTGGTAACTCCTGACTCGTTTTGAAATATGTTTTCATATAGTAATGACATCCAACCGAGTGGACTCCGATAAGGTTGAGAGTAATATGCAAGCCTCCGTTCACGGAGCAACGTCAAGTGGTACTAGGCTTGTATCTAAGGGTCGGGGAGGAGAGGCTAAGGTAGCCTTCTTCCAGATGATGAGCAAATGGTTTACCGAGTTTGTACAGATGAACCCAATTACTCAACGACCTCTACCCCC